>CM057449.1:1807324375-1808660000 GCA_016271365.2 Neoceratodus forsteri
TTGTATTCAGAATAGCAAAAAGAAATGTATTGGCCCCTCTAACAACATTTCACTTAGCAGTATTCAGTACTGACAATGTTTAGAATGCCTCTTGATTTTTTTTTTATCTTTTTAATCGAAAACATAATAAAGAGTGGGTTGATCCTATTGCCACTCGTGTCACCTACTCTGAAACTGACTTTGTTTATGTGAATGTTGGGAGCATGCTCTCCGGAGGACCCTCCGCTGCCTGCCCAGGAACCTCCGAAGAGCCGCCAGCCCTGCCGCAACCGCCTAGGTCCTGCGCCCTGCCCTTCCAGGAAGCCTGTTGACAGGGGCCGCCCGCTGAAACTCACGCCCGGAAGGAGAACCACGAGCTCGGCCGCACCCTGGTCCCTATACCCGCTAAAGGCGTAAAAGCTGCCAGGTCCTCTCCTAGCCTGCCGGGGCTCAGGAACCTGCCATCGTGACCCCCAGTGCCGCCGAGGACCCTCCGCCGCCTACTCAGGAACGTCCAAAGAGCCGCCAGCCCTGCCGCAACCACCTAGGTCCTGCGCCCTGCCCTTCCAGGAAGCCTGTTGACAGGGGCCGCCCGCTGAAACTCACGCCCGGAAGGAGAACCACGAGCTTGGCCGCACCCTGGTCCCTATACCCGCTAAAGGCGTAAAAGCCGCCAGGTCCTCTCCTAGCCCGCCGGGGCTCAGGAACCTGCCATCATGACCCCCAGTGCCGCCGAGGATCCTCCGCTGCCTGCCCAGGAACCTCTGAAGAGCCACCAGCCCTGCTGCAACCGCCTAGGTCCTGCGCCCTGCCCTTCCAGGAAGCCTGTTGACAGGGGCCGCCCGCTGAAACTCACGCCCGGAAGGAGAACCACGAGCTCGGCCGCACCCTGGTCCCTATACCCGCTAACGGCGTAAAAGCCGCCAGATACGTTTTCACGCTTTCCAGCTGCGGCTGCCTCCAGCTCTGTCTGTAGTGCTGCCTGGCCGTACTTCCCTCAGGAAAGCGGCTGTTTTCACCGAACTCACTGGCCTTGAGGAACCTTTTGGACTGGGTCTAAGGCGCCCGCTAGGCGCCCCCTACCGCCTCAGGTTAACTCCGAGCGGACTCAAGAATCAAGTGTTACAGCCCCTTCAGTAGCAGTTTGTTGGACTATTTCTCCCTGGAATTTAAGCAAATCTGGCCTTTGCCTTGTTTTAGAGCGTATACTTAAGTTAATCTCTGTGCTTAGTCCTCTTGTGCTGCCTAGTATTTGTATTGCATGTAGACTAAGTCATAACCTGTAGAGCACGTATTGAACCTACTTAGAGCTTGACTTACCTGCCTAAGCGTGTTAGCTCACCTTTCTCTCACTGTTCCCTGGGATCCCTTCCTCAACTTCACACTCCCGCCCTTTTTCTTTGTCCTCTGACTGCACCCTGTCCCTGAGTTTCTCCTATTTAAGTCTCTCCCTTGCTGTTCTCCTTAGGTCCTCTCATAGCCCGCCGGGGCTCAGGAACCTGCCATCGTGACCCCCAGTGCCGCTGAGGACCCTCCGCTGCCTGCCCAGGAACCTCCGAAGAGCCGCCAGCCCTGCCGCAACCACCTAGGTCTTGCGTCCTGCCCTTCCAGGAAGCCTGTTGACAGGGGCTGCCCGCTGAAACTCACGCCCGGAAGGAGAACCACGAGCTGGGCGGCACCCTGGTCCCTATACCCGCTAAAGGCGTAAAAGCCGCCAGGTACGTTTTTCACAGCTTTCCAGCTGCCGGCTGCCTCCAGCTCTGTCTGTAGCGCTGCCTGGCCGTACTCCCTCAGGAAAAGCGGCTGTTTTCACCTGAACTCACTGGCCTTGAGGGAACTTTCTTGGACTGGGTCTAAGAGCGCCGCACGAAAGCGCCCCCCCCACCCGCCTCAGGTTAACTCCGAGCGGACTCAAGAATCAAGTGTTACAGCCCCTTTGGTGACAGTCTTGTCCTGCCGGTGCTTCACACTTGCTCCCCACCCTCCCCCACCCTCACCACCCTGAGTCGACCCTTTGGATTTATAGCTCTCCGAGCGTCATATGACTAAGTGCCCACTTTCCATTGGTCCCTTATACTCTCTCACCACTGGGGGTGATCTACCCTTAACGTCTGTCTAAACTTTCATAACCCTCCTCGCGCCTAAAGTTCGTAACCTCCCCCGCGCCAAATCACCCTCCCCCTATCTATCTTCTTCCTCCCGTGTACACCATACGGTTCTTTCTTATACCCTTACCTAAACTCTTCCCCTCTCATTAGCACTACCTGGGTTTCCCTCTCTTTTCCTTACCTGCGCTAACTTTATTTTTCCCTGAACCTAGCTCCATTTCCTCCACTCCCCTAGCTCACCCCTGAAAAGCCTCACAGCTGCCCAATCAAAGGTGATTGGCACCTAAGTGTGAAACATGCCCTCCTCGACCACACTTCCACCGTGTCCCCATGGCAGACCGAATGGGATTATCCTCCTGATCCTCCTCTCCCTCCTCTGGGGCTTAAACAAAGTCTCTCTGACAGTGCGTTTCGAGACTCTCATAACTCCCCCCCCCCCTCAGCCACTGGCTTCGGTTTCTCGAACCTCATGACAGCAGACCTTCGACCTAAACCCTCCTGGGAACACCTTCTCCTCCTCAAAGGCTGTATTTATCGAACCCTGGCTTCCCTCAGAAATAAATGGAGGACATGCAAGAATGCTCCAGACCTCCTCAGCACACCGCTTTTGTACCTAGCATCCCTCCTGATTAAACTTTCTGGGGACATTGAACTGAATCCAGGCCCGCCCAGCAATGGGGCTCCCCTAAAAGGATCCTCCAACAAAACTAAGGGATTTATCATATCGCACATGAACATCAGAAGTCTTTTAAATCACCTGCCTGAAGTATTAGCTTGGCTCAGCGTACACAACCCCGACATACTGTGCCTGTCGGAGACCTGGCTGAAACCTGGAACCCCTGATACCCTGTGCACCATACCTGGCTACTCATTGATTCAGAGGGACAGACTGGGGTCAAAGAGGGGATGGAGGAGTTGCCCTCTACCATAAATCTTACCTGGACGTTAGTATCATCACGGACTCATACCCCAAACTGTGAGTGAATCAATGCACTCACTCCTGTCTCTTGGCTCAAAACTTCACATAATCTATTTATAACCCTCCTCTGGGGAGTAAACGGGTCCAGGAAGCACTCCAGCTTACCCTAAAACACATCAACAAAATGAAGCTATCATCCTTGGTGATGTCAATTTGAACTGGCTAGGTCCTTCTCACTATTCCTAGGCTTACTAGTGGAAGGCCTAAATTTTCATCAACAAATAACGGAAAACACTAGACTGTCTGGGCCGCAGAATGGTACACTTATTGACTGGATCCTGACAAACAGACCTGAACATATGACTTGCTCTGGGATCTTGGCAGATACCATCACTGATCACTCCCCTATCTACTGTCAGTGGCACGCCGGGCAGCCCCCCCCCACCTCGGCTGGTCACCTTTACGAACTTTGCAAACATGGATGCAAACTCCTTCCTCCGGGATATCTCATGCATAGACTGGTCGGATATATACCGTGCGGTAAATGTGGAAGCTGCCCTAAACATATTTCTACAGCATTTTCTCCCTGTACAAAACAAGCACGCCCCTAAAGCCACGCGAAGAGTCAGGGGTAAACAAACCAGATGGCTACATAAAGATCTCCTAAAACAACTAAGATACAGGGACAAGCTTTGGAAAACCTTCAAAAGCTCTAAGTTGCCTAGGGACTACGCAAATTACAGGCAAGAAAGAAATTCTTGCAGAAGGAACATAAGACTGGCAAAAAGTGCGTACTATCAAAACCTGCTAAAAAACTCAGCCCAACTCGTGAAATTTTGGGGTCACATAAAACCTTCTGGGGACGCCACAATCAGTTACTCCTCTGACATGGTTATAAGTGGCTCCCATTGCAACAACCCCACCACCATAGCAAATGCCTTCAATAACATGTTCTCTGACCTCTCCTCCTATACCAGCACACTGCCACCAGAAGCCCCCACTGCCAACAGTGTGCCTCTTACTGACTCAACCACCTTCGCCAGTGACTCAAAACCTAAACCACACCCCCTCTATTTCAAAGCCATTACCAGCTCTCAAGTTCTGAACCTTCTAAAAAAACTATCTGAATACACTAGCCCTAGATCTGACCAACTTGAACCTCGCCTGCTAAAACTAGCTGCGCATTTTATCTCCAAACCACTAGCAAGAATTTTCACCTTGTCCCTCACCAGCGGCACAGTCCCTGAACTATGGAAAATGGCCAGGATCTCCCCTATCTTCAAAAAAGGGAACAAAAAAGATATCTCTAATTACAGGCCTATTGCAATACTATCCCCACTCAGCAAAATCCTTGAAAAACTGGTTGCCATACAGATCCAGGAATTCCTCGAAACTACCAAGCAGCTCAATGATGCACAGCATGGGTTCAGAAAAAACCACAGTACTGCGACGGCTCTAGCCAAAATCACCACCGACATCCTCACTGGTGTGGATCAAGGAAAGCTCACAGGCTGTCTTTATAGACCTAACCAAGGCATTTGACCTTGTTGACCACCCCCTGCTTCTATCCTCACTCTGGAAAATAGGCTGCTCCTCCCCTGTACTTGAATGGTTTAGGAGCTACCTGACCAACAGGTCCCAGGCTGTTAAATTCAACTCAGCCATCTCCTCCACTGTGGTTACGAACATCGGAGTGCCCCATGGCTCTATTCTGGGTTCTCTACTATTCACTCTATTCATCAACAACCTCCCTGATTGAAATACCTGCATGTTTCTCGCCCCTCACGAGATGACTTAGTTATCTACACCAGCTCATCCCATGTAGAACAAATTAACACATCGCTGAATAGAGCCTACTAGTGTCCAGCATTGGCTAACTCCCACCGCCTTATTCTGAATTCCTCCAAAACTAATGCCATGTTACTCTGCACCACTCAAAAGCTCCGAATGTGTACTACTCCCCTGAGCATCCTTGATTTAAATGGATATCCTCTGCAGGTGGTTACCTCTTTTCACTACTTGGGCATCCTGCTAGATCAATCGCTTGATTTAAACCTTCACATCCAAGCCACTTGCAAAAGCGTTAACAGCAAGTTGGGAGCTGCCTACAGAACAAGCTATATGCTTACCTCCTCCGCCAAAGCTTGCCATAGCCAGGGGATCCTACTACCACACTTACCTCGTCGCTTATACTCATCTCTGCCCAAAATCGGCGGCTGCACAATGATGTTACATACAAATAACATGCCACACGCCGCACAATCCTCACGATTTCAACATCACTGCCAGCTATATACTGACCTTGGGTGGCTCTCCCCCTCGGCCGTCAGGAGCTACTTCTTGGCCTGTCTAAATGACTCTATCCTTAGTCAAAGTCAGCCTGCTGCACTGGCGAAGCTTCCTCTTCCTGCGATTCCAAACCGCACGCTCAGATCTGCTGACAAAGACCTGCTGGATATTCCCCGCTGCCGCACCAACAAAGGAATTGGCTCCTTCCAACATGCAGCCCCTAAGTTGTGGAACCAGCTTCCAATGGACCTCAGGCATGCACCCTCGCATCCTTCCTTCAAGCGTGGGCTGAGACTACACCTGGCCACATTAGATCTATGCACCTGCTTTGATCCTACCTGATTCCTAATCATACCTGCCTCCTCTCCCAACCCCCCTACTACTTGTCTCCATGCCACCTCCCTTCTTGTTTTCTCTCCCCCAAAATCCAACCCCTCTCTCCAAGCTAACCTAACTTTATCCTCAAATATAATTATAAAATGTGTTGTGAATGTCTGCACTTACTTATTGCTACCTACATTACTTTTTTATGTATTGACTTCATCCTCTGCACTACCTGGGCATTGTCTAAACCTGCTACAGGTGGATGTTGGTACAGTAAGGTCACTCCTCCTCCTCCTTCCCCTCCTCTTGCCTACCGTTGCCGCATGATGTCCACGGCCAGGGACTGCCACCGGCTTTTATGCCCAGCCTCGGAACCACGAGCCCGGCTGCACCTACCCGCCCCCTACCGCTTAAGCCGTATTTCAAGCCGCCTTTTTTCCCGTCCGCCCCTCCCACTTCCTCATCCCTGACAGTGGGGCCATGAACCTTGCATCCCCCTAGTCTGCCGTTGGGAAGTCTCTGGCATCTTTCTCTTACACTCCCTGGGTACCCTGGTGCAGTTCGGGCTGACTACCGCTGGCTGCCAGTTTACGGCTCCTTTCCACCCTTCCTCCCAACTATTCTTGTTTCTGAGTGCTTTATCTGTCTCCCCCTATATGGCCCACCCCCTTTCTGACACACACTGGCCAACTACTTCTCCCTCTATTCAATCGCCTGCCCCCCCCTCCACATCATCCTGCCGGTTGGGGAGACAAAACCAGCAATCTCCATTTTCTTTCCCGGTAAAACCGTAAGCCCCCCTTTTTTATCCTTAACTCCCTTCCTTACCCGCTACTTGTACCAACACTCCCCTAAATCACCTCCTTGCTCTTGGCCTCCTGCTCACTGCTTAGTATAGCCTAAATCATGTTAGACTAGCTGGAATTGCCTCTATGTGTCCGGAATGTACTCTGTATGGTTGTTGCCTCAATTTGTAATGTTTGCTTCCATGTATTATGCTGTATTGTACTCTCCCGGGTCGTGCCTGAAAATAGTCACCTGCTGGCTAGTGCACTTACCCAGTAAACAAAAACTAAATCAATAAATAAATAAACACACAAGCAAGAGAAAGACCCTGCATACAATTTAAAGTAGCACCTGCTCCCTCTCATTCAGGGCTGTATTATAAATTTTTTTGAGAAATATACCCATAGCTATAGGTATCAACACTTTGCATGTGAAGGTAGCCACGTTCAGCCTAGATGAATGTGTTTCCATAACAGATCTTTATGTTTTATAAAAAGTCTAGGTCTGCCCCCAAAGTGTAATTATTCGTGGTATTACTGTATTTTGTCTGAAATGTATCATGTTTGTACCTAAAACTGTCATGTATATGAAATGTCCTGTACCCCAAAATTTATTTGTAACTGATTTCGGGTTGCCCCTGAAAAAGAGACCTCTTGGGCCCAGTGGGCCTACCCGTTGAACAAAATTAAATAAATAAAATATAAACATGTTCTACTAAATACATATGGCCAAAAAGAGTGTTCTGGAAATAAGATCTAGACCTATCTTCTCTCATGGAAAAATGAACAGTGGAACCGCATTAATGAGCCATTTGAAAATTAAAGCTGACCCACGTTCACAGCCCCGGCTTCAGTTTTCTGAGGGCTCATTAACGTGTTGTCAGTGTTCATTTTTCCATGAGAGATGAATTTAGACATTGGTGTCAGTGCAGTCTTTCTGACCAAACAGTATTTAGTGGAATATGTTTATATTTCACCGAAAAATATATAGTACAGCCTTGAACGAGAGGGATTAGGTGTCATTTTAAATCTCACGCAGGTTGTTTCTCTTCCTTGAGCTTGGAGGCATGCTCCCTACATTCTCATAAACAAAGAAAGCTACGAAGTAGGTGACACAAGCAGAGGTAGGAACGACTCACTTGTTATTATGTTTTAGATCAGGGTTTCTCGAATGGTGAGGCCAGCCTCCCTGGGAAGGCCCCTACCTTCCAGTCCTTTTTAATGTCTTCATCAGTGACATTGCAGAGGGACTGGAAGGAAAAGTATGCCTTTTTGCAGATGGCACAAAGATCTGCAACAGGGTTGATACACAAGGAGGCATGGAAAGGATGAAAAGGGACTTGGCAAGGTTGGAGGAATGGTCAGAAGTATGGCAGCTAGGATTCAATGCAAAGAAGTGCAAAATAATGCACCTGGGAAACAAGAACCCAGGGGAAGAATACACAATGGTGGGGAGGTAGTAACAACAACAAAAAAGGAAAGGGACCTGGGGGTAATCATATCAGATGACCTTAAGGTTAGCAAGCAATGTGAGAAGGCAGTAGGGAGGGCTGGGGGTATACTGGGATGTATAGGGAGAGGCATCAGCAGCAGAAAACAGGAAGTTGTTATCCCTCTGTACAGACAGTTGGTGAGACCCCATCAGGAGTACTGTGTCCAGTTCTGGAGACCCCATCTCCGCAAGGACATAGACAGGATAGAGGTAGTCCAGAGGAGGGCAACTAAAAATGGTGCAGGGTCTGCAAGAGAAGCCATATGAGGAGAGACTAAAGGAGCTTAATATGTATACCCTTGAGGAAAGAAGGGAGAGGGGGACATGATAGAAACTTTTAAGTACCTCAGTGGAATCAACAAAGTCCAAGAGGGTAGCATCTTTCAGAAAAAGAGACTTGCAAGAACAAGGGGACACAATTTAAAGATAGAAGGTGGGCGGTTCAGGGGGCAATGTGAGGAAGTATTATTTCACAGAGAGGGTAGTGGATGCATGGAACAGCCTTCCTGAGGAGGTTGTGGGGTCTAAAACTGTGGGAGAATTCAAGAATGCATGGGACAGACATAAGGCAATTCTTGTGGGGGGTAGGAAGAAATAGGCTGTTGGTTAACTAGGGTCTACGGCCTATCCTGTAGGTAGGGAAATGGGCAGACTAGATGGGCCAAGCGGTTCTTATCTGTCGTCAAAGTCTATGTTTCTATGTTACCTGTTCCAGGGGAGGCTCAAGCAAGTCTATAAAACTACCTTATTTAAATTTTAAGTTTTAGATATTTTGTGTGACTGGATGAGGCAAACTGAAACAGGATAACAGTAGGTGACTTTATGTATTTATTTACAAATTGGTAAGCAGGAAAGACGCACTGAGCTAAGGCTCATTTCAGGTGTACCCGGGGAAGGATAAGCAGTGAACACAATTCAAAAGGTAACTGCAAAATTGTCATGCAATACAAAATAAACAATAGTGCAAACAGATAGGAACAATGGACAGATAATGAAAGCTAGCAACTGATCGTTGACTGATGGCAGAACAACCCAAATACAAGGGTTGAGCAGAAAGGTACTAGGAGCAAGAGTAGGAAGGCACAAAAGGATCCCTGAGGAAGTTGCTTAAGAGCAGGGTAAGAGGGGGAGAGGAACAAGTGGGTAGGAAGGTTATTCCAGATAGAGGAGAAACGGAGAACACAGTCAGACCGATGAAGGTATTGAAACAAGGGCTAACAATGGTTCAAGAGTCAAAATAGTGGAGCAAGTAGGCTGGCCTGGGGGGGGGTTATGAGGTGGGCAGTTACAATAAACTGAATAAGCTAAGAGTCAAGTACTCAAAGGAATTTCTCTTTAGTCCTTATGTTCTGTGCAAAGTATGCTGTTTTACTGTAGGAGGCCCAAGATTGTTTCAATATTTGGGGGAGGCTCAAGGTCTTTTCCAAGGCTAAAGGGAGACTCACTATGACATAGTCTGAGAACTAATGTTTTAGATTAAAAAGGGGAAAACAATCAAGAGGCACTCTAGATATTGGCAGTAGTGAATACTGCTAACTGAAACGTTATTAGAGAAGCCAATAGATTTCTGTTTGGTATATTGAATCCAAATCCTGACAGTGCCCCCTTTAAGGTCGGAAGGGACTCTAGGTCAATCATGTCCCCCCAGTAAGCAAGGATAAATAAGTATGCAGTGCAAACAAGTTCTATTTTAAAGAGTTCTCTAATGAGTCACTTAACCTGCCAGTGCTCCTGCCCAGCCAGTTGCAGAACTGAGTAAAAGCAGGACCCCACTTAAAATGAGATGTTGCATCTTAAGTGGGCTATCCTGGGTAAATAAAATAAAACTGAATACATGAAACTTCAGAGTCCTTAATACATTCAGATACTGGTTTCATTATGTCTAGCGTACTCTAACTGTGATCTAAAACAACGCAGTTAAATGTTGACAGCTCCAACTGGTCCGGGCAGTAGTACACCGTTGTATGAATGTTCTCTTTTATAACTTTGGAAATGTAGGAACTAAGGAAAAGGTTGCTACCCAATCCTGACAGTCTGGTCCTACTGGCCAAGGAACTCACAAGGAAAGACTGCAAGAATTAGATCTTTATTAGAATTGTCCAATATAAAGCCAGCCCAGGAGCCTAGTGACAGCACTGCCATTTGCCATGCCAGTGACTCACGTTCAGGAACAAGTATGGATCATTGTGGGCCAGCAGGGGAGGAAGGACTGAGTGTCCCAAGGACTGCTTTCCTTACTCGGGGTGGGGGGGACTGCTTCCTGCTGACTGCCAACTGGTGGAAAACAGTTGGCAGCACAGATAGGAGCACCAAAAGGGAAGGGGTCAATGCTGCATGCCTGATTGTGTTTTTGCATGCCGGAACCCTGGTGAGAAAACTAGAGATAGAAGGAAAAGCTGGGCTGACCCTGGCCAGCACCAACACAGGCTCTTACATGACCATTGCAGCTGGTCGCCCACCACAGGGTGGTCATCCTGGGTAAGTGATGGATAACCAGTAAGACTGTGAGGATCTCTGTGATGGGGCTGGCACATGTAGGCAGGTAGACCCAGAACGAGAAAAAGCTTGATTAAAAAAAGTGTCCAGTGTTAGGGGGCCACAAGGGAGCGCTTCCACAGGCAGCAGTACCTCATGTGAAATCTCGCCCCAGAACATGTTTAATTGCTTAAAAATATATTTGAATTTTATTTAAAATATATATGTATGTATATTTATGTGTATATATATATATATATATATATATATATATATATATATATATTGCATATAGTGTCAGAATTCAACATCTCTGCATCACCATTGTGAAAATGGGCTGTAACTCCAAGCAGGTGATGATAGGAGGACAGAAACTCCCTAAGCAGATGTTGATGCACTGGAGAGCATGAATGCAGCCAGACTTGTGGATCAAGGTACAGAGCCACTGTGGCAATCAGTACTGGCTACAGTTAAACCAATATGGAGATTAAAACAGAGGCAGTCTGAGCTAGAATGACAACACAGCAGGCAAAGATCGAAAATGCCTCTACATCTGCCAAGGAAGCTGACAAGCATTTCACCCAGGGGGCCCTGTCTGCCACATCCAAACTTACTCAAGAAAATATGCAGCTTTGTTATCTACTAAAGGCATTAGAAAATGCTAGACGGGCAGAAATGCTGACACTGTTGGCCTCATGGGTAATGCTGAGGGTGATGGCACCCAGGAATTTCTTTGTGCCTGGCTACCAACTGTTTCAATTCTCTCACCTGCAGATACCAATTTTCAAATTAATGGGCCTATCAGATAAATACGAGAGTGTTTGGGCTCTCAGGTAATATTCCCACTACACTGCTCATGATCACGGACGGGATAGAGGCCAGAGACTTATTGGTTAGAAAGGCTAGACTGAGTTAGCCTTTAACTTGCAAAAAAACTAATGCACACATTTCCTGACCTCTTGCAGCCCCCTCTCCATACAGAGGTTGAAGCATGGGGAGGGGCATCTGGATCGAAAATTTATATTTAGCTTGATCTGGGGAGGTCCCAGTTTACAAGGTGATGCATCAGGGCCCAGATTTTCTGGTGTTCTGCTTTTTTTGCTCACTGATAGGCAGGTTTAAGAGAAGACGCTGGAGACAAAGCTGAGGTGCATCACTTCGTTTACATAATTTCAAACCTCAGTTACAGGTAGTGTTGTAGCACCAGTCCAAGCAAGTAAGAGTCTCACATGCATAAAGTTGAACAGTTCTGTCCCAAATCAAAGTTCTCCACTAGGGAGACATTCCTTGGTTTCTTACAGCAGGTGCAGGTAGACCATACCACTCTGGTTCATCGTGGCTCCAGCAGGGAGTAGTTTTAGCACTCGTACAGGGGACTCAAGCTTCCAGACACAGCTGAGTCCAATCATGGACTTTTGACTCTTCTCTCTGACTAGTTTCTGTCTCACTTTTTTGTTCCACTGAGTAACAGTGTGGAGCCCTTTCGCAAGTGAATAGGCACCCAGCCCTGTAGTCCATGGGACCCTGGGGAACCCTCTCTCACAGAGTCCCTAGGGTCGAACCAACAAAATGGCTGCTGGCTCTAAGTTGTATACTCTGTCACTCCTGCCCCAAGGAGTTTAACTGCTTAACCCTTTAGATTCTACTTCTGTAGCTAGTCTACTATATGTACAGCCCCAGAGGACTAATAATGACCATCCTTCCCTAGTAGGATGGAGGGAGCATTACACTCTTGTATGCAACCCAGTCCTGTCAAAAGACATTTGATGGGATAAGACAACAGCTTAGGAGTGCTGAAGTAGTGCACTCCTTGCTAAGGTCAGTGTGACTTAGAATCACCTATGGTGGCAAGGTCTAGCAGGTTAGTGATCCAAGTGATGCAAGAAAGTGCATGGCTAAGCAAGCAGCCAAATTTTGCCTTGAAGAATTCCAAACTTCCCATCAGTTGAAGGGCTGAGTCATGTATAGATACTGTAAGTACTTTTGCTATCCATTGTAGTGGGGCTTAGAATAGTACGTACAATAATTATACCGGTTGATTAGGGCACTGTGGACTTTCAAGTACTTTATTTTAAGAAATGTGGGCGTATATACCTGCTTGGGATGTTTTATATTGTGTGCTTAAAAGCAGCACTAAGATGGCAACCGCCATGTGGTCTGAGGACAGTGTTTTATTGGGCTTTTTTGGAGCCATATTAACTAGCCTCTTGTTTTAGTTCTGGTACCCAAGAATGTTGGACAGATTTTGCCACAAGAGGGAGCTCTAACATCAGTGGATGTTGCTCTGTTCCTTTACTAAGTTTTATTGGGTGGTTCAGTAAGTACTGTACCTACATAGATACATACATAGATACATAGACAGTGTCGGCAGATAAGGGCCTATGGCCCACCTAGTCTGCCCATTTGAGCTTGTAAGTTCAGTTTGTTTTCCTAGAAGTCTATTTCCCCTTACCCCTGACCTCTTGAATTCCTTTATGTCTATCCCATGCATTCTTAAATCCCGTGATTGTTTCAGCCCCCACCACTTCCTCTGGCAGGGTGTTCCACTTGTCCACCACCCGTTCTGTGAGAAATTCTTTCTCATGTTTCCTCTGAATCGTCCTCCTCTCAACTTCATCCCATGCCCACTAGTCCTGAAACATCTTTTCGCTTAAAAATAGTGTTTTCCTGCACCCTGTTCCTCCCTGTAAGATACTTGTATGTCTCTATCATATCCCTCTCCCTCCTCTCCTCCAGGGAGTACATGTTCAGTTCCTTCAACCTGTCTTCATAGGACTTGTGATGCAACCCATGCACCATCTTTGTTGCCCTCCTCTGAACCTTCTCTACCCTGTCTATGTCCTTACGTGGTATGGTCTCCAGAACTGTACACTGTACTTCAGGTGGGGCCTCACTAGTGTCTTGTATAGCGGAATTATGACCTCCCTTTCCTGCTGGTGATGCCCCTGCCTTACATCCCAGCATCCTATTTGCTTTACCTGATGCCTTGTCACACTGTTTCCCTACCTTGAGGTCATCAGGATGACAACCCCAAGATCCTTTGCTGCTTGGTGCATGCTATATCCTCACCCCAACTGATATATTGTGCCAGGGTTTTTGTGCCCCATATGCATTATCTTGCAATTCTTTGCATTGAATTTCAACTGCCAAACCCTTGACCATTCTTCAAGTTTCTGCAGGTCCCTTCTCATTCTGTCTACACCCTCTGGTGTGTCTACTCTGTTACAGAGCTTTGTGTCATCAGCGAACAGTGAAATTCTGCCTTCTATATCCTGTGCAATGTCACTGATGAAGATGTTGAATAGGACCGGTCCCAGCACTGACCCCTGTGGTACCCCACTGGTCACTCTTCCCTCTGTGGAGTGACAGCCATTTACCACCACCCTCTGTGTCCTGCCGCCCAGCCAGTTACCTACCCACCACACTACTGTCCTGCCCACACCCATATTCCCCAGTTTGTGTAATAGTCTTCTATGGCACAGTGTCAAGGCCTTGCTGAAGTCCAGATAGGCCATGTCCACTGCCCTCCTGATCCACCTTCCTAGTCACCCAGTCAAAATTCAATGAGGTTGGTCTGACATGACCTCCCCTGGTGAAACCATGCTGCCTTGGGTCCTGTAGTCCATTGACAACCAGATGTTCCACCAATCTCCTCCTTCAGTAGTGCTTCCATGATCTTTCCCACTACCGAGGTGAGGCTGACTGGTCTGTAGTTCCCTGCTTCCTCTTTGTTCCCACTTTTGTATAAGGGACTACATCTGCTGTCCTCCAGTCTTTGGGTACCTCCTGTTTCCAGTGATTGGCTGAACAGGATAGCCAGAGGTTCAGCCACCACCTCTCTTAGTTCTTTAGGACCCTGGGGTGCACCCCATCTGGCCCCATTGCTTTATCAGCTCTTATTACTTCCAGTTCCTTCAGGACCCTTTCTCATGTAAAGGGACTTGTGTCCATTTCTGCACCATTCTCACCCTTGTACTCCTTCAGACCCATTACCCCTCTTTCCTTAGTAAAGACTGAGCAGAAATACCTGTTCAATATGTCAGCTTTATCGTTGTCATCCTCCACGCCGGCTCCCATCCTCCCCTTCAGTCTCACTATCCCTCCCTTTGTCCTTCTTTTTTTCACTTATGTACCTGTAAAAGGTTTTGTCCCCTTTAACCACTGATTTTGCAATGTGTTCTTCTGTCTGAGCTTTGGCTTCCCTTACTGACTTCCTGCCTCCCTTTGTTTCTCCTGGTACTTCTCCCTATCCCCTCCTGCCTGTGTCTTTTGTATTGCCTGAATGCAATCTTTTTGGCTTTCACTTTCTTTTGCTACCTCTTTGAAAACCATAATGGTCTCTCTTTCTTTTCCTCTTGCTAACCTGCTTAATGCATAATTCTGTTGTTCTTATAATCCCCATTTTAAATACTGCCACTGTTCCTCAATCCCTGATTCCTGTCCCATTCCCTTAATGCCTCTTTCAAGCATCTCCCCATTTTCCCAAAGTCTGCCCCCTAAAATCCAGGATCGTGTTTTGTGTGGTTTGGTTCTGCTCTTTCTGTGATTTCAAACCACAATGACTGGTGGTCACTGTTCCCCAGGTGCTCCCCACTGTTTCCCCATCACACTGTCCCTGTTTGTGAGCACAAGGTCCAGTATTGCCTTCTGCCGAGTTGTTTCCATGACCAGTTGCTTGAGGAAGGCACCCTGAAGGGAGTCCAGGATAAATCTGTCTCTAGTTGATGCTGCTGCTGGGATGCTCCAGTCACGTCTGGTATATTGAAGTCTCCAACCAGTACTACCTCACCCTTGTCTGCCATCCTTTGGATGGCTAGCATCAACTCCCTATCTGTTTCTTCCTCCTGGGCTGGTGGTCTATAGACCACACCTGTGAGGATGGCCCCATTTTCCTTTCCAGCTTAACCCACAGTATCTCCCCCATTTTGTTCCTCCTGGATCTGTGTGGCCCTTATGTCATTTTTCACATACAGTGCCACTCCTCCTCCCTTCCTGCCTGCTCTGTCTCTTCTGAATATGTTGTAGCCAGGTATGGCCATCTCCCAGTCATGGTTATCATTACACCAGGTTTCAGTGATGGCCACAATGTCCAGGTCTGACTGTACCATGACAGCCTCCAGATCTTCCATCTTGTTGCTAAGGCTCCTGGCATTTGCACACATGGCTTTCCATGATTTGACCTCCCTAGACTGCTTCACTGTTCTACTCCAGCCCCTTCCTTGGTTGTCATTTATCCCTGGTTCTCCTTGCTGTCTGCCCTTCTGCTGAATTTTGCCACTTTTCTGCTTATCCACCTTTTGGACACTAATCTCCATCTTTTTCACACTGCTTTGCAGAGATAGCCACTCCTCTGGTTCACTGGTTCCATTACTAGCTGTGGGGGGTGAGCAAGTAGGTATCATCCTTGCTGGCCTGCCACCCCCTTTTCTAGTTTAAATGCTTGTCAATGTAGCATTTAAACTTATCATTGAGTGCTTGGATTCCCCTCCAGGATGGATGCAGGCCGTCAGGCTTGAACAAACCTCCATCCCTCCAGATGGGTCCCCAGTCACCAATGAATCCAAACCCTTTCTCACAGCACCAGTTCTTCAACCATGAGTTAAA
Source organism: Neoceratodus forsteri (assembly GCA_016271365.2). Lineage (NCBI taxonomy): Eukaryota > Metazoa > Chordata > Ceratodontiformes > Ceratodontidae > Neoceratodus > Neoceratodus forsteri. The sequence goes on from CM057449.1 coordinate 1,807,340,351, forward strand.
GTTCCTGGTGCATGCACTCCTATGCTCTCCCTTGCCTCTCACAGGTAGTACTTCAGAAAGTGACAGAAGTAGCTACTTGTTGAGACCCTCCCCAGTTTCCTAAACTCTTCCTGAACTTCCTTTGGCTCCCCATTTGCCAAGTCATTAGTACCTAGGTGGATAATGACATCCAGCTCACCCTCCTGTCTTGCCTTCCCAATGATCCCAGTATCTTCCTTCCATCCCTCCATGCCGTGGCACCTGGTAGACACCTCCCTCCCTGTCCTCCCCCTCCTGTGTTCCTAGCTGGATCCCTCTTATGATGGAGTCCCCCACCAGGATTCGCTTCCTCCTCCTCTGGGGTCCACTGCTTTCCCCACTGAGGTCACCTCCTTGCCTAACCTCCACATCCTTTCCTTCCACTTCCCTGGGTACCTCTATTTGGTTGTCCTCATTTACCTTACCTTACCTTACACATAATGCAGTTGCACGTGTGTGTGTGTACTGTATATGCATGTGTGTACTGTATATGTGTGTGTGTGTGTTTTCTGTAAATGTTCTGGTTTGGGATCTACACCATCCAAGTCAGGAGTATTACTGAAGACAGACATACATAATCCCGACATCCAAGAGCCCAAAACCAATAGCCCAACACTTGGAATCCCGACTGCTGAGAATTCCCCGTGGCAGAGTTGGCAATCAAAAATAAGAGGGGTATGGGGGGGTGAAGCCCCCCCCAAAACATGATAAAAACCTCTGCTGCAGGCATTTCCCGACAGTCGGGCTTCCGATGTTGGCTGTTGGTTTTGGGCTCCTGGGTGTCGAGATTATGCATGTCAGTCATCATAGTATATCCTCTAGGTCTTTATGTGTGGTATTGCATTTTACTCACAAGAAACATAATAGCCTAACTTGTTGCATAAACTAAACCGTAAACCTACACCATTTGCGTTATTCCAAAGATTAGTATTGATTTGGATTATTCTTACCTATTCCAACTGAATTGCACAGTATATATTATCTTCACGTAATGTTCTTTGCATATTGTATATTTTCATAGTCGCTCATGAAAAGGATCAGTTTTGCTCACAGGCTAACTTGGTTACCAAATAATAAAAAGTTAATTAAAGTCTTGGAAGGTTTTGTAATTTTTACTATCATCAATTAACCTGTCTTCAAATACGTTACACCTCCACCCCCCAACTGTTGAGATGTAAATGTCTTAAGACTGCCTAATCTATTTGTATCCTTTTCGTAATAACTATTTCTTGTATGTGATCCTATGCTGATGTCTTGCATGAGTAATGTTATGTTATTGCCTTTATTTTAAAAACAATGAAATATGAATAAAAAATCCAATGTTAAGAAATCTTTTTAGTCCCATCTGTCCCTGTAACCAACAAAAGAAATACAAAAAACTGATGAACAAAGTAGGTGATTTTGATACCTTTTATTGGACCAACAACATTTTTCAGTACACAAGCTTTTAGGCCTACACAGAGCTCGCTCATTATTTATTTATTTATTTATTACTTTAATGACCGGGTAGGTGCACTGTTCCTAGGGACTGTTTTCAGGCATGACCTATGCCATGACAATCATTCAGGAGGCAACAAAAGCAAAATACAATAGAGGAATCAAATGCAATATACAATACAACATTAAGAACATAGGGTTAGTACAGTGATGACAAAGTAATTAATACAAGAGAAATACAACCATGGACTACAGCAACATTCCATACAGAAACTTAGATACACAGGCAAATATACATACAACAGTGAAGTAGCTAAAAATACAAAGTGTCTAGTAGCCAGGGCAAACTAGAGTGGAGGGAAGGGGAAGATGGAAGCTACCCAGTGAAGCGCAGGCAGCATGACTCAGCAAGGAGCCAGTCGTTGAGGCGGGATTTGAACAGGCAGTGGATATTCAGGGAGTGAAGCTTGGCTGGCAGTTTATTCCATAGTGAGGGGGCTGCAGTGGACAGAGCCCTCCCTCCCATGTTGGTGGATACCCTGGGAACATAGGGGGTAGTATTTGAGAAGAGGCAGTGGCGCAGGGTTCTGACTTTGGAAAGGGCTGCAAGAGGGGACTCTTGGCTGATTCGGACAGCCTTATCAACCAAACAGCAAAGGGCAAAGTCAAAGTGGCCTTGGAGTGGGAGCCACCCCAGTGACTGATAAAGGACACAGTGGTGGGTGGAAGAAGGAGGCAGTAAGGTGAAGCGACAGGCACAATTGTAGGCAGTGGAGAGTTTGGCAGTGAAGGAAGAGGATGACATGGTGTAAATGGTGGAACAGTAATCAAATATGGGGAGTTGGCAAGCCTCTGGGGTGAGGTAGTGCCTGAATCTGTTTGCTACACCCAGCTTTTGGTGTATCCTGTGAACTACTGAGTTAATGTGCTCAGAGAAGGCGAAGGAGGGGTCTACAGTGACACCAGTATACTTGAAGGTATCAACATTTTTGAGCACCTGGCCATCAGGGGAGACTGTGTTGAGAGAAGAGGGAGATTTGAGCTTGTCAAGGAAAGGCTTTGATCTGAACAGCATGGACTTTGTTTTCTTGACATTTACTAAGAGGAGGTTAGCTGCAAACCAGTTTTGGGCTGCTCCATAATTTTGGGTGAGGATGGAGGAAATCCGGGAGAGGGATTTATCACTGGAAAAAAGGATAAGGTCATCCGCGTAGAGGAGGGAGTGGCAGGTAAGACTGTCAGAGGGAAGAGAATTTATGAATAAAGAGAAAAGCAAGGGATGCAGAATGGAGCCGTGAGGGACAATGGTAATGACAGTCAGGTTAGGGAAGCAAGTGGGGCCCACACAAACTGGGAGCGGATGGAGAGGTAGTTCAGGAACCAGTTCGATACCTCGGGGGAACAGCCAAGGAGACGTAGTTTTGAGAGGAGGAGGGCATGATTTACCAAGTCAAAAGCCTTGAAGAGGTCAGCAAAAACTGCTCCTGTGGATTGCCCATTGCCTATGTTGTTCCTGAGGATGTGGTCAGTCAGTAGAGCAAGGGCAGTAGAGGTACTGTGATTCTTGTGAAAGCCATGTTGCTGGCTACACATGAGGTTGTACTTTGCAATGTGTTCGGTAAGCTGATGGTGGATTACTTTCTCAAGGAGCTTACTTAGTTGGAGGAGGATGGAAATAGGCCAGTAGTTGTCATTGGACTAGGGGTCACCTGCTTTGAAGATAGGAATCACTTTGGCCATCTTCCAAGGGTCAGGCATAGTAGATGTAGATAGGGCGAGGTTAAAGATAAATGTTAGGGGCCTGATAATGGCAGGGGAGATGAGCCTGAGGAAGATGGGGGACAGGCCATCAAACCCAGCGGAGCCATGGTTTGGGAGGCATTTGAGAAGCTTAGCAGTATCGATAAGGGAGACAGCCTTGAAGTAAAAGGGGAGAAGAGAGAGATCTTCTCCTGCACTTCTTTCCCTGCAAAAGAGCTTGGTGTAGGTCAGAAGACTTGTGTATTGAAACTGTTTTCTTGGTTCAATAAAAGGTTTCCAGTCACTTACATTATTCATCATGTTGTTAGCAAGAAACACCTGTGTAAATCAAACCTTGACAAGTGCATGGAAAACATTTCAATGTGCTCTATAAATTAAAACGTTTTGTTACTATACAGCGGCTAGTTCACAGAATGCGAAGGGACAGGTTTCCAAATCATTGGCACATGCAGCTTGGTTGCTCCAGCAAATCAAAAATGCTCTTTACTGGCAGAAAAGTGCCTGCTCAAAATTCCTAAGCAAATGTTCCAAATTGATGTTCAGCACTCCAGTATAGCTAGGGGGTACACCCAAAGGGACAGCCAGTCCCAAACAGCATGAACAACTTCCAAAGTTGAGTGCACTGAGAAAGAATCAGAATGATAGCAACTTAACGTTCCAGTTCAAAGATTTTATTGGCTAAGTGCCCAGTGTGGCTGGAAGCCAGTCACCTTAGTGAAAAAGTCATCATCCACCCCAGCGCATCGCCTGTGAATGAGGCTTCATTAGGGGGCTAATTAGAGATACCATTACAGTATAATTTGTAGGCCATTAGCTATGACATCATCACACTGAGTCATTTATGTATTTACATGGGTTAAATCAAGTTTTTAAGGCTTTGAACAAACAATTAATGAGTTCATTTAATTGGTAATAACACTTATCTCAAAATAAAAATATAAAAGCAATTAGTATTTAAAAAAAACTGTCAACGTCACTACATTCAAGGACATGTGCCTATTTACAGCTGGGTTTTTATTTTTTAATTAACACCATGTGTTTAATATAATTATAACTCAAATACTATTCCCAGTGATATTTACTGTGATCTCCCACTGTGTTCAGGGAATTCCTGGGGATCCACCTTTGTATCACAGAATCATAGAATCATAATCATAGAAGCTTGACGGCAGAAAAGGACCATACCAGCCCATCTAGTCACCTCCCCCCAATACTCAGCCCTATATACGTGCCCCATGCCCTCTTGAATTCTTCCACTGATTTAGCCACCACCGACTCTGTCTGGTAGTCTATTTCAGGGCTCCACCACCCTCTCCATGAAGAAACATCCTCTCACATTACCCTATCAGAGTGTCAACCAGTCTGTGAGAATAAATATACTGAGGTCCCAGCTTCTTAGTAGTAGGCAGATTCCTAAAAGGAAAACAACAAATAAGTCATCCATTGCTTCATTTTTGCATACATATCTACTAAACATTTCTATACAAATGCAAAGGCCTTTTGCTATTATGGAACTAATGGATTAGCTTCTAAGAGGTTTGAAGAGGGAAGAGCCAGGTCCCTTTTTGAAATGTGCAAAACTACTGGATTTCAGTTAATGTATCCGGGGGTTTAGTTTTAAAATTCACAAGTAGGGTTTTAGATCCAGTATTTCAGTCAACCCATTATAATTCAAGGTATTAAGTTTATAGATCCAAAACCCCTCTGTTTATAATAATAAAGTTGTTGATCTCCTCCCCGGTTGCCACATTTGCACATTTACAGGTCCATACATTTGACATTTCTAAGGACATTCCCATAATTAAGAACAGCTGCAAAATATAGGCATGCCCCTTGAAATTCTGGGCAAGACTTTTTCTGTCCCCCAATTTTTTTTGAAGTTGCTGGTGCAAGGACAATTACACATGCAGATATACTGAGTATGAAGAATCTGGCCCTGTTTGTATAGTAGCCCTGGCATACTTTACATTAGCTTTATTAAAGAATCTTCTGCAATTATAGTTTAGTTTCTGGGATCATGAAAGGTGCATTATAATCTCATCATGTTGACTTCAATTCACCTACGTACTTTAATCTTGTATTTTTTATTCCCAGTGCAATATGGCAATCCTGCCTCTTTAGAGCTCTTTGAGTTGTGAGATGGAGATCAACAGATCCACTCTCAGCTTAGGTCTAGAGCAGGGGTTCTCAAATGGTGAGGCCAGCCTCCTTGGGGAGGCCCCAACCTGTTCCAGGGGAGGCTCAAGCAAGTCTGAAAAAGTACTGTATTTAAATTTTTATTTTTATGTATTTTGTGTGAAGAGATGAAGCAAACTGGACGAGGATAATAGTAGGTGAAGTTTATGTATTTATTTACTAATAGGTGACAAGGGAAGGTGAATGAGCCAAGGCTCATTCAGGTGTACGGGGAAGGTAGGAGTGAATGTATTTCAAAAGCTAACTGCAAAACAATCAAGAAATACACAGTGAACAATAATGTAAATAAATATGAACAATAAACTAATAATGAGTGGTTAATCAATTTGTAGACTGATGGCAGAACAACCCAAATACAAGGGTTGAGCATAGAAGTGCTAAGAGCAATAGCAAGAAGGAGCAAAGCAATCTGCAAGAAGTTGCTTAGGAGCAGGGATGGAGGTGGAGAGGCAAGTATGTAGGAAGGTTATTTCATATATAGAGAGGAAACAGAGAAAGTAGTCTGACCCATGAAGGTACTGCAACAAGGAGTGACAGTGGCTCAAGAATGAAAATAACGGAGCAAGTAGGCTGGCCTTGGGGGAAGGGGGTTACAATAAACTGAATAATACTTGTTTATTTTCTTTATTTGTTATTCAGATAACATCTTTGAGCACAGGAGTTCTTTTCAAGGGTTCCATGTCAGTATAAGACAAAGAACTGAATGTGAGCCAAGTACTCAAAGGGGTTGCAATTTGTTCATGGTATACTGTGCAAAGTACAGTATGTTATTTTTCTTTGGAGAGGCCCGAGATTATTTCAGATTTTGGGGGAGGCTCAAAATCTTTTCCAGGGATTTGGGGAGGCTCACTGTGACAAAGTTTGAGAACTATTGGTCTAGAGGGATTGATATTTGTCCCTCCTCTTCAGTTGTGTTTGGGCTCACCCACGGTAAAGAACAGGCACACGTGTCTCTCCAAATAACATCTGAACAGCCAGTGGTGCGGTACATTACATTTCTCTCTCGCACAGATGTTTAAATTAAAAAAAAATTGAAATCAGAAAAGTCAAAACAAGTGAATTAAAAAGCTGCAGGCTCATGTATAACTGCTCCTTTATACAATTTATAAAAATGTTTTCTTTTCTTGTATTATGTTCGGATGAATTAGTTTGGTTCAAGGGAAACCTACTGTTTGGTAAATTAAAATATGCGTGGTTGGTACCTGAGAATGCAGTTTTACTTACGCATGTATTTGTTTCTGTAATTTGTCTGACAGAGAGTAAATTCATTCAAACAAAATTATGTTTGCCAGTGAAAGGTACGTTTAGCTAATTTGTTTTAGGGATGTTATTTTCAATAGGCAATAGGTGCGTTTACTCTACCTCCCAGTTCATGTTTCTGTTGTGGTATAGGCTTTGCCATTCAAAACTGCTGCAAGGTTGCTGTGCATTTACATTGCAGCTCTCTGCATGGGTGCCAGCTCCCAAGCACATTTTTTAACAGAATTTATGTCAAGGGATGGGTTAGGGGAGCAGGCAGCAGCAGCTCTCAGATCAGTAGTGTTGGGATTGGGACAAATAGGTTTATCAAAAGCATGGAGCATGGCGGGGGGGGCAGTTGTACAGGAGCTGCTACTTCTCTCGCTGGCAAGAGCCAAGATCGTCAATCCTGGAGTGCATTACTGTGCTTTCAAAATAGTTTGTTTACTCAGTAAAAATGTCTGAATGAGATATTCTGTAAATTTCGAAGCCGCAGCTGTTTTGATGGACAGTCAGCTGTGACTGCAGGGTAAGAAAATCTTGCTACACAGTCATATGATGTAGTACAGCAAATCAAGGCTGTCCTTTGCTGTCTAATAAAAATACCTGCTATATTGGTCATGCTGGTAAAACCGAAATAATATTTAAAGAACAACTCTGCACTTCAGCATGTGCTTTCATAAATAAGATGTTTCGGCTATTACAATTTACTAGAGAGTACATTTTTTCATTTTCAGTGTACCTTCCCAAGATTTAAAGCACATCTTGGTAGTCCGACTAAAAAATCTGTATAGAAAACTTTTGAAAACATTTGCCTCTCCCCTGTTAACCTCACAGTGCCTTGGTATTATGACATCATAGTGCTCACCATGACAACAAACTGTAATGTCACAAACAACAATCGTGTGGTAAGCAGGTGAGAGTCAGATACATTTTGAAAGACTCAGTGAAATAATTGCTGCAGTATCTACAATAATTAGCAGACCAACAGCAGGGAAAAGTAAAACAATAACAAATAACTGGAAAGCAATAAAGTTAAAACAATAATTGGAGCAAGTGTAGTGTTTTTAAGCATTTTATTATAACAAAGAGTTGCTCTTTAAGAGCAGGAGTCCACTTCAGTATTCACTTTCACAAATATGATGTTTCAGCAATTATAACCGACCACATTACAGTTTTTAACATTTTGATTTTCCTTTCCAGGATTTAGAGCACAGCTTAATAGCATTTCCAAGACATCCGTATAAAAAGCATTCGATTGTCCTCAACTGACCTTGTAGTACCTGTTTATGACAGTGCTTACCGTGGCAACAGTCTATGAGAAGCAGCTGTGAGGTCAGTTGAGGACAGTCAGATGCTCTGTAAAAGACACAGCAAAATATGCACTGCATGATCTGAAATATTTAGAAGATCAGTAACTGGAGAAAGTAAAAAAAAATTTGTGAAACATTAAACATAAGTATAAATGTTGTAAATATAACAGTTTAAAGCCACTTAATGTAGTAGATACCTGCTCTTTAAGAAGTAGCAGTATACATAAATGCAGGAACAGAGGGGTAGGTAGTCTGCAAGCTCTTTTTAAAATCTAGTAGGGATTGGGGGTAGTGTAGTTTCCAGTGGATATTCTTAATGATGAGGACTGTAGTAAAGAAAAATGTCCTTTGTAGAGCTGCTGCAAAATTTCAGTCATCAGCATGTGAACAGTAAGCCACAGCAGGGTGGGCCTTGTGGGGCATTGATGTTCACCCTGGGTGTGTTATGAGATAGGAAGCACCACCAAGAGTCTTTAGCCATCAAAGAGTGCATCAGTACCTCACAATGTCTACCCTAAAGGGGCATGTTGTGCTTTTAAAATGGTCTTTTTCAGAAAATCTAAGAAAACAAAATAAAATGTTTTTCATTTGTTAAAAAGTGAATTAAACTGTATTCCCATTGCTATGATATGGTTGTTTTATCTTCTTAGAATGTAAGTGTAAGTAAATCGTTACCATTTAGTTCTGTTGAGCTCTTTAAAGGGGAATTGTCATCTTCAGGATTTGTTAATGTCTGAAAGCCATGGAAAGTTAATTTGAGTGAGCCATTGTGTTTATCCGACGGTCTTTGCAGTCCAGAGTTATTCATATGTAAATCGGCATGTAATTATGGGCTGGAGACAGCCATGTGTTTTAGACTCCTGATAGACAATAATGTCACCAAGGGTTGGAACTCTGCCCTGCTTTGACTGTAGATAATCCAACATGTTAAATAGGAAAGTGTCTTTTTATTAAGTGTGTTTTAAGGTGTTATTACAACACTTTGTACATTAATAATAATTGTTTTGTATGTGCATTGAAACTAGTGAGTTATCACCTTTACATTTCAAACTGTTAGCAAAAATAATCCATCTTTAGTGTTGCTCTAACCTCTAGGCTATACTGTCAGTTGATCATCAAAAACTACACATCTCAAGGCTGACTCTGTGGTGCCAGCAGGTATTGGGACCCCATATCAGGATTTCTAAACCCTGTCTGTATTCATGTTAGTACAGATTTCTGGGGCTGCCACCGCACCAACTTCTGTCTTTTTCCATTCCCTCTCTTACAGCCTTTTCTCTTACAATTTCAGGTGTGAACTCAGGTCTACAAGATGCAAATGTGTCTCAGTACCTGCTGGCCTGGCATCATGGGGCCAGCCTTGAAATGTGTAGCTTTTGATTATCAGCTGGCAGTTCAGCCTAGAGGTTAAAGCAAAGAGCTGTGAACGAGCTTCATTCTACCAGCAGAATGGGATTTGATTCCAACATGCTTTACTTGTATATTGTGTGACCAGAGCAAGTTACTTAAAACTCCCTGTGCTCCCAAAACACACCCGGGAACAAGCTGTAGCAGTGTGCCTTTCCTGGGCAAAGACAGTAAAAAAAATCTGAGCATGTGTTATGATTCTGAAAATATAATGCTCTTTCTGTCCAGATTTAATCTGAAAAGAAAAAAAGCAGGACACAATTACTTGTTTATTAATTGCAAAAACACACAGATGGACAACACTGTTAAAACATGCATAACCTGAAATGTATTATTAAAAGAGTATTTTGCTTCTTTTGATGAAATTAGAAGTATAACAGTTTCTTACTGAAATAGTTTGGATGGAATGGGATTTTCAGACAGAATCAACTTGTCCTTAATATGAAAAAAAAACAACCAAATTATCTTGTTCTCCCACTTAGCCTCCTCCTTGCGTCCCATCTCCCCTCTCCGTATAACCTCTCTTAATAGAGATACCCTTGAGCTGGTTACTACCTTCAAATATCTGAACATCACTTTAGATACATCTCTCTCCCTACGCGCTCATGTCTCAGTCATAACTAAATCGCTTAATCAGAAACTAGGCCTCCTTTATTGCATCTGCCCCTTCCTTACCTCTGCCTCTTGCCATAAGTTTCCCTCCTCATCCCTCCTCCCACTGCTAACTTATGGTGCTCCCTTTCTGCTGTCCACTAATGCTGCTGCCCTGTCTCTCCTAACTCAGGCCTATCACAGGGTAGGTAAGTTCACCTTGGGGACCACTGTACGCCACCACCACTGTGACGTCCTTGCTTCCTTGAACTGGTTGCCCTATGGCTCTAAGTTGAGATATAGCACCCTGTGTTTCATCCAAAAGCTTGTGCATAAACTTACCCCTCCTTGCCTTACTGAGATCATCCATCTAAGACTAGCCCCTCATGCTCTACGGTCAGCTTCCCTCCCCTTCTCATTAAACCCAATGCGAGATTAGCCGCTGTCCATAAGTCCTTCTCATACGCAGCAGTGTCTGATTGGAACTCCCTTCCTCCCTCCACCTTATCATGCTCCTCTCTTCCTAAGTTCCAATCCTTCATACTTTCCTCCCTCTCTTCCTCCACAGGCTGCACCTGCTTTCCCTGATGACCGTTTTTCTCTTTTCCTGTCCTATATCCTTTTCTGCTCCCAATTCCTACCCAGCCCCTTACCTCCCTCCCTTCCCCTTGGTTTTCCTTTCGTCACCTTGCCCTGCACTAAGATCGCTATCCTGTCTTTGGATTTCGCTGCGTCTGCCCATCCTGAAGCTGACTTGCTGTATGATTTTTGCCTAACATAAATTTCTGTGGTTTTGCTGGATTTTTTTTTCTTTCTCTGTTTTGCCGCCTGTCTACAACCTGTAACTGACTCTCAATATATAATCTCCAGCATGTATATATTTCTTCCGAATGTTATGTTTTGTTAAGTTTATATTTTTGAACGTAATGTTAACTCTTTTTGTCACTGTAACAGCATTACTTGCTGATTTTGCACTGTGCTGTACTGTCTTTTGCTGCACTCCCGAGTCGACCCTGAAAAAGGGACTTAATTGTCTCAGTGGACTTACCCGGTTATCAAAATTCGATAAATAAATGAATACATTTTCTACCATAATAATGCCAGAATTCTACTGGATTACTTTTACTAACAGTGTGAAATGTAAAGGTGGTAACTCACTAGATTCAATGCACATACAAAATAATTATTATAACTATATAAAGTGTTGTAATAACACTTTAAAACACACTTAATAAAACAATTTCCTATTTAACCTGTTGGATTATCTACAGTCAAAGCAGGGCTAAGAACCTCGGTGACATCATTGCCTGTCAGGAGCCTAAAACACATGGCTGCCCCTAGCACTTAATAACAGGCTGATTTACGTATGAATACCACTGGACTGCTAAGACTCACAGGTAAGCACAATGGCTCACTCAAATTAGCTTTTTATGGGCTTTCAGACACCAAGAAATCCTGAAGATGACAGTTCCCCTTTAATACTATTTACATTGCTAAGGTTACCGAAGCTTGTTTGCACAGCCAGTCATATGTGGGGGATCAATGTACAGTCATTTGATGCTTTTCAGCCAATCACAGACCATGATTTCTTAAGCCCATTTTATAACATTTATAAAATATCATGGAGAAAAGGACCAGTGTGATTAGTAAAATCACAGCACTTGACCCTATAATAAGACTTATCTTAACATACAACTAGATGTCAATCAAATTAGCATCAGTTTTATAAGCTTATAAAGGGTCTAGCTCAGATACTTTTTTGGACACTATTTATAAGTGCAATAACTTATAGGGGTGTGCAAATACCTTATCCCAAATCTTTGGGCTAAATATTATATGCAGGTCCACAAATATTTGGCTATTCAGGATTCATAATAATTATTTGAGTAATTGTTTTAAAAAAAGAAAATAAAACCATTTCCCACCCTCCTCCCATGCCAAAATCCTTTAAAATATACAACCGGCACCTTCTGTTAGAATTCCAGTCCCACCCCCCAGCACCCGCAATTTCATATTGAAATTATATCTAAAAACAAAACCTCCCATGATGGGCGACCAGCACAACTGGCTGCCTCCATGGCTGGCCACTGTCTTTCAGCGCTTGTTCCCTCTAAAACAAATATGTCCCCCCAACTCTGACAGCACCCTCCTCACCCACCCCCCAGCACTCAATTCTTCCTAAGAGAAGTAGCCAGTGATGAAGAAGGTGACTGACATTATAGATTGGGAGAGCGCTTCTTTTCTCTGCACGTGAGACACTCTTATTCTGTGAAGAGTGTCTCATAAGCAGATGCCCTAGAAATGGGCATGCTCTAGGACAGTTTAAAAAAAAATATGTATTATTGATCAAGCACGATCAATGTTATATTAATATTGCCACGGAGATCGCTCTTATGCTTGTTAGAATGGTCTCACTTGCATTCTTAGGGTATCAGAACCTCTCACCTTTGATCTGCGGTTCTCATACACTAAGAATGCATGGGGAACCACTCTTTAAGTGTAAGCCGGTCTCCACAACTGTATTAATACATAACCTGCCTTCTTCTACAGCCAGCTGCCTCTACCGAATGAAAGCCTCCCAATACTGTTGTATAAAACCAGCTGATCACGTGATCTTCTGGTTTTACTATGGGAGCAAGTGTGTACCGATGCAGGGGGCAAAACACTGTCGTGGTAAATCCCCACAGCGATATTTTGACAAGTTTCAAAATGTTGCTGTGGGGACCCGCTGGTGAAATTTCACCCTTTTGCTGTGTTTAACCCCCCACTTTGTGTTAACTCCGACTCACAGTTAACAATCTTTAGAAGGGGTGGCGCGGGGGGCACAGCCCTCCACATGGGGGCATTCGGGGGCACCACCCCCGATAGAAAAACAGATCGATGTCTGACAGGTGAAATGTCACCTGTCAACATCGGGAGTGTCTCTGTGCCAAATGTTGACAACAACATTGTCGCGTCAGCATAGGTAAACTGCGAGCAAGCATGGGAGAATGTTCATTCAACAGAAGGTGTCCTCTTCTTATGTATTCTTTAGTTTTATGATTTATTTGATTTCTTGATGTAAATCCTCTTCTGTTTTGGATATAGTTGTACAAGAGATTTGATCTTGATTTCCAATAAAAATAAATTGAAAATCGAAAAAGCGTTAGCCAGTAGTAGCTAATTAGAAAGGCCCACATTTTCAAACGAGATGAGCGGTGCACCTCTGGCACAAACAGAGATGAGCCACTAATTCCAGAAGTTGCTCCAAACTTCCCTATTCAAAGAAGGGAGATGAACTGCCCAAATAGAGGTGGGCCACGGCCCAAAGTTAATACATGTGGCCCAAGTTGAGGGGGCGTGCCCATAAATATCCTGTACATTGGGATAATCAGAAGAGATAGACTGCCCAAGTATAGGAGATGAGTGGCGCAATGTTAGGCATGGAAAAATCATGCCTAACTCCTGGCCTCCCACAGGCAGACTGTGGTAATGTATACAGCAGCACAGCAGCCTGCCAACCCCTGCAGCCCACTGGAACCCCCCACCCAACCCTGTGTCCCGATGCATGTCCATGGATAACCCCATGTCCAGTGTTCAATGGACCTCCACCCCATCCGAAAGCCCAATGCCGGGCAGAAACAACCTCAGTGAGGTCCCCAGTGCCATCTGCCAAACATACCTCCGGTAGCCCAGTGAATATGGCCCTCCCACGCCCAGGTCCCTGATGCCATGTGCATATAGTATCCCGGGAGCATGAATAGTAACCATCCCACTCTGCACAGGTCCCCAATGCCATGTGCATATAGCCTTCATTATCACAATGAATAGATAACCCCCCACCCGTACAGCTCCCTGAACCCGATCGCTAACTAGAAAAAAGTCTGCCCCCGACCATACCCCATAATGCACTAAAACCCCCATCACACTTTTTCCATAGTGTAGAGGCCCCCCACCTCAGTAGGCAGGACACCTCCTCATACACACCCAAAACCCGACCCATGCCAGCGACTAACACAGCCCTCCTCACCCTGCCATGGCCAGTCTCTGACAGTTCTGCCTGCGATCTGCTGTACCATACAGAGCACGAGCCCTTTGGACAGGGTGAGGAGGGCTGTGTCAGTGGGAGGGTGAGGAGGGCTGTGTCAGTCACTGGCATGGGATGGGTTTTGGGGGTGCAGGAGGTGTCCTGCCTACCGTGCTGGGGACCGCTACACTGTGGAAAAGTATGATGGGGTATTGGTGCATTATGGGGGTATGGTTGGGGGCAGACTTTTTCTAGTTAGCGATTGGGGTTCGGGAACCTGTACTAGGTAGGAGGGTTACTTTCCATTGTGTTACTGGGGATACTATTTGCAAATGGCATCGGTGACCTGCACAGGGCGGGGGTTACTATTCATTGTGCTACTGGGGATACTATTTGCACTTGGCACCGGGGACCTGGACAGGTTGGGGGATTACTATACTTTCAGTTAACAGGGGCTCGATTTTTCCCCACTGCATGGGTGGCATTGACCGGTTGGGAGGGCAGGCCACCCGCCGCATCCTGCCGGGTGCAGGCATGCACATGGGCCCATAATGGGCATGCAAATGGCCCATTTGCACCTTGCATTTCCTGGCTGAATATCACCTTTGGGGGTGCAGCACATCTGGCATGTGCCAGTGAATCCCCCATTGGTAGTATTCAGCCTATCCCCCAGGGATGTGCCAGCACATTGTCCACCACCCCCTTTGCACTGCCAGTGCAGGTTGCCATATTCAAATTGGATGTGCAATCCACTGGAATCATGCATCCCATTTGAATATGCCACTTTGGTGTGCCGGCACAACTAGCAGATTGTATTTGGGGAGAACACTGGGCTAGATTCACAGAGCATTGTGGGACTAAGTCCACACCGCAATCCTATTCGTGGACCAAAATCTCTCAGTTGCAGAGATTGCTATGCTCAGCCGCAGCAGTTGCGGAAGATGTTACGGCTGGTTCCACAGGTCGTAACAGTTTTCTGCAACTGGAGGGATTTCCCTGGCGGCACCACCTGCAAGCCATTGTAAATCGTGGAGCTGTCATAATCCGGCTTCACCTTTGTGAATACCCACAGTTGTGGGAAAACCCCAGAAACCTGCAGATCCGCAAGTGGCAACCCACTTGCATCAGGTTTTTTCTGCAGCTGCAGGAATTTTAGATGTTTTGTGAATCCTGCCCTCTATATCTATTAAAGGAAAGTTGCAAGATTCCCCAAATGCCTTTTACACATAGTATGCCATTGTCAGACATGCTTCAGATGCTGAAGCTGAAATTTGTTTTGTAAAAAAATCTGTCATAGTCATTTTGTTAATGCTTTATCAGCGTTTTGTTCTCCAGTTTTCTGCGTGTAGCCACACCCCTAAAAAGATGTCATGCCAGGGAGTTGTCAATGATTTACATACAGCAACAAGGAATTCTGGGTAATTTATAATGTTGCCTTAAATTTGTCTTACTCAGACATACAGTCCCGTATGTTGCTGGTGGTGAGCAGTAATATGTAAATAACTGTAGCATGGCATTGTCGGTAAAATATGAAACTGTTTTACAGTTTCCTTACTCTGAGGTGCTGTTCCATATTAGTGTGGTGGCATCAACAATATAAGCTTTGGTACATTTATTTTCACAACAATACATTGTGCATACCATATATAACTTCAAGACTTCTATACTGAGAGATGTAGTCTCCTATTTCTACAATGGGCACAAAAATATAATACCCTGTATACTAATTTACATTGTAAGGCCTTGTGGGTACAGTACATAGCTGATTTGTTTATCTAAAACTAAAAAGTGACACTGTTCCTTTAATAACTTTGTATCCCTGGCATGATGTCACAATTGGGAGTAGCAGCACTTAGAAGAAACGGGGTGGGTTATGCAAATGAAGCAGAGCGCCAAAATAAAAGGCTTTATTTTCAAGGAAAACAACATTATTTGGCAGTTTGAATGGTAGGAGACTGATTCACAACTCCTACAGGTTACTACTGTCATTTGCTATAGCAAACTTGCACCTTTACTTTAAATCCTGGGGCCCTCATTTCAAAAGATTTTGCCGTAGGCATAGAATGGAAGAAAGCCTTCTGAAAATAGGGCTGTGGTCTCAAATTAAGGCAGTGTGGTCTTATTGTTAGTCAACCAGCTTGAGATCTGGTAGCTCACAAGTTCAAACCCTTCTAGGGCCAAATACTCACTGTGTGACCCTGCTCAAGTCACTTAACCTCCCATTGATCCAGTCTACCCAGTAGCTGAAATGGGACCCCACTGGAAATGAAATGTTGCATCTTAGCTGGGCTATCCTGGGTAAATACATTGTAAAAAAACAAAAAAAAACCTGATAGGTAAAAACAGATGTTTTGTTTTGAAAATCCTACCAGATTTTAAGAAAAACAACAGTATAAAACAGTTTAAAGAGTACCAAAAGGAGAATCCACTCTGCAGTTTGGGCTTTTCACCCTCCCTCCCTCCTGTCAATGAGGGAATTAATAATAGAAACAATTTACCCCGCATAGCCCAAGTGAGACACAAGATCTAATTTTCTGTGAAATCCGTGAAGTCCTACTTCAACCCAGTTTAACAGCTGAGAGGACAGAAGCACAGACAGGTCAGGTTACTTGCTCAAGGTCACAGAGCAAGTGATTAGCTGGGTTGGGATTTGAACCCATCATGTCCTTTTCACAATTCAGTGCTATAACAATGAAACTGTGCTACCTTTACTCGTTTCCTGTTGTGGCAGTTTCTCGTTTTGGTGAGTGGGGGTGGGCTTCTGTTTTCACACATTTGAATATGTTTTTACAAGGTAAGCAATGCTTGACATGGATGTGTTTCTCTTTTAGACTGCAAATTTAACTGCCACAAACGCTGTGCATCCAAAGTGCCCCGAGACTGTCTTGGTGAAGTAGTCTTCAATGGAGGTATGGGAAACACTACATTACCTATATAACTTTCAGTAAGAAAGACAAACGCTGTTGGCCAGCTGATGTTATTGAAGGGGAATTGATGGTTTCATATCGTTGTCATAATGAAAGGTTCTGAAGGTGATCTGCTATTACTGATGTCACCCAAGGTGGTTAGTACAGCCACTGACTGACATTTGTTTTTTTATTTACTTTTTTACTTTTGTCTCCTGCTTTCCAGAGGAATTTTCCTTTCAAATCCATCTTCTGCTCACCCTAGAAATCTCATTGCGACTGCCCCGCCCTACTACCACTTCATGTTTTCCTGTGGACCTCGTCCCCTGTTCCAGGGACCAGCCAGCATTCACCCATCTTGACTGACTGGGAGGTGTGGTAGGGAGTAGGGTGGGCCACATTCTTAGGCTCTGTGTGCATGGGGTTGGCAATTTCATTTGACCAATAAGACCCCCGTTTCCATTTGTTCAGTCCACAAACTGGAGCTGCTGGAAGTATTTCAGTGCTGCGACATGGCTGGACTCCTGACATGTGCCATTCCACACAGATGTCTCACTGCATCTGACCGAGCCCTCTTTGGGATACCAGGCATGATCAGGCAGGACAATAGACATCACTCCCTTTCTGACAGTGGAACTGCCTCCTGTTGATGAGACATGGCATTCCTGGGTTCTGGACTGTTCCTGGGTCACCAGCATGGTGGGCAGTACCCCCAACCGTTATGTTATTGGGCTGGTCCTAGTGACGCTTTTTATGATGTTGAATCCAGCTTTTCTGCCTTTGTAATTCTTCCATTATTCCCACACACCCCTTACCCATATGTATTCATTTATTTATTTATTTCAAATTACTCCAGCTGGGATTGCCCTATGAGATGCAGCATCTTGTTTTCACTGGGGTCCCAGGTAGGATAGCAACAGTCAATAGGCTAATATTGTCCAGCAGGACCAGATACTTACAGGCTAAAATGTACACAGGAACGATGAACTGTAAAGGAATGTGGCTGCTCCAGGCTTGAGCCTTGCAGCTCTGCTTCACTGAGTGCTCTGAAACCTTTGACCATTCTTTTATAACCATCTGCCAACCACCCTGCTGTTATCCACCATGGCAGCAGATCTCTACCTGGTAGAGGACAGCACTCTGGGGGGTAAAAATCTAATTATACAATAGGCAAATTAAATCCTGGGTTCTGATTGGCTGGCAGACACAATTTACAACTTGTAAATCCTGCTATCACCCCAGGGGTAAAAGTGCCAGCCAGCCTAATCAAATGCCCGCCGAGTACCACTCCGACCCTTCCAACAGCATAACTACTCGCTGCTATACTGGTGCCCATACCTCAGATTATTTAACACTCGTCCCCATCAGCAGTCTCTCGCCAGCACAAAACAAAAATGAAATTCGTCCACAAGCTGTCCCCCAACTAAGCGCCACCACACCGCATCCAGAAATTCAACCCACTATGACGAGCATGTTTTTTTTTTAATGTGAGATGACCCCACCCCCAAAACTGTAATTTGCTTTTTACATTTCCTAGCCTGCTGTTACTCGCACTCCTCGCAGCATCTCAATAGCAGGTAGCTTGAACGCAAAGCTGCCTCCCAAAAAACTCTACTCGCTCTCCATTCTCACGTACTACACAACTTCCTCTAATAAAACTAACAAACAGTAATAAATGGCTTACATACTTTACTGGGCTCCCTGCTTTCACAACAGCTTGCCCAGTACTATTTACAGTAGTGCAGAAGAATATGTTTATTAAAAAAACTACAAAAGAAAAAAAACTAAATACTTAATGACATTTATTTTATTACATTTCCCAATTGTATAATAGCAATATCCCACTCGAGACTGTGGGTGATGCCAGGATTTTCCCACTTCTGGTGTGTTGTTAGTAACTCGGCTGCACCTCATGAGCGAACAACACATGAGCCGTGGGTAAATCTTGGTATCACCCACAGCCTCTCATGGTATATTGCTTAAATGTTTGTCAGAGCCAGATGGAGGAGATAACTCTGAGGTGTCAGGATGCACTACATCAATTTAAGGAGCAAGCCAGATTTAAGCAATAATGCCTGAACAGCCAGTCATTTCCTAGGGATTAAGGGCCAGTTGAAGGGGTGTGTAATGCCTAAGGCACAGCCGAAGGCCATTAACCCCCACAAAGGGTACTAAGCCCATGGAAATGTCTGGTTGTAAGGGCATTATTGCAATTACCCACACATGAAAGTGTGTGCAAGGAAAGTGGTGCTCTGAATAAAACTAACAATCCATTTTACCATAGAATTCAGGCACACCCAACCCATAAAGAGGGACGCCAGAACTGACATTAAAATAAAGACATTTATTAAAACAAAATAAACATCTGATGCGTTTCAGACAGTGACTTGTCCTTTCTCAAAGGCAACTCATTTCTGAAACACAGAAGCAGCTCATTATATACAACTCTCTAAACATGTGACCTGATCAGTTACTAATTCTCATTTCCCATTGGTTTAGCAATAATGGAATAAAATTCAAATATTTAAAATCACAGTCACTAAGGTATATTCAAGACATTCGTTTTTTTATTTATAACAGTTAAATAAATATCAAGACACTTCTATAATAAGAGATAAAATTTCTATGCTGGTAAGATGTGGGATGCCGGGGGGGGGGACATGCTTAAAAACAAAAACCTCCACAAATGTATGGAAGCATCAAAGATATCCAATGTTAAAATTCATTCAGAGATACAGGGGATTGTATTCTAAATCTCATTTCTTTTTAAGATAGGGTTGTACATCGAAGTTGGAGTTAAGTCCTGACTTCTGATTGGCCTTTAAAGTTAAAATCCAAAAGTTTTCCCTGGTTAAAACAAGATTGTCAAAATATCCCCCTCTTGGATTTCTGTTTACTTTGTCTATTGCCATAAAATGAAATTCACGTTTCTGATTGTCCCTCACCATATGAATATGTAGTGCCATGGCATAGGTGACATCTTTATTAGCTATAGCTTTTAAATTTTCACCCACTTGCACTTTAAAACTGCCAGTGGTTTTACACACATACAAGCTATTACATAAACATGTTGCCAGATAAATCACTCAGGGTTCCACATGTGATGCACTGTCTCCCTGAATATGATTTCTTTATATTACAGCTTGTAAAGTCTTTACCTTGCGTGACACTGTCACAATAAACACAATTTCTGCATTTAAAACAACCTACTGCCTGATTAAGCCATGTGGTTTGTTGTTGTTCTGTAAAATGACTGTGCATCAGCATGTCTTTTAGGATTGGTGCTCATTTATAGCACATCCTTGGTTTCACTTCACCGAAGTGGCCTCCGTGGCTGTGCCCTTTTTCTGGAGGTACAATTCATGAGTAAAGGTAAACAGGTTGTTCTATAAGACATATTCAAGTAGTTTTAAAAGAAACTGTTGGCGGATTTTTTGTATCTGGTGTTCTATTAAGGAAGCGTGCTGCTGCATCTAGTGCACCTTCATGTGGCACATTTGAATACAGTGCCTCAATATCCAAGGCCATTGTCCATTACGTATTTCCAAAAATTCATAAAACTTTAACCAATCCACTGGAACAACCTATCGTAAGGAAGATAGGCTCTCTGACTGAACCTCTTTCCCAGTATTGCGATAGTTTTTTGAAAGTTAAGAAATGCCCTAATATCCATGATGAGGTAGCAGAGACAGAGACCGATGTGAGGTGAGAAAGAACGCGAGGAAGAGAGAAATTAAGGGGAAAAAAGCAAAGAAAATATCACAGATAAGCCCATGTTATGAGAGAGAAGGGGGGGGGAAGGAATTGCAGAAGATAATGGGCTACCCCTAGTAGCCGCCTGGTATAACCTGCAGATGGCAAATAGGGGAGATAGACTTAAAACCATGAGACAAGTCGCCTACTCCCTCGAGACCATATGCTATATAGCTAAAGCCAGCTATGGGTGGGAGGGTATTGGGGTGCGGGTGGGGCAACAGCAACAGCAGAGGACAAAGCAATCTTCCCACCTGTGCACAATTGAGTAATTGGAAGCCGCGCTTTTGTGGTCAAGTTCACCGTACCTGAAGAGGTTTCTGGGGAAGATTCGGGTGGCGGGGGGGAGGTGGCAGCACCAACTCAGCCCTCACGACCCTGCGGAGACAAAAAGAGGAGGTAAGGAATTTATATGCAAGCCCCTGCTGAATTAGCATGCAAGGTTTCAGGTAACAGTGTGCTAAACACAGAGACAGGCTCCACTTAGGAAACGGACAGAGAAATCCCTTGCTAACCAAACTGAGATATTTTCAGAATGTAGCACAGACAACAGGTACAGATGCTGTTCTAAGTTCAGGCTTAGGGAACAGATTTCAGAATGTAGTAAACTGCTGATACTTTTTAAATACAAGCTTAGGGAGCAGATTTGCTGAAAGATTAGTGCAATCTGCAGGTACTGATTGTGTTTTAAATACAGGCTAAGGGAACAGTCAGCTAGGCACTACGATTTACAATTACAGGTAGCTGCTAAAGCAGTGTAATAGGCTTCTTGGTGCAGTGAAATAGACAAGTAGCAGAAGCAAAAATACAGTCTTTCTGAAGACAACAGGTGGAAAGTGCAGGAAACTATATTAAAGTAACAAAAATGACTTGAATCTGAACCTCTCTGCACTGTTGCGGCGACTGAAAAGGCCGAGCTCAAAATCAAGTTTAAATTTAAAATTAAAAAAAGGTGCCAAACGAGCAACAGCAGAGGACAAAGCAATCCTCCCGCCTGCTGCGCACAATGGAGTAATTGGAAGCCGCTCTCTCCTGGTCAAGTTCACTGTACCTGAATATGCTTCTGGGGAAGATTCGGGGTTGGGGGAGGGCAGCACCAACTCAGCCTTCATGACCTTGCCAAGTCTCTTCTCATCCTTTCCACCCCCACCTTGTGTATCAACCCTGTTGCAGATCTTTGTTGTTATCTGCAAAGAGGCATACTTTTCCTTCCAGTCCCTCTGCAATGCCACTTATAAAGACATTAGAAAGGACCGGACCCAGTACTGAACCCTGCGGTACCCCACTAGTAACCCCTCTTTCTTCGGAGTGGACTCTGTTTACTATTACCCTCTGTGTCCTGTTGTTCAGCCATTTTTACCCAGGCTACCACCCTGAGACCAACTCCCAGGCTGGCTAATTTGTTTATTAATCTTTTTGTGTGGGACTGTGTCAAATGCCTTGCTAAAGTCTAGGTAGGCCATGTCCACAGCCCCGCTCCCTTCTACTACATTGGTCACCCAGTCAAAGAAATCTATTAGATTTGTCTGACATGACCTTCCCGCTGTGAATCCATGATGCTTTGGGTCCTGTGCCCGCTGGCCTCTAGGTACTCAACAATTCTTTCTTTCAGAAGTGATTCTATCATTTTCCCCTACCACTGAGGTCAAGCTAACAGGGTAGTTTCCTGCCTCTGCTTTGCTCCCACTTTTGTGAAGGGGAATCACGTCCACCCTCCTCCAGTCCTTAGGTACCACACCATCCTCCCATGATTTGTTAAAAAGGGGAGTCAGTGGTGTCACTAGTTCTCCCATTAGTTCTTTTAGAATTCTGAGGTAAATCCCATCAGGCCCCATTGCTTTGTCCACATTCAGTTTTGGGAGTTCTTTCAGAACCCTTTCTTCTGTGAAAGGACTGGAATCAACCTCCCTACTATCCAGAGTGCTTCTATTGATTGGATTCGGTACCTCCCCCTCCTCCTCTTTTGAGAATACTGAGCAGAAGTATTCATTCAGTATCCCTGCTTTTTCACTGTCCCTCTCTGCCCACCCACCCTCCGCTTTATTAAACCTCACTGTCCCTCCCTTGGGCTTTCTTCGCTCCTTAATGTACCTATAAGTATGCACCTAGGTGGCTGGGGGATTCAAACCCAGGCCTCCAGATCTGCAGCTCAAAGCCTTAACCCACTGCGCTATACTGCTGCTATTTTGTCTCTAAATACACCCTACCCCCCAAAAACAGTAGCTATATGATGAGAGGGTCATATTTCAAGGAGGAGGGTGGTTGAATCCCAACTCTCTTCAACTTTTCTGAGACCAGATCTAGCTGTTCTCCCATGCGATTAACATCCGGGTCACCTCAGGAGAATCGACCCCCTCCCCACAACAGTCTTCTGAAATGTACAAGGGTACTTACTGACATGTAAGGAACGGAATCTGATCTATTTCAGAGGTAATTGAGGTACACTGCCTTGCAGTCAGTGGTTCACCGAAGGGGATGAATAAGCACCAACCTTATACAGTAAAAGTTTTTGCTCCCACCATTATAAAATAAATGATTTGCTTTTGTGTTGCTCCCACCCACTCCGCCCTCCCTCAGCTAGCCTATTTCTTGAAGGGGTATGCTGAAAATCAGTTTCCAACCATAAAGATAGTGGGGCAGATTTTCAGACTGTAAGATGCTGATGCATGGGCCCAGTTTCAGCCCCATCAGCGTCCCCCAATCACGCCAAAACTTGAGCACCTTCTTGTCAAAGATGCTCGAGTTTGTATGTCAGTTTATGGGATTAACGAAAGCTTACATAAAAAAGACACATTTTTTTGTTTGTTTTCTTTGCACAAGTGTTGCCATGTTGGATGCAGTTGAGCACAGTTTTGCTTAATGTTTTGATGCTGCTAGACCACTCCCTTTCTAGCAACATTGAAACTTCGGCCACAGTTGTGCAAAAATAATGAAAAGCAAGATTGAATATCCATGCCATTGTCTCTTGGATCCTCTCTCAAAGAGGAAAATGGTGGAGACAATGCCCCCCCCCATGTGCAGGAAATTTTTGAACACCTTATACATGGGGTAAGTCACATCATAGAGTTCTGATATACACTGAAGCCATTCCAAATTGAATTGTGTTTCTGTGCAGAAAGGGTCACTAATGATGAGCGCAAGAGAATGCAGAGTTAATAGGTTCATGAATATCTTCCTGAATGGGCTGGTCTAGCACCACACCTAGACCCTTCCCCCAACCCACTGCCACTTTGCATCCACCATGGAATCTGCTTGATGAATAACTAGCATACAATGTAAAGCAGGACAACACTTCCCCCCTCTTCCCACTCTGACCATCTGGAGCATAGAAATAGCTCAACATGTACAGGCTGAGAAGGGAACAGAGATCTCTAGATCAAGTTTAGAGAGTCAGATTTGCAAAATGAATAGGAGTCTAGTAACCCAAACTGGACATTCCCCTGCATAGAAACACAGAAACACTGACATCAGAAGAAGGTCTAGGGGTTTATACAGTCTGATACAAAAGAAACAAAAGGGCTGCACAGAAGTGGCAGTGGGGCAGCCAGTTACAACACTTACTGGCAAAAGGAAAAAACGGCGGTAAAAAAAGAGACGTGCTGGCATACTTTCTCAATGTTTCGCGTGCATGAGTCTCTTGAAAAAGCACATGTATGCGAAACGTTGAGACCATACGCCTGCATGTCTCAGTTTTGGTTGTGATATACTGAACGAACAGAAGCTTTGTGCTATCACACAGAAGCTCCAGATCTTTTCCTTTTACACTGGTGCGTGGCGCCATTTTTTCCTTTTGTCATTTATACAGTGTGCCTGGTTGCCTACCTAGTGTTAAGTATGATCCTTGGACCATGCTAGTCCTCCACCATCCTTCCCCTGGATCTTTTCTCTCCCTCTGTATTTCTTAGCAAGCCCGTGTACCTGTCCCACCCGTGTCTGAAGCCCACCACAGTTTTGCATTGACTGCCTCATTGAGTAGTCTGTTACATTTGTCTACCACCTGCACTATGAAACAATACTTCCTGACATCCCTTTTAAGCCTACCCCCCACCAATTTCTTTTTGTAGGCTCTTTTGTTGCTGTTACAGCTTTGCTAAACAGCTCACTACTCTCCACTATGTATTCCCTGCATACATTTGTATGTCACAGTTGTACCCACCTTTCCATTCTGGTCTCCAGTATGTACATATGCAGACATTCCCACTTCACCTTGTACAACCTACCCTGCTGCCCCAGAATCATTTTTGTTACCTTTCTCTGTAGCCATTCTGTCCTATCCTTGCCCTTTTTGAGGTGTGGGCTCCAGCTCTGCATGCAGTATTCCAGATGCGGCCTCACCAGCGATCTGTACATGGGCAGTATCACCTCATTTCATCTGCCACTAAATCTGTCTCTGCACCCCAGCATCTTATTTTCCTTTCTCACTGCTTTATTGAATTAAACAGGTAACTTCAAGCATTCAACAATAATTACCAACAAATCCCTTTCTTCCTAGGTGCATTGGTGCAGTGGTAGCACTGCCGTTCACGACGCCGGCTACCTGGGTTCAGGAACGAGCCAAGGTCATCAGTGACCAGCCAGGGGAGGATAATTGAGCATCTCAGTGGATGCTCTCCTCCTACAGGGGGAGGATGTTAAAGCTCTGCTGCAGTACTGCCATCTTGGTGACAACAGGTGGCCACAAGTAGCAATGTAAACTGAAGGTGCCAGAATATGCAGAAGGGTTGTGGCTGGAACTAGGTTGTGGCAGCATGCATGCTTGACATGTACTGCTCCCATGGCAACCACTCACAGCTTTAGCCAATGGGCAGGGAGTAACTAAGGGGTTAAACACCTCCAGCCACTGCAGCATGAAGACTTGTGTAACCCCCCTACAAATGGGGGTTCCCAAAAGACTTCTAGGAGCTTGCTTGAATGCTCCAAGCCTGAATGGTGTTTGGCATTTAAGCCATTTATCAGTGAGTGTTTTTAGAGCCTCTGGTACTGTCTCTTTAAGAGCTGTCTGCTTGCAGACATAATTAGTTTGTATGGGGGACTGTGTGCTTCTCTGAGTACCACTCGAGCTGCTGCCAATTCACTTCATTTTGCAGTCACTAGGGTGCAAAGGGAACCTATCTGAAAGATGTAACTGTTTGCCAGAAATTACTTAGAGTAATAATGAAATTACAGTTTGTCTAACCTGCTTTCTTTGCAGTCAGAACTGTGTCTGTAGTTCCCCATTCTAGTTTTGAACTGCTGAACTGGACCAATCAGTGTGGGGTAAGCTAGCTCTAAAATGGTGCCTTGGACGAATCAGAACTTGGACTCATAATCTGAGCCAGCCACAAGAGGATTGTATGGGCAGTGACTCTGGGAGATGTAGTTTAGACTTCAGTGCCTTTTTGGACCAACAGCAGCAGTCTATTGTGAGTGACAGCCAATCCAGTCAAGAACTGGGAGGAACTCAAAGGAAATGCCGGTTTTGTCGGTTGGAGTTCAGTTGAGCTTTGGCAGTGAAGAAGGAAGGAGCCCTGTGCTTTTCAGTGTGCAGTTTTAGTCAAAAAGCGTGTGTAAGGCCCAGAGTTCGGTCTGCAGCTTGTGTAACAGCTTGTTAGGACTGAATCCGTCCTGAGAAAGAATCAAGGATCTCTGAGAGTAGAAACCAGGCTCACCCTGTAGAAGACTGGAGAAATTGTTGAATTACCTCGGTCTGTCAGGAACTGAATCTGCTGTGTGTTCTCCGGGTATTGTGCAGTAATTGCGATCGGGATACAGATGCAGCCTGCCTGGTGTAGTGCTTTCTTGTATATGGATGTGTGAAGAGGTTTGTGTACCTCAAGTGAGCCCTGCTGACATTGAAGGACCCTATCTTATTTGGAGGTCGTGAGTACTAATTCAGGGTCGCTCCCTGTTGAATTGCCACATTAAATCCAAATGGAATTACTGTACTGCTGACTGTTTAATTCTCCTTTTCTCTGTGTGAAAGGCCCCTACCAGCTGCCACGGTTTGGACTAGCCACTAGGGCTTGGGTACCCAGGGACAGTAACTGATAGGGATAGGCCTGTGCACAGAGCCATAGGTAGATTATTAGAGTGATAAGCTAATTAACCTGATTTCCCCTGTCCTTGTTATATCCCCTAAATAAATCAGAGCTGCTTGTTTCAGCAAAGTTATACTGCCTGAGGTATTTGTCTATGTTAAAGTACTGTACTGTGATTGTTGCACTGTATCTCATTTCACAGGAGGTCCCAGTGCCGGAACCAGACCTGGGGGTAAGTGTATACTGTGAAGGTAATTCTGATATATTGTGTGGGCCACTAGTGGGAAGAAAGGGGGGTTGCAGTGTCCCAGAGGGCTGTGACCAAGTTAGTTTAACTATTGCTAACCCTGACCTCTGGGTGGAGGCACCCGCCATTGGATCCAGGCCCCTCAACCTGTTAGTGGCAAATCAGGCAGGGGTAGTAGCCCCTGGGATAGCGCCATCTAGGGGTTACACTTGCATGACATACAACACACAAACATATGATAAAGCCAATAGAATAAGGCCATTAGGTCTATCGAATCTGCTTGTATTGCAGGGTCCTCAGTATCAGCTACTGACCCTGCCCCCCCTCCTCAATCTGCCCTTCCCCTCCATCCACCCTTCTCTTGACCCTCATTTCCTCATAACTCTGTCCCACCCTTTCTTGAAACTGCCTACTGTTCTCAGCAACACCACCTTCTCAGGAAGTCCATTCGAACCCAGCACCACCACCCGCTCCATGAAGAAATGTCTCAGCCTGTTTTCTAAACCTTCTCCCCTCCAGCTTGAGACTGTGTCCCTTTGTGTTTCATTTCCCACTAAGCTTGAAGAGACCCTCCTTTTCCACCCTATCTATTCCTTTCAAATACTTAAAGGTCTCAGCCATGCCACCTCTCCCCCCCCAGGAAATACATGTTCAGGGTCTCCAACCTTTCCTCATACATCCTAACCTGCTGGCCCATCATCATCTTAGCTGCCTGCTTTGGACCATCTCCAGCAGGATTATGTCCTTCTTAAGGTATGGACACTAGTACTGTACAAGGGCAGTATTACCTCCTCCCGCTTGCTGTTGAGCCCCCTGGCAGTACAACCCAACATTTTATTTGCCTTTGCTGTTGCTTTCCTACATTGCGTGGAGTGTTTCAGATCACTAGTGATCATCACTTCCAGGTCCTTTCTTCCTCTGATGGAGACATCCAGATCCCACACTGGCTAAACTCAGTTCTTGGGTTCTTGGCTCCAATGTACATAACCTTGCATTTCTTTGCATTGAGTCAAGTTGCCAAATCTTGGACCACCTCTCTAGCTTTTCCAGATCTTCCCTTAGGTCTTGTATCCCTTCTGCTGTGTCCACCCTCCCACATAGCTTGGTGTCATCCATTAATAGGCAAATTTTGTCCTTAAAGTCATCTCCAGTATCACTGATGAAGACATTGAACAGCAGTGGTCTGAGCACCGAGCCCTGTGGAACCCCACTGGTGACCTCCCTGGTGCTGGAGAGCTCAACTCCCACCACCACGTTCTGGGTCCTGCCTCTCAGCCAGTTTTCCACGCACTCGGCCAACTTTTCACCAATTCCCAACTTCCTGATTAACCTCTTGTGGGGTACAGAGTCAAAGGCCTTGCTGAAGTCCAGGTAAAAAATGTCCATTGCTTGGCTATTGTCCACTATTTTAGTAAGCCATTCAAAGAAGTCAATCAGATTTGTTGGACATAACCTCTGTCCCATAAACCCATTTTGCCACTCATCCTGGAGACCATTCTTATCCAGATACTTTACTAACTTTTCCTTAAGTATGGTCTCCATGAGCTTGCACATGATTGAGGTCAGACTGACCGATCTGTAGTTCCCTGGGTTGTCCTTGAGATGGTTCTGATTGAGGGCCACTACACCACGTGCTGTTCTCCAGTCCTGCAGTACCATGCCTGACTCCAGTCATCTATTGAACAGGTCAGCCAAGGGATCTGCAAGCTCCTCCGCCAGCTTCCTCTGTAACCTTGGGTGTATTCTGTCTGGGAGTGGGGATTTATCTATCCTCTATGCTAGCAACCCTATCCTCACCCTATCCACCTCTATCAAAACATCCGTGCACCCTCCTCCCTTTCTTCTTTCCTACCCCCTAGTGGCTCCTGTCCATCTCTCTCCCTGGTGAAAATGGAACTAAAGCACTCATTCAGTACCTTTGCTTTGCAACCATTCTCCTCCATCCATCCATCCATCCCCCTTCCTGAGCCTAATAATGCCATCTTTCTTGTCCGTTTTCTCAGTACTATAGCAATGAAAGTTGTTTTCCCCCCCTTTTTAATTCCCTCAGCTAGCTGCAGTACCCTCTGAACTTTAGCCTGCCAGACTACCCTACCTGCTATGTTAGCCATTTTCAGGTAGCCCTCCCTGTCTTGCTCCCTCAGGGTCTTTGAATTTCTTATAGGCTGACCTCTTATCCATTACTGCCTGGCAACCTCAGTGCCTTCGCAGGCCCCGCACCCATGAGGCTGACTGGAGTAACATCTTGGTCCCTCCACCCTCCTTGTATTCCACCATGGTCTGAAGTGCAGGAGGCCCCACCATTGTGGATAAGCCACAGTCTCCCGGTCGGGCCGGATGGTGGGGTGATGGGGCTGGAAGGACCCAGCAAGTGGTCTAAACAGGGTACATCCCCGAAGTGCTGGCCAGAGGAGCACATATATACTTGAAAAACAAAATCCCTTTCTTCCTGTGTACATCCCACTCTTAATCCCCAAGGGGTGGGCGAATACCTTTTTTCAAATATTTGGCCGTATAGTCATATTTGGGGCCATAAATGTTCAGAAATGTGATGTTCATATTCATAATTCATGTGCCTGTTGGGGAAAAAAAGTAAAAGAAACAGCCCCTCACTCTCCTCCCCAGCCCAGTCATTTAAACTACATCTCCACTGTCCCCCACCCTCCTCCCTCTCCTCCACCCACAATTTAAGGTTTTAAAAACTCCCATTATGGGTGACTGGCACAACCCACCTGCCTCCATGACTGGCAGCCATCTCCTCTAGCATTTTTCCTTTTGTAAAAAATCATCCACCCACCCTGATAGCAGCACACAGCTCACATCCTCCTCCTCCCCTCAGCACCTAAATTTCCTAAACAGTGCCCCCCCCCCCAGTGGGATGAAGGCAACTGACACAACCTGCCCTCCTCCACAGCTTGCCTCCTTCTTGTGAATGGAAGCTCTCCCATGCTTGTTCTCGTAGTAAAACAGCTGATCACGTGATGAGCTCTTTTACTATGTGAGAAAGCATGAGAGCGTTCCATTCATTAGATGTGCTTGTAGGTCTCTGTCATATCCCCCTTTTCTCTCTCTCTCCTTTCTTCCAGGGTGTACATGTTGCTGTCCAGCACTCTCTCTTTGTAGGGCTTCTTGTGCAAACCATGTACCATTTTAATAGACCTCTTCTGGACAGCCTCAGCCCAGTCTTCCCAGATGGCTCCTGCCTAGTCTGTGTCTGCAGGCACTAACTGGTCCCTCCCGCCTCCCTGCCTACTTACAAATATTGCCCTAGAGTTTGTCTTTTCCATGTATGTGTGAAGTCCCCTACTGCTACTGTTTTTGTCTCAACCATGTCCGCTAACAGTCCGTTCCAGGCATCTACCACTCTTTCAGTGAAGTAGTACTTCCTCACATCCCTCTTAAACTTCCTCCTCCAGCGTCATCATATGCTCTCTGGTCTTTGTGTTCTTTCCTATTTGAAAGAGACTCCCCTCCTACACCCTATTCACCCCTGTGAAATACCTGTAGGTCTCTATCATGTCCCCTTTTGCTCTTCTCTCTTCCATGGTGAACATGTTGAGATCCCTCAAACTCTCCTTGTAAGGCCTTTTTGTACAGCCCCAGCACCATTTTTAGTTGCCCTCCTCTGGATTGCCTCCATCCTATCTATATCTTTTATGAGGTGTGGTTTCCAAAACTGAACACAGTACTCTACAGTAAATGATGCTGCACTATCGAGCGATATAATGGCAGCACTCCTCCCTCCTCCTGCTGGAGACACCCCTCCCCTCCCTGTGCAACCAAGCATTCCACTAGCCATACCCACTGCCTTGTTATACTGCCCTGCCACCTTGAGGTCCTCAGATATGTTAACCACAAGGTCCTTTTCCTGCCTAGTGACTGTTACTACCCCCCATCCTATACTCAGCACTGGGGTTTCTATGTCCCAGGTATTATTTTGTACTTTTTATCCTTCAACCCCAACTGCCATGTTTTTACCATTCCTCAAGTTTCTCCAAGATCCTGGCACATTTTTTCACCCCTTCCTGAGTGTCCACCCTGTTGTTGATTTTGGTATCATCTGTAAAAAGGCATGCCTTCCCCTTACAGCTTTTCTGTAGTGTCCCCAATAAAGGTATTGTAGAGGACTGTTCCCAGTATTAAGCCCTGTGGTACCACACTTTTAACGTTCCTCTCTATAGAATGAGTGTCTTGAACTGCCACGCTCAGTCTCTTATCTGTTAACCAGTTTCTAACCCAGTTTACCACTGTGGATCCCTTTACTAGATTGGTCAACTTCCTAATCAGCCTTCTATGCAGCAGTGTGTCAGAGGCCTTGCTAAAGTCCAAATAAGCCACATCCACTACAGTCCTCTGATCTAGTTCCCTGGTCAACCAGTCAAACAAATCTATTAGATTCATTTGGCATGGCCTCCCCCATGAATCAATGTTGTCTGTGATCTTGCAGTCCATTTAATTCAAGATACTCTATCATCTGTTCTTTCTGTAGTGGTTCCTTCAGTTTCTCCACCACTAAAGTTAGATTGACTAGCCCACAGTTACTAGCTTTCTCCTTGCTGCCACTCTTATGTAGAGGGACAACATCAGCTCTTCTCCAGTCCTCTGAATTTTGGAACCACTCCTATTTCTAGTGAGTTGTTGAACAAGGCTGCAAGAGGGGCAGTCAGAATCTCTCTAAGTTCTTTTATTATTCTGGGGTGAGTCCCCTCCAGTCCCATAGCATTGTCCACCTTTAGGACAGCAAGTCCTTTCACCACTCTTTCCTCTGAAACTGGATCTGTGTCCACCCCCCTCCCCACCCTATCCCTGCTTTCCCCTGGTGATCCATTCCCTCCGCCTTCCACCATGAAGACTGAGCAGAATTACTTGTTTAAGATGTCTGCTTTTTCTTGGTCTCCTGCACAGTCTCCCCCTTCCCTCCCCTTCTAATTCTTACTATCTCTACCCATGTTCATCTTCTCACTTACGTGCCCGGAGAAAGTCTTATCCCCTGTAGTGACACCTTTGGCAGTCCTTTTCTCTGTCTGTGCCTTTGCTCCCCTCACCTCCTTCCCTGCTTCCTTCTGCCTTTCTAGGTATACCTCCCTGTCTTCCTGTCTCTGCATTTCCTTATACCTCTTGAATGCCACCTTTTTTCTTTCTTTTACCACCCTTGCCATTTCATTGGAATACTGTAATGGTCTCCTTTTCCTTCTGCTTGCTTCCTGCATGCATATGTTGGTTGCTTTAGTTATGCCAGCCATTATTCTCCCCCACTGTGCCTGTAGAACTCCCTGGCACTTCTCCACCCCTCTTAGGCAGTTCCCGAGAGAGTCAACTATTTCTTTGAAACCCGCCATCTTAATGACCAGAAGCCTCATCCTCGTCTGGTTCTCCTGTGCTCCTATCTTTATGGTGAACCACACTGTACAGTAATCACTTGTACCGATGGGACTACCCACCATGATGTCTTTAATGCTGTCCCTGCTTGTAAGCACCAGGTGTAGCACTGCCCTGCTAGCAGTGGGTTCTTTGACTGACCAAGAAAATCTCCTTGCAGAAAGTCAGGGATGGCCCTGATCCTTGCCAAAGCTACAACTGAAATGCTCCACTCCACATCTGGCAGATTGAAGTCACCAACTAGCTGCACTTCCCCCTTACTTGCCATTCTGTTGATGGCTTCCCCAGGTGCCTTATCCATCTCTTTCTCTGTACTGGAGGTCTGTACACTATTCCAGTATGTATAGTGGATCCAGAGCCTGCCTCCAGACTGACCCATAGCAATTTCAGCCCCTAATCTTCCTCTTTGTGCTCCTGTGCCTCCGTGCCCTTGATACCCTCCCTTACATATCATATACCCCCCCTCCTTTCTTCTGTACTCTGTCACTACTAAAAAGAGCATAGCCCGGTATGTTCATTTCCTAGATGTGGTGCCCAGTACACCACAACTCCATTATTGCCACTAAATCTAGATCAGCCTCCACCATGGTGACTTCTAGGTCTTCAGTTGTTTTTACCAAGGCTCCTTGTATTAGTGCACATTCTTTTCCAAATCTTTTTTCCCTCGTGTCAACTACCCTGCTTGTCCCTCCCATTTCTGCCTGTGTTCCCTGGCTTACCCCATAACTCACCCCTTAACCTTTTTACTTCCACCATATCTGGACACCTTTAATCCTATGTCCTCCAGTACCTGGGTTATGTTCCCATTTTTGCCTTCCCCATTCCTGTCCCTGTCTTTCTGCATATATGCTGAAGGGTAGTTTTCTCCCCCATGGTCTTCTATCCCTAACACTTTCCTCCCAATCACTTTACCATCTGCTTTACCATCCGGGGGCAAGTCTTTCACTGCCTCTTCCCTGTCTTGTTTAAATTCTGATCCATGTAGCAGTTAAACCTGCCATCAAGGACTGGGGACCCCTTCCTAGATGGATGCAGGCCATCTCTCCCATAGAAGCCCATATCCTCCCTGGCTGGTCCGCAGTCCCCAATGTATCCCAAACTTTCCTCCATGCATATTTAAGCAATAATGAATGACAGAGAGTAACATTAATGTCCTGTTACTCACCCTGGGTATAATGTGGCACAAGGTAGCTAAGTACCAACATTTCAGGGTGATAACTGACATTAACGTAACTCCCCAGAGTTCATTATTGCTATTATTATAATTGCGTTATGAGTTACTGTAGTTTGAATAATTCTTTTAATATTTTTTTGCTTATTTTTGTGTGAAATTAACATAAAATAGTCCCTCCACCATGGTAAATTGCACAGGATTTGGTTTGTTTGCTGTGATCATTGTCGCTGTCTTAGCGTTTTGTTTTTTTTCTGACAGATAAAAGGTTTTACAGATGTGAGGAACTGTCTAAAGGCTTGTGCATAGAATGTTCATTTCAAAACAAATCCATTTCTGACATGAGGGCAACACATATTATTATTTCAATATATGTACATGCATAGCGTTACTTCTGCACTTAATGGGTATAATTAGAAAAGTACAGTAAAAAGTTACAACATAATTATCTGATTAATTTTTTCTGAAATTGCTTGTCCCTGCCACATTTTAGAATTGTATGTAGCCACCGCATTTCAAAATTGTGCATCACATCTCATCACATTCTGCCATTGTACATTCCAGCCACATTCTAAAACTGTACATCCCTGCCATATTCTGAAGTTGTGTCACCAACACATTCGGAAATTGTGCCTCACTGCCACATTCCAAAACTCTGCCTCACTACCACATTCTGAGACTGGGTTCCACCGCAACATTCTGAGACTGGGCATCACCGTCACATTCCAAGACTGTGCGCTACATTCCAAGACTGTGCACTGCCACCACCACCACATTCCAAGACTGTATACCACCACCACATTCCGAGACTGGGTGCCACTGCCACATTCCAAGACTATGCGCCACATTCCGAGACTGTGCACTGCCACCACATTCCGAGACTGTGCACTACTGCCACATTCTGAGACTGTGTGCCACCACCACATTTCGAGACTGTGCTCCACCATCACATTCCGAGACTGTGTGCCACCACATTCCGAGATTGTGCACCAGCGCCACATTCTGAGATTGTGCACCACCGCCACATGCAAAATTGTGCATCACCACCACATTCCGAAATTATGTATCACTGCCACATCCCTAAATTCAGAGCCACTGCCATGTCCTGAAATTGTGTGCCACAGCCACATTCTGAAATTGTGTGCCACTGCCACATTCCAAGATTGTGCACTGCTGCCACATTCTGAGATGTCACCGCCACATTCTGAGATGCCACCACCACATTCCGAGACTGTGTGCCACCTCCATATTCTGAGATTGTGCACCACTGTGACATTCCAAGACTGCACGCCACCACCACATTCCAAGACTGTGCACCACCATGACATCCTGAGATTGTGTGCCGCTGCCACTTTCTGAGACTGTGCACCAGCACCACATTCTGAGACTGTGTACAGCCACCACATACTGCAATTGTATGCCTCCACATTCTGAAACTATGCACAACCACCACGTTTCGAGACTGTGTGCCACCGCCAAATTCTGAGATTGTATGCCCCTGCCTCATTCAGAAATTGTGCACCACTTCCACTTTCAGAAATTGTGCATCACCGCCACATCCCTAAGTTGAGAGCCACTGCCATATCCCAAAAATGTGCGCCACCACCACATTCCGAGATTGTGCACCACCACATTCCAGATGCTACCGCCACATTCCAAGATTGTACACCACTGCCACATTCTGAGATTGTGCACCATCGCCAAATTCTGAGATTGTGCGTCACCCTCACATCCCGAGATGCCACTACTACATTCCGAGATGCCATCGCCATATTCTGAGATTCTGCACCACTGCCACCTTCCGAGATTGTGCACAACCACCACGTACCGAGACTGTGTGCCACCGCCACATTCCCAGACTGTGTGCCACCACCACATTCCCAGACTGTGCATCACCGCCACATTCCCAGACTGTGCATCACCGCCACATTCCAAGACTGTGCATCACCGCCACATTCTGAGACTGTGCACCACCACCACCACCACCACATTCTGAGACTGTGTGCCACTGTCATATTCCAAGACTGTGCCCCACCACCACATTCCGAGACTGTGCCCCGCCATCACATTCTGAAACCGTGCAACACCGCGCCATTCCGAGATTGTGCACTAGCGACACATTCCGAGATTGTGCGCCGCCGCCACACTCAGAAATTTAGGGTTACATAATTACTTGTAATTTTTAAATAAAGTAACTTAGAGATCTCATTTTGACACAGTGCTAATTGGGGATATGCTGATCCAAATTTTGAATTTAGTGATGTCAGAAATTTTGGCTGGACTCCCTCTTTAAGAACCCTTAAATTCTGTTTCAAGTGCCATTAGACTTGGTGTGTATTCCTTCAAGTCTTATCTAAATCAAGTCCGTGTAAACCAGAAATCACTACGCCATGTTATCAGGTCCAGCAGGTATATTTATCCTTTTTTTGTACTCAACTTTTATTGCATTTTCCAATATACAGCAACACATACTATTTACAGTCATATATCATTATTTATTCAAAACTGTAGAAGGTATTGGCAAAACAATTCATTTACAATTCATCTTATCTTTAGCTGGGGTTCAGGGGTGCCCTAGTAAGGGCAGGTATACAGGTTCCTTCATATTAAGTTGGTTTACCTAAATCCAGGACTAACTAATACATTCAATTATCTTATGGTACAAAGGTGGGATTTATATTCATGACATAGAGGCACCAGCGATTCCATCTGTTCCCAACTTTTTCTTTCCGGTCTTTTACACTGTAGGTTAAGTTCTCTATCTGGTATATTGAATTTACCAACTGAACCCATTTGTCTAATGTAGGAATTACAGTACATTGGCTAACCATTTTGTGGTTATACATTTTTTAACTGCACCTGTATGGATACCTAGCAGACATTCTCGTGCTGGCTCTTTCATGTCAGGGGGAAAGATATGGAATAGGACTAATCCTTCTGTCATAACAAACTGAAAAGTAAAAACATTCGCTAGTGCCCTTTCCACATCTTGAACAAATGGGGACAGGAGTGGGCATTCCCAGAAGATATGAAATTATGTAGCTCTTGGCTGTCTGCATTGTCTCCAGCA
This sequence comes from Neoceratodus forsteri, assembly GCA_016271365.2. Taxonomy (NCBI): domain Eukaryota; kingdom Metazoa; phylum Chordata; order Ceratodontiformes; family Ceratodontidae; genus Neoceratodus; species Neoceratodus forsteri. Next base: position 1,807,376,862 of record CM057449.1, read on the forward strand.
ATGTGCTGTTGCTGTTGTACTGGGGTAATAAAAAAGCGAACCAGGCACTTCAAGCAGAACTACCTCCACATCATAGAGGAAGAGGTTTTATGTATATTTTTATAGCTAATCTCCCAGGAGCTCTCTTTCTGAGGATGGTCCATCTCCTGCTCCCACCTCTGGAATGCTCTTAGCAATGTTTTTTTTTTTTTAATTCTTGCAAAGCCTGATATAGGCCTGAGACTATATGGGGGCTCGTCGTCAGACCTTGAGCAGATTGTTGTACTATTCTGAACAGGGGACTGAGTGTGTCTGGGCCTATACCCAATGATAACACAAGTCAGGTAAGCTCTCACTTTAAAATAACTGAAGATTTCCCTGTCCAGGAGACCATATTCCTGCGCAAGATTTTGGAATAGTTTAATTGACTGACCCTGCATTATTTGCCATGGAAACTGCAAGTCTTTATGATACCAGACCTTATATCTAATGACTCGTAGAGCTGGGCGAAATTAAGGTGCATGTGTATAGGAAGCAACCATAAAAGCAGCTGTTTCATATCATCCTTCTTAGCCCATTTTTTCCATATCTGTAATGGATTTTTTACATATACGGACCTACACAGCTGTATGGAATTCAGGGTCTGTAGTTCTAACAAAGTTACTTCAATAGGGCCTGTAGGTAAACATTCTCTTTCTAGGGCTACCCATTTCTGGTCCTGTGCATTCTGTAACCAGTGCATAACTGCTAGGTATATTTATCTAACATTAATGTAAGGCGCCTAGAACTTTGTCAACCAATCAGATTATTTTTTCATTTCTACCCTTATAATAATATGTGTTAACTGCTATGTGTAATTATTTATGGTAACTGTTTGTCTATGTTCTCTTGGGTCACCATTGTAAATGAGCTGTGCTCCATGGTTATGACCCTAATAAATAAAAAAATGAAAACAAAAAATGAAAAAAATGAAATGCACCATGCCTTCAGCCATTCATTAAAAGCCTCGGTGTGGAGTTTCCTTGCCACTCCCTAGACAGCACCTCGGAAAAAGCTTCTGTGCATGCTACTTGCTTGAGGCCCCCCCTTCAACTTCCTTAAATATCCCTTAACTACTCATACCTTCACCTGTACTAGATCATTTTTTCCAATATGGACAATGATATCCAGTTCCTGGCCATCTCCTGCTGCCTAGCAGTCTGCAGGATCGTCTCTCCATCTCTTCCAGCTGAGGCACCCCTCAAGCACCTCACCTCCCTATCTTCACACCCCCAGCTCCTAAGTCTATCCTCTTCACGACTGAGTCCTTCACCAGCAGCTGCTTCCTCATTGGCTGAGGGATTCTCCTTCCCTCCCTCCCTCCTTGGGTTCTCCTCTTCTGAGAACTCCTGCCTCCTCTCTTCTCACTGTGATGGGTATGGTACCTTGTCTCCATTGCCCCTTTCTGCCAGTAGGATGAAGGTGTTGTACAGTGGTATAGATAGAGGAGTGTGCACTCTACCCCTCCCCCCCAGAGCCCATCATGGGCCATTCACTCTGCATTAATCTGGGCATCCTCTGAGGGAGTGGTGGCACTATTGTTGGCCCCTGGATGGGGCAGAAGATCCACTGAACCCTCGCCATTTCAGCCTACAGTCTGGCAACCTGTGCCTGTAACCCAGAGAGGTGACTACCTATGTGGCAGCCCCTTAGTCTCCAGAAGATTTCTCTAAGACTGCTGCACCACAGCCATTGCAGTGCACCACTCCCGTGATCCTTACCTTCTGTGCTTGGTGTCTGTGCAAGTTCAGTTTACCCTACTACGTCACCCTTTGTTCCCTGAAATTATTTTTTTTTAATTTATAAAATTTAGCACTTTACAAACAAGAACCTAAACTCAGGGCATCAATAAGACCATATACCAGAGCTGTACAAAATAATGGCAAATATCACGTGCAAAAATGTTAACCCAGCTGCTTGGCATTAGTCGCTGAGGGATTTAAAGGTTGCAATAGTTCAGACAGGTGAGTCCGTAGGACATTGCACTCTCAACACAGAGAATTTATAAAACAGATCAGTATGCCAGATCTCCCCGCTCCTCACAGGAAATACACGGGGGGGGGGGGTGCTGAGACCCATATACAGTAATATAACAAATTATAGAGATAGCATGAGCTCAGCTAAGTTAAGATTGCACCCCAGCACTCTCTGGTACCAATCAAGGGTACTGTGTTGGGGACAGAGCATTTGAAAATAAGAGCTTACTTCGAGAGGGCTCTTCAGTAGGACCTTGAGGACTGAGCGACCCTAGCGTCAGGACCACATGGAAACTTTAGCCAGCAGTGTCTGATGGGGGACTGCCCACCTGGATGTCAGCGTGACCCTATTTATTTATTTTTATTTATTTATTGAAATCTTTCTCCAGGAAGGCACACTGAACAACAAGTTGCTTGTCTCCGTGTGACTGGGGGCACAGGGTAATAGACAATCAAAATACAGGGAAAAACAATTTCACATAAGGTAGTGAGTAGTTCAGTTTTTTTTTACTGTATATATAGTGGGCGGACCCTACGCCTGCCTTCCACTTCTTTTCCGCCATCGATCTGATCAGTCAGACCTTGCGGTGATCGTACGCTGCAGTTTGACCACTATTTCGGATGAGTATCCATTTATTTCCTTTAAAAATCAGTCATTTGTTTTATTTTGTGCATGTCTTCATCATCTTCCATTGAGCACAAGAACAAGTGTGCTTCGTGCAGCGCACAACTACCACACAAGGATTCTCACTCCTTCTGCCTCTTCTGCCTAGACCCAGACCACAAGGTCGAGGACTGTGAGGCCTGCACTAGTTTCAACCTGGCCACATGGAAGCACCTCTTGCAGGCCCTTGAGGCTCATATTTTAAAGCAATGAATGGCCACCGTGGAGAAAGTTGCTAAGCGCTTCCACCTTGCCCACCAAATCTGGGCACTAAAAGAAGAAGAAACAGGAGAGACATCAGGACCAGGAATGGTCCCCTTCTCGTCTGAGGTCACCTGCAGGCCCCTCGGAAGAAAGGCGGTCTTCTTCCTTCAGAAAGTCGGCTGCCACAGCCCAGTCTGCCCCACCTAAGGAGCAGTCCTCGGGGCTCCCCGCCGCCACTGGTTCTAGTGGCCATGGGATCCTCAGCTGAGGCTGAGGCCTCGGTTGTGCTCAGACCCATTTCTACGGGGTTGGGGGGTCTGCCACGCCAAAAGGAGCCATTAAGTTGCTTGTCAGCCCATCCGATGAGCGCCGGGCTCAGGCTGTTGCGTCGGGCTCCGGGGACTCCGGAGCCCACCCGGCTTCAACCGATAAGTAGAGCATCGGCAAGTCACATGGTCATTTTGGCAGTTAAATCAGACATCGAATCTGACGACATCCATCCGACTGACCTGGCGTCGGGGTCCGTCAAGGGCCCCGATGATACCCAGTTGCCAGATTTCTCTCAGCCTCCCCTGGAGGGTTCTCCTCACTGGGCCTCTCCCTCACTATGGAACATAGATCTACTTTCCTCACCTTTTAACAGATGGACTGAAGATAAGGGGCTCCTGCCAGGCGGCCACTCCCCAGGCTCACTTCCAGATTTGGGGTTAGGAGCTGATGTTAATTCGAATGGTTCGAGCTTCCTCCTCCTCCATTGGGGGCTTCCCCTCCACCGGCACCACCACCCCCACCGGATCTGACCCTACTGGGCCATCAGAGTCTGGCATCCTGCATGGTCCCTCGTTGGGTTACCCTCCATCAGGTCCTCTATCAGGATTCTCCCCGTTGGGTTATCCAACACCTCAGGCCCCAGCATATAACCCACTGGGTTACCCCCTGTCAGGGTTCCATGCGCCAGGGTAAGCACCTGCTTACCCTTCGTCAGGAGATCTGTCGACGCACTACCATGTGCTGGGGTTCCCATCACCAGGCTTTACCACTGGCTACCCCCCCCCAAGTTTATCAGCCTCCTACACCTCCACAACCTCAGACACCAGCAGATTTCTGAGCCATCATGCAGTCTTGGTGGTTGGAGACCAAGGCTCAACTGCTCTCGGGGCTGGGCAGTCATCAGACTCCCAGGGAGCCTTCTGGGTGCCCTGATGCGCAGCCGGCGAGACAGGTTCCAGCTCGTCTTCCTCAGCCAATGCCGATCCCTTCAAAGGATCCGATGTTGGCCTGGCCTCTGGATAAGCTGACACTGGGCCCACAGGATTTGGCTCATCCTGATTCTGGGTCTTCAGATTCAGGCTAAGATTCTGACTCAGATGCTTCCTCATTGGCAGAGTCGGGCTTCCTAACCCCACCTATAGAGGAGCCACAGCCCAAGGAGTCCCCAAAATCATCCCCAGCAAGATCCTTCCTTTGCAGAACTCCCATATAAAATCGCAGAGGTTTACGACTGGAAGTCGGATGAACAGGACCTCAAAATGCAGCACCTTGCGGAGCACCTGGACATGCAGGCGTCAGCACCGGTCCTTACCCCACCCTGGCTGGAGCCTCATGAGGATCTGGCATCAACACTATGGATGATGCCATCATCTATTCCAGCAGTAGCTAAGAAAGCAGATCGCACCTACCACACTCCAGAGGGGAAGGAGTACGCACCCCAGGCAGAGTCGGTTATTATTGCAGCTGCTCATGACTGGTCTTCTAAACCATGAAACATGAGCACCTCTCCTCCTGCTAAGGAGTCTCGTCAGCTGGACCAGTTCGGGAGGACGTTTTACTCCTCCTCCTCCACCACACTGGCTATGAGGGCTCTAAACTATGTAGGTCATATGCTCATCTACTAAAAATCACTGTTTGCCCGCTGGAGCCAGTCATTGAAGCCCTTCCAGATTTGGAGTCGAAATTCATACTGGCAGATTCGATCTATTCCGCTAATGGGGCCTGCAGACATTCTTTTAGGGCAACCTATGATACTGTCGACTCCTCTGCACAGGGAGTTGCCACGGTCGTCAGCCTCCGGCACTTCTCCTGGTTGAGAGTGTCCAGTTTAGCCCAGAACATGCAGTCTGCTATCCAGGACACTCCATTCAGGGAATCTGTCCTTTTTGTGGGTGATGCAGGACATTATGACCACCCTTCAGGACAAAGGCAAGGCCTTTCGGTTGGTACAGACCATGTACTGACCAAAATTTCAGATGAAGAAGCCTTTTCGCCACCAAGGGAAAAGGCAGCTGAAGCAACAGCAGACGGCCCGATATCAGACCGGACATTGGGCAGCAAGCCTCAGCTGCTGTCCCCCGGCCAAATCTCTCAGAGAGTTTCTGGTGCAGCTCTCCCAACTCCCTGTTCCTCACATGACTGGCTATCCGCCCCTCCCCTCAGGATCTTTCAGGGGAGCAGGTGGGTGGAAGATTTTTATTTATTTTATTTATTTGAATCTAGGATTACAAGTACCTTTGAGCCAAGGCTGTTTTACAAAGGTTCCACATCAGTTGCAGTACAATAACAAAAAAAAAAGACAATTAAGTAACAAAGGCAGGATGACAAGTTAACAATCAGTTACATGAATATGAATGCATACATTTGGGGTAAACTAAAGCCAGAGGCATTGACGGGGTAAACAGTGTTACAAGACATGGCAAGGACACAAAGGTAAAAGCAGCCAGAGCATCGTACATCACAGAGAATAACAGGCGATGGAGGGGGTGCAGGGGGTTGGGGGAGGGGGTTGTAGAAGATTGGGGTAGATAATAGAAGTGCTACGTAGAAAGAGCTGAGACAAGGATTGGATAATGGTAAGGAGGGCTGATTAAAGGAGATAGTCGCAGGTGCTAGAGGCAGAGAGGAGTAGGCGGAGCCTGGATTTGAACGGGCCAAGCTTAGGTATGGAGGAGATGTCACTGCTGAGACCATTCAACTAGCTAGGGACCCTGTGAGCAAAGGATCTTTGTCCCTAAGTGGTACGGCAGTGAGGGATCTGCAGGAGTTGAGATTTGGATCCCCTAGTTTGGCGAGGGTTACTACTGGGGCAAAGAAGAGCTTGGACTCCAGAGGGTGCTTGGTTCATGGTTATTTTCTTTGCCATAATGCAGGTTTGGTACGTTATGTGGTTTGAGAGTTGTAGCCAGTCAGTTTGTGCATAGAGGTCACACGTATGAGTGAGATGGTGAAACACAGAAAACGTAGAATTTGACGGCAGATAAGGACCGCTTGGCCCACCCAGTCTGCCCATATCCCTACCTAATGGATAAGCCAACAAGCTTTGTTGAGAGATGTGGATATGCGTTTGAGGGCAGTTACAGTAGCAGAGCTGTATATGATCAGGCCATAGTCAATTATGGAGACAACAGAGCTCTGAACAGCGTGCTTGTCATTGCCAGGGTGGTGGGTGGTGACAACTGACTCTTCAGTTCTTCAGCTCGTAGAGCAAGGCCACACTCTGGAGTTTACGGACAAACTTCCACACAGGCCTCTGGCCCAGTCACACTACCCGAAGGCACATATTCCTCTTCTCCGAGAGGAAATAAAGCTCTGTTACAAAAGGAAGCAATAGAACCTGTTCCCATGCACCAGGAAGGAAAGGGGTATTACTCCCACTTCTTCCTGGTCCCCAAACAGACAGGAGATCTACATCCCATTCTGGACCTCAGCACTCTCAGCCTGTACATAGAGTACAAGAGGTTTTGGATGCTGACCCTCCTGGGTTTGCTGACCCTGCTGCTAAAGGGTCAGTGGCTGTGCACTCTGGAAATGCAGGATGCCTACCTGCACATCTCTATTTTCTGGGCCCATCATCGCTACCTTCATTTCTTCTTTCAGGGGGAACATTACCAGTTCAAGGCACTACCTTTTGGCCTGTTCTCAGTATCTCGGGTCTTTACAAAGTGCCTTGCAGTAGTGGCGGCAGCCCTGTGGCATCAGGGCCACTGTGTGTTCCCTTACCTCGATGACTGGCTTCTGTCAGCCCCATCGAGGGAACAGTTGGAACTCTCCCTCTCTGCAACCCTGGACCTTTTTCATCAAGTGGGGATCACTGTAAACTTTTCAAAGTCCCAACTTGTCCCTTCCCAGCACCTGCAATTCATTGGGGCAGTGTTGGACAAGGTTCAGGGTATGACTTTCCTCCCTCTCGACAGGGCATAAAACTTGCAGAAACAGGCCCGAACGGTGGCCTCCAACAGGAAGGTCTCGGCCAGGTCGGTTCTTTGACTGCTAGGCTTGATGGCATCGGCCATCCCCACCGTGCCTTTAGCCAAGTTCCACATGCGTATTTCGCAGTGAACACTCAGAGCACAGTGGGACCAGAGATCTGATGACCTGGACCAGATGGTTATGTCTCCGATTCCATGCAGAGGGGTCTCTTGTGTTGGTTGGATCTTTCCAGTCTCACCAAGGGGGTCCTTTTTCAGTCCACTCCTCCCACCCAGACTCTGTCTTCAAATGCATCAGGATGGGTTGGGGTGTGCATCTGGGAGACCACAAAACCCAAGGCAGGTGGTCCCAGATGGAGCTTTCTCTACACATCAGTGTGTTAGAGATGAGAGCAGTGTTGTACACTCTTCAAGCCTTTCAGCACCTGCTTCTCCAGAGCACCCATCTGCGTGGTCTGGTATCTCAACAAGCAAGGAGGCACCTGCTTATATCCCCTACGTAGGGAGATGATGCGGATGTGGAATTAGGCTGTTCTGCATTGAATTCACCTCACAGCTGTTCACATTTTGGGCATGCAAAACATCCTAGCAGACAGTCTCAGCTGTATCAGAGTAAGGGCCCATGAGTGGGAGCTCAAGCAAGAGGTGGTTGACCACATATTTGACCTATGGGGTTGGCTAGAACTACAGTATATATAGATCTGTTTGTCTCCCCATACAATGCAAAACTACCCCAAGTTTTGCTCGCTTACTGCAGGGCATGGTGTTTTCTGGCAAGACACGCTATCTCTTTGTTGCACAGAGAGGTTTTTGTACGTTTTTCCTCCCTCTCTAGTTCTGCAGAGGGTGCTGCACCTGCTATGGGCAGAGGGGGCCCACATGATTCTAATTGCCCCCTTTTTGGCCTTGTCAGGTTTGGTTTCCGCTTCTTCAGCAGCTAGCAGTGGAGCTTCTGGTTCCCCTGCCTCTCTACAATGACCTCCTGTCCCAGGAGGAGGGCATGCTGGTCCATCTAGAGCTGAAATCCCTTCATCTTCACACGTGGCACCACTGGATATAGCTGCTTTGTGCTTTGGAATATCCTCCAGGGTGGTGCAAGTCCTTGTTGAGGCCAAAAAGCTGTCTATGAGGACTACTTATGCCATGAAGTGGAAGTGTTTTTCCATTTGAGCCACTGCGAAGGGTTTGGACCAGTTCTCGTGCCCTGCTCCATCAGTCATGGAGTATCTCCTGCACCTGTGTGATTTGGGCCTGGGATATTCTTCGCTGGAGATCCATTTGTCAGCTATCTCTGCCTACCATACCCTAGTGGATGGCAGGACAGTAGCCCAGTTGGAAGTTTCAAAAACTTTCTTGAAGGGGATTCTGCATCTCAAGCCACCAGTGTGCAGTTGCGTGCCACCGAGGGATCTGATTTTTGTTTTAGAAAAGTTGGCCCTGCCTCCTTTTGAACTAGCTGGTTCCTGGGACATGCGCTATTTGTCCTGGAAAGCACTTTTCTTAGTAGCAGTCACTTCAGCTCGAAGGATTTCTGAGCTTCAGGCCCTGATTTGTAAGGAGCCTTATTTAATTTTTCATAGAGACTGGGTGGCTCTTCGTACTAGCCCTGAGTTCTTACTCAAAGTGGTTTCTGAGTTGATGTTGAACCAGTCAATTCAGTTTCCAGTGTACTACCCTGAACATTCCAATCGGGGAGAAGCGATTCTTCATACCTTAGATGTTCATAGAATCTTGCATTATTACACCAACAGGACAAAGCTTTTCGTTTCTTTTGCACCCAAGTGAGACGGTGTGGTAGTTTCCAAACAATGTTTATTCAAATGGCTGGCAAACTGCATTACTTTCTGCTACCAGAAGCATGGTAAGACCCTCCCGGGGGAGGTTAAGGGGCATTCCACCAGGAGTATGGCTGCCTCTACTGCTTGTTTCAGGGATGTGTCAGCCGCTGACATCTGTGCCGTGGCTACCTGACGTTCAGTCCACACTTTCACAAAGCATTACAGTCTGGACATCGCTTCTAGGCGCAGGGCAGGTTTCGGCCTAGCAGTGCTTCAAGGCCTCCTGTCATGATTTCTGTGCCTTTAGCGGGCCTTTTTCCCTGCCTCCAATGTTTCAGTTTCTTCTGATTCACACTGCTTGGGACTCAGTTCTCAAGGTGATTACCTACTGCAAGAGCCCTCTTGAAGTAAGATAGTACAGTTACATAAGAACTTACCATAACAGTAGATCTTTGAGAGAGGCTCTTGCAGTAGGTAACCTTTTTCCCCTCCCTCCCTCCATGCCCCAAATGTATTTGGTTTATTGCTCTTTCTTTATGAGCTCATTCTGGGCTCCAGGAGCCTCTGTTTCCTTTCCTCCTGTCACTCCTCCTCTGAGGTCTTCAGCGGGAGAACTGGAAGGTAGGTGTGGGGACTGCCACTGTATAGGGTCATGCTGACGTCTGTCATGTGACATTGGGTGGGTAGTTCCCCATCAGACATTGCTGGCTAAAGTTTCCATGTGGTCCTGACATCAGGGGGTGCTCAGTCCTCAAGGTGATTACCTAGTGCAGGAGCCTCTCTCGAAGATCTACTGTTACGGTAAGTTCTTATGTAACTGTACTATTCTGTAACAGTCCACAAACTGAGAGGTGTGCTCTTGCACACAAAAAATTACTTATATTACTGTCATGGTAAACAATCAGTGCCTGCATAGGCATATAACCTAGAACTTTGCAGTAAACAGCCATCGGAATTCTACCTATAGCACATAACTCAGCATTCAAACTATGTTGGAGTATCTCTAAATAGAGAAAAACATAGCAAAGATATCAAGTCAAGATATATGTAGCCCCATAATGCAGGAGACAAACTAGTAAGGTCCATCAGCTTCTCCATCAGGTGCCTCGTGCTCCGGATTCTCTGGTGGCATTGTAATACGTTCAGCAAACTGGTTGGCCAGCTCAGGATCAGTAAAAATGCTGGTTTTATTTTTATGTTGGTCGTGGAGCCTGACAGGGAACAAAAGTTGCACCTGAATTCCTTTTTCCAACAGTCATCTGTTTTTTTACAGTCTGTAGTTGGCGCTTTCTTTCCTGGGTTGGGCTGAAGAAGCCCAATTTGCTCCCTTCCCACACAAAATTGCTGTGGGCCCTGTCTGCTTGTAGTAGTAGTGGAATGTAAGCTTCAGGAGAGGACAACTGAACTCTGGCTGTGAGTGATCTCTGTGCCATCCCCTCTCGAGGCCTCAAACAGACAGGAATGGCAAAGGCCTTTGTGATTTGAACCCCAGAGTCCTGATGTAGTAATGCAAGGACATTAAATATAAGATGATCCAAACTGCAGATCAGTTTCCCCCAGCTTGTTAGCTGCGGGGGAACCCCACCACTTGAACATTACTTTGCCTTTGGGTATTTTCAATGGATTCCAGCTTCATCCATAGGAAACTCACGTCTTTCACAAGCGTGGCTGTAACCGCTGCTTGCCTCTCTGTATCCCGCTGCAGGTCTGTGAAGCAGTTTTATTGTCAACGATTCAGCCATTCAGATCCCCTAGTTTCAGTTTGACCATCGCTAGCCTCCAATTCGTCTTTTCCCTGGTTGATTGAATTTTTTGCAACATTGCCAGGATTTGTGCCGACTGGGGGTCTCCGGGAGGGTTCCCATGCTGGGAAGGCCAGTCATTTTAGAACCATGGTTGGACATGGGAGTTGCAAAGTACACATCAACTCCCTGCTGAGCTTGTTGATGCTTCTTTGGTACCATCTCAACCACCGGTTAAGTCAGTGCACAGGTAGAAGAAATCTAAATGTAGAGCATACAAAATTCTGAGGTTTAAAATAAAACTATTTTAAGTTAAACGTGGAGCTCGAAGTACATACAGCTGGCTCGGATGGCTGCTTAGTAGTGCCCTTGAAATTATTTCTTAACCTTACCCTAGATAGGGTGTCTGTGCTTTATCCCTTTGAACCCACTTTTGTGTTCCAGTTTATGTCTGATCCTACATTATACTGTACATCCTGACCGCCCTGGTTTTCCTTCTTTACCAGGGGAATCTTTAGGCCTATCCCACTTGTTTGTTACCACCCCCATTGTAACTAAGTAGTGACTCCTTATTACATTTAATACATCAAATTACATAATAATAGCTTTCGCACAATGGTACTCAGTTTACCATATGTAAAAGACAGCAGATGTGAGGTAATCCTTCTAGCTTAAGTTAGTTAATGCTGTGGCCCAGTGATGTAGAGGACTGAGGTGCTGGTGAGCACCTCACCTCGCGCCATGCCCAGGGACCCGAGTTTAGGAACAAACTTGGGTTGCTGGGGGTCAGCGGGAAGGGGGAGGGGGATTGGGAGTGGATCAAGCACCAAGATAGTGGTGGCTTTCTGACTCGGCTCATGGCTGCCACCAGGTGGAGACCTGGGGGCAATGCCATTGCCTGAGTGGCAGATGAGTTCATCGCAGGGTGGGGGAACAGCCACAGGTTCCAGAGTGCAGGTGTGCCTCCATGCCCATGTACAACCCATGTTGCCTTGGCTCACAGGGGAAAAAACAGAAAAAGGGATCCGCTGGTGTACTGCACACCTCTCTGGACCCACACCCCCACCTAGACACCACCTACGAGGGGGGCAGTATAGCACAGTGGTTTAAGGCTCTGGGCTGCAAACCTGGAGACCTGGGTTTGAATCCCACAGCCCCCACTTGCATACTGTGTGACCCCAAGCAAGTCACTTAACTTCCTTGTGCTCCCAGATCACGCCTGTAAACAAGCTTTCAGTTTAGTGTGTCTCTTCTGGTAAAACAAACAAAAAAAGACTCTTCTGCACCTTCTGGATGTGGGGTCTGGAGGGCACAGCTCCACTCCTGGCCCTGCCACAGGGGGACAATTCATGGGGTACTCACGCTGAGGTAGGTGCGGGGGAGATGGCAGCCAGTCTAGGGGAGGCGGAGACAGAATGGCTAGCTACCAGAGCGTTAGCTGGTACACCATACACCTCTCTGCACCCACTCCACCACCAGGACTCCTCAGTGCCTTCTAGATGTGGAGTCTAGGGGGGCAGCCCTCCCACCTCTGGACCTGCCACGGGGGGACAATCCATGGGGTATTTGCACTGAGGTAGATCTGGGGAGGTGGCAACTAGTCTGGAGGAGATGAGGTCAGAATGGTTAGCTACCCAAGGGTTAGCCGGTGCACTACACACCTCTCTGGACCCACACCATCACCAGGACTCCTCAGCACCTTCTGGATGTGGAGTCGGCGGGGGGGGGACAGCCCTTCGGCCCTGCCATGGGGGGACAATCCATGGGAGACTCATGCTGAGGTAAGTCTTGGGGAGGTGGCAGCCAGTCTGGGGTAGGTGGGGACAAAATGGCTAGCTATCTGAGGCTTAGCTGATGCACTGTACACCTGTCTGGACCCACACCACCATCAGGACTCCTCAGTGCCTTCTAGATGTGGAGTCGGGGGGGACAGCCCACGCCTCCGACCCTGCTATGGGGGGTACAATCCATGGTGTATTCATGCTGAGGTATGTCTGAGGGACATGGCAGCCAGTCTGAGGGAAATTTTATTTATTTATTTTATGGATTTATTGCAGTTTGGGATTAATACCTTTGAGTCAAGGACTCGTTTTCAAAGGTTCCACATCAATTATTAAAAACAGACATAACAGTATAAAATACAGAGTTAACAGTAAAAGGAACATTGACTCATATACACAACCAGTAATAGAACAAGTCTGAGGTTTTACACATCAATTTTGTACTTAATTACACAAGCTTGATTCAAGGAAAGAGAAGGGGGTGGTGGTGGGTCAGCCAAAAGGTGGCCTCGTCAGAGGAGAGAGGAGTGTTCAGCCATGAGGAGACATCGTTAGTTACAAGGGGATAGAGTAAGGGGGGCCCCAGGGAAGGTGATATTCAGTGGAGTGATAATTGAGGAAAGGGGTAGGTACTGGGAGACTGTCGACTGAGTTATTACCACATTAGCACCGGCAGGTACAGGTCATTTTCGAGCCAAGGAAGGTTCTGAGCCCAGTTTTGAAAGTACTAATATTGGGTGTCTCAGAGAGGTCAGTGGTTAGAAATGCAGACAGAATGGCCAGCCACCTGAGGGGTAAAGAGCTATATGGAGAGGGAAAAAAGTCAATGCTCCTCAACATCAAAGCATATTTTATTTGTTCTGAATAAAGAACTAATGGCAGCCTATATTTGTTAAACATATAATACAACAATATGCACCTTTTAGTCCTGTTTTAATAATTTTACTACTAATTACCCACCCCTCAGCATAATCTGCTTATATCTAGTATTATTTAACCCAATGTTTACTTACAATATTTGATGCCTTGATGGTGGATGCTGTGCTGTCACAGTTGAACAAACCTCTTTACTTCAGCTGCACCCAAATTAAATGTCAGAGCTGCTTTGGGTGTCACAGTTAGGGTGTAGCATCTCCTGCTGACTGTCGCCCCGCACTGATGCCCACAATGTGATGCCCCTTAGCAACAGCCATTCAGTTAATGGACCACAGGAAAGGATGGCTAGGATGAGGAGCTGACAAAGAGAGATTAGACAATGGCCACATTCACTAACAGCCTCCCAATTGGAGAGACCCAACAAGGAGCAAGTCCATATACTGCTAATAGCAGGAACAAACAGTTTCCACAGTCCAGATGCAGGGATTAGTGCACAGAATGGAACCCAACCGGCTCCTGAATCCAAACACCTCAAACAGCTGATGAGACTGTGGAAAACTGACGTGCTGATTTGAAAGAAGGCCTTATCATTCCCACTGACCCCTTCTGCAATCCTGAGTTCTGCACCAGCCTTTGCTTTCTTTACCACCCTGTTGGTACCCCAGTTCCCTTCTGTCTGGTTTGCTTTGTATCTCTTAAATGATGCTCTTTTTTCATGGATTGCCTCCCTCACTTCCTTTGTAAACCACATAGGTTTTCTCTACTCCCTCTTCTTTCCCATTTGCCTCAGAAAGGAGTTCATGACATCCTGCAGGCTTTTCTTAATTATGCCATATTTTCCGTCCTCTCCCTCTTCCTCCCTAACACTCCTAACCTGTCCCTAAGTAGCTTGCTCATTACCCCCAGATCTGGCCCCTTGAAGACAAGAACCTTGGTTCTGGAGTTCATATACTCTGATCTTGTTACAGTATTAAACCATACTGAAAAATGGTCACTGTTGTGTATTAGTTCTCTTGTCCTTCTCTTCCTGGCCAAGTCCCTGTTTGTGAGCACCATGTTCAGGATTGCCCCCTCCCTAGTAGGTTCCCTGACCCCCTGAACTAGACAGCAATCTTGGAATGCTTCCACCAGTGCTTGACGTCTGACACTGGCTGTCACTTGGATACTCCAGTCTACATTTGACATATTGAAGACTCCCCTAACACCACCTCCCCTTGTGTTATTGCTGTTCTTATTTCCTCCCCAAGTTCCTATTCTGTCTCCTACTTTTGCTGTGGTATCCTGTAGACCACTGTCTCCTCCTTTTGCTGTGGTATCCTGTAGACCAGTGTCTTCTTTTGCTGTGGCATCCTGTAGACCACCCTCAGTTTAATGAATGTTCCTCTAACTGTCACCAACTGAACCCACACTGATTCAGTTTCAGTGCCCTCCCCCAAGGGTCTGTTTTCAGTCATGTTTGTTCCAGGGCTCCCATATCTACAGGGATTCCTGTATTTTACAGGGATTTGGAGGCATCTACAGGAAAACTCTTCCCATAGACTTGCATTGGTCATACAGGAAAACAGGGCAATTCAGCTTCCATAGGAAATAATGTAATCTACAGGAAAACCCAGGAATATTACCCTGGAGTTACAGGGAAAATGCCAAAACAATATGGGAGCACTGTTGTTCATTTCCTCAAATGTATGGCCAACCCCTCCTCTGTCCACACCTCTATCCCTTCTGAAGACAGCATGCCCTGGACTTTTTGCAACCTAGTCATGGAATTGTGTTGCCCACATTTCAGTAATGACCACAAAGTCTAGCTGATCTTCTGTCACCGTCTAATAATCACACATTTTTTTCCCAATCTCCTGGCATTTTTGCATTTAGCTTTCCAAGAATTCTTTTTCAGTTTCTGCATCCTGTGGCTATTAATTGCCCTACAGCTGCCTGCCAGTATCCGTGGAGTACCTTTGGTAGTCCTGTTTGTTTCCCTTCCATATGCACTAAGGACGTGGGAAGCCTGCATTGTAAGGACCTGGGAACCCTGAGCCCTTGGAATACATATGGCACCTATGATATGCCCTTTTCTCCTAAATGTTAAAATGTAGACCTCATAGCAAGGAGAGCAGTGATGGATTTCTCCACAGTGGAGCCAGATACTGAAAGAGGAGAGGTGGACAGTTTGGCACACTGAAAATAATAATGTTCTCTTATTGAAGCTTCATGTGCTGCTAAGAAAGCAGGATCTGTTGTCACCAACCTGGCAAATTCCTGGACAAAGATTGATATTCTAAACTGACAATTATTTCTGACTGCAATGCCTTTCTCAAAAGTTAAAGAACTGTGTTGAACCTTTACATTATTTTCAGCATTATAAATTGTTTCTTTAAATGCTGGTTCCAGTTATGTTCCTGTTCCACCTATAGTATATGAGCTATTAAGGCCCTGTACACACTAGGCTTCTTAAAACATTTTAAGAGCTTTAAAAACATTTTAAGAAGCTGAAATATGGTTTGCATCTGCACTTAACACTGTTTAAAACCGTGTTTAAAAACTGTGCTTAAACCCTGCAAGGGACCTAGGCTTAATAACGTTTTTAAACACAGTTTCAAACTTGAAACATTTTACTTTGTGGTGCAGACGGGTGATAGATCCATGCTTGGGTTACAGGCAGAAGGAACCGTGCTTCACTGCGACCCAAAATACGTGCTGGAAAACATTACTGTCAAGGGAGTGAGGTTTACCATATTACAGCATGGTACACGACAGAGCGGACAGGCTACTGTGGTGAATTTAAAACCGTTTTCAAAAATGGTTTCAAAAGCATTCTCCTAGTGTGTACAGGGCCTTAATAACCAAAGTGTGTGTTTCTGATTTACACTCTTGGAGTAAGAACCATTTTAGAACTGTATGATATAGTTTATGTCCTTCTCATCCATACAGTGACAACAATGTAATAACTTTATAAGGACATAAACTACTTCTTACATTCTAACACAGTCTTTACCTCCTGTATATAGCTCTGAAATGCCTATAGGGATAACTAAAAAGCCAGCATAGATGGAGCAATAACAGCATTATAATCTATATCTTAAAATCAGATTAAACAGGAGAATATGATTTATAGGTTCACTGCAGTTCTTCTTTAGAGCTTTTCTTGTTTACTATTTAGGCATCTTAGACATCTTTTTTGACCCAATTTCTTTAAACATCAAATGGTTTATGCTTGCTAATTTGCTAATGAAGGGGGTTATATTCATTTTGGGAGATACTTGGTGCACTAAATTGCAAAGGCACCACATACATTGTTGTCTTTTTCCTGACAAATACCAACTTTTAGCATGAGGTGAGTGGAAGTCTAGAGATAAGCTTGCTATACAGGGTTTCTGCTCAGCTGATATCACTGGGTTCCAGAACTGCTAAGTAATTAAAAATGAATGTTGGGAGGGGAAAAAGCCAGCCTTAACAATGGAGCCAGAATAACAAAAACATAGAACTATTTAAAAACAAACTCACAGAGCAGTATTACACTGAGGGTATCTACAGACTCTACATGTGCCAAAAACTCAAATTACATTAGAAAATGGCAAAAACAAGCCCATTAAGGATATTTTTAATCCTACTGAATCTGCCTTCTGGTCTCCCTACCCACTGGTTACTTTTGACTGTTGGGTGTGATATCACTGAATGCCCAACAAACCTCAAAACGGACAGCACAGTGGTGAGGCAGACTGCAAGGCTGTAAAAAAACAAATAATAATAAAGCATATCCTACGAGTGACTACCATTGAGAAGAACAAACAAGAGGGCACTAGAAACTGCCCATCCTGAAAATGGTTTTCTGTCACGTTTTGATGTTTGTACCTCTGAACTGAAATCGGACTGCATAAGGCAACAGTGCTGCTCTTCACAGTTGTATAAAGGAGTTACCATCACTCTGTTCCATCCTTCAGGATGAGACAGCCTAGAGCCATGGTCTCAGCTAAGTAAGCGTGTACTGCTGCCTGCCAGTCAGTGCTAAAGGCATTCCTTGAAGAGCAGGTGTTTGCTTCTAATAAATAAGCAACTAACTTTTATTTTTTGTACTTGTCTCTTGGCCTTAGCCCCCCGGGGCTACGTCCTCCTTCTCTGGTATTCTGCTGGGACCAGGCATACCTGGATGTCGGCGTCATGTTCCGCGACGCCAGGCAGCTTTTTCTGTTTTTTCTCTCCCGATTTTTCTTGTGTAGTCCCAACCCCTAGAGGGCACTGGCATGAAATACATTTGTCTAGACTGATGACATGCTGACGCACATCGTAGTCAAGCACCCAATAGTGCCTTCCCCTCCCCTGACTCATGAGAGCTGTGCTTGCTCCACCACCTGTGCTTCCACCAGTGGTGGGACAATGGGCACTTGTGCCACCCAGAGTATCCCTCCTCCCCTGGAGGAGGAAAGCGTCCATTGGGGTGCTTAATCCTCCAACCCCCAGCCAATTCCTGACGACCCTGGGCCCTGGGTTGCCAGCATGGTGCGAGGTGTAGCGTCCAGCACCTCAACCCTCAGCGCCACTGGGCTGGATCATTATTTACTGTACTTGAATATGTTAGTAATTACTGCTTTTATAATAAAATATTTGTTAGTGCAATGAAAGAAGTGGGGTTTCACCTTTGCTTTTCACACTGCTGGTAAAAAAAGAATTCAGTAAAATTCTGGTATTGTGATGTCAGAAAATGCCAACTACTTATGATTCCAATGTGTTTAAGTGATAAACTAAATATTTATTTTTTTAACTTTTTCAAAAGAAATAGATACCTCTTTCAGCAGCAAACTTTGCCTTTTATATGCTTTCACGATTGAGGTCCATCTGTATGATTTTAAAATTTTTAAAATGGTAATTAACTTCTTTTCTTCTTCCCAAGTAAAATCTGGTTATGAAGAAAATGTCACTGGCTAAATTATAACAAAAAAATCACAGGTTATCCAAACTCACATTTTTTATTATTCTTTTTGTAACCAGGTAAGGCCCACTAGGCACAAGTGTCTGTTTTTAGGAATGATCTGGTAGCAGTGGGGAGGCTAAGTGACTTGCTCAGAGTCACACAGTATGCAAGTGGAGGGTGTGGGAATGAAAACTAGGTGTGCTGGAAGTACCAAGCTCATTCACAGCTTGTTAATGTACCCTCTAGGCTACACTGCCTGCCCCAAAGTTTTCTTGTCAGTGGTGGGATTCAAACAAACACACCCAAAAACAGTGGAGCCAAAATCCAGTGCTTTAGACTGGTTGGCCACACCATCGCCTTGTGTCATTTCAATTAAACATATTTATTTATTTATTTAAGAGTTTCACCAGGAAGGCATACTGAGCATAGTACTGCTCGATTCCAGATGCGTCCGTTGGGGGGAGGGGATGAACACATACAAAAACAGATAGCACACAGTGCCAACGATGCATAACAAATAGGTTACATCTTGAGCAGTGATAACATGTATGAGGAAAGAAATTAATACAGTAGAGTACGAAGGGAGACTAGCTAACAGCAGGTCTACCTACTACAACTCAGCAACACAGCCGTGCCGTAAGAGAGCCTAAATAGACATATATTGTCTCTCCCTTTGACTACAGAGAGGAATTCAGTTACAATATGGTGAGGGTAGGCCTACGTAAACCAGGGAGTGCACTGAGGCCTGGGAGAGCAGTTAAGGGACAGGAGTGAGGAGCGGAGCATTAGGAGTCACAGGGATTGTCAGCAGGAGCAGGCGGGTGGGAAATACGCTTTGAGTAACAGGTTGCACTGCTGTGAGTTGTCTGTGTGCCTGATGGCCACTGGTAAGGAGTTCCAGAGTTTAGGCATGCGATACTTGAAGGCGGCCTGCCCTTTGGCAGTAGCCATATGTGGGACATAAAGGAGCCAGCCGGGAGTCAGTGTTCCTGAGGGAGTACGCAGTGGGTTTTTGAGCTTGGAGTGTGGACCCAAGGTAGGGTGGGGGGAGTCTGGGACCAGAATTCAGCAGTTAGTCTTGCACCGTGGAGCTGTCTCCGATCCTGTAGCGATGGAAGGTCAAGAGAATTGTAGAGTTCGCAGTGGTGCATGGGGGGGGGGGCAGTCTAGGGCGAATCTGCAAAAGGAGTGGAAGAGAGGGTCGAGTTTGGCTAGAGTGGAATTTGGGGTGGCGGTGTAAACTACGTCACCGTAGTCCAGTATTGGGAGGATCATTCTTTGTAGAATAGCTTTGCGAGTTTCCAGAGGGATACAGTCCCTGTTACAATATAAGGCACCAAGCTTGGGGTACAGTTTCTTGTGGATTGAGTCAATGTGCCCCGAGAAGTCAAGGTGCTGGTCGAGACAGACCCCAAGGTACCAGAAGGAGGTGAGGGCTTCCAATCATATACCATCTAAGGTGTGGAAAGAGGGGGGAGGTGGGGAGATGGGCGAGTCTCTGCCTGGTGCCGAAGGTAATGGAGATTTTTTTGGGGGGTTTAGGAAGAGCTGATTTGAGCGAAGCCAATTCTGGACAGCGGTGAAATCTTCCTGGAGTCTGGAGGCCACCTCAGGGTGGGTGGGACCTGACACATACAGAGACATGTCATCTGCGTACATATGTAAGGATACATGTTTACATACCAAGGGCAGGTCGTTTAGGAATATAAAGAACAGGATGGGGCCGAGGACCGAGCCTTGGGGGATGCCCGTATTAACTGGGAGGGGGGCAGAGGTATGTTGACCAACTTTTACAGCTTGAGACCTACCAGCTAAGTAGGATTGGAACCAATTGGAGCTGGTTAGAGATAGACCTGCCTGCATGAGTTTGGATAGCAGAAGGGTGTGGGAGACCGTGTCGAACTCCTTGACAAGGTCGATAAAAATCGCTGAGGTGATGTGCCCATGATTCATACCCGTGAGTACAGTGTCAGTGAGCCATAGGAGGGAGGTGATGGTGGAGTGCGACTTCCTAAAGCCAGATTGGTAAGGTGTGAAGTAGGAGGTGGAGTCGAGAAAAGGGGAGAGTTGGGCTAGTACAAGGTGTTCCTGGATTTTGGCTAGGATGGGGAGTAATGAGATAGGGTGGTAGTTACCTGGAGAAGAGGGATTTCCCCCTTTCGGGAGAGGAATGATTGTGGCGCACTTCCAATTGGCTGGGACAGAGGCAAGTGAGAACGAGATTGTATAGTGTGGCCAGAGACGTGGCGATGGCTGGAGCGGACAGATAGAGCATTTTGGAGTCCAGCCCCAAGGGACATTTTCCTTTAGAGGGGTTTAGGGCCTGCAGCTGTGTTAGTACTTCGGTCGGGGTGACGAGGTGAAAGGTGAAGGCTATGGTGGAGGGTGATTTAGACGTGGGTGGGTAAGGGTGCGATTGGAGAAGTGAGGAGAGGAGAAAGAGGCTGCACAACTTGTGAAAAAGTTGTTAAAAGCTGAGGCCACTGCACCTGGCTCAGTGATGGTTGAGTCATCCACATTTAAGGATGGGGAGGGGGGGATGAGTAGCGATTTTAGTGTTTTCCAGAATTTCGCTGGGTGATTTAGGTTAGAGTGGAGTGAGGACTTGAAGTAGTTGGCCTTGGCCTGACTTAAAAGCCTGGTGCAGGAGTTTCGAAGTGTGCAGTAGTGTTGGAGTGCCTCCATGGAACTGGTTAACTTATATGATTTCCAAGCTTGGTCCCTGGCATTGAGTTGATCGATAATGTTGGCGGAGACCAAGGGCAGGTGGTCAGCTCTTACCCGGGTCCTTTTTAGTGGCGCATGGAGGTTCCACATGGTGAGGAATTTGTGTTTGAAGAGGTCCAGGGCAGAGTCCATGGAGGGTGCCTGGGGGATGAAAGACCAGTCCAAGGTGGACAGGTCGTAGAGGAGTGCTGAGAGATCAAGGGATTCATATGACCTGGTGAGCAGTATCCGCTGGGGGGAAGCTTTAGGTCTGAAGATTTTTCTGACCACGTAGATTAGGTGATGGTCACTTAGTGAGTCCCGAAGGAGACCGGATTCAAGCATACGGTGACGGTGCGAGGTAAGGGCCCAGTCTAGAAGGGAGTGGTTTTTGGACTTGTGTTTTAAGCGTGTGGGTTTGGTAATTTGTTGGGAGAGATTTAAGGATGATGCACGGTTCCGTAGCTTAGAGCTGGTACTGGAGGTTAGAGTTGAGGTCACCAAGAATAATTAGCTCTCCTGCTGAGCCAAGTAGTTTAAGTGTGTTCAGGTGGTCCATTATGAGTGGTGTGGTGGTGTCGGGGGCACAGTAGGACCCAGCTAAGTATAAAGGCACTGAGTGGGGCAATGAGAGCTTTATTAGCAAGGAGTCAATGGACAAGGTGGGAAAGGTGAGCTGGACTGGGGTGTAGTGGAGGTGAGCAGCGATGAAAATGGCAACGCCTCCACCTCTTTTGTTACCGTGCTGGTCGTGCCGGATGAGGGAGTAGCCAGGGAGTGAAAATTCAGCATCCATATTGTGGGGCTTCAGCCAAGTTTCTGTTAAGATTAGAATGTCAGGACGCAGTGTAAGGACATATGGTTGAAGGATGGTGAGCTTATTCAGGATGCTACATATGTTTAGGTGAATTATTTTAAAACCCTTGGGAGTTTTATAGGGGTGGATGTGGTAGGGGTTGTTTGGCCAGGGTTAGACTGTATATCACCTGCCATAAGAAGCAGCAGAGTGAGCAGCTGTTTAATTTTAGGCATCCGTCCTGGCGGCACACTTAGTGCACAGAGTCGCTGGACAGGTTTAGTAGTTCCAGTTGTGTGAGAAAATCTTAATCCAGTGAGCCCAGCTTGGAAAGAGGATGGCAGGATGGAGGGGCCGGGTAGCCAGTTAAACAAGAGCTGTTGGGGCAGGGGGCCAGCGGAAGTGGTGGTGTGGAAAGGTGGGGGAGCAGACTGGTTAACTATTAATTTGGTATATGGCTGTGGGACTGGAAAGGAGACAGGTGGAAGGGATGTAAGGGGTGGAAATATACACAGCATAATGCCGTATAGTGGCAACATGGTGCAGATTGCATGAGGGCAGCATCTATTGGTGATAAAAGAAGAGGCAGATTGCTTAATGAGGGCAGCCACTAGTGGTGCTAGCAGATAATCTGCTAATGGGAAAATAGGCTGATAGAAAATATCACGTGAACACACAGCGTGATCTCACAGACTATATAAGACCATGTCCACCAAGAGTGGTGGTGGGGGCCGTGGGGACACAACACATCATCCCAAAGCCTGCAGCAACATGGCGTGGCGTGGCCGTCGCACCTGTGTTGCGGTTTCGTGGGGAATCCGGCGGCTTGGGGAGGGCAGGACACCGACGCCCTCACAACCTCCTTTGGCTCTGGGGAAAGAAGAGGAGAACAGTTTATTAACAGGTAAGCCAGCAGGAGGAGGAGCTTACAGCAACAGTTTCAGGGGCCAGCAGATTCAGGACCAATCATGCATTCGGATTACGCCTGGCGTTACTTAAATAACTTAAACAGCACTTTTAGCACTACACACTGTATTTCGGTCCCTTAAAGCACCTTGCACAATACGTGAACTCAGGCACTAATCAGGTTAAAGTTCCTATTTAAATGGTGCAGTACTGCAGTCTGAAACAGCCTGGCACTACTTAAATAATTTAAACAGCATTTTTAGCACTACACACTGAATTTCAGTCCCTTAAAGCACCTTGCACTATACGTGAACTCAGGCACTAATCAGGTTAAAGTTCCTATTTAAATGGTGCAGTACTGCGATCTGAAACAGCCTGGCGCTACTTAAATAATTTAAAGAGCACTTTTAGCACTACACACTGAATTTTGGTCCCTTAAAGCACCTTGCACAATACGTGAACTCAGGCACTAATCAGGTTAAAGTTCCTATTTAAATGGTGCAGCACTGCAGTCTGAAACAGCCTGGCATTACATAAATAATTTGAAGAGCACTTTTAGCACTACACACTGAATTTCGGTCCCTTAAAGCACCTTGCACAATACGTGAACTCAGGCACTAGTCAGGTTAAAGTTCCCAACTAATGGTGCAGCACCCTATGAATTACAATAATTTGAGGAGCCAAAACTATCAGCATAGCTCTGCAGACTAAAATATCGTCCCGTTTCAAAAGGCGCCAAATTCAAAAAGTCCTTTGTCCACAATACACCGTCCCAAAGCCTGCAGCAACATGGCATGGCGTGGCCGTCGTACCTGTGTTGCAGTTTGGTGGGGAATCCGGCGGCTTGGGGAGGGCAGGATACCAATGCCCTCATGACCTCCCTTGGCTCTGTGTTGCGGTTTGGTGGGGAATCCGGCAGCTTGGGGAGGGCAGGACACAACGCCCTCATGACCTCCTTTGGCTCTGTGTTGCAGTTTGTTGGGGAATCCAGCGGCTTAGGGAGGACAGGACACCAACGCCCTCACGACCTCCTTTGGCTCTGTGTTGTGGTTTGGTGGGGAATCCGGTGGCTTGGGGAGGGCAGGACACTAACGCCCTCATGACCTCCTTTGGCTCTGTGTTGCGGTTTGGTGGGGAATCCAGCGGCTTGGGAAGGGGAGGACACGGACGCCCTCACTACCTCCTTTGGCTCTGTGTTGTGGTTTGGTGGGGAATCCGGCGGCTTGGGGAGGACAGGACACTGACACCCTCATGACCTCCTTTGGCTCTGTGTTGTGGTTTGGTGGGGAATCTGGCGGCTTGGGGACGGCAGGACACTGACGCCCTCACAACCTCCTTTATAATAGTCTAGTGGTAGAAAGTATTATCTCTCTATAAAAATCTAAAAGCAAGTTTGCAGTTTCCCAATTAAATATATGTATTTTTTTATTTATTTAAACTTTTGTTAACCAGGTGAACTTAATGAGCCAAGGCCCATTCTCATACATGACCCGGGGCTTTTTTAGTAGCCAAAAGATGTTTACAATAAATATACATACAAACAACAAAACAAATTATACAAAACATTTACAGATCAGCTGGGTACAACAATATGTCATGAGCTGTTGCTTAAAAATATTGTGACTAGCACAGTTATGTAAGTGGATAGGCAAACAATTCCAATTTCTAGCAGCACATAAAGATATTGCACGTTCTCCTACATTGCTTGAAACTCTATGGACTGTTAAGGAAAAGGAATTACTTGACCTTAAAGGTCAAGCTTCTCTTCTTTGGTCAATTAAATTAAAAAGGGGGGGGGATTTGGTTTTCAAACATAATGTCTTGTCGGTTAAACAATTCAGGTTATGCTCTTGAATAAGCCTTGGTGGCAGCCAACCTGATGAACTATATAAGGTACAATGGTGAGTTTTATAAGGTAATCTTAATACAAATCGCATTAAAGGTAGTATTCAATAATGATAAATCCGCTTTAGCAAATTTAGTAAACAAAAAAGAATTGTAGTTCACAATTGGTAAAAGAACATTTCTACCAAGAGCAGTCCTGCCAGGCAATGTCAGCAAATTCTGTAACATGAACAGTGCCCCAAGTTTATTGTTAGCTTGTCGACCAATCGATTTGATTCATCTGCGTACATTAAAGTATGCATGTCTGTAAGTACAGATGGCAAAGTATCTATAATTAATGAGAACAACAAAGGCCCCATTATAGATCCCTGAGCAACACTCTGTTCCATATGGGCAACCTGGGACAGAACTCCCCCATTGTAAACCCTCAAAGGAGGTTGGGTTAAATAGCTCGATACCCATTCAAGAGAAACCTGCCAATCCGACGCTCCCCAGTCTCCCAAGCAACAATTGGTGATTAACCAGGTCAAAGGCCTTTGACAGGTCCACGAACACTGCACCAGTGAGCATGTGTTTATCCACTGCCCCACTGATGCAGTCCATGAACACTGCCAAGGCTGTGCCTGTACCATGATTTTTTTGAAATCCATGCTGCTTGGGAGACCAGAGACCGCTGGAATCCAGATACTCTGTTACACTGCCAGCTTTGCCAGTATAACCTTGCTGGCACCATAACACAAAAATTCCACTGGATTTTGTTTACTAGTAGTTGGCAAAATACAAATAAAATGCTGAAAATATAATTAAAGAAAAAATGCAAACAAAATGACTGCAGTGGCACCTAAAGGTTGGAGTGTGTGAATGCTTAAATTCGCCTGCAAAGTTATCCCAAAGTAGCCCACTACTCACTTTAGGTAGTGCAGGCAAATTGCCCACTTCACACTACACCAGAATTTGCAAAGTAATTTGTCAAAAACAGTGCAAAGTGCCTGAATTAGTGCACTTCACATAGCTTTCCACATCTATGCAAAATATGAACTTCACACTCCACATAGGTGTAAAGTGCGAACTTTGCAAACAGAGTCACTGTGCGAAGTGCAAAGTTTTCTCACTTCGCTCACATGTACCTAAAGACCCCAAATCTTCACTCTTGGATATACTGTACATCCTTACTAAGCACTTGCTTTTTAACAAGCTGTGATTAAAATGCACCTTTAAACATGAATGCGATAGTGTATTATTACTAGTGCAGTCATCTTGTGCAGCAGATGGGCCCTAGAATGTAGAATGTTAAACAATTCAAAGATTGCCTTCATACTGTGCTGTTCTCATGATTCCAGACTCCCCAATGGCAGATCTTTGTTTTCACTGAAGAAGACAGATGCCCTGGATACAGCTCCTGGTCCTCTAGCTATGTTTTCTTCAATTTAAAAATTATTTTCCTGTTGTTTACATTTATTAGTTTACTCACACTGTGTTTTTTCCAGACCCCAAGAGGAGCCCTGCCGTAAAGGGCAAGTCATGGGCCTCTCTATGTGGGTGGGGGGATGCGGGGGGGGAGAGTCTGGCGGACAAGAGCAAAGTATGGGGTACATCCCTGCCATGCCTATGACAGATAAACAGAGTTAAAAAGGAAAAACATTTTTTTTTTTGCTTGTTGGTTTCCGGTTGGGTTCAAGGAACTGCATTTAGTGTTTTTTCACTGGTTCCTTTCCTTGGTACCCAGTTAATGCAATTTAACATTATTTTTTCATTGGAACCAGAATTTTTCTCTCAAAACTGTAGTGGAGCAAAACTTTTCCAAACAAAGTTGAAGCCTTTACTGTCTTCTGTTACGACAGGTAAACCCAAGAAAATAACAAGCTCTACTGGATTTAAACCTTGTACTTTTATTTATTTATATATTTATTTATTTAAGTCTTTGGTAATCGGGTAAGTGCGCTAATCCAGGGGACCATTTTTAGGTACGACCCGGGCAACAGCAGGCAGCAGTACAGAAGGAGAATCATTCTTGTGTCATACTTTAATATCCCTGTCAGTCTCAATCACAGAAAATATTGAAGGTTTGGTGTAGGTCATGCACAGTCTAAGTATAAAGCAGTATCATTTGGCCTAGCCTTAGCACCAGGGGTATTTGCAAAATGCTGGTCAGTTATCGCTGCAGCACTCTGAAAGACAGAACATAGAAACATAGACTTTGATGGCAGATAAGGACCGACTGGCCCATCCAGTCTACCCATTTCCCTACCTATTGGATAAGCTGCAGATCCTAGTTAACCAACAGCCTACTTCTTCCTGCCCCCCCCCACTAGAATTGCCTTACGTCTGTCCCATGCATTCACACAGGTATCGCAGTATTCCACACTTAGCCAACTGACTAATACTGTATGTGGGAAAACGAAAGAACAGACTTAGTACTGGAAGAGACAAAATCCTGGTTGATTCAAGTAGGATTTCCATTGAACCTGGAAAAATCTCATCTGATCTCAGCACAAGTGCTGGAATTTATGTGGGCAAAGTTCAATACCAAGGTCGGCAAAACTTTTCTACTGCAACAGAGAACAGACTCTTTAATGCAGCTTGTAGTAACCTTTCATACATGATCACTCAGGACTGCAAAAGACTTTCTAATATGACTAGACCACACATCCACCAAAGTGGCAGCTCCATGGGCAGGGTTACATTTTTGAGACCCACAGTAAAATCTAAAATAAGTACTGGTGCTAGTCATCTACACCACTGGGCAAACAAATCCCAGTGAGCACTGCACAAACAAAGAAGTCTCACTCTGGCAACAGCACTCACAGACCAAACTCAGGCAGTTGCAAATTTGTTCCAGCACTCAGGATGAAATATCAGGAACCAGGAACCATTTTTAGTTCCAAAAAACTGTACTTAATTATTGCAGCATTCATAACATGTAAAGAATAGGCACAGTGAACCCACTGGTGCACCAGCATTTTGCATCTTCTACAAGGAAATGGTGAATGTCACACACACACACACACACACACACACACACACACACACACACACACTCTTTGAAAAAGAAAATGCGTTTATGCACCAGTTAGGGTTCAAGCTACCCTCACAAAAGTAGGGAAATGTGGTGTTAGGGTTTCCAAACCTAATTCACAACCCACCCCACCCCAAGCAGCAAAAGAACAAGCCCAAACAAGCAACCACAGACAGTCATCGTCAGGTAAGACAAAGAACATACACCCGTTTCCAGATGACTCAAGTGCAGTAGCTCTGATCTGCTACCTTCATGGATTTGTATCTGTGGCTGCAGAAGCACAAGCCCTACTGTTATTGCAGCCAGAACTGTGTGTTTATTTCTTACAGCATGCACGAATACCTGTGGCTGCAGAAGCGCTGGCCCCACAAGGGCCTGAGCTCTGCAGACAGAAGAGATCTTGCAATTTAGGTATCATGAATTTCTTTATGCAGCTTCAGAACTGCAAGCCTACATGGACCTGCACTTCTACAGTAAGAAGTCGGTATGTACCTGTATGGCTTTCACCTGTGGCTGCAGAGGCATAGACCCTTCAGGGACCTGCACTTTTGCAGACAGAAGTAGTGTTTCAGTTTTGGTAGCATGGATTTCTGCAGTTAGACATCAGTGTTTATGTCATATTCCTGTGGCTGCAGAAGCGCTGGCCCCTCAGGGGCCTGTACTGCTGCAGCCAGAAGTCAGTGTGTATGTCTTACATTGTGCATGAGTAACTTCGGCTACAGAAGTGCTGGTCCCATAGGGGCCTGCACTTTTGCAGACAGAAGTAGTGTTGCAGTTTGGGTATCATGGATTTCATGGGACCTGCGCTTCTGCAGTCAGAGGTTGGTGTGTATGTCTTACACCTGTGGCTGAAGAGGCGCAGGCCATGTATGTGTGTCTTACAGTGTGCATGAGTACCTGAGGTTACAAAGAACTCTTATAATTTGTGCATCATGGATTTGTATCTGTGGCTGCAGGGGCCTATGCTTTTGCAGATAGATGTAGTGTTTTGATTTGAGTGTCATGGATTTCTGTCTGCAGCCAGGTGTGAGTGTGTATGCCTTGCAGTGTGCATGCTGCAGATACAAGTACACAAAGGTAGCACATCAGTGCTATTGCATTTGTTTCACATGGAAACAGTTGTATATTTTTCGTTTGTCTTACCTGATGATGGCTATCTGTGGTTGATTTTGTACTCTTGTACTTTTGCTGCTTGGGGTTGTTTAGGAGTTAGGGTTGAAAACCCTAACACCACATTTCCCTACATTTGTGGGGTTAAGTTGAATCCTAACTGGTGCATTAATACTGTTCTTTGCAAAGAATTTCTTCTCTTTTTGAGATACTGGAATCATATCCTCATTCACAGATGCACAGGGCCCACTAGGCCCTGTGCCAAAGTAAATGTCTGTCTGCCTATGGAAGTGCAGGGCCCACAGTGGCAATGGATATCAAGAATGTGTGCATCTGTCTGGTGGGCAGCAGAGGCGCAGGACCTTCTGGGCCCTGTGCTTCCATGTGGTGACAGATGCAGATGCACAAAGCAAAGTCCATCTGTCAGCTGAAGCGCAGGCCCTGTTGCATCCACTGGTGTGCACTGAAAATTTTAGGAGTGTAAGGATGTGTCTGATCCCATAAGTCCATATGAACCAAAATTTTCTTTGGAACCAGAAAAATAAATTTTGCAGCTAGAAATTAGTGATGAAGAGTACATAAGTACGGTTGCAATTTTGGTATCACAGATTTCGTGGCAGCTGCACTTCTGCACCCAGAGGTCGGTGTGTATGTCATACTCAAGTGGCCATGCACTTGTAAAACTGTGACTACAAAATTAAATTTGCTGTGAGCATGGAAAATTTAAGGCTCTCAGGATGTGTTTGACCTCAAAAATCCATTTCCTATAAACATGGCAAATTGTGACTCAAAAACTCAATTTCTGATACACACAGACATTTTTGGGCCTCAGGATGTGTACAGCCCCAGAATTCCATTTCCCTATTTAGACAAGAAATAGTGACAGAACTCAGTGTCCCATGCGCACCGGAAACTTTAGGAGTCTAAGGATGTCTTCGACCCCCTGGAGAGGGTACTACTATTTATATTTTTGCCCCTCTTGCAACTTACAGACCTTTTGTTCTTTTTCTCCTACGGGCCTACTGAGGAAAAGGATGAGACAAAAAGATATCTTATGGCAGTCCTTTTGGTGGCTGCTAAACAATGCATTACCAAAAGAGAGCTAAAAAAGACCCTGCCCCCTATGGTAGTCAATTGGCACCAGGTGGTACAGAGTATTTATGGCCTAGAACTACGAATGTTTTTGCTCCGACAGCAGTTGGACAAGAGAACAAGCTGCTGGGCAAGATGGGTGAATAACATGTTCAATGTCGACCCCCAGTTTATCCATTAGATGGCAGACTGGTAAAGATGTCTACATAAGACTATACAGTAGTGTAAGGCAGAATCCAGGCATGGAGAGATATTTGTAAGTGTATATTGTTATAGCCTGATATACGTGAGATGTTATGTACCTGTACTTTCTTGGTGTGTGATCTACTCCTCTCAGCTGACAACGTTTATTATTATTATTAAATTTTGATAACTGGGTAAGCCCACTGGGCCCCGAAGGTCCCTTTTTCAGGGGCGACCCAGGGAATTACATGGAATAATACATGGGGTAGCATACAGCACAGGTACATTACACTAGACAGCGAGGAACATAATGCATAGTAGTTTTTCAGCAGTTACATTTAAGAGGTAAGACATAGTAGTTGTACTGTTTTATATGTATTTTTATAAAAGCTTAATAACATTCAACTATTAAAAAAGATGTCTCCGACCCCAGAAAATCCATTTGAAATTTTTTGGTTTGACTCCAAAATTCAGTTTCTAGTGTGAACTGAAATTTGCAGTGCAAACTGGAAATTCAGTTTACCATATGAAACGTGATTGTAGGTGCAAAATGAAAATTCAGGACAGGATATTCAAACTGCACCCAGAAAGGGTGCAAGTGTTTGCTCTGAGCAATTGAGTTGCGTCAGAGTGCAAAATTGCCATATCCAACCAAGATGTGCAATTGTGCATTCTGTCTGAATATAGCAAAAAATGCGGGCATCGGAAATGGGGTCTGCCAAAGATGCGCTGGTGCATCCCGCCTCGTGGTCTGAATATCTGGAATGGGGATGTGCAGAGCATATTGGGGATGTGCTGAGCCCAAATTCCAGATATTCAGACCGCGACATGCAAATGGGGCCATTAGCCATGCAAGGTGCAGATGGAGCCATTTGCATCATTGTAAGCTAATTGCATGTGGTCTGCAGGGGATGCACCCGTCCGGGATGCGCGGGCACACTGCAACCCCGAGTCAGTCAGTGCTGTGTCTCTACCGTAAAGTGTACATCCAAAGTCCCTGGTAGTCTAGTGGTCCTCCTCCGATTCACAGACCAAGACCATAGTGTAACATACCACAACGAAATTCTCTGGTAGTCTAATGGGCCTTCCCACAGCCCCAAACCCCATCTGTAGTATAAAGTAACGATATAGTCTTCCCTGGTATTCTAGTGGTACCACCCTCCCAGCCTTGATCGTACCAGATAAAATAAATCCCAATATTTCCCTGGTAGTCCAGTGCACCCCCTCCCCACCCACTGAGGCACCCACACCCCATCGCGCCCCTTGCGTCCAGTATAGCCAATGAAGCCAACAGGCAGAAAAGTCTACCCACCCGCACACCTCCACGGCTGCCTGCCAACTGAGCTGTCACAGAATGATATTTTACAGTATGCACTACAATACCAGTGGTCGACACTGTCAGTCAATGGGCTTGCTGTGTGTACTGTAAGCTTTCATTCACAAAGTTGTCTTTGTCAATGAAAGCTTACAGTACACACCGTAAATCCATTGGTCAACAGTGTCAGCCAATGGTATTGTAGTGCATACTGTAAGCTGTCATTCTGTGACATCTCAGTCGGTGGGCAGCCATGGAGGTGTGCAGGTGTGTTTTGCTGCCCAGCGGCTTCATTGGCCATGCTGAGACAGGGGGAGCGGGTGGGGTATGGGTGCCTCAGTGGGTGGGGTGAGGAGTTCACTGACTACCAGGGAAATATTGAATTTAATACTTCTGTTATGATCTAGGCAGGGAAAGGGGGCCACAAGACTACTAGGGAAGATCTGATGTTACTTTACACTGTGATTGGGGGTTGGGGCTGTGGGGGAGGGCCACTAGACTACCAGGGACGTTCATTACGGTATGCTGCATTATGGTTGGGGTTCGGGGATGGGAAGGGGGGCCACTAGATTACCAGGGAAATATGGGGATACTATTTTATTTTACAATTGAGGATGGGGGGGGCCACTAGACTACCAGGGATGTGCAGGGTTCACATATTTACTTTGCGATCGGGG
The DNA here is from genome assembly GCA_016271365.2 of Neoceratodus forsteri. Lineage (NCBI taxonomy): Eukaryota > Metazoa > Chordata > Ceratodontiformes > Ceratodontidae > Neoceratodus > Neoceratodus forsteri. The sequence continues at coordinate 1,807,408,655 of CM057449.1, forward strand.
CTAAGGGGGGTAGCCACCCAGGGGCTGGTGGCTGCTGTGTTGCATTGTGCAGTTCAGCAGCCCGCCTGTGGGTGGCTATGACTTAGATATATTTCTTCCATGCCTAACTTTGTGCTGCACATCTCTGAGATGTGCTAGCAACTCACCGCACATCTCAGCTGAATATCGAGATGTGCCAAATATGCATGGGAACACCTCCTCCAGATGCACTACATACATTATCTTTGCACTGCGGTGCATCTGGAATTGTGCGACTCATCCCCTCCTTTCAAATAATGCCCAAGGGCGCATTTCAGGGATGCACCGGCGCAACTCAGTGAATCATACTTTTTTGTGTGAACCAAATACATGTCTGATGAATCAAAAAGATGTCTACTGAGCTGAAAATCTGATGATGGCTTCCACAAAGTCCCAAAATACAATTTCAAGCTTATTTTGAAAAAAAAAAAAAACAAGCAGAATCTTGCTTAGGAGGTCCTGCTTAGCAAGATTCATGTTTTTTTTTTCAAACTTTTCATTTATATGGCTTTTCATATTTTTTTGTTAACCAGGATGAAAAACCAAGATGGTGGCCATCGTGAACCCCCCCCCCAAAAAAATTCAGTTCATGAGAACTGTTTTTAGTTCATGACACCTAAGTGATGTGAACTGAAAATGCTCTTGCAAACCATAAAATGTTGGTTTATATCAGAGGGTTATCCAAAAACCGTACTGAGCATGCTCAGAAAAAAAACTCTTTACATCATTATAACTCTGGAACCGTTTAATATTTATTAGCGAAACCTTCAAAACATATTACTTCGGCACAGACTGCTTCTACCCTGAAAGTTTTGTGAAAGAATTCCATATCATCTAGGCTGTAGGTGAGAGCAAAAAACATGTATTAAGAATAGGGGGAAAATCTTCAGTCTTCCAAAAATTGACATTCCAGATCCCAGAAACTGCTCAAGATACCATCATGAAATTTCTTAAGTCTTGAGACTCTGACAGCCAGACTGCATCTGTCAAATTTTTGGCTATTCTGTCTAATGCCGCCAAAGTTATTAAAGTAGAAAAAAGTGGGTTTAACATTGACGGCCTTATTCAACCCTAACTATATTGGCGCTACGGCACCATAATAATGGCTAAGGATGGCATACAAGGATGTATACCTACCCATTGAGGGGGCTAATTAGGGCAGTAAGGCCAAAGCCCAAAGGGTGAGTGCCTTTATTGCCCTAATTAGCCCCCTTGATGGGTACACTTCAGAGTGTTCCAGCCTTACCCATTGTTTATTGAATATAATACATTAGGATGGTTATTGTTATGGAGATTGCATTTGTGACCACGTTATGGCACCTGAAAGTCTCTTGCAGCAAGAACAGAATAGTGTGTAGTGAGTGTGGCAAGCTAGACAACTGTCAGTCATTATTTGCAGATATAGTTCTGTCATATTTTTTATGTGATTTTGTGTATGTTAAATGCCACAAGAAAATGCCCAGTGTTACCGAAAGGTCACAGGAAGTAAGAAAAGGTCTTACTAATTATGTGACATTCCTGTGTGACTCAGGAAAACAGCTACTAGCCAGGAAGCTGAAAACTATATTTTCAAATGGGATGGAAGTCCCTGGTTAGCTAGTTGGTGTAATAAAATCACAGGATAAGAGAAGCTACCTCCTCTGTCGTAAACCTTTAAGATCAAAAGGAGAAATGGTTTTAGACAAGAGGTGTCAGCAAGGTTTCCACAGTCTGATTGCATTTTTTAGTAGTGCCAGGAAGTAGTGATACGAGTACCCAAATAAGGAAATAAATAATAATTCCTTAAAATCTGGAATGAGCAAAAGTGACATCTACTGGCCTAAAAGTTAGGACAAGACCAGGACTTTTTTCAGACTGCCAGAGGGACTCTAAATACCCCCTATAAACAGAAGCTCATTGCAATGCACTTTAGACACTGTCCTGACAAGACACAGAAGAACGTACCAATGGCTGAAATGGATTTTTCAGACTTCATTTATTATTCCAGACTACAGTTTTACTATGAATTTAAGGTAGAACTTTAGATAACAGTTATAGTGCATTTCTCATGTATATTTACCACTTTTATTTGTGTTATTCTGTTACAAAAATGTTTTAAATCTTTTAGTTGTAACTGTATGATTATTAATTATTTTAGTAAAAACATTTGTTTTTAAGAAACCTGCCTGAGTGAGATTTTTCATGTTGTGTGTGGATGTGGGACATTTAATAATAATCTGTGATTAAACTGTTATTGCTAAGGGGTGTCACCATAAGCTACCAATCAAACAAGGGTCTGTACAGGGAAATCAGGGTAAAGATAGGGAGAATACGAAAGTCTCAAGGAAGGATCTGTGGGGATTTGAACTAGGTTATTGCATGCCCGTGGGAGAAGACAAAATCAGGGTTGCAAGGCTACCCCGAAGAGATTGTTACACCTGGATCTTCCCCCTTTGTGTAACAACCAAGAAAGGATTTTCATTTGGCTACAAGACTCGAGACTGGTATTGCACCCTTGTCCAGAGTAAAGAGGGAGCCCTGTGACCTCTTGGCGGGTGTTCAGTCATGACCTTGGCGAGCATTCTAGAAGAACACTGGGAGGGTATCCCTGTTTACGCTCTCAGTGTTATGGATTGCACTTAGGGTAGGGCATTGTGAACTCAGTGGACCTGACCCTCAGAAGTGGGTTTGTGACAGATTTGGTGCACAGTGGTGGGATCTGACAGATCTGGTATGCAGTGGTGAGATCCAATAGATCTCGTAGCATAATGTTGCACTTCGAGAGATATTGGTGGCACAGGCATAACAGTTGATTCAAGGCCAGTGTGTCAGATTGATGAACTGAAAACAATCCACACACAATGAAGGCAGAGATTTGGAAAAACAAATTTGGTTACAGTATAAAGTTCCCTTCCTGTTTTTTTTTTTTTTGTGTAAAATATAGTAGTAGTTGGGGAAGGAGATGGCTTCCAACTACAGCGAATGCACTACAGACTACCTCAGGTAGTTGTGTCAGGAAAGAGGGGTCCAGTACCTGGGGCAGAACCAAAAAGCACCTCATGGAGGCTCTTGTGGTAGCCGATGAGCAAACGGTTACCCTGACCCTCAAATAACAGCAGGTGACTGAAAGGGAACAGACCTTGGCCATGATGGTGCTAAGGGACATTGCAGAGTCTAATCCCAGGGAGGAGGAGGACAGTGAGACCTGAGGGAACTCAGGGCCATAGCACCAGGGGAAGGCCACCACAAAGCTGGAGCCAGAAGGGATCAAGCTGGAGTTGAGGAAATTGGAGCTGGAATTCGAACAGGAAAAAGGTTGAAGTCCAGCAGAAAAGAGAGCAAAAGAAGTTCAAACTGAAGATGCAGGAATGGCAGTGCCAGAGAGAAGCTGAGGAAAAAGAAAAACAGTGACAGAGGGAGTTTGAACTGGAGAAGCTAAGACTCCAATGACCAGTGCCAGAGGAGGCAAGTGGCAGGGGTGAACCTGAAACTCCAGGGCTGTGGTATAAGTTAAATTCCAAATTAATAGTTGAATTTAAAGAGGGGAGGATATGGATGCATTTTTGAATTTATTTGAAAAGGTCTATATCCAGGCCAAGGTAACAAGGGAGCCCTGGAGCTTCCAGCTGTCCCCGCTGCTTACTGGTAAAGGGCGTGAGGTGCTAGGCCAAATGGACAATCAGGAGAGTAGCAATTATGAGAAACTTAAAGCTGCTTTGCTGAAAAAGTATGAACTGACTCCTGAGGTCTACAGGGTTAAGGTCTGTAAACTCCAGAAAAGCCCTGATATGAGCTTTGAGGAACTTCCCACAAAGCAATGTCAGTTTTTAAAACATTGGTGGGAGAGAGTGGAAGCAAACTCTGTGGGGAAAATTGAGGAGGTTGTACTTTTGGAGCAGTTCTTTTGGGCTTGCCCAGCATAGTTGAAAACCTGACTAGAGGACTGAGATCCAAAAACAGCACAGCAAGCTGCTGAGCTCTCGGTCCGCTATGCCAGCAGCAGGCCTGCTCTGAAAGGAAGTGGGGCAGGTGTGGCAGGGCTGAAAGGGAAAATTGCACCTTCAGGGCAGCTAAAACCCTCACAGCCTCTGCAGAAAGGGGAAAGCCCCAGGTTACCAAAAAGGGATGTTTTGGAAAAAAAAGAATGTTGACTGTTGGTTTTGTGAACAGCCAGGGCATCTTGCTAGACAGTGTCCTAAAAAGGCACATAGTGGAAAAAGTGGTGCTCAAATAGAGTTGAGTGCACTGTGTATCCCTGAAAGCATGCCTGTAAACATGAGGGAGCACATACACCCGGTTACCGTAAATGGGGTGCAGATGCATGGGTTAAGGGACACAGCAGCGTCTCTCTTACCTTAGTAAAAGGGGATTTGGTTGGGCCTGACCAGCTTATACCAAATCCATTTATCACTGATTCACTAGGGAGGAGAAAACTCTGCCACTTGCTAGTGTTCTTTTGGACTCGGGTGAGACAGGAGAGACGGTGCAAAACATGGCAGTGGCAGACAGTCTCACCCTGGATGTGATTATAGGGAACAATCTCCAGAAGGGGTGGTGTGTGCAGTTACCCACAGTCAGATGGCAAAGGCCGCTTGTAGTTCCCTGGACCCCATAGAAGCCCCTGTGGAAAAAAATGAGAGGCTGGTTCCCCAGCCTGTGTCTCCTGAAATGGAGAGTAATGAAAGGGAGGTAGGATGTCCCCAAGTAGCTGTGCAACAGATGGCTACAGAAGGTTACTCTGAGGAGGGAGGGGTAGCAAATGGTCAAGAGGTTAGGGATGGCAGTGACTCTGAAGGCCCTGACGCTAGAGCTATGGACCCAAGTTTAGGAAATGAATGGGACATGTCCCATGCCCTGGGAAATGTTAAGATTTTGCAGCCATTTAGAGAACTGACCCTATTTTGGAGAAGCTGAGGATTTGTGCAGAATCTGATGGGGCACAGGGAGGTGACATAAGACATAGGGTATTTTGGGACAGTGGACTGTTGTATGCACAAATCATGAGGACAAAGGGAGGAGTGATGGGCAGGCAGCTTGTCATTTCCCAGGGGTACCGTGAGTGGTTGCTCAATATCATTCATGATATCCCCATGTCTGGACATCTGGGCATAGCCTGCACCATGCAGAGATTGGCCCAGAATTTCTATTGGCCCAACTTCACCCAGCAGGTGAAGGAATATTGCAGGTCTTGTCACTGGTGCCAACAGATAGGGAAGGCAGGTAGTAAAACCAAAGTTGCCCTAATTCCCTTGCCCATTGCAGAGGAATCATTTCAGAGGAGAGAAATGGCTATTATGGGACCTTTGAGTAACCCAAGCTCCTCCTGGAAAAAGTTTATCCTGACAGTGGTCGATTACGCCACCCGATACCCAGAGGTGGTCACCCTCTCCTCACGTAGGACAGACAAAGTGGCAGACGCCTTACTAGGAATTTTCGCCCGTGTCAGGTTTCCACAGGAGGTTATCACTGATCAAGAGGGTACCTTCATGTCAGACCCAATGAAGTGTTTGTGGGAGAACTGTGGGGTGGTGCAGAGATGCATGACACCTTATCAACCACAAACCAATGAGCTTGTGGAAAGGGTTAATGGTACCCTAAAATCGATGCTCCAAGTGTTTGCTAAACAGCGTGGGAGGGACTGAGAGAAATACTTTCCCCACCTGTTGTTTGCATACAGGGAGTGCCCCAAGAGTCCACAGGGTTCTACCCCTTCGAACTCTTATATGGACGTAGGGTGCCTGGGCCCCTAGACCTGAAGACTGGGAAGGCAAGCACGCCACCCAGGGAATTCCCATAGTAGAGTATGTCCTTAAGTTTAGGGAGAAGCTGACGGAGCTTATGGGGGTGGCCCAAAGCAACCTGTCAGCTGCCCAGCAGATGCAAAAAGTCTGGTATGATCGTGGAGCCAGAGCTCACACATACAGTGCAGGTCAGGAAGTAATGGTCCTAATTCCAGTCCGGAAGGACAAGCTGCCGGCCAAGTGGGCAGGACCATTCAAGGTAGTCCAACAGGTTAATGACATGAACTATATTGTAGAACTGCATGACAGGAGACATACCTATAGAATGTACCATGTCAACATTATGAAGCCATATGCAAATAGGGCTAACATGGTATTTGCTGTGTGTAGTCCTGGGGAGGGGATGAATGAGGAAGACCCCCTCCTGGACTTACTGGAGGAAAGCAAACGAGAATCATCTGTGGAGGCAATCAAACTACCACCCCAGTTGACCCTGGAAAAGTCCCAGGAAGTGAGGGAGGTTTTAGAGGACGTTGCCCCTTTGTTTACGGCCAAGCCTGGATGAACCCTCTTAGCGACACACGATATAGACATGGGCATGCACATGCCCATACAGCGGACAGCCTACCATGTGTCTGAGGCTGTCCTAAAGGACATTAGAAGGGAGGTGGATGAAATGCTGGATTATGGGGTAATCCAGAAATCCCACAGTCCCTGGGCCTCACTCATAGTCCTCGTTCCCAAGTCGGATGGCTCTAATAATTTTTGTGTGGACTATCGTGGACTCAACGCAGTTGCAAAGTCTGACGCCCACCCAATGCCATGGATGGATGGATGAACTGCTGGACAAGTTGGGAGGGGTACATACCTTACCACAATTGACTTGATGAAAGGGTATTGGCAGGTGGGGGTAACTGCCAGAGCTAGAGAGTGGTCGGCCTTCATCACTCCAGTAGGATCATTCAAATTCTGGGAAATGCCCTTTGGGATGAAGAACACCCCTGCCACCTTCTAAAGGTTGGTCAACCAAGTGTTACATGGTACTAAAGAGTACGCAGTGGCTTATCAGGATGATATTGCCATCGTCAGTGCCAGCTGGAAGGAATACCTGTCCCACCTGAAGGAAGTGTTGGGCAGGATATGGAGGGCAGAGCTCGCTGTAAAGGCTGAAAAGTGCCAGGTGGCTATGGCAGAGGTGGCATTCCTAGGCCATATAGTGGGGCGAGGGCAGCTCCACAATAATCAAGCAAAGATTGAGGCAACAGAGGCATGGCCTATGCCTGAAACCCAGAAGCAGATTAGGAGCTTCCTAGGGACCACAGGATACAATTGAAAGTTTGTACCAAATTACAGTACCTTGGCAGCTCCTCTGTCTGGCCTGCTAAAGAAAAGAAAGTCCAAAAAGATAGACTGGGAGCTAGACTGTGAACGAGCCTTCGCACAGCTAAAGGAAGCATTGTGTAGTGCCCCTGTGTTGGCCAGTCTAGATTACTCTAAACAATTTGTAGTCCAGACAGATGCCTCAGATGTGGGGATTGGAGGAGTCCTCAGTCAGACATCTAATCAGGGAAAAGACCACCCAATCGTATACCTGAGCAAAAAAGTTACTTCCCTGGGAGCAGGCATACTCCACGGTGGAAAAGGAGTGCCTTGTGCTGGTATGGGCCCTGAAGAAATTAGAGCCATATCTATATGGGAGGCGCTTCGAGGTACAGTCTGATCATAACCCCCTGGTGTGGCTAAATCAGATGGGTAAAACAACTGATCATCTCTTAAGGTGGAGTATTGCCCTACAGGTTACGACGTGATAATTACCCACAGGGCTGGATCAGCCAATGCCAATGCAGATGACATATTTCACCAGTTAGAACAGTAACAGAATTTGTGAAAACCTTACCATGCAGTAGGGGCGTGTTCCCACAAATTCAGTCTAGGAGGGAGGGATGTTGCGAGCTAGCCAACTGCCAGTCATTATTTACAGATATATTTCTGTCATATTTTTTTTATGTGATTTTGTTTATGTTAAATGCCACAAGAAAATGCCCAGTGTTACTGAAAGGTCACAGGAAGAGAGAAAGGTCTTGCAAAATATGTGACATTCCTATGTGACCCAGGAAAACATCTACTAGCCAGGAAGCTGAAAATTAAATTTTCACAGTGGGATGGAAGTCTCTGGTTAGCTAATTGGTGTAATAAAGTCTCAGGATGAGAGAAGCTACCTCCCTGTCGTAAACCTTTATGATTAAAAGGAGAAATGGTTTTAGACAAGAGGTGTCAGCAAGGTTACCACAGTCTGATTATGTTTTTTTTAGTAGTGCCAGGAAGTGGTGATACAAGGACCCAAATAAGGAAATAAATAATAATTCCTTAAAATCTGGAAAGAGCAAGAGTGACATCTACTGGCCTAAAAGTTTGGACTAAACTAGGACTGTTTTCAGACTGTTAGAGGGACTATAAATACTCCCTGTAAACAGAAGCTCATTGCAATACAATTTGGACACTCCTGACAGGACACAGAAGAACCTACCATTGGCCGAAAAGGAAGAAAGGATTTTTCAGACTTCATTTATTATTCTGGACTACAATTTTACTACAAATGTAAAATGGAACTTTACATAACAGTTGTGTATTTCTCATGTATATTTTCCACTTGTATTATGTGTTATTCTGTGACCCAAATGTTCTAAATCTTTTAGTTGTAACTGTATGATTATTAATTATTTTAGTAAAAACATTTGTTTTTAAGAAACCTGCCTGATCGAGATTTATCATGTTGTGTGTGGTTGTGGGACGTTTAATAATAATATGTGATTAAACTGTTATTGCTAAGGGGTGTCACCATAAGCTACCAATTGAACAAGGGTCTGTACAGGGAAATCTGGGTAAAGACAGGGAGAATACGAAAGTCTCAACGAAGGGTCTATGGGGATTTGAACCAGATTATTGCATGCCCATGGGAGAAGACAAAATCAAGGGTACAAGGCTACCCCGAAGAGACTGTAATGCCAGGATATTCTCCTTTGTGTAACAACCAAGAAAGGGTTTTCATCTGGCTACAAGACTCAAGACTGATATTGTACCCTTATCCAGAGTAAAGAGGGAGCCCTGGGACCTCATGGTGGATGTTCAGTCATGATCTCGGCGAGCATCCTAGAAGAACATGGGGAGGGTATCCCTGTTTTCCACCTCCCTGTCACAGATTGTACTTAGGGGTGGGCACTGCGCGCACAGTGGACCTGACCCTCAGGAGTGGGTTTGAAACAGTGCAGACAGGAGTTCAGGAGACTTCTGGGTTTGGGAGGGTTTTGTGTAAGTGTCTTTTTTACAGGTTCTTTGGTAGCTTGTTAATTGGTTTGACTAGCTTACTAATGCTGTCTTAATTGTGTTATTAGTGGTATCCCATAGGGTTTAATATAGTGCAGCAGTGTACTTTTTATTAGTGCAAATATATAGCTATAATTGATTTGTGTAGGTATATAGCTTTTTATAGATTGAGGGAGCACTCCCAACCAATCAGAGTGCTCCTTTCCCCTGTGCATAAGACACTCTTATTCTGTGAAGAGTGTCTCACGTGCAGATGCCCTAGAAATGGGCATGTTCCAGGAACAGGTTTTTTTAAATATATTATTGATCACTCTCGATCAATATTATATTAATACGCCCCCATCGCCACTCGTTGCTGTATTAGAGAGGTTTCACTTGCCTTCAGCTTGAGGCAGAACAGCTTGGCTTCACTTTGATGTTCTCACTCCTGCTGAAGGCACGCAAAACCAGTCTAATACAGCAATGAGTGGCTCCGGGGGACATATTAACATATAAATTAGTTCAGGTAAATAGCTGTGATTGATTGATTAGTGCAGGTATATAGCTGTAATTGATTGATCAGTGCAGATATATAGCTTTGATTGATATATTAGTCACAGGTATACAGGGAAATAAGTGAAGGCCCTATCTATGGGGAAAAGTTCCCATCCATGAATTTTATTATAAGGGTGTGGTCGCACCCCTATAGTTAGGGTTGTACGGCCACTTCTCTGTTAAACCCCAAAATTTGCACTTTCATAACCTTGCAACCATTTTACAGATTTGCATGAAATTTTGCATGCTTGGCTTCGTGGGGTAGATCTCTGGATGTGTTGAGTTTCATTCCACTCTGATGGGCAGATTCTGAGTTCTGGATAGTGCAAAAAGTGAATGTTTTGCACTTTTTTCCTCATTGGTTTGAATTGGTTTTTCTTTAAATCTGGCTACGGCCCAGACGGTTTGGAATTTTGGTCTGAAATTTTCAGGGTAGAAAGGGGCTGGCCTACAGATGTGCTGTTTGCTTTTGTGGTGAAAAAATATTAATCCATTCAAAAGTTATTTAATTTTGAAATTGTTAAAAATTGGTTCTGAGCACGCCGAGTAAGCACTTCAAGATTTATTTATTTAAGAGTTTAACCAGGCAGGCATACTGAGCGGCTAACCACTCATTTCCAGAGGGGACAACAAGGGGAACAACAAACACACAAATAATTTGTACAGTTGAGAGGCACAATATGAAAGACTATACACGTAGGTAGCTAAGGCAGACATGCAACTTATGACTAGGCAGGCACAGAGACAAAGCATAGCAAATGACATTGCATTGTATATATAAAGTTAACTAGCTGTATGAAATGAAAAAATAATTATTTTTTTGTATGGGGACAATACTTTTTTTGTGAGGGGAAAATCATTGTTTCATTTACTGCCCTATTGTTGTCTGTTTTCTCATAAAAATTCTAATTTGAAAACCCACAAAAATGACATTCCTGAGGGTGACCAACTCTTGTAGCTTACTTATTGGGACCCTCTTAGATGGATTCTGCACTAAACTGTTGCAGAAATGCCCTTGAAATGTTGTTTTTTAAAAATTACAAATCTTTGTTTGTGACTTGTGATATGAAAAAAGATTCTTGTTTCATATCATGAGTAATGAAAAATTATCTTTTTTTTTGTGAGGGGAATCAATGTATTTTTTGAGATGCTACCTCATGAACAATGTCAGTGGAATCCCAAAAATCCAGCCAGAAAGGCAATTTCGTGGTCGCTTGGTGAAATCACCTTTTAGGCAGGATTTGAACATTTTCACTACCCTTGTTCATCAGGTGGGATCATAAGAAGGCTATATTGAAATGTTGGGGTCAATATATGTAAAAATACCAAAGTTATGCACACACAGTGAAATTTTGCTACACTTCGTCGTAACTTTGGCAATTTTAAATATTTTGACTCGAAATTTTCAACATAAACATCTTTTTACATCACCTCATGAAAGTGACAGCCGTCATTTTTCAAACCTTGGCCAAACTGTGTTTTCACACCTGTGGTGTGCAATGCTGTTGCTGTGGTGCGGAATCACATTTTGGCGGTGATGTCACAGTTTTCGTTACTTGATTCATTAGGTGGGGTAATAAGAAGGCTATGCTGACAATTTCATCCCTGTTTTACTACAAATGCAAGCTTCCACAGCAACATATATGCATGCCTCTAAGGAGGGATGGAAGCACAGGGCCCACTGGGTCCTGTGCTTCCACAGACAAATGATGATACAATTATGCTATCTCAAAAAGTAAGGACATTCTTTGTAAACACTTTGTTAGTGCACTGGTTAGGGTTGAAGCAAAAAAAGTAGGAAAATGTGGCATTACGGTTTCCAACCCTAATACCCCACCCCCTCCCACCAGACAGCAACAGGAAAAAACACTACTGTTTCACCTCTCCTGCATCTTCATTAATCAGGCAGAGGGTGTGCCTTGGGGTTGTCGGCCCTAATGCTTACCTCATTCTCATATACTCTACACATCTCAGCTTCTTTCATGGTCGAATGGGGTGAGCATTAGGGCTGACAACCCCAAGGCACCCCTTATGCCTGATTAGCGAAGACACAGGAGAGGTGAAACAGTAATGTTTTTTCCTGATGTTCTCTGGTGGGTGGGGTGGGTTGTTAGGGTTGGAAACCCTAAAGTCACATTTCCCTACTTTTGTCGCTTCAACTATGATTAGTGCATTAACAACATTTTTGCAAAGAATATATATATATATATATATATATATATAGTGTATATATATGTGTGTGTGTGTAATGAATCCATATGTATGAAGGGTATTTGGTTTTATGTCTGTCAACAGGTACTGCACTTTACTGGTTATTTAACTTCTGTTATGTCTTTAAGGAGGTGGTATAACTTGTGTCCACTAGAGGCGACTCAGCACTTTGACAAAGTGCCTGGGAGCAGGAGGCATGAAATGTTAGTGCTCCAGTGGGTTTACTGTGCTAATTTTTTTCACTTAATGTTTTTAATAGAAACAACCAAGTCAAACATTATATAATGCAAGATATGAATGTCACATCTTGGTCAACACAAACCTTACCCATTTTTTACTTGTTATGAATGATGCAAAATTAAGGAACAGCTTTTTGGAAGTAAATCTGATTCATGGTTCCAGTGACGCTGGAGCTTGTAGATGCACTAGGCTGGTGGAAAGAAATGGATAGCCTTAAGGAAGGGATGCCATTCCTAACACCACAGGCAACAGAGATGCTCAGCAGAGATGCATCCCTCCTAGGCTGAAGAGAGCATTTGGATGACAGTTCAGTAAGTGGGATGTGGTCCACAGCAGAAAGGATAAAATACATAACCTCCTAGAACTGAGGGCTGTGCGTCTCTCACTGAAAATCTTCTCATCTCTAATTCAAAATCTGTCAGTCCGTGTAGGGACACACAGATGTAATACATAAACAAGGTGGAGCCGGATCGTTAAAACTTTGCCTAGAGGCAATGCGAATTTGGGACCTAACACATGACTTGAATATAGATCTCAATGCAGTCCATTTAGCTGGGGAGGACAATGTATTGGCAGAGTCATTGAGCAGAATGGACCATGGGAACCAAATGTGGACTCTGAAATGGACCATTTTTCAAGTGATTCTCAAGAGGTGGGCAGTCTCTGAGGTAGATCTCTTTGCAGCATGTGGCAACAACAAGCCACTTAAGTTTTGTTCCAGACCTCCATCCATGAAAACTGTCGCCCCCCCAGCTGCATTTTTTTATTGTTGGAGAAACATATTTTTCTATGTTTACCCCATTCTCATTACTTCAGAAAGTACTACTGAAATTGAGGAGGGAGTAGGCAAACATTATTCTGGTAACCCCATACTGGCCCAAGCAGCCATGGTACCTCCTGTGGCTTAACCTGTTCAGGAAGGAACTAATAATTCTTCCATTGAGAAAGGATCTTCTGACTCTTTCAAAAGGTGACGTGTTTCATTGAGACCCGAAATCTCTTCACTTAACAGTCCGATACCTGAAGAGTTAGAATTATCATCTCTTAACCTATCAGACAAATGTTGGAAGTTTTAAAGGAAGCTAGGAAACCAGCAACGAGGAAAACATTTTGTCTAAAGAGAGAATGCTTCACCATTTGGTGTAAAAATAATTTTGTCATCCCTGGTGAGGCAGAGATTGCTTAGCTACTGGACTATGCATCCCATTTGGGAAGGAAGGTTTAAAACCTGCCTCACTTAATGTACATGTGGCTGTTATTTCAACTTACAGATCTTTGACAGCCACTACTTTGGTCATCTCCAAACCTGTTTCCAGGAGTTTCAGTATGATCCAGAGGGGTTGAATCATTTGCGTCCACCTGTGAAAGAATCAGTCCCACTATGGGACTTGAATCTGATTCTTACGCAGCTAGTGAACCCTTCTTTTGAGCCCATGGGTTCATCAAGTTTAAAGACTTGGCATGTAAAACTCTGCCTTTAGTGGCAATCACCTCTGTAAGGCATGTGAGTTGCAGGCATTAAATACATATCTGTATTTTTTTGTCTTCAATAGAAAAGGGGGTAGTTCTCAGTAAAAAAAACACAAAAACAAATTCCTACCAAAAGTCGTTACAAGACAACCAGACAATAACCTTGTCTATGTTTTTTCCTTGGCCTGGTGAAAATGCTGAGGAGGAAAGGCCTCACACATTACATATACTGTAAAAAGAGGCTTGAGTTAACGTAAACAGAGAAAAGAGGGTATGAGTGGTAATTTTACCCAACTGTTCACGAGCTATAGGGAGGTGGATCAATGCCAACCTTCAGCAAAGAGATCAGTTTCTAGTTGGCTGGTCTCTTGCATTAATTTATGTTGAGTAATGGGTAAAGAGTCACATTTGAGTATGAGCTCATTTAACAAGAGGAACAGCACCATCTAGAGCAGCTGCCAAGGACGTTCCTCTGCTAGAGGTTTCTAAGGCTGCACCCATACCTTTACATCCCACTACTGCATCAATGTTTAGACAGGTAGGGATTCTGTAATTAGAGCTTCTGTTCTTCGGATCCAGTTTCATATATAAACCTACAAAAACCCACCTCCTTTGCACTGCTTGCAGTCTCTACAAGTAATAATGCAGCATTACATTCATGTTGTTAGAAGAAAAGGTTACTCACTTTGTAACTGTATTTCTTCTAAGGGATGTGATGATTATTACTAACCCTTCCTTTCCTGCCCATTTTAGATAGTCATAGTTCGGGTTTCAGAACATAAAAAGAATAGAACTGCTGCCTGAACATTTTTGGGTGTCTCTGCTATATGTTTTACTATATGCATAATTTAAAGACAATGTTTGGCAGTAATATTTTTTAATATTTAAGATTTTATTATCAAATTTATATTATGGTCACAGCTCCAGCTTCTTTAACTAAATGTCTGCTATTGGAGAGCCTGAGGCCGCATGACCAGCACAGTGTGAAGGCATTTTTTGAAATTTTTTAACATTCTAAGTTCCGGGGCCTAGCTGCTGCACAAGATGACTGCACAAGTAATAAACAGCATCACATCTATCAGGAGAATACAGTTAGATAGTGAGTAACTTTTTCTTCCAATTCTCCCAGTAGAGGGCAATGTGGGGCAGAGAATGGATTTGTCAGTGATCAGAGCAGTTGAGTAAAAATGAGCTGACTTATTTTCATTTTTACAATACTGCATCGTTCTAAGTATAAATGGCCATGTAATTTGTAAATCAGTTTCATAATTTCAGCAAATCAGCACTCAGAGCAGCAGGCCCTCTTATCCTGTACATAGTTGTCGCCTCATGAGGCAATGTTAAGCAGCATTCCACTTCAGTGTTGGGGTAGGAGTATTCACAGACATTTTTTTAAATTAAAAAATGTAGCATAAAACTTATTTTAATTCACTCTAGCTAACTTGAATAATGTATAGTAAGTTTATATGTGCTGTGATATATGTCTTGTATTGTATAAGGCCATCATCTTGCACAGTTTGGGCATACAGAACCACTCAGCTTCACTTCATTGTCCTTTCTCCCAGACTTCACGTGATAACACCCATAAAATAAGAAAGACATCTCGGAGCACTTATAAATTTATAGTACCAGGTGTCAGCTAAGCCCACTCTGGAAGTATAGTATGTGACTCTCAGAAAAAAAGGTATAAGATTCCAAAATAATGGGGAGAGAAACACACAAAATTAGATGACTTCTGATTCTGCAGGAAAGGAAGTAAGACTGGGAAAGAAAGGAGTTTTACCAGCAATATTTCATGTTAGCTTTCAAACAGTCTCTCATACATTTACTTCCGGCTTTTGAGTCCAGGGAAGTATTTTGACTTCCAAAAAACTGGAATGACTTCTAGACTTGGACCCTTGGTGGATTTTGACATCCGTCTAAAAACAAATAAATAGAACACGTGGTAATGAATATGAAAAATAAAACTTTGAGTGTAGTCACCCTATAGAAGCACATTCTTTCAGATTCTGATATAGATAAAACCCTATTCGAAGCTTTGATTGTTCTTCTACCTAAGCCTGGTAAGCCCTCGGAGTTAGTAACTAGCTACAGACCGATTTCTCATCTCAACCAACATATTAAAATACTGACTAAACTACTGGCTGATCGTATCAATACTGTTATTCCTGATCTCATAGGTTCGGAACAGGTTGGATTCATGAAAGGCAGATCCTCTGTTGATCACCTACGTACTCTGACTCATGTCTTCTCTATGTCCAGGGATGCACCATACCCCATTGTCCTTGTCTCCATGGACGCCGAGAAGGCATTTGATAGAGTTGACTGGAAATTCCTGTTCTGTACTCTACATGCGTTCAGCTTCCCATTGACTTTTCAGAATTGGATCCGAGCACTTTATAAATCTCCTTCGGCAAGGATGACGTGTAACGGAGTGGTCTCAGAATTATTCCCTTTGCAATCTGGTACGAGACAGGGATGTCCCTTGTCTCCCCTCCCTTTTAATCTATATTTGGAGCCTCTGATACATAAGACTGTTAATTGTCCCAGGGTTCGAGGCATCACTGTACTAGATTATGAAATTAAGGTCTCAGCTTGTGATTATGATCTATTACTCCAGCTCTCCTATCCTACTCGATCTATCCCTCCTATGCTAGATATCATAAAAGAGTACAGTGTCCTTTCTAATTGCAAACTAAATGTAGACAAAACAGTTATCTTTCCCCTCAATTATAAAATACTGAAGCAGAAAATTCTGGCCCTGGGACTGTCTTGGGAAAAATAATCTTTGAGATATCTGGGAATTGAGCTCTCGAGAAGCCCAGCTCTCCTTCAAAAGAAAAGTCTGGATTCCTCACTGACCACATTTACCCAGGATTTAAAAAGATGGTCCCTTCTCCATGG
The DNA here is from genome assembly GCA_016271365.2 of Neoceratodus forsteri. Lineage (NCBI taxonomy): Eukaryota > Metazoa > Chordata > Ceratodontiformes > Ceratodontidae > Neoceratodus > Neoceratodus forsteri. The sequence continues at coordinate 1,807,425,076 of CM057449.1, forward strand.
GGTAAGATCAACCTGGTTAAGATGAATCTTTCCCATCCCCCCCCCATCTTCTTTATCTGCTTAACCTTTTAAATCTATGGCTTCCTCTGTCATGGTTTAAGAAAGTACACAGTCTCATTGTGGACTTTATTTGGGCTGGTAAAAGACCCCATTTGGCCTTTCGTAAACTAGCAGCCCCCAAAGATAAGGGTGGCCTCTGTCTTCCACATATAGGTCTTTACTACTGGGCTTGTCATGCCAGTAAATATCTTAGATGGCTCGGGACGGAAGATCCTGGGACTCCGTCCCCTTATATACCACTCTGGCTCAAAATTGAATCTGCTTTGGTTCGATTCCATAGCCTTTCCCCGTCTGCACTTTTGTACACTAAGACTAAATGTCTCCCTGTACAACTTCATTCTACTCCGATTGCTCTTTCTGTCAAAGTGCACTCCCAACTGTGCATTTTCCTGAAGTATGATCACTGTTTGGACTTGATACAACCTTTAATGGGGAACCCTAATCTTAAAATTGATGGTAAAGTCCTTTCTTCCCCCTGGCTACCACAACTCTCTAAATGTACCTTTTCTTACTTCCTAAATGGAGTAACAGGGTCCTGGTTATCTTCTCCTGAGATTTTAGCTAAATCTGGTATCCCAAACTCCCATATTTTTTAAATCTTCCAATTACGCCACCTGTTGACAAAAACTATTGGGGTCATCCCTTCTCTGTCTACCAGCCCACCTTATAGCACAGGACTGGTCCTTCTAGCTGGCCTCCCACATGCAGTCTCCAAGATGTTTAGTGTCCTTTTTGACTGGATTTAACCAGACCATTTTGGTCCATCCAACTACTGGGCCCCTCTCTTCCATGAGACAGTCATAAATTGGCCCAGTCTATGGCAGGGGTGTCATAAGTTCATCACACAGGATAGACTCCATCTTATGCAATTCTATATATTGCATAATCTATATTATACTCCACAAAAGCTGGCCAGATGCGGTATCGCCTCTTCCTCTATTTGCTCCAGATGTGCACAGAATGAAGGCAACTTGCTTCATATCTTTTGGACCTGTCCCACAGTAGCCCCTCTATGGGCACTTATTAAGCAAAGAGCAGACCACCTTTTAGGCCTTAATGATTTGTTTTCAGCTGAGGTTTGTCTTTGGGAGACTGCTCGGGGATCCCGGTTCATGCCCGCAGGTTCCATATGGCTTTAATATCAATATCAGTCAAAACATTAGTACTGAAACATTGGAAGAACAGTCAAGATATTTCCTATACTGAATGGCTGAGAGAATTTCTAGCTAACCTCAGATCAGAGAGATCATTGCAAGTCTCCGGAACTCCACTAGATTTAACAAAATCTGGGGCCCCCTGCAAACTCTTTATTCCATTCAACCTGCCTAATATTAAGCTTCTGACTACAACCTCTAGTGCTATATGTCTATTTACGCTGTGCAAGATTTGGGGCATGGGGGTGGTTGTTGGGGGTTGGGGGAGGACATACCATCCAGTTTGCCATGTATTATATACTGTATGTGTTGTACTACTTATGGTGATGTGTCCACTGTATGCATAAAACATTAATAAACTTTGAATTGGAAAAAAAAAACTTTGAATGTAGAAAATGTAAAGATTTACAAATAGCAAAAATATAACATATCCATAAGAGAACTGCTTTCAATAAAGTAGGCCATTTATTCTCAGGATAACACTCGTGACATAGTTTGCACCTGCATGCTATTGTTTTTGGTTCCTTGTTTCAAGACTTTGTTACTTTTTCTACCATGCAATATTGCATGCCTGATAAATTAAAAAAATATATATTGTTGCCCTCTTTGGTTAGAGCCTGCCAGCCCAGGCCCAGATTTAGATATGCCCATGGAGGTGGACAGCAGTGACATGAACAGCGATTGCAGCCGGAGCTTGGATGATACAGAGGAGCCCTCAACTCCAGAGGACAAAATTTTCCTAATTGACCCCTCAGATCTGTATGGAGACAAAGATGAAGAAACCATCAAGGCCATCAGGTACAACACAGTCTCTGGCATTTCTTTTTTTTTTTTTTATTCTGTTTTTGTACCTTTGGACCAAGGCATCTCTCAGAGGTGCCCACTTGACCCAGACCTGCTACTCCCTGCAAAGACGCTTTCTCCGATGGTCCCCCCACTAGGACTTCCCAGCCCCCCAGACCACCCCAAGGGGAGGGCCCACCACTCCTACCTTGGCATCTTTCTGAGATTAGAGGGTCCATCCTATGGGTGGCACCTGGGGACCATCGGAGTAGTGGTCCAGTGTTTGGGATGTAAGGCCTGATCCCTGGAGCCCTTGTCGTCTCCCCAGTCCTCTGGGGATTTTTTGTAGGTTGTTTTTCCCCACAGGAGCACAGACATGTAATGACATCATGGCACTTTGTGCCAATGTCCGCCGACGCTCCTCCCTGCACTGTGGCACCGCATCTCTCCTTTGCCCAAGTTCCCCAGGGCCACTAGAGTGGCCTTGAGCCCCAGGCCTCCCCAGGGAAGGGAGGCAGTCGTCCGGATGCTCGATCCCTTCCCCCTCCCTACCCCTGGTGGCCCGAGTCCATTTCTGAGGCCGGGTTGCTAGCGTGGTGCGAGGTGTGGCTTCCAGCGCCTCAACCCTCAGTGCCACCAGGCTGACTGTCTCTGGCATTTCTCACAGGTCAACAATAAAGGTTTTGTTTTGTATCTTAGATTGCCCAGCTTAAATGCAGTAACTTGCTTTCAGTGGAAATCCTGCTTCTACCAGTGTGACTCATGCATGGGACAATCAAGTAACTACTTTCAAGGCTGCACACTGAGCCAGCAGCTATGATGGTATCCAAACATTAAATCAGCTGATTCGTAGTGAACACAACCCTCACTTCTCAAAGTTGAGACTAAGCTAGTGTAATATGGTAGTGTGAAGTTGAGCAGCAGCATGGAGGGGAAGGCCCTCCCTGCCCGCCTTCCCAGGGAATCATCACTGGGATGCTTAGTCCTCCTCCTGCTGGTCTGCATCTGTGGCCCAGGCTCATGAAGTGAACCCGGGTTGTCAGAACGGGTAGTGGTACACACTAGCACTACTGTATTTGATTGTCCCAACCACCTCCCCCATTTTCATACACCATAGTACCCATCCCCAATAAGTAGGATAGGCTGGTAAAGAAGTAAGCCCCCCTTCGGCTGGCAACCACTCTTTACTGTATGGGCTTGTGTCTATTTTTCATTGAGGTCATCTACAAACCCTACAAAGAACAAAGGTTGCAAGCATTCTTCTCAGGTAGTTACCATCTCATGCCTATAAATTAAATTATCCCTTTAACGACTGCAATAGAGACCCATAACAGGCAGTGTATGGTAGTTAAGTTGTTAAAAGTGCAGAGCTGAGAATCTAGAGACCTGGTTTAGTCCCACCAGATCCACTTACCCACTGTGTCACCTTGAACGAGTTATATCCTCTCTGTGCTAAATGTAATCTCTCTGTCTCTCTCTCAACCTCTCTACAGCTGATGTAACCTCCCTGTGCTTACCTGATATCATTTATGGCTTGTCAGTCACTTGAGATATAGTGTATATGAAAGGCACTTTATAAAACAAAATAAATATACTTTTCTCAATAATGTGCAACACTAAAATGAAAGGTCCTCTATAAGTACATTGCCATAGCCAACAGGCTTTGCATCAGTACGGGAAACCATATAACAAACAACGGTTTAGAGTAACAGTCACACAAAATCAGTTTAAAATATGAATGTTTTAGTTAAAATAATTTTAAAAGTTAAAACCAGTAATGGAAAAGTAAGATCTTAAGATGTCACCAGTATGTTTGTGGGCCCTGTCCCCTCTAGGGCCTGCTAAGAACTGCATTGGTGATCTACGCAGCGCTACACATGCAGTGGGAGACTACTCCCACCCCATTCCACCTCTGCAATGTGAGTGCCCTTTTGTGCATACTGCAGTTGGGTGTGGCATTATGGGGTGGGTTCCTAGTACCCAATACAATATACTCCACCATCGATATTGACTGGGAATCAGGCCCATTTACTACAGGATACTGCAGTCACCTTACCGTGGATCCAGGTTTTCACTAATTTTCTTTTATTAACTTCTGGTAGACACTCAAGATTTACCCTGATTATGTCTGAATGAGAAAGGAGTTTCAGTGAAAATTCAGTGAGGGAAGTCATTCACACCTACAGAACCATCGTACCAGCCTCCCAGTCCGTTCGGGTGTCCCACAAGGGTCCATCCTTGGCCCTCTTCTTTTCTCCCTATACTTAAACTCCCTCCCCTTAGCCACCACTGAGCACCTGCTCCTTTACGCTGATGATGCTGTAATTTTCAGCCGACACCCAGACCCTACCCAGCTTCAATACTCCTTACAGAGCTACTTCAAAGCAATAGAATCATGGTTCACCTCCCACAAACTTGTCCTCAACTACAAAAAAACTAAGGTCATGCTATTTGCCCACCCTCAACATAAAAACAGCATGACCAAACTATCCATACTTAACTCACAGGGCACCATGCTGGACGCAGTCTCCACTTTTAAATACCTCGGAGTCACTCTTGGCTCTGCCCTTACATTTCATGAACATATTGCATCGACCTGCTCTGCCATTAACACTAGAATTGGCCTCCTCTACAAATATAGGCCCTATCTCCCTCCTGATGCCCTACGCTTAGCCATCTCTAGCTCCATCCTTCCCCTAGTAGACTATGGCATAATCATATATGGCACCGCCTCTGACACTGCCCTGTCCAGCATAAAACGCACTCTCAACAAAGCCTGCCGGCTGGCCACAGGCTGTGATCGCCTCACACATACCTGTGACCTCTACCAACAGTCATCCTGGCTAAATTTCCAGAGTCGACTTCTCTATCAGTCCTGACTAATGGCCAATAAAATACAACTAGGGTTAGTCCCCGGCTGTCATTCCTCCTTCAAGAGTGCTTGTCGACAAGGGCCACTAAACTCTAGTACCACTACTTTCCGCATCCCCTTCGCAAGGATCACTGCCAGCCAAAGATCCTTTTCCTGTAGGGCCCCGCACTGGATGAACTCCCTCCCTGCTGCTGCCCTCGAAATCCCAAGGCTAGGGCCGTTTAAACCAGTGCTGCGTACCCATATCTTGTTAAGCAGCTACTGTGACTGCCAATTAAACTACTCTATATAGTTTAGGTTTCTCTGTTGCAATCAAAAGTCTGTAAATTATAGTGTCATAGATCGTTTTTGCACCCTTGGTGGTGCCCTGTAATGTTAACCTATGGTTGTCTCTGTACAGTATTCTTACTCTGTTTATGTCCTCACTAATGTAATTGATGCGGAGCCTTTGTAAATGAGTCCCTGACTCAAAGGGTTGTGATTCCTAGACAGTATACAAAATAAAATAAAAACAAAATAAACATTACAGTAACCACAGATACCACTAACAAGGCTCAAATGCAGGGAAACACATCAGGTCTCCGCACAGTCACCAGCACTGACTGTTAAATAGTAGTGACAGTGTCAAATGGATGGTTAAAGGGAAGAAGATACTTCATATCTGAACCTAAAATCAGAGATAAGAAATACAGCAGAGCAATATAACTAACAGCTTCCATTAAAGCAGAGATCAGGTAAAACCTCAAAATGGAAGAAGGCAGCAAACAGCTCCTGCCAGCTGAAGAAAAGACACCTCTGACTTAAAGTTCTCATATTCTTCCATCAGTGAAAGTGAGCAGTGCATTGGAAAATACAAGCACGGAGTTTACACATCATAGTGATGCAACAGTACTGATATTTAGTGCACATCACTAATAGCAGCACTTCACTGGCACAGCCAATTGCAATGTAACACGGTGGTGTTAATCACATCTACAAGGAAAACCGATTACATGCTCATAAACACAAGTAGTAAACTCTGCAAAAACTGTAGATATGGTACAAAATGCAGATCAAAGGAAGGCTTGGCATTTAATGACAGCACGTTACCAACATTAAAATAGCTCTATCATGACAATTCCCTACCTGATTTCTTGCTATTGTATTCAACATATGAGAACTCAATATGTTTTGTAGTGCCTGTCAGTTAAATGCGTCTAGTCTAATTTACACTGGCTAGTGCACTCCCTTTTCCATCCCAACCCCTTTCTCCAAGAATAGGTCCTAGTGGCTATAATACGGTGGCATCAGTCGATTAATGAGGATCTGATGCTGCTATGCCCTTTCCCACAGTGTGTGCTGCGAGTGATCCTGCCTAGATCCAGTGGCAAAAGTGCTAGCCTAAGAGTATTTAGGTGTCTCCTTTCTGGTGGAACCCTCTCTGGAGAGAGTTCCATTCCCCTCCACCAGCTCCTAACATACTGTGATACTGCAGCCCTGTAAGCTCACAACTGAAAATGCATCCGGTATCGGGCCATTCTGTGCTGTAGCAGAATTGCGCACTGGCAGCAGACGTGACCCGAGTTTACAGCATGGTACATCAGAGGGCAGGCAAGGAGGGGAGGATCAAGAATCCCATAGGCCACTCATTCCTCCTAGAAAGGGAGTTTCCCTGCCTCCACCACGCTACTGCCACCTGGTGACCACAGTTGGCAGTGTAGCTGGATGCCAGCAGTAAGGTGGGCCACTGTCTGGTGGGCTCAGTGCTTGGAAAACATTCCATGACGTCCCAGGCTTCAGGGAGAGTACATGACAAAAAAGATCCCTGGATTGTGCAGGTGGATGCCTGGTGCATTCACTGACTGCTCCTAATATATATTCTGGAGGGAATGCTGCCTCAAAGGCCTGCCCTTTGGGGCAAGTGGGGGAAGGACATGAGTAGTGAGTGTGCAGCGACGAAGCTGGAAGCTCATTTCAGTCCAATGGGGGAGGAAGAAGTGGCTAAGGGACCATAAATAGTAAATTGAAAGAAAGAAAAGAAAATCCAGACTGAAAGATCTCTGAAATGGAATTTGGTTTTATATAATGCCTATATTGCAAACTGTATCCCAAAGCTCTTTACAGTCTAGGTGAAGAAGTCAAGAGAATGTTGTTACCATCATGGGCAAAGGGAAATTAAAACAGCATGTAGCTATATTAGAGTGGTTAAACACAGGTATGTTAATTGAATTACTCAGGGTCACATCGTAAGTGGTGGCTGTAAGATTCAAACCTGAATTTTCAGGATCACAGTTCTGCACTCTTAACAACTAGGCCAGACTACCTCCCCAGCTGTAGTTTGCAGCTGTTGCATCATTGTCACACCCCTTTGTCCATACGGTGACAGCGTGTGCGTACATCCACTGCCCCACCTTCTTGTACCTCAGCTGATCCTGCTTGGAGTTGGCTTTTGGAGAGGGCAGGCCAGACCCCCACCTTGAAGGGATAAGCTTGTGGAGGCTTAAAGATCACCTTTAATGCTCTTTTTCAAATCACCCCCCCCAGAGTCACAGAATCATCTCTATGGCTATAGGAGTTGGAGGCTGCATTAAAATATTTTTTTTTTATTAGCTGGCTTTAGGGATGGAAGGGATTGTGTTTTGGCTCTGTGGACCCAAGAGCCTGATCCCTTCCACTTCCCTATTCCAAGACACGCACCCCGCGCTCACATTTTGTGATGCAATAGTCGGGAGAGCACAGGGGTGCACCCCATTGACTTCAGTGGCTCTTCTTTTTCAGTCATGGTTTTCAATATTCTAGGTGCCCGATTTGTACAAATCAAGGCCACTGCTCAACCAAAAAGGCTATTAAATAGGTTGGGTTGATATTTTCTTTTTCCCCCTTAATTGATATTTTTGTTTGGATTGTAGATCCATTCACTAAGAGCTTGCACTAGGAAGTTGTTGTGACCTTAAAAGGTACCGCTGTACAGATAAGCAAAACCAAAATCTGTTGACACATTTGGTCACGCAGTTCTGTAAATAAAAGTAAATTTGTTTGCAGAAAAAAATGTGCCACACTTGCACTCACTGGGCCCTACATACAGAAGATATCCTGACTTTGTGCACCTTGATGCATGGTGCATAGGGCCGGGATCCTCACATCCTGGCTGTCCAGTGGATACCTGTGGATTTACAAACAGCAGGTGCCCGCTGCGCACCCCTGCCCAGGGCTGTCCACATCCAGTCCCATGCAAATGCATGGCTGGTCCAGGCAGAATGTGGGCTGTGGGCGTGCAACATTGGGCCAGCACAGTATGGCATGCACTATATCAGATTTGCTCTGCCGGGCCAATGTCAGGGGCTTTCCATTACACCAGCCAGAGAGCTGCTGTAACAGGTGTGCACCACTGACTGGTATCCAGAAGGCCTCCTGGCATCCCACAGTCATGAACCTCAGCCCCCCACCACCACCACAGATGGCTGGGGGGTGGAAAATGGTTGCAGCGTGCAGGTTGCCAAACCAAAAGAAGAAACAGTTGGGCTGTAGGAGATGCCATGTCCAGTGATCCCCTGTTCCCACGGAGCAGGTGATCCACTTGGTGCCTATTGGGACTTCTGATAAGATAGCCATGGTCCAGCCCAGGTCTGCCCTCTGGCTGACCCTGCCCCAGGCACAGATCTACGCTGCCGAGCATCCCAACCCTGTGTATCCCATTGGGGCTGGCAACATGTCACATAGTTGCACAGCTCAGTATGCATCCCTGCCGGTGCATACCAGGCCCATTAGTGCATAGGGTCGAGGGCATTGTCAACTCACAGGTTTTGAAAAGGATGTCCCATATACAAACTCTTGCATTCCCTCTACCATAACTGCAAATCTTACTTTGAGGGAGGCTCTTGCAGCAGGCCTACTCTGGTAGGACTAAGCCTTCAGGCAACAGGACCACACGGAAACCTTTCTAGCTAGCAGCGTATCACAGGGGACCTCCCACCACCAAAGTCGCTTCGCTGACATTGGCCTATTCTATAAAGGTGGGTAGTCCCCCACACCCTCCTCAGTTCTTTCCCGACATCGACCCGCACATGTTGGACCACTGACGATGACATAGCTACAGTCAACTGCCATACACTGTGCTTTCACACCTTTTTATTTTTCCTTTAATATCAGCATCAAGTTTTCAGCATTAACAGCTCAGGTTTATATCTTCTCAACCTGCCTCATTGCCTGTGCGCTCCACGAAGTGTGCCTGCAGCAAACAGATTCCAGAAAAGGACAGACATTCTGCTTGCATACTGTGCCTAGGCCCCAACCATGACACTGAAGCATGCCAGTTTTGCCAGAAATTTAACCAGGCCACACAGAAGACATTGCCTGAAAATTCTGCAGAGCCATCTCCTTAAGCAAAAGCTTGTCCCAATGGATCAGGAGCTGCAGGCCAGGATCTCTTCAGCTTCACCATCCTGGTCCTTTGGGGCTTCCTCTTCTCAGCCCAGGAAAAAATCTAGCGGGAAGCACAAACACTGAGATAAGGACTGGGACCAGGCCGGTCTGCTTCACTCTTGCAGTCTCCTCACAAATCGTCGACTGCAACGGAGTCTTCCTCCTATGGGAGGTTGGCCCCGCCAGCCCTTACTCCTTCTGGGCTACTGGTGGCCCCACTGTCTGCACTTATCTCAGTGGTGGGCGATGGTTCCTCGAGGCAGGGGACTCTGTCTCCTGCTCCCCAGTCCCTGATGCTCAGGCCCCTAACTTCTGCAGGTTCTCAGCCAGTTGGCTCGGCTGGTGGGAGTACATCATGCATTGACTCCTCTACCGATGTCCCCCCTCCCAGCCTAGGTGCTGCCTGTGTCAGTCCCCTTCACAGGGTCCAACACCAGTCCTTCCAGGCAGCACCCACTGCAGGCTACTGGCATTTCTGCAAGTCCAGCTTCACCTCAGCCTTCGACCTTCTATCCCCCCCAATGCCAGTTTCTCCTCTCCCAGTGCCTTTGGATAGACCTCCCATTAGGTACCCCAGCAGGGTCCAATCAGGCTTCTTCAGCCTACGCCTGCTAGGCCGCCGCCTGTTCAGCCTCACCCACGTCCAGCGGTATCCCATGCCAGCTGCTCCGCTGAAGCCTGATTGGACCTCTGCCGGGGTACCTAATGCAGGCCTTTCCTGGACCGATGCCAGCTTATCCCGACTTGGTGCTGGCCTACCCCTATCCTCTGGTATATAATTTCCCTCCACCGGTGGATTATAATGTTCAGTCTTCTTCTTGGTGGGTGCTTATGCAAAAACAAATTCCCACCCCTTTGGGCCTGTCACCGGCATCTCCCTGGCATCCCCGTAGGGATCACCCTCCTCCAGACCCCATCCAGCCTGGTCATAGTGACCTTCATACGTTGGGTAACAAGCCCAATGTCGGCTCTGACCAACGCCCGCCTCCTGAAAGTGAGCCGGATGAAGAGGACTCTGACTGCTTAGAGCCTTCCTCCCTCCCTTCCAGGGGTCTCATCTGAGGGTGAAGAGCCCCCTAAGGTGTTCCCCAAATCCCCTCCTGATGATCCTTCTTTCTTGGATATCATGAGGCACCTTCAGGCCACCATGAACTGGGAGACTGAGAACTAGGACCCAGAGTGACATGAGTTGGCTGTTTACCTGCACTAGTCTGATGTCCCTGTGGTGGTGCCTCCCTTCATCACCTCCAATGAGGATGTCACCAGGGCAGCCTGGAATAATCCTTCTTTGACTCCGGAGGTATGCAAGAAGGTTAACAACCTTTATCATGCCCCTGCATGTAAACCCTTTTGTCGGGGCAATCCAAGGCCGACTTGGTGGTCATCAATGCGGCGCACGACCGCACCAAAAAAAAAACAAGCACTTCAGCTCTCTTCCCCTGAACAGGGAGTCCAGACAGCTGGATCACTTGAGCAAGTGTTTTTTTGCCTCTTCCACACTGACCATTGGGGCAATTAACTATTTGGCCCACATAGTTCAGTACCAGAACGTCCTTTGGTACCAAGCCAGGGAACTGGTTCAGGCTTTTCCAGATGACTCATCTAAAAAGCAGCTGGCCCAGGTTCTCAAGGCAGGCTCGGATATCTGGACCCATATCCTTCGGGCTGCCTATGATGCAGTTGATGCCTTGGGCAGAGGGACGGCCGCATGCTTTTGTCTCTGGTACCATTCTTGGCTCCGTGTGTCTGGATTTGCTTCTGATGTACAGTCCAGCATTTTGGATGCCCCCTTTCGGGTTTCTGTCCTTTTTGGAGGTGATGTCTAGGACTTGATCTCCTCCCTTCAGGAGTCAGGTCATGCCCTCTGATCCATCCACTCCTTGTACCATGCACAGCCTAAGTTGGACCAGCAGCCCCCCTTCCATCACTCTTGTTGCAGACAGACCTGCCCTCCTGCCAAAAGTCACGGCAAGCATAAGCCAGTGTCAGACCCTGCTGCTGCCACCACCAGGGCTACTCAGGTGACTACCCCAGCCTTCCCAGCACCCACCCCTACTTCCTGACTCCTTGCTAGACCCCACCTCCAGTAGAGACTCAGGGGTCGCTTCTCCCTCCACCTAGATGAGTGACAAGGGATCACCTTGAACTTGGGTGCTGCAGCTCATAGAGCATGGCCACATCCTGGAACTCCTAGATTGGCCTCCCAGAAAATCCTCCGAGCAACGCTTTCCACCCTGCAGCTCATGTGCCTCTCATCTCAGAGGAGATTCAGGCCATATTACAAAAAAGAGCCATAGAGCCTGTCCCTCCAGCTCAGTGGGGCAGTGGGTTCTACTGTCCCTTCTTTCTGGTACCTAGAAAGACCGGAGATCTCTGGCTCATTCTGGACCTGAGCGACCTGAATCTGTTCACAGAGTACAAATGCTTCTGGATAGTCACCCTTTAAGGTCTGTTGCCCCTCGTGCACCAGGAGGACTGGCTCTGCTCCTTGGATATGCAGGATGCCTACCTGCATATCAAAATTTGTCCTTCCCATTGGTGCTTCCTCCGCTTCCATTTCCAGGGAGCCCATTTTCATTTCTGGGCTGTCCCCTTTCGCCTGCCCTCAGCCCCCAGAGTTTTCACCAAGTGTCTGGTGGTGGTGGCGGCTGTCTTGAGGAGGCAGGGTTTTTACGTGTTTCCCTACCTGGACAATTGGCTTCTAATAGCACCATCCCAAAAATGCCTCCTCCAGACCCTAGAGCATACCTTTAACCTCTTCCAGGCTCTGGGTATCATGATCAAAAGGCCAAAGTCCTGCCTAGCACCTTGCCATCATCTCCAGTACATAGGGGACATTCTGGACATGTCCCAGGGCATAGCATTCTTGCCCAGGGCCAGAGCAGGGTGCCTGATGGACCAGGCCCATCTGGTCTCCTCCAGCCATCAGGTTCCAACCAGGGTATTCCTACATCTTCTGGACCACATGGCAGCAGCCATTGCCATGGTCTCTCTCACTCAGCTGCACATGAGGATCCCTCAGAGGACATTGTTGGTCCAGTGGGACCAACGCATGGATGACCTCGACCAGTTGGTCATGGTCTCCAACCCAGTCAAATGGATTCTAGCCTGGTGGCTGGAGCTGACCAATCTGTTTCGGGGGGGGGTCCCTTTGTTATCCCAACCCCAAGTCAGATCCTTACGATCAATGCCTCGGGTCTTGGCTGGGGAGCCCACTTGGTGGCTCACCAGATTCAGGGTCCCTGGACAGACGTGGAACAGGTACTCCACATCAGTTTCCTGGAAATGTGGGCAGATCTATATGCCCTTCAAGCCTTCCAGATTCATCTCCTCTCTGGTCTGCTCTTAGTTCAGATGAACAACATGTGCATGGTTTATTACATAAACAAATGGGGGGGATGCACTCCTACCCCCTGTGCAGGCAGGCGATGAGGGTTTGGCATTGGGCCATTGAGCACGGTCTGTAGCTCTCCACCATCCATGTTCCAGGCGTCCAAAACATCCTGGCGGACAGTCTCAACCACTCCCACTCCAGGGCTCTCGAGTGGGAACCTGACACTGGTAGTCAAAGATCTCTTCAACAGGTGGGGACAGTCAGAGTTGGACCTTTTTGCGTCACCACTCAATGGAAAAATGCTGCTGTTTTGCTCACTCAGTCCCAAGCCTGGAGTTTTCTGGTGAGACGCATCATACCTCTCCTGGAAGGGGAGGTTTCTCTGTGTCTTCCCTCTCTTCCAGCTCCTTCAGCGGGTACTGCTGAAGCTTCAGATGGAGGGAGCCAAAATGATCTTCATAGCTCCCTTCTGGCCTCATCAAATTTTGTTCCCCTTGCTGCAACAGCTGGTGGTGGAACCTCCAGTGCCCTTGCCCCTCTGCACTGGCTTGCTTTCCCAGGACCAGGGCACCTGGTCTATCCAGACCTCAAATCTCTGCATCTCCATGTGTGGCTCCTAAAGACATAGCCATTGCTGGGTTTGGAGTCTCTCCAAGGGTCACAGTTGTTCTGGTAGCTGCCCAGAAGCCCTCCACTCGAGCTGCCTGTGCCATGAAATGGAAGTGCTTTACCCTTTGGGCCACTTCCCACCAGCTAGACCCTTTCACCTGCCCAGTCAATCAGGTGTTAGAGTATCTTCTCTCCCTGTCTGATTCAGGGTTAAGGTACTCCTACATCCAGATACTTCTTTCTACCATCTCTCTGTACTATGTACCTATCGAGGGCAGGGCTGTGGCTCAGCTTGGCATGTCACACACCTTCCTGCGAGGCATTCTGCATCTCAAACCTCCCATTTGGGAGTTGGTCCCTCCCTGGGACCTCAATTTTATTTTAGAGAAACTCACACTGCCCCCCTTCGAACCAGCCACAAGTTGCAAGCTGCGCTTACTGTCATAGAAATTGCTCTTTTTAATTGCTGTTACTTCTGCTCTAAAGATTACTGAGCTTCAAGCTCTCATGGGTATGGAACCTTATTTGTTTTTTTCACAAAAACAGACTGGCTGTCTTCGCAAACCAGTTCTAAGTTTCTTCCCAAGGAGGTGTCCGAGTTTACTTTGAATCAATCCATCCACCTTCCTGTTTATTATCCAGAGTACTTTAATGGGGGGCTTTGCTCCATATTTTGGATGTACATAGAATCTTACCATACTATATGCACTAGACTAAGACTTTGAGAAAGTCTGCTCAGTTGTTTGTTTTGTTCACCCCTAATAGAGAGGGTGCTCCGGTGTCCAAACAGTGTTTGTCTAAGTGGTTAGCTAATTGCTTTGTTTACTATTACCAGAAGTATGGCAAGATACTTCCAGGAGTAGTTAAGGGCCATCCCACCAGCGGTATGGCCGCTTCTATGGCTTCCTTCAGAAATGTGTCCGCTGCAGACATCTATGCAGCCACCACTTGGAGATCTGTCTATATCTTCACCAAACACTACAGCCTTGACATTGCCTCTAGGCGTAGGGCTAACTTCGCTGAGCCATTCTTCAGGGCCTTCTCTGCTAAGTCTTCAGCTTCTGTGCTGTTTCCTGTACACTACCGGAACTGCTTGGAACTCAGTCCTACTGGTGTTGGCCTGCTGCAAGAGCCTCCCTCAAAGTAAGATAGTACAGTTATGTAGATCTTCGAGAGCAGCTCAAGCAAGCCCTAATTTTCCCTCCTTCCTTCCCCCTGTTCTCTGTCTGCTTTTCTCCTCTTCCATGCAAGTGAATCTTCTGCTCTCTCTTTCCTTTATTTCTGGCTCTCAGGAAACCTCCTTGGTTTCTTCTGCTGCCTTCTTTGGGTCTCCAGTGGGAGAACTGAGGAATGTTTGGGACCGCCCATCTTTATAGGATAGGCTGACGTCAGCGGAGTGACGGTGGTGGGCGGTCCCCTGTGGTACACTGCTAGATAGAAAGGTTTCCATGTGGTCCTGGCACCTGACATCTTAGTCCTACCGGTGTTGGCCTGCTGCAAGAGCCCCTCTGGCAGATCTACTGTTATGGTAAGTTTTACATAACTGTACTTTATGATGACATTCTGTGGTATGTAAGAGTAAGAGAGAGAACTAAAGTCCTGTTTGACCGTTCACTGCTTACGGATTTTTAGAGGACATCCAGAACTATCTGTTGAATATCAGAAAAGCATGCAAGAAGTAATCAAACTTACAGTAGCAGCACAGTTTGCACCAAAGTCTGTACTTAGGTTACTTGGTGTAAATGTTAAATCTGTTTTTGCTGAATCTGCTAATTATTGTATGCTGTGAATGTCACTTTTAAGGTCTAGGCTGTTGAAAGCTGACAGGTCAGTAGAGGATTCCTGTCTCCCAATTCTTTACATAGACATTTGGATTAGGCAGCTGGGTGTAAGGTTTATGTTTCGGAGTTTTACTTGTCCCATCCCTTGTTTACTCAAGTGCTGTATGAGGCTTTTTTTTTTAATATTTTGTTTATCGCCCAGCTGATCAGTTCTACCTGTTTTTTTATTCTGTTTGTCCAGTTAGCCAGACATCTGCCCATCAATGATATATATGTAGATGTATGTATGTATATATGAGAGAGCGAAAGAGAGAAAATGTTTGACAAGTAAGTGTCAGATATGAAGAACTATCACCATTGACAGGTCAAACAAGCCATACAGACTTTATGAGCTTGCTAGACCTTGAGATTGTGATATTTCATGAATATCTGGGACTTACAGTACATAGAAATGTAGAAACATAGAATTTGACGGCAGATTAGGACCGCTTGGCCCACCCAGTCTGCCCATTTCCCTACCTACTGGATAAGCTGCAGATCCTAGTTAACCAGCAGCCTACTTCTTCCTACCCCCACCCCCTAGAATTGCCTTATGACTGTCCCATGCATGCTTGAATTCCACCACTGATTTTGACTCCACAACCTCCTCCGGAAGGCCATTCCATGCATCCACAACCCTCTCTGTGAAAAATACTTCCTTAAATTACCTCTGAGCCGCCACCCCTCTATCTTCAAATTGTGCCCTCTTGTTCTTGCACACCTCTTTTTTTTTTGAAAGAAGCTATTAACTATCAGATGTTTTATATATTGTATAAGGTTGGTCTTTTTTCCTTCCCAGCTGTTTTGGGGGTTTCTTTGTGTTTTTCTGCTTGTAAGTGCACGGGAATGTTACACCCAAATAAAGGAGGGTGTCCGTTCTGGTGCTTCCTTCCTTTTGTTTTCAGGATGGCATGAGCGTCTGGTGCTGGCAGCATTGCAAGGCACAGTATTTGGCTGAAAAGGTAATTTTGTGGTTTGTGGTCATGAGCGTCGGGACATGCAGCATGGCAGAGTAGCAACAGCAGTAGGGGCAGAGGAGCAGCAGCAAGGGCAGAGGAGCAGCAACAGCAGTAGGGGCAGAGGAGCAGCAACAGTAGTTGGGGCAGAGGAGCAGCAACAACAGCAGTGGGGCAGAGGAGCAACAACAGTAGGGGCAGAGGAGCAGCAACAGCAGTAGGGGCAGAGGAGCAGCAACAGTAGTTGGGGCAGAGGAGCAGCAACAACAGTAGGGGCAGAGGAGCAGCAACAACAGTAGGAGCAGAGGAGCAGCAGTGTGGAGGGCCTGGAGGAGAAGGATGGAGTATTAAGGGAAATTGATGTTTGGTGAGTTGCTGGAGGGAGGTTGTGATTTAGGCTAGGGCTTTTTTTGCAGATAGTTTTGGTTTTTATTGTACTGTTTTTTGGGGGAATTTAATTATTAGAGGTTTGGGGATTTTTAGGGTGGCTGTTTCCTTTGTTATAAAGGTTCTTGTTACATGTTTAGTTACGTTAGTTAGTAGTGTCATAATAACACATATATTGTTTGTCCACACTTGTAGTATTTGGTGAATAGGTTGTTCATTATATTGTAATAAGCTATGTAGTTACCACATACTGTATGTAGTGTTAATTACCATCAGATATGGGGAAATGTGTGCTGGCTTAGTGAACATCTTCACTTACAGGGGCACTGTCAACCTTTTTAGGTCGTAAAATGTCTCTAGTTTAAAAACACATTATGATTGGTCGTATTCTGTAGAGATTGTTGATGTATCTGCTTGTTTGATTACGTTTCCTTATTTTCTTTTTAAACAGGAAAAACAGACTGTCCACCATACTGGTGTTACCACACAAAAAAGGTGTTTGTTTACAGTCCTTGTTCAAGTCCCACTGCACCTCTCCTGGCCTTGGGAACACCCCAACACAGTCTAGCCAGTCATGATGCAGTGGGAGAAGACGAGACTACAGCATCATGAGTGACTGCATTGTTTAGGATGTACCTAATGTTCATGAAGTATGAAGTAAGAGTAGATCAAGGATTTCAAACAAAACAATGCTGCGTGTAATTACACAATTAGCATGCATTTCAATTTAACTAAGAAAGGATGCTGATAAAACAACCAACATCAATTAATTTTAGAGAAAGTAAGCAATCATGTAGTGTGAGTTTTTAACTAGAAATGATATGGTGCAAAAAGGGTTGATAGTGTACCTTTAAGTGTAATTACAGACATAGATAGATTACATGGTCATGCCCCTCCACTCTCTAAACAGCAACCTTTCATTTCCTTTCTGACATATCAGCATTATTGCAGCTTGCTCACAATTTATAGTGACACCAGACAAGTCTTAAGGTAAATCCCTGGGTCCACAGAAAGACAAAAGGTACAATTGATGCATGCCAGCTCTGCTGCACATAGTGCCAACTGAGCCCTTTGTTTTGTTCATTTTTGTTTAGTCCTTCTACAAGCAATAACATTCCCTTGATGCGAGTGGTACAGTCCATCAAGCACACAAAGAGGAAAAGCAGCACCATGGTAAAGGAGGGGTGGATGGTTCACTACAGCAGCAGAGACAACCTGGTCAGTAACTTAATATCCTACACTGTGTGCCTACTTTTTGTGACCCCAGAATGTATTATGTAACCTATAGGTTAAAGCAGTGGTTCATGTTAAGAAAAACTGATATACTTCCGTTATGGACTCCACCACTGAAGTTAATCCCAGCTGTTAATTTTGTTTCTAAATCTGTTTATATGGTATCAGACAAATGTAAAATTATACGCATACCCAACTAATGCAAAGCGTCATAGGACGTATATGCAAATCACCATGAAAGAAGTTAGATTGGTTCTGCTTTAAGCAGGAGTGCATTGTGCCAAATGGCCTCTCGCTCAATCTGCGAAGGCTGAGAGCAGAAGACACAGACGTGTGTTCCATCCTTCTCAGGACTCATCGGTGTGCCTCATCTGTTTCTCAGCCTAGTGGAAAGAGGGACCAGGATTATGATAGTCTCTTGGGTTTGGGTTATGTTGAGCCCAAAATAGAAAAGCAATCTAAAAGACAAAGAACCTCAGCACAGAAGAACTGAGGTATTGGCAATAAAGTGAGGCTTAAAAAAATACAAACTTACACATACCTCAATAATGCAAAGCACTATGGGATATATATGCAAATCACCATGAAAGAATTTAGACTGTTCTGCTTTAAGCAGGAGTGTATATTGCAAATGGCCTCTCACACAATCTGTGTAGGCTGACAACAGAAGACACAGACACATGTTGTGTCCTTCTCAGGACTCATCAGTGTACCCCATCTGTATTTCAACCCAGAGAAAGGAGGGGCCAGGCCTATGATGGTGTTATGGGTGTGGGTCATGACTAGCCCATAGTAGAAAAACAGTCTAAAAGACAAAAAACCTCAGCACAAAAGCACAGAGGCAAGTGTGACCTGGGATGGGCATTGGCAACAAAAGTCAGGTTTTAAAGAATTTAAATAATCACACATACCCTCAATAACACAAAGCATCATGGGAAGTATATGCAAATCACCATGAAATAATTTAGACTGGTTCTGTTTTAGGCAGGAGTGTATGGTGCCAAATGACTTCTCAAACAATCTGCACTATTTATAGGGTGCCAAATTCCATTTTATGTTCACTGCATTAAGAACTTTGGTTTTGTGGCCAGGAATTAGTCCTGCTGTCCCCAGTGGCTCATAAGGTCAGGGCATAGCTTCTATTGCACGCTAGATCATCTAAGTCACAAAAAGTGACATTAAAACAATATGTGCTCAAATACAGCTGGGAATTGCAATTAGAAACCTGAAGGGCAGCCATAGTTAATGGAGTTCTCCTTTTATTATGTACAGTCTAAACAAAAGTGCTAAAACATACTCAGAATGGTGCAAAAAGGTATTGTAAAAGCCAAGAGAAAAGGGCAATCAAAAATGAACTCAAAATGTATAGGTACATGTTCTCTATAACACTAAGTGCTCTGAGTTGTAGCATCTCATAAGCAGTGCAGCCCTGATCTGACCGAATTTTATTGCTGGAAAGGTGGAAGTAAAGGGAGGTCAGGTAACTTGCCCAGATACAATGCCCTGCCAGAGTAAACATTGGTTCACTGCTTTAGCACTATAGTGCTCGTATGTTACTTTCCTGTTTTGGGCTCACCATGACCCAAACCATTGACAGCATGTGTCTGGCTCCCCCACCTGGGCTGAGGGCACAGCCCAGGAACACTGATGAGTCCTAATAAGGATGATACATTTGTCTGTGATCTGCTGTTTTCAGCCTTTGCAGATTGTTTGTGAGGCCTTTTGGCACCATTCAGTACTACTTAAAGCCAAGCCAGCCTTGGTTCCTTCATGGTCGATATATTTATTTATTTATTTCAAACGTTTTATCAGGAAAGATATACTGAGCTGGTATCAGCTAATTTTCAGATGTTTCCTGGGAGAGGGAAGAGAACAGATACAAAGCACAGTGTATAAAATACAATAAAATGGAAATAAATATCTCAAAATAAACAATTCAAGAACATTTAAAGAATAAGTTGTCAAACAGTAATTATCATGCAGTAAAGTGTGGAACAGGCAAAAGATCATTAAACAGTAATCAACACAACAAAATACAGATCTATATAAAATCCCACAATGCTTTTGTATCAGTGAGGTAAGTGTAATTTTGTATTCCTTTAAAGCTTGACTTTATTGCCAGTGCCCTTTCAGAGTAATCCTTGCTATAGTGCTGTCACACTGAGGTTCTTGTCTTTTAGATTGCTTTCCTGTTTTGGATTACCATGATCCAAACCATTGACAACATGAGGCTGCTTCCCCCTCCTTGACTGAGGCTACAACCCTGGCACTCTGATGACTTTTAACAATGATGACTACTGTATGTCTTGTCTTGTTAACTTGTCTGTGGTCTGCTATTTTCATCCTTTGCAGACTGTTTATGAGACCTTTTGGCAACATCCAGTCTTGCTTAAGGGAAAACTGCACTGAAACGGTAAAATCTTCTTCGAGGATATCTCTTGCAGCAGGCCACACCTTAGGAACTATAACTGTCAGGCACCAGGACCACACGGAAACACTTTTGCTAGCAGTCAGTCTGGGGCTACCTATGGTGACATCATCACATCGCCGTCTTCCCTATATAGCTGTGGGCGGCACTGTGCCCTCCTCAGTTCTTTTCCCACCATCAACCATCGCACTTCAGACTCCGCAGAGCACCGTTGCTTCAGTCATCTGTCATTTTTCTTCTACATTTTTTTATTTTTCTCACCCTAGTTCTGTTATCACTTTACTTCCTAAAGTGACTCCCCTGCTTCTCGGTTATGCTGACTGGCTCTGACAACCTTTTCCAATGCTGTAGCTGCGGACAGAAGATCTACGACAAAGACGACCATGAGGCTTGCATCTGCTGCCTCAGCACCGACCACAATATTAGGGCCTGAAAGATCTGTCACAGCTTCAATCAAGTTACCTGGCAGCATCGCCAGAAAGAACTGAAATCCTTCCTAATGGAGCAGAAGGTCGCCGCCTTGGAAAAGGAGCTTCAGGCTAGGAGCTCCTCCACTTCCCCGGCCCCATCCTTGAACTCTTATGCTGCCAAGACCTGGGACAAGTCAGCAGGGAAGCATCTCCACAAGGAGAAAGATAGACCCTCCCAGGAATGTTCTCAGTCACCACAGGGTTTTAAATAATTGATTAGCAGTTTTTTTCCTGGGACGATACTAACTGTACAGAAAGCATTTATATAGGTTTTCTAGAAGTGTTATGTTTGTTAAACACAGTGAGGCAAGTGCTATGCATTTTCATAATGTTTTAGTGCTTTTATGAGCAAAACGCTAATCAATTTTTAGAGTTAAATAAAACCCTGCACCGCTACCAGTGCCGACCATTTTGTGGTTGTCAACTAGGCCAGTGGTGACCCCCGCTAATGCCCACACCCTCTCAGCTATAGGGTCAGCCTTGGCAGCCTTTCCAGCTAGAGCTATTCTGCCCGGTGTTGGTTCCTCATCGCCATGCCTTCCCTTTCTCCCACTGATGATTCCTACTGCCTCCCTCACTTTTTCTTCTACAGGGGGATGCTGGCAGTGTGGCACATCAGATTCTCTTTTACCAACACTGGCCCATCATTGTTGGGGTTCTCTTCACCCCCACCAGTGCTCCTGCCCCTTCTGAATATCCCCACCTTCTCAGGGGCTGCAGTCAGGGAGCTGCGCTAGCTTGCTTGTAGCCCGCGATGGTCAGTCATCATCGAGCTTTAGGCCACTTCAGCTGATGCCCCTGACTGCTCCTGTGATGTTGAGGATGCCAGTTGGTACATCAACCTGCCCCATCCCATCACTGCTTCAGCCCTCTCTACTGTCAATGGGGCCTCAATACCCCCTGTCACTGCCACAGGGCACCCTGCTGATGCTGGTGACCATTGATGTCCTGGCCCTGTTTTCCTCTGTCAGGGACTTCATGCAGAGGGTTGTCTCACCACAGGGCCCATCGCCAGTGGGCCTTCTCAGCCAGCATTGATGCCATCACATCATGCATTGTCGTGACCTAACTCTTCTCACTCGTCGATGTCTTCGGTGCCTATCTGTGAGCCAGGGAACAATGATGATTATCACCCTGACTTTCTTCTGCCTGATGAGGAAGATGAGGATGTCGGAGTCCCTTTATCACCTCCACTGTTTCCTCGGTGGGAAGGACTCCTCAAAATGCACCCTGGACCTGCCAGATTCCCCCCCACCATCATTCCTTCTATGATTAATCTCATGAGGATGCCACTATGGCTGCTTGGTAAAGACCTAACCTGATTCCTCCTTTGCCCAGAAAGGTGGGCAAAATGTACCAGGCCCCCTCTGGGAAGCCCTTTTTTGCAGGGCCCCCACACGTGGATTCCATTGTGATCAATGCGGCTCATAATGGGTCCAAGAGGCACCACTACTTCGGCTGTCTCCCTCTGGTTAAGTAGTCCAGAAAACTTTACCTTATGGGCAGGAGGATATTTGCCTCTTCCACTTTGGTTGTCAGGATCACTAACTACATGGGCCATATGCTCCCAGTACCTCCAAGAGGGCCCCCCAAAAAAGGAGATGCTCAAGACCCTCCATTCAGGTGTGGATGTGGGCAAGCACCTCTTGTGGGCTACCTAGGATGCTCTGGATGCCTCAGCCAGAGCCTCTGCCCTAAGAGTTTGCCTGATGTGGTACTCGAGATTCGGGGTGTCAGGTTTTGCTACTGACGTCCAACAATCCATCCTGAATGCTCCCTTCAGGGGCTACAAGCTCTTTGGTGCAGACGTGCAGGATATCCTTAATGACCTGCAAGCCTCGGGATGAGATCTGAGGTCTGCTCACACCCTCTACCACACCCACCAGAAGAGTGAGCAGAGGATGCCCTTTCAACATGCCGCCAATAGACCCAGGTCTAGCACCAAACAGCCCGGCAAGTGTAAAACTGGGACAGTCCTGCATATCCCCTCCTCCACCACAGGGAAAACCTCAAGAGGTGGAGAAGGGGCCCCAGCCTCAGGCTGTGCCTCAGCCTGACTCCTTGCCTGACCACCTCCATCTGGTTTCCCAGAATGTGGTGGAAAGCCCGTTTTTCTTTCTCTGTCTGGCCGGGTGGCGGGAGATCACAACCGACACTTGGGTGCTGCAACTCATAGAACAAGGAAGGACATGCTCTAAAATTTTTGGAGAGGCCTCCAGATTTCCCTGCAAAGCCTTCAACTTACCTTCCAGGCCACGTATCCGTGTTGCTGGAGGAAATCCTTATGCTACTGCAAAAAAGGGCCATAGAACCTGTCCCGGAGGATCAACAGAAGATGGGGTTCTACTCCCACTTTTTTCTCATCCCCAAGTGCACAGGGGGACGTGAGGCTCATCCTGGACTTATGAAACCTGAACTACTACGTCCAGTACAAAAAATTCAGGATGGTCACCCTCCTCAGCTTGTTACCTGTGTTCCAGAAAGGAGACCGGATTTGCTCCCTAGACATACAGGACGCCTACCTGCACATCAAGGTCTGCCTCTCCCACAGGAAGTACCTCAAGTTCCTGCTACGGGGGAACACTAATAGTTCAGGATCCTCCCTTTTGGCTTGTCTTCAGTGTCTTGAGTCTTCACCAAATGCTTAGCTGTGGTGGCAGCAGCCCTCAGGAGGAAGGGACTTTACGTCTTCCGTTGTCTGGATGACAGGTTGCTCAAAGCTCAGTCCAAGGAGCAACTGTCTTTGACCCTGGTGTATACCATGGAACTATTCTCCACTTTGGGTATCACAGTCATCCTGTCCAAGTCAGTGCTGACTTGAGGCCAGAGTCTCCAGTACATAGGGGCGATCCTGGACACTGCCCAGGGTTCTGTGTTTCTGCCCCCAGACAGGGCAAAGCACCTGATAGTGCAGGCCCAGGAACTCTACAGCAGCCAATATGTCACAGCCAGGACATATTTATTTATTTATTTAAATGTTTCACCAGGAAGGCACGCCGAGCAACAAGTTGCTCATCTCCCAGTGCAACCTGGGGGGTATGAGAACATGAGGATAGTATACAGAGGTTTGGTACACAATATAGATATAGAATTTGATTACATTCAATAAAGTGAGCAGACTACACAGAAGTACTGAAAAAGGAGGAATGCTAACAGGTGTGAACTAGATGGATACAATGTGAACAGTCTTGAACTACATAGATACGATAGCACAAATATCTTTGGCAAACACTTAGTGGGACATAGCTTTGTAGTTAGAAAATGGCTGGATAGAATACAAGGAGGTTGAACTAGGGCAAGATTGTGAGGAGAGACACAGATAGAACAAAATTTGCAAGATGTAACAAAAGTGCAAGGTTGACTATAAGTGCATTACAGATTAGGGGTTAGCCAATAACTACGGCTAGGAAGGGGGAAGTGGGTGGGGGCAGATGAGGCAGAGAGCAGGGGGTGGAAGGGGATTTGGAGGGAGGGAAGACAAGGGGTGGAGGTAAAGGGGCTGCCAGGGCCTGACCCCTCTAGAATGCTGGGGACCCTGCCTGCACCAGGCAGAGGTCAAGCACAAACAGGAGGGAAGCAGGTTGTAGGCAGTGGGAGTTAGAGCACATCAGGAAGGAAGAGAGGGGGAAGAGAAGGGTCTGTCAGGGCCTGTCCCCTCCAGTATGCTGTGGACACTGCCTGCACAAGGCAGAGGTAGAGCACGACAGGAGGGAAGCAGGGTGTAGGCAGCAGAGGTAGACCACAACAGGAGGGAAGTATGCAGCGATGGGGAGTAGGCTTCGGAAGGACCAAGAGAGAGAGAGAGAGAGGGAGGGGGAGAGAGGGCCGAGACCCAGCCCTTTCAGGAAAGAATGGGGTGGGAGTAGGAGGGAAGGGTGTTTGTTTCAGGTTCTGGACCCTCCAGGATGCAGAGATACTTGCCAGGGGCCTAGGCTAAGTAACGGCTAGTGGGTAGTGAGGGTAAGGTGGTGTACAGAGGAGGGAACGGGTGGGAGCAAGGTGGAAAGGAAGGGGTGCAGGGGGGGAGGATGTAGGGGAGGGTTTTGCAGGAAAGAAGTGGGCGTGAAGCTGAAGCAGATTCATAGGGGAACAAGTTAAGGAGGATTGTAGCAGGAGCAGCTAGAAGAGAGAAAGTTATGTAAGGCAGAGGCAAGGGAGTGGGAGGAGGAAGAGTGTTATATTTGAGGTGGGAGGGAGTTCCAGATTTTGGGGAAGCGATGGGAGAAGCCTGATTGGCCGATGAGTGTGGTACGACAGGGGACTAGCAGAGTGCGAGTGTTAGAGGATCTGAAGGAGTGGGAGGAAGGTGGGGGGGGGGAGTGAGCATGAGAGGTAAGAAGAAAGTACACCAAGCCAAAGTCTAGAAGTTAGCTTGGCACAGTGAGCCAGGCATCTGTTAACAAGCGAGGGGAAAGACAGGGCACGGTAAAGGTCACAATGATGGGTTTGAGATGGGGCATCAAGAATGAATCGACAGAAGGAGTTGAAACGAGAGTCCAATCTGGTAAGGGAAGATATGGGAGCGGCTCCATATTCTACATCACAGTAGTCAAAAATGGGGAGGGTCATCCTCTGGACAAGTTCTCGCCGGGCCGTAGGAGGGATGCAACTACGGTTCCTGTAAAGGCTCCAAGCTTGAGGCACAGTTTTTTCAGAATGATGTCAATGTGGCCAGAGAAGCTCTGAAAGAGGGGGTGTCCTCAAGGATTGTCCCATCAAGGGTAATGAAAGAGGGTAAGGGGTGGAGCCTAGAGAGTCTCTGCCTAGTGCTGAAGGTCATGGAGACTGTCTTTTTAGCATTTAGGAATAGTTGATGTGAGGCAAACCAGAGCTGAACCTGAAGTAAGTCATGCTGAAGAGTGGTTGCTACATCAGTGGCGGTTTTGCCAGAGGTGAACAAGATGGTGTCATCAGCATACATATGGATAGAAGAGGAGGGGCAGCAGACTGAGGGAAGGTCATTTAGGAAGATGGAGAAAAGGATGGGGCCGAGCACAGCCCTGTGGGACTCCTGTGGAGACTGGGAGGGGTGGAGAGATTGCATTCTGAATCCTAACTGATTGTGTTCTGCCTGTGAGGTAAGCTCTAAACCAGGAAAGAGCAGGAGTAGACAAACCAGCATCCGTAAGGGAATCGAGAAGGAGGGCATGGAAGACTGTGTCAAAAGCCTTGGCGAGGTCGACAAAGATGGCAGAGGTGATGAGGCCGTTGTCCATCCCGGTAAGGATGGAGTCAGTGAGCCTAAGGAAGGAGGTGGTAGTGGAGTGGTTCTTCCGAAAACCAGATTGGAATGGGGTGAAGAAGGAGGAGTCAGCAAGAAAAGAGGTCATTTGAGAGAAGACCAGATGTTCTTGGAGCTTAGCAAGGGCGGGGAGGAGGGAGACTAGGCGATAGTTGGCAGGGGAGGAAGGATTGCCATCCTTAGGGAGTGGGAGGACCACCGCATGTTTCCAGGGCTTAGGGATGGAGGAGGACATAAAGGAGACATTTAGAATTAGAGTGAGAGGGTAGGCAATAGCAGGAGCTGAGAGGTAGAGAAGTTTAGGGTCTAGGTCATCCGGAGAGGAGCCTTTCGAGGGATTGAGAGAGAGGAGGACCATTAATGTCTCCTCATGGGCGATAGGAGAGAATGAGAAAGGGGGCTGGGTACGGGGGTTGAGTGGTAGGAGAGGGAGAACAAGTGGAGGAGAGGCTTGAGGGGAGGAATTTTAGAAGGGTTGAGGTATAGGAGGTGTAGTAGGAGTTGAACTCCTGAGCCACTATGCAAGGTTCAGACTCTAGTGTGTTGTTTATATTAAGCATGGGAGGTAGGGATGTCGGGGAGGAATAGTGAGGACTACTTTCCAAAATTTGGAGGGGGAATTTATGTTATTGATGGAAGAAGATTTAAAATACTCAGAGTTGGCAAGTCTGATTGCTTTAGTACAAACGTTTCTTAGCCTGTGATAGTTAGTAAGGGTTAATGGGAGCTGAGAGGCCTTGTGGTTCCTCCACACTTTATCATGCTCCCTGAAGCAGGTCATTAATTCAGGGATGATGGATACCTCAGAGTCTAGTGCATTTGAATGGGGCATGGAAGTCCCAGGTAGCTATAAATCTGTCTTTGAAGTAAGTGAGGGCTTGGTCGATGAAAGTGGCAGATGCAATTGGGGACCAATCAGAATTGGATATATCATTGAGTAGAGGGTTTAAGTCAGGGGAACTGAAAGAGCGGAGTTGCAGGATTTTATATGGCGGTTTAGGTCTGTGAATCTTCCTGACCACGAAGATAGGGTGGTGATTGCTGAGGGCATCTGGGAGGACGCCAGACTTGATGACTCGGTGAGGGTGGGAGGTGAGAGCCCAGTCTAACAGCGAGTGGTTTTGGGTTTTGTGATTTAGTCAGGTAGGCTCTTGGATGAGTTTGGAGAGATTTAGAGCAGAGATATCACTTTGAGTCTTAGAAGTGGTTGATGAGAGTCAGTTTAGATTTACATCACCTAATACATATAGCTCACCTTTGTGTGCAGCGAAAGCTATAGAGGTGATGAGGTCAATAGATTCAGAGGGCTTGATACCTGGGTGACAGTAGATACCGGCAATTAAGATAGGGGAGGAGAAAGGCAGGGCAATATTTACTACCAGGGCTTCGTAAGTGGAAGGTAAGGCAGACGAGAGAACGGTAGTGTATTGGAGAGAGGACTGGATATACGTGGCCACTCC
Source organism: Neoceratodus forsteri (assembly GCA_016271365.2). NCBI lineage: Eukaryota > Metazoa > Chordata > Ceratodontiformes > Ceratodontidae > Neoceratodus > Neoceratodus forsteri. The sequence goes on from CM057449.1 coordinate 1,807,452,285, forward strand.
ACCTCCCCTACCTGCCTATCCTGCCTGACTAAGGAATAGCCTGGGGTGGCAATGGAGGGATCAGAAGTTTTAGTATTCAGCCAAGTTTCAGTTAAGATTAGAATGTCTGGTGTGAGGGAAATTATCATTGGCTGTAACAGATCAGTTTTCTCAGACTGCTGGGCCTGATGGCTGTCACGGTTCCCTTGGTAAGGCTGCACGTGCGAGCCCCTCAGTAGACTTTTAGGGTCCAGTGGGATTAGTGAACCAACAATCTGGAGCAGAAGGTTCTAGTCACTTCGTCAGTAAAGAGGGTTCTCCTGTGGTGGAGGGAACCTTGCCATTTGCTCAGGGGGGTTCCTTTTCTCATACCCTCCCCTTGTCAGATCCTCACCATGGATGCCTCAGGGATGGGCTGGGGCACACATCTGGGCCCTTACCAGACTCAGGGGACATGGTCTCTGCTGGAGGCTTCTCTCCATGTCAGTGTCCTCAAGATGAGAGCTGTCTTATATGGCCTGGGCCTGCAGGCCTTCTAATGCCATCTGTCCCCAGGCCATCAGCTAGAGCAGATGGACAATATCAATGTGGTGCACTTCATCAACAAGCAGGGGGCACCCACTCTAACCCCCTATGCAGGGAAGTGATGAGGGTTTGGTACTGGGCTTTACAGCACCGTCTAGAACTGTTGACCATCCATGTTCCAGGCATTCAGAATGTCCTGGCAGACAAGTTAAGCAGGTCACAGTCCAGAATGCACAAATGGGACTGACTCACCTCAGTGGTGACAGGCGAAGTCGACCAGAGCTGGACCTTTTTGCATCCCCATACAATGCAAAACTACCACTTTTCTGCTTGCTCGATTCAGGAACTGGAGTTTTCTGGCAAGACGCATTGTTCCACTCTTGGAAAGGGAGGTTCCTTCACACCTTCCCCCTTCTCCTCTGATCAGAGTGTGCTAATCAAGCTCCAAATGGAGGGTGCCACTCTGATTCTGGTGGTCCCCTTTTGGCCTCATCAGATGTGGTTTCCACTGTTGCAACAGTTAGTGGTAGAGCCTTCGGTGCCCCTTCCCTTGTGCCCAGGCTTGCTGTCACAGGAATGAGAAACCCTTGTCCATCTGGACCTCCAGTTTTTTCACCTACATGCCTGGCTCCTGAGGACATAGCCATTGCTAGGTTTGGTGTCTCCCCTAAAGTGGCTGCCGTCCTGGTGGCCACCAGAAAACCTTTCACCAGGGTGACTTATTCCATGAAATAGAAGTGCTTTGCTTTGTGGGTGGACTCCCATCACCTGGATCCCTTCACCTGCCCAGTGAACCAGATTCTAGAGTACTTACTGTCCTTGTCAGATGCCAGACTAAAATACTCTTCGCTAAAGGTACACTTGTCCGCCATATCAGCCTTCCATGTGCCCACTGAGGGCCGTATGGTAGCCCAGTTGGATGTCACCCGTATCTTTCTGAGAGGCATCCTCCACCCTTTTTTTTTTTTAATCCAATTATTTAACCAGGAGTGGCACACTAAGCTGAAACCTTGTTTACAGTTGCGACCTGGGAGCACAGGGAAGTTAAGTGACTTGCTCAGGGTCACACAGTATGCAAGTGGAGGCTGTGGGATTCAAACCCAGGTCTCCAGATTTGCAGCTCAGAGCCTTAAACCACTGCACTGTATTGCCACCTGAAGGCTCCCAGCCACAATCCAGTCCCAACGTGGGACTTGAATTTAATTTTGGAGAAGCTTATTTTGGCTCCTTTTGAGCTCGCTGTGACTTGCAAGCTATGCTTTCTGTTGTGGAAAGCATTATTTTTGTTTGCTATTACTTCTGCTCATAGGATTTCTGAGCTGCAGGCTCTCATATGTGAGCAACTTTATTTGTTTTTTTCACAAAGATGGGGTGTCTTTGTGTACTAACCCTAAGTTTTTGCTGAAGGTGGTGTCTGAATTTACTTTGAATCAGACCATCCACCTGCCTGTTTATTACCTGGAGCATGCCAATCCAGGGGAAGCATTGCTCCATACTTTGGATGTGCATAACATTTTTAGATACTACACACACTATACAAAGGACTGTAGAAAGTCCTCGCAGTTATTTGTTTTGTTCACCCCTGGGAAAGAGGGTATCCTGGTTTTTAAGCAATGCCTATCCAAATGGTTGTCCAATTGCATTATTTCATGTTACAGGAAGTATGGTAAGGAGCTTCCTGGGGCTAAAGGCCATGCCACTAGGGGCATGGCCACCTCTGTTGCCTGCTTCAGAGGGGTTTCAGCTGCTGAGATCTGTGCTGCTGCAACTTGGAGTACTGCCCACACTTTTACAAGGTACTACTATCTGGACATTGCCTCTAGAAAGAAGGCAGGGTTTATCCTAGCTGTGTTACAGGGCCTGCTTTCATAAGCCCCTGCCTTCTAGCCGCCCAGATTGTTCTCCTCTGCAGTACTGCTTGGAACATTGTTCCCAAGCAGGTATGGAATGCCCGGAATCCACAGGGGCACAGATTCTGAGGCAACATGGTTTCACAGCAGGAAGATCCTGTCAAATGAACCTAATCGAGTTCTTTGACTGGGTGACAAAGGTTGTAGATCAAGGAAGAGCAGTAGATGTCATCTACCTAGATTTCAGCAAAGCCTTTGATACTGTTCCACATAGAAGGCTGGTCAACAAGATGGGTAGTATGGGGATGGGCTGCAAAATGGTGAACTGGGTTAGTAACTGGCTGAGGAACAGGAGGCAAAGGATAGTAGTAAATGGAGCCCATTCATAGGACATGGAGATGACCAGCTGAGTACCTCAGGGATCAGTTCTGGGGCCAGTCCTCTTCAATGCCTTCATCAGTGACATCACGAAGGGGCTAGAGGAGAAGGTGTGCCTGTTTGCGGATGACACTAAGATCCGCAACAGAGTAGATACTCCAGAGGGAGTGATGAGGATGAGAACAGACCTAGAAAGGTTGGAAAGATGATCAGAGACGTGGCAGCTGAGGTTTAATGCAAAGAAGTGTAAAATCATGCACATGGGGACTAGGAACTCAAGTAAGAGCTCCAGGATGGGGGGGGGAGCTGCTGGCAGTCACCAAGGAGGAAAGATATCTGGGGGTCATTATCACAGATGACCCTGAAGGCCACCAAGCAGGCAGCAAAGGCAGTGGGGAAGGCCAGTGGGGTGTTGGGTTGTATAGGAAGGGGTATCACAAGCTAAAGAAGGGAGAAACTGGTCCCACTGTACAAAACACTGGTGAGGCCTCATCTGGAGTGCACTGTGCAGTTCTGGAGGTTGCACCTTCGTATAGGCATCAACAGGGTGGAGACAGTGCAGAGGAGAGTGACTAAGATGGTGCAAGGTTTACAGCATAAGTTGTACGAGGAAAGGTTGAAGGACCTCAATATGTATACACTTGAGGAGAGGAGGGAACGGGGAGATATGATTGAGACATTCAAGTACCTCAAGGGCATCAATAAGGTGAGAAGGGAAAACATCTTCCAGTATAAAAAGAGTACCAGAACAAGGAGACATGACATGAGATTGGAGGGGGGCTGTATAAGGGGAAATGGGAAAAGTTATATTTCACTGAGAGCGTGGATGTATGAAATGGACTGTCCTAGGAAGTGGTGGGAGCATGCATTGTGGTGGGATTGAAACATGCATGGGATCTGAATAAGGGCACCATAGTGATGGGAAGGAATAACTAAGAAAAGGAATAGCTAAGCCAATGACCAAGTAGGGTCATAGGCCGCTAGTACAGCTAGGGCAAATGGGCAGACTGGATGGGCCTGGCAGTCCTGTTCTGCTGACAACTTCTATGTTTCTGTGTTTCTAAGGTGTGACCTGCTGCAAGAGATATCCTCGAAGAAGATAGAACAATTATGTAAGAACTTACTGTAACAGTAGATCTTCAAGAGAATCTCTTGCAGCAGGTCATGCTGTCCCACCCTCCTTCCCCCTTGGTCTCTGAGTTCCTCCTTTCCTGTTCTACTTCTTTCTAGGACAGTAAGCCTTCTGTGTCCATGCTCCTTCTGACAGATCTCTCTGGCTCTCCCTCAGTTCCCTCGGGAGCAGGTTCTTGGTGGATGGTCTCCGGCAAGGAACTGAGGATGGTGTGGGACCACCCACGGCTATATAGGGAAGACGTCAATTAATGACATCACCATGAGCAGCCCCAGATAGACTGCTAGCAAAAATGTTTCCGTGGGGTCCTGGTGCCTGATGGCTGTTGTTCCTAAGGTGTGACCTGCTGCAAGAGATTCTCTTGAAGATCTTCTTGTTACGGTATGTTCTTATGTAACTGTTCTTCATTTCTCCCAGTAGATGCTGTTTTTAAGTACTGGTTCAAATTCTCTCATTGTTCCACCTATATTGACCTATTAGTAACCTCAGTGTGGGTTTCAGATTTACACTAGGGTGCTAAGTACCGTCTTAGAAATGCATGATGTTATTTATGTCTCTAACAACCACAGAGTTCTATGGTAGAAACTGGATGTATTGTGCCAAAATAGAAGGGCAGAAAGGGGACATAAACTACATTGTACAGTTCTAAAATGGTTCTTACCAGCAGTACGCAACTCAGAAACACCCACTGGGATAACTAAAAAGCATGCACAGATGCATCAATAACAAAATTTGAACTGGTATTAATAAAAAAAAACAGCTTCTACTGGAAAAATGACTTACAGATTCATCATGGTTCTCCCTCAAGCCAGCCTGAGTTTCATCATGGTGATCAACATATACTACCCATGATGCTTTTCATGAGGTATGTGCAGTTTGTATTTTGTTTCTCAAATACAGGATACTAGTGACTGTGGTGATGTTTGAATTAAGCAGTACTGTCTTGTTTGCAGTTCTTTGCTCTATATACATTGCCTCCAAGTTAGAAGCTTGAGCCTAAAAAAAAGCCCTAAAAATCATGGTAAAACCTGTAAAAACCGATGAGGGAACCTACATGCATTTCTTTTTTATTTTAATGACTTCCATCAAAACTAGAGCAGTTCATTTAAAAAAAAAGCACTACAGTGTTTTAGGTCTTTACAACTTTGTTTTTTGTAAAACAGTAGATTTTGACTTATGTACAGTGTGTACACTGTATGATCAACAAACTCTGGTCAGAGCTGATATTGCTGCCCAGAGCAACCGTGGTACTTTTGTGTGGTGACAGCGAGTAAAACCATAGTCGGAGCTCTTGCCACACCAGATATTTGCATCGGAGCCGCTGTGTTCTGCGCACCAGAGCCTGCTGTGTGCTAGATGGTGGCTCCAACAGATCTGTGTATGTACAATACTCATGCACACGCAGTTTACGTAGGGGCTGTCACTTCCACAGTTGTGAAAAGTAGTGCGCTGGGGGAGCTGAGCGCTGCGTAGGGGAGCTGCATATGTGGAGGGTTGGGTAAGAGGAGACACCACAGACCACAAGCCACTTCAGCGCTGTGGACAGGAGACTGCATCACTGTAGAAGAACATGGACATCGGTTCCACTTTTCTCCTACAGCAGTGTGGTCCCAAAATGACTGCAGGGCTCCACCCATGCAGCCATAAAAAAGGGTACTCTGTCAGCATGTGCATTGCAAATAGAGCAGATTTTTTTTTTGTCCTTTCTGTAGAGGTCTTTCATCACTATAACTCCTCTGCTTCACATCCATTGAGGTGGGTCAGTCCTGGTACAGTACTTCCGCACAGCTTGCCAGTGTCCCCTGTGCCTGTACTCTTTGCTACAAGTAGTGGGGCCTACCTGGTAGACCCCAGGTGTCATGTAGGTGATGAATCCAGCTGGGGAGGCATGGTGAGTCCCAAGGCAAAGCATGCTCCCAAGGGGGGGGGGCATCTTGGAGACAGTCTGTGTAGTCATCACTTCATTTAATCCCTGCCCCCAACCCTAACCACGAACTGCCTCTTTACTTTGTCTGGGGAGACATGATGCAGAATGGTCACCTACTACAATAAGATAATTCCCTCCTGTTCATTGACTCCTCAGCCTGGAGTTTGGGAGTGCTGCCTTGGCACCACTTCTGAAGCTTCACCAGTTCGAAGCATAGAGTCAGGCAGCATGGTATGCAGAATGGTTCAGCTGGTGAGACTGGGCCAGAGTCAGACTACCAAAATGAATTATAACTGCTCACTGAAAATCAAGAATAAAGTTAGAAACTACCTTTGAACCATTAGGTCTTGTTTAGGAATGATATCTAAAGAAAGTATAACTCTACTTATATTTCTCTGTATAAATCATTCCTGAAAAGGACCTAATGGATAAGTTTTTATTTAGATAGTGCCCTTCTGCAGTTTTCAGGGTGCACATCATTAAAATGAGTCTAAGGTATGCTCAGTAAAATAAAATATTAACTTGGACATGTCAAGTAAAGTTTCAGACATTTCTGCATTTTCACAGTTCCCTAAGCCTGAGCGAAAAAATACAGCTTGTTACAATACATTTTTGAAACTGCTTAATGTGAGCACTAGGAAGATATTATTTGGTAATGAGTTCAGCAGGGTAGATGAGGATACTTCAGAAGAGCATTGACTTGCCGACTTCAGATAAGAAGAGAGAATACAACTAATCCCATGGAACCTGTAACTCTGGGCCTCTACAATCTCTCCAAAACTGGTCTAGGCCCAATCACATGGTAGTTAATCCAGCCAAGACTAAAGAAATACATTTTGGGGTCGAGTAGTGAAATAGCCTCCATGCCTTCTGTCACTTTGTGGGGAGGTAGTGGGGTGCGTTTCCCATGTACAATGACCGGGTTCATATACTACTAGTAACTTGAAGAGGAATGTTTTGGTTGATGTAATTTGTAGGAGAGTGGGGTTGTCATGTGACAGTCTGTTGTATTGTTATGAGGCCTATATTAGGCCAGTAACTGAGTATGGGTGCCAGGTTTGGTATGGTGTGTTAACCAGTAGTGATTCTAATAGACTGGAGGACACGCATCCTGGACAATCCTCATGACATCCATGAACTCTGGGTGGTCAAAGGTACTGCAGGAAAACTGAAGGCCAGAAGCCAAGCGCTGATCATCAACAACACCCAAAGAGTGTGCTGGGTAGAGAGCCGCCCTGATGTCAGCCACCTTGGTCGCGAAGAACTAAGCAAGTTCATCACACTGTATTTGTGAAAACGCTTTCCAAACTTGCAGACAGGCCGGGTTGCACAGCCTGTCCACAGTTTGGAAAAGCTGAGCTGGTCGGTTCTGCATGACCTCAATCTCTCCGGATAGGAACTCTGCCTTTTTACGGGTGACTGCAGATTGATAGGCTTGATAATGGTCCATCAATCTAAGGTGGTCGGCATCAAGGACAGATCTCCACCAGCAACACTCTAACCTTTGACCTTGTTGCAGCATCTCCCTCAAGGTCACATCAAACCATGGAGACCGAGGATGAAGGGAGAGAGAGGACAAACACGGATGGGAGCAACGATATCCAGGGCCATCGCAATGGTCGTGTTATAGGTCATGTCGAGGTCCTCTGGGTCGCTGTTTGCACAGGGAATGGATGATAGTTCAAGCACCACCATAAGGCCTTCAGAGTCAATATCTCACAAAGGGCAGTATTTGACCATCTCCACAGGGGTAGGCCTTCGAGGGAGGTTGCTAAAATTGAATCTCAGAGTGTAGTGATCTGACCATCCGACTGGGTCCATCCCCAATTCTGAGGCATCGATCCCCAAGAGAAAAACTAAGTCGAGGGAGTGTCTGTCCGTTGTGTGTACCTCATGGGGTCAGTGCTGTGGCTGTGCTGGATGAGTGTCTCATGGAAATCCAGGACTGGATGGCATCAAGCTGGCTCAGGCAGAAATCATCTAAAACCAAGGTGTTACTAGTGAGAACAGGTCATGTGGGGGCAGTAGTGTATGAGGATAGTGCCTTGTTACCTTCATTAAATGGCATTACCCTACAACCAGTTGAGAAGGTAAGGAATCTGGGTGTTGTTGTGGATGGCATATTACCTTAGAACATCAGGTGTCAGTTATTGTCTGTGGTGGATTTTACCCTCTGTATAATATTGCCTGGCTCCGAACCTATGTTGTGGCCACCGACCTGGAAACTCTGGTGTATGCTTTTGTAAATTCCCATTTGGATTACTGTAACACTCTCTACCTATGGCTATCTGCAGGTCTGATATGTTACTCGCAGCTCATGCAGAACTCCGCAGCCCTGCTGATTGGGGGTCCTATTCCATGCATATCACGCCAGGTCTCCAGGAACTGCACTTGGTGCCAGTGAGGTGGTGCATCAGCTTCAAGATAGGTTTGCTGACATACAAAGCCTTGCATGATTTGGGCCCAGGTTACCTGAAAGACCTGCTGACCTTCTCCATGCCTGCCCATCGCCTCCATTCCTCTGAGACAGGGCTCTTCATGAATCCATGGTCCTGCTTAAAATCCACTGGGTGCAGGACTTTTGCGTGGCTGCACCCTTGTTTTGGAATTCACTCCATGGGGAAATCAGAGGGTCTTCCTCATTGGAACTTTTCAAGGGTTTGTTAAAAAAAACATTTATTTAACATGGCCTTTGGGACCACTTAGTTTGCTGAAATTTTAGGGTGGTTTGCTTGATCTTTTATCATTCATTTCCTGACCTGTTTTATAATGTTTTTCCATTTTAAATAATTGTTATTCTCCTTGTATGGCACTCCTAGTCTGGGATGAGCATCTAACAGATAAATGTGCCTTGCCTAGCCCCACACCAGGTACTGTACTTGGGATAATACCCATAACTGACACTGTAGTGCAGTATGAAGGGGGAGGCTGTACTGTTGAAGTGACATCATTCAGATGAGGTGTTAAACTGAAGTCCCTTTTGTCCATCTCCGGTCACTGTCCAGGTGGAATTTAACGATCACATGGCACTTACAGAAGGAGAGTGGGGGGGGGGATTTCCCCCGAGTGTCCTGGCCAGCATTCTCCTATCAATAGAACAGAATCATGTTACCCATCCCTAGAATATACCTAAAAACAAGTTGTCACAGCTCAGTGTGCCTTTCCTGGTCAAAAATTACAACTATATACAATAAATAAATAAATAAAAATTCAAATTTGCACTAACATGACTAGCAAACAACCATAAAAAAGTTACCAAATACTGGAAGAAAGAATCAAAGTAACACAAAACCCCAGTAGTTTCCAACAGTGCAGAAGACGAGATGGCCATATTGAGTATCTGTACAAAGAGTATTGGAGTAAGAGTACCTCCACTGTTCTCCATAATACTGAGGAATGGGGTTTAAAGTATGGACGCACAACTGAATATCATGTGGGGTTGACCAGCTTCAAGGATAGATATGACTCCTAGGTCTTATAGTAATTCCCTAATTTCTGGATAGCTAAGTGACTCTGTCTCACTTGAATCACCAGCATGCCCCGGTATTCCACTACTGTGTCCACATGGCAGACCAGACTTTGCTGATGTGAGCACCCCAGCAAACATCAGAAACAGCAGTCAGTGATTTTGTTGTCCCACTGTAAGAGGATCCACCCACCACCATGATATCCGTATGGCACACCAGCCTGGGAAGGGATCAGCAAGTGCTGCCCAGCTGCTGATGCCACCAGCTCTGTCCCCAGTCAGCACCACGGGAGGCGCCACTGCAACACATGGACGAAGGGTCCCACTCCTTAAGTGTGAGAGTGCTAACTGTGCAAAATTCCCAAGAATTCCCTGGCCCACAGTTGGGAGTCTGACTCGAAATGCAAATCCAGGTCTACCACATGGGATACCGTAAGCACCACAGGGCTTTTTACTTTAGTTAAAAACAGGCAAGAATGATGAGAAAAAAAATCTGCTTATATTCTGCAACTTTTGTATCACCTTACACTGTTAAATGTAGTACAGTAGATGGTGGGAGGGTAATTCTAGATGCTTTAGTCATTTGCTCTTAATATTTGGTAGCGTTATCTGCCACAGTCTGATTAAATGTTAGCTCCAAAAATGTTTTACTATGCGGGTTATTTCAGGGTAACTGTGATATTCAGAATTTGTTTTACAGATTGCAGTGTGATATGATACATTGATCTGGCAGTAATATGCTGTCATTTCCAGCTGTGAATGTGTCACATGTAGATCTTGTGAGGTTGATAACTTGAGTCTGTATCTTTTGCAGAGGAAGAGACATTACTGGAGACTAGACAGCAAGTGCCTTACACTGTTTCAAAATGAATCTGGGACCAAGTACTACAAGGTAGGAACATCTACTATATAATATGGTATGGTATAATGGCATATTAAATACCTAGTGGGTTATGTATACAGTACAAAATGCATGGATAAAAAGTATTTCTCCATAGGGTATGTTATGGTGTATTCCTCTGTATACCACCCCAGTCAAACCTGTATACTTCCGCAGTTCAACCAATTAAACCTGTATTTGTCTCAATAAATGTTGTATATCACTGGGGGGCGGGGGGGGGTCCACCTATAGACATACAGTACATTTCAAAGACCAAAACAAACAAATTAATGATTTATTAAGAAAGTTAACTCATCAATTAATAACCCTACCAAACAAGTTACAGGAATTCCCATGCTAATTAACAGACTTACTGCAAGACACTAGAAAAGCACCACACTCGCAAAAAAGCCCCTATCCACAGCAAAAAAAGCAGATACTCAGCATCACAAACATATGTTTAAAAATAACACTTTGCACAACAAAAAATCCAGCCATTAGAGCCTTACAGAACACCACCTGTCTCAAAAAAAAGTCCTAATGCCAAAATAAGCAGTTAGTACACCATCACAGAAGCCCCCTTTCTCTCATCAAGCATTCCTGTCCCTTAGTGCTATTGGTCTGTCCTCAGATGCCACGTAATGTGATGCAGATTAGTCAGCACTTTTTTTGCACATTGCCCTGTGCAAAGCAGATCAGTTTAATTTATTTATTTATTTAGTTCATTTATGTTTACCAGGTAAGGTGTTCTAGCCATATGAATGACTATTTTCAGACTCAACCTGGGAGGTTACAAAGTAAGAGTACAAAATACATGACAAAATTAGTAACAGTATGAAAAGTGACAATGTTCAGCAACTTGAAATGAAACATGATACAACAGTCGAAGGAAATAAAGTACATAAAATAGGACAACTCAGCAGTAAGCATAAGATATGTTATACAAGGTAAGTGCCATCTCAAAACTAAGACAGAAGTAGGGTTAGGCATACATTGGTAACAGTTGAGGGAAATCAGAAGCGACAACTGTACTATGCAAGTATGACAATTGTTAACCTAGTGGGCAAAGATCTGCAGTAACATAGGGAAATTCACAGGGTAAACACTAATATTTGGAGAAGCATACAGAAAGATTGTATCAAATGGCATTTACTGTTATGTCGTTATTAGATCACTATGTTAAATTGTACAAATTAATCGCCAGTATTCTGTTATGTACGAGGATGTATCTACAAGGATGTATCAGCTGTGTTGTATATTTTATACCATTTTTTTGTGTACCATTGCTGTAGTTCGTTGTATGGCAACTGTGATTTGTTGTGAACTTCTGTGTACTACAAGTATGTTGTATAAGGGACCTCCTTGCAAATGAGCATGCTCAATGGAAACTATCACTTCACAATAAACTGAACTGGAACTGAATATATCAAATAGGTCGGCCAGTGGCAAAGATGTCAAGCCAAGGCCAAGGTAAGACATGATGGTGTATTGGCACAGAAGGGCAGAGTGAATAAAGGTGGGAGGTAAATAGAAAGGGAAAGGTAGTTCTTAGTGGTGAGGTAGTTAAGAGATGAGTAGTCTAAGGGGATTAAAACAAGTGCATTGTTCACCAGCAGTGAGGAGAGACTGATGTTTCTTTTTAAATAGGTCATGAGTGGGTGTAAGCCGCAGATTAAGGGGAAGTGAATTCCAATATTTTGGGGCTGCATGAGAGAAAGCACAGGCTCCCTTGGTAGTTTTGCACCTAGGAATGTGTAGCAATGAACGGTCAACTGATCTGAGGCCATATGAGGAGAACAGGGGGAGTAGAAGGGAGGCAAGCAATATAGGGGTATTAGGTCTCAAGATGGTGTCCGTTAGGGAGCCAAGGGAGAGAAACCAGCAGGCGGAAGGGGAGGGCCATTTAGATCGGCAGAGAGTTGACAGCGGTGTTTGAGCCAAGGAGATGCTGAGGCATAGCATAACATATTATTAGAAGTAGTATTCTATCTACACAGAGAGGCCTTGGACACATTAACATACAGTAGGTAATGGCACCATAGGTGAGAGAAGGAAGCAAAATGACTCTGGCAATAGCCAGCCTTGCTGAGGGAGTCAGAGCATAGCTAGTTTTGTAGGCCACCTCAAGCTTGGCGTAACAGATTTGCATGTGGACAGTATATGTTGTTCAACGTCAAGGGATCCATCAAGTAGAATCCCTAGATATTTAAATGAGCTTACAGACTCCAGTAAGGAGCCATCAAGGCAAGAGATTTTGAGAAGGCTCTGACTGGTTTTAAGTTTGGCTGCAGAGCTACAGTAAATAACATTGCTTGCATTTTCCCCTCGTTAAAAACAAGCTTATGTCTGAAGAGCCAAGGCTGGATATTGTGAAAGGCGGACGAGAGATTGCGATTGATCTCAGATACATCTTTAGAGCTAGAATACAAGACCAGATCATCAGAAAGGGGTGTCATGGGCAATCTGGCCTACGAAGATAAAGAAGAGCAGGGACACAGGATAGAGCCCTGAGGAACATCTGTGTGGATGGAAGTTAGATTACATAGGGCCGAGTTAAATTTTACAACCTTGGTTCTGTTTGATAATTAGCTTTTGAACCAACCCACAACTTGTGGTGAGAAGCCTAGGGAGAGAAGCTTGATGAGAAGAAGAGGGTGATCCACAAGATCAAAAGCTTTTGTGAGATCAATAAAAACTGCACCAGTCAGAAGACTAGAATCCATGGAGCAGAGTATGTCATTCATGAACTTGAGTAGGGCAGTAACGGTGCTGTGACCTTTGCAGAAACCATGTTGGTTTTCTGAGAGAAGATCGTGTTTAGTGAGAAAATCAATAGTTTGTGAGGCAACCAGTTTTTCAAAGATTTTGCTCAAGACAGAAAGGATAGCTATGGGCGTATAGTTGGAGATATCTTTTTTATCACCCTTCTTGTAAACTGGCGTAACTCTGGTGATTTTCCATATGTCAGGGACTTGGCTGTGGCAGAGGGACAGAGTAAGTATTAATGACTGCAGACCCGTAGCTTGGCCTTGGGTCAAAAAGGGTTGTGGGCATTAGGGTTGAAAACCCCGAGGAACACTGCAGAAGAAGAAGAAGAAGAAGAAGAAGAATCTGCATTTATATAGTGCTTTTCATACATCCAAAGCGCTTTACAAGCAATGCTAGACTGGTAGTGAAGTGACTGAATGTGTGGTGGCGGCCATATCACACATTATCACCCACACACAGCCTGGATAATTGCATGAACCGGTTTATGGGAAGGGGAATGTTGGCCAGGACACCGGGAATGTTCCCTACTCTTTGCGAAGAGTGCCCTGGGTTCTTTTACTTCCACCTGGACACCCACCAGGACAACACCAGGACAGGTAGAAGGGACCTCGGTTTAACGTCTCATCCAAAGGACAGCACACCCCAGCAGTACAGCACCCCCCCAATACTGCACTCGGATGACAGCGATTTTAAGGGGAAAGTCCAATCCCTGTGTGGGACGAGAACCCACGACCTACTGGTCCGGAGGCGGATGTGCTACCAACTGAGCCACGCTGACACCACCAATTTGTCAAGACTCATGAGGCTTTTTAATTTTTTAACTTCAAGATTTTATTGAGCCTTGTGTATATGACCGACATTAATAAAAAGAAAGTGTCTGAGTACGAGTAATGGACCTCCAACGGTACTTTTCTTTTGCTTCATCAACAAGTAAACCGGGAATGTTGTTGTTAACCTGTCACAAAATAAACAAGCGTTTGTCAATGCCGAGTGTTGGCTTGCTGGCATTGGCATTGGTAGTGTAGGAGTTAGAGAGATGCATAATAGGAATGGCAGTGAAGAACTGAACTGAAGCCAACCCCACCACCACCCTGCACAGACTGACAGGCATTGGGGTGTGCCTTTGGATGGTCAGGCATAACAGCCAGGCCATTTCACCACACCCTACCCTGCAGACACCGACAAGTGTCACGGTGTGCCTTGGGGTCTTTGGCCCTTATGCTCACCCCATTCCATAAGGAAATATGGTGAGATGGGTGCAGTATGGGAGAGTAGGGTGAACTTTGGGGTAGAAGAGTCCAAGGCATACCTCGATGTCTGTCACTGGCTGCAAGGTGTGGGTGGGGGTGGAATGGCATGAGCATTACAGGCGACAATCTCAAATCACACCCCTGATGCCTGTCAGTCTGTACAGGGTGGGGCATTATGGTCGGAAACCCTAACGCCCCAGGCGTTCGTTGGTATTTTCACTCCAAATTTTCAACATGGGTTTTTTGTGACCCCCACCTCATGAACAGTGGCAATATCAGTTAATTAGCGGAAAGCTGATTTTGTACATCGACTGCGCCATTTGGCACCACAGGTGCCAAAACACATTTTGAACAGAACGTGAAAAATGACAGCTGTACTCTTCATGGGGAAGTGTAAAAAATGGCATTGTTGAAAATCTGGAGTGAAAATATAAAAAAACTGGTGACGTCTCGAGCGTGCATAGAAACTGTGCAATGCACACCCGTAATGTAATTAGTTTGTGGATTTTTACAGCAGATTGTCAACACAGGCATTTTGGGACCTCATCTCATGAACAGTGTCATTGTGATTTTCTTAATCTGTCCTGAACACTGATTTCCCACAGCGACCACGCATTTCTGCGCCGGGAGTGCGAAAACACATTTCGGCCAGAGTGGGAAAAATGACAGCTGTACTGTTCATAAGGAGGTGTGGAAAAATGCCAGTGTTGAAAATCTGAACTAAAAATATTACAAATTCGTGAACTTACGAGGGTGCGTGGAAACTGTGCAATGCACACTCGTAACACAGTCATTTTATGGACTTTTGTCACCAAATTTTCAGCATAGCCATGTTAAGACCTCTACTCATGAACACTGTCACTGTGATTTTCTTAATCTGTCCCGAACATTGATTTCGCTCACGACTGTGCCATTGTGTGCTACATGCGCGAAAACACATTTTGGGTGAGATGTGAAAAATGAGAGCTATACTGCTCATAAGGAGGTATGGTAAAATGGCAATGTTGAAAATCTGGAATGAAAATAGTAAAGATTCGCGAAGTTATGAGCGTGCATAGGAACCGCGCAATGCACGCTCATAAAACAGTCATTTTTGGGAATTTTTTCACCAAATTTTTAACATAGTGATTTGGGGGGCCTACCTCATGAACTGTGACACTGTTGTTTCATTACTCTGTCCTGAAAGGTGGTTCCACACAGTGACTGCGAAATCACCTTTTGGGACCAAATAACAAAATGACAGTGACTGAGTTCATGAGGTGGGGACCAAAAACACACATGTTGAAAATTTGGTTAAAAAATTCCCAAAAATGTCCGAGATATGCACCAAAGTTGAAAAAAAAACATTTATGTCATTATACAGTTTACCGGCATTTCTTCAGTTCGCGATTGGCTTTGAAGAGTGCAGATGTGTTTCTGGTACACCGAACATCGTCACGCCAGCCTCCAGAGGTAAGTATGGGGTTGGGGGGAGTGTGGGGAGGTTGGTGCACAGAGGATGGGCACAGGTTGGGGGAGGGGGCGAGACAGTCAACAAGGGACCTTTTTTTTTTTAACAGGTGTTTTTTAGACTACGCGGGACTTTTGCCATGCTGGGGTGGGCTCCCAGCGTGGCAGCTGGAAGTTTATTTTTTGGGGGGGCAGTGGAGCCAACGGGGGATGGGGCATCCCCATCGGCCATACCAACCTGTGCCACACTAGGGTGGGCTCCCAGCGTGGCACCTACAAGTCTGTTTTCTTGGAGGGGTACAGTGGAGCCGACGGGGGATTGGGCACCCC
Organism: Neoceratodus forsteri; assembly: GCA_016271365.2. Taxonomy (NCBI): domain Eukaryota; kingdom Metazoa; phylum Chordata; order Ceratodontiformes; family Ceratodontidae; genus Neoceratodus; species Neoceratodus forsteri. Next base: position 1,807,468,220 of record CM057449.1, read on the forward strand.
TGTTGGCCATATAGACTTTTGCCATGCTGGGGTGGGCTCCCAGCATGGCACCTACAAGTCTGTTTTCTTTGGGGGGTTACAGTGCAGCCGATGGGGTTTAGGCACCCCCATCGGCCATATGGACTTTTGCCATGCTGGGGTGGGCTCCCATCATGGCACCTGGAAGTCTGTTTGGAGAGGGGCCAGTGGAGCTGATGGGGGACTGGGCACCCCCATCGGTCATACATGTGTGCGGGGGTGGAGAGGCGCATGAGCACGCTGGGATGGGATCCCAGCGTGCTACGTAAGTGTTTATCGGGGGGGAGGGGGGACGAACTGTCTATGACAGTTCAGATGCAGTGCTGACGTGGCAATTTGCATACTGCCGATGGCAATATGCAAATTGGCTACCCGTTACCACCACTGATTGTGGCAGTGTTTTCCTTAGAACTGTACACCACTGCATCTGAACGGCTGTCACAGGCAGCTCGAACTTGCATTGGTATGGTGCAGCCGCACCTGCAATAGGGAGCAGGGCATTGGAAGTGGGGGAGGCACACCTACGAAAACTCATATGGTGGCACTATGTTTCTTGCACATGCATGCAAGCAAACATAAAAATCAGTACATTTTGCAGTCAGTTCATATCAAAGCAGATATTGTCCTTAAAGTAAATGTGTGATGTATCTCAATAACATTTTGGGCTTCAAAGACATAGTACCGAGACAGCTCTGGTACGGGTACTAAATGACCTCCTAATAGCGAGAGATCGAAGGACTCGTTCCATCTTGGTCCTTCTAGATCTCTCTGCAGTATTTGACACGGTGGACCATGATGTGCTATTGGAACGCTTGCAGTCTATCTGTGGGCTGTCTGGTACAGTCCTCAGTTGGTTTCGATCTTACCTTGAGGGTAGGACTCAGAGAGTGGTGTCCGGGATTTTTTCCTTGGCATCATTCTCCCTATCCTGTGGGGTACCACAGGGTTCCATTTTGGTACCCATGTTGTTTGCAGTGTATATGCTGCCGTTAGGAGTGATTATTAGGCAATAAGGTCTGAGTTTTCACTGCTATTCAGATGATACTCAGCTGTACATGTCCTTTGTGCCCGGCCAAGATGCTGCCTTTTCGGTCTTCAACAACTGTCTTGCTGAAATCCAGGACTGGATGAATGTGAGTTGGCTGAGGTTGAACCCTGACAAAACTGAGGTGTTGGTTGTGGGACAGGATCACCGGGAGGTGGGTTCATTGGTTGGATCACTCTCAGGTCTATGGCTTGGGGGTGTCCAGCTAACTACCTCAGACCGGGTGCGGAATCTGGGCGTTGTGTTTGATGACTGCTTGACATTTAAATCTCAGGTGTCAGCAACTGTCAAAACCTCTTTTTACCATCTAAGGAACATCGCCCGGGTGAAGCACCTGGTTCCTCCAGACGATCTTCCTATTCTGGTCCACGCCTTCGTTACCTCCTGCCTTGACTACTGCAACGCCCTTTACCTGGGGCTACCGGGGGTTGAGATTCGCCGCCTGCAGCTAGTGCAGAATGCGGCAGCCAGGCTGCTGACTGGCTCTTCTAGGTCGAGTCATATAACGCCTGTGCTCCACGGACTGCACTGGTTGCCAGTTTGCTGGTGAATCACCTTCAAGGTCGGTTTGCTGACCTATAAGGCCCCTCACGATCAGGGACCTGTTTACCTGAAAGATCTCCTTCACCCCTACTGTCCCCCCCACTCTCTCCGATCCACTGATGAGGGATTGCTAGAGATTCCCAGGGTTCGTTTAAAAACTTCAGGGGCCAGATCTTTTAGTTTTATGGCCCCAACCCTGTGGAATTCTCTACCTCGTCAGGTGCGAGATAGCCCAACTGTCCAAACTGTTTAAAGAATCTTTAAAAACCTATCTCTTTAGCAAAGCATATAATGATTTCTAATATTGTTGTTTAATTTAATTTTAAAAAATGGTTTTAATTATTGTTTTATTTTGTATTGTACAGGCGCCTTGGTTTTAGAAAGGCGCCTTATATAAATAAATAAAGATTGAGATTGATTGAGATTCATAGCCCACTACCCTGGGCCGGCAATAGCCCCTCTGTGCTAAAATAAAAATGCTCACTGCACCTTATACAGTTTGGGAAGGGATCATAATGCTGGCTGAACTGCCAGCTAGCCAATCCCTTCCCACTTCCTGGTATGCCTGCTCCGCCCTCGCGCTCTCCCGTTTTGTGACATTTAACCAGGGAGAGTGTGGGGACGCACCTTATGCAAGTCTATGAGGCTCATTTTCAGAACATTTTTACAGCACTTTAACGCACCTGTGTATAAAACTGAAAGCCACTGCTCAATTAATAAGGTCCCTATTAGTTGAGTGGTGGCTCTCATTTATACAAAGGTACGATAAAGTGCTGCAAAAATGCAAAAGCAGGCCCCCAAATCTGTATGGGGTGGTATCCCCACGCTCTCCTGGTTAAATGTCATAAAACGAGGGGAGTCTGAGGGAGTGAACAAGGCACCTGAGAAAGGAGATTGGCTGGCTACTGAATGCGACCAGTGACCCTATCCTTCTAAACTATATAAGAGTGCAAGTAAACTTTATTTTAGCTCAGAAACTATCACTGCCAGGGTAATGGGCTACGATGTCCAAAATGTTACATCACACTATCTCTGTTTCCTCCTGGTGTCCATTTTGGGTTGGGTTATGCAATGGATGGTTCCGACACCATATGGCACTATTGGTAAGAATGTTGCTATTACCTCTTCGGTAGAGATCCAAACATGGCTAGTCCATTGTAATGAAAATACAAATGTCTCAGCCCAGCAACGTAGTTCCTTTCCAGTACTTCCAGTGAAATGGTCCCAAAAATAAGAAGCCAGAGCCAGAGCCATAAATTGATAGTACATATCCACATCACGACTCCTAGCCTGACCCAGATCTCATCCAGTTGCTGCAAAAAAAAGAACATCTGGAACAATGAACAATGAAATAAAAAAAAACTCTTCCTCCCTTGGGGATGACCCCATGGGGGGGGAGGTTAATCTTTAGCCTTCTTCCAAGGTGGAGGAAAATGATCCACCCTTGTCTGCCTCATGTGCAGCATACATATGACAAGGTTCCCATATATCATGGAACTTGTTTCTCTCATGTATTACACATGTGATTCTCTTCAAACTCTGTCTCCCTTACTTTACCCTGCCAGTATTCCACAGTAGGGGTAAAGTGGATAACCATTTTATTGTGATACATTTCATGACTACAACCCTTACAACGTGACTCGGTCTCTAAATATGTTCAGCTTCTTGGTGTAGGAAGGGAAATGCCAAAATTAAGCCAGCAAATGTCTTAGGAATAGGCCTTCCTATTATGTCCTGTGTGCCTTATGAGTTTGGCTCCAGTAAGGGAAAAGTAAGGGATAAACTCAGAGAATATTATAGTGGGATCCTACCCTTCCTGCCCACTGCTTCAAGCAGGCATCAGTGTATCTGGTATGAAAGTGATCACAGTGGGTGTGCAGATTAATCCCATAAGGATCTTCCAGTTATATTCCCCCCAGGTGGAGGAAGCAGTGACCCACCAACCTCTATCCAGTCTAGGTTGCCAGTGCCATTCTGGGATCGTAATCTCTCCAATTCTCAGTTCATGCAACCATAATCTAAGAGCAGACCATTAGCAGAGCTAAGTATTTCATAAGGATCTGATATATACCTGAATTTCCTATTAGGTGCTACTACCCAGTAAAAGAGTTTTTCCAGTTCTGTCTGCAGACTAGTGAGGTTTAGCAGAACACTAATATGTGGGGTAACATGTCTTACCTGGAGAAACAGATAATGATCTTCCTGCTTAAGATTAAATGTGTCCCATAGCTGGCTAAAGGAGAGGCATCCCTGAAGTGAAACACACTGCGCAAATTTGGTGCGCCGTTTAGCCTTCCAGAATGCATATCCAGGGTCCAGTAATGGTGGAGCAAAATTTTCCTCATGCCTAATAAGGGATAAAGGCCCCCACCACTTTCAGGGCTCTTGTCAGTTTCCTGAGCTTACTATGATGTGAAGCATATGTTTGGTCCATGGAGTATATATTTTCTGCCAGATACAGGGAGGCAAAACGGCAGTAGGCAGGGCTCAAATGGTGATTCTCATAAGCATATCTGCTTCAGCGAGGTACCATCCATAAGAGGTTCCTTGTTTGATCCATGTGCAAAGGAAGGCTTCCTGAGCTGCCAGGTAGTAACTTTGAAAGCAGGGCTTCCCAGCCCCACCCCCAACTCTGAATACCTGAAGTACACTTTCTGCTACTCTGGGGCACTTCCCTGCCCAAGTAAATTTTGTTATATCCCTGTGGAACATGTTCCAAAACTTCAGGGAATGGGGATGGGTAGAGTCTGAAGAGGAACAGGATCCTAGGCAGGACATTCATCTTCACTCCTTGAATTCTGTCATAGAGAGTCAGAGGAAGCAATGACTAACAGGCAAAGTCTGCCTGTAGGAGCCCATATAGATTAAGATAATTATTTTTAAAGAGCTACGAAACATCTGCTGACATGTAGACATTTTAAGATAATTATTTTTAAAGAGCTGTGAGACATCTGCTGACACTTGGACACCCAGATATCGAAAGGTTTTGTACCTGGTCCAGGAAAAGGGGAACCCTGCTCTCATGTCTGGAAGGGATGTTCCACATAAAATCATGGCCTCTGACTTATTAATATGAATTTTATGTCCTGCTAGGGTGCCAGATTCCTCCAGGGTTCCCAGCAGATGTGGCATTATCTTGACAGATACAAAATGCAGTGACTCATCTGCATACACACAAGCTTCTGCTCCACCCTACCTGTCATGATATCTCTAATAGATGAATTGGTGCACACAGCTATCACAAGCAGCTCTAAGCTGAGGGCAGATAAGAGTGGGGATAGTGCACGCCCCTGTTGAGTCCCTCGCTCTATAGCAAATCAGTTGGAAAGATGTCTATTTACCTTGCCTGCTGTCTCTGGAGAATAATACAGAGCAGTGATAGTTGACACAAAGTGGGGGCCCAGACTCAGTTTTTATAAAGTAGCAAGGATGAGATCCCAGTCAATACTATCAAAAGCGTTCTCAGCGTCCATGCTAATGGCAAGTTGGAAGGCTGTTTGTTGCTTCTGGGAAGTGATAATATTCAAGAACAATTCCTAATGTTATCCTGAATTAACCTACTAGAAATAAAAGTAATCTGATTATGGTGTACTACCAGAGCTATGCATTTCTGAAGTCTGTCAGCCAATATTCCCATAAATATTTTTTAAGTCCACTGGCATCAAATAAATGGCTGATAGGATCCGTAGAATTTGGGATCTTTGTCCGGTTTTAATAATACCAGTATCTGGGCTTCTTTTTATTTTTTATTTTATTTTATTTAAACAGCAGTTTGGAAAACCTTTGAGCCATAGGCTCATTTACAAAGGTACCTTGTCACAGTAAGACAAACCAAAATACACAGTATAGCAGTACAACACATAAGTATAACAGTAAAATTAAGACATAGATACAAACAAGCTGGTACAGGTAGGATGGATGCAAACAATACCAGAGTTATATGCCTTAGCAGCTTAGTAATAAGCTTTGTCATAAGTATTGAGTATGGCTTTGACTAGTGGCAGTTACAGCATCGGTGTTAATAAGGTGGTTACGTAAGGAAGTTTTGAAAGCACGATATAGTTGGAGCTTGGAGATGGAGGGCAGTGTGTTGAACCAGGAGGGGCCCTAAAGCTGAAGGCTCTTTGGCGTGAGAGGTCCTAGCTCTAGGGATAACAAGAGAGTTTTCCCAGTGGTCCGAGTATGAACTAGTGGGACAGGCGGTATGGTGGTGGTCAATCCTGGTGGGGAAAGCCAAGGAGGGTCTTTTTTGTAAGGGTACAGGTAAGATATTTGAGGTGCTCATCGAGATCAAGTACCAGCGCTTTAGCATACAGTAGACAGGTGTGTGTCATCCTAGGTGCTCCAGAAATTAACCTGCAGGCCTTATTCAGAGTAGTGCGAATTTTATGAAGTGCGGTCTGATCAGCAGCACCATACACCGGCAGTCTATAGTCCACTAGGGACAGGATAGAGGAGGTGACTGCGAGTCGAAGAGCCTCCGGGGGGAGGCAGTGTTTATAGCGATGTAAGATGCCCAATCGGATATTAGTGGCAGTGGCTAGGGCAGCGATGTGTCCATGGAAGGAGAGGGAGGTGTCAAAATGGATCCCTAGGTATTTATAGGAGCAAACTTGTTCGAGTGGGAATGAGGACCCAGAGTGAACGAGGAGTTTGAAGTTGCAGGACTTGTTTTGGGGATGAGTGAAGAACATGGTTTTGGTTTTTTTAAGATTTATTACCAATCTATGTTCCTTAGAACCAGCCCTCGGCTTCAGTGAAGGACTTCTGCAGGAGTCCTGGAGGGCAGTAGGGTTACGACTTGAGGCAAAGATGACTGCATCATCAGCGTACAATAGAATGTTCCCCGAGCAAGGCGTGGAAGGTGTTAAGGTAAAGGGAGAATAGTAAGGGGCCCAGAATGGAGCCCTGGGGAACCCTAGAAAGATGGGACAGATGTCTGAGTATGTCCCATTAATTTTACACGCTGTGAGCGTCAGACAGATAACTGGTGCACCAGGAGATAGGCCCAGCAGCAAAACCAGAGAGACTAAGGGCATCAAGAAGGAGGGTGGGAGACAGTGTCGAAAGCTTCGAGAGGTCAATGAAGACAGCACCAGCCAGATAACCAGTGTCTAAGGAGGAGTGGAGAAAGTTGGAGAACTCTAGGAGGCTGTGTTGGTACTGTGGCCCGCTCGGAGCCATGCTGCTCAGGAAAAGGACATTGTAGGTGGAGAGGTAGTCAGAGATTTGAGGCCACACTTTTCCAAGGCCTTGGAGAGAGAGAGAATGGAGATGGTCGATAGTTTCCAGCCACAGTCCTATCACCACCTTTAAAGATAGGGGTGACAGTGGCGACTTTCCAGGCAGTTGGAACCTTCCCCAGGCAAAGAGAGTGGTTGATGAGGCATGTGATCGGGTGAGGACTGTGTCTAAGACAACCCGTGGGATACACGGATCCAGGGTGTCACTGCCTGTACTATTACTCTTGAGGAGCAGTGACAAAGAGTGCGGCCCTAAGTTCTTGGGCGGCTGCAGGAGGAGAAAATAAGAGGCGAGAAATATTTACGGCAGGTGCTGGGGAGGAGGGTCAAAAAATTTGTAGGAGGATAGGGCTAAGGTCAGTGAATGAGGTGTTGAGGTGGTTGGCTATGAGGGCTGGGTCTGAGGAGATCACACCATTAATGTTGATCTGGGTGGGTGGAGGTGTGCACTCCCATTTAACTGTTTAATGTTATCCCAGAAGGTTCTGGGATTCCCCATGAGACAGTGAGTGAGGACCGATAGTGCTCAGACTTGGCCTTTCTGATGGCGAGTGCACTTGTTTGGTGGCAGCATATAACCACCTGTCATTGGGCGGCCAGTCTCAATGGCACGGTGCCATAGGTTGTCCCTATGTTTGAGCTGGTGGATCAAAGCTGGGGTACCCAGGGGCATTCTTCCTTTTAGAGCAGGCGGGTCAACACTGGGGCAAAGATATCACAGGCATTATTAAAGTTTGGGTAAAGAAGGAGGAGCTGTGTCAATGTCAGGAGTTGCCTGTATAGGAGACCAATCAATTTGGGACAGAAGTTCCTTAAGTTTTATCAGTCCACCAGGTATTAGGCGCTGCCGGCATGTGGACTGTGCTATGGGTTTGGGGACTGAGGTTGACCAGTGGAATAGAATGGGGAGTGATCGCTGAGAGGTCTGGGAGGACTTGTACATTGGGGATCCGATTAGGGCGGTTGGTGAGTACCACATCAAGCAGGGTACTGGAGCCTCTCTTGGGGTTAGTCCTGGTAGGGTGGGTAACTAGTTGCGTTAGGTCTATTGCAGAAGGGTCTCGGGTAGAGGAGGAGGAGGGCTGAGCCAGTTGACATTTAAGTCACCCACAGAATTTGATCAGCGGACGGAGGTAGAGGTAGGTATTCTGTAAGAGGCAATGGCCTACGTTTGGTCCCTGGGGGCACATATGCAGTAGTCAGATAAGGGGGTCCCTTTAAAGGGTCAGGGTTAGTTTCAGCGTATGCGCCTGGGCCCTGGAGTCTGGGGCCGGGAGTAGGCAGGGCTGAGTGGGAGAGATTCCTTGACATAAATACGCAGCCACCGCCCGTCTCCCAAACGCAGTCGGACGGGAAAAGGGTGAAACCAGGAAGGGAGACTAGGGAATCAGGGAGGATTTTGACAGCCAAGTCTCAACCAGAGGTGATGACATCAGGGTTAATTGATGTGACCAGGCATTGTAGTGAGTCAAACTTTTTAGGAGGCTACAGATATTCATGGAGACCATGCATAGGCCTGTAGTGCGAGGTTGGGAGCTCCTGGGAACCGGCCAGGGTTTGGATGAATGTTCCCTGACAGGAGTAGTAGCATGACTAACACCCTGGCTGGGAGATGGTGAGAGGTTTTCCTCCGATTGACATGGAGGGGTGGGGTTAAGGGAGCAGGGGTGGGCAGGGAGGTACAGGAGGGAAAGCAAGAATAAGAAGACACCCAGATGTGCCTGGGGTGAGAGAGAAAGCTAGGGGAGGCAGGGGACAGGGACACACAGAGGTCCCAAGGGGCAGGAGAGGAGGTTCAGGAGCAAGGGAGGAGGGTGCCAGGGCACAGTGTGGACTAGCAGATGGGTAAGTGGGTAAGTGCACTGCTAGTGGGGATAGGCACAGGCAGGCGTGAGGCAGGGCCAATACATTGTGGTGAGCAAGATCCCAGGAAGTAGTGCTGTACAGGTAGAGTAGGAAGTAGTGAGGTGCATAGGTCCCTCTAGTGGCCAGCAGGTATAACCTGCAAATGGGAAAAGTGGGGAGATGGGTTCTGGGCAACAGGGCGTGATATCACCGGATGTGATGTCATGGGGTGGATCATTAAATTGACAGCCGCTTCCTGGGTGGGAGGTGGTTAGGTAAGGCGGGGCAGGCAGGCGCAAAGCGCGATCAGCTAACACCCTCTGCAGGCGTCCAGACGAAGAGAAGAGGCTCTCTTTACCTCGAAAGTTATCAGGCTGGAGATTTGGCTTCCTCAGCTACTCAGGTGAGCTGCTTGTGCTTCAGTTGCTTGATTGTCCCGAGTGCCTAGCTTGGGGGGGGGGAGCTGCCTATGTTGTGGAGAAAACAAAACCTCTCATTACTATGCAGTGGGAGAATATGTTGTGACTTACACAAAGGAGCTCCACTTTAAGCAAACAGGGCTATTCCAAAATGAGGTCACACTAGGACCCAGCTAACCTAATGCCTTCAGTAACAAGCACAATTAGCTCAATACCACCATATTAAACAAGTCTGATCTATATTAGCTGCTTGGTATATCTGGCTTTAAGATGAAATCAGCAATCAACTCCAAATACCACCATATTAAACAAGTCTGATCTATATTAGCTGCTTGGTATATCTGGCTTTAAGATGAAATCAGCAAGGCAACTCTAGAAAAGCCAGTGAGTCCCTAGCTTTACACTTCAGCAATTAGTAGCACAAAGAGAAGCAAATAACAAGCCCACCCAGTGGTGAACAGGAACAAAGTTCATAAAATATATGGTGGAATTTGCCCCCCCCCCCCCAAATGGAACAGAATTAAATGTAGAGGTAACCAATGTTGAGAAGTGCTTTTAAAATTTGGATGGATACCCATCCACACCCAGCGATTTACAGTTTTCAGGGTTTTAATTTTGTTTGCTGTCTCTTGTTTTGTTATTACCTGATCCTCTCTCATTTTTTTGTTTTGTTTTGACTTTTTTGTTTTATGGGAGGCATGACTAATAATCTCTCCTGAAGTGCCTCTTTTAATGCATCCCAACGCATTCCAGGTGAAACAAAATTGGGGGGGTTGTCCTCAGGTAATCCTTTGCCTTGTTTATGCAGTTCTTTCAATTCTTCTACATTAGGTAAACTCACATTTCTTGGGGATTGGGGTGGTTGAGAACTGCAAAACAACTGGGCATAGTCTGACACCATAATGGAGTGAATCTCACAGTGTGTCAAGTTTAGGCCCAGGTGGCTGACATTAGAAAAAAATCCGGGAACAGAGTTGGTGTGTTGGAGAGTAGTATGAATAATAATATGAATAAACCCTCCCCATGGGGTGGACAAAAGACCAGATATCAGTTAAACCCATTTTGGTTCCCAGTCAAGAGATTCATTTTCCTGTTCTGGAGTACAGCTGTCCACCACTTCCAGATCTGTCAAGTGAGGGGTTTAGAATAGAATTAAAGTCAGCCCCCACTATGACTGTGCTGTGCCAATCCACAACCGTGCCCCCCAGCACTTTTTTGATGAATGCTAACATCTCTGTTTCCTCGTTTGGAGAATAGACATTTAACATGACACAGGGCTGCCCCCCACCCCGATATTCACCCTATGCCCTGATAAATTGACCCTTTGGGTCAGTGTCTATCTTATCTACTTTTAGTGCAGTATGTTTTCAAACCACAATGGCCACCACATGTATGTATGGGTGGGACCTGACGTGGGATACGTATACCTCTCCTGCCCATATTCTGCACAGTTTAGCATGCTTCTAGCTTGTTAGGTGGGTTTCTTGCAGGAATGCCACTGTGGCCCCAGATTCATCTAGAAAATTATTTAAAGGAGACCCCCTTGCCGAGTCTTACTGAAGACCAGCAGAAGGCATTAATTTCATCCATTACAAGCTATGAGATATTTAATGTAATAAGTACTTTACCCCCTAAATAAAACCCCAGGGATAGATGGTTTCTCAGCTTACTTTTATCAAAGGTTTAAAACCTCCATCATCCCTTTGTTGCTTCCTTTATTCCAGTATATCCTCTCAGGAGCTGAAATAGATGCTTCTCTTTTTGAAGCATTAATCGTACTTATTCCTAAGCCAGGCAAGGCACCTGAATTAGTCACCAACTACGGGCCGATCTCCCTTTTGAACCAGGATGTTAAGATTCTGACTAAACTAATAACTTGCCGTCTTAACTTGATTCTCCCCTCCATTATTGGCCCCGAGTAGATGGGATTCATGAAGGGCAGATTTTCCTCAGACCACCTCCGCACCCTGGCTCATGTCTTCTCGGCGTCCAGAGATGCCCCATAGCCTGCGGCTTTAATCTCTCTGGACGCTGAGAAGGCACTTGACAGAGTCAACTGGCAATATTTATTTCAGACGTTGAAGGCCTTTAAATTTCCCAATACTTTCCGGATCTGGATTAGATCCCTTTATCATTTTCCCACTGCGAGAATATCGGGCAACGGAGTTATTTCGGACCCATTCACCCTTTATTTGGGAACTAGGCAAGGTTGCCCCCTTTCCCCTTTATTGTTCAATATATATTTAGAGCCACTAATCCGTAGACTGCAGGCCTGTCCAGAGGTGCAAGGAATTCTGATTTATCCATGTGAGGTCAAAGTCTCCGCTTACGTAGATGACCTTCTCCTCCAAGTTGCTAACCCCGTTTCCTCCATCCCCTCAATGTTAAAGATTATTAAATCTTTTAGTTTAGTCTCTAATTACAAATTAAATGTAAACAAAACAATTGTTTTCCCTCTTAACCAGAAGCTCCACAAGACGGATATCCTCGAAATGGGACTTGTCTGGAAACAGGACTCCCTTCGATATCTGAGTATCGAATTATCCAGACTTATGGGAAATACTATAAAATTGAATTTGGATTCTCTGCTACATGTGATAAAACAGGATCTCAGCAGGTGGGCCTCCCTCCCATTTTCCATTTGGGGAAGAGTTAACCTGCTCAAAATGAATGTATTTCCATGGCTTTTCTATCCCCTGTCAATGCTTAATATTTGGCTTCTGGTATCGTGGTTTAAGAAGGTAAATAGTTTGTTTTTAGAGTTTGTCTGGCGTACAAGACTCCTAGGATCGCGTTCCACAAATTAAGTGCACCCAAGTTGAGAGGAGGCTTGCGTTTGCCTTACCTAGGGCTCTATTTCTGGGCGAGTCACATTAATAAATACCTGAGATGGACACTACCAGTATCAACAAGTTATACTCCGCCATGGCTCAAAATAGAACGGGCCCAGATCTACGAATGTGGTTTAGCACCAGAAGCCCTCTTGCATATCAAGGAGAATCTCCTTCCCAACAGATTAAAAAATACCCCCATAGCATTATCACTTAGAGTTCACTCTCAACTATGTCGTTTTCTCAAATATGATAACAAAAGAGACACAAATCAATCCCTGTTCGGAAACCCCAATTTTAAGATCGAAGATAAATGTATCCCCTCTAACTGGTTACCCCAACTGAAGGGTACCCCATTGAATTCCTTAATAAGGGATGATGATGCCTGGTTATCAGACCAAAGTATAATGCAAAAGTTTAAGATCCCTACTAAACATTTTTTTAGAGTCATTCAAGTCAGACACCTATTAATTAAAGTGTTTGGGCAAAAGGTATGTCCATGTACAGGCCCTCTCTTAGTGCTTGATTTGACTTAATTGGTGGGCCAACAGAAAGCTGTCTCCCAAGATTTATGGCATTCTGTTTGATAGATTATATCCAGATTGCTACAGTCCGACTCGTTACTGGTCTTCTCACTTCCCTGGCTACAACATTAATTGGGCTGATCTTTGGTTTAATTGTCATAAATTCATAATGCAAGATAGATTAAGGATGATGCAAATGTATATTTTACACAATGTATATCTTTCCCCTGAAAAAATGTTAAAGTATGGTCTAACATCTTCTTCCCAATGTGTGAGATGTTTTGAACACGAGAGCTCTTTACTTCATATTTTTTGGACCTGTCCCAAAATAGTGCCTCTCTGGACTACCATTCGAAATAAGATTGATCCCATTTTGGGACTAGAGGACCTGTTTAAACCCGAAATATGCATCTTAGGTGATTTCTCAGGCATTAGTTTTCCCAATAGGAAATATTATATGGCCTTGATATCCCTGTCACTTAAGAAAGTAGTTCTAAGACACTGGAAGGACCCATCTGAAATCACGTATGGGGAATGGTTATCTGAGCTCCTTGCGAATCTCAGAATGGAAAAGGCTATTGCAAGTTTAAACAAGAGGTTGGAAAGGTTTAAGAAAATATGGGACCCCTTATATACGTTATTCTCAATCTAAAGTTTCTCAGAGTGAGGACTTTAGTATCTAAGGTACTCTATTACCATTGTGATGTCTGTGCTGTGGGACTGGTAGGGAATAGGTTCAGATCAACGCTGTATTAGTGGGGCGGGGAATAGAGATGTGGGTGGGAGGGGGAAGGGGAGTTGACAGATCAAGATTATTGTATATTGTCAATGTATACTGTATCTGTACTGAAAGATCTGTCATGTATGGTAAAACTATTAATAAACTTTAAATGGGAAAAAAAAAAAAAGGAATGCCACTGTGGCCCCGTGCCTTTGCAGTTTCTACAAGATCCTGGCATGCTTTACTGGACTGTTTATACATCTTTCACTGTAAGAAGTGACAGGTCAGCCATAGTACATATGAAGCTAGACTGAAAACATGAACTGAAAAAGAGTAAATTTAGTGAGCAAATAAAACACGTAACTGCTGTAACCCATAGCAACATGCTGCTAACTGACATTCAATGAGTTTTCTAACTGTTGAACCAAGGACCCCATTAGGGCTAAGTGTAAGCTTCAAAGTAACCACAGCAGGTCTCCACCCACTGCCAGTATGCAAATTCAGGGTGTAGAAGGAAGCCCAACACAGATATCTCCCCCTCCCTCATGAGCTACCTCAGTCAGGATATCCAATCAGTGGGTAGTAACTGGTAAGTAATGTTTGAGTGGCTGAAGGAATGGTGAACAAATGGTGAAGACCGCTGTGGCCTGTCTCTGTCAAGAGGATTTCAGACTGAATAGTTGCCCCCCAGCACTCTGTTATGAATCAGAAATAACATGTGTAGGTGATGGTATCAGACAAGAGGCAGGAGAGGACCCCCTTCCATTACGTTCTGTAATCAATGGTCCAACGAAAAAGAGGAGAGGAACCTCCCCCCCATGGGAAAATGCTCCAGGACCCCCATAGTCCCTAGATCCCCACCAGAGAGGGGCCCCCCCAGAGCACCAAACATAATCCATCAATAGATTTCATCTACTACACACACACACACACACACACACACGTCAGACATAGCTGTGAGGACTCCCTGCTAGGCATATCCTCACTATTTGCAATATTCTGATGTACTGTGCAGTCCTTACCAAGACTGATCATGACTCACCACTCTAAGTACCCTGTCCAGACCAACATGTGTGCTGCCAGTGATTTAATGACTGTGCCTTTCACGTATGTGAACAAGGCACAAAATAAAGAGTAAGTGTCACCTTCTTCCACAAGACGCATCACTACTAATGCGCTCCACAGACTTGTAGGTTCCTCATATAGGCTGTCATCGTGATTGCTTTAAGCATCCAGGCTCACTGTCAGTAAAGTGAGCACTGCCAGAGCATCAGGATCTAGTGCACTCTACATGTAACAAAGGTTTGTAGGGAACCTTTGGTTGCCTCCGAACTGTTAATAGTGCACAAATCTCAAGGGGGGCTGGGTGGCAAAGGTCACAGCTTTGAGCTCCAGCACTGTGTGGGTGCTCCCCCCACCAGAAAGGATGAGATGTCTGAGCCCAAAAATCCCAGGTGAACCTGGAATGCCCACCCCAAGTTTTACCGGTCAGTATAGCCTGGTTTAATGATGAAGGAACATGGTCAATAGTTCTACAAAGTTAATTAATAGAAACTAAATAAGAGTCAAAGCGACCAGAAATGCTTTTCGGAGAACACCAAATAGTAGTTATAGACAAATAGGACAAATTCAAAAAGTCTCAGGTTTCTGCCCAAGTTGAAGGTGATGCTCCATTGCTCTAACCTATCTTGTCTAGCGCTGTTGGTGTCCACATTCCCCTGTCAGGAGGTAGAGAGTGGATGCCCAGCACTGTTGGTGTCCACATTCTCCTGTCAGGAGGTAGAGAGTGGATGCCCAGCACTGTTGGTGTCCACATTCCCCTGTCAGGAGGTAGAGAGTGGATGCCTAGCACTGTTGGTGTCCACATTCCCCTGTCAGGAGCAGCACTGTTGGTGTCCACATTCCCCTGTCAGGAGGTAGAGAGTGGATGCCCAGTTCTGTTGGTGTCCACATTCCCTTGTCAGGCGGTAGAGAGTGGATGCCCAGTGCTGTTGGTGTCCACATTCCCCTGTCAGGAGGTAGAGAGTGGATGCCCAGTGCTGTTAGTGTCCACATTCCCCTGTCAGGAGGTAGAGAGCGGATGCCCAGCACTGTTGGTGTCCACATTCCCCTGTCAGGCGGTAGTGAGTGGATGCCCAGCACTGTTGGTGTCCACATTCCCCTGTCAGGCAGTAGTGAGTGGATTCCCAGCACTGTTGGTGTCCACATTCCCCCGTCAGGAGGTAGAGCGTGGATGCCCTGCACTGTTGGTGTCTACATTCCCCTGTCAGGCGGTAGTGAGTGGATTCCCAGCACTGTTGGTGTCCACATTCCCCTGTCAGGCGGTAGTGAGTGGATTCCCAGCACTGTTGGTGTCCACATTCCCCCGTCAGGAGGTAGAGCGTGGATGCCCTGCACTGTTGGTGTCTACATTCCCCTGTCAGGCGGTAGTGAGTGGATGCCCAGCACTGTTGGTGTCCACATTCCCCTGTCAGGCGGTAGTGAGTGGATGCAGAGCAATTTTGGCCCAAATCTTCCTCGACTGCTTGTCTTTCTGAGCCCTGGATCAAGGCCGACATTGTGTTTGCTATGCCTGTCTAGCCACCTCCTGTCCAATGTAAGCCTTCAATGTGTCTTCCAAGTTGATACCAAGTGTAACAAAAAAACCCTCTGCTTCTGCCAGCTCCAAAAAGCGTTTGGTACCAGAGTCTGTAAGAATTCTCATTTGGGCAGGGTATTCCAGGTACAACTTCAGTCCTTTCTTTTTTTTTTTTTTAGTTGTTTTTGCACTGCAAGTACTTGCTTGTGTTTGGAAACAGTTAAAGGGGTGAATCATGTTTTTAAAAAAAACTCATGTTGCCAAAGCAGACCTACCTCCTGGACCATGCTGTTTTTAATATTTCCTCCCTGACACGAAATTCAAGGAGCGCAGTCATGAAAGAGTAAGGTATAGCCTTCGGTTCTTTCGGAGCCAGGATCAATGCCCAGTGTGCCCTGATAATGTTAAGTTGTTTGTCAGTAGGAAAAGCAAGAAGATCTTTTAGGAAGCTTTCTGTAATCTGTATCTGTATTTATAATACTGCGTAATATTGTATGCATAATTCCGTTCCTTGTCTTCTCTCTTGTTTCTCTTACCCAAACATTGTACTGCCTAATACTATTTGTAAGTCCTTTTTGTTGTTTGACGTGGAGCCTTAGTAAAGGAGTCTATGACTCCAAGGGTTGTAATTCCGAATGTTATTAAATAACTAAGTAAAGCATATTGCATTGTTCAGTCTATTCTGGCACCCCGTGTAACCTTATGATGTTGCACTGATGGCGATTTTCTAGGTTTTTTATCCATTGTTTAAGTTGCTGTTCACGCGTGTGAAACTCAAGCAAGGTTGTATTGTGAGCATCCGTGGTCATTATACACATGCACATAGAATTTTTTTGCAGATAAGGACTGCTTGGCCCATCCAGTCTGCCCATTTTGTACCTGCCTATACTGCCACCACAGATCCTAATTGGTCTGCAGCTACTTTTTCCTCCCACGCTCTCTTACCAAGATTCCTTTGTGTCTATCCCATGCGTCCTTGAAGCCCACCACTGTTTTCACCCCCCCTCCTCACCAAGTGACGTTTTAATTTTGAATGTATGGATTACCAACTAAATGTCAATTAGGTAATGGTTAAAATAAATGAGCAATCCTGTTGTTTGTTAAGATTTGCAAAGATCTCTAAAGCTCTCAACCCTCCCTGGTCCATTCACCTTCAAAACAATGATAACTGAGTATCTGAAGGAAACCTGCAACTATTATAGGTGACCTATGCACCCCTAGTATCTGGTGTCCCACAAGAATCTTCTGACACCTAAGTAACGCTCAGTTCCCATCTTCCCTGATAGGGGGGCCCCAGCACTTTGCAACCTCTTTTCTCACCCTCCCTGCCCTCGCCACCCTACCTCCCCCATGTCTCCTACACCCTCCTCCTCCCCCCTACCCCTCCTCCTCACAAGTCCAATATCAATACCCACTAGTCTACATATACTAGTGAGTGTCTAGGGTTGAACCATTCTAAATTTTTGACCTATTTGTTTACTTGTTTAGTGTGCTACAATTAGCATTTAATTGTGTTTATCCTTGAATGTATAAGCCTGACTTATTTCCTCATATGTACAATGTTTTGTTTTGCCTGCCATATACCTGCCTGTTACTTGTTTGATGTCCAGGACCACTTTGAAAATGAGTTTGCTCAATGGTGCTATGCCTGGTTAAATAAAGTTTGATTGATTGATTTGTATTACTTATCCAGGAACCATCAGTTCTTCACAGTACGATGACATATTCAATCATACAATGTATTATATACACAATGGGGCTCAGTTTGTTTTTTTGGTATTTTGAAACTATGGTTTTAACATTGTGATTGTGTATGTATTTATTAATTGTTATAATGCACTTTGGTAACATACTTTCCTAATTGTTTTTAATCAGTAATTGCACATTGTATGTTGGGGTATTTCAGGACAGCATGTTAACCATCAGACACGTCCCTCTGAGGAAGCCACTTTGTGTGGCAGTATGCAGGGGTACTGACCAGCACTTTCGTTTGCTTTGCACCAAATTAACTTTGTAACCCAGAACGCAATTGGTGTACGTGCTGTTTTCTCTGTCCAGTAAGTGACCAGCAGAACAGGGGAAGTAGTTATTCCATTTTACAAGGCACAGGTCAGCCCCCATCTAGTACAATGTATGAATGGAGATCACGTGATGCCTCTGCACTGAACGCCACGCGCCTCACCCACTCCCGCTCCTAATCCACTTT
The DNA here is from genome assembly GCA_016271365.2 of Neoceratodus forsteri. Taxonomy (NCBI): domain Eukaryota; kingdom Metazoa; phylum Chordata; order Ceratodontiformes; family Ceratodontidae; genus Neoceratodus; species Neoceratodus forsteri. The sequence continues at coordinate 1,807,486,193 of CM057449.1, forward strand.
TTATTTAATTACTTTTACAAATTTCTTACTTCTGATGGCTTAAACCAGACTCATTTACCTGCTAACCTATCCGGAGACTGCCTTGTAGTGATCGGAAGCCAGTTTAACTCATCTGGCCGTCTGACGGAAGCTGGAATGCGGCCAGCCCTCCTGTCTCACACACCATCTTAGACCCTGGAGAAGCAGAGTAAAATAGCTAAAAACCAAGCTCAACCCTCCGAGAAGACTTTGCAGGCAACCACCCAGGCTATGCCACTTACCGAGGATAAATTTTTGGCAGAGCTCGCCCTGTTGAAAAATGCCTTCTCTGACTTTGCTGCTGATCTGAAGTCTGACAGAGGGGAACTTACTGAATCCGCCAGGAAACTAAGTGATGTTTCAGCCCAGACCTCCTCTATCGAATCCTGGCAAAAAAGGGTAGACCCTGAACTCACCACTCTCTGGCAGTGAATGGCCAAGATGGAAATCAAGCTGGAGGATTTGGAAGGTTGAAGCCAGTAGAATAACCTGGTAATACTCAGCCTGCTGAAGGGGGCTGTCCCATAATTTTTGCCCGAAAGCTGCTCCTCAAAATTGCAGGGCAGAGACAGCTCACCGTTCATTATGACTGAGGCCTCCCCTTGGAGCTACCCCTAGGCCTTTCATCCTCCACCTGCTCAATTATTTGGATTGCCAGCACATCCTCACCGAAATCAGAGAGGTGCAGGAAATCAAATGGGAGGCCTCCACCCTTCGCATTATCCAAGATCTCCTGGTAGCCACACGACCAAAGCTAGCGGAATACCATCAGGCAGTTATAAAGCTCATTGCGGCAGGTATTAAATTTAAAATGCTTTACCGTGCCCAACTTTCTGTCCTCTGTAACAATATATGGAAGACCTTCGAAAATGCTGTCCAAGCTATGCTAGACCTTCCTACCCTATTTCCTGACCTCTTTGCAGATCGTTGAATGTCAGGCCTACTACTGAATGCAGTGACCTCGGGTCTCCATTAAAAACTTTACTTACTGACTTTGCCTTTCTCCCTTTTCCCCTGATGTGGATGCCAGTTGGCCTTTCAGTGAACTGTGTCTGATGTGACTTGAAGAGGGCTGTCTTCTGCATGCTCTGGCTGATTCTCACTCCTACCACATGCTGAGTCCAAGAGTATGAGGCCCCTTTAGTCCCTACAGTAGCTCCGGTGGCCATTGTTTGTCCATCCTGCTTCCTTGTGTGATTCGGTCGCTGCAATCCTCATGTTGTTCCTTGTTGGCTGCGTGAATGTGTGAGCTGTACTACTCTGAGCCTGTGCGCACGTTCGTGAGATTTCTCTAGAGCGTGTGCAGTTTTGTGGCATTTGGCTTAGCTACACTAACAGTGTATGCTTCAAGATCCTGCACATGTTCGTACAGCGATTTCCTTCTGGAGCCTACTGTTGACTGGATGGCCCTCTTGTAGCGTGTATCTTCAGTTGGACTCAGTCACTCAAAGGACATTCTTCTTTGTGGACTTCATGTTGTTTTTTTTCTTTTTGATTATCTTCCTCCCCCCTCATCTTCTAACCTATCCCCCCATCTGTCTCCTGGCCTTATGACCGCTTTCTAATTTATCTCACCTCCCCCTTCCTCTTCCTTTGGTGCTACCTTCCTTCCTCTTCCCCTCCCTTTTTTCCTCCTTGACCTTCAGGCAATACTGTGTATATAGCTTGCCATGCCACGTAGCTCTCTCTGGAAGGAGCGTGGTGCCCTTCCGGTTTGGGTTTTTTCCTCATATGAATCTGGCATGTTTACTGTTCAAATGTTCAACTATTAAAGGGGCTCCTAACAGCCTTCCATTATGGAAGTTTATCATGGATTACAGTTGGCAGCCCCTTGGCATTAAATAGAATGTTCGATTAGATAGCTGATTAGGTAGTCTGTTCCTACATCTTCAGTGTTGTTTATGGGGGAGGTGGGGGGAGGGTTGGGTGTTGTTGGAGATGACATTCATGCATTTGTTGAGGGGGTTGGAGCTGAACTACTTATAGCTGATATATTTGTCATGTCTTTGTTCCAGTTTCACTTTACAGGGATCTGCGGGGGATTACATTCAGTGTAATTACTTACTAGTTACAATGGGGATGGGGTGGGTAGGGGGCAGGGTATGGGTTGGTAATGCCACCAGATTGGGTTCTGCTCCATTCCCCTTTTTAATATGTAACCCCTAGGTGGCGCTATTCCAAGGGTTGCTACCCCTGCCTGCGTGGCTAGTAGCAGGTTAAGAGGCCTGGGTAATGAAACGGGTGCCTCCACCCCAAGGTCAAGGTTGTTAGTGGTCAAGCTAACCTGGGCACAGCCCTCTGGGACACTGTAACCCCCCCTCTTTCCCTTCTAGTGGCCTGAACAATATATAATAATTACTTTCACAATGACCCTTATTCACCAGGCAATTACCCACACTGTTTGCACTTACCACCAAGGCTGGTTCCTCTAGCTTGACCCTGGGGACCCCCTTTAAAATAAGGTTAAGCACAGATAGCAACAGTACAATACTTTTGGCACAAACTGGAACCACAGTCAGGTTAAATGCAAACAAAGTTAAATCTGATTTATTCAGGGGACTTGAACGGGGGGGGGGGGTGTAATCAGGTTGATTTGCTTAAAAGCTATATTAATCAGACAGTTATGCATGCAGTTCAGAGTCTCTACACAGTCACACACCCTGGGTACCCAGGTAGGAAAACGGTAGGCTAGCCAAGAATGTTGCAGCTGGTTGGGGCCCTGTGATGGAAGAAAGCAACATGCACAACACACACTGTTTGTAATCCAGAGCTGGAGGACTCCGTTCGTGAAAGAAAAGGCAAAACGACAATCAAATGACAACACTTTTAGATTTAGCTGTTGTTGCAGGGAGCTAACCTGATGTTTACTCATGATACCCAATACTGGACACAGGCAGGATGAAATCGAGACTGCAGGCTGTTGAGCTGGAGTGCCCAGAGAAGCAGGTCCCACACAAATCACCAAGGCATCATTCCTGTTCAAGGCGTTGAGCAGGGGTCTGATCCCCAGGTTGGTCTCTCGTCGATGACTTTCTCTGTGTAGCAGGTATTCTGGCTGGGCCAGTGTAGCAGGGCCCAGGCAAATGGAAATGGATACAGATTCAGTCCGTGGAGCTGCATACAGCCTCCAGCAAGCAAAACACAGTTCAGACACACAGTGGGGAACCAAATCACAACCCACTATAAGCACACAGCACATTCACATGTAAGGAAATTCCACTGTACCAGGCAAAAGGCTCTCCGATCGCAATTACAGAGTCTCTGCATAATCTGGGAGTTCAGAGGTAGCTGGAACTCCTGACAGACTGATCGCATTCAGCAAATCTTCAGTCTTCTTCAGGTTAAAGCCTGGTCACAATTCAGTGGCTTAATTCGCTCTCCAAATTCAGATTCACTCCGAAAAAAAAAAAAAACACAAGTTCTCTCCCAGGAACAGCAGGCAGGCATGCAGGCCAAACTCAGGCCTTTCCACAGTTCTCCCATGCAAATCCACTATGGATTGCTGCTCAAACTATCTCAAGCTGTTACTTCTTCACTTCCTAACTCAGATCTCACTGAAACTACAAGCAGTGTGGGACTTTCCCCAAGATCCAAAAGGTTCGGTTGGCTGATCTGTCTGTCAGTCACAACAAGGGCCCCTTCCCCAGGTTATTTTAGGCACCAAAAGCCCAAAACTACAATTCCTACAAGTTTTGGCCCCACCAAGCCCCTGTAGGCAGGCTCCATTTAAGAGTTCCAAATGTACTGATTGGCCCATTCTGCAGTCCAGGAGCAAGATGATGGAAACAAACAGAACTGTCCATGCTGCAAAGAAGGCAGGGTTAGAACAAACTGCAATATTAATACTGTTCTAACAAATGATCAGCAAGCAAGTACAACTTCTAACAGAGCTCCCTCTCAGATTAATTATGACTGCAATCCAGGCAGCTCTTAAAGAGACAGTACACAGAGGCTATAGAGGCACTCTCTGGCAATACATTTAAACTGCTAAAACGCAGGACACCAGCCTGGCAATGAGCATTTAAGCAAGCTCAAGGAAGACTTTTCGGGAACCCCCATTTGTAGGAGGGGTTACACATAGGTATTGGGCTTACTTGCTCACTATTGGTCCACATATTTCACACCAGTTATTTTATGATGGCTAGCTATAACTTCTATTCATGGAATGTTAAAGGAACACAGTCTCCTCTGAAATGGACCAAAATTCTCCTTCATTTACAGTTTCTGCAAATGGATGTGGCCTTCCTGCAAAAGACCCACTTCCCTGTCACACAAATCCTTTTGTTATGGAGAACATGGGTTGGACAAGTTTTTGGCACCGGTTTATACTCCCGTAAAAGGGGGGTAGCCATCTTAGTTGCTCATAAGATTCTTTTCCGCTTCATACATGAGATTACAGACCCTCTGGGCAGGTATGTTTTTGTACGGGCCCTTTTAGGCCATACGGAAGTCATACTTGGATCCGTTTATGGCCCCAATTTCGGAGGATCCTGCCTTTTTTACTTCCCTGGCACCCATCCTAGCTGACTGGTCTACCTAACCCATGATTCTAGGAGGAGACTGGAACACAGTCCTCTCACCCCTCCTGGATAAATCTGGGCTTCATAATCACCTCTCCTCGCCCAGTTCCAGGGCCATTCATGATTTAGTGTACTCCCTGGGTCTTATTGACCCCTGGAGGATACTCAACCCACAAAGAAGGAATATTCCTTTTACTCACCCCCCCCCCATCACTCTTTTTCCCAGATTGATTTTTTCCTCTTGGGAAAGGACGTTATTGGAGGGGTTAACCTGTGATGTTACACTCTCAAAGTTATTTCCAATCACCACGCTATTTCCCTTCAACTGGAACTTTCCCCTCCCAGCAGTAAAGATAGAAAGTGGAGGCTAAATAGTCAACTATTGAAATCAGAAGAGCTCATGCAGTATATTCAAAATTTTATTATTATCTTCCAACACACGAATGTTCCCTCCATGCCAAGGCTAGATAAACTATGGTGTACCCTCAAATGCTCCTTGTGAGAGGAATTCATATGCCTCTCTACTAAACTAAAAAAACAACTAGTTAATTCCCTTTCCTCTACTCTTGAGCGAATAAAACATGCAGAGGAGCACACCCCGCTGGATGCCCCCATAGAACAATGGGAACACCTCGAGTCCCTTCAAGCCCAGTACAACAAACTTATTGGTGAATGAGCAGAATACTTAATGCTGAGGTCTAAAGCTTATTACTTTGATCAAAGGGAACAGGCAGGTAAACTTCTTGCAGTTCATCTCCGATCCCAAACCTCGGACAGAATAATAACCTCCATTCGTTCATCCTCGAGCCACCTACTCACATCTCCTTCTGCTATCACAGAGGCCTTTTTCCAATTATTATCAGGAGCTCTACTTTTCCTCTCAGGTTCCCTTTTCCTTTGCACAACTGGATGCCTTTCTCCATGATATTCCCTTCCCTACCTTACAGGACCATCAAATGGCGATCCTTAAGGCATCGCTATCCCTAACAGAAATCCGTGAAGTGATAGATCTTATCTCTTCCGATAAATCACTGGGGCTGGATGGGTTTACTAACAAATTTTACAAAGTATTCAAAGAACAGATAGCTCCCATTCTTCTGGATACTTTTCAATACTTCTTTCAAGAAGGTATCACCGATCTGTCCCTCACCGCAGCCACTATAGTAGTCCTTCCCAAACCAGATAAGGACCCCACCCTGGTCACTAAGTATAGGCCAATTTCCCTGATTAATGCGGACTTTAAAATACTTGCTATGGTTTTGGCAAATTGATTAGGCCAGGTGTGGGATGCGCTTATTAGTAAGGAACAAATTGGTTTTGTTAGAGGCCGTCTCTCCGCAGACCACCTGAGGAAAATCTCCTGTCTTCTCTTTGAATCCAGGGATACATCTGTTCCGGCAGTTTTGGTATCCCTAGATACAGAGAAAGCTTTCAATAGAGTATCATGGGACTACCTGTTTGCTCTTCTTCCCGTTTCATATCCTCACAGAAATTATTAGATGGATCCAAATTCTGTACACCTCACCATCGGCCAAGGTCTCCTGTAATGGTGTACTTTCCTCCCCTTTCTTTTTAAAGCAGGGCACTCGTCAGGGTTGCCGCCTTTCTCCTTACCTGTTTAACTTATTTCTGGAACCACTAATTAGGAAACTCAAACACTCCGCCCCAGTGATGGGCATCCCACTTTGTGGTCAAGAATATAAACTTTCGGTCTATGTGGACAGTATTCTTATGCACCTCTCTTCTCCAGCTCATTCCCTTCAGGCAGCCCTACATATCATTGCACAATTTGGCTCAATTTCAAATGATAAATTTAATCTGGGTAAAACTGAGGTAATGCCCCTCAGTAAGTGCACACTCCAGGTGGATACAGAGCATCTGGGTTTACAGTGGAAGTCGAATAAGTTGAAATATTTAGGAATATTTCTCATACCTTTGTTTAGTAAATTCAAGCAGCTCAATCTCGATCTCTTGCTGTCAGTGGTGAGGTCTGACTTAACCAGATGATCCCAGCTTTCCCTCTCTTTATGGGGCTGTGTGAGTATCCTCAAGATGAACATACTACCCCGAGTATTGTACCCACTTTTAATATTTAATGGGGTTCTTCCTTTATCCTGATTCTCTCAACTTCACCAAATCTTTAGTTCTTTTTTGTGGAAGGGGAAGAAGGCTAGAAGGAACTGTCTTCACCTCACATGTCTCAAAATAGATGGGGGCTGCAAGCCCCCAATGTCTTCCTTTACTGTTTGTCCATACACCTTTCAAGAACCATACATTGGTTCAACCCCCCCCCCATGACTGTGGGTGACCCTTATTTCCCTCTGAGTAGAAATGGAACATGGTCTGTGTTCTCAATATAATATTGAGTACAGATCGCTTCCCTTTTCATGTAAAAGGCACCTCCCTAAATGATTACAGACTACCCCGCTTGGTTCGTCCCTCCAGGTTCATGCGCAGCTTACTTTGTTTCTGGCAGTGGACCCCAGCAGAGACTTATCCCAAACCTTGTTTGCCAATCCTAGCTTACTAATATCGGAGAAGACCATTAACAGGTTACTATTCTGGCCTACTATGGGGGTGGAGCGGATAGAACAATTGGTGCTGAATCAGAAATTGATGTCCTTCCAAGTAGCTAGTACTGTCTTCAGTTGGTCCCCTTCTCACATCTTTAAATATTTACAAATCTCGCATGTGCTACTTTATCATTTCGGCAGTACCTCATGGGATAACCCTTTTTCATCCATGATTACCTGATACTTGGAGTCCTTACCAACCTCCCACTTAATCTGTTATTCATACCAGTTCCTTATTGCTGTCATGGCACGTAAGGAAGGTGGTAGAGATTATGCATGGGATTACTCCCTTCCATCACTGTCCTCCCCAAGACAATGGCCTTTAATCTGGAAGCATCCATACCAAACCCTTAAGTGGGATCACTATAGAGATATGCAATTCCAGATTAATCATGACCTCTACTATACTCCTGTCAAACTACATAAGATGGGTCATCCTGCAACAGACATTTGTCCTAAATGCCACATAGCCCCTGGTACATTGCTACACATGTTGTGGTCATGTGTGAAGATTGCCCCTTTCTGATCTCAGATCCAATCTCGCCTGGACCCCCTGTTAAATCTTCAGGATAGATTTTGTCTGGAGATATGTATACTAGGAGAATACTTGGGTAAGGTTACAGGGACTCCACGTGCCCGCATAACATTAATCTCAGCAACTGCTAAAAATGTTATCCTAAGACACTGGCTAGACTCTCTCACACCTAGTTATATGGAATGGTACAATGAGGTTTTTTTTGCCTTGCAAGCAGAACGTATCATTGCTGGCTTACGCCGTCATACAGATAGGTATAAGCGTATATGGGAACCCTTTTACACACTACTAATGGTCCATCACCCTCAGACAACCTCTTCATAGGTCACTTCTTAGTTTAGTTATGGCTTCTTATTATGCCTCCTAGTTACAGCCGTAATTGCTATTTGGGTGTCCTTATTATAACTTAGAATGCCCATACATTTTACTCTGGTGGAAGTGGGTGGGGGAGGTAGGGGAAGGTTGGGCTGGGGGGGTCATTGGGGAGTGGGGCGGGTAGTGGTATTCAGGTGGGAGGGGGAATGGGTTGACACTTGTATGTTGAAAAACTGTTTGAGCAAATCCCTGTATAACAAGTTTGTATGTTTTCCTGTTTACTCAATAAAGCATATTGAATAAAAAAAAAAATACTGTGTGAATTTCTGGGCTCACCAGTTCAAAAAGGACATTGAGGCAGTCAAGAAAGTAAAATGCAGGGCCACCAGAAGGATCAAGGGTATGGATAACAAAAGCTATGATGAGACACAGCAGGACCTTAGCATGTTTAGAGTACAAAAGCAGAAATGTGGCACTCAATTCAGAAATCACAAAGGACACTCCAAAATAACAAAATGTGGTGAGTTTATTGAAAAGTCAGGTAGACATTAACAAATAGATGCCCCAGCACTTCAGCCACGTGTGTCTTCCTCAAGGGGCATAAACTCGCCACATTTTGTTATTTTGGAACATCCGTTGTGATTTCTGAATTGAGTGCCACATTTCTGCTTTTGTACTCTCTACATTCTGAATCAAGGATCCATTGTGAGCACTGGCTGAGGTGTCCTGTCACCCTACCTGAGCTAGTGCATAGCATGTTCACCCTGAAGAAAAGGAGGCTTATGGGGGAGAATGATCTCAGTTTTGTGCTTACTCAAGGGTATTGACATGATCGAACAAACCAAGATGTTTAGTTTGGTGTGCTTCAGTAGGATACAGGGGCATGCCATAAAGCTGAATGGTGGCACAGTTAGTGGTAATATTAGGAGGCATTTTGTTCTCCCAGAAGATCGTGAACCTATGGAACAGCATACCAGTGGAGACATTGGACATGAAGATGGTACAAGCCTTCAAGAGAATCCTAAACAAATGTCTGCCTCTCAAAGAAATTACCCTGGGTAGAAGGGTGGTTGGGTAGGAAAAGCCTATGAATTAGTACATCTGCACAGTGTACTTATCAGCCCCCTACTTGTGAAGCAGAGGTGAGGGGCAGCCTCTTTCACAAAACCTATCGGAGAGTGACGGGTTTGAAACTGTCTGTGGGACTCTTTTGCAGGGGAAGTACAGCAGCTGTACCTCAAGGTCCACACCACCACTGTACTTGGTTTCATTTTCCTCTGATGTCACGCACTGTGTTCTGAGCATGAGTGACACTGCTTTGCAATGCTCAAAAAACTTTTGAATATCTCCCCTTTCAAAGGCCCAGGCTTTGCTTCTAAGCGCTTGTTTGTTCATTATAAATTGATACCTTCACAGAAGAATAAAACCTATCTCTTTTAGCAGAACTTTATCTGTTTGCCCAGCTGTCATGAAAGTGAGTAACTGTGGTCTTTGTTCTGACTCAGCTGAACTTATAAATATGATTAATTCATGCTTCTGCACTAGTGACTCAGAAGAAAGCGTAGATTGATCAGTACAATTTGGTTTATTTACTAAGCAGACTGCAAAATGGGTGCCCTGTCCAAGACGCACCTTTTTCTCCACACTGTCACGTGCTCTGTAGTACTAACAAAGATGTTGTTCCTGCTCAGTTAGACAAACACTGCAGATTTCTCTCAGTAAAATGCAGAATAGCAGGGAGCAAACGGGTAACTGGGAGGCTGTCGGATCGAGATGAGATAGCAGTTTATCTGCGCATACAAAGATCAACAAAAGAAGCCAATAAAGTTGCTTACCCAATGTTTTACTGTTGTGTTGAAAACTTCATTGTGAATAAAAAAAAAAACATGGCTTCCATTGTGACAACAGCATAGCTTTACAGTAAAGCGTAGTTCATTGTTCGTGGCTCAAGTTGCCTATGCCACTCATTTCTTATGTGCTGTTAGCTGCAGTTTTAATAAAAAACACTTTTAGCAGAGAACGCTTTCCATATGCTTCCTGGTTAGGGGCAGCTTCTCAGGAACCAAGATGGACACATTATGGCGACCAATCAGTAAAAGGTAGACTGTAGGTTATATTGGATGTGGCACACTCACATATTTAAATTCTGACTCTGTAATCCATTTTTTCTCCTTTGCATAACTCAACATACTGTCAACTTTAAGTTTCAGTGTCTCTGTTGGGTCTGTGTTCAATTTTGTGTAGTATTTTATATTAGTCAGTTGGCTTTTCATCTCCTCCAAGTACATATTTTGTGGCCATCACATGGTGACTCCACCTTGTCAGCTGGTTCGACAATAACTTCTGACATCTTACAAATTTTTTAAGTGCTCTTTTTCCATCTTTAGTTAAGTTCTAAGTGTTGAGTATCATGTTATTTCAGAATGTTGTCTACATCCATGTAAACAAGTTTGCTTAATGTATTTACAGCCTGGCTTGGTACACCGTTAGGGACAAATTTTGATTTTCCTTTACATGATGATTTTTCTGTTATGAAGTCTTTTGTCTCATTGTCATTTTCCTTGATGGTAGAAGCGACATATGTAGGTACATGTGCCACATTGTACGTGAGGTTGGTGCAACTGCCTGTAAGACTTATAGAGGTCAACTTTTACATTAAAGGCATTAAACTTGTTAGATGGCACGAATTGTTAGTCCTTTTTTAAGACCAGACTCTTGTTCCATGTGTAATATTTTTGGAGTCAGATTTATGATCTCCATTTTGTTTTCATTTTTTTGTTTTCATTTTCCTCATGGAGCTCTGAGGAAGGAGTGGCTGCTGCACTCCAAAACGTCAGCATGTCCCTGAATGGTTGCCACAAGGCATCCATCTTGGTGTCCATCTTGGCTTCTGTGGAGCTGTCCCGAGCTTGGGGAGCACATGAAAAGCATTCTGTGTTAAAAATACAATGAGATGTTCAACACAACAATAAAACAACATTGGGTAAGTAACTTTATTGGCTCCTTTTGTTGATCTTTGTATGTGCAGATAGACTGATGTCTCATCCCAATTTGACAACCTCCCAGTTACCTGTCACATGCTCTGGTTTGTGTGTGTATTAATTTACTTATGTTGGCAGTCTGTCACTTTGTCTTAGAGACACAGTCAATTTTTCTTGGGCCTAGCTCCAACCTCTATTCGGAATCCGTAACCTAATCAAGCAAAATTGGTTTAACCCCTTCTATGGAGGTTTAAAAATTAGTTTTGTAATACTTGCAGTTTTAAGTCATTTACTGTATATCCAGACAGCGTTCTTTTCTAGATCAGCCCCCCCACAACAATTAATTGTGAAGATTTACGTGAGTACCTGTATGGCTGCTGCTGCAGTACTTGGTAGCTGCTGTCATATTGTACCTCCATGTGATGCAGGCTGAGGTCTGGGAGTGCACATGGTGATGACATTTAATTAAAAACTAAATACTGTAGGTTACAAACCAGCACTCACTTTGAACCTCCACAGGCGATAGTATTCTATTCTATTATTGCTCAACTAGATTGGGTGCAATGCAAGAGGAGGCCAAAAATGGTCCTAGAAATCGTAAAAGTCTCTCTTCAAAAAAAAAAACAACAACACAGTAGCAAGCTATACTGTATGCAATAAATAATGCCTTACAGGGTAGGCAGTATTGGGCAATACTGGACCACCCAGGGGCATAATGAGGCCCAAACACTGCAGGTGGAGGGCCTTATAGGCCCTGGAAGGTCCAGTATTGCCTATACTGCCCACCCTGGATGATATTATTGCACTTAGAAAATGGGCAACATGTGTCATTATTTTTATAGGATTACAAAAAACAAAGTATTACTATAAAAATTGACTATTATTGATTTTTTTGCCCTACTTTAGTAAGGTAGTCCCTCTACTGCTGGCATTGGTAGCAGAGGGCGGTGTAGGTATAATTACCAGTAGATGGCACTGAGTGTTTTGAGTTCCTGCTTGACTGTATGTTTGTGTGCCTGGATCTGATTTTTTTTTTTCTGTCACTCTTTTTTTTGTTGTTGTTAAGAGGGACTGTGGTGGGGGTGAGACCCGTGAAAGTGTGAGAGTGATGGCGCAGTAAGAAGACTGGCACTGTTTAGTGCTGTTTAAGGAAACTGCTTGTATTAATAGTCAGGAGCCAGGACCATACTGAGGAGCTGGTGTACGCCATTCCAGAAGATGTGCGCTGCTCATGATGAGGCAGATCGTGGTCAGGCAGGAGAAAAACGTACACCCAGGCAGGAGCATTTACTGGCATCAATGATCGTTGTAAGGGCTTAAAATGTTGTAAAGAAATGTTGGAACTGCTGTATTTATAGAGCTTTATTTATGAATGACTAGTGGGGAGGGCAGAGTGGAGCGGCACAGCTTGAAAGTGTGAGCGAGAGCTGATTTTGAAACAAAATTTTCAGAGGAAGAAGCAGTTGGGGGAAGTGTGTTTTGCATTAAAAATGGCTAAGTTTCCTTTATACTGCAGTTAAGTTGTGGGGTGGGGAGGAGCTTACCCGCTCGCTTCACTCGGTAAGCGAGCGGAAAAAAATGGTGGCAGCTGAACTTTCAACTTCAGACTGGCACAGGGATATCAGTTTGACATTGACAGTGAGGCATGGCAGGTTGGCACTTTTTATTTCTTTGTCATCTATTGAAAGTTAATGTACCCCCTGATAGGGGTATCTGCCAGTCAGAGACCAGGAAATAAAAAGCCCATGGAATAGGATGAACTCTTCAGGAGCAAAGATCCTGTTTTCATGCAAATGACCTCAGTAATAAATAATAGGGAGGAGGAATGCAAACCTAATATAAAAATACAAGCTGAACTGTGTCTAAATGTTATGTTTTGTTAAAGTTCTCTTGAAGGCATCAGCTGCTCTTTAACTGTTCTGAATTAAACTATTCCATTTATTCTTAACATTTATTGGAGTTATACTGAAAGCACATGTGCTTAACCATGACAGTGTCTGGTTATGAGACGGTAAATATGTTCATTATATATGGTATGTTTTTGTTAGATTAGCTGTTTTGTTTAATGAAACAAAAATGCTTGTTTGATTCTAATTTTGGTTTGGACATTTTTTTTTGTGTCTTCTGCCTGTGGGTCAGAAGAAAACTTACGCAAAGATTAAATAAATAACATTCTCCACTCATACCTCATAACTAGAATATAATTAGAAATAACATTTGACTGGCAGGCCGGTGGTGCTGAGGGTTGAGGTGCTGGACATCACGCCTTGTGCCACGCTGGTGACCTAGGTTAGGAAGCAGGCTCGGATCGGCGGGGGCTGGGAGATGATTGAAGTGACTGCTGGGTTGCTCTCATCTCCTGAACTGGGGAGGCGAGTTTCCTTGCTCTTGGCTGACACCCAGTGGAAGCTGGGTGTCAGAGCAGAGGTCTGGGAGACTGATGTTATGTCAGGAGAGTGGAGGGAGACTGTGGTTCTGGGAGCGCACATGCACTCACCGTGTCACCACAGCTCCGGGTCTGTGAGGAAGAAAAACATAGAAACTCTATGTCTCTCCATTTCCATATGTCACGGGCCCAACTCCATGCAGATCCCCACTGGTGAGAGTGTGGGAGGAGCAGCTGATGAGGTTGGGAGCTTCCGGGTATGGGCCTGATGGCAAAGCATAGGTGGCAATGGAGGAGCAAAAAGCTCTATGAAACAAGAAATAACATTTGGAGTTTGAACTGTCTTGGTCAGGAGGTGCTTTTAATAAAAAAGCATCCCTGGTAACAAGTAGTGAGATAAATGTTCACCCTTAAATCATCTATTGTGCATTATACAATGCATTAATTGTGTGCATTGCTGAACATTTGGTTTGCTGTAGTGAGGTTGATGGGTCACACTTAAATCATGGGTTGTGTATTACAAAATGTATTCATTCTGTGCATTACAGAATATTGTTGTGTTGTAGTGAGGTTAATGGGGCTCCCTTAAATCACCTGTTATGCATTACAACATTTATTAAGAATGCATTACAAAATACTGGTGTGCTGTAGTGAGGCTGATGGTTCTCCCTGAAATTGTCTGTTGTGCATTATGCAAAATCGTGTGCATTACAGAATAGTAGGGTGCTGTAGTGAGGTTTATGGATCACCCTTAAATGATCAGGCACGTGAACAAAATTATTAATTTTGCACAGCCACAATGTGACCATTAAAACACAGTATCCAAAAATATGAGAACAGGCTCTTGTCTCCACAGTACTACCAACAAACATTTATATTGGTCATACAAAAATGCTTTGTGATGACTGGTTTCCAAAAGTAATGAGCAGCAGTCTTCCACTGGAACTCCTTCCATCTAGAGAATGTTTTTTTTTCTTCATTGCAGGGATACAGACAAGCATGCATTTGCCAAATCGGTACCTTATTCTAATCTCCATTCATATTTGACATGCTGCTTAGTTGGTTTATTAAAGAGATTTTCCGATTTACAGCCCAGAATTCACAGTTGTCATCATCAAAACTCTATTACACAGATTCCTCACAAAATTTTAATTCCGGGTCCTTGTCTTGTTTATTTATTTATTTATTTATTTATTTTATAGAGACAGTGTGATTAAAACAGGATCTTTTCCCCTTAAACTTAATCTGGTCAATAGGGTGGGCACAATATTAATTATCAAATACCACAGATAATGAGTTTTTCACTATTTGCGACTGTTCTTGAAAAAATACTCATAACAATAAATATAACCCAGACCCAGGAAGGGTGGCTTCTCAGATACCACTAGAGAAGCCCAGATGGGACCCAGAAGGGTAGGCAGTGAGAGACCTTTAAGCCTCAGGATGTCTATTTTTGTTTTATAAAACAAATCAACAGCATTTTAAATGACTGTTTGGATAAGAGTAAGGGAGATCAGCAGTAGGATGGAAGGCAGGCATTCTGGGAGGTTATGAGGCTGGGACTAAGGCAGTTAAGAGTCAGTGCCATTACAGTTTGGGTCAAGGTCACGTGACTGCTAGTGATGAATCACTCACTAACAGTTTAGTATTTAGATCCCGTAAGACCAGCAAAACTGCAGCACTTAGGAACCTGGAGCATGAGGGTCGCGGAGCAGGAGGGCAGCGGAAGGTCCATGAAGCAGGACGGTGGTGTCTACAGGGGCATCCTCAGGTAATCCTCTATGTACTGTTCCACAGGGAACTCAGCCCAAGTTTCTATCAAGTAAGGTAAGACACAGGTTCCTTCCGCTGAGGGTGTTTGTCTATAATCGTGGTAAGTAACTGGGGGAGCTCAAGGTATAGATGACTGTGTATGTTTTTTGACTTCTGTAGTTGGTATTAGGTAGGGAGTTTCTGCAGGTAAAAACTAAGTGTGGTAAGTAAGTAGGAGTAACCAAAGGGCCCAATAAGCCAAGTAGGGAGAGGGCTCTTACTGGTTACTCAAGGGCTCACGGTAAAATCCTGTCTGATGTACCCTGACAAACTACTCTCAATAGTGTAAGCAAGGCAAGGCAATGTTTATTTCTAAGACACCCAATCCCAGAGGTTCTGGGCACCGTACAGAAAACGTACAACAAGCAGGGTACCTGGTAAAATGTCATGCATAAAATAAATAATAAAAATAGCAATATCAGAATCAATAGTAAACAACAATATCAGAATCAGCAGATTTTCTTCAGGTTTAGTGTCTCTTTTAGACAGCTAGGTTGGAGGTCCACAGGGCTACAGACAAGACAGACATCTAGGGGAGCAAGTGGTGGAGGATGGGGAGAGTAGGGGTATAGATTGGGAGGGGGATCAGGGGCCTGATGAGATGCAACACCTGCAGAGCAGCAATTTTGAGGGAGGTACTTTGGAGATGGCAGTGCTGAACTGTGTGTAAGAGGATTGCAGCACTCGCTGTGGAGAGGACTATGGTTAAGGCCGAATTTAGCCTCCTCTATTGCAAGTCTGTGCCAGTGCTATTGAAGGCAGCTACTACTGCACTCCCCCCAAAGGACACCGATAATCTGGACTGGAGGGTGGACTGTAGTCGCAAGGGAAGTGAGTGAAAGAAGGTCCATGCGGGAAAGGATGGGGGCCCTGAAGTGGTGACAGTATACTAGTTCACTCCTCTGGGTCATTTGATCCAGTCTCCCCAACCAGGAGATCAGAACCTGTTACTTCTCAGAATACGAGGAACTTGGAGTCTCAAGGGAAGGAGACAGCTAGGAAGGTACTAGTGGTAGGACACTCCTATTTTTAGGGTGACGGAGGAGATAGTGAGTGTGAGGGACCAGGTGAGCAGGACTGTTAGATGTCTTCCAGGGGGCTGCATCTGGAAAGGATACATGTAGAGTAGAGAGGCTTGTTAGAGGCGTGACTAGGGAGAATGGGTTGGCTGTCACTGTTCACCTGAGAACAAATGACCTGGTCAGCAGAGCCATAAAGGAGGTGAATTAAAGCTTCAGAAACCTGGGAGGGAAGTTGAAGCTTATGATCTCAGTATCCTTTTCCATGGTCCTGTCAGTTTGGTCTAGGGGGGAGAGAGAGAGAGAGAGACAACGTGCCTGCTGATCCTTCATTTCAACTCCTAGCTAAAGACACGGTGCAAAGATGAGGGATTGGTTATGTAGGAGACTGGGGCCACTCATGGAAGAACAGAAAGCAATACAGGCGGAATGGCCTACAACACTCCAAGGAGGGCCCATGATGTTAGAAAGAATGTTTAGAGAGTGAGTAGAGGTACTTTTAAACTAGCACAGAGGAGAGACAGACCAGTGATTGATAGGTACATCAACTCAAAGGAGGGAGGCCAAGAGGTCCTCTCCAAGTGATAGAAAATATGGAAGGAAAACCAGAATAAAACAAAGGGAGTAGAAAGGGCAGAACAGCATGCAAGGAAAGGATGACAGGTAAGTCAGGAGAGGGAGGGCAGAGTAAGGTAAGAATTGGGCTACAGAGGAGAAAGTGGGGGAAGATGAGTGGGATGGAGGCAAAGAGGGGGATGCAAGCGACATGGAGGGATGTGCACTAACACCAGGAGCCTAGGAATAAAAACCAGTGACCTTGAATCGGTTATGACAGGAGCACACTTGGACCAAGCGACAATCATAGATATGTGGGTGAATCAGAACCAAGACTAGGATCCTACCATTCCAGTGTGTGCAGTGTTTAGGAGGGAACAGAGAGAAAGGAAGGGGGAGGGGTAGCACTCTACATTAGGGAGAGCATAAAGGCCACAGAGATCAAGGATAGTGAAGAGGGTAAACACATAGAAACAGTGTGGGTTCAGGTAGTCACAGATGGTAGAGGAGCACCAGGATAGGAGTGGTATATAGACCGCTATTGCAGAAAGAGGCAGCAGATAGGGAACTAGATGATGAGATTAGAAGGGATTCTAATCAGGGGGAGATGCTGCTAATGAGTGACTTCTACATTCAAGATGTGGACCAAAAGATCCCAGCAGCAGCAAGTGTGAGAAATTAGCTGCTTGTAGAGGCATTATATGAAGCTTTCCTGATGCACAGGGTCAAGATCCCTTGTCTATTGCAAATTATTGGATGTTTACTGCCTTATGTATGTACCGTTCCCTCTGCCCCCTTCCCCCAGGATGCACCTGCAATCAAGCACTACTGCTCAGAGTGCCTTCCTGGTAAACTTTTAAATAAATAAATAAATAAATAAGTAGCCTACAAAGGAGGAAGTCATACTTGATTTAGTCCTCACCATCAGGGACAGTATAGAGGAAGTCATGGTGTAGGGCCCACTACATATGAGTCACCATCAGACTGTGTGGTTTAATGTCAATCTAGTAGCAGAGAAAAAGCAGTCACAGAAAAAAGTCCTGGATTTTAGAAGAGCAGATGGTGGCAGTATATACGGGGTGCTACAATATAGATTAAGGAATAATGGCAGTAGTGAGGGTGGAAAAGAAGTGAGAATTAGTCAGGGACACAGTCTTGGAAGCCAGCAGTCTCTGCATCTGTGTAGTAGGGAAAAACAGGTGGGTAAGGAACCACTGTGGTTCACTAAGGCGGTGGGAGATGCAGTGATGGAAAAAAACCTACAAGAAATACAGAAATAAATAGGAAGAAAGGGGATAAAGCAGAATTTCTAAGCAAAATAATGGAGGTCAAAAAGGTGGTGAGGAGGGCAGAGTCTGACACTGAACTGAGACTAGCCAAGTGAATGAAAAGGGAGGATAAAACGCTGCTTCGGTATTTAAGGGAGAAGCACAACACAAAGGAATAGTCAGACGAAGAAAGAGGGAAAGATGAGAGGAGGAGTACAAAAGAAAGGCAGACATACTGAACCAGGTTTTCTGTTTACTATTCACAGCGGAGGATAAGGGACCTTTTACAGACTGTATTATCAAGTTAAGGAGTGAAGGGGAGAGGGTGTCAATGAGTATCATTTTTCAGAGTCAAGGGTATTAAAGGTACTAAATGCACTGAAGGTGGACAAGTCTATTGGTCTAGACAGTCTGCATCCCCAAGTACGGAAGGAGATGGCTCAGGTCCTGTTTGTGCTGCTGGCTGAGTTCTTCAGCAGCTCACTGGGGATGGGGGAAGTGCCTTGAGACTGGAGGGCAGCAAGTGTGGTGCTACTGCACTAGAGTGGGAGTAGGGACGAACCGGAACACTACAGAACTGTCAGTCTGATGTTTTTGATGGGGAAACTGCTAAAATCTTTAATAAAGGATAGGCTAGTATTTTTCCTAAAGGAGAATAGACTTTAAGATAATAGACAGCATGGGTTCACAGGTGGGAGATTGTGTCAGACAAATCAAGTCGACTTCTGTGATGGGGTGATGAAGGTAGTGGACAAGGGCTGACAGTTCACTTACTGTACATTGATTTCGGCAAAGCCTTTGACTCTGCCCCACATGTGGACTGGTTAAAAAGTTAGGAGACCAGGGGATAAGGGATAAAATCCTGAAGTGGGTAAGCAAATAGCTGAGTGACAGAGCCCAGAGGGTGGTACTTTATGGGGAATACTCCCATGGTGGTGGGGGTCACCAGTGGGGTGGCACAGGAATGGTCCTGGGACTGGTCCTCTTCAACATTTTATCTGTAATATTGGTGAGGGGATTCAGTGGCAGATCTCCCTATTCACAGATGATACAGATCTGTGGAACAGTGGATAGTGAGGAATGGGTAAGAAGTATAGTAAGAAGGAAGCCTTAGAGAGACAGTAGAAGTTGTCATGGGTGTGTCAGTTAAAAATTCAATGCCAAAACATGCACAGTAATGTACATAGAAGCAAACAATCCAAAAATTAAATGGGGAGTTGCACTAGAAAGTGCTACTGTGGAGAAGGACCTGGGGGAATAGCTGATAATCTTAGGTCTACAGCACAGGACAACATGGCCATGGGGAAGGCAAATAGGTCTATGGGTCGTACAGGAAGGGGGATCAGCAGTAGAAGGAAGGAGGTGATACTGTCACTGTACAGGTCCCAGGTGCATCATCACCTGGAGTACTCTGTGCAGTTCTGGAGCCTGCACTTGAAAAAAAGACAGGAAGAGGGTGGAGCAAGTGAAAAGGAGAGTAACCAAAATGATCTAAGGTCTGTAGGAAAGGACTTACATGGAGAGATTGGGATATTCCTATTAGCCCTCCCTGTAGAGGTCCTCCGCTGCTGCAGGTGACTGGGGATCCTCCGGAGGTGGGGCAATACCTACAGCAGAGGTCCTGGGTATGCTGATCGGGGGCAGGATTGGGTTGGTGAGAACTAGGAGGTACCTGGGGAGGGTTTGTAATTGGGTCCTCTCTCCCTGGTTCCCCTCCTCAGGGCTCCACTAAATGACTGCGAGTATGTAGGAGTCTGTCCAGCAATTCATCCCTTGATAAAGCTTACTATAGTGAAACATTGGGAACTTTAGTATTACCACTGCTGATGTGATCTGTCTGTGAGTTTTTGAATGAAGACTGTCTTTGGAACCTGTACTCAGTGTGGATAGCAAATCCTTTTGAGGCTGAGTGCCATTCTCGTTCAACTGTGTTACTCTGCATAACATCTGCTCAGTTCCAGTTTACTTTATGGTTTAAAAAAACAGATGCCAATTGTTTGTTTTTTTTTTTCATTTAATGTCAAATTAATTTTGTCTGAAATGCTAGTGAACTACCGTTTAACACTACAAACCCATGTTTGAATAAAGTATGCAGAGGGCAGGTCATTTTTTTTTTTTTTTACATTTGTTCTTTCACATTGTAGTCTCGATACAGTGCACAGCAAGAAAAACTGAAACAGGACAGCAGGTTTCTAATACAGTACACACATAATTGTTATTCAAATGAAGGTCTTTGGACACTTTTATGACGGATGATGTTTATTGCAACATAAAATGATTCATTTCTCGCTACATGGATGATGTTCATAGGGCAGATCTCACTCAGCTGATGTCATCACATTAAGGATGTCATGGCCATTTTAGGATCCTACTGAAGCATGGTCTTTGAATAAGAGGCAGGGTTGTGTTTACATTTGTTGGGATATTAAACAGTATCAGAAATGGATTAAAACATATTTGTGAGGGAAACTGAGTGTATCATTATGTGGGTAAGCCTCTAACCTACTGTACTGTGGTTTGGTTTGGTTTCTCAGAAAGACCTGTTTATATGCCCTTTAAAGTTGAGGCAGCATTTTTATTTTGAATAATGAGTAGCCTGGAAGGGCCTCACCCCAGTGCTTCAATCCGTGCTATTCCTTCATCAGGGGGTTCAACAGGGCATTGCTCATTTTTCGTATTCCTATGCAGTTAGGGACCTGACTACTTAAAAGTTCTCCTGGTTCCTTACGTCCCAACCAGCCCTCTTCACTTCTGTGATGCTTGCTCGTGGTCCCTCCTTCCCATTTGAAACTATCTGGGGACAGGGCTTTTGGTGTGGTGGCTCCCATGCTCTGGAATACACTACCTGGAAATGTCCATTCTGCTCACAAAGTGGAGGCCTTCAAAGCCTTTCTGAAAACATTTGTTTACTCAGGCATTTCCCAGTTAGTTTTAATATGAGTGTTATTTACGTATCCTGATATTATTTTGTTTGGTTTATTTTTTTTACTGAAGTGTTTTTTTAACTTTATTTTTTAATATTGAGTGAACAGTGCCCTGAGCCTACAGGAAAGGGTGCTTTACAAATAAAATTTGCCTTCCAGTGCCCTATCTCAGCCTGTACATGCTGGAGGCAAGGAAAGAGTGCGAGGAGCTACGACTGAGAATACAAGCATCTCCATGGGATTAATAAAGTAGATAACAAAATTGTTCATGTTGAGTGCGAACACAGACTCCAGAGGAAACTCGATGAAGCTGGTGGGGGGAGATTTAAGAGGGACATCAGATAACGTCTTTATGGAGAGAATGAAGGACAGATGGAACAGACTGTCAAAGGAAGTTGTCTGTTCAAAACTAATGAAGGGATTCAGACAGGTGTGGGACATATGCATAGGGCTGACGAAGACAGTGGCTAAAGGGAAGGGGGGGGTGGAGGGAGTTAAGGACTGCTAAAGCCCTCACAATCAACACAGATAGGTAGGACTGGGCAGACCTGATGGGCTGAAGGGCCTTTATCAGCCAACAGATTCTGTTTCTATAATAGACAAGGATGGCCAGACCAGAGTTCTTTTGCTGATGCCCTCGATGGAACTTTGAAGGGGAGGACTTATTCTAGGTGTTGGGAAACACTCTGGTTCAATGACTTTGTTAAGCAAAATGTTGCCATCATGTACTCCATGGGTATGTGAGGTACATAGCTGAAATCCACTTACCTCCACTTTGATGACTTTTGGCACAGTCTCTGACATCGAGAAACACACTCCAGAGGGGGCTGAAGACTAAAGAGACATGCTGGTCCAGTTTAAACTGCACAGTCAGAATCACTGAGGAGAATGTTCCAAAGTGACTGCAACAGCTACCTGAGGTCAGTTGTGGGTACAAAATTGGAGCCTCTAGCTCTGCGTATGTGTTTGATAGTTAGGGCATCAATGGTAGCTCTACCACTTGCCATCCAGATGACCCGGGTTTGGACGCCTACCTGAGACAATTAGTTCCAACCAGCAAAGTGGGGTTCTGGCACTGTCTCATACACCTCCTGCTTCAGGAAGGGAGGACACATCATTCTGTTGCATGATCGCCTCCTAGTGGTCTGAGGAGGGCGTGTTGTGCAGGGAAGAATAAATGGTCCCTCTGGAACAGCTTCATGTTGGCACACACCCACTCACCTGGTGAGTGAAGCGGGAGCTTTACACATCCAGAGCTGGGCCAGCAGGGAAGTTCTGTAGGGATGGGGGGGGGGGGCTCAGCCACCCTTCCGACAGCTCCGATAGGCACTTTGCAGAGTCAGTCCTGAGGACCATGCCCTAGAGAGGGATGAAGAAGAGCTTAGTGAGGAATTATACTCTAGCAGCCCCAAACAGAGGAAGCTGCTCAACCCCTTGGCCACAGTAGGGCCGTACTGACTTTGCCTGCACCTCGCTGGCTCCTCCTCCCCTGACTTTGATCATTGAGTGAAATAGCCTCCTGCTGGCTTTGGGGAATTGGGATGTCCAACCTATGGGGGAAGAGCAGTGGATTACAGTCGAGGATTCAGGAGGGGATGTTGAATAGTGTCTGTTGGACCATCGGAGGACTCCTACAGCAGGAAAGAAGGGCTTGAACAGGTGGAAGGAGAACCTTGCAGATGGCAAAGAGAAATACAGGCAAAAACAGAAAGTAAAAGGGAATAAAAAGATGAGGAATAGTTAGATTGGTATCTGGGCAAGGAAGTGATAACTTGGAAATGCCCAGTAGAACAGCCCCTGAGAGTTAAATGCACAAGTTACATATTGTTATTTGTATTTAATCATTTTTCTGAGATCCCCAACAGCAACAACTCCATTGCACTGCTCCACATTCAGGAGTTTCAGACCCCCCGGAAATTGCTGCAGGTGCGGGGAAAAACTGCTACAAGTGGGGCTTTACTTGTGGAGCTGCAGTTTCCCCCACACATGCCATATTTTCAGAGCTAGAGCTGGGTTATGAATGGCTCACCGTTTTGTGGCAGCTTGCAGACACTTTTTGGGTGCAGCTGCACCAAAATGGTACACCAGGTGGGACCAGGCTAAACATCCCCTGCAGCTGCGCCTGATGAAAATACAAATCTCTGCACTTGCAGAGTCCATCATGCAACGGTGACTGCGGAGTGGGATTTAGTCCCTGACAGGCTGAAAATCCATCTTCAGTTCTGCAACCAGTCTCAACTATGTGCACACACTAAGGACTGTGGGAAATCCCATTAGGGTTTGTGGGAGTACCTTCAGCACCTGTGGGAGCAACTGCAGGATAGTGATTGTTGGAGGGGTGGCAGGAATCTGTGTTGGGGATTGTTTTATTGCTGTCTTGCTTCACTTTACTCTTTTCTCCCATAAAGGATGTTCCTGTCCCACCCCACAGTAAAGTCCTCTGCTATTGTTGGTGCCATATTTACTGCCTCATTTGTCATTATGATGTTGCATTTTGTTTACCATATTGCATCATAAGGGTGATTGTTTAATAGGGGGTATTGTGTTATATGCTGGTTGGGTCCCCATAAACATAGGTGGGCACAGATCTTTATCTTGTATGGCAGCACCTCGGCAGCTTTTGGCAAAAGTATTTCCATAGGTGGAGGCACTGCGTCAACAGTAAATTCCAGTAACACCCTGAACCAGGCACCATGCAACTGAAGGCCTAAAGACTCAGTCACTTCCTTCCAACTACCTGGTTGTGTCACTCACCTCTTATGGGGCAGTCTACACACCTGTGCACATGGCTTGTAACACCAAACATGTCACATGAAAGTGAATAGTTAACTGCATCTTTATTATTCACCAGGCTTAGGACCCATTGGCTACTGTCTGTTTACAGCACTGAAATATCAGCTGTGTAAAACAGACCCAGCATCTGCAGATGAGGTTGTGAGGGGGCCAGCAGTCAGAAGAACCCCCCTCTCCCAACAAACCACCTTGCCTCACTAGCGGATTCCCTGCTCACCAGGACTCTGCCCTCCAGTCACAGCCAGTCAGCAGCTGCAAAAAGACACAGTGCCCAATCAGATGGGAAGCGCCAGTTTTCAAACTCTGCGAGCATTTTCTTAAGTTCCAGGAAGAGCGCAAGTGGCACTCACACCAGCTACTGGACCCAGAATTTGCAGATGATGTCATGAGGGTGCCGCTGGTCAGAAGAACCACCTTCAGCCACAGTGAACCACCTCAACTCACCAGCAGTTTTCCTGCTCACTGGGACTCTGTCCTCCAGAGGCAGCCAATCGGCAGCTATAAAAAGATGTGGTGCCCAATTGGAAGGGGATGCCAATTTTCAAACTCGAACGGCATTTTCTTAAATTCATGGAAGACAGCAGGCAGTGTTCACACAAGCTACTGTACCCAGCATGTGCAGAAGGGTTTGCGAGGGGGCCAGTAGTCAGAAGACCCCTTCCCCAAATGAACCGCCTCTCTGCCGTCTGGTGGTAGCCAGTCGATGGCTGCAAAAAGACATGGCACTCAGAAGTGAGACACCAATTTTCAAGTCAGCCAGCATTTTCTTAACTACAAGGTCTCTGCACTTGTTTGCCACTCTTCCAGTTAGGCTTGTTATGTGAGGAGTAACTAATTTCTTAAACATTTCCCTACTAGTGATCCTCCACAGAAAGGACTGAGTGCAAAAGACATTAAGTAGTCTGTCAGAAGTCAGCCCAAGGAGGCAGCCAACGGCCAGTTGTGCTGCTCCAATCAACCCTACAGGTCTCCCTGATCTCTTTGTACTCCATCCAACAGGTGCAAACTCAAGTCCTGCTACAGAATCTCTGTACTCTGCTGTATCACTATTGGTCCTTAAATTAAGCTACCGGGTTGCAGTTCTGAACTGTTATATTCCACTTACCTCTGTAATTGGCAGTATAGTAATTTCTGATGAGGTGTCTTGCACAGTGGGGAGCTTACCTAAGTTTTACTTCATTAGTTATACCCATCTGGAGTCCTCCCCTGTGCAGCTTAGCCACAACAATCTTTTCTAGGCTATATTCCATTTTGTTTGTTCTGGCATTTTACTTCTGTGGTTTAGACATGGTGTTTTATAGGGTCCAGCTAACTTGCTGTCTAAGGTCTGCCAATTTTTGGGAAGGCCTGGCCTAAGGTTCAATGTGGGGAATAGCTCCTCCATTTAACAACCTCTATTTAAGCCCTCCACTAAACGCACCTCCATTGCTTACAGAGTGTTTTTTGTTCCCTGGGCTCTCTGCGTGACTTATGTGACTGCAGTGCCCACACCTCCTGCTATTGTATGTTTCCATTCCTTGTGTGCCCCCCCACCAGCTTGCCTTCCTTTGTTTTTGTTTCTCCTCGTTCTTGTCCTGGTCTGGTTTCTCTTTCCTCTGTGACTCCTGCCGCCTCCCTGCTCTGCTTCTTGCTTGGTTTCCTTGCCTCCCTGATCCCGGGTTTTTCCCTCTGTGTTTCTTTTTTGGGCTTTCCACCCACATTCCTTCCCTGCTACCTCCTACGCCCTGAACGCCCCAGCTCCTTCTCCACCATCCAGATTCCTTCCTCTCTCCTCAGGCTGCTCACCCCTCCCTGTCTGTCCCTTGCGAGCATCACCACCAGTCTTGATTTTCCCTGCTCTACAGCATGCCATCTCTCTAAGGCCACTGTATTTGGGTAATTTCCAACCATTGTCCTGCACTGCTTCCTACCTGCTGTCTGCATTTACAAGGTGTCCATAGCCACTAGGCCATCGCTCACTGCACTGGACGCTCACATCAGCATGTTTGCCCTGCTTGTCTGACATCCCGATACTGCTTGCATGTTATCCCCCTCTGAAGTCCTCCCTCCAGATATTGAACCCCAGAACACACTGCCATACAGTATTTCCACTTAGATTGTCTCCATTCTGCTCTGCACAGAAATGTTAACTCACTCACCTCTCCGGACACCTGTGTGCTTGTCTGCATTCCAGTATGTGTGCTGACCTGATATCCTTGTCAGTTCTAATTGCTGTTTACTCTCCAGACTCTCTGCACTGCACCGGGGTGTTACTTCATAACCCGCTCCTAGTATTATTCGGCAACCCGTCACCCATGCATTCAAACTTTCCTATGCTTTCCCTATTACATCATTATTCACAGAATACACTCCAATACAATTGAAAAGCACACGATACAAAGGAAATTGACACCACCATCACAGGGCAATGAAATGCAAACCATTACATCATATCTCTCTTCATAAATTTTTCAGAACACATAACCACAATATTTAAAGCTCTGTTACTTGACTCAGGGAACTGCCCTTCACTACCCAGACCCCTACGGACATGGATGGACATAATGCCCACACAGTGAGGCCAGGCTCTTTCCAATAGGAACCTCCCTAGCAGGCCAGCAGGACTTCTTCCACCAGTCCTCTTCCAGAGAGCCCTTTCACACTAGTAATGGATCCTAATCACACAGCTGGTGGCCTGAGTCATTTCTATTGTCACACTATTCCGATTCCATTTGGGACACACATCTGTCAGTTGCCATTTGTGCAGGGGTCAACCTTAACCTTTTTGTGCACTAGCCAGCAGGGCAAGTTGATTCAAAATTGCACTAGCCCGCAGACGATTGCACTAGCCCTCAATTATAATGCTACATTTTGATCACTTATACAGGAAGCAATGCAAGCCAAGAAATACTCTGATTATTGCATTTATCCTGCTCCCACATTGCTTCCAGCTCCCCAGCAGGAAAACATAGACTACAATGCCATCACACACAGTGAGCCCCCCCCCATTGTTTTGTACCATGGCTCCTCTCTTCCTCTTTCTGCCCCCCAACCAAACCAGAGTACATCACAACAGCAAATGTTTAATCAAGCAGTCCTAGCTCTGCACACACAATACCTGACATCATCATGCACCTCTACACACTGTCACCACTTCTACTCATTTTTACTGGCAGGATGCTTGCCGCGACTTATAAACTCGCTAATCGATTCTTTACCTCAGACTACCTTGAACATCAAACTTTATACGAATTGGATCAGTCACCCATAACTTTACAAATCATCGCAAATCCCATAGTGTATCATCTGATTTTATATCAATCAAATTATGCTCTCCTGACTCATTACGTCCCTACAATCCCTTTGAACATGCATCTTTCATCACCTTGGAAATATGAACTACATTAGCCCTTCTTCCACTGGATCTGCTCCACATATAGGATTCTACCATCCCTACAGAAAAGAAGTACCCTTCATTCCCAGGATCATCATTCAGTCTGCATCATCCTTCGATCGAGACCAAACCTTTATCTCCAGGGCACTCAAAGACTCTCTTGTACTCATTTCTACTTTATGGATGCTTCCTTAGCAACTCTTCATTCATCATTGCCTCCCCAGACCATGCCTTGACATTCAAACCTTTCACAAGTTGGATCATTCACCAATGACTTCTTGTACCATAGCATTCCCACCATTCCCCGCTAGTAACTTATAGATCAAGTCTTGCTCCCTCTGCTCATTACACTTTTGCAGTTCCATGGGACAAGCATCATACATCATCTTGGAAACTTGGACTTCCTTCATCCTCCTTCACCTGGATTTACTTCACACTTAGGATTCTATCGCTCCTTCAGAAAAGACCTACTCTTCAGCCTCAGGATCATCGTTCAGTCTGCATCATCCATGGGTCAAGGATGGATCATCGTCTCTCCCAGCAACTCACCAACCTCAAATTAGCTATGGTTACTAGAACCTAGGTCCTTCTCCTTTTAGTATGCCCAGAGGACGGGCAGATCTCCAGCCATGGGTCCTCAGAGGTTTCCTCCACCTGGGGTTTTTTCCCTCTCCTGAGTGCCAGGGGGTCATACTCTCTGTGAGTTAGAGGAGGTACCTTTTTGGGCCTTCTATTCCCTACAGATTACTATCTACATACCTACTACTCAAGGGTGGGAATAGAGTAAAGTCACAAAAAGTAGTATAAGTTACACAAGCACTATATACCCCATCTCTCCTCATTGCTATTCCATAAACATTGAATGGGAGGGCCTGGCCCAAGGTTCAGTGTGGGGAATAGCTCATCCCACAACCTCTATTTAAACCCTTCACTAAGCGCACCTCCATTGCTTAGGTAATGTTTTTTGTCCACCACCATCCCCTCCTCCTCCTTCTCCGGCGCCCGTCTCACCCTTGTTCCGGGGCCTTCTATTCCCTACAAATTACTACCTACATATCTACTACTCAAAGGTGGGAATAGAGTAAACCCACAAAAAGTACTACAAGTTACACAAGCACTATATACCCTACCTCTCCCTATTGCTATTCCACAAACATTGAACTGGCCTAGCCAGTCTAACTGCTGTTGATACCGAAATGTTACATTTAGTCATCTTAATTGTCCTTACAGACTATGCTATTCCAGCTCCCAGCTACCAGTTTCAGCTTATCCCAGATGCTACACCTACCTTCCATTTCTCAAACCTAATACTAGCTTCCACTGCGCCCCCCCGACTTAGCATGGTGCCTTAAATCAAAACATTTATTTATCTTTAGCCATCTGACCAAATATTCCTTCCAAAGGCCTCTGATTAATCCAGTGTTGGTCACTCTAGTGTGTGGCTCCTACTTCTCTGCATTACATTATCTGGTGCTGTATAGCCCAGTCCTGGTTCACTGACTTATGCTAACCCTGCTAGCACCCCCAATGGTTTAGTGTTAAGGGTTTCAGAATAGATCACCTAAATATCCATGGTCTTATGGCCAGCTTCACTGATCTTGAGGCTTGGGTAATGCATTGCAGTCCTGATATGCTTGGGCTAACTGAAGCCTGACTCAAGTCCTCCATCCCAGGCTCTGTGTGCGCCTTGCCAAGTTATAAATAGCTTAGACTTGACTGCCCTACCTCTAAACTGAGTGTAGGCATTATAATCTACCTCAGAGATCACCTGCAGCTCACTGTCCCACCTGTGAGTACTCAGTCTTCCTGTAAAGCCCTGCACTCTCTGTTAGTTCTTGGGAATACTAAGAAAGTACACATTGCATGTGTTTACAATCCCCCAAAATGTGGAATAGCTGGTTTATCTGATGTTATCAACTAGAAATACTCCTCTCAGGTGACCTCAGTCTAGATTGGTTTAGCAATAAGTCTAGTGCATTTGAAACCTTGACAGGTAAACTGCATCTTGCTCAGCTTATTACCTGCCCCACTAGGGTAACAAAGAGGAGCAACCACCAGTCCCTTATCGACTAGATCCTTACAAATAGAAAAGGCAGGATTGCTACTTCCGGTACTTTGCCTGATTCTGTTAGTAATCACTCACCTGTCTTCTGTGTATGGAAACCTGCACCCTCTCTAGCCCTTCCAAGGAGATAGTCTTTCGGGATTTTTCCACATTTAACCCTGCTGACTTCACAGCAGACCTACACAGATAGACTGGACTCCTTTGTATCACATGTCCAATGCTGATTATGCCGTAAGTTACTTTGTTTTGAAGCTCCAAGTCGTGCAGAATAAGCACATTCCCATAGTAAGTGGAAGGGTTAGAGGATCAGCCACCAGGTGTTTGCACAGTGACCTGCTTACATCACTCAAGGCAAGGAGTAAATGGTCTAGATGTAAAGCCTCTGGGACACTTCTGACCGGCTGGATTTTAGAAAACAGAGGAATGAGTGTAAGAAAGCTATCCGGGGTTCACTGAAAGTACCTACTGTAAAGAGCTTCTTCAGTTCTCTGTAGGTGACTTCTGCTAATTCTGGAGTCATATTAAGGGCTTAATGAGTAAAGGTTACCAAACATATGGAGTCTGACATGTTATTGTTGGTATAAATTGTAACAACTTTGTGACAGCTGCAAATGCTTTTAATTCTCTCTTCATAGATCTAACCAAATATACTGATAAGTCTCACTGTACCCTTGACCTGTATTCCCAGCTATGCTACCAGCTACCGACATTCTATCTCAAGGCTGTCACACATAGTGAAGTATTGCAACTTTTGAGAACCATATCTCCTTGCAGTAGTGTTGGCCATGATGGTCTCAAACTGAAGCTTCTTAGGATAGCTACATCCCAGCTAGTCTCTCCAATAGTTCAGCTGTTAATTCATTTATTTGAATTTTGATGACCGGGTGAGCCCTCTGGGACTAACAAGTCCCTTCTTCAGAGATGACCCGGAGAATAGGCATTCCACAAATAACAGAAGAAAATAAAATTTGAAAGGTGGTAAAACAGAAACAAGCATGGATAGAATGGTGATCGTCCAGTGATAACAGGAGACAATACAGTGTGTAAACAGTTCCCGAACAATCCATATATGGCTAACAATTAGGGCTTACAGCTGTATAAGGGATATGCGAGTTGGGATCAGGATAACTCATTTGCTATCAGTTGCTTAGCGCACTCAAGCAACTCTCAATGAGTAGCCGGCCACTTGAGTGATGGTTACGAGAGGTCACTGGCAACTGTATCACATAAATGAGTTCTCACACAGTTAACCCCCACATATTCCATTTATGCAACAGGCTTTTTTGGGGGGGTTTATATCCATTTTCATGAAAACTGAGATATTCGCCATTAGCGCGGATTGCGCGGACTTTGCGTGACTTAGCACGGACTTTGCATGGGATTTGCACGATTTGCACAATTTGCACAATGTAAGAGATAGGACTTTGTGCGTAGTCACTGTATGTATAGATAAATTTATACATACAGTGACTCAGATAAATGGATTTATCACACAGTTTATCTCTAAACACCTGTTGCATAAATACAGATATACATACAGTGTAGTACACTATAATACAGTGTAATACAATATATATATTACATAATAAAATTGTAGAGAGGAGGAGAAAAGGCATGGGAGTGGAGAGGGAAGGGGTGGCAGGGATAGAGCATTGAGTAGACAAGGAGGCAAAGAGAAGGAGAGGGGGAGGGGAGTGGACACAGGTTGAAACGTGAGGAATTAGATGCAGTTACAGATGGAGGAAAGAAGATTTCTTTGAAGTACCTCTTGAACGAGGTAAGAAATAGGCATGAGAGAAGATTATGAGGGAGGTTGTTCCATTTTTGCAATGCTATTGTAGAGAAGAATCTCCTACCAATGGCTAGTTGGGTTTTGGGTATGGATAATATAGGGAGATAGGAGGATCTGAGGGTCCTAGGGGAATGTTTAATGTGTCCCACACCTCGAGTGCAGTGCCCACAATCTGGTAAGTTGCCAAAGTGGCACCAGTCTTCAAAAAAGATGATCCAAAATGTATTTAGAAGTATTGTCCAATAGAAATCCTGTCAGTGCTCAACCAGTAAGTTAGTTGCCTCTCAAGTTATGGAGCACCTTCAAAAATACAACCTGTTACCCACTGCTCAGCATGGCTTCAGGCAGGCCCACAGTACATCTACTGCACTTATCCAGTTTATAAATGATGTCAAAGCTACTATGGATAGGGGTATGGTCACGGGAGCTGTCCTCATTGACCTAACAAAGGCTTTTGACCTTATTTATCATTCCCTAATCAAAACTAAATTATTTGTCCTTGGATTGTGCTTGCTGTCATTACCTAGTTCTCTAGTTATCCTAGGGATAGAAGCAGTTTCTCAAATTTAACCAATTTAATCTGATTTTTCCACCATTAACATAGAGGTGCCTCAAGGCTCCATATTGGGTCCAATGCTCTTTACCCATTAATAACCTGCCCAGGTCCACATCCTCCTGCTCCTCCCTCCTTAATGTAGATGATATAGAATCATAGAAATCTGGTGGCAGAAAAGGACCCTCTGGCCCATCGAATCTGCCCCTCCCCCTTTACTCATTACCTTTGTCATGGGACCTCCCCTTCCCCCCACTTGCCAACCCCTTATGTCTGTCCCATGCCTCTTGACTCCCTCCACCATTTCTGCCCCCAACACTTCCTCCGGTAGTTTATTCCAGACCTCCACCACCCTCTTCATGAAGTAATGCCCCCTCACATTGCTCCTAAATCTTCCTCCCTCCAATCTTAGACTATGCTCTCTAGTTTTAACCATCACCTTCCTCTTGGATAAGCTCCCTTCCCTTATTGATCCCCTTCATGTGCTTAAATGTCCCCATCATGTCCCCCCTCTCCCTGCTAGTCTCCAATGGGTACAGATCCATTTCCCTCCACCTCTCATTATATGACTTCCCCTGTACACTGTGCACCTTCTTGGTTGCCCTTCTTTGCACCCTCTCAATCCCATCTATGTCTTTGTGTAGGTGTGGTCTCGAGAACTGGACCCCGTACTCCAGGTGCAGTGTCACCATGGCTTTATAAAGAGGCTTCAGTACCTCCCTCCTTCTGCTTGTTATGCCCCTCCCAGTGCACACCAACATTCTATTTCCCTTTCCCACCGCTTTGCTGCATTGATAACCTACCTTAAGGTCGCTTGATACTAAGATCCCCACATCCCTCTCCTGCTCAGTTGGCTTAATTACACCCCCCCCCGCATGTAAGCTGCTTGTGGGTTCTTACACCCCATGTACATCACTGCACACTTTTTGGCATTGCATTCCAGCTGCCAAGTTTTCATCCACCCTTCCAGAATCTTCAGGTCCTTCCTGATGGCCTCCAACCCCCCCCAGGGGTGTCCACCCTGTTGCAGTTCTCTGTATCGTCTACGAATAGGCACACCCTCCCCTCCAGCCCATCCGCTATATCACTAATATAGCTATTAAAAAGGAGGGGTCCCAGTACCAACCCCTGGGGCACCCCACTCATCCCCCCATTTCCCTGGAATGTACCCCATTAACCACCACCTTCTGGCTTCTGTCCTTCAACCAGTGTTCTACCCACCTAGTTATTTTCTGTCCCACCCCTTCACTTTCCAGCTTATTTACCAGTCTTCTTTGAGGGACAGAGTTGAAGGCCTTCCTGAAGTCTGGACAGGCCAAGTCCACTGCCCCTCCCTGATCAACCACATTCGTCACCAAATCAAAGAACTCTATTAGGTTCATCTGACATGACTTCCCAGTTGTGGAGCCATGCTTCCTATCATCCAGTAGTCCATTGTCTGTCAGGTAGTTCATCACTCTTTAATAGCACCTCCATTACGTTCCCCACCACTGAGGTGAGGCTGACTGGGTGATAGTTTCCTGTCTCCTCCCTGCTGCCCCCCCTTATACAGCGGCACCATGTCTGCCTTCTTCCAGTCACTTGGCAGTCATCCTGTGTCTAGGGATAAGTTAAACAGTCTCGCCAGAGGTGCTGTCAGCTCGTCCCTCAGTTCGCGGAGTACCCTGAGATACAAGCCGTCCGGCCCCATTGCCTTGTCTACTTTCAACCTTCCTAGATCTTCTTTTACCCTGTCCTCGCTGAATGGGCTGAGATCCACTCCGTTGCCATCACCTCCCCTCTTCTTTGACTCAGGTCCCTTCCCCTCCCCATCTGCCATAAAAACTGAGCAAAAGTAGCTATTCAGCACCTCTGCCTTCTCAAAGTCCTCCCTCCACCAGTGCCCCCCCCCCACCCTCACTGTCCCCTGCCTTGCCTTCCCTTCCTCTTTTCCCCCATACTAAAAAGTTTTATCTCCTCTTTTGGCTTGCCTAGCAAGTCTGTCTTCCATATCCGCTTTTGCTCTCCTAATTTTTTGCCCTGCCACCCTCATCTTCTCTCTATAAATCTCCCTGTCCTCCCTCCTCTGGGTCTTCTTATATGTTCTGAAAGCAGTCCTTCTTTCCCTAATTGCACCCACCACCTCCCTGGTAAACCAGAATGGCCTCCTTTTTCTTTTGTTTTTTCCTACCCTTTTGATGCAGAGCTCCATGGCTTTCAGTATCCCTCCCTTAATGCATTTCCATAATTCCTCCACGCCCCCTATTAGCTCCTTACCTTCCATTTCCTCCCTGAAAATCCCCCTCATTCTTGCAAAGTCTGCTTGCGGAAAGTCCAGAACCTTCATGTTGGTTCGATTTGCTTCCTTACCCATTTGTATCCTGAAACTCACTGTATCGTGGTCGCTCGTACCAAGGCAGTCTTCCACCTCCACTTCTTCTACACTATCCCCATTGGTGAGGACCACATCCAGTAAGTTATCCCCCCCAGTGGGCTTCCTAACCAGCTGTTACAGGAAAGCTCCCTGGAGTGCTCCAAGTACTCCTGCTCTGGCAGATGTTGCTGTTAGTTACCGGAGCCCACATTGGGGAGGTTAAGGTCCCCCAGTAGTAAGATCTCCTCCTTGAGTGTCATTCATTGTACCTCTTGTACCATATGCCTGTCCCCTTCCTCCCCCTGTGTTGGAGGTTTGTAAATCACACCCAGTCTTAATGATGCCCCCAACCTTTTTCCAATGTGACCCACAGGACTTCCACCACCCCCTGTACCTCCTGACCCCCTGTCGCCCTAATATCTTCCTTGACATACAGTGTCACACCCCACCTTTTTGCCAGCCCTGTCCATTCTGAAAAGCCTGTACCCTGGGACTTCTACTTCCCAGGACTGGTGCTCTGACCACCAGGTCACTGTTATAGCCACAATGTCTAGACCCCCTTCCACCATAATGGCTTCCAGGTGCACCATTTTACTCCCTAAACTTCTGGCATTTGCTGACAGTCCTTTCCACCATAAACCCCCTTTACCATTGCTACCCCTTGCTGCCCTACCTGCCCAATTTCGTGGGGGAGTACTAGCTAGGTTATTCCCTGCTGCCCCCCCCACACTCAGTTTAAATGTAAACCCTTCCTTATATAGCTATCTAATTTATTTTTCAGGACCCTTATGCCCCCCCTTGCTTAAATGTGAACCTGTCAGGAGCATGAAGTTTCTCATTATCCCATGTCCTACCCCATTCCCCCACCAGTCCGAACCCTATTTCCTTACTTCACCTTCTCAGCCACAAATTGAATTCTTCAATTTTCCCCTTCCATTCCATGCTGGCTTTTGGTACTGTCAGAACATCAGAAAACAAGACAGTTTTACCCTCCACCTGACAGACCCTAACCAGCTCCCTGAATCTAGCCTTTACCGCCATCACACTACTGTCCGCTAGATAATTTGTGCCCAGATGCAGCATGATGTTTGTGACCCCCTCATGTTTCCTGGTCAAGGTGTGTATTAAGCATGAGGCTCGAGCGCCGTCATACCTGGCATGCACTCAGCTCTAACAGTTCCATCCCCCCACCACCCATCCCCCAATTTATAACTTTAATTATGCAGTCCCCAAAATAAAGACTTTACTTTCCTTAGTCCCCTTGCATTCTAGGGATACTCTACTTGGTTGCTTTCAGACTTGTTCTGCCCTGCTTTTCTCCATGATTCTCTCCCTTTCCCCAATAGCCCCTCCTTGTCCACGGCCCCTATATTCACCTCCGTTCATCCCATTTGATGACTTCCATTCTATTGCCTTTCCCTCCCACTTATCCGCATCCCCTTGCCCTATTACTCCCCTTGCACCCCATCCATAACCTCTGCTGAGTTTCCTATTCCCAATGCCCCCTCACTGTTCCTTTCCAGCTCCTCCCCCTCCTCCCATCCCCGTTTATCTCTTCATTGGCCCCTTTCTCTTCTTGCTCTCCTTAATCTGTCAACTTCCTTGAGGGTGTATACCTATTTCTGAGGTTAACCTAGGCTAATGTAGGGGAATTTCCCCGGTGTCCTGGCCAAATGTCCCTTATTCACTAAAAATACCACCAACAGCTTAATCTGGTTCAAGGTCAGTTGGCATTCATCTGTATTCCCTCCCCCAGGTCGTGTCTGAAAATAGGCAGGATTTGTCTAGTGCACTTACCCGGTCAACAAAAACTAAATGAAATAAATAAAATAAACCCCACCCCCATTGACATATGTGCTATTCATGGTCGTGTTGCTCTTCCCCTTCTTTTTTTCCTCTGTCCTGTTTTCCTTTCTTGCTTCCTCCCTCTCCTCACTCTCCATGCTCCTCCTCCTCCTTGCCTCTCCTTCACCTGCTGTCCTCCTTTATTTCTCAGATAACTTGAACCATTCCCTGCCCTGGAAGTTGACCACTTATAACTCCTATTTACTGGATGCTCCTCTCTTGACCTGCTAGCCCACCTGCTACCTCTCCTGCACATACTCCCCATGTACCAACTTTCCCTCTCTCCCCTCAGTCTGATAACTTCTGCCTCTAATTGTGACAGTCTGTTACATATGGGGCAAAACCCCATTCTCCAGAGCGTCTCCCTGTGAACTGCAGCACCGCATCGATTACACCCCACTGTTCTCCTTGATCCAGCTGTCACCCTCCATGATCCCTGCCATGCACCCCTCCATCCACCTGGGCAACCAAGTCCCTTATCTGACCCCAACCCCCCTTCCCCTCACCCCTCTATCTCCCCTCAAAATGCAGTTAGCCAGTCTGAACAGTACCCAGACTTCAAAGAAAACACTTATTCTACTACAGTGTGTCTCTGTTAGACTGCCTGACTGTCGAAGATAATGACTAATATTTGTAGTGTCATTAATAATCACATTATTATAGACATTTCACAACTGTAACACTGTGACAAACTAATCCCCTCAAATCGAGTGTATCCTCCCTAGTTATCAATATTACCATTACAGTTCACAAATAAAAATAGTGGATACCTTTAAAAACAATCAGAATTACTACACAGCTAAGCACACTCCTTCAATTTATCCCTCAAAATCAGTTATAAATTATACACTACCCTTTTACCCAAAATCTCTTAAAAGAGTGTCTTGCTAGTACAAGCAGCTTTAAAATAAATACCTGGAATTTACATCCACACTGACTTTACATACTAGAACATTGTGTAAATATTAAATATTAATATTAATCAACACAGGAATTGGAATAGAGAGGAGAGTAGCAAAGGGAGCTGAGTCTTGTAATAACAGAATGACTTATACACATCTGATAAGCACTCCCCTTACAATTTGGTAGCTCAGTCCAAAATGCTAAGCCCTCCCTGATTAACTAGATAACACAACCCCTTGATAGAAATATTAAACCCTCCCTGTTTAACTAAAAAATCTGTTTAGAGCCAGCCCAGTGGCGCAGAGGGCTAAGGCACTGGATGCCTTACCTCGCAGCACGCTGGCAACCTGGGTTTGGGAATGAGCCTGGGCCGTCGGAGGTCAGCAATGGTGGGGGAGGGTGGAGCTGGATGGAGCTACCAGAAGGCAGCTCTCCACTCCGGGGAGGTGTAGCGGCATCCCTTGGATGATGGCTGCCTCCTGGTGGAGGATGGGGACAGCATGGGCTTAGAGGGTGCCAGGCATTATGCCAATGGGGTGGGGAGGAAGGGGTCGTTACCAGGGCTGTAAGGCACATGCGCTCCTCCACGTGCATGCGGTCCTACTCCTGGGGCCCCCTGGGAGAAAACTGGAGGAGAAAATTACCGGCAGCAGGATGACAAACAAATCCCCGCAGGTGCTGCTCCTGGGCCAGGCATAAAGGTAAGCCCCGGTAATTCCGGGTGACGGGGCTGGGGGTGGGGGTTGATCGGACGGGGGCTGTCGGAACGGTGTAGAAAATGTTAAATGATAAAAAAAAAATCTGTTTAGTTAAATATATAGCACCACACATTGACCTTGTTATAGCAGAGTGAACATATACAGATCTGATAAGCCTTCCCCATTACAAATTTGATATTGCAGTAACAAAAATACTAGCCCCTCCCTGTTTAACTAGATAACGCTGCCCTCTGACATCTCAAGCCCTATCAGTTAAATGAGACAGCACAGTATCCTTTACTTTTCTATACTCTTACAGATTGCATTTGTGAATACTAACAGATTAAATGTATTTTTAACCCCACTGGGCGATTTATACAATGCCCCCTTCTACATTAGCTGTTATCTATTATTTACTGCTTAAATGTTATGGTGCCATATACCAGATCAAAGAACACTGCTGAAGTTAATTTGTGGCTTGATGCTGACTTTGGGAGTGTTCAGCCCTGTTTAACCCAAAACAGACTTCTCCTGAACTCTGGCAAAACTCACTCAATACTGTTTGGGTCCAGGGGTGTAGTCCTGTGGGGTCTTGTGGGAGCTCAGACCCTGCACTTCATATTGAGAAGGAGCTCAGCTCCCATACTTCTTAAAATCTTCAAAGTTTTTTTTTTTTAAATGCAATCTTAAATCAGCAACTGAACGGTCTTTGAAGCACAGCTGTAAGGGAACTTTGTTTTATAGCTTATCTGCCAAATTCCTTCACAGACTTTATTAGAGCACAAGGTGATCTGAAATCAAGTTTTGGCTTGTGGCAGTGGGGTCACTGATATGGGACAGTCAGACAGATATTGTGATGATCCTCCAATTGAGTAAAACAGGTAGTCTCATTTTTAAGTAACTCTGTTTGTTTACTACATTAAAATTAATTTCCCTGCTAAGGTAAATAAAGATTATGTAACCCTCTGTCCAGTTTTTATATTGACATTTCTGTGGAAAATGTGAGTGGTTACACTTTATTTGCATTTGTAAGAAGTTTATTTGGAAATACTGCTTGATTGATAATAAAGTGATAGTTTTATTGGTGCCTGTGTCTAATGGCTGTCTTCTCTCTGGACCTTGCAAGGTACTGTAAACGCCAGTGGTGCTGGTGAGTGAGGGGTGAGCAGGGCGGTTTCAGTTCAGTTTTCTTCTTTAAGCCAGAGTCTCCTCTATTTAGCACTATAATCAAACGTAAACAGTAAGATAGAGTAACTATGACATTAAACTGGGATTACACTTACATGATACCTGCCCTGTGGTGGTGCCTAATTATACACTTGTGCTAGCACAGACCCTGGAGTTGAATGCACTGCTTTGCTTTGCTCTGACTTGTCATATGGTCTCCTACATATTTCCTCCTCATCCTCTCAAGGGTTTTCAACTTCCTATACTCATCGAACATCCTATCCCCCTTTCATACCAACATACGAAATTTGCCAGCAGATAAAGGCCTAGAGGTCTATCAAGTCTGCTCGAATGTGCAGCTAGCACCCCTTATTCTGCAGCTGCCCCTCCCTTCCACCCTTCCCCTTCATTAACCCTACCCCTTGTCCTGTCCCATCCTCGTTTGAAGCAGTCCACTGTTCTACTGCATACCACTTCAGCAGGTAGCATTCCACCCAGCCACCACCCTCTCTGTAAAAAGTGTCTCCTCATCTCCTCCTGAACCTTCTCGCTCCAGTCTCATATCATGGCCCCTGGTGGCCTCCCTCCTTACTTTGAACAGCCCCTCTGTACCCGCCTTGTTTATTCCTTTCATGTATTTAAAGGTTTCAATCATGTCACCCTGTCTCTCCTCTCCTCCAGTGAGTACATGTTCAACTCCTTCAACCTCCTCTCGTATGATAAGTCCCCCAGCCCCTTGATCATCTTTGTCGCTTTGCGCTGCACCCCCTCCAGTAACTTAATGTCCCTCTTCAGATACGGACACCAGTACTGCACGCAGTATTCCAGGTGTGGTCTAACTAATGACCTATACAGTGGCAGAATCACCTCCTCGAGGATATACCCCCTCGCAATACAAGCCAGCATTTTGTTGGCCTTTGCAGCTGCCTTCCTACATTGTGCCGCATTGTTCATTGACCCTGTAATGAGCACACCCAGATCCTTCTCCTCCTCTGTCTTTGCTAGCTGCACTCCCCCTAGCTGGTAACTCCTCCTTGGGTTCTTCATCCCAAAATGCAGCACATTGCACTTTTTGGCATTAAAGCCCAGTTGCCAGGTGTCTGACTAGGTTTCAAGCTTTGCCAGATTATCCTGCAACCCCTGCCATCCCCCTAGGTCATCTACCACCGCTCCTACCTTGGTATCATCAGCAAACAGACTGATCTTGCTCTTGATGTCCCATGATATGTCTGCAATGAATATCCCAAACAACACTGGTCCCAACACTGAGCCCTGTGGAACACCGCTCATCACTGCCCTTGGGTGTGAGAGCTCCCCACCCACCACCACCCTCTGTTGCCTTCCCTGCAGCCAGTTTCCTACCCATCTCACCAGCTTTGCACCTGCCCCTGTGCCTATTAACTTCTTTTCCAGCCTTCCATGTGGCACTGAGTCGAATGCCTTACTGAAGTCCAGATACAGGACATCCACTGCATGGCCCCTGTCCAGTTGCCTAGTTACCCAGTCATAGAACTCGACCAGGTTCAGTCTGGCTTCTGTAAAAATCACTCCACTGTAACTGCCCTGCTTCGAGTCACCGATGCCATCCTGACTGGCATGGACAAGGGACTCCTCACCTCAGCCATATTCATTGACCTCACTCAGGCTTTCGACTCTGTCTCCCACCCCCTCTTAGCAGTAGACTGGCTCAGGTCCTACCTCTCCAGGCATAATCAAAGCATACTTGTTGGCGACGTCCTCTCGCCCCCAATTCAAGCTTGTGTCCCTCAAGATTCTATCCTTGGTCCCAGCCTCTTCTCTATCTTTCTTAACAATCTTCCCACAATCTGTGCATCCTCCCAGATTCACCTTTACACCGATGACACCATCCTCTATGTCTCGGGCCCTTCCGCCTCTGTGATGAAGACGCAACTCCAGACTGCTTTCACATGAGTCCTACAATGGTTCCAAGCAAACTGACTGAAAGTCAATACTAACAAAACTGTAACTATGACCTTTAGCACCACACAAAGACTCTCTAAATTTTCCCCTTCCCCTCTTTTTGCACCCTCGATGGCACTCCTCTGCATGCTGTTCCCACCTACAAGTATCTAGGCGAATGGCTTGACAATCGTCTCGACTTCTTGGCACACATAGATTACATCCATTTCAAACTCCACCCGAAGCTAAATGCCTTGTATAGAAATAAAGATGCCCTGTCTCCCCCAATCTGACCTGAATTGCTTACCAAAACCATCCTCCCTGTCTTTGATTACTGTGATGTAGTCCTTGGGCCTGCTCACACCACTTCCCTCACTAGACTGGATACCCTCTTCAATACCTTTTGCCACTCTGCTGAAAAGAACCCCTCCTCGCACTCACCATTGTACCCTTTACTCCTCCCTCTCACTCCCCTCCCTTTCACAACATCGCCAACTCCACTCTATCACCCTCATTTCTAAATTCTGGTTTGGCAATCTCCTCCATTACCTTTCCTCCCTCCTCTACCCCTCTTACCAACTTCACTCCAGAAACCCTCAAACCTTCTCCCTCCCCAGCCCTCATTCTTACTCTGGACAGGCTACTTTCTCTTACTGCCTCTCCTGCATCTGGAACTCTCTCCACCAATCTCCCTCTCCATCCTCCTTCAAACTTGCCCTATTTCAAACCCTGCTGTGATCACCAGGAACACAGCTGTGGCTCCAGAAGAGGTGAAGAGTAATGAGGGTCGGGAGCACCAGGGGCAGCAGAACGAGGAGCGGGAGGTGGCATGGGCACTGCAGATACCGACCAAGAAGGAATTGATGGAACGGGAAATGGAGCGGGGCTGAGGAAGCCAAGCACTGCAGGAGGTGGCACAGAGTAACTAGAAGTGAGGCGCCAGTGGCAATTGGGGAATCCAGCAGAAGGAACTGCACAGAGATGCGGTGAGAGACAGGATGCCCAAACCGCAATGGAGCGATGGCATGAAACTAAATTACAGGAAAGGTAGAGGAAATGAGCAGGCAACTGAAAAAATGGCAGGCAGGAGGAGGGGAGAACAAACGGGCGAGGGAGAGAAAAACAGACCAGGGCAAGTGCTGCTAGGAGAATGAAAAGAGAGTGTGAGGCGGAGGCAGATCCAGCAGCCGGAGGCGCCCCAAAACAAGTCAACAGCAGAACAGGAGGAGTGAGGAGGAGCGGTGCCTCCAGCCGCAATGAAGAGATGAATCCTGGAATGTTCAGGAGGAGTGGCCTTTTAAGGCCAGATGGGGGAGTGACATAGTTGCTCCGCCCACTGAACCTCAGGCTTAAAGTCTTTCCAAAATAGAACATCACCTATAACAACATTTGCCGCTTTGCCCTATCTGTACCCAGGATAACTCACCGCTGTGACCTCTACTTGAACCTCGGCTGGTATCCCCAATCTCATGACAGCTATATACCCTAGGCTGTACTATAGATAAGATCATTTGATCAGCTAAACCTGCTGCCCTTGCTGGCTTGTTCACTAAAACTGACCAGGCTTACCCTTTGAGATCTAGTGAACTGTCACTTATGTCTGTGTCCAAATGTGCTATAAATAAGGGTGAGCAGGCTCTTCCTGCTTCACCCCTAAACTCTGGAACTCACTTCCACCCAACCAGAGGATCTCTCCATTACATCCAATTTTCAAGGATGAGCTTAGCAAGTTCCTACTCTGCTCTGACAAATGCTCATGTACCTGATGCACTGTATCTGTTGCTGTTATGTACTAACATACTAACATACTAAAACGCCAGCAGAATAGGCCTAACGGTCTTTTGTGTCTGCTCGTTTGGTCAGCCCCCACCCTGGGAGCCGACCTTGTTTCCCCCCTCGCCTTCTCTGGCTTCTCCCTTCCCAGTTCCAGACAGTCTCGCTGCACTGGAGTTTGCTTCCAGAACCCTTCCCCTCTACCTGTCCCACCCCCTCTTGAACCCCTCCACTGTCTCTGCCTCCACCAGCCCCCTGGGCAGTGCATTCCATGGCTCCACCACCCTCTCAGTGAAGTAGCACCTCCTCCTTTCTCCCTCTGAGATTTTGTTTATTGGTAACTGGGTAAGGTATATAGAGACAAAGGTCCCCTTTTCGGCCATGACCCAGAACAAGTGTAGAACATCACTACAGAACCCACATTAGTATAGTAAAATACATTTCTATGGATTATAATTCAACCCTGCATCTCACAGCACATATTAAACTGAAAAAGTGACTCCACTGTCCTATCCGTAGTAGTTTTAGAGGCAATACGTTGAACCTTCTCCCAGAAGTGGGCTCAGTGGTGGCTCCAGGCCAGGGCTAGAATGGGGTACATGGCTCCAATCAAACAAAAAAAAAAGTACCCCAGCAGTGACACAGAACTGCCAGCATAGCCCAAACTGAACTTTCACCTGCATGCCCAGACTGAAACAAAGGATCAGTGCCTTGTCTGTTCCTCCAGTGATGCCCAATTCCTGCAGCCACAATGGTATGAGCACTCCCTCAAAACTGTCCCAATGTGATAGCCAATTAAAACTTAATCAAATGGTTAAAATATATTTTATACAGTTATTTTCTATAGATAGACAGACAGATATAAAATATCTATATAAAAACAGGCAAAGCTTTAACATCTTGGGAAGGGATGCTTAAGACCAGAGAATTAAGAAAGGTTTGACATCTGTATAAGCAGTACTTTCTGAGTTAAAGATGAACACAAATTGCAAGACGATTTAACATGCACTGCAGAATGGGAATGGCGCTGTAACAGGAAACAATGCCTTCTGCACATGAACCTTTTAAGGTTAGGCAGTTTAAACATAATAGCAGCTGCTTTCCTAGTGATTAAATTCCAGCTTACTTCAAAGAATGAAAGCAGCAGTACTTCTTTCAAAAATCAAAAGTACTACTAACCCATTGATTTTCTTAGCTATGTACATGTTGTATTTGCTCTCATGTTTTTATCGCTACTGAAATGTTTGACTTCTGCTGGTGATGTCTACATAACTGCTTTGATACCTTATAACATTGTAACATTGTAGTCCAGTGTTGTAAATCTCCAAGGTTGTGCCTGAAAATAGGCATTGTGTTGTCTAGTGCACCTACCTGGTAAACAAAAACTTGATAAATAGATAAATAAATACAACATCGACAGATTCTG
Organism: Neoceratodus forsteri; assembly: GCA_016271365.2. NCBI lineage: Eukaryota > Metazoa > Chordata > Ceratodontiformes > Ceratodontidae > Neoceratodus > Neoceratodus forsteri. Next base: position 1,807,529,760 of record CM057449.1, read on the forward strand.
CCCTAACTCACCCGTAGAGGAGTGTTTCAAATGACATGCCCCACCCCCACCCCAAAGCTTTGCTGGTTCCACACTGGCATGCCCTTCAACGTGGCTACTTGTTTAGCTCCATGGGTAGAGTGGGATAAAGTCGAACGGTGACCTATTTGACCATTGGAGAGATGGTACATGTCACAGGGGGACCCCACACTTGTTAACCTTCTGTGATTTGCTGGTTCTTTTGTGCAATGTAAAGTGGCACACATGTCTTAGAGATTAAAGATTATTCTCTGTAACACAATGGCTTGAAATGTTTGCTCAATCCTCATAGCTCTGCATGCTATATGGTTCCATAGTTAATAACTTCCAATAATTTAGCAGCAAAGCCTACAAAAGCAGGAAAAAAGGTGTTGCCATTGGATAATGGATTTTTTGCAACATGATTACTGTACTATAAGTACTGACTAGGCATGATTACATCCAGATAACTGTGTAATCTGCCATTAAAACAAGATGGTTATAATGGTGTGCACAAGACCTCTGAGAGCTGTCAATCAACACAGCAGTGCGAGCAAGCTTTGTGATAAATGTTGATCGCCAACTTCCAGAACCACCGTCGACTACCAAAAATGCTGCCCACAGCATTATTGTATCCCAGACTCCAGGGCAGGCAAGGGAGCATTGACCAGACTTTGAGACCAAGACAGGAAGCACAAATTTAAAATGTGGGTCTGGGAAACAGGAGATACAATACTTGGCGGTCAGCATGAGGCAATTGCAGGAAACATGGACAGCCCTGTGAGAGGAATTTCGGGCTCCAGGAAAAGTTCAGACTCTGGGGCCCCTATGCATCTGTGTACAGTAGCATGCCAGGCAGCCTGAGCTCCTCTTTGGTGCCGGGACTCAGGAATTATCCCCTGTTCCCCCACCCTCTCAAGGTCCCTGAACATGGTCAGTAAATTCAAGAGTTATACAAAATAAAGTATGGGTGGGGGGGGGGTAATGTTTTTTTTACACATACCCTCGATGTGTGATGCTTTGATAAACTACTTAAGCTTTGCTATCAGGGTTTATGAGGCATCTCACACCTTCTGTGTGTATAACATCATTACACATCCCTTCCCATACTTTATATCATACTGTATATGGCCAAGCCAACAGCTTAATCTGGTTCAAGGTCAGTTGGCATTCATCTGTATCCCCCTCCCCCGGGTCATGCCTGAAAATAGGCAGGATTTGTCTAGTGCACTTACCCAGTCAACAAAAGCTAAATAAATAAATAAATAAATAAGCCTCACAATTCACGATATGACCATGTTTTGAAAACTTATCATTTACAATTTTACCATCAAAAATCTTGTAATCCACGAGTAAGATGCTAAATCAGTGAATTACAACTTGTGGTTGTCAAATATTTTTTAAGACATCAGACACTTGCCACCGACTACAGATGCAGCCAAGTCGATCAGTTAGCATTGATCACTCAGCAGCTTCTACTACACAGTTCAGCAGAACACCATGCATTGTATGTGATTCCTTTTAACAGCATTATTGATTATCCACATTTTATATGTATTGCCAAAAACCTACATTTAAGCATCAGTTAGAGTTGAAGCCCAAAGCTGCAAATGTAGTGAAATATGATGTTAGCGTATACATTTCTCCAGAGTCTTGCTGAAAGTGTAGTGTGGCATGTAAACAAACACTTTTGTATTGGCAGTGCTGGCCTTTGACCAACACTATCAATACATTTAATGCCTAGCAGTCCCAGGTGTCCAGTGGCACCCTCCTTCTGTACCATTCCCCAATCCAGTCATGCCTTGGCATCCAATGGCACCCCATCTATCACCCTGCACCATTCAGTTGTATTTGTCTCCCACACCCAGCCCCAGTACAGTTAATCATGACTCCTTGGCATCCAGTGGCATCCTGTTCAGCCCCTCACCCTGTCTCATGCCTTCTAATCCAGTGACACCCACTCTCTCACCCTGTTGTCTAGTTCCATCCCCCCAGATGGCAGCTGGCACAAACACTCCATTCACCTGCTGAGCCAGTCACGGTCTGACTAATACAGATTACTTTACAGATATACCAGTGGGAGTATCATTATAAGAGTTGCGAGACATCTCATAGAAAATTATGCAAATGCTATATTGATGTACCATGATACACTGATGCAGCACTTGCAAGATTTTAGTGAGACATCTTGCAACTACCGTACCAATCCACCTAATGGTATTTTGATATAGCAGTTTGCATTATTCAGACGGCAACCATCCAAGAAGGTGAGCTGAGTGTTTCTGCCAGCCACTGTCAGAAAGGGGGATGAGGCAGTTTGGGAGGGGGGCAGTGGCAAAGGAGATGGGTTCCTAGTGCCACCCACAAGATGTTACGTGGAAGGGGTGGGAGAAGACCCAGATGAACAGAAAGCTGACATCAGGGCTGGACTACTGGTGTCAGTAAAATAAAATAAAAAAGCAGAAAGCTGACACTGAAAATGAATTTCCAGTGACAGAAAAATTAAAGAAAACAAACAAAGCTGAAACCAAGTGTGGACTCCCAGTGTTAGGAAACAATGGGGAAGAAAAACAGAAAGCTGACACCAGGAATGGGCTCCCAGTGTCAGTTTTTTTTTTTGTTTGTTTGTTTGTTTTTAGAGGACAGCTGACACCCAGGGATGGGCTCCTGATGATGATAAAACAGAAAAAAACACAACACCATCACTGAAGGTGGGATCCCAATGGCAACACCAAGAAAGAAAAAAATGTGTTTGTAAATATGTGCAAATGCATTTTTTTTCTTCCTGGTTTTAATTTATGATGAGAGTTTTGAGTGGCACAAGAACTGCAACCCCAGGTTTAGCTGTGGCATGTAAAAGCTCCTTATGAAAATGTACATCTTTTCTGTTCTGCACAGTCGTGGTTGGCTAACTTTGTTTATAACTTTTTATTTATCTTTTTTTTTTGCTCCAAAATATTACCTTTGTGTCAGAACCTAACAAACCAGAAAGTTTCAGGCAGGGCCTTGGGTATCTTCAGTCCCAGCGGTCACTGGGGGCCCCCTTGTCATAAGGCCCAGAGACAGCAGCTGTGCAGGTCATCACATTTTCAGATTTCATGTTTGTTTTAATTTATGTATTTCATTCTGTGAAAGATTTTTTATTTATTTATTTATTCATTGAAAAGTTTCACCAGGAAGGCACACTGAACAATAAGTTGCTCGTCTCCAGGTGCGACCTTGGGGGGCTACAATTGGATGAAGAATTAGACATACAGTTTAACATTTAACATATCCGAGAAATTAAACATTCAATTACATTTGTAACACGACATACAGTTAAAAGTATCATAAATAATCATACGATCGCATTTGTGACATAACATATAGTTAAATATATCAGACCTGTGGAATATGCATTTAATTACAAGTGGCATATCTGAGGAACATAGTACAGAAATTTAATGTAGCCTTGGAGCCAACTCCTTGCAGGAATGGATCACAGTTAAGAGGCAGATTATTTAGCAATTATTGAATGAATGAGATGCAGTGGAGGGACATCAAGGAGGGTAGAGGAGTAGACTGGGGAAACCAGCTGGGGGAAGGAGAGGATAAAGATGGGGGGAATATTACTGGAGATAAGTGAGACTAAAAAATCAGTTGTGAGGGGCAAGTTAACACAGGGCTAGTGCAATCTGTGAGCACCTCAGACAGAACAAAAAGTGCAAATTATTAGCTCAAGTGAACTAATTCCTTTGATTAAGTGCAGGGGGGTAGAGAGGGGGGCAGGAGAGAGGTGGGGGTAAGGGATAGGGAAGGGAAGGACGAGTCATACCTGGAACTGTCCCCTTCAGACTGCGGAGATTGTTGCAAGTCGCAGAATGAGGTGAGGACTTAGAATAAGGGGCAAGAGTAAGCAAGGACAAGTTGGGTAGAGATAGAAGAGGGGATGGTAAAGGGAAGGAAAAGGAGGGGTGGGAGAAACTTGCATAAGACTAGGCCTCTTCAGGATGCTGAAAACTCTGCCAGAGAGCAGAGTCAGTCGAGGAGGAGTTAGGTAGAGAGGATGGAGGGGAAAGGGGAGGGAAGGAAGAGTCATTTCCCGGTGCAGGACCCCTACAGGATGCTGAAAACTCTGCCAGGAGACAGAACTAAGTGAGGAAAAGTTGGGAATAGAGAAAAGAAAGGATGAAGGGAAAGGAGGGAAGAGGAGGGAAAGAAGAAGCTTGCCTAAGACTAGACCACTCCAGGATGCTGAGAACCCTGCCAGAGCACAGAATCAGGTGAGGACTAGTTGGGTACAAAGGATAAAGATAACACAAGGAACATCACTGGGCTGGGTAGAGCTTTCCAGTGATGCACCATAATGCCAAAAGAATGATTGCTAAGGTACATTAAAGGATCCCCAATTACTGGCCCTGCTGGGGGGCCCCTAGGAACACAAGGCCAATTCTGGTTTCATGTTTCAAATTGCAGTTGTTTGTAGTTGTTGGTGAGCATGAAAAGTGTTCTAATACCATATTTTTCCAGTTTTAGGCAGTCTGTTACTCACAAACTACTAAACCAAATTGACTCAAACTTGGCAGGCTCTCAGATGCTGTCACGAACAGAGTGCATGCCAATTTTCAGTTCCCTAGCGCTAAAAAATAAAGGATTTAAACATTAAAATGCCTACTCAACATTAACTATAGCAGTACCACTGCACCACTATAATGTTCACATAAAAGTAATAAGCCACAACAGGGTGTGCATTACAGGATTTTAATGCACGCCTGAGGGGTATAGTAAGGCATGAGGCTGAAGGTCAGGAATCCTTATTTATGCCCCTGGGAAAAGCATTAAAACGCTATGATACACATCTTGGAGGGGCTAATTACACTTATAAAATGGCTGCTATGGTTATAAGAGTGCACTGTATAGTTCTTTGGGTAAAAGAACTGTAAAGTGAAGTTGAATGGTTCTGGCACAGAAAAGATTTAAAAAGAAGCTCTTAGAGGAGACAGTAACTGTGTATATATACATATGATAAGTCATATCAAGGACTTTCATTAAAAAACAAAACAAAAAACAGAATTTAAATTAAAATGTTTTACTTTAAAGAAAATTAGAAAATCTCCCACATGAGAAATGAACTGTGCCAACTGAACTTAGAACTTCAGAATTTTAGAACCACTAGCATGAGACCCCCTTATGGTTATAGGAGTACCTGGAATGTGTAAGCAATAAGACATGACAGGGTGTGCATTAGAAGGTTCTAACGCACAAGTAGGGGGGAGGCGTAGTGAGGCACAAGGCCACAGGCCGAGTGCATTCAGTCCCTTAGCCAATGCGTTAGAACTAACGCAGGTCTCCGGATCGGCTTATTGGGCTTTTAAAATGGGACTGTGTATTCTACATGGGGTTTCTAGTTTTAGCTATGTGTTACACACTTTTAATACACAGCTAATAATCAATTAGAATAGTTGAAACCTCTTCCCCATTTTATAATTAGAAATAAACAATCCTGATTAGCTAATGACAGTGTTATGATAAACAATCCTGTTTAGCTAATGACAATGTTATGATTTATAATATCACATATAAAAGATAATCAACTCAAAATTACAATCATTAAAATTCTGTGTTGCAGTTTTTGTGACAAAGAACCCACTTGAACTTTGCTCCTGTGTTTTATATTACCAAAACTCCTAGACTAAATAATATCCAAGTGGTTCACTGTTTGCTGTCATGTGTTCTATGAATAGTAATACTAATACCAGTGTTCTTTGTATGTAAACAATATTCTGAACTTGAACAAATCAGAAAAAATTAAAACAAATTATATAAGAACATTCTGTTTTAATTTCTTATTATCATGATGTTTTCATCATGTTATCATAGATTTATTTAATACTGACATGAATAACTTTGCATAACTAAGCATAACTGTTTTACATTCGATGTGTTTCTTTATGTTGACATGTTATGTTTTGTTTTTGTTTTGTTTTTTACGTTGAACTATATTCCCCATACATTATAGGGTTGGTTTGTCCTTTGTACATAAAATGCAGATTTTGCACATACACAGCCACCTTTTCACCAACCTGCCTGAGATCTGAAAGAGTTGTCCGAATGTCAGAAAACAGACCATTTTTCGAAAGAGTCCCTTTTGGTACCATGGAAAAAGATACTGAGATAAAGTCAGCATTTAGGTTTAAAGTTATGATTTTTGCAAAAATCTCATAGAAAACACAAATATGTTTTTTTTTTTCGTAATGTCCCACATGCACAGTGAGTATTTTCTATGTTTTCCTATGCATTCCAGTGGTGCAGCAATGTAAGACCACCTGTATTCAGACTACTAGCATATGTTGATGGGGCCACAGAGGAGATCACCGCTGACCACTCATGCCCTTCCCAGCCAAAGATGTGGTGCAGCAAGTCTGTCAAGCATCATAGTGGGTGATTAGCCACACACACACACACACACACACACACACACACACACACACACACACCTGTAAGAAATTGGAAGGTATTAGTGCTGGTTCTAAAGTTATTCTTGTTTCACTGTTGTTAAAGAGTATATTTCTAATATAACACAAACTTTAAAACCATTCTGTCTGCAGCAGTCATATCTAACATTGCATATGATAATACATAAAGGAAGTGACTTCTGAGTTTTTGGCTTGTCTCATTATTGGTCCTTGTATTATTTGTACAGCCCTCTTTCTTGAAGGTACAGAAGATGCCTCTTTCATTGACTCGTCTCCAAATTTTGGTTTGGGTTCCTACCCTTGCTACCTCAGATCCAGTCCTGTCCCTTCTCCTCCTCTTACCATCTCAAAAACATAGACCCCCACACTTTTTCTCTGCCCCATGCTAAGACCTCTGAAGAGTGGGCTGTATTTTCCTATACTTATATATATGATCTGGCCACCTCCCCACCCCCAATCTGCTTTTTCTTCCTCCTGCATTGGTCAAAAATCCCTCTTTCAGACCATACTTCTCCTGTCTGTTTCTGCACCTGATCTCTGACTGACTGCTTTATGTGCCCCTCCTAGTAGTCACTTCCCACGGGCTTGTTTATTGCTCACTCAGTAAGTTTTTTTGTACTTTCCTCTGCCACTCTACTAGTTTTTATTGCATGCAGCACCTTTTCCATTTCAGTTCTGTTTGATTTTTGACTTACTATGCCACATATGTATTTTGTGATCTATAGACCACCAGGGCAAGGGGAAGAGGGAGAGATAGGTAGCTTGAGGAAGAGCTGGCAAGGGGAGTGAAGAAGGGGAAGGTGGTGGTGGGTGATCTGAACCTGCTAGATATTGACTGGGACATTCCAGCAGACAGGAACACCAGAAATCAGGCCCTGTTAGATACACTGCAGGACTGCCTGCTGGTCAGCTGGTTAAAGAACCTAGTAGACAGGTGGCTATTCTTCATGTGGTGCTCACCAACTCAGAGATGGTGGTTGGAGTGAGGGTAGGGGAGCCACTGGGGTCTGGCGACTGTAACTCCATTTGGTTCAGACTGGCCCTCAGGACTAGAATACCCCTATCAAAACTGAAGTCCTAGATTTTAGACTTCAGCCAGATGAGGGAGCTGGCCCATGAAAAATTGACCGGGTAGACAGAATCGGAGGTGCAGAGGAAAGACTGGGGACAATCAGAGGGAGCATTCTTGAGGCAACAAAGTCATGAATGAGAATTGTTACAATGTGAAACAGGTACAAGAGACCAATATGGTTCTCAGAAAGGGTCAGAGAAGCAGTGAGGCCCAGGAAAAAGCTTTCAGCAGGTACAAGAAAAAGTAGGGGAAGAGGATTGGAGAGAGTACCAAATAAAAACTAGGGAAGCAAAGAGAATGGTCAGGGAGGCAGGGGCAGTCACAAAGCTGCGTATTGCAGAGGGGGTCATGGGGGAACAGTTCTTCAGAGATATTATGGAAGCAAGGAAGAAGGGAAGGGGTATTGTTAGGCTACTGGGAAAGGGTATTAGAAGAAGATGAACAAAAAGCAGCCATCTTTAACAATTACTTCTGCTCTGTCTTCACAAGGGAAGAGAGTGGGCCCTTACCCTAAACTGGCATCAAGGTGGCTGTCTGGGGCATTCCTGAAATGTGGCAGTCAGTATTTATCATAGAAAGAGTCCAAAAGGGGATTGAAGCCCTAAAGGTAGATAACGCCCCATGGCCAAATAATATGTACACAAGGGTGCTCAAGGAATTGGCTGCAGAACTAGCTGAACCCCTAATAGTGCCATTCATTAGCTCCGTTCAGGCAGAGGTAGTTCCGAAAGACTGGAGGGTAGTGGACATAGTCCCACTGCACTAAGCAGGTGGCCAAGGAGCAACTGGGGAATTACAGGCCTGTCAGCCTAGCCTCTGTAGTTGGTAAACTGATGGAGCCACTGATTAAAGAGGACCTTGTGAAATATCTAGAGAGCAGCAGTCTACAGGATAGTTAAATGGCATGGGTTTGTGGCAGGGAGGTCTTGTCAGAACAACCTGATTGTTGTCTTTGACTGGGCAACAAAGGTGGTAGATAATGGCCATGCTGCAGATTTACTCTACTACGATTCCAGCACGGTGTTCAACTCTGTGCCACACAGAAGATTGTTGAAGAAGGGAGGACCTGGGTGCAGCTGGGGACATACTTAGATGGATAGGAAGCTGGTTGAAGGAGAAACAGCAGAGGGTGTTGGTAGACAGGGTCAAATTTGTAGAAAGGGAGGTCATAAGCAGGGTGCTGCAAGGATCTTCCCTGGGTCCTGTCTCTTCAGCATGTTTATCAGCAACATTGAAGAGGGCATTCAGGACAAGTTATGTCTCTGCAGATGACACAAAGCTCTGTAGTATATCAGATAGTGACAAAGGGATCAAGGAGATACATAGGGATCTACAATGGCTAGAGAGGTGGTCTCAGGTTTTTTTCTGTTGAAATTCAACGCCAAAAAATGCAAGGTTATGCACCTGAGGGGAAAAACACCAGGACAGCTTAATGGATGATAGGGGTTAAACCGACCACTACAGAAAGGGAAAGGGAGTTGGGAGCCATCATTAGTGACTGCCTCAAACAATCAAGCTAATGTAACAAGTCCTATAGTAAGGCTAATAGGATGCTGGGGTGTATGCGAAGGGGTACTGACAGCAGGAAAAAGGAGGTTCTACTACCTCTATATAGGTCATTGGAGAGGCCACACCTGGATTACTGTGATCAGTTCTGGAGTTCTCACCTAAGGAAAGACAGACACAGGCTGCAGATGGTGCAACCCAGGGTGACCAAGATGGTTCAGGGCCAACAGGGCAGATCTTATGAAGATCATAGCAAGGCACTGAACATATACTCAATGGAGACCAGGCGAGAGAGGATGGATATGACTGAGACCTTGAAGTTACGGAAGGGAATAAACAAGGTGAACTGTGGGGAAGTATTTAGCATGAGTACAGAGTCAACAACCAAAGGTCACAAATAGAAACTGGCTGGGGTAAGGTTTAAGAGGGATATGAGGAAGTTCTGTTTTACAAAAAGGGTGGTTGAGCCATAGAACAGTCTGCCAGAGGAGGTGGTGGGTGCCAAGATCATAAATGTTTTCAAGTATGGCTGTCACAGAATGAAGTGTTTGGTGATTGCTCAGGTCAGTAGCAGTGGGGAGGGCAGCAGAGGGTTTAAGGGGGAGAGATAACCTTGCATCGACAGTGGGTCCTGGGGCAGATAGGGAACTCCAGGCAGACTAGATTGACCTGTGGTTTTTCTCTGTTTTTATGTGTCTTTGTTTTTTTATGTATTTATCCCTTGGTAACCGGGCGAGGCCCTATTGGCTCAAGGCCCTTTACAGGTGTGACCTGGAAGCACTGGGGCGCTTAAGTCGTTTACACAAGGTTAAACAGTATGCACATGGAGGGTGTGAGAATCAAACCCAGGTTTGCTGGATGTACTAAACTCATTCACAGCTCATTGCGCTAAGCTGTAGGCTATACTGCCAGCAATTTTAATTTATTCTTGAACAGTTGTCCTGTTTCCATGAATGCCTTTAGCATAGCCTCTCTTGCATGAGTGATCTAATTTTGTACGGTTTTCACTGATTCCGTGTGTTGCACATGTATTCTTGACACTACAATGTTCAAACTTTGCAGGGAGTTTTGGTATTTTAACTGCACCAATTGTTTTACTAATGCACCTTGTTTTGTATCTTGTTTGTATGTATTACTCCCTTGTTTCCTTACCCAGGACACCGCTGAATACAAGCAGCTCAGTATGCTTTTCTGGTAAAAATCTCTAATAAATAAATAATTCTTTTCAGAAACTCGTTGTTGCCAGTTAAGTGATGACCCTATTGTGAGGCTAGATAATCCTAGTCAAATATTATTATGCAGTTTCCATGGACTTACATATATTAAATACATACTGAAATACATACTTACTCCCTCAGGTTGGATTATGGGGCTGCTCATGGGCGGTTGAAGTGTGTGTAGGGGGGGTGGTGGCAGACCAGCCACGGGTCCCCATTGCACCACTTGGAAGGGCTATGTTGTCTTTTGCACAACCACCCCACCCCACCCCACACCACACAATACTTTTGTACACATCTTTTATTTATTTCATTATTTATTTATATGTTTGTTTGTTTTCAAATTAAACTTGGGCTTTCGGCAGTTCACCCACTCCAGTGACGTGCAAAAGCAGTGCACCATAGTGTAGTCAGTCCTGCTGCCGGCATAATTTTTATCCAGTTTAAGTAACTGCTTCATTACTTTTGCATGCTGCTGGTTCCTGTCTCAGCCCTATAACAAATCCCTTCCTGCTCCTGTTGGTGTTGCAGTGGGAGGAGACCTGCCAGAGCCCAGGCCATCAGCCTCAACTGACCTGAGAGGAGCTGTGCATGGGTGACTCTGCTCTGTGACCTCTGGACTTGGAGTGTCATCGTTTGTGAAAAGTTGTTTCTGCAGCATGCAGATAGGTGTTTGTTTTATTGAACTTCAGCATTTTGTGTGTGGAAAAAATAACGAAAATAATTATTTTTCCATTATTTCTCCAACACACAAAACAACTGTTTTTTTTTTTTTTTTTTGTCTGTTTTTTCACCAGGAGAGACACACTAAGCTGAAAGCTTGTTTACAGGTGCGACCTTGGAGAACAAGGAAGTTAAGTGACTTGCTGAGGGTCACACAATATCTAATTGCAGTTGAAAATGCTAAGTTCATTTAGCTAGTACTTTTATAATCTAATTATCTACAAAATATTAACTGTGATCCGACACTTACTATAGTGTGTCAGATGCCTTACTCATAAACAAATCCAAATTTGAAATTCCTGTGTGCACTAATTATCCCTAGCAACTCTGGCTATAGTCTGCAAATGGATCATTAAGTTGTGTTTTTAATTACATAACTTTTGCAGTTTATTGGTGGCATTGTGTTATCTTTTTTGATGCGATCCCATCTTTTTTAAAATGCTCATTAATCTCCCATTAGAAGTAAACCAATCCTAGCCATTGTCTCTTTCTTTGCCATGTTGAAGAAGTGTGGCTAATGGCCTGACTATGATTTTAAAGTTAAAAAATGGATTACCCCTCCTACACATACAAAAATTATCTTGTTAAAATATAGTGTGAGACAGCAGGGCCTAGTGTGCAGCAGTGTGGCCTAGTTCAAACAGCAGAATTTGAGTATTTCTTTAGCAGTCTGCTATTGCTGCACTGTGAGTGGATATTTCTTAACCAGAGTAGTAGAGACAAAAATACTAATGCTGTCTGTTAGAGTGTCCATCCTTGTGAAGTCTGTCCCCTTGCTATTTTTGCTTCATGTCAGCTGAGGTGTGGGACTGAGTTACTGTTTCACTGTCTGATTGTAATAACTTGCCATATAGTTTTGGACTGTAGCTTTTTTTAGTTATTTCCTTCTAGCTGTATTGATAAGTTTGAATGGATCTTTGAGGGGAAATGAGATGAAGTTAGTTGCAAGAGGCATGTCAGATGATGCTGGAGAGTGATTACAGTCTTTGTCCTATGCTACGGGACTTTCTGGCCAGTTAATGAGAGAGCTGAAAGCCAAAATAACCCTTTCATGTTATGTGAGGGGCCCTAGCTTATGACTGATGCAGCCACCCCTGCTGGGGCAGACAGGGCTCAGAACAATGAGACGGTTTCTGAATACACAAAATTCCAAGAGTCCAGTTTAGACCAATTTTCCAGATGGGAGGTTTTTCAGGACACAAAGGAAGTGTCAACTCTGTGATATCAGAGTTACATACTGGATGATATGATTGGCAGCTGAAGGGTTTTGAGGATTTGTCAGACTCTAAAAAAAGTTAGATTTTGGGACCTCAAGCGGCTAACATCTAAGATTCAAATCTGCCGTAATTCACCAAGGTGCCCTGTGTGGTATTTTTTTTATTTTATTTTAATCTTTGGTAACCGGGTAAGGCCCACTAGGCACAAGTGCCTGTTTTCAGGGGTGACCTGGGAGCACTGGCCGGTTAAGTGACTTGCTCAGAGTCACACAGTATGCAAGTGAAGGTACTTTGGGAAAGTTAGTAAGTGTAGTAAAATGTTTCTGTTTTTGTTCTCTACTGTTCAAAATATTTTCTTTTTATCTCTGTGCAAGTACTGTTCCACATAGTCTTAATGTAGTATCCTGTATTATATGTGTAAATATCCTGAACCATTAAAATATTTTCATGTTTTTGCGACTGAGTCCTTTGAGGTACAGATGACTGGGTTATAACTGACAAAAACTGTGTTTCCATCTCCGAAGGGAAGGCTAAAGTTACCATATTTTGTTTCTAAATTGGCATGTTCTCAGCTGTGGCAGAGAGGGACAGGTCATTTGCTCTTTGGTAAGGAGTGCTCTACTGTGTGAGCAGTGCCTCTGGTGGGATTCAGACCTAGAGATTCCTTGAGACAGTGTCTGTGATGCTGAGTGATGGCAGCTACTGAAGTACCCTTGCAGGCATCTAAAGGGTTGAGAAAGCTCGTAATAGTGTACAGGCTGAGGTTGGGAGAGACCAGTCCATTACAGTGACAATCAATTATATGCACTGTTTTGCCATGACTGCAGCCTAAGCAGCATCTTGACATGCAGGGGAATATGTTAATTTTATCACCGTGTCTTACAAATGGTAGTAAGTTTCAGGGACCCATGTTTGATTCAGAACAAGTATTTGGTTGTCCCTTTCTCCAGCATGGAAGTGAGCCAGTCCAAAGTATAGAGGACAGACAAATTAAATTGAAATGAATCAGTTGTTACACATTATGGCCTCCACATTCAAATGGTTAATGCACTGACCATGAATAGTTCCAACAATTGAGTTGGGGGCCATATTTAGAGGCCCCAGTACACTACACTAACACGACAGCGTGATCATGCTGGATATTTTGATGCACATATGCAATTGAGGGATCCTCCTGCATAATGGGTGCAGCAGTATATTCAGAGGTTTCAGCACTGCTAAACTGCCTTTGTTGCGCGCTGCTTGAAGCTGCCAAAACTCTGCCCTTAACCCAGCACTGCTGAAGCTCTGCCCTTTACCCAGTGCAGTGGTTATGCACACCTCCAGCTCGCCTGTCCTGCCTACTTTGCAATAAACCCCAATGATCTAGTGGTCCCCCCCAATCACCAGTTCTGTGTAATTAAAATAAACCCTGGGGGATTTGTGAACCCCCCCCCATTACCTGTTCTTTATAGAACCAATAAATCCTGGTGGTCTAGTGGACCCCTCCCACCCACCTGAATGGTTGTCAAACCCTGCTTCCGACTGTCCTGGACTGGACCCACCACCCTGCACCCTGCCTCACCACAGACAGCATTTAGTACCATCTGTGACCATGGTGACTGGCACAACCCTCTGTATACCTCCTTGGTCAGCCACTGTCTGATTGTCAGTGAGCGATCACACATACTCGCTATCACTCACTTACAGTCAGACTGCAGCAGGTCAAGCAGGTGAGCAGAGGGCTGTGCCAGTCGCCACCATCACAGACAGTACTAAATGGTGTCCTGGGTTGGGAGGGGTTGGGGTGGTGGGTCTAGAATGGGCGTGTCAGAAGACAGGTTTGACAACATTCGGGAGGTCCACTAGACCACCATGGTTTATTGCATCTATACAGAATCAGTGATCGAGGGGTGGGGTCCACTAGACCACCAGGATTTATTGTAGATATACACGGTGATCGAGGACTGGGGGACTACTAGACTAAAGAATTCCTAAGAAGCTCTAAAAATGCTGGTACCTAAGTATTTATTGGGATTAAATCTACTTTTTTATCATTCCTTAGTAAGAATACAAATAATTGAAACATTAAAATATTTGAAGGAGCATTTGAATATTAGAACACATATTTGGAGATATCACTGTTTTTGTTTAGATTTCTTAAAAATTGTAACTTTAAATTAAGCTTACTCTGAGATAATGGGTACTTATAATACGTGGCTTTTGGTGTTTTTTAATGTTTCTGAGGGACCTTTTTAAAACTTGGCGCATGGGATCAAATTTAAATACAAATGCTCCATACTTGGTTCACTGAATAATTTGACTGCTTTGCCTGTATTAATTCAACTGGGCATGTCTGTTTAGATAATTTAAATATATGTAAATAAGAGTTAATGAATAAACTTTGGGGTTAAAAAAGGCCAGCCCTGATCAAATCACGTCACCCCCCCAACGAAGTGTGTTTTTTATAACTCTGCCACCTCTGCACTGTGCGCTCTGCCGCAGCAGCTTTATTGATCTGTTATTACTGCATTTGCCAGGCCAAGATGTTTCAGCATTCAGCAACTAGCTAGTATTAGTCAATCTGCTACAAACGTGCCAGATTATATGAACTATTCCTGAACTACTTTTGAATTTAAATAAAAGCAAGGAGCTACAAGTTTGAAATGTGTGCAAATTCAGTGTTATGAGGCTTACTCTAAACTGGCTGAAACTATAGGCAAATAAATAAGCAAAAGAAAATTAGGAAGAAAACCTCTATATGATGTCAAGTGCCCCATTTTTTTGAGTGGGATGGGGGCTACTAGACTGCCAGGGTGTACTGAAATGTTGCCAGTACGGGCACTCCGGGGCTTGCGTAGGCATACTAATGACACTATTATGGGCATGATAATGGACCCTTAGCACCTTGCATGCTTGCCCAATGGGCTTATCAGCATGCTATGACTGAATATGACCCACAGGAGTCCTGGTGCTATCTCCAGTGGGTTCCCTGTGGGCCATATTCAGCCATGGGCTGTGTCAGGGCAGTGCATAGTCAGTATATGCTGCACTGGCACAACCCCATAATCAGACAGGGTGCTGTGGTCGGAGTGCACCAACTGTCTGGATATCTAACTACCGCACAGAATTCCTGTCTGTGTGGCGCACATGGCTGACTTTCAGTATGGGGCCCTATCAGTGTTATGTTGGAAGAATCACAATGAAAGACCACTAAAATGCACCAAAACACATACATTTTTTTTATAGACGCTAAGCCCCCCGACCACCACCCATTTGTTGAAGATGTGTGCCCCCCTTTCTTATTAAAGGCACCAGAACATCCCCTAGGGCTGTTTCAGTCTTATGCCTTGGGTCATCTTTAATTGTGGAAAGTTTGGTCTAAGGTTAGAAGTATCCTTTCTGTTTCATTTCCTATTATTTCATAATTGTTGATCACTAACCTGTGGGACTTTTGAAAATAACGCAGAACTTTTTCCATGTTCAGTGGGGAATCTGTGGATAACTTTGGGTGAGCTGCATGAAGAAATGCACTGTATGCAAGTAAGGGAAACACACGCAGTCAGTTATGGAAAACAAAATCTGTTTCAATCATGATTCTGCAGTTCTAAACTGTCTCTTTGTGATTTGCTCCAAAATTGCTTTAAGAGTTGCCAGTCTTCATTTGAAATTGAATTACCTCATGACCAAGGCAGTCAGAACAGCAGAATGTCTGAGCAGAAAAACCTGGATAATTATGTGTTTCGTGCAGTAGAGGAATAAATCCTTAGCTTCAGTTTTTGTTAATAGGCTTCTAAGGATACGTCATGTAATCCCTGTTTGACACCCATTGACATGTGTCACCCATTTGGGGATCATTGGCATTTTCAGCTGTGCTTTGAGCAGGGAGGAAGGTTCCTAAGTGCCCTAGAGAAAGAGATTCATACTAGGGTAATTGTGTGTAGAACAAGGCAACACTTCATGGGTAGATAACAGTCAATGTGTGCTTGTTGACAGAAGAGAAAGGAATATATATCCCAAAAGATATGCTCAGGATAAACTCATGTTTATTGAGAAATTACAACAGTAACATAGAAACATAGAAGTTATCGGCAGATCGTTTACCCACCTGACAGTGGCAGTTCAACAGCGAGGTCCCCCACAGTGACTACAGTGCCATGCCACTGTAGGGGACCCGCTGGAACCGGGCACTGTATGTCGGTGGTCCTGCACCCCACCGAATCAACTCCAACTCGGAGTTGATAATACTTAAGTGGGGGGGTGCGGGGCACAGCCCCCCACGTGGGAGGTGCGGTGGCACAGCCGCCATGTGGGGGGTTTGGGGGAAAAGCCCCCCCTAAGAAAACAAAGTCAGCACCTAGAAACCGGCAGCTGACTGCAAAATGCGGTCGATCTGCCGGTTTCGCTGTCAGGGCGGTCGACGGGAAATTTTTCGACCACTCGTCGTGGATCCTCAGCAGATAAGGACCTCTTGGCCCACCTAGTCTACCCTATATTCCCTCTACTGTGCCACTGCAGACCCTACTCAATCTCCAGTCTTCTCCCCCTCCTTGCCTTACTTCTAAGGTCCCCTTATGTCTATCCTATGCATGCTTGAATCCTTTTACCATTTTAACATCCACCATCTCTGCTGGAAGGATGTTCCAGGCATCCACTGCCCTCTTTGTGAAGAAGTATTTCCTCACATCTCCTGTGAGCCCCCCCCTTCACACACACACACACACACACACTTCATAACATTACCCCTTGTCCCAGAGCATCCTCTTCTGTGGAAAATGCTACCTTCCTGCACCTTATTAATACCTGTGAGGTATTTCAACATTTCTATCATATTCCTCCTTTCTCTCCTTTCCTCTAGGGAAGGCTGGTGATCAAGCTAGGTAGCCTGGGGTTGGCTGCAAAGTGGAAAACTGGGTTAGAAACTGACTGAGGGACAAGAAGCAGACAGTGGTAGTAAATAGGATCAAATCCGAGGAAAGGAGAGTGACCAGTGGGTTGCTTCAAGGATCAGTCCTGGGGCCAGTCCTTTTCAATGTCTTCATCAGTGACATTGATGAAGGGCTAAAGGGGAAGATTTGTCTATTTCCAGATGATACCAAGATCTGCAACAGAGTAGACGCTCCAGAGGGTGTCAAAAGAATGAGGAGGGATCTGGGAAAGCTAGAAAAATGGTCCAAAGTGTGGTAATTAAAATTTAATGCAAAGATGTGCAAAATCATGCACCTGAAGTGAAGAAACCCTGTAGAGAGCTACAGGATGGTGGGGGGTGAGTACTGACAGTCACCAGGGAAAAAAGGTTTTCAGGGATAATCATCTCAGATGATCTAAAGGTGGTCAAACAATGTAACAAGGCTGTGGGGAGTGCCAGTGGGATTTTGGAGTGCATAGGAAGGGGTATCACTAGCAGAAGAAGGGAGGTGGTGATGCCATTGTACAAAATGCTGGTGAGGCCTCATCTAGAATATGATGTTCAGTTCTGGAGGCCACATCTTCGCAATGACATAGGGTAGAGGTGGTCCAGAGAAGGACGACCAAGATGGTACTGGGCTTGCATCAGAAAACATATGAGGACAGATTAAAAGAGCTCAATATGTATACACTGGAAGAGAGGAGGGAACGGGGGGATATGATAGAGACCTTCAAGTATCATAAAGGCTTGAACAAAGTGCAGGTGGGTGACATCTTTCAGTACAAGAGTTGCACAAGGATGAGGGGGCACGATATGAGATTGGAGGGGGCAGGATAAGGGGAAATGTGAGAAAGTTTTTCTTCACAGAAAGGGTGGTAGATGCTTGGAATAGCCTGCCCCAGGAAGTGGTGGGTGCTAAGACAAAGGGGGGATTCAAGCATGCATGGGATAGACATAAAGGAACCCTAGATATGAGGAAGAGAGGAAAGCCAATGACCAAGTAGGGTCAGGTCTGCTAATGCAGGCAGGGAATACAGGCAGACTAGGTGTGCCTAGTGGTCCTTATCTGCCATCAACTACTATGTTACTATGAGAGTACATATTTAGCTCCTTGAGTCTTTCCTCATAGGGCTGTTGATGCAGGCCCTGCACCATTTTGGTATCCCTGCTTTGTACCACCTCCATCCTATCTATGTCCTTCTGGATGTGGGGTCTCCAGAACGGTACATAGTACTCGAGGCGGAGTCGTACCAGTGATTTATACATGGGTAATACTACCTCCCTCCTTCTGCTGGTGATGCCCATCCCTATGCACCTGAGCATCCTGCTAGCCTTCCTCACTGCTTTATCACACTGCTTGGCTACCTTCAGATCATCAGAAATGATTACCCCAAGTCCCTATCCTGTTTTGTGGTTGCTAATACTTCCCCACTCAATTGGCATGTTGCCCCTGGGTTTCTGTGCCCGAAGTGCATGACTTTTCACTTTTTTGCATTGAAACCCAGCTGCTATTCCCTTGACCAATCTTCCAACTTTTTCAGATTGTCCCTCATTCATTCTAACCCCCCAGTGTATCTACTTTGTTGCATCTACCCCTTCCTCCGTAAATACTAATAAAAGTAGTTGTTCAATATGTCCATGTTTTTGGGGTCCTCTCCCCCCCTTTCCCCTTTTAGCCTCACTATTCCTCCTTTGGTCTTTCTCTTCTTGTTTATATAACAAGAAAGTGTTGTCCTTTTTTTTACTGATTGGGCAATATTCTTCTCTGTTTCCGCCTTTGCGCTCCTAACTACTCTCCCTGCCACTCTTTGTTTCTCCTGGTAACTCTTACTATCCTCCCCCTTCTGTGTCCTCTTGTACCTTCTAAATGCTAGTTTTTGCCCTTACTTTCTTAGCTACTTCTCTAGAGAGCCACAGCGGTCTCTTTTTTCTCTTGCCCTCGTTAACCTGCCTGACACTGAGATTTGTTGCTTTTTCAATGCCCCCCTTTATTTTTGCCCATTGTTCCTCAACCCCCCCCCCAGTTTCCCTATCACTGCTAGGGTGTCCCTGAGGCATTCTCCCATTTTCTTAAAATCAGCCCTCCTGAAGTCCAGGACCCTCGTCTTAGTGTGGCTCGATTCTGACCCAGCTCTTATGTTGAGCCACACCATACGATGATCACTGATTCCTAGGTGTCCATCCACTGTGATGTCAGCAGCACTGTCTCCGTTTGTCAGGACCAGATCCAGTATTGCGTCCCCCATGAATGAGTTCCTTAACTAGTTGCCTGAGAAACATCCCTTGCAAGGAGTCCAGGATGTCCCTTAATCGGACTGTTGCCACAGCTGGTAGGCTCCATTTCACATCCAGTAGATTGAAGACCCCTACCAGCAATTCCTCCCCTTTGTGTGCCATCCTTTGGATTTATTTATTGATTTATTTATTTAGTTAGTTTTTGTTGACCAGGAAAGGAGAACTAGGCAATTCTGCCTATTTTCAGCCTCATCCCGGGAAGAGGGGGAAGATACAGATGCAAACTGACATACAGAACCAGATTAAGCTGTCGGTGGTATTGTTTTAGTGAATGGGGGAAAATTTGGTCAGGACACCGGGGAAATTCTTCTACTCTTTTCAAGGAGTGCCGTGGGATTTCTAACATCCATCTGAACAACCACCAGTACAGGCAGATGGAACCACAGTTTAACATCTCATCTGAAATTGCCTCCATCTTATCTTTATCCACATCTCCCCCCACCGTGATGGAGGTCTGTAGATCACTCCTGTGTGAATAGCAGCCCCGCTGTGTGTCTCCAGGGTGACCCACGACACATTGGCTCCTCCCTGCTCTTTACATAGCTTTTATGTTGTCCCTGACATAAATAACCACTACTCCTTTTTTTTTTTACCTACCCTGTCTTTTCTGAACAGAGTATATCCTGGTATGGCTACATCCCAGTCCTGGTTTTCATTGCAGCAGGGCTTAGAGTCACCACCTTTGGATTAAGTAAAAACCAGTTGCTAAACCACACCCCAAACTCTGCCTCTGGCTCCACCCCTTTTTTATGGTTGCCATGTGTAAAGTCAGAATAGACATTAATAGTGATAGGAAATCATTTTATACTGTTATTTATTTTTATTCTTTGGCAACCAGGTTAACTCCCATGGGCCACATGGGCCATTTTACAGGAGTGACCCAGGAGCACAGGAAGGTTAAGTGACTTGCTCAGGCTCACACAGTATGCAAGTGGAGGCTGTGGGAATCAAACTCAGGTCTGCTAAATGTGTCAAGCTCATTCACAGCTGATTGCTCAAACCTCTGTTAAACAATCTCCCATTTTCCTTTCCATGTCAGTCATGTATTCTAATATGCTTTGAACAATTTTTGATGACTTAATTATTAATGCTTGTGGTACCCTCAATACTGCACTGTGTTCTCCTTACCTCAGCAGCTGCTGCTGTTTCTTTTCATATTTCTAATACATTCCATAATTTCAGACACACCATTCCATACTTTTTATCTGAATGACCTGTAAAAGTGTAGCTAATATCATGAATCATACCTCTCAACTGTCCTACATTACAAGGAATAGTTTCTCATTTTACTTCACAAAAGCTCCCTGTTCCACATTGTGAGGACTTGTCCCACATTCAATGCTAACATTGTAAAGCAAAAATATATAGTAAATGATGCAAAAATACATTATTCAATGAATAACAGACTTTCTGAACATAAATGCAAACATTTTAACAGTGTTCTGAGTTTCTTAGATAAAGATTTGATTAAGTGTGCCACATTTTGCCAATATGTTCCATATTTTTAGAAGCAATGTTCCACATTTGGGGGACAAAAGGCTGAGAGGTTATGTCATGAATTGTTCTGGTAGTACAAAATGAGAACAGTAGCTAGCTGTTGAGGACTCGGGAGAGAAGTATTCAGTGTAGTGATACACACAATAAAAATTAGATACTTTAATGAAAATGGGTCTAAAACATCAGAATACAGAACAAACAAAAAGAAACACATGAGACCATACTCAGGTGTTAAAGCTGTTTCCTATCATAGCAATAAAAGACCATACTTAAAATTCAGAGTGGAAAAGATTAGGTTAATTTACTGCTAACGGCCATACTTTATACCTCCCAGGCAGACTGGTTTTACAAACAAAGGTAGGTCTGAGTGACATTAGAACTTCTTTTTAACCTTGACATGCAATGCAGCCAAAACAGTGAATGATTTGATACATCAGTTTTAAGAGTATATGAGCACCCAAAATGGCCCCCAAAACCGGACTACATTTAATGAAAATCAGATGACCGGATAAGGACCCTAAAAACAGACTACAGTAGCAGCCACAGACACTGCCAGCTATTTCCCGAAATTTCTGTGATATTTCCAGAAATATCTCATGCTTTCTCCATTTCCACAGTAGGGGCAGCAGAGAGAAACTCTTTAGAAATTTTACGAAATATCTGGAAATAGCTAGCAATGTCTGTGGCTACTACTGTATCTGGTCTAAAACTGGATAGGTGGCAACCCTACGCAGGACTTGGTAATTGCTACTATGTCCAGGTCCACATCTGCCATGGTGGCCTCTAGGTTTGCAATCTTATTGCCCAGATTTTGAGCATTGCACACGTGGCTCTCCAGATTGTCCTGCCTGCCACTCCCCCCTCCCATTTCCCATTTGCCCTTCCTTATTTCCTCCACTATTTTTTTTTTAAATATCTCTCTTACCTTTTACCCCTTGGATTCCTTTGTTATTTGGTTCCTTTTGGGATTTCACTCCCTCAGGATTCCCATTGCTGACCTCATGAGCCTATTGGGGGGGCAATTTATGTCTTCCTGCCTTTTCCCACCTCCTCAGCTAGTTTAAATGCTCGCCAATGTAGGTGGAAGACTAGGTTTGCTGGCAAAGGCACCTAGCTTCACCTGAGCTTTTTTCTTCTAGATTGTTTGTAAGAACAGAACAAAGAACCTTACCAGAGCAAGGAAAATGATTAAGGTTTCTTTTGGCTAGACAGATTTACTGTGTGTTGTTATTTTTATTGTGTACTCACAGGGATTGTTACTGTTTGTTGCTAACATTTTATTGCTTTATTTTTCTCTGATTCATATTGTTGTTGCTGGGTATACCTTCTGCTGCATTATTGCAGGGTGTGCCTACAGGTGTGTGCTTAGAGATTACTGCTGTAATCTTCTGATTTAAATTGTCTTTTGCAAGGTATATCTTCTGTTACTGCTTTATTTTTCTCTGTAGCAAAGTGTTTCTTACAGAGTATATCATCTGTGAAATTGTTACAGGTGGTGCTTTACAGGTTTTACAGTTTTATCTGTCATTAGGCTAAGCTTTCAGGGCTACTGCATTTGTTGCTGACTGATTGTTTCTGCTCTTACCTCCTTGTTTCTTTAGTCCGTGGTTCTTTCTTTTCGGCAGGGGAAAGGCCCAGCCACCCATCCCCATCCCCAAGCACCCCACACTACACTCCTTTTGTAGGGTAGCACAGTCGTGACAGTTCCTGTAGCAAAGCAGGAAGGGGCGGATCAGGGGGTATCCACACAGTGACCTCATTTACAGGGGCACAAGTAATTTTACTTGTTATAACAAGTGACACAAAAACAAACAAAACACAAAATTAAACTTTTGCTTTCATTTTCCTCCTTGTAATTACTCTGACCAGGTTATAAACCCAACAACTTATCTGGAATGGATATTTTCAACTGCAGGTACTGGGGGACACTTTTCAAAAGGGCAGTTTTAGAGGATTTAGGACACTGTCCTACATGCTGGGCCATTGAAGATCTAAGGGCTCAGCTCCAGGCAGCATGGGCAGAGATTGCACACCTCAAATCACATATTCGGGAGGAAATATAAGAACCGTCTACCATTTCCTCACCATCCAACAGTAGCACCTCGACTGCAGAGGGTAGTTGGTCCAGGAGGGGCAGGCAGGTGGTTAGGAGGGGCAAACCGGGTGCCCCATCACTCGGTGCTCTCCAACATATCACCTCCACAAACCATACAAAAAATACAAACAGGTATCTGCCTCTATCTCTGAAATCAAACAAAGGGGCAGAGGACACTGCAGAGCAGGACACTGCAGCACAGGAGCTAGCACAATAAAACTCTCCCAAAACAGAAACCAAAACAAAAAAAGCAAAAAGGAAACCCAAAACACTTTTGATCATAGGAAACTCCATGATTCAAGGAGTTGATACCTATCTCCAGCCAGGAGTAATGGTCAGATGTCTCCCAGGTACATCAGCATGGAGAGACACTGACCGCATTGCTAAAATTGTACAGAAAGCAAGAGAAAACATTGACATCCTGGTACACATAGGGACTAACAATCTCACAAGCCGGTCAGTTGTGGAGACCAAGAAACACCTGACCAGGCTGGGTGACAACCTATCATCCATTTCATCCGGCATCTCCTTCTCTGAGATCCTGCCAGTCTGGGAGAGGGGGGCAGATGGACAGAAGGTCAGAGAAGGGGAGATGGGGGAGCTAAACATATGGCTGAAGGGCTGGTGCCGGGAAAAAGGACACAAATTTGTAGGTAACTGGCAACAGTTTTGGAAGCGAAAGTTCTTTAAATTTGATGGACTGCTTCTGACTAAGGAGGGAGTCAGTGCATTGGGGCTGAAGTTTGATGTCTTCGCAGAATATTTAAACTAGCAAATGCGGAGAGGGGTGCAGCACCCGATACATCGAATGGGAAGAACACCTCTCCCCCCTCAGTTAGTGATCAAACAGGAGTACAGCATGTTTGTAGTTAATTTGCATCACCAGGTAAGGAAAAAGGTCTGGCTTCCCATACGATGCACAGGAGAAATGCCAGACCTCACTCAACAACCAACACACCAAAATCTGACCAATGGAAAATCATGTACACAAATGCTCGCAGTCTAGGAAACAAGATCCCAGACCTGCAGACAATAATGACAGAGGCTAAACTGGACATAGTAGCCATTAGAGAGACATGGTTCACCAGTAGCCACACTTGGGAGACTTCAGTACCAAGCTATGTACTGTTCAGAAGAGACCGAGGTGCAAAAAGGGGGGGTGGAGTGGCCCTTTATGTCAATGAAAATATCAAAGCTACAGAAATTCAGAATACATATAAGGAGCCAGAAGAACTGTGGGCCACCCTGGAAACAGGAAATGGGACAGCCATATGAACTGGGGTTGTCTACAGACCTCCAGACCAGGGGGAGAATGTAGACACATTACTGTTAGAAGATATACAAAACATAACAGCTAAGGGGGAGGTTCTGATAATGGGAGGCTTCAACATGCCAGATACATATTGGTCAATACCAGCAGGAACATGTGCCAGAACTAGACACATAGTGGATTCCCTGCAGGGGGAGGGCCTCAAACAACTGGTACAACAACCCACAAGAGACAGGGCTATCCTAGATCTAGTACTGACTAACAGGGAAAGGATCACAGATCTCCAGGTAGAAGGTCACCTGGGGACCAGTGACCATCACATAGTATGGTTCAATTTGGCCACTACAACTAAATCATCCCATTCCAAGGCAAAAATATGGGACTTCAGAGGAGCTGACTTTGATAAGATGGCCAACAGAGTTAAGCTAGCCCTGGCAAAAAGAAATACAGGTGAGTGGGTACAGGCAAAGTGGGCAAGTATTAAGGATGCAATACCTGAAGCAACATCACATTGTGTTAGAGAGAAAAGAAAGTGCAAAAGAAGAAGGAAACCACTTTGGTTCTCAAAAACAGTAGCAGAAAAGGTCAGAGCCAAAAGGCTGGCCTTCAGGAAATATAAGGGAACCCAGCGGGATGAAGATAGGGAGGCATACCAAACTTCCCTAAGGGAAGCAGGGAAGGCAGTAAGGCAGGCAAAGGCCCAAACTGAGGAAACACTGGCATGAACAGTAAAAGAAGGTGACAAGACTTTCTATAGATACATTAGTGAAAGGGAGAAAGTCCAGAGGGGGTATTGCTAAGATCAAAGGGATAAGGTGTGTGTGTGAGAAGAGGACCATGTAAAGCATCTATCCTAAATAGATACTTCTTATAGTATTTACTGAAGAGAAGGTAGGGCAGGACCCACAGCTCAGCACCATGGACACAGGGAGGAGGGAGGTGTGCACTATACCCTTCACAAAAGAAAGGGTCCTACAAGAGCTCGCTAAGCTCAGGGTTGACAAGGCAATGGGACCTGATAGCATACATCCCAGGGTACTAAAGGAGCTAAGGGTGGAACTAGCAGAGCCATTATCAGAACTGTTTAGTGAGTCTCTGAGCACAGGAGAGGTACCAGAAGACCAAACCAAACTTTATTTTTATAGCACCTTTCCAAGCCAAGGCGCTGTACATAAAATCAAATATAACCAGATAAAATAAGTTGAAACAGTCAATAAAACAATGTCAGTCAATCAGTCAGTAAAACAATTTAACCATAATTAGGGAAGGCTAGATTAAATAAGTAAGTTTTTAATTCAGTTTTAAACCTAAGACTGGAGAAGGGCCCATGTGATCCCGCTCTACAAGAGTGGTAGAAGGGAGGAGGAAGGGAACTACAGACCAGTCGGTCTTACCTCAGTAGTGGGCAAGATTATGGAGGCACTCCTTAAGGAAAGGATAGTACAACACCTGGAAACCATAGGAGCACAGGATCCAAGACGGCATGGGTTTACAACAGGAAGGGCCTGTCAAACTAATCTCATAGATTTCTTTGACTGGGTATCTAGAGTGGTGGACCAAGGGGGAGCAGTTGATGTCACCTACCTTGAATTCAGCAAAGATTTTGGTACTGTTCCACATAGAAGATTGATTAATAAGCTGGGTAAGCTCAGAGTGGGTCAGAAGTTGGTCAACTGGGTGGCAAACTGGTTGACGGGCAGAAAACAGAGAGTGGTGGTAAACGGTATACAGTCAGAAGAGATGGAAGTCACAAGTGAGGTACCTCAGGGATCAGTCCTGGGACCAGTCCTCTTCAATATCTTTATCAGTGACATTGCAGATGGACTGGAGTGTAAGGTTTTTATGTTTGCAGATGCCACCAAGATCTGCAACAGAGTAGATGATCCAGGTGGGGTGGGCAGAATGAGAAGAGATCTGGATAAACTGGCAAAATGGTCGGAAGAGTGGCAACTGGCGATTAACACAAAGAAGTGTAAGATCATGCACATAGGGAAGAGAAACCCTGAAGCATCCTATATGTTGGGAGGAGAGTTGCTGGCAGTCACAAGCGAAGAAAGAGACTTGGGCATCATCAACACAGATGACCTAAAATCATCCAAGCAGACCACTAAAGCAGTAGGTAAGGCTAGGGGGATGTTGGGGTATATTAGTAGGGGTATCACAAGTCATAAGAGGGTGGTAATAATCCCTCTTTACAAGACACTGGTTAGGCCCCATCTGGAGTACTGTGTGCAGTGCTGGAGGCCACACCTTCACAAGGATATTAACCAAATTGAGGCAGTCCAGAGAAGGGCAACCAAAATGGTGCAGGGACTGCATCAGAAAACATATGAGGACAGATTAATGGAACTCAATATGTATACCCTAGAGCAAAGGAGGGAGAGAGGTGATATGATTGAAACAGTCAAACATCTTAACAGCATTAACAAGGTGAAAGAGTCTAACATGTTTCAATAAAAGAAAAATAGCAGGACAGGAGGACACAGCATGAGATTAGAGGGAGGCCGATTAAGGGGTAATGTGAGGAAGTTCTTTTTCACAGAAATAGTGGTGGATACATGGAATGGCCTACCCCAGGAAGTGGTGGATATGAATACAGTGCAGGACTTCAAACAGGCATGGGACAGGCATAAGCAGGGCTCCAGATAAGGTGAGTACCAACCTATTTCGTTCACCACATTTTAGGAAATACTCAAAAAAATGTTTTAATGAGTACCAGTACTCACCCAACATTTGTAAATGCCGTACACTCCATAGAATAGTGCTTCATAACATAACTGGTGATGTAAAAGGAGCAGTTTTTTCCAGCTTTACAGCACTCGTACCCATCACGATTTTTACTCACTATATTTTAAATTGGTGAGTAAATGACTCCTACCTGCCAACATTAGCTGGAGTATTGTTGGCACCTGATCAGTTCTTATCTAGAAAAAAATGACATTGTTTTAAAAAATTTACTCCTCACTGCGCTCCATTCAGACATTTGTACACATCTGAATTTGGTTTTACTCATCTCACTTTCAAAATGACGAGTAAAATACTCATTCCAAAAACATCTTATCTGGAGCCCTAGGCAAAAGGGAGCAATACAAATAAGTTTGAATAGATAGGCCATTGACAGAGCAAATGCTGATGGCACATTCATAAGGTATAAAAAGAAATGGGCAGATTGGATGGGCCTTGTGTTCCTTATCTGCTGTCAACTTCTGTGTTTCTATGTTTCTATTTAAACCATTCACTGAGGACCGTGGTTCCCCACCTGGATGGATGCAGGGCCGTCACCCCTGTACATGCTCGTATTCCTCCAGGTAGGGCCCCAGTCCCCAGTGAAGCCAAAACCCTCCTCTCAGCACCATTCCTTCAACCATGCATTGAAGATCCTGATGCAGAGAATCCTATCCTTCCCCTGTTTGTAGAGAAGTAGCACCTCTAAGAAGGTCACCGATCATGCTACTTGCCTAAGACCTCTCCCCTATTCCCTAAACTCCCCCTGAACTATTGCTGGCTCATCCCTAGCCAGGTCATTTGTCCCCAGATGGACAATGACCTCCAGCTCTCCCTCCCTTCCTTCTGCCCTAGCGATCCTTTGGATCCTCTTTCCATCCCTGCGAGCCGTGGCACCAGGAAGGCACCTAACCTCCCACTCCTCATACATACATACCTTCCTCCAACTGTATCCCCCCTTACTATGGTGTCCCCCCACAAGGATTTGCTTCCTCCTCTTCTAGGGTCCTCTGCCACCCCCTTGGGGTCTCCACTATGGAGGACCACCACATCCACCCCAGTCACTACTTCGGGTACCTCTGTGGGACTTTCCCCCTCAGCTAGTGTGGCATAGATGTTTCATACTGGTACTGGATGGGGGACATGCCTACACTGCACCAGCCTAACCCTCCCAGAGCCCACTGTTGTCCAGCCGCTTCTCCTTCTGGGCAACCTCTGAGATAGCAGTGGCAGACTAGGTGGTCCCTGGGTGGGGGAGTAGGTCCTCCAAACCCAAGCCAACTCGGCCTTGAGTCTGGCAACCTTCTCCCTCAGCCCAGAGAGGTGCATGCAGAAGGGGGCAGCAACTCAGTCTCCAGAAAGTCTCCCTGAAGACTGCTGCCCCACAGTTACTGCGCTGCACCATTCCCAGCATAACTATATCCTCCCTTGCCTGTTTTTCTGTTTTGCCTCCTTTAGCCCCTGTTTACCCCTTGCCCAACTATTGCTTGACCCTAACGCACCTCTAACCTGGCTGATTTTTTGTTCACTCCAAGCCGTTAATTACTCCTACCCTAGATAGGGTGATTCACCTGTGCCTACACTGTTTCTAGACCTGAACACCCCAGACAATAATAATGACACTATTTCACCAAGTTTCCCCACAACTTACCCCACCTGTGTGGTCTCAAAAAGGCCTCTTCAATTCCTGTCTGTGACCAAAACACACAGACTCTGCTTTAAGCAAACAGGCATTTTTTTTTTATTCTTTGGTAACTGGATAAGGCCCACGAGCCACAAGTGGCTGTCTTCAGGAGCAACCCAGGAGCACTGGGGAGGTTAGGTGACTTGCTCAGAGTCACACAGTATGCAAGTGGAGGTTGCAGGGATCATACCCAGGTCTGCTGGATGTACCAAGTTCATTCACAACTCTTTCAAAGCTTATTACTCCAACCTCTAGGTTATACTGCCAGACTGTAAAAGCTCATTACTCTAATCTCTAGGCTATACTGCGAGCCAGACTATACTGCCAGCCTAACACCTGCTGTTTGCCGGTTCCACCTATACAGGGTGCCAGCGGCAGTACACCTGGTCATTAGGGCGCCACGTCCCAATGTCACCATCCCTCTTTTTGTGGGGGGGTTGCGCCCCTCACATCCCCTCCTTTCTAAATATTCTAATTCCAGGGCGGGGGTGGACCTCGGGGAGAGGGTGGCGAATTCCACAATGTGGCCCCCTAATGACAGGCACACTGCAGCCGGCACACAGATGGCCAGAAGGACTGTTTGCCACTGTGGTAATTTCCCAATAAATGTAAGTTTATACTGAGCATATGTTTTGAGTTTTATTCCTTTTTCTTGCCTCTGCAATTGCACATTGACTCAGTGTTTGCTTTGAGAGTGGTTGTTAAGACCAGAAGTTTCTCTGTTGCCAACCACCGTTTAGTGTACCTCTAAATTAGGGCTATAGCTTCTACAGAGCTCATGTGATTATGGCCATGACACCTCATTGACACAGGTTCCAGGAGAATATTTTGCCTTCTAACTACCTGAATATCAGAGATGTGGATCTCAGCGAGTTATTGGTAAAGTTTAATTCAATGCTTTAAACTGCAATTAGTAAGCAATAACCCACGACAGGATATGGGGTTATAGGGATTTAATGCTCTGCTCGGTGTGTTGTGAGGCATGAGGACGCAGGTCATGAGTCCTCACAGCACCCCAGCCATGCATTAAATCCCCGTAGCCCCACACCCTGGAGTGGGTTATTGCACTTATAACATGGGTTATGTCAAAAACACGAGAAGACTCACAAAAGGTTTTCCTTGTGTTTAAACACAAAAAAGGTACTGTATCCTGCCACCTTACAAAATAGTCCCTAAGAAAAAAGAACAGATTACTCACCTGTAACAGTAGTTCCAGGAGTGGTATATGTTGTTCATCCACACTTCTTGGCATGTCCCTTTCCCCTTTAAATCTGGCCGGAAGTCTTCAAGCTGGCTTCTCCCACCCACCCAGGTAGTAAATACCTCGGCTGCACCCCATGATGCCAGATCTTAGCCCACTGGAAGCAAGGTGGTGCGCCTAAAGCCGGGGAGGTCGGGTGGATGCATGTGGATGAACAACATATACCACTCCTGGAACTACTGTTACAGGTGAGTAACCTGTTCTTCTAGGAGCGTAGATATGTTGTTCATCCACACTTCTTGGCAGACTCCAAGCAGTTCTCAGGGAGAAGGGAGGCAAGGCACACACCCCCTATTTAGGAAACAGAGATTGGAGAACTGAGGCCCCAAAACCAGCATCCTGGCATGACTCAAGGTCGATGTGGTAGTGGGTAATGAAGGTGTTTGCTGACTTCCAGGTAACAGCCCAACAGATTTCCTGGATAGAGATGTCCCTGGAAGCAGCCACTGATGCAGCAGTATGGCGGGTAGAATGAGCTCTTATGCCTCTGGGAGGCTTCTTGCCCACCAACTCATAGCACAGACCTATGCATGACATAATCCTTCTCGCAATGGTCCGTTTAGCTGCAGGTCTGCCAGAAGCGGCTTCAGCGTAGGTGACAAACAGCTGGTGAACCTCTCCGTCCTCTCCTTATAATAGGAGAGAGCACGTCTAAGGTCCAGGGTATGGAGCCTGTAGTCGGCGTCTGAGGTGTAGTTAGGGTAATATTCCGGCAGAGTCAACACCTGGTTAAGGTGAAACTCTGACACCACCTTCGGAAGGAAATTCAGGTGGGGGCGCAGGACAACTTTGTCCCCGTGAAAGAGTCTACCGAAAGTGCCTGGAGCTCTCCTGTCCTTCTGGCTGATGTGATAGCCACCAGGAAGACCGTCTTCCATGACAATTGTGAGAGCTCACACTTGTGCATGGGTTTCGAATGGCTTGCCCATGAGCTCTGCCAAAATCAGAAAGAGATCCCACGGAAGTGGAGGTTCACGCACCAGAGGGGATATGTGATCCAGGCCTTTGAAAAAGTGCCCGATCACGGTCTTCTGTGCCAATGTCAACTGACCGGCCTGCGCCTGGTAAGCGGAAATGGCTGCCAGGTGCACCCTAAGGGTCGATGACCATAGACCCCCCCTTTGGAGAGAGACCAAAGGTAGTCTAAAATGTTAGCCACAGAGCAGGATAAGGGGTCCAGACTCTTACCCTGACACCAAATGGAAACCTTTTCCATTTGAAGGCATAACATTTCCTGGTCGATTCCTTACGAGATGCCTCCACCGTGTAGACATCCTCGAAAGACCCAGAGCCTGGAACTCTAGCCACTCAGGTACCAGACTGTGAGGTGCAGGGATTGAAGGTCTGGATGGAATACCTTCCCCTGGTTCAATGATATCAGGTCCGGGCGTGTACAAAGCCGCTCCGGGGCCCTGCAGCTGAGGCTGAGGAGATCTGGATACCAGAACTGGCGTGGCCAGTCTGGGGCTGCCAGAATCACCATCGCCTTGTCCCTCCTCACCTTGAGAAGCACCTTGTGGATCAAGGGAAATGGAGGGAAGGCATAGAGGAGGCCTGGGGTCCATGGCCTCTAGAAGGCATCCCCATGCAGCGAGCCCTGCTGAGGTGGGTGGGTGGGCATGGTACAGTCTCAGCTTGGTGTTCTCCCTGGAGGCAAACAGGTCCACCAACGGTTTGCCCCAATGGGAGAACAGATTGTAGGCTACCTCTGGATGGAGAGACCACTTGTGGGATGTCTGGCCTATGTGGCTGAGAGCATCCGACAGTTGGTTCGAGACTCCTGCCACATGGATGGCAACGAGATCCGCCTCCAACCGGCTGACGAGGGTCCAGATCCAGAGCGCCTCCTTACGTAGCAGACGGGAGTGCATGCCACCCTGTTTGCTGAGGTAGTACATGGTCATGGTATTGTCCATCTGGACTTGAACCACTTGACCCCGGAGCTGATGAGCGAAAGCTGACAGTGCCAGTCTGACTGCTGTGAGCTCCAACAGGTTGATGTGGCATCGGGACTCCTCGGGGGTCCAGAACCCATGGGCTCTGTTGTTCCCCATGTGGGCTCCCCAGCCCATGAGAGAGGCATTGGTCATGAGAATGACTGTCGGCTTGGGGCAGACAAACGGGATCCCTTCCTGCAACCAGTCTGAGGCGGTCCACCATTGAAGAGCGTCCCACATCTTCTGGGTCACAGTGATCAGCTGGTCGAAATGACCGAGGCGCTGAGACTACTGAGCAGCCAGCTCCAATTGGAGGGGGTGCATGTGCCATCTGGCCCAACGGACCACTGAGGTGCACGCTGCCATGTAACCCAGAAGGCGCAAGAAGTCCCAGGCAGGGCGCAAGTGCCCAACCAGAAATGATTGGGCAAAGGAGGAGAGAACCTCCGCCCTGTCCGCCGGGAGCTGATTTCTGGCTTGACGAGAGTCGAGCTCTGCCCTGATAAAGCCCATCACCTGAGAGGGCGTGAGTTCCGACTTAGCCGTGTTGATCAGGAGGCCTAGTTGGGAGCAGGTTCGGAGGGCCAGATCCCTGGACCTCTCCTGCTCCTGAAGGAGGAACCCACCAGGAGCCAGTCATCAAGATAGGGGTATATCCGAACCCCTCGAAGCCGAAGATGGGCTGCCACCACTGCAATGCACTTGGTGAAGACCCAAGGGGCCGATGACGGACCTAACGGCATGGCTCAGAACTCGTACAGGGTCCCTTCGACCCTGAAGTGATGGAACCGCTGGTGGGATGGACGGATTGGGACATGAAAAAACACGTCCTGTAGATCCAGTGAACAGAACCACATGTTTCGCTCCAGAAATGGTATGATCTGGTTCAGAGTTACCATCCAGAAGGTGTGAGACCTGAGATATTGATTCAGGTCGTGGAGATCTAGGATGGGGCGCCAACCCCCCATCCGCTTGGGCACCAGGAAGTACCTGGACATGAAGCCTGGGTCTGTAGGAGGATCTGGCACTGGAGCTACTGCCTCCTTGTGGAGAAGCTGAGCAGTGTCGTCCTGAAGGGCCGACTGAGTGCGAACTGAGATCCTTTCCTCCCGAGGGGCGTGGGCTCGGCTGGGAGGGTACTGCTCGAATTCTAGAGGCAGTTCCTAACTGACCACTTCCAGAACCCACCTGTCCGAAGTGATACCGGACCAGGCGGAAAGAAAGTGATGGAGCCGGCCCCCCACGGAAGGACCCAGAGCTGGCGTGATGGGTGTAGGGGTGGCAACCCCTGACCTGTCACTGAGCAGGCTCAGAAGAGGAGGAGGCTCCTGGACCGGCACCTCAGCCTCCTTTTTGGGGCTGTTGAGGACCCTGCTTGGGCCTGGGGTGCCAAGCTTGAACCTGCTGTTGCTGCTGTTGCTGCTGACCTCCCTGATAGGAGGGCTGTCTAACCTCAGGGGAAGAGTGCCAAAAGGGTTTCTTCTTGTGCTTCTGCTGGTTCTTGCCCGAAGAACCCTTTGCAGAGGTAGCATCCAAGGTGGCATTGGACTGCTCTATTCACTGGAGGTGACCTGCCGCTCCCAGACCGAAAAGGTTGGTGCCAAGGAACGGCACGTCAGCTAACTTGTGCTGAGTATCCGCTGAAAAGGAGGATAACCTCAGCCAGGCCTTGCGGCAAGTGGTCACTGCGGCTGCTAATGAGCGGGCACAGGAATCTCCAATGTCCAGGGCCGTCTGGAGCTGCTGTTTAGCAACAGCACAGCCCTGGTCACGGACCTGCTTCATCGTGGTCTGCATATTCGCTGGGAGATGAGGGAGGACTTCATCTAGTGACCCCAAGAGGGCATGAGAGAAGTGTGCCATGATCACAGCCTAGCTAAATGAGGCCGATTAAACCTTCCGGGAAGAATGGCCCATATTCTTGGACTCCTTGTCCGGAGGGCGGTCAGTATCAGCTGAGCTGCCCATGCGTCTAAACACAGAAGCAGTCACAAGGCTCTCGGCCAAGGGATGCTCTGTGAAACCCACCAGGGACCTCATGCGTACGGTGTACTTGCAGGCCATGCAGGCAGATTGAGCTGGGCAGGAGGCAGGGTGTTGCCATAGCTCAAGGGCCGGGCCAACAATGGCTTTGGCCACTGGAAAGGCCTCCATCAGGGTATCCCCCCCCCCGAGGATATCCGTGAGGGGATATTCCGCCTTCTTTTGGATAGGCTCCAATGGCATTCCGGTCGATTCAGAAATAAGGCGGAGGATGCCCTGAAAAGAGGAAGGACCTTCCTCCAAGCCTGCCACTGATGACTCATCATCCCCCAGATGCGAGTGCAGACCAGTGGCATCCGAGTCCGAAGAGTCAGGATATAAAGGTCTCCCGCCTATGTCTCCCTCGATACGCTGAGGGTGATCGGGGACAACAGTAATGGACAGACGATGGGGGAGGCCGGTGTCTGCCCTATCCTCTTTCGAGGAAGCCCCTCCCTGAGGCTGCTTAGTCAGTGGTTCCACCAAAATCGGTGGTGAGACCAAAACAGGCTGAGCTGGAATGCGTGCCAGCCCTATGGGTGGAGGAACCGGGATCTTCGGTTCCGGAGGGGTCGGCGTCGGCCTAAAAGGCTGGGGCCAAGTAATGGCCAGTGTTGCTGGCAGAGCTGGCCTCTGACCAGTCAGAATCAGCTGCTGCCACATGAGACCCTCATAACGACGACGGAGCTTCCGTTGAAATCTCTCCTCGTCCGAGAAGGATGAGGATCGGTGGTGATGCCTCTTCCTGGAGTACTTGTGACCTTTCTTTGTTTTTTTGACTGAAGGGGTCCTGGTCCTTGATTGAGACCAATGGGGTCGGCTTGTTCGATCGGAAGAAGCTGGAGTTGGGGAGAACTGAGGTTCTGGCATCTTTCCCTCGATCGGGACACCCGAGGGCTGGGTCATCTCGTCGGGGAAGGAAAGGATAGGTGTCCTTTCCAAGGAGTCGGCGACCGGAGTCGGCGACAATGGCTCAATTGGGTCGAGAGAAGTCTCGGCCAGTTCAGCTGTTTCCTCAGCCTCGGTGCCTTGGCCTGATGGAAGGTCTGAGAAGCCGGCGACCGAGGAAGAGATCTTGACCAAGGTCGAGACTGCAAGTTCCTGAGAATCGGACCTCTCTCGGTCCCAGGAACATCTTCTTTGGGATGAAGAAGACTTAGGGTCCTTGTCCCTTTTCCTAGGGTGGGAGGAGTGCGAGCCCGAGGGTGCCTCACCTCTGGTGGGGAGAGACTGGCACAGCTCCCAAAAGGACCCAGTGAAGGTAGAGCCAAGGTTAAGCAGCACGAAAAAACTCCGGCTGGCCAAAGCTTGAGCAGCTTCCTCTTTGAAAGTCGCCATCTGGTCGAGCTGCTTGGCAGATCCCACGGCTGCGGACACCGCCCACCTTTCCTCCTTCAATTTCACCAGTGGATTGCAAAGCTCCAGTTTCCCTAGTTTTGGGTGTGCCTTGGGGTTGTCTAGGACATTGGGATGGAAGGCCAGGCAGATGGTGCAAGAGGTGGTGTCATGTACGACACCCAAGCAGTAGACACATGAGAGGTGGGGATCGGTGCGTGACATTTTCTGTCCACAGGGACACCAGTGAAATCCGGGGGATGAATTGTCCTCTATGTCCGATGCGCTCGGATCGGTATCGTAAACTCTGATGAGTTTTAAAGAAAGCGATTGCAGTGAAAACCGTCGTTGCGAATCCAGGGCCTACGAACTGCAGAAGTAGCAGGAGGGAACCTGAATCTTCCAGCGAAAAGGAAGATCTAGCATCCTGGGGCGGAGCCGAGGTATTTATCACCTGGGTGGGTGGGAGGAGCCAGCTTGAATACTTCCAGCCAGATTTAAAGGGGAAAGGGACATTCCAAGAAGTGTGGATGAACAACATATCCACGCTCCTACAATGCACATTTCCTTACTCTTATGCACATATAAATGTCACACATGCAGTAGTGACATGTTCTGGAACAGTGCTTGTGTATGATATGCTCTGGTTCAGTTCCCACCTCCTTATTACAGACACACAAAGACGGAGAGAGAGAGGGAGAGTTAGAAGGAGAGAGAGAGTGAGAAGCAATGCTGTTTTGTTCTATGTCGGTCTGTCTTTCTCTCTCTCTCTCTCTTTTTCACTCCACTGCTGCCAATGACCGGAACTCGCTGCTGACAGGGACTTCCATAAGCAGCCTGTTTCTCAGTGTGGAGCTGCTCTGTCTCTCTCTGTCTCCACTTGCCACTGTCAAATGCGCTGGACCTTCCACCCCCCCCATGACAGAGACACAAACAGAGAGAGAGGCAGAGAAGCGATGCTGTTTTCCTCTATGTCTGTCTGTGCCTCTGTCTCTCTTGCACAAACTGAGCACTGCAACATGCTGCTGAGAGGGACCAGACTGTTTCTCAATGTGGAGCTGCTCTGTCTGTCTCTGTTTCTGTCTCTGTCTCTCTCTCTGTCTCCTCACTTGCCACCAACAGATGCTGCGGGACACTGACCTGCACATCGGTGCTACTGACTCTTTCTGTGTCTGGGGTGGGGCCTCATCCAGAGAAACACAGCGGTGATAACCTAGGGTGCCACAGTGTGCACTCTCACTCTCTCACTCTCACATGATGGCCACTAACACTGTCACAGTTTTACAGACCACTGATTGCCACTAACGGAGAACACCCACTCCCTGACCATGGTGTGGGGGACTGTAGGTGTGGGACACCAGCTGTCAGACACTGTCTCACTGTGTGTCAGCTGTGTGCTTCAGGTAGGGACAGGAGGGGAAACACCAACGGACACTCTCTGTCTCTTCTCCCACTCCCGCTATCATTGGATGGCTACACGGTCAGGATAGGCTGGGAAGCAACGGAGCAGCAACAAGTGTTAAGAATGTGCTCTATCCACTTATGACAGCACAAGATATGGGCACTTACACTGAAGAAACACTTCTGGCTCTGTCTCACTCCATCTCCCTGCAGCGCGGTGGTACTGTACAGAATGCACTACAGGAGTTCTCTCTTCCACTCGCAATTGCTGTTATGTCAGCTATGGCCACTGCCAGAACTAAGGGCCTGGGGGAGAATCCTTTGTGATCCATAACTGCTGCTCACCAAGACCGAGTGAGAGACACACAGTGACACTGATGTTATGCATCAGAACTTGGCCCACCACATAGCCACTGAAACACAACGAACGACAGTGTGCCCAATCTGTACATAGTGAATGGCAGACACAGAGAGACACATGCCAAGACACACACACACACACACACACACACACACACACAGCGTACACTGCAGTAACTGTGATTTAGATCTCCCACCCAATCTCACTGTGTGTGTGTCTCTCTGCTCCCCACATCTTGTAATGGCTGCCGCTCCTCTTTGACTTTCTCAAGTGAGCAACAAGAGCCAATAGCCCTTGCCCTGAGTCTCTCCACAGAACCATGCATTAAAAAGGGAATTTAATGCATGGGCAACAGATAGACTCCACCAATGGGGCTACATGTTTTTAGCAACCCCTGTTATAAATGTCATTGTGCCATTCCATACCTCAACAGTTATCCTGTCCCAGAGCTAACTGTAGCACAATGTTGGGTTTCAGAGACATAATCAACAAGTTTGGGTTCTACAGTGCAGATGTAAGAGGACCAGACTCAAGGAGAATAGGAGTGCATATTGACTATTTAATCATTCATATACTGTATACGCAGGGTGAGGTAGAACGTTTAAAAAACCTTTCCAACCTGCTTATTGCAGCTAAGAAAAGGCCATGGTTCTCTTTGAAATGATTGCCTACTGAATTGAGACCATCTCCATCTGAAGGGTGCTGCTTTTTCCTGGCCTGGTGGCACCAGTGGAGTGCATGGCACTCCCATATGGGTGACCCAGCTGCATGCTGTGACCTGACTCCCAAGCCACAGGCCATTGGAGGCTGTGGCATGCTGTGGTGGCAATGTGTTCTGGCTCCAGGAAAGAGGGATGAGACTTCTGTCTGCTTGAACACTTGTAGGTAAAAGAGCTTGTGTAACTACATGCTGTCACCCGACTCCCCACAGGCCAGGACTAGCAGGCAGTCTGATGCAGTTGCATCAGGGAAGCAGGGTGGATCTTACAGGGGAAAAAAAATCATCCTGGCTGCCGCATAATGGATAACCCCTGCTTTCCACATCACCAGAACCCAGCACTATCTCTTGATTTCATAGGCTGCCAGGACTGTACTTGAATGCTTAGTGGATGGGGGGAGAGAAGGGGTGTTACTCCTGTGGTGCCACTGCTTGAGCAGCAGTTCTATTCAGCAATCAGTGGCCATTGAATATGTGTTCCAATGGACAAAGGGCGGACCAGGAGCAGCCTGACAGAAAACATAGTGATGGAGCAGCAGCCAGACGTAGGGAAAACTGCGACTCAAAAAAGGGACTACTTTGTTGCTGATACATATCAGCAGATCTGAGCTAGTATAATCTCCTTACTAGTATGGAAATTAACACTATTTCTACCTCTCCACTGCCTGTGTGCTTGGCACCACTGGATTTCTCTGCTAGGTACAATATTATCTGTGCAATCTAAATTATGTACAATGTTATCTGTAAATAGGGACTGATGATTATGTTACTGTCTGCCATAGTATGCTGTATGGTACTGTTATGTATACTAGTGGCTCTTTACTGTAGTAATTATGTTCTCTGTACATTTTTTTGTGTTAGTTATGAATGTTTGTATGACATAATTGTGTTGTATCATGACATGTTCCCTGTAACTATATTAGTTGGTCTTGTTATTGCAGTTGCCATACCAGTATGGTTTCCTGTGTCAACTATTGCACTATCAATGTACTGCACAAAATTCAATTAATAAATAAATAAACTATATATTTATTTCAACATGTTTTACCAGATAAGTACACAGAGCCCAGGGCTCTTTTCCAGTTGCAACTGGGTACTGGGAGCATATAATTTAAGTAAAATACTTAATATTGTATTATATATTGTATATGATATTGAGTCAATATCATAAAACATACATTAGAACTGGGAGAATAAGGAATATTACAGCGTGCATACAGTACAAGGTACATCGGTCTTTAACATCATGCATACATTAGGAGATACAGTGAGTAGATTCGGTGGTAAAACAGATAGTCACTATGGCCCCTCCAGGAAGGTTCAGCAGCTGCACAAATACTTCTGAACTTATATGGAGGAGCACTTGATAGAAAGAGTCTGCTTGTTAGCCTTCCTGCGCTAACTTTGGGAAGTTGCACTTACAAAATATCTATCCTTCCATGGCTGTTGGCCTGTGTCGCTTGCTTTGGGGTGGAGCCTGGGTAACGCTGTAGGGGGTGGAGCCCTGGACTAATGTGACAAACATGCTTTTCATCTGGATAGAATTTAACTTATGAGGGATGTCCAGGACTGTTCATATACTGTATCTCTCTGCAGTCTAGTCAGTGGCACTGGGAACATTCACATTATTATATACTAGGATTACATGGTATCTGAAAGGTCCTTATTGTCAGGGTTGTGGCTCAGTGTGTATGTGATGCCCCAACAGGGAGATCATTAGGAGGCATAGCATGGGTTGTCATTTCTATGCAGATTAATCTTGGTTGTACTGTTTCTTTTCCTCTGACAACAGGGGACAGGACCATCATACTGTAAAAATGACTGTGCGGCAGATGTTGCAGACTGGATGCATGTAATTTAACTTAAGCTGAAACTAGGCAAGGCAGAGTTACTTTGAGTGGGCCAATGTGGGCTGCTGGTGGCAATGACAGCAAATCTTCCAGCTCCTTCTCTTGAGTTGGAGGGTTGGAGTTCTCCTTGGATAGTGAGGAATTTGCCCGGTGCTACTTCACTGAAGCTTAACATGTGATTTTAGGTGTTGACTCTTGGGAAAAGCAGCTGTTACCACCTTAAAAACACCGATAGTTACCTCCTCAATGTTATATTAACCACACATCCTCAAAAAATTCTGCACTCTGCTGTTTTCCACAATGACATGAGTGACTACGGGATTGTATTATGTATAAGATCGCAAGCTAAGGGTCGTTACCAACCCAAGCTTACAACAAAACAGTCTTACCATAAGTTCAATGCAGCAAATTATTTCTCTGACCTAGGTAACACTAGCTGGCAAGAACTCTATCTTGCCATAATGGTTGATGAGGCTGTCACTATCCTCAATAACAACCTTACCACTCTGGCTAACAAGCATGCCCCCTTTATTAAATCTTATGTGCATAAAATCTCTCACCCCCTGGTTTATACCAGACCTCAAGGCCACACTCACAAACCATAATAAACTCTTTGTCCAGGCTAGGCATTCCAAGTGCTCTTCTGACTGGCAGGCTGTTCGAGCTGCTAGAAATGCCTGCGTTAAACACATTTGTACTGCCAAATCAAATGGCAAATGGGAATTCTCATAAAATCTGGAGAACCCTTAAATCTATTGAAGGACAGCTGGCTGCTCCTTCCATTCCTGCGAACATTCACGCCAACTGCATGGTTGTCGAAAGTAATAGTCAAATCCTTGAAGAGTTCAACTCCCATTTTGCTACTGCTGGCCTAGCCTTCAACTCCTCACCATATGTACGCCTTGCAAATTGTCAGGCCAGTACTACCTCTGAACCCCTAAACTTACTCGCCTCATCCCTTCCAGCTGTACCTCCTCAACTACAAAGAAGCTGAAGACTCACTTCTCAACTTAGACACCAAGAAAAGCACTGGGTATGACAGACTTGAACCATTCTTCTTAAAATTAGGCTACTTCCATCTCACAGCCCCCATTCTTCATATATTCAGTCTTTCTATAGTCACTGCCACAGTTCCATCCTGCTGGAAATCCGCCCATACCCTCCCTTTGTTCAAATCAGGTGACCCATGCAATTTAAATAATTATAGGGCTATCTCTGTCCTTCCCATTCTCTCTAAAGTCTGTGAAAAATTGATCTACTCCCAACTAAAATGTCATATCGAAACGTTCTCACTTCTTAACCTAGCTCAATCTGGTTTCCAGCCTAATCATAGTACCATCACAGCCCTGGCTAAAGTTACTAATGACTGGGTTTCAGCTCTGGACTTGAAAGAGATCACTGATGCAGTCTTCCTAGACCTTAGTAAGCCATTCAACACCATTGACCACAACCTAGTAGCCAGTAGCCTTATTAACCTAGGTGCCACCTCCTCCACTGCTCAATAGTTTACCAGTTATCTAACAGGGAGGACACAGAAAGTCAAGGCTGATGGCCTATTTTCAGCCTCCCTCCTGATCGTTAGAGGAGTCCCTCAGGGGGCTCCATTCTAGGCCCTATCCTTTTTCTCTTTACATTAATAATCTTGACTTTAATATAACCAATTCCAATTTGCATTTATTTGTGGATGACAGTACTGTACACCTCGGGCTCAACCCTGTCTGAAGAGACATATTACAAGCTGACTTTACTCAGCTTGAACACAACCTTATTAATGCAAAGCTCCTCCTCAATGCCAAGAAAACCAAGGCTATGATCTTCACTCTCAATATATCCTCCGCCACCTCCCTTGACCTGCCTAATGACTTTATTGTCACCTCCCTAGGTGAATCTCTTGAGGTAGTTTCCGAATTCAAATATCTAGGTATGTGGTTAGACAATAAGCTCACCCTTAATGACCAACTTGATAACTTGACCTGCAGGTTAAAAGCCAGACTAGGTTTTTACTTCAGAAACAGGTCCCTCTTTCCTTTTGAGATTAGAACCAGGCTTGTTCAGGCCACATTCCTCCCCTTACCAGACTATGGAGACTTAATCTACAATTGTGCTGCAGCCTCAAACCTATGCAAATTGGACATCCTCTACCATTGTGTTCTGCAGTTCATTACCAACTCCCCTTACTGAACCCACCATTGTGATCTGTTTGCAGTTGTCGGTTGGACGTCGCTTACTTCTAGACATCTGCTCCATGCTGGCACTTGAACTCTTAAAATTCTCCTGAACAAACTACTGAACTACAT
The DNA here is from genome assembly GCA_016271365.2 of Neoceratodus forsteri. Lineage (NCBI taxonomy): Eukaryota > Metazoa > Chordata > Ceratodontiformes > Ceratodontidae > Neoceratodus > Neoceratodus forsteri. The sequence goes on from CM057449.1 coordinate 1,807,571,582, forward strand.
AACATCTCTCATCCACATCTCCCGCAGTTTATATTCCCTCAGGAAGTCTGACTTTATCTTCCTTGATGTAGCTCGGACTCAGGCATCCTTTGGCAAATGTGCCATTTCACATGCTCTTCCAACTGTCTGGAACCAGTTCCAGTCTATACTGAAACTCTCTAGTATTGTCTGTGTCGATTTCTTTAAAACCTTTGCTGCGACCAAACTAAAAGATACTTACAGCTGTTTCTAGCCCCTTCTTGACCTTTGACCTTTTCAACAATATCTTACTCCCCCCAACTCCCTCTATGTCCCTACTTCCACTTATCTCTCCCTTCCCTTCCTTATCCTGCCCTTTCCTTGTCCTTTTGTTCCTTCATTCTTGCTTTCTTTAAGCCTCCGCACCATTCCTCCTCTCCCTCCCCATCCTCATAAGATCCTTTCCCTCTCCCGCTCCTCCTCCTTCTCCCCCTTGCACCAATTTTATACACTCCCTCCACCTTATGCATCCTCTCTCTCCTGTTGGCTGTACTTTTTCTATTTACAAATGTTTTCCCCAGGTTATGTTTATAATTATTACCTCGTTAAGTTTTATTTGAGCACTGTTTGTCACATGTACCATATACAGTACTTTATGTACTATGATTTTATGTATGTAATTTCCTTTGTCTGTATACATGCCTCAGGGACATGCCTGTGAATGAGCTTGCTCAATGGAGTTTTTCTACAATGAACTTAAACTAAAACATTGTCTAACTTTGTCCCTTACCTGTGGCTGTCAGTCGGCTCTCCCCAGTACAGACCTGTGTCATGTCAGAGTTCAATTATTATAATGCTGTCTGCAGTGGTGCCCTGAGAAACTCATCCATTGTCTTCAACTAATACAGAATGCTGAAGCAAAGGTCATCATAAAAGCTGACTTTTATGTAACCCTTGTAACCTTATAACCTTGTAATGTAAACATTGTTTAACCCAGTGCTTGTAGTATTATCCTGACTTGCTGCTGACACCTGCCTCCCCCTCCCAACCAGGGGTTGCTTTCACAGTGCTTGGGTGTTTGGGGGGGGGGGCCTGGCAACTGGGTTGGACCATGACACTGGAGACCTGTGGGGCATCAATAAAACACAACAGTCACAAATGAATGTCCTCTCCTTTAGCTAGGGACAAGTAAAATCAGTCAATCAAAATTTATTTGATATAGCGCACTTCTCATTTTGATTCGGTGCACTTTACATTAAAAAGAACATTTAAAATATTAGTAAAACAATGCAGTTATACATACAAAATATCTGGTTAACGATCTGTAAAAGCGTGGTCAAACAAAAAAGATTTCAGCTCCCTTTTAAAGATTTCAATAGACTGACTATCACGCACTGTATGAGGAACGGAGTTAAGTTCCAAAAACCTGGTGCTGCAAATGAAAAATCATGTGCTTCTGAAGATTTTAAATGAATTTTAGGTACTTCCAGAAGGCCTTCATCACTGGAGCATAGGGGGCGAACAGGGCGATAAGGAATCAGGAGGTCTTTCAGGTAACTGGGCTCCTGGCTGTGCAGGGCTTTATAGGTCAGCAAACTGACCCTGAAGGCAATCCGCCACCTAACTGGCAGCCAGTGCAGGGAGCACAGCACAGCTGTAATGTGTCACAATCTCGGTAGACCTCAGCATTCTGCACAAGCTGCAAGCAGTGCAGATCCACCCCCGCCAGACCCAGATATAGGGCATTACAGTAGTCCAATAGTGATGTCACAAAGGTGTGAAACAATGCTGGCAGATCTGCCAGGGTAATCAGGTGTTTCATCCTGGCAATGTTTCTAAGATGGTGAAAAGAAGTCTTGACCATGGCTGATACCTGAGATTTCGCATCAGCCTGCAGTCAAGATCCACACCAAGGTTCCTCTCCCGATCCAAGGTAAGCAGCTGGGAGTCCTTGAGCCTTAGCCCTGAGATTCAACCAGCTTGTTCTCCCATCTCCTGGTGACCAGGTTCCAACATTAGAACTTCTGTCTTATCTGGGTTCAACTTCAACCAGTTCACCCTCATCCAGTCCTGAATTTCATCCATGCAGTTGTTAAGCACTGCCCCATTTATTTATTTTTTTAATTATCAGTTAAATGATTGAAGAAAAATATCTAAAATCAACAAAAAATAGTAGAACAAATAAAGAGGTGAATATTGAGAACTTAAAGTATAAATGATAAAGTAGCATTGTTTGGTGCAATTTGGAGTATGTAGCACTTGACCTAAGTGTTCTATTTATTTTTAAAGTGAACATTTACAGGAGGCAGTTCTTAAGGAGGCTTGGCAGGTGTTTGGCTTTTGCTGACATTGTTAAAAAGTAAGGCAATGAATTTTTCATGCATTTATATTGGTGGCGTATAGTTGGGCAAAATGTATAAGAATGTTATGACTGCTAATGAACATAAAGGATAACCAGGTGGTTAAAATATAACTTTGGTTTTAATATTGCTTTAATGACTACAATAGAAAGATGGTACACCCAGTCATTTTTGACTAGCATGGTCTAATATGGAAAGATATGAAAAATTGAAAATAAAAAAAAATGAATATTATTTTCAAATGTGAAATATAGTAAAAAATTTGTTTATAAATCTTTTTACAGTTCCCCAGAAGAAGCCTAATACTAGGAGAAACGTTGGGACTTTATAAATAAAAATAATAATGAACTTTAAAAAGACTTTGTGTGTAGTAGCATTCATTGCTCGAGCAGACCAGAATTTTGTTGTTGGATAATAAATTGGCTGGACAGCAGGACACAGAGTGTAATAATAAACAGATTTCACTCTGAAGAAAGGGGGGCTACTAGTGGGGTACTGCAGGATTCAGTACTGAGACCAGTCCTCTTCAATGTCTTTATATGTGACATTGCAGAGAGACTGGAAAGAAAAGTATGTCCCTTTGCAGACGACACAAAGATTTGCAACAAGGTCGATACACAAGGTGGGGTGGAAAGGATGAGAAGGGACTTGGCAAGGTTGGAGGAATGGTCAAATGTACGGCAGCTTAGATTCAACACAAAGAAGTGCAAAGTAATGCACCTGGGAAACAAAAACCCAAGGGAAGAGTACAGAATGGGGGGTGAGATGCTAACAATGACAAAAATGGAAAGGGACCTAGAGGTAGTCACATCAGACCTAAAGGTGGGCAAGCAATGTGAGAAGGCAGTAAGGAGGGCTGGGGAATACTGGGATGTACAGGGAGAGGCATCACCAGTAGAAAACAAGAAGTTGTTACCCCTCTGTACAGACAGTTGGAGAGACCCCATCTGGAGTACTATGTGCAGTTCTGGAGACCCCATCTCCGCAAGTACGTAGACAGCATGGAGGCTGTCCAGAGGAGGGCAACCAAAATGGTGCAGGGTCTGCACAAGAAGACATACAAAGAGAGACTAAAGGAGCTTAATATGTATACCCTTGAGAAAAGGAGGGAGAGGGGGACATGATAGAAACTTTCAAGTACCTCAAGGGAATCAACAAAGTCCAAGAGGGTAGCATCTTTCAGAAAAAGAGATGTGCAAGAACAAGGGGACACAATTTGAAGATAGATGAGGATGGCTCAGAGGTAATGTGAGGAAGTATTTTTTTCACGGAGAGGGTTGTGGGTACATGGAACGGCCTTCCTGACGAGGTTGTGGAGTCAAAAACAGTGGGGGAATTCAAGAATGCATAGGACAGACATAAGGCAATTCTAGTGGGGGGGGTAGGAGGAAATAGGCTGTTGGTTAACTAGGATCTGCAGCTTATCCATTAGCTAGGGAAATAGGCAGACTTGGTGGGCCAAGCGGTCCTTATCTGACATCAGATTCTATGTTTCTGGGAGTCACGTGATGCAGCCTACCACTTAACAGTGCCATTGTTCCGCTCCAGCCACTTCTGATTAAAATCTCAACTTTCTCGCTATATCTACCACTAAATCAACACTGAATAGTCACTGGAGATTGTCAGGAAGACAGAGAGCAACCTGACAGAGGAAAACCAGAGGAATGGAAGTAGAAATGAGGGTGGCGCTACCCAAATGCACTCCGCCTCCAACACCGAAAAAAATTAGCAATAAAACCAAGGCCCAACCATCTTCAAGCAGGCGCTCCACTACTAATACCACACCAGATCCAAGCCTACTTATGGTGGAGAGATTTCTTGAGGAATTTCAACCATTCCGAGAAGAGCTTACATCGCTCACCACAGAATTTAAATCAGTGGCAGTGGCACTAGAGAATCTAACAAAACGTACAGGGGACACTGAAGCTCAAATCACTTCCATACAAAAATGGGCTGATCGACTGGATCCCAAACTGACAGCTACCCACCAAAGGATGGCTCTGCTTAAATCTGAAGTATTGGACCTTGAGGGAAGGAGTAGAAGAAACAATGCAGTAATCTTTGGGCTGCCGGAAAAATAAGAAGGCTTAGACCCGATCTTGTTCGTACAAAAGTTCATCTTGAAAATAGCAGGGCCCTCACCATTTGGGCCTAACTACGTCATTGAGCGAGTGCACCAGGCCTTACGACCCATGCCAGCAGCTGGTGCAACCCCTCGTCCACTAATATTTCGATTCCTAAACTTACTGGAGTGGCACCATTTTCTCAGCAAAATTAGAGAGCTGCAGGAGATTTGGTGGGAAGGAACTAAACTAAGGGTGGCCCAGGACTTACCTGCTACAGTCCGCCAAGGAAAAGCTTCATTTCACCCCCATTGTCACAAAATTATTTGCTGTAGGAGTTAAGTTTTGGATCGGGTACCCAGCAAGCTTTCAAGTTCAGCTATCAGGAGCCTGGTGTACCTTCGAGGAGGCACAAAACAGCAGCAACTGAACTGAGGAAGGCTCTGCCCAATTTATTCAAGGACCGCTGACTTCCACAGTAAACAGAATGGGGAAAAAGATGTTTGACCCAGTTTTCCAGACGTAAATCAGTACTGATATGTAATTGATGGTATTGCCCTGAATAGACTTCTCAACTCTGGTTTTGGCACTTGTCCCCCCCTGGACTGGCTAGTTTTACAAGCAGACCGTCATGTACATGAAAGCTGGAAGTTGAAAGTTCCATCTTGGCAGCGGATGGGGGAAATGTGGATATCGTTGAGAAACAAACTATAAGTAAACATCCCAAAGTCTTTAATTAGAGGCAAGAGGCATAGCATTTATAAATTCAGAGTAAAATCGGAGCTGTAACTTGTATACCGGAATTGCAACCCTGAGACCTCAAAGATATTGCAAAGCAGAGACATGCATTTGGACGGTAGTAAAGATGGGGACTCTCGAACCTTAGTTTGGTGAATTGGCCAAGTGACAAGTAGAATCAAAGGGGCAGATCGGAGACTCAAATGGCTTCTGATGTAAATAGTTCAATTCAGTACTGGGGAACAAGTTCAGTGTGCTACGAATCAGCACGGATACCCCGTGAGATGGAAACTGTTGCTTTTGGTCTTGTAGTTACTATAGGAGATTTGTAATGGATGTGTGCTCATAAGAGTCCTCCTGCCTATACATGTACTCACCAAATTAATTTACTTTTATTTCTCCCTCCCTACTATTATTTGATATTTGATATGACAACTAAAGACTATTAAGTTCAGAATCACTAAGCTAATTGGGCTTAACGAACTGGGAGGATCAGTGTTACTAATATAAAAGGGATTACAAATTACCCCCTCATATATAATGGAAATGAGTTAAGATGTGTGTATAACAAGTTGAGGGTTAAAATGGTTAATGTTGCTAGATATAATAATATGGTGTGATGGGATATCTGGTGGTCTGCGTGAATAGTTAATACTGAATCACACTGGATAGAGAATACCTCTCTGAATGATAATTCTCTTTTCTTTTAAAGGGAGTGGCTGGAGGGTAATGGATGAAGGGCAGAAAGTCCATCCATCATGGACCAGGAAGACTATAAATTGGGGGTAGGGGTTTATGCTCTGATTTTATGCTTACATAAAATGTGTTCAACTACTATAGGAAGAGAAAAAGGGATTGTGGAATATTATGGTAACAATCCTTTATTTTCATTTCTGTATTGTCATTGGGGTAAAAGGATGGAGGGTTATGTCGGGGGGAAGAGTAAACATGGGGGAACTGGGAATAAGGGGAAGCCGGCATCAGAGAGGGTATCGGTTAGAAGGGTGAAACTTTTAACAATTTCTGGGTCCTGTGGCAGTAATTCCATATTAACTAGAGATAAGAATGGCTAGTTCCCTGAATATAGTCACATGGAATGTCCGGGGGGCCAGGAACAAAACCAAAAGGTACAAAATACTTAGACATCTCCAGCACATCAAATGAGACATCTATTTCTTGCAGGAGACACATTTATTAGAATCAGAAGCTAATCAGTTCAGAAGGCAATATGTGGGTCAGGTTTACACAGCAGGTGACAGCATGCAGAGTAGGGGAGTAGCAGTGCTGATATCATGGAAAGTCCCCTTTGTAAGCACGCAGTGATTATGAGACCTAAAGGGGAGAGACCTATTTCTTAAAGGGACCATTGATCAGTTAGAATAGTACTGGGCTGTGTGTATGGACCAAATGTGGATACCCCTTCCTTTTTCATGGAAATGGCCTCCATATTGTGTCAGTGGCTCAGTAAGTAGCACACTCGCCTCTGAGGCCGGGAGATCAAAGGGCTGTGGGTTCAGTTCCCACATCTGGCACTTGGGTTAATATCCCAGTACTGACACTGTAGTGCAGCATGAGAGGGGTGCTGCAGTTCTGAGGTGCCGTCTTTCGGATGAGACATTAAACTGAGGTTCCATCTGCCTGGATTGGTGGTAGTTCACGTGGATGTTAAAGATCCCATGGCACTTATCAAAAAGAGTAGGGGAATTTCCCCAGTGTCCTTGCCAAATTTCCCTCATTCACTAAAAATACCACCAACAGCTTAATGTGGTTCAAAGTCAGTTGGCATTCATCTGTATCCCCCTCCGCCGGGTCGTGCCTGAAAATAGGCAGGATTTGTCTAGTGCACTTTCCTGGTCAACAAAAACTAAATAAATAATAAATAAATATTGGCCCCCCTTCCTCTCCCTGGCTGTGTTCATGGGGATTGCAACTTACTGTTTGCCCCAGATATAGACTGATCAGATAAGTCTAGGTCAGACCTATCCCCTGCTCAACGAACTATACGAGACCTAACCAATCACCTGGGACTATGTGATCCCTGGAGGGCTTTGCATCCTGATGCATGGGAATACATGTTCCGCTCTGCGGTACACAGTTCATCATCCTGAATCGATTATTTTCTGATCAGCCAGTTGCTTCTGAGGGGGATACTGAGCTGCAGAATGGATCCTGGGGTAATGTTGTATCATTCTTTGGTTGCATGTAGGGTATTGTTTTCCCCTCTTCAACAAAAGGAAACAATATGGAAAATCAGTAATCAACTACTTAAGGAAGAATGGGTGCTAAATCAGGTATAAAAGTGTATAGAGCAATTCACAATTTCACAATTGACAACATGAATTCAATAGATAAACCTGATATGGAATGGGGCACCCTAAAGTGCTACATCAGAGTGGAATTAATTAGGGTAGCAGCCACTAGGAAACGTAAATGGGACAAACAGGCGTTACACATGCTAGCCCAAATTAGAGACATGGAAGCTCACCTTTCACCTACTACCGGAGACGAGGCTTACCAAGAACTTCTTAAACTCCAGAATCAGTACAGTGAGCTACTCAGTGAAAAGACCGAACTTGCCATTATGCAAGCTCGGGCAACCTATGTGGATCAGGGGGAGAAGGCGGGTAGATTACTAGCTCTCAGAGTTAAAAAACAGGAAGCATCGAGAATTATAAATGGAGTCAGGTCTCTAGCAGATGGATCCCTTAAGTCTACCCTGAAAGACATTGCACAAGAGTTTGAATTATATTACCGGGTCTCTATAGTCCAGTGTCCAACTCCCCCCCCCACAGCAGGCAGTGGATAACTACCTTTCCACAATACCACTCCCATTGTTGATGGAAGCACAAAAAAAGCCCTGGTGGTGTTATTTATGGAAACAGACGTACAGGAAGGAATTAGGGCTTTGCCACTAGATAAGACCCTGGGTTTTCACCAAATTTTTATAAAGCATTTGCAAAAAAACCAGCCCCATGGTTGCATAAGCTATTTCGGCATATGTTGACATCAGGCCCCTTGGATGACAGATTACTTGAGGCCCTAATAATAGTGCTCCATAAACCTGGGAAAGAACCTAATAAAGTCACAAGCTATCGGCTAATATCACTTCTAAATTATGACATTAAACTACTGGCCAAACTCCTTGTGGATAGAATTGGCAGTGTGTTACCATCTGTAATAGCCCCAGAGCAGGTTGGTTTTATGAGAGGTCGATCCTCATCAGACCATCTCCATAAATTAGCCCATATCTTCTCTGCGTCCAGGGATTCTGACTATCTGGCGGTCCTTATGTCCTTGGACATGGAGAAAGCTTTTAATCGGGTGGACTGGCAGTTCATGTTTGAAGTGTTACATCGTTTTGGGTTTCCCACCAAATTTATACAGTGGATACAAGCATTATATTTGAACCCTAGTGCAAGAATATATTGCAATGGGGTCTTTTCCTCCATATTCTTACTGTATTCAGGCACTAAGCAAGGCTGTCCCCATTATTATTTAACCTTTATTTGGAGCCTTTACTCCTTAAATTGAAAGAGAACCCTGCAATCCAAGTTATTACATTAAGAACACAGAAAGTGAAATTATCAGCATATGCAGATGACATATTAATGCATCTCTCATGCCCCAGGACTTCTATTCTGGCTGCATTGAAGATAATTGGAGAATTTAGCTTGTTCTCAAACTATAAAATCAATCAGGACAAAACGTCGGTTTTCCCGTTAAATGCCAGAACACTAAAAAGCAAAGATATTAGATAAAGGACTGAGTTGAGCCTCAAAAAGACTAAAATATCTAGGTATAAATCTGGCCAGGAGCAAACACAAATTAAGGCAATTAAATTTGGATGTGACACTCCAGATAGTGAAACAGGACCTAATCCATTGGAAGGCGTTACCCCTATCTCTCTGTGGACGCATAAACTTAGTAAAAATGAACATCTTCCCATGACTTTTTTACCCACTTAACCTTCTTAACCTATGGTTACCCCTTAAATGGTTCAGGAATGTGCACTCCATCATCAACGACTTCATTTGGATGGGCAAACCCCCAAGAAGAGCGTACCACAAATTGGCAGCGCCTAAAGACAGAGGAGGCCTTAGACTTCCGCACTTTGGGTCATATTATTGGACAATAAATATTTGCATTGGCTCACAACAACAGGAACAATAAATATACTGTCATACTGTATGTGCCTAGTTGGCTTAAGATAGAAAGGGAATTAAGTGCCACTAGTGGACTATCCCCAAAAGCTCTTATGTATCTCAAAAATACGGATCTCCCCCCAGTCCTGCGCCAAACTATGATTGAGGTCTCTATGAGGGTACATTTGCAACTGTGCTCTTTCTTAAAATACAAAGTAGAGATCTCAATCAACCACTTGTAGGAAACCCAAACTTCAAAATATCTGGTAAGCCTAAATCACCCTCTTGGATACCACATTTGGCTTCCATTGCAGTGGCAGGGCTATTGAAAGAGGGAGTTAGCCTTACCTCAGGAGAGATTCTGCAGAAATACAACTTAGACAGAGCCTTAAGTTTCAAAGTATTCCAACTGAGACACATGATGGTCCATAATTTAAAGTCCCCTTTCGAGAATGTAGAGGCTGGAGAATTTCTGAAGCCACTTACCAATCTAGCTTCATCACCCCATGCTGTTTCAAAAGTGTATGCTAGTCTATATGACAGAGCCTACGCATTGGCTGATGGAGTGCCAGGATACTGGGTTTCACAGTTCCCACTACAGTAGTGGGGTTTGACTGGTGTAAAATATGGAAGAACTGCCATTCTTACATCACACAGGATAGGTTGAGAATTATACAATTTCAGATACTTAATAATATGTACCTGACTCCAGTCAAACTGGACAAAATGAGTAGGGCACCATCCTCCCAATGTGCAAGATGCCAGCAGGCAGAGGGCACCCTCTTTCACATATTTTGGGACTGCCTTAAGATAGCACCCTTGTAGACACTCATTAGGGAAAAGCTGACCCATTACTGGGTCTTGAGGGACTTTTCGCTCCAGAAATTTGCCTGATGGGTGAATACAAAGGAACTGAGGTCAGGGAACGCAGATACTACATGGCACTAATTGCCCTATCTGCCAAGAAGTTAGTTCTCAGGCATTGGTTAGATGGGTAACATATATCTTATGTAGAGTGGCTACAAGAACTCCTCCACAGTCTCTGTACTGAGAGGATGATAGCCAGTCTGCACAGTTGCCTCAAAAGGTTCAATAAAATTTGGGGGAAGATGCATGCTCTGTACTCAGCAGTAAACTATTCTATTTAAACTGATTTTTCTGATTTGATTTACTTCCTAAGAGTAGTATCACACTGATGCCAGGGGGACAGAGAGGGGAAGGGGGGGCTGTTATGAATGTATGTATATGTCCTTGTTAGTTTTTTTGTTGTTGTTGATGTATGTAACCTGAAAATCAATAAAGCTGTTTAAATTAAAAAAAGCATTCTGTGTTTCTGTATTTCTACTTTGACCTCTGTGATGGCCAGTTGTTAACTTAGACACTAAAAAGACAGCTGAAATGGCTTATGGGAGATGTGTAAACTAAATATAGGTGCCCAAGACCCTTTACCAGTCAATAATCAGAGAAGGGCTATGTTTATTAATAGTTGGGACTGACAGCAGGATCTAGCCAATCAGAGGCGAGGATTTTTGTGTGAAACCCCAGGGACTCTGGGCAGTTTGAAAAGTCTGTTCTGGGCTCTGCTTGAATCAAGAAGGGCTCGGTGTTGTGAGCTGAAAAGTCAAGAGGCCTTTTACAGGATTCAGTTGGTTAAATGGCAAATTGTTTGAGGATTGGAATAAAGGATTTTTACTGACGGAAAGAACTGTGGTATTGCAGCTGAACGTTCAAAGTACTTGGTGAAAGCTCCTGGGGTTTTGGAGATCCAGTGTTGCAGTGAGCCTGCAGCAGTTTGGAAAAAACCCTGAGCCAGTGACAAGGATGGATTGGAACTGTGTTTGCCAGAGCTGAAAGTTGGCACTGTACCTGAATTTGAGGACTTTGGAGGAAGAAAAAGGTTTGCAGGTATCCAGAGTTCAGGAGCCTGTTGTGTTGCTGAAAACCAGCTGTGGAAAGGTGGAGGTCAGATCCAGAGACTTCCAGTCACTAGCCAAAAGCCACTGGAAAGGTGGAAATTAGGGAACTTGTTGCACATCACAGTGGTTTGATCCTGCTAGGAGACAGGCAAAATCCTGAAATCTTCACAGCTGCAACTTGGAGTCAGGTAGGGAACCTGCAAACCCCTACTGAATGAGGCAGACTTGGCTACAGGGGGCCACGGGCGCGTGCCTGAGTGCTAGGGCACTCTGAACCCACTAGGAAACCAGGTCGTGGGGTCACTTCTTGGTCTGGGTTCCTTGTGGCCCAGTAGGCCTTGTATCTGGGCTCTATAATCTGGCCTGCTCGATGAGCTGAAGGTGACATGCTGCAAGAGTCTTCAAGCAAGACCACGGTCGACCTGCTGTTAGCCACTGATGCATCTTCTGGACCAACAATCCCTGCCTCTTTGCTTGCTGCCCTTCAGAGCAGTTGATCCTAAATTTCCTGAACCTACTGTGTCAGTAGCTGAACCTCAGTCTTCAGGTCCATGAGTAACCCAGGGCTTGCCCTGGCAAAAGAGGAGTAATTCTGTTCCAGACAGAAACTTAGTAAGAGCTACTGTAAAGGCCCCAACACCGGCCAACCCGCAGCATGTAGCAGGCCTGTGTTAAGTCTGGGTACCCAGCTAGGACTGTCAGGACATAGGGGTTTTACACTGGTACCAGTGGGGGTGGACATTGTATGTGTTCTGGCCTGCTGGCCCTGGTATCTTCACTAAGCTATTTTTCTCTTTAATGGCAATCCTGTGTCCCAGTACCCCCTTCCCTAGCTCTCCCCTGAAATAAAGATGTGTTTTGTTTGTTGCAATTCCTGTGTTGTGGGCATTTTATGGGTATTAACTGTCAAGTCTATGTGTTTTTTGCAGTATTGGTGAACAACGTGGTATCCAGTGTGTGGGGTGACTGGAAGGAGAGGTGGGTAGGTACAGCATCTCGGTGTTCTATCAAACAGACACCTGGCCCACTGTTACTTTACTCTGGGTGGAGGCACTGTGCTACTTTCTTTCCATTCTGGGACAGAACCCCCAAACACCATCGTAACAGAACCCAGACCCCTTAACCTGTGTGGTAGTCAACAGGCAGGGGTAGTAGCCCACTGCCACACAATGCCTGGGCTACATAATTATTCTGTGTTTATGCTCCCCCAGCAGCACTCATCTGTCTTCTTGTTGGCTGCCTCCCAGTCACAACACAGTTCCTCTTCCACATCTGGCCCCTGTGACTTACCCCTAAAGGAGGGGGGCCTTTAGGGTGGGTGGAGGGCAATGCTGCATGGGGCCAGAGGATGCCAAGCTGTCATTGAGCACTGGATTTTTTTTTCCCTTCCTGTGATTGAGCATCTGACTAGTGCTTTGACCCTTTACCCTTGCCCTTCTGTTTCCCTCTGGTGCGGTGCATAGCCACACTGAGGGTGTTATGTACCTGCAGTGCTTCCCGTCAGGGAAGGAGCAAGCTCCACTGGCCCACCATGAAGGTCCAGTTAGACCATGGCTTGTGGCACATTTCTTACCTGAACTGGGACATGCTGCTAGTGACAGTGGTTGTCCTAGCCTCAGCCACCTGATGCAGGCTCCCAGGTACACTCCCAGATTCCTGTTTTTAGCTATATCTTTCTATTCTGAGCATGCATTAAATCTAAGCCTTTTTAACTGTCATTATATATTCCTTAATGCATGCTTCAGGGGTGTGGTAAGGCTCAAGGCTGAAGGCTGAGTGTCCTTATGTCCAAGGGAAGTGCATTAAAATCCTTTATGAACATCCTGAAGGGGCTTATTACACTGATAAAATGGCTCTAAGTAGTTTTTGGGGGGAGGGGGGAGAGAAAAATGGGATTTGGCACCTGACCATGCATTTATAGAAATTTAATGCACAGTTAGGTGACATCGCAGCCAATGACATTTCAAGATTTTTTGCTTGTCATTTTATAAAATAAATTAACCCCTCTAATTTGTCTACCTAAAATTTGTTTATGTTTTATTGTGCATCAGTGCATTAGATTGATGTAATTATTTTGTAATTAATACAAATAACAGTGATAAACTCAAGTAGCCAAAAAAATGATACTACCCTGATTTTATAGATTAAAAAAAAAATCACCTGTCATTTTTATGCAACCTTTGCTTTTTGATAGTTTTCAAGCACTGTTCGTTTCCAATAAATGTTAAATATTTTCTGTCTTCAAAGTTACTGTTGGGAAATACAATGTTTCTTGCATTGATGAGAATTGTTGTGCACATTACAAGTATTTTATTCATTTACTTAAGATTAACATTTTAGGGTAGCGTTTATGGGAATATTTTCTTTCGACCACAATAAGACAAAATTAGTCCCTTGGTCAATAAAAAAGAGAAATGAGAAGAAATTCATTACCTTTTCCCAGAATTAAGCAATTTTGGTGACAAACAACTTCCCACTTTTACTATTTTTTAGACCTCATTTGTTGTAATGTTGGAAGATAGCCAGCATCTTATGCAAAATGCATTCTCTTTACACACCAGTTGTTGCTTCATTTTTATTTTATATTTTATATTTACATTACATTTTTCTGACACTTCCATATAGTCTGGATAGGTGGTCCTGCACCTGGAAATTGAAATTTAACTTCTTCAAGTGCAAGGTGCTACACCTAGGGTGGGAAAACCCCAACTATGCGTACACCCTGAGAGGTATGAGTTGCAGGCCATGGTAGCGGAAAGAGATCTAGGAGTCTTAGTGGATGTTATCATGAATAATTCAGAGCAGTGCAGGAGGGCTGTGGTCAGGGCAAATAGGATGCTGGGATGCATCGCTGGGGGGATTAGCTCAAGGAACAGTCAGTGTCATTGGTTCAGTAGGTAGTACACTCACCTCTGAAGCCAGGAGATCAGAGGGCTATGGGTTCAGTTCCCACATCTGGCACTTGGGTTAATATCCCAGTACTGACACTGTAGCGCAGCATGAGAAAGGTGCTGCACTTCAGAGGTGCCGTCTTTCGGATGAGACGTTAAACCGAGGCCCCATCTGCCTGGATTGGTGGTAGTTCAGGTGGATGTTAAAGATCCCATGGCACTTATTAAAAAGAGTAGGGGCATTTTTTATTAGAAAGTTGGACTTCATGACAAAACAGTACATAAGAAATCAAACATATAGAATCATAAACAAGAAGAGAAAAACATGACAGAAAAAATAAAACAAGAACAAATAGTAAATTCAATACCAATCAGTACAATTAACCCAGAAATGTGTAACTTTTTCTCTACTATAATGCAATAAATCCATTTGTACAATATACTGTAAAGATTTTCTAATATTTGCTAATAATTCAACAAGCGAAACCCATTTTTGGTGAAGAACCCCCAAACATCTACTTTGCCATAAATGATAACGAATCACAACAAAAATAACATACAGAGTCTCAGAATTATATTTCATGCATAATGTCTTATTCCCACCATACATAATGTCAGAATATGTTAACAATGAAAATTCAAGTTCCCCCCAAATTGCACTCAAGTAGGCCCAGAATTGTACCACAAATACACATTCTAAAAATAAATGACGCTGTGCTTCCAAAACCTGAAAACAGGAATCACATGGACAATATCTATCTTCCATCTTTTTATGTTTATGATTACCCTTTACAGTAAGCCGACCAAAATTCCCTAACCATAAACTATCCCACATCTTTGAAAGTATGCGAGGATTACGCAGATTTTGTAATACACAAATCTGTTGTGTGGATGAACACAAAGGAAATTCTACAACAACTGTACTATCATTGGCCAAAATAGCTTGATAAACAGCCTTCCTATCCAAAATCATAAAATCCTGAAGTCGAAGCTTCCATTTCATAGCCATCTTAAAACATTCAACACCATAATCTGGTAAATATGTCTTTTTCCCAAGCAACCTAGTAGAACCTTGCTCCCAAAGATGTCTATTTGGTGTAATCTAGTCCAAAACCAAGGGACGCCATAACTTAAAACCAGGTTTCAGGGCCAGACCAAAGTTCTAACTAAAAAAAACACTAAAATAAAAGGCAACAGGATTGACCATTCCTATACCACCTTCTACAATAGGCTTATAAGTAATCTCTTTTAATTGGATTTAACCTCGATTCCCAAAAGGCCTTAAAAAAAATACTAAATAACTTAAATAGCTGCTGAGGAGGTGGGAAAACATAACTAAGGTACAAAAAAAAAGGTAAAAGTAGAGTTTTAATCAAAAGCACCTTTTTTTTATTACCAATTAACTTATTACGCCAACCCAGAACCAAACGCTCTGCCTTCCCAATATTAACCATCCAATTAGAATATGCCATGTCCTGACCCCCAAATCGTACCCCAAGAATCATCAGAGCCTCATTTTTTATCCTTATACCCCTTAAAATTCCTGATGACGGAATGGGGTGTTTCCCAATGGAACACCAATACTCTTATCCCAGTTAATCCTGGAAACAGAAACTGCTGCATATTGCTTCAAAACAGCGCAAAGGACCTTCTCCTTAGCATTAACCTCCAACGTAAGAACCATATCATCAGCAAAGGACATAGCCTTAACCAAAAAACTAGTATGGGGAACCAAAATACCCTGAATATCAGGAGAGTGGTGTAGTAGTCCAAGTAAAATATCAATACAACAAACATATAAAAGAGGGCTAAGGGGACAACCCTGTCACACCCCTCTCCGAACTTTAACCTGCTGACCATACCACCCATTCACATTAGGATGTAAGGAAATATTACCATAAAGCGCTTTAATCCAGGAAACAAAGTCTACTGGGAAACCAAATGCAGTAAGAACAGCAAACAAAAATATATGTGAAACCTGGTCAAAAGCCTTCTCTTGATCTATACCCACCACCCACCCACCCTGAGACCTTTCTGGAATCAGCCTGCCAAAACAACTCTCTGAGCACAATTAGGTTATCTTTCATCTGACGTCCCGGAACCGCACGTTTGTTCAAGACTAACTAAATAGTCTGAAACAGTATTCAATCTATTCAACAAAATCTTAGCCACAATTTTTCTATCAGTATCAAGGAGACTCAGTGGTCTCCAATTTTCCACTTTATTCTGGGCACCCTTTTTGTGAATCAATACTAAAACAGCTTCCTGCATGGAAGCAGAAAAAGAAGAAGACTTCAACATATGGTGAAAGAGAACAAACAAAACTGGAGTTAAATCTTCAAGAAAATGTTTATAAAACTCTGCACCCAACCCATCCAAACCCAGGGCAGCAGTAGAATTCAGTTGCTTAATAACATGAATAACCTCCTCTTCAGTGACATCATGTGTCAACATATGTACATCCTCTTGCCGAACCTGTGGTAACTGTAATGTTTGTAAAACCTGTGCCAAGTCACCACTAACCTCCTGACTTGAAAACATGGTTGTAAACCTATCCTCAATAATGGACAGAATTCCTGCTGAGGAAGAGACATGCTGCCCAGAGGAGGAAAGTAATTCTGTAATAAACCTATGTTTAACTCTATCCTGACAATTCTTATAAGGATCAATAGACAAGGATCTAACCTTCGTACCAAATCTAGCCTCCTGTTCCAAAGATTTAGCCCTAGTATATTGAAGGGACATCGTCCTATTCTTAATATTCTGGATCTGAGAACCATAGTCCTGATTACTAGATTCTGATAAAGAAATCAAGTGCTGTAAATGATGACGTAACTCCAAATATTGTAAATAATCAGACCAACACCTAGAAGTAGCTAGTGACTGAAACAGAACTTTCCAGTCTTTTTTAGCATCCTCCCACCAATCCGAAATATCATCATAACAGTCACTAACCGAAATTCTAGCTGTCCAATGACTATACCAAGCTTTTTATATTTTAGGATTTTGCAATAAAGCATTATTTAACCGCCACCCATTTTTTTTACTACAGCGAGGAATATCTTTCCAAGAAATCTCTGAGCGTAACAGAACCTGGTCAGAAAATTCCACAATCCTAGTAGTAGCGTCCAAAATCTGTAAAGTTTTGGATACAAAAATAAATCAATCCTGGTTTTCAATTTACCCCTGAAGAAAGTGGATCCTCCAGTGGGATGCAAACTACGATAAGAGTCCTGCAATCCAGCAGTATGCAGAATTCCATTCAGGGTGCTGGTGTCGCAAAACAATTTAGAAGTTTGTAACCCTCTATCAGATTGATGTAGGCCACAAATAAAATCCCCCAACTAAATAACTAATCTAGAAGTATGTAAATATTGGTATATGTCATTAAATAAAGAAACTCTAGTTGCCTTAGTTTGTGGGGCATATATAGCAACTAAACAAAATCTTTCTGTATGATATGAAATATCCAGTAATAAGGCCCTCCCAAGGTATATATCTACCAACCTAGTAACCCGAAGAGCAGTATTAGTAAAAAGAATCCCAACACCATAACAGGTATCAAGCCCAATAGACCAGAATGAAGCACCCAGTGGCCAAGCTCGGGATGCAGCTTGCAATTCTGCATGAGTTTTAAGTCTGGTGTCCAATAAGCAGATAATATCACAGGCAACAGCCTGAAGGGAAAATAATGTACTAGTCATCTTTTTCCCCCTTTTAATACTATTAACATTAATAGTAGCCACAGAAAGTGAAGACATCAAAAAATAGAAAAAAACAACAGCAAAAATCTACAGCTCATGTTATCCTAGTTTTCCGGCACTCACTGGTTCGTTTAGCAATGGAAACCATACTCCCCTTCTCTTCAGTATCAGTAGTAGATAACAAAGAGGAGGTATCAGTACCCTCATCATCTGACTCTCTATCTATCGATGCAGAACCGAACAAAGCAAATTTATTACCCTGTGCCCAATCAACAGAAAGCTCCTCTTTATCTTGTCCCTCCAAGGATGTCTGAAGCCTTATTTTTCTCCCCAGCCGTGCCCTTTTTTTGAGATAGTTTTAAAACCAGAATCCTCAAGCTGGGGGGGTGAGGGGGCATGTCAGGCACAACAGCAGGGTCTGAGGAAATAGGAGCAGGAACTGTATTTTCCGACTCAGCCTGCAGATCCATAGGAACAACTGTGCCAAGTGGTGGGGTGGAACAGTCTTATCCAGTGGAGCAGCAGGAGACAACTCACAGACCTCTTTAGTAATAGCAGCCATCCCAGATTTGAGAATTAAGTCTGCAACTTTTTTAGCTTGCAAATGCTGTGCTTGATCAATAATGCCTGCATGTGAAGGGCAATCATCCCTATTATGGGAAGCCCAAGGACACTTACCATAGGCATGTCCAGTATTTTCACGAAGATTGCACCTGAAAAGATTAAGACACTTAGCAGACCCATGCACAAACTCCAGACAATGACTGCATTTAATAGTATCACAGGTTGAACTAAGATGAGCCCAGGAGCCAACTTAAAACAGGACCGAGGCTGACCCACATAAAAAATAGCACCCCTATCCCTACCTAAATAAAAGGTACTAGGTAAATGCACAGCACCAGAATTAGTCACAAACAATTTAACCCATATCCTCCAACCACCATCCCAAATCTGTTCACTATCCAAAGTAGGGGAGAGGGTCCCCAAAACCTCATAACTCTGACAAAGCCAAAATAAAATATCCTCCACATTAACCCCTTTGTTCTTAAACATAACAGTAATGACCTTAATAGTAGACTTTGTGAGAGGAATTACCTGGAAGGGTGACCAAAGGGACGTATTTTTACATGTGTTATACCTTGCCCTAAACCTGTCTAGACTAGAAATATTCTTAAAACTAACATCAAAATTGGAATTACCAATACTGATGAGAGCAAAAATCTTGTCAGAGAAGAACTTCATAGAGCCCTTCAGCAAGGCCTAAGCAATATAAACTCGGTCTGGTGCTTCCTGCAACCTACCTTTATATAAAATATGCACAGCATTACTACATGGTGCAGGTTCCTTCCTGTTCTGGAAAAGATCAGACAGTTTAAATGGGGTTTTAGAACTTTCTTCAGATAACTGAGAAATAACCTCTGGAGGAGGACCCACCCTAATGGTGACCTCCACAACCCCAGTATTCAAGGCCTCAGTAACTGGTAAAGCAACCCCAACATCAGATATTTGTTTTTGTAAAGTCCCAGTACTTACTGTCTGATCTAAAACCTTAGAGGGGACTTCAATGTCAGAGCTAGTCATAACAGATACAGCGGAAAAAACAATATCCTTACCCCGGGGTAAAACGGTGGAGCTCAGAGGGTCAGCATTGGTGGCCACTTTAACTGTAGCTTTTTCTAACATATGCAGATAGGAGTGGTCCTGTGAATCCAGAGACCAGGTCCCAGTATTTGACATTTCCCAACCAGCCTCACACAGTGCTCATTGCAGAGACCAAGATGGACCGCCAGAAACATCAGTTGGGTGTGAAACAACAGATACAGGAGCATTATCTACGGCAATACATTGCGGGAGAGGAGAAGAAGAAGAAGCCGAAGTCTTACTCCATCCAGGACACGACTGATTGACTGGGAAGACAAACTCTGTCGGAAGAAGATCAGAGCCAACCATCCATGGTGTTGCAGCTACAGCAGGAGTCACAGAAGCATGTTGCCGAGAGGAAGGTTACGACACTAAAGGACCCTCAGGTTTTAGGCACACGGAGGGAATTCCGCCTGAACTGCCAGCCTGTGCAACCACAGAGAAATCCGGTCGTCCTACGTTCAAGTTTGCAGAAACAGGATGAAACAACAGAGGCAGAATCCACCAGTGCAGGAGCTCCCGATGCAGGCATACTATCAACAGGTACTGGAATCTCAAGAGCAACCAGAGCATTATCAACCAGGAGATCCGCCAACTCCCACTCTAACTTTTTCATTTTCAGTAGTAACTTAGACTTTTTCCATTCCAGTGTAATGCTAGCTTAGATTTGCACACAGTACCTCTTTTAACCGAGCTATCCAGCTGTACAACAGTCGGTGTAGCAGAGCCAGGCTGTATAAGCATATCCTCTCCAGAAACAGGCGATTCATATTCCACTGCAATGACCTCTGATTCATTAGCCTCTTTTGAATAGGGAACAGGAGAGGAGGCTAAGTCCCCTGCACCAGCGACATACATCCCATCCGGAGGTTCAGCAATACTGGCCATCTTGTCACAGATGGCCAAGGGTTCCCCCTACTGGACAAGAGTAGGGGAAAGTTTTATTGAAACAAAAGAAATCGTACAGTACCAAAACAAAAGCAATTTGCAAAAACTCATGTGGACTCAAAACAGAAGTAAA
The DNA here is from genome assembly GCA_016271365.2 of Neoceratodus forsteri. Taxonomy (NCBI): domain Eukaryota; kingdom Metazoa; phylum Chordata; order Ceratodontiformes; family Ceratodontidae; genus Neoceratodus; species Neoceratodus forsteri. The sequence continues at coordinate 1,807,592,016 of CM057449.1, forward strand.
CAAAAAAAACAGAACAGAACTATGCATATCAAGAGACAATCCATCAAGTCACTGCAAAATCAGAGTCCGTGATCAGGAAGAGCTTTCAAAGTTCAAGTAATGTCTCCTTGGAAAATAATATGACGTTCATGTACATAAATGTTAGTTAGGTCTGTTACGATTTTCTTCTCAAGCTCTGAATAAGAACAGGTTTTTGCTGTAGAGTAAACAGACATCAAGCCATCCAAATATTCCATTTAATTACTACAAAACTAGATTTAACGTGTCCAGAGTCAAAGGGACCACTGGGAGAAAAACACCATACACAATATTCTGGTAGAAACGTTTGAAATAATGGAGAGGCCCAGACTCTTGCCAAAAAAAAACCACCAGTGCCGAATAAAGAACACTCAAAAATAAGTGCAATATAGTTTCCAATTTAGAAATACACAATAGTCTAGAACATTGTCGGTCTTGAGACTGCTTGTGTTTATGATTATCTTTAGCGTTAATTCTGTCATGACACGACAGCCAATGAAAGTCCCACATGTGAGCAGGCACCTTTTTACACCGTAACAAAACCAATAGGGAAGGAAGATGTTGGCTAGGGCACTTTTCAAAGGGTAACTGTATTGCACAAACAGTCAGGAGCAGATTATTATATAATACTTTATGAGAATTCATTAACAATATCTGGGTAGATATCCTCCACTGTTTCAAACGTAAAAACATGTGTTTAATATATATCCGTATACCCAAAGTTTGTCGTATCACAGTTAATGAATCACATTCCCATAAGTGAAACCATAATCTGCAAGAATCATAAAACCAAGGTTCCCACCCTCTCTGAATATTTATCAATAGAAGCCGAAGATTTGCAGTCAAAAAAATACATGAACAAATAACAGAGGCTTAATCATGTTAACACCCCCCTCAGAAATTGGTAAGTAAGTAACATTCCGTTTTACCGGATTAAGCCGGCTTCCCCACAGAGCTTGAAAGAAGAGACCAAGAACTGCAGTTTCTAATTGTTTATGGATTGGGAATACATAGCTTAAATAAAGAAAAGTCGGTATCAAATAAATCTTGATTAGGAAAATGCGCTTCTTTTTCCCAATCTGCCCCTTATTCCATGAGGCAACCTTAAGTTTGCCTTGTTGTAATTTAGCAGACCAATTAAAAAGGTCAGAATCTACAGTCCCAAAATAAACTCCCAAAAGGCGTTGAGGCCCCTCAACAAGATGTAAAGGACCAATATGTGAAAAAGGGGCTATTTTCGATCCTAACCGAATACCAAAACTTTGGTAAAATTTAAACTCGTACCAGAAAAATCACCAAAGGAAGAACATTCATGGAGGGCAATAACCACAGAGGCTGCATTAGCCACAATAATGCAGACATCGTCTGCATATGCAATTGCCGTATACGGCGAGATTAAAGTAGAACTAGAAAGGGCATAAATCTGAGGATGAGTATTCAGATGGTGAAGCAAAACATCTAGAAAAAATACATATAACAGAGGGCTCAAAGGACACCCTTGGCAAACCCCTCTTTTTATGAGGATCATAGGTCCAACCCAACCATTCACAACAGGCACAACAGTGGCAGTCCTATAAAAAGCCTTAATCCAGCGAATCATTTCACCAGGCATATGCATAAAATGTAGTGCCTTCCATAAAAAAATCATGGTTAACTGAATCAAGAGCTGCCTTCTGATCTACCGATACAATAAAACCCGAAACAGAGTCTGCGTAGCCATGAGAAAATAATTCTTGAAGGAGAATCAAATGGTCAGAGATTCTCCTGTTCGGTACAGAGCAGGACTGAGCAGGGTGCAAAACCACTTCAGCTATCCTCATAAGGCGTTGTACAATGATTTTCATTAATAACTTAAAGTCACTGTTTAGCATACATAAGGAGCACCAGTTCTCAAGAGATGTATATCTTCTTTCTGTTTATAGATATAAATCAAAGAACCCTTAGTAAAATCTAAAGGGATAAACTCACTAGCTAACAGGGAGGTAAATACTGAAGTTAATTCAGGGATCAGGTGGTCACCCAGTACCTTATATAAGGCAGCGGGGAAGCCATCCGGACCAGGAGTCCTCCATAAGGGGTAGGAAGAAATAACCGACTTCCATTCTAACTCAGTAACAGGTATACAGACTGAGTCAGAACACGGCTGTGAAGGGATAGGGATGTCAAGGTCCCTATGCAACACCGCAGGATCAACATCTGCAGCTGGAAAGGGAGAAAAGAGGGCAGTCGTGTAACATGTCACTATCCGACAGATGTCCGACTGAGAGGTACATAAGGTGCCATCAGAATCAGCAAGACACAACATATTCTTTTGTGTAATTTAATTAGTATTCGACTCAAAGGGGCAAACAACAGCCCTCATGCCTACCACATTAAATTTGTGTTGATGATAAAGCTGCTGTGATTGTCTAGATTGGAATTTCAACATATCAGTCTGAATTAAGTGCAATTGTTGAGAAAGATCTTGTCCTGTCGTATAAGGTATTGTCAACAAGGACTGAAAATGTACCCTTTTCTGTAAATATTCCAAATATTCTCTTTGACATTTATGACGACTATATCTTTTCAAGACGAGCACCAAATCATGTTTAGTGTCCGTCCACCATGCAATAGGGTCTGCGTAACAAATAAAATGGATTTCTGGGCCTAAATAAAGGATAAAAGGGACTGCATGAAAGTCGGAATTTGCAACAGAGATATGTTAAATTTCCAGAGTCCTGGTCCTTTGCAAACAGTGACATCAGAACCAAGGCCTACGGAATGCAGTTTATGATCAGAAAATTCCACAGCTTGTACAGTAGCAGAGGTAATTGGGAGTTTGCGGGACAAAAACACAAAATCAATTCTGGTAGCCAGCTTACCTTTTTGAAATGTAGGAGTATGTTTTTTAGTAAAAGAGTAATAGGCATCCATGAGATGGCAGTACAGACCAACTTCCTAATTAGTGAGGTCACAAAACAATTTCTGGGTAGTAGCAAAGAGCTTTTGTCAAGAAGACTTAAGCCACAGTTAAAGTCACCAGAAAATATCAACTGAAAGGAGGTATGCAAATAAGGCAGATAAAGAAAATAAAGCTATATGTGCAGACTTAATTTGGGGAGCATAAATATTAATAACCCGATAAGGGCAGGGCCCAATTAAAAAATCTAAGACTAACACTCTGCCAGGGGCTACGTCAATCAATTTTAGCAAACGAAAATCTGGGATATTGAATAAGATCCCAAGTCCAGAACAGGAGTCCAGGCCAGTGGACCAAAAAGAAGGACCTAGAAGCCAGTCCTGTTGTGCCTTTCGTATCTCGTGGGTGGTATGGAGTCGTGTATCCTGCAACAGAAAGATCCCCATTGGTAAAAGCTGTAAACAGGAAAAAATCAATCTTCTTTTTGACAGACGCTTAATACTATTCACATTAATAGTATGACAAACAAAGTGAGACATAACACAAGAAGAACAGAGACACTTTATGATTTCCTTTTCCCTGTCACCTTTTTCTCTTTTAGCTTAACCCTGGCCTTCTGCTTCTGAGAAAGACCAGTACCCAGCTGAATCTCAGAATCAGTAATACCATCTGGGAGGGAAGATGCAACAGAGGAAGAGTCAGACTTGCCTCCAGCATCATCAGAAACAGTTTGGAGTAGCTCAAAGGCATTAGACAAAACCACAGGAGGGGTTCCAAAAGCAAAGGAGGCGATGGTAATGCCCGGGGGTAATTTCTCATAGACCTCCGACGCATAACACTAATGGGTACTCGGGGGTGGCATAGTACTTGTGCCTGGAATAGGGTCCAGGACAAGCTGGACAGATGGACAGGGTTGGGGTAGGAGGGTTGTCTCAGTAGCGGTTGCACACAAGAGGCAGGGGTACCACAACCTGATCTACAACAGGCTCAGTGATCTGCAATAGAGGTTGGCGGCTAAGTCGGCTCTACTAAGGTGGTCTAAGATGAGCCTTCTAGGCTTGCGTGATTACAAAATGTTGATCAGCACCATCATCATGTGTGGCCTGATTATGAGCAGCCCACGGACAATTTTGAAACGTATGACCCAGCTCATCACAAAGATTACATTTATACTCATTTAGACAGTGAATCCCCACATGACCCAATTCTCCACAGGTATTACATTTCAGCTTAGCATAGACATCACTAAGGTGAGAGGGGTCTCCACACCGGTAACAAGCTTTCGGTTGTCCAGGGTAAAACAAGACCCCCCCTTATCACAACCTATAAAAAAAGAATTAGGTAGGTGCACTGGACCAGAATCATTAGAGTGTAACAAAACCTTAACCTTCCAGCCTCCAGTCCAAATATTCTCCATGTCCAATATTGCCTCAGGCTGACCCTAAACAGTACAACGTTGTTTCAGCCAATAGACAATGTCAGTGACGTCAACACCTTCATTCCGAAACAGGACGGTGATATTCTTAAAGGCTGGTTTGGAAAGGGGAATGGCCCTAAATGGGGTCCACAGGACAGTATTTCTTAAGGCATGATATCGTGACCAAAAACGCCCCAAGCCACGAGGCGTTTGGAAGCTGACATCAAACGTAGTTTCACCGGAAATATGAATCAGTGCATATATTTCATAAGAAAAGAATTTCAGAGAGTCCTTGAGTAGTGTCCGAGCTACATACACTCGGTCCAGTGGCTCAGGTAAACCGCCCATATAAGCCAATCGTACCGCATTATGCCACTTTGTAGCCAGAATTGGAAATTTAAACAATGAGGAAAAAGAACAATTTGGCTCTATTTTCTTTGAGGGGGGCTCCACCACTGCAGGAGCTGTATTCTCTGTAATGGTAGTGGGAGAAGCAGCACAAATAAGAACCTGCAAAGGTTCCAGACTGGGTGCTGGTATTTCCAATTCCTTGGGGAGACACAGGGGTCAGACATAGGCAGACTTCTGTTTGGTGAATGCTGCAGCTCAGGAAAATCATTGAGGCAGGGGACTGAATGAGGACAGACCAGAAACCCACTTCCTCTTGTAGGTTCCTGCACCCAGCCAGCTCCTTTCAATGCCGTTTCTACAGGCCAGGTAGGTGTTGTAGCAGGATTGGTATCAAGAGATAGCAATTGAGGAGGAGAGTGTGTCTGTGGGCAAACCAGGCACTGTATGCAATGATCTCACTGTAGTCTCGGGGGCAGCTGAGAAAGCGGGAGTATTCCAGCTGAGAACTCGCCAGGATGGGCTGTACAGGGCGGCACCTTAGCCGCTTGAAAAGGCAATGTAGGCTGTTGCAAAGTATTATTGTGGGCTGCAGGAGACATACATCCTGCCAATCTGACTTCACACATCCGTTGCAGTTCTCTGTTCAAATTCTTCTTTGTAATCTCAAATCGACGTTCTGCATCACCCAAACGGTCCTGAAGCTCCTTTTCAGCCAAGCAGACAGTAGCAGAGTCAAAAGTGGAAAAATCCCTCATTGGGACAGCAAGGGGTAAAGACATTTGAGAGTCCATGTCAGGGTGACCCAGCAGAGGTTCTAAAGTTGTAACCTGTAGTGTTGATTCATTTTCTGCAGTAGACACAGAAACCAGCTTTGCTTCAGTAGTTGCAGACGTGGTCTCTACACACACAGAGGCAGGAGTTGAGACCAGGTCTCCCACCTCCATCGCCACCTCCTCAGCAAGCAAGGGTGTGTCCGCCATCTTGGACAGAGGTTCCCACTCTGAAGACTAGGGGAATTTCCCCAGTGTCCTGGCCAAATTTCCCTCATTCACAAAAAAATTACCACCAACAGCTTAATCTGGCTCAAGGTCAGTTGGCATTCATCTGTATCACCCTTCCCCGGGTCATGCCTGAAAATAGGCAGGATTTGTCTAGTGCACTTACCCGGTCAACAAAAACTAACTAAATAAATAAAAATAAAATAAATAAATAAACAGGGAAGTGATTTTGCCACTGTACAACAGCCTGGTTAGACCACATATTGAGTACTGTGTGCAGTTCTGGAGGCCGCACCTAAGGAGGGACATCCAACTCCTGGAGAGGAATCAGAGGAGAGCAGCCAGAATGATCCAGGGCCTGGGGGAGATGACATATGAGGAACGACTAGGGGAGCTTAACCTGTTCTCGCTGGAGGAGCGGAGAGACCGGGGGGACATGAGTGAGGTCTTCAAGTACCTCAGGGGAGTGAATAAGGTAGGCCGAGATAGGATCTTTTGACTGAAGGAGGGAGGAATCACCAGAGGACACAGTTGGAAGATTGAGGGTGGTAGGATTAAGGGGGAAAAGAGGAGGACGTACTTCACCCACAGAGTGGTGGAACCGTGGAATGCGCTACCTGAGGAGCTGGTACAGGCAAGTATGGTGGAGGGATTCAAGAGAGGGTGGGACAGATATAGGCAAGCGGTGAAGCAGAGGCTGGTTTGCCTGGGGGTGTGCAGGACTGGGGGATGGAGTAACAGTGGAAGGAGACAGATAAAGGGCTACGGTACCCAATCAGGGTGCTGAAGCACGAGAAGACTTGCTAGACCAATAGGCCTACTCTGCTGGCGTCTAGTATGTTATGTTAGTATGTACCCAGTTCAGTTTAATTTAGTTTATTCAGAAAACCTTTGAGCTAAAATAGCCCTTTTTCAAAGGTGTCCACATCATATCCAGTCAGACAATACAAACAGTACAAAGCCATACAATAAAACAGAATCAGTCACAATCACAAACCAACTTATTTATTTTATTTATTTATTGAGATTGTGGGTTTACACATATGAGCCAGGGGCTCATTTACATAGGTTCCACGTCAACAACAGGATACCCAGAGCCAGAGTATACAACCAGTTGTGCAAAACAAAGTGAGCACAGACAGTAACTAATTACTGGCATTGTACAATGTATGCCAGGTCAAATACAAGAGTAAATTAACAACAGTACCTACTGTATTACTGGCATTGGACAATGTATGCCAGGTCAATTGCTAGACAGTAGGGGAGAATTTAAGCAGGGGTAAGAACAGATTAGCAGCCAAGAGGCCTTGTCAGTTAAAAGTCAAGATGGAGGGATGGGGTAAGTTAGGAGAGGATGGGGAAAAAGAGCAGATGGCCAGTAGTTAGCCAAGAGAATGGTACGCAGTTGAGAGGCCTTGTCTGGTAGGGGGTGGGTGGGTGGAGGATAAGGAGGTGACAGAGACTTAATAAAGGGAAGGGAATGTGGGCAGAGGGTGACAGTGAAAAAGCAGGGATACTGAATGAATATTTCTGTTCAGTATTCACAACAGAAGAGGAGGGGGAGGTACCTAAACTAAACAAGAGAAACACTCTGAATAGAGGGGTTGATACCAGTCCATTCTCAGAAGAAAGTGTTTTGAAAGAACTCTTGAAACTGAGGGCGGACAAAGCAATGGGGCCTGATGGGATTCACCCCAGAATTCTAAAAGAACTATGGGTAGAACTAGTAATGCCACTGACTACTCTCTTTAACAAATCATGGGAGGATGGGGTGGTACCTGAGGACTGGAGGAGGGCAGATGTGATTCCACTTCACAAAAGTGGGAGCAGGGCGGAGGCAGGAAACTACAGACCAGTTAGTTTGACCTCAGTGGTAGGGAAAATGATGGAATCACTTCTAAAGGAAATAATTGTTGAGTACCTAGAGGCCAGTGGGGCACAGGACCCAAGGCAGCATGGTTTCACAGCAGGAAGGTCATGTTAGACAAACCTTATAGATTTATTTGACTGGGTGACCAAAGTAGTAGACCAGGGAGGGGCTGTGGATATGGCCTACCTAGATTTTAACAAGGCATTTGACACAGTCTCACACAAAAGCTTACTATACAAGTTAGCCAGCCTTAGAGTGGATCCCAAGGTGATAGCCTGGATAAAAAACTGGCTGGACAACAGGACGCAAAGGGTAATAATAAATGGAGTTCACAGTGAAGAAAGGAGGGTAACTAGCGGGGTACCAAAGGGTTCGGTACTGGGACTGGTCCTCTTTAATGTCTTTATAAGTGACATTGGAGAGCACCTGGAAGGAAAAGTATGTCTCTTTGCAGACGACACAAAGATCTGCAACAGGGTTGATACACAAGGTGGGGTGAAAAGGATGAAAAGGACTCGGCAAGGTTGGAGGAATGGTCAAATACATGGCAGCTCAGAGTCAATGCAAAGAAGTGCACGGTAATGCATCTGGGAAACAAAAACCCAGGGGAAGAGCACACAATGGGAGGGGTGAGATAATAACAACAACAAAAATTGAAAGAGACCTAGGAGTAATTATATCAGATGACCTAAAGATGGGCAAGCAATGTGAGAAGGCAGTAAGAAGGGCTGGGGGGATACTGGGATGCATAGGGAAAGGCATCAACAGTAGAAAACAGGAAGTTGTTATCCTCTGTAGAGACAGTTGGTGAGACCCCATCTGGGTACTGCGTGCAATTCTGGAGACCCCATCTCCAAAGACATAGAGTGGAGGCTGTTCAGAGGAGGGCAACCAAAATGGTGCAGGGTCTGCACCAGAAGACTTATGAGGAGAGACTAAAAAGCAGCTTAATATGTATACCCTTGAGAAAAGGGAGGGGGGCATGATAGAAACTTTCAAGTGTCTCAGGGAATTAACAAAAGTACAAGAGGTGGCATCTTTCAGAAAAGATGTGCAAGAACAAGGGCACAATTTGAAGATACGGAGGATGACTCAGAGGTGTGTTAGAAAGTATATTTTCACAGAGAGGTTGGATGCATGGAACAGCCTTCCTGAGGAGGTTGTGGAGTCAGGAACAGTGGGAGAATTCAAGAATGCATGGGCCAGTCATAAGGCAATTCTAGTGGGGGGTTAGGAGGAAGTAAGCTGTTGATTAACTAGAATCTGCAGCTTATCGGTCAAGTGGGAAGTCAGGCAGACTAGGTGGGCCAAGCGGTCTTTGTCTGCCATCAAATTCTGTGTTTCTATGTGGGGAGCATTGCAGAGGCTTTGTCGAGGGTGGTGGGGGATTAAAGGGGTGGGTAGGGGTGGGGACAGGCAAGGGAGAAGGGTGAGTGGGGCTCTGAGGGAGTAGGGGAGGAGTAAGGGTAGGAGGAGGGAGAGAGAATGGCAAGTGAGTGGGATTGGGACATAAGTGCTGATAGGAACAAGTATGATAAGTGCTAGTTGCATTGTGGTCACTGAGAGTTTTGAGGCGTGTGGCACAACAACTCAGCAGAAGCAGTCACATTGGTTGTGCTTGATTAGGTAGTGTCGAAGGTGATGTTTAAGTGCGCTAGGCTTAGAGACTGAGGTGATGTCACCAGGGAGCGAGTTTAGCCAGATGGGTGCCCGGTAGGCAATGGATCTTTGTCCCTGGAAAATATGGCAGCAAGATACCTGGAAGATTTGATTAACAGGACCCCTGGTATGGACAAGATTGCAGGTATGACAGAGGATGTTTTCTACCCTTGCAGGTGCCAGACCCGGGTTGATTTTATTAGCTAGAAGACAGGTTTGAAGTTTGATTCTGTCTTTTAATTTATGCCAGCCAGTCTTAGTATAGAGGATGCAGGTGTGTGTGAGTCAATCATCCCCTGTGAGGAGCCTACAGGCCTTTTTCAGGGCTGTGAAAATTCTTCGTAGGGATGTTTCAGTAGCGGTGCCATAGATTGCGAGCCCATAGACTATTATGGACATGATAGAGCTATGGATTGCAATTTTCAGTGCGTCTGAGGTCAGAGCCCATTTGTGTCTGTGCAGAAGCCCGATACGAATGTTGACAGCCTTAGCAGTGTGTTCAATATGATGTGAGAAGGAGAGGGTGTTGTCCAGGGTAATACCGAGGTATTTAAAATGTTGGACTTGTTCCAGGGGCATGCCAACAGCATTGCAGTTTGTTAGTGGGTGAGATCGATATTTGTTGTGCTGCCCACAGAAGAGCATAACCTTTGTTTTTTGTGATTAAGTATTAGTTTATGGCTGTTGAACCAGTCCTCTGATTGCACAAAGCTGAGCTGTAGTTGCTTCTCAAGGTGCTTGGGATTATGGTTGTGAGTAAAAATGACTGCATCGTCAGCATACAGCAATAAATGGTCTTGGCAGGAGTGGGGCAGGTTGTTCATGAAAATACTGAACAGAAAGGGTGCCAGAATGGACCCTTGAGGGATGCTAGATAGGGCCACTCGGCTGTCCGAGAAGTGGTTGTTGATCCTAACCTGTTGGAAGTGGCCTGTAAGGTAACTTTTGAACTAGGATAAGGTGTCCATTGATAGGCCAAGTGTCGATAGCTGGATAAGCAGAAGAGCGTGGTTCACTGTATCAAAGGCCTTGGATAGATCTAAAATTGTTGCACCGACAAGATAGCCTTGGTCGAGCAACTCATGAATGAAGGCCATGAATTCAGTGAGTGCTGTGGTGGTGCTGTGTCCCTTTCTGAATCCATGTTGCTGGGGACATTGCAGCTGGTACTTTTTGAGGTAGTTGACAAATTGGTCAACAACACATTCTAAGGCTTTTGAGAGAGGGGAAAGGATAGAGATAGGCCTGTAGTTCCCATGGTGCGCCCTATCCCCACTTTTGTGAACCGGGGTCACTAGCATGGACTTCAACTTGTCAGGGAATTGGGACAGCCTAAGAGAGAGATTAATAATTTTGGTAAGAGGTGACATGATTTCCTCTGAACCTGGATTTACCTAAAAGCTGTAAAAGACAATGAGTGTCCATGACAAAAGTTATATTGCATAAGACTGAAACAGTTTGAGTTATTTTATTCACAGTTGGAGGTGGATAATTGTGTGTGTACTATACCAGTTCCTCAAGTATTTGTAATTGGTTTTCAGGATGGTTTTAGGCTGATGATTAGTGATTATCTTGACCATCACCGCCTTTATGAATGGGGATAACTCCAGCTTGTTTCTAGGCAGGTGGTGGACAGTCAGTTTGGAGGGAGTGATAGTAAGGGTGGGCCAGCTGGCTATATACAAGTTCATCTGTCAGTCTGATCATCAGATAATCACAGCCATCCAGCCTGCCTCTTCTGGCTGTTGATACATGTGGTCTCACCACAGACCTTGGATTGTGAGGTACAGGCCAAGTGATATTGAATGCTAGTGGAGTGGTTAGTTCCAGATCCATGATGCCAGCACAACATCCTGCACAGCGAAGTCCCACTGATGGCATGTCCCGCATGACCTGCAGCACTCCGACACCGGCGGCCATGATCACGGCAGTGTGGGGGATATGCTCCCCCACACACCCCATGCAAGGGCTGTGCCTCCCTCACCCCTACTTTAGATATCTAACTCCACGTCGCTGAACACGGTGGAGTTAGATACTCTTCCCATCTCTTCTGAGTCCATTGCAGTGAAATCCCTGTCGCTGCAAATACAGCCGCTGTCAGGGGTTCACTGTGGGGGGTTCGCTGTGCAGGTGTCGCTGTCATGGCAGCATACTGTTAGTTCCTGCTGTGGTTTTGGGATCCTGTTCTGACTGGGTACTGTCCACTGTGGGTACTGGATAACTAATGCTATTAAAATGGATATTGTTTCAGCTATCTTGGACTTTTTAATTTTTTAACTTGTTATGCAGTATCTGAGAAGGACAAGGTAAGCGAAGGTATGATAAAGGCAAGGAAAGGCGGTAATCAAAGTACATGAGTTGACAAACTTCATTTTGCCTGAGCTCTTCAGGTCTTCAGCTATAAATCTGCCATTAGAACACTAGGGCAAGTTGAAACTAGAGTTGAAACTTCAACATTCGAAAGCATTCTTAAAGCTGTTGCTGTGAAAATCGGAACTGTCACTTGGGTGGGGGGGGGGTATACACATCAACCACGATGTTAGCGCACATGCCTCTAGTCACAGTTCCGATATTCAAAGCAATAGCTTGAAGAGTTCCCATGATCATTTTTCAACGTAAAACATGGTACCATATTCAGGATAAAGCTTATGTTCAGGCTATAAGTTTATCTTAAGAGTGCTTAAAATAAACCATACTTGTACATGCACGAGTTCACGTCAGTTCAGGGGTAACTTGCTCAGATGCATGTTCTCTTGTCCTTAGGAACATGCAGAGGCATCAGGAAGGCAGAACTTCTGATGAGCTATGAAATAAGAAGCTCAAGCTGAGTAGAATCATGTTTTGATTGACAACTATCAATAAACCAATTAATAATGCATATGGGCAGCCTAGATACAGTCATCAAGCATGTAGCCTCTGACAGACACACTGGTGGCATAGGACCAAAAATAAATACTAAAAGCTGACAGTGCTCCAGTGTGAACAGAAAATACAGCCCCAAAAAAAAGAGGTGGCATGTAACATCAATAATATTATATGCATACTTCAACATCATTTTATCAGAAAAATTAAAATAGCAGACAATTATGAAAGTATCTGTATGCACCAAGTCCCACTGTCATACCACTCATTCAGAATGCATACATAACTGCTGCACTATCTGTGCCCAGTAACTACACAGTGAACACCAACAAGTGAACGTGGTTGGTGTTGTCCAGTGCCTGTTGACCTTACCAAGGCTTTTGATGCTGTTTTCCTTCCCCATCCTACATGACAATTTGTAGAGGTCTTTGTGACCTCTCAGTCAGTTGTTATAGCGCCTACTGTATCTGTTAGACAGGCACTAACTGGTCCAAGTAGGTGCTGCCTAGCCTTTCTTACAGTCTGTTCTGGTGTCTTCCGGGGCTTCAACCAGGGCCACATCCTTCTTTTCCTTTTTCTTCAGTGTCTCTAGTTTCTCCTCATGATGCTCCACTTTTTCTCCCTACCCAAAATACAAGTCTGCCATTCATATTTTACAATTTAGGTATTAAGAGTAATTTTTTTTTCCTTGTTTTTACTAAGAGCAGAAGTAATCCAGCCAGCCAGTACCTATATACTATAAAACCCATATACCATAAAAAATAAAATATGGGCAACCAAAACACCACTCGACATGTGTTTCCATCGCAGGCTAAGATGACATCAGGAACCTCTTGAGCTTCGTTATTGAGATCCCTATGAAGTTATCTCAACCCCTCGGTGGAAACACAGATGGCTGTCCATACATTATTCTATATATTCAATACATTGTCTGATTGTGTACCATGGAATACACAAATTAAGAACTCTGCAATATTCCAGTAGTCGAATACCCCCCAACACACATGGAATGCTAACATGCAATACATGAATTCAAAATTCTGCAGAGTTCCACTGGCATGCACACAGGCACACACCAGGCCTCACATGGAGCCAGAACCTCAATTACATCCTTTGCAGGATAAGGAGCCAGGAGTTCAGTGGTAAACTGATTGCACAGGAGTGAGATATTTCATAGTTATCACACTTGTGATGATTTCAGAGTGCTGCAAAAGGTGTGACAGATAATATTCTGATCCAAATTCTGGATTTATTGATGCTCTAAATGTTGGCCAGACTCCCTCTTTAAGGACTGTAGGGCACCAAGTCAATTATATTGGCTGAGACTTCATTGTAAAGACTTTTGAACTTAATGTTGTACCCATGCCATTCACAGTCACCAGTTTTCTCAGTGTTTTTGGTATTATTAACTAAGTGTAGGGATCTGCCTTCAGTGACGTAACTCTGACAAGAAGTGCTGCAGGATACTTGTGTTATAACTTTTCTCTCTTATGGTGTAAGTAAGCATTACTATAATCCTATTTGTTTAACAAAATGCAAAATAATAGATTAAAAAAACAGAAATTCGCCAGCCTGGTGGCACTGAGGGTTGAGGTGCTGGACACCACACCTCGTGCCATGCCAGTGACACGGGTTCGGGAATGAGCCTGGGCCATCGGAGGTTGGCAAGGAAGGGAGAGGATTGAGCATTTGAAGGACTGCTCTCCTCTCTCTGGGGAGGTTTTGGGGCTGCTCAGCGTCCTATGACCCCGATGGAGATCGGGCAACACAGAACACGCCCAGCCAGGTAAGAGGGACAACGGGAGTGCGGCAGGCGTCAGCAGGTGAGCCGTGCACAGACATCATTGCACGCCAGGGGGCAACTACAACCAGAAAATCCCTGCCTAGGATCATGGAGATGATGGGGGCTGCAAGGGCAGGACACACTTCCCACCACTGGCCCATTTCCCGATGGACTCCTGGCCAACCCGACAATTTGGTAAGTCCTCTCTAATTACAGACAGGCTGCTGAGGGAGAGAGGGATAGGCCTGGGTGGTGATCCGAGAAGCTAGGGCTGCCTGGTTGTTGGGGGAGATCTGTTGGACTACAGGGTTCAGGCAGGGAATAACAGTCCTCACCGCATGAGCACCCCAGAAGGATGCCCAGCCTAGGAGGAGCATAAATATAATCTACAAAAAAACAAACAAAAAAAAGAAATTCCTTAACTGCTTCTAGTCCCTAATTATTTATTGATGAAGGGAATGTTTTCTTTGCAATTGAGCCAAAAGGGAAAATGTACTTGTTTTGATGTTTATCATCAATCTTGGGATATTACACATAATTGCTAAGTTGTTTAATTGCCTTTGTAGGCTTATTAGGGCAAGAGATATGAAAATTGTATCACCGACATATGCCAGTATTGAGATCCTGTTTTCCATAATCGAGCTTGAATGCAAATATTCATCATTCATAATATGCAGTATATCATTTATCAATATATTAAATAATAGGGGCAGAATTATACAGCATTGCTTTTTCTATTAGTAGAGAACTGATGTGTTAATTAATCTTTCTTCTCATATCTTCTTATCTCATGAACAGCTATAAAGGGAATCTGTACTCTGTACCCTAACTTTAGATAATTAACACCCTTACCACCCAATCTAGCCCTCCCTAAATAAAGACTAGAGCAACCAGTACAGCAAAATACATTTTTAAATACTTTATATGCTCCCAGCACCCCCAATGACCATGCCATCTTGATGGATTGTCATCGCATAGATACCAAACTTTGGCCCTGTTGATGATGTCCATACCTCACTGTCTGGTGAGAGCATGAACCTCTAGCAGCCAGAGAGAGCCCGTGGCTCTGGGCTATAGCTATAGTGTACAACATAGGCACTTACAGTTGCCACCCCCACTACCCACCCACCTACATACCTTGCAGTGGATTCTGCACCCAGTAAAAGTCCAGAGTTAGGAATAATTCTAACTTCCGATAATGTACTGGACTGTTGCAAATGAACCACGCTATTGTGTGTCTCTGCTCAGACTAGGGCAGATTCGGTAGGCTAGGCAGCTCTTTTCTGCCATCAGATTCTATGTTTCTACGTTACACTGTACTAGTGTGTGTGTGTGTGTGTGTGTGTGTGTGTGTGTGCAAACATGCTCATTCACACACAGGCAGCTTGGGATACCTATTATAAAGTAACTATGGCAGAAAGAATCAACATGGTGTAAGTGATTCATATTCCTTTGCAAGACACCTACACTGAGTGGCAGAATGGTGTCTTATGCTAAAATGAGCATGGGATAAGGTAATATTTCTGTTTTAAGAAGAGGACCTTGACTGTGTGTCATTCAAGGTCCTCTGTTTAAAAAAGAACTACAACCACAGGCTTTAATTTTTCAGTCCCACTCATGTTGGCACATAAAAGAACAGAGATTCGCTCCCTGGCTTTCTTTCCCCAACTCGCTGCATCCTGTTTAAATGTTAATGTGCCCTCAGGAGTAGCCCGAAAATACAGCCCGGTTTTGTCGCAATTGAAAATGTCATTTAGGCTATAGTCAATCAAAATTTGTGGCAGAATATTCTTTAATCAATTGTCAGCTGATTCTGCATCAGCGTCCTTCTTTTCACCATGGCATCGCTTATAAATGATGCCACTGCGGTCCTTCCACCAACATAGCCACTCATTTGTAGGTGTAAAGGGAATCTCAAGCATATCCGCTAGCTGTTGGGCTTTCTGTAACAGGATTGGGCCACTAATGGGTGCATCAGCTGCGAGGCTCGCTGTGAACCAATGCAAGAGTGCTGTTTCAACAGTGTCACTCTTTCCTTGCGCTCTAGCTTCTCCCCACTCTCCCATTCAGATAGCAACCGATCTTTCTAAGAAAATATGCATGAAATCGTTGAGACATCGATGCCAAATTCTTTGGCAAGTTCAGAGCATTTCACATTTGGCTCCAACAGTCTCTGGATAACAGCTACCTTCTGCTCCAACATTAGGGTATTTGTCCTTAGCTTGTCCATATCTCTCTCCACAACTCCAGCATCAATGAAGTGCTCAGAGCAGTAACATAACTTAAAGCAGTTCCAGCAAAGGTCAATTCAATTATTTAACTTTAATTGCTTAATTGCTTCATTACTGTGTATTGTTAAGGTGGCTGCATGTGAATGAAAAGGCATCAGCAGTAAAGGTGAAACATAAATGTGCACTTATACACTTATCAGATCATCATTTTACATTGAAATGTGACTGAAAATATGTGCACTTAACCGAAATGTGCACTTATCTGTTGTGCATTTAGCCGGGCTATTTAACATATAGAGAATAGGAAAAAAATTGGGATACTGGAAAACTGTGCACTTAAGCAGGATGTGCACTTATCCAATGTGCACTTAGGTGGGCTTCACTGTATTACCATACCCTATGCTCACTGTATAATAGGAATTGTGGTCTGCCTGTGTGTGCATGCACACAGTCATTAGTACAGCATTGAGAGACACAGTAGCATGGTTCTTATGCCACAGACAGTATATTACTGGGAGTCGAGATGGGAGTTACAGTATTCCTAATTCTGGACTTTTACTTGGCACGAAATCTGGTGCAAAGTATACGGTGGGTGGGTAATGGGGGTGAGGGGCCATTGTAAATGCCTATGGTTGACACTGTAGCTTTGGCCCCCAGCTGCTTGATGTTCATACTCTCACCTGGTGGTGAGCCATGGACATCATGCAAGGACAGAGTTTCATGTCTGTGCCACAACAGTCCATTAAGATGGGTGGTGGTTCAGCTTACTGAGGAGCATATAAAATATTTAAAAAATGTATTTTGCTGTAGTGGTTGCTCCAATCTTTACTGATGGAGGGCTAGATTGTGTAGTAAGGGTGCTAATTATCTAAAGATAAGGTACAAGGTAAAGATTCCCTTTATAGGCTGAGACAGGAAGCTGAGAGTGGCTGCAGAGACCGTAATCTTCTCCAAGATCCTACTGATGCCATGCAAGTGCAAGGACAGACATACTTAAACATAAATAGAAACAGCACAGCTACTTCAAACATATACAGCAAACCTTAGTGTAAATAGTTAAGTGCAAACTTGCAAGGAAAATACGTATTTTATGCTGAGTCTCAGGAAATAGGAAATAAAGGAATCCACAAACTGCAATACAACAGATGTTATTTACATGCTTCAGTGCCCATGTGGACAAGTGTACATAGGGCAAACCAAAAGGGGTTCTCAAAATGAGAATAGGAGAGCACAAAATTGCTATTGGAGTGGGCAATATGAACTATGAAATTGCATGACATTATTTAGAATATGGACGTGGATCAGCAGCAAGCCCACATATTTTTTTAGGTATCAAAAAAGTGACTTTAACAAAATGAGGGGGAGATCTGCAGAAAACACAGCATCAACGAAAAGCATTTTGGATTCATGAATTCAATGGCCTACAACAAAAAGGTCTAAATGAGGAAGATGGGCTGAATAGCTGCCTATAATATCTATACTTTGGACTTTGGTATTCTCACATTTGTATGTGTATGTATATGTATAAATCATTCCATAACCAACATAAGAAATGCCATGTTTTTAAACTTTTTTATAGAGCATGTTTGTATGTGGATATGTTTACACTTAAATCTCTATGAATCCAAGCTGGCGCCTAGTATTATTGTGGTTTCATTGAATTGTGGTTGCAGGGGCTTCTTAGTTGAGCCACCTAGTTGCCATGGAAATATTTATTATAAGAATGCAAATAATGAATGGGTGAGCAGCTCTGATGATGGAGAAACCAGACTCCAAAATGTAAGCAAGTACTGTTCACTTTAGCTGCCCCTAGCCAGGGGAGCAGGTGTTCGTAGTTCGGCAGCAAGTAGATGTAAAAGGTGGTCCTTTTCTATGAAAAAGGCTGACTGAAAAAGCAGCAGGAAAGCACAGAAAAGAAATATTGGTGCACCAGTTCAACAGTAAATATTGGATTTAGGCAATTGAGCCAGTAGAAAGGAGATCTTTTGTGGATTTGCACAAATCGGGAATATGCACCTGGGACTCAGCATACAATAAGTATTTTTTTGCAAGTTTGCACATAACTATTTGTACTAAGGCTTGCTATATGTGTTAAAAGTTGCCATACTGTCTCTTATTTATATTTAAAAACATTTTGAATAAAGGAAGCAGAAAATAAGCACCTTTGTTCAGATAAGTGTACAGATGAAATGATCCATAGGATTGCCGATTTTACCTGAGTACTAACCCTGCATCTAGCACCTTTATTATCTAATCGAACAGACAACTTAGACTGGAGCTGTGCAGACTTTCAAAGTTTTTACAAGTTTTTTTTTGTTTGTCTGCTTGTATGTGTATACAGGACTGGGAGCATTTTGGAAGTAGCACTGACTGGTTGCCAGGGATGGCCGCTAGCTTAGCAAGGATGGTGCAGTATTTAGGGCAGATGTTTGCTTTGGGAATGGCAAGAATTTAAACTAAGAAGTGATATAGCTTTGCTAGGGTACCTGACACTGATCCACATGTGGGAATTTGGGGGGGGGGTGCAGAGTAGGGTGAAAACAACATCACAGGGGAGAGGGCATGTACTAGATCCAAGGGATTAAAGATTGAGGGGGAGGAGAAGAGGGTCCCAGAGATCTATGGAGGCAGTAATTAACATGGTCAGATATTTCCTAAAATTTCTGTAATATCTCTAGAGAAATTCCCTGCCTGCTTGCCATATTACTATAGGACCACTAGAGAGAATCTCTTTAGAAGTACTGTGAGACATCTAGAAATATCTGACCATGTCTATTGTTGAAAGTGTAGCTGTTTTTTGTGCCTTTTTTTTCAGGAAAGACATGATGTAGAACAGTAGAGGGGGTAGCTCAGTCCATAAAAGACAGCATGTAGGCCACAGAAGAGAACCCTCCAAAGGGTAAGAATGATGTGGAATTAGTATGGGAGGGTCATTAGGGTATGGGTGGTGTACAGGTTACCAAACCAAGCAGGTGATATAATAGCGTGCATGGGGGAAGAAACGAGGGCAGTTGCAAAGGGGGAGGTTGTACAAATGGATGACTTCAACCTACCAGGTATGGACTGGAAAATCCTGTCTGCCATAAGTATTCAAAGCCATGCACTGGTAAAGGTAATGCAAGAGTGCCTTCTAACATAGTGGGTTAGCAAGCCTTTCCAGGGAAGGGTGTATTTTGAACTTAGTGCTCTCCAGCTGGAAAAATATAGGTGAGATCAGAGTAGAGGAGTCCCTCAGAACCAGTGGCCACAACTCAGTGTGGTTTAGCATCATTCTAGAAAGCTAGTGCTAATCAGTGGGGTGGTTAATTCAGAAGAAACTAGAGGGGATATGTGAAGCTGAGTTTGTTGAGATACAGTGAGAAATTATAAAGCAAAGAACTGCAGCAGCAACTAGCTTCATTTTGAGGTAGGAAAGAAAAAACACAAAAGAGTATTAAATCTGCAGAGGGAACTGACAGCACTGGGAAGCTGGGTATTTGAACATAAACTTACATTCAACATTGATAAATGTATAGTTATGCACTTGGGGAGATCACATAATAATGCAGAGTATAAACTGAACGGGCAGCTCCTTAGGGAAACAACTGAGGTGAGTGATCTCAGTGTCATAGTAACAAACAATTTAAAATTTAAACAGCTTAGCCTTCAGAGTGTGAAAAAAAGCAGCCAGGATTCTGAACTGCGTCAGGAGAAATATAATCAGCAGGAATAGGAGAGTGGAGATCCCATTGTTTGCTTGGTCAGGCCTCATTTGGAGTATTGTGCACGGTTCTGGTCCCTATCTAATAGGGCAGAGATAAAGGCCCTAGAAGGGGTGCAGCAAAAAGCAACAAAAATGATTAAGGACTTGGAATATGTTAGATATGAGAATAGGTTACGGGAGCTAGGACTCTTTCCATTGGAATGTAGAAGACTGAGGGGAGATCTTTGCCTGCTCTATGCATGTTTTCTTAATGATGACTTATGGGAATGTTTGGATTTGAAACTTAAAGACCAGACATATAACACACGATCCAATTGTTTACAACTCCTTGGAGAAACCTGCTCAACAAGAATGAGGGCTTCTTGGTTCAGTCAGAGGGTGGTCAGTAGGTGGAACAGCCTTCCAGCAGAGGTGGTGGGTAGCTCTGATAGGCAACAATTCAGTCACAGGTTGGACAATTACTTGTTAACCAACAAAATTACAGGATATTCCCTACTATAAAGGGACGAGTGCAATATGTGTCTTTTAGGCCTTGTCAGCTCATACAAAAACTATGAGAACTATGAGACCTCTTAGGCTCTTGAGGAAAGTGGTGGAAGCAATAAGGATAAAGAGGGCATCTTTAAGGAAGTACATCGTGGACCACCAAATGAGAAATAGGAAACTATATTATGTAGCGTCCTACTGACTGTATACACTGCACTATTCCTTGTAACCTGATGCTGTTGTATCTTCTTTTGAAGTTATGTTGTGTTCTACTGTCCTATTGTACTGCACTGTCCTATGTTATCTGATGTTGTTGTATTTCTCCCAGGTCATGCCTGAAAATAGGCAGTTTCTGTCTAGTGCACTTATCTGGTAGACAAAAACTAAATAAAAATACTAATAATAGCATGTGGAGAAAGCAAGGGAGGAAACAGAGTCTTAAGAATATCAAAAGCAGTGAAAGCCGAGGTTGAGCTAAAAATAGCAAAAGGTATAAATAAAGGGGATAACAATTCTTCTGTTATATCACAGAAAAGCAGAAGACAAAGGGGGACTCATCAGATTGAGCAAAGGAGGGGAACTGAGGAAGACGATAAGAAGAAAGCAGATATTATTCTGCTCAGTCTTTACGTAGGAGGATGGAGGGACCACTCCCAGAGTGTGGATTCTAACTCAACGGGAAAGAAACATAGATCAGAGATGGGAGGGATAGCAGTGAGTAGGGTACTGTCGGGACCCTGAAGGTGGACAAGTCACCACTAGGGCACTAATTGAGGTTGCCTGGTTCCTGGCAAAACTTCTAACTGACTTCTTTAACTGCTCCATAGAAATGGGTAGTTCTAGTGAATCTGAAGGAGGCCAGCATGGTTCTACTTCACAGAAGTGGGAGCAGAGAGGAACCAGGGAACTACAGACCTGTCAACCTGATGTCAATCCTGGGGAAACTTCTAGAAACCATCATAAAAGAGAATATCATTTGTTGTTTAAGATCACTGCAACAGTGGGGATCCACATTGAAGTTAGTACATATTCAAACAGGTCAACATCAAATGAGTACAAGAACAATGCTAACATTGAGAAACAGACAACTGTGCAATCACCTACAATACTAACACATATCACCTGGACACTTTGAAAACTGCCTCCCATCAACAGCTTGCTATACGATGTCAAAAGTTCTCAAATAAAAATTCTGAAAGGAATGAGTCCTGTTTGAGGGAAACTCTCCACTCTCCTTAGTTAGCCCAGTTGGAAACATCTTTCCTTCATCAGGCTGCCACAGACTCAGCTTGTACAGTAGACTATGGCTCCACACCCAGATTGGAGAACTCTCGCTAGGGAGAATACAGTTTCTGACCCACTTGGTTGCCACAGTTTCACTTAGTATAACCAAAGGTGTAGACAGGCATACTCACTGTACACATTTGTGTACAGTTTTGTTGAGTGCCTGTCACAAACCATAAGCCACTCTGTTAATATTATCATTCTAATCTGTAGTATTTGGGTTAGTGGAGGCCACTGAGGAGTGTCCGATACATGTATAACCTCTTTAGAGAGTAGAGGAATCATCTGACAACAATCTGACTTGTTTGGAAGGGGGTGCCATTGGAAAGGATGTGTACATTTATTAATGGGGGAGGAGGGTAACTGTTGGAGATTGTGTACAAAACGGAAATTTCTGGCTACACTCCTGAATATAACCATCCCAAAATAGGAAAAGAAAGGTAACCTCCAGCCATAGTCTGCTAGCAAGTCAACACCTCTAAATTCTCATTCACAGTGCTGCTGCGGGGGAGGTTCCACATCATATAGTGCAATGCTCCACTTCATATAGTGGAATCTCTGCATCCCTTTCATATAGTTGAATGGCTGGAGGCCAGCCAACTCCAGGACAAGAGGCATCCTAGGTCTGTGTCAGATAGATCATTCAAGACTCACTTCATAGACAGTTCTGATAGGATCACTTAGGCAGTCAGTTAGGGCAAAGCAGTAGCTATACTATATCTGGACATTAGCATGGACTTCAACTCTGCCGTATAACAAAAAGCTGAAGGATCTGGGGATGAGAGGCAAAATAACTAGGTGAATTTGTAACTAGCTAGGGGAAAGAACTTAGAGGGTAGTTGTCAGCAGTGAATACTCTGGTTAAAAAAGTGAATATTGGGGTACTGTAGGGGTCGGCCCTGGGGCCGGCCCTTTCCAATATTTCCATCTCCAATACAGGGGAAGAAATCCATGATAAACTCGATCTCTTTCCAGATTATGCCAAAATCAGTGGCATGCAGGATACATCAGAGTGATTATGGGGAATAAATATGGACTTGGGACAGTTTGGAAAAGTGGTCCAGGATATAGCAACTTAAATTTAACGTCAAAGGGTGTGAAGTCATACACAGGGGAAAATAAAATTTAAAAACAGAATACTGGTTAGGGGGAGTGAAGGGTGAAACAGACATCAGAGGAAAGCGGTGCAGGGATCATTGTAAGTGATAGTCTAAATTCCCATGCCCAATGCCAGAAGGCTGCAGAGAGAGGAAATAGAATGCTGGGGTGCATAGGGAGGGGGTCTGCTAGCAGAGTGAAGGGAGTGATTCTGCCCCTGTACAGATCCTTGGTGAGACTCACCTGGAGTACTGCACAGATCTTCCAAGAATCAATCTTCACCATTTGTTACCATGTCTGGGTCTGTGTGCTGGAGGCACTAAGATGCCGCTGTAGCCAAAACTTTCAGAGCTTAGAGCTAGGGGGCCAGCGTTGGTGATGGCACAGCCCACAAGGCAGACGTATGACATGGGACTTGTTTACTGAACAGTAGCCAATGCCAGCCCCCTGCACACCTCAGTTCTATTTTTCCCACCATCGAGGTGACTTCATGGGAGCTACAGCTGCAAGCCATTTTTTCTAAGTGCGTTGCACCTCGCCACCACCTTTTTATTCTGCTCGGCACCATCTTTGAAGTTTTATCGGTGCTGCTTCCCTTCTCTTTTCTGCCCCACAGCACCGAGTGTCTTTTTTGCTGGTTTTTGTTATTTTCTGTTCCAATCATGGCCGATTCCAAGGGGTGTAAGAAGAAGGACAGGGCCCCCCCCATGCATTGGTGCCCCTGTGGGAAACCTATGTCCATCCTGAATCGGTATGATTGTTGTTTGACCTGCCTTGGTGCTGACCATCACATGGACCACTGTGACACGTTCTTCTCCATGGACTTCCACACCCTAGAGACCTGCATGATGAAGTGAGGTCATCAGCTCCCCACTTTGGAAAGCAGGCTGCACACATGGGACTCCAACATAAGGTCTCTGGACTTTTCCTCTGATCCCTTCCCCAGTACTGTACATACTAACGGAGACCAGGCTGCTTCTAAGACAGAGAGCCTGGGGGAAGGGTTAGGTGGACAGTCTGCCTCCACCAGTGGGGGGAGCAGCTGAGAACCCCTTCCAGTCCGTAGCCCCTTCGGGGCAGCGGATGCTCCCAGTAGTGAAGTTGAAGCTATACACTGAGCCTACACCCATGGGCTCCTTGGCATTGTGGTCTGGCAATGCCTAGCCTCCTGGCCCTAAGGCCTGTTCTGGTGAGTGAGGCTGTGCCGACTGCAAACCCTGGTCCCCTTCCAACACTGCTTGCAGTGCTGGGAAAGGGAAGACCTCTGGAGCCGGGCCTTCTATACATCCTGTGGAGGTGTTTTGGCTCTCT
Organism: Neoceratodus forsteri; assembly: GCA_016271365.2. NCBI lineage: Eukaryota > Metazoa > Chordata > Ceratodontiformes > Ceratodontidae > Neoceratodus > Neoceratodus forsteri. Next base: position 1,807,615,986 of record CM057449.1, read on the forward strand.
TCCCTAGAGCAGTTGGATGACCCGGAGGCACAGGACCAGAAGGGATAAAATCTCTTTGCAGGATTCTGGTGCCGAAGGGGGTCTTCCTGGGCCTGGTTGTGGGCCTCTGCATAGATCGGCATCATCACTGGGTGTTTCTGTTCTGCCAGGTGCCACTGGTGGTGCCACTTCCTGGTCCTCTCCCAGCATCATCCACCATGCTGAGGACAGCTCCAGTGCCACTTGCAGTGCCAAGGAAGGTGCCGGAGATGGTGCCATGTGGGGGGCAATGTAGTTTGCAGTGCCGTAGGGGACTCTAGTGCTGTTTGTGGTGCCATTTCCTCTCTTCCCTTAGAGACTGATGCAAGTCCTGTTCAGAGGCCTAGCCGAAGGGGCAGGGCCCCTGTCTGGTGAGGTGGGCACAGGGTGCTGTTGGTCCATGACTCACTCCTTGTCCAGAGCAGGCGGCAGATCTGGCAGGAGTTGAAGCGCAGACTTAGGGCCTCTGGTGTCTCCAGAACTGTTAAGTCCTGTCATTGGTGGGGATCGAGGTTGCCTTGTGGGACCTTCATGGCTCTGCTCTCCCAACCGGGGAGTTCCCTCCAAGGGCACCACCCTGACCACTCCTTGCCTGTTAAGTGCTCTTTGGTGTACAAGCTTGCCAGGTTGTCCTCCCAGGCGAGGTCACCTGTGCATTCTCGTAGCCCTGGCAGAGGACCCAGTCTGGCCATCCATGATCTTGCTCCTCTTCTGCCTTCTACTCCTCCTCCTCCTCCCCCAGGTATTTTGGGTTCTACGGGGCCCTTGACCTTGGAACAGTTCAGGGCTTTGGCAGGTTCAGTCCCTCAGTGCCTCTGGTCCCTTGAGAAGGCCATTTTCCAGCCTGAAGCCCCTGCAGCACCCCCCCCCCGACTCCAGCTTCTCTTTGTCTTCCACTTCCTCCTCTGAGGAAGAAGATGCTTCCCTGAATCTGTCCTCCAATGCTGGGTATACTTAATACCAGAAATTCCTGGTGGAGATGATGTGGGAGCTAGGGATTTCCTATTTTGGAGACCATAACTCTGCTCACCTGGTGCTGTAATTCCTCTGGGAATACAACCATGATTTAGCAGTCATCACTCTGTGGCCTCATTCCTTTACAGAGGCATCCAGGGATGTCTGGCTAAATCTGGGGTCTCCAGGAGCTATGCCACATCCCTGTTCTGGGATCCAGCTCCTGGACACCCCCTCTGGGCATAGGCACCCAGCGCGTGACTGCCACCCAGGCTCAAACCTCGAGGAATTTGATGCCTGAGGTAGTACAGTGTTCTCAGCTGCATGTACTATGCTTTGCATTACAGTACATAAGGCACATCAGGTGACCTATGGCAGGCACCTGTGGGTGATGCTGGTTCAGCTCCTAGCGTTCTTGCCAGAGTGCAATGCAGCCAGACAAGCCTGTCACCTTTCCACCCAGGGCTGGAGCTGGTGAGGCACCAATCAAGGGCATCTTAAGATGCCAGTGAGGTAGCCTCATGACTGGTGGGAACAACCGTCTGCATTTAGCAGATGGCATGGCTTCATCTTTCCAGGTTGTCACAGCTGGCCTGGCATAGAGTGTTGGCCTTGCATTTCCAGGAAACCCATTTCTTCTCCTGCAGGGTCAGGCGAGAGGTGCCAGGGCAGATTCCTGCTCCCAGGCCATGGGAGCCTCCTCTTGCCCCTGACCAGTCTCGGGCCTCGCCAGACCCATGAGAGGTCCCCACCTCCCAGTGGTAATACCCCACAGGAGGCTGAGGGAACAGCCATTTCCTCAAGGTGAGCCAGCACTGCCCTTCTTGGGTGGTACGCTTTTTACTCTGACCCAGATGTGGTAATAAAGAGTGAAGATTGATTCTTGGAAGATATAAAAATGATATACCCACCATAATTGTTGATCTTCCAGAATATCTTCACCATTTATTACTACAACCTGCCCACCATCCCCGCTCAGTGAAAGCTAGGTCTCTGAGCATCTCACCCTCTCTTTCTTTTCTGTTTCTCCTCTCTTTTCCTTACTTCTTTGGTTGCCCTAGGGCATTTATTTCATTTAAAAAAATGGAGAATGGAGGGGAGCTTAGCTCCCAGTGGTTAAACAATAAAAACATTTTAAAATAGAGGGAAAAGTTGGAAGACAAGATCTGCTCCCCCCAAAAAAAATTTATTTTCCCATGTCTGGGGCCACATGACATGTTTTTTTTTTCCCCCTTTATCTTGTCTGTAACTCAGGAGTGACTGTATTTTGTTAATTTAAAAAAAAAGGAAATGATGAGAAAGGTGGAAGCAAGGGAGGTACCGCTTTTCCAGAAGCAACTCTATGTCAGTCCTTCTTCCTCTCCCGTGACAATTTCTTTTCTCTTACATAACAACAAACAAACAAACAAAAAAAAGAATATAAATATTTTTGTTAGCAGACTATCTACCAAAAAAAAACGCTTATTTGTCGCTCTGGCTGAGCACCATGGCCTTTCACGCTTTGAGAAGCCCTATATGATCTCCTAGTTGCCTTGTTTGCAAGATCTCTCTCTGGGTAACTGGGTATGCTTACCTTAACCATCTGTACTTGTAGCCTACTGCTCTCCTCAAGGTATGGCTCTTCCAGGCCCTGTTTGGTATCCAACTCTGGTCTGCCTATTGGGCTTCAATTTCTCCCTTTCTTCCCCTCCCTGGACCCCTGATGGGGTTCTGTGACTCTCTTTTGTCCATTTCTTCTTTTTCTCAGTTTTCTTCTGTGGTCCTCTTCATCTCTCTCATCAGGTCTCCACTTATCTTCTTGAAGCTGTTGCCCAGATGGCCTTGGCCTTTGTTTTTGAAACAGAACTAAACCTGCTCTACCTGAACCCCCCAACTCCTCTTCTTCTCCTAGGCTTCTTCTCCTTTTATTGTTTTGTTCCTTTTATATCCTATACCCTGTTCTCTATCCCTTGGAATACCTTGACACCCACTTTTCTTTTCTCTCACTTGTTTCTCTACTAGTTATAGGACTGAGGTGTTCAGGGAGCCAGCATTGGTTATTGGCCAGTCCCCGAGTGCCACATCATATCTCTGCCTCATGGGCAGCACCATCACTGATGTCGGCCCCCTAGATGTAAGCTCTGAAAGCTTTGGCTCCAGTGAGGTCCTAGTGCCTCTAGTACACAGATCCAGGTGAGGTAATACATGATGAAGATATTCTGGAAGATCAACAGTTATGGTGAGTATGTAATTTTCATTTCTGGAGCCCACACCTGAAGAAGGACAGGGACCTCTTAGAAGCTGTTGAAGAAGGGCCAGGAAAATGATTCAGGGGTAGAAGGGGTTGAGGCTTGAGAGTCTCAGTATGTACACACTGGAGGCCAGGAGGAAGGGGGGGCATGATAGAGACCTTTAAGACCTTTGGGGTATGAATAAAGTGGACAGAAGTGCCCTGTTCTGGAATGGTGGCAGCTTAATTTACTATTGTTGGAGCACTAATGGGCGTTAGCCTCATAGCTCCTACCTTACCTTTGTATATCTTCATTAGAAGTGAAGGCAAGGTAGTATGAGTACTCACATGGAGTACTGTGTGCAGTTCTGGAGGCCGCACCTTTGAAAGGAAATTAACAGGATGGAGAAGGTCCAGAGAAGGGTGACTAAGATGATACAGGGCTTGTACCACAAAACTTATGAGGAGAGAATAAGGGACCTCAATATGTACTTGCCGGAGGAGAGGAGGAAGAGAGGGGGACATGATAGAAACATTCAAGTACCTCAAGGGCATAAACAAGGTGCAGGGGGGAAGACATCTTCCAATACAGGAGAAGTACAAGAACAAGGGGGCATGGCATGAAATTGGAAGGTGGCAGGTTAAGAGGGAATGTGAGGAAGGTTTTCTTCACAGAGAGGGTGGTGGACACATGGAATGGTCTGCCACAAGAGGTGGTGGGAGCAAGCACTATGGTTGGTATTTAAACATGCCTCGGACAGGCATACGGAAACTATAGAGGTAAAGCAGAGGGAGGGTCAGATGCCGTAATCAAGTACAGGGCTTACAGGCAGACTAGATGGGTCTAGCAGTCCTTATCTGCTGACAATTTCTCTGTTTCTTTGTTTCTATGCTAGCTGGAAACTGGTAGAGAGGAAGCTTCAGAATGGATATGGGGAATCTCTTCTTTACAGGAAGGATGTTGGAGAAGTGGAATGTATTGCCAAATGAAGCAACCGGCTCAGAGTCTGTCACCAGCTTCAAACACAGCTGGGATAGGTACAGGGAAATGGTCCAAACCAGAGGAAGGAGGAGGGGTGAGCTGTCAAGGGAAGGTTTGAGTGGACTTGGAAGGGGAGGTTGAATTACAGTTAGTACTTTACTATATAGACTAGCTGTGGTCCAGCATTAGGCTGGGGTACAGATGCAGGCAGGTACCGTGCAGACCTGATAGGCCATTGGATTTTTTTTCTTTCAATATCTACAGTGGTAGTTATATAAAAGTTGTCTGCAGGACTGCAATATTGTAGCAACTGTGGGAAAAAATACCACAGATTTACTGCTACCGTGGAAAAAAATACGTGTTATTCAATCTGTTTTTACTGCGGTAGCGGCAAACGGGGCTTTCTAGGGAAGTGGATATGTTGTTCACACTTATTGGCATGTCCCCTTCCCCTTTAATTCTCACCGGAAGGTCTTCAAGCTGGCTCCTCCCACCCACCCGGGTGGTATAACCCTCAGCTCCACCCCATGATGCCAGAGCTTCCTTTCCGTTGGAAGATACAGGTTGCCTATCTCCGCTACCATGTTTTGTAAACCGTGGATTCAAATTCTCTGAAGATTCAGCTCATTCGAGCTAGCGATTGCAATTTGTGCCATTCGATCATGGAAGATAAGTCTTCCCCCAGTTTTCACCGGTACCTGTGAGGCCAGAAAATGTCACGCACTGATCCTCATACCGTATGCATGTACTGCTTGGGTGTCTGCCATGACACCCAGGCTTGCGAGATATGTCACTTTCCATCTGAACGTCCTTGACGATCATCTCACATGCCTTAAGTTGGGCAGGCCCAAGAAATGCAATCCTCTGGTGAAATCCAAAGAAGCCCGGTGGGTGGTCTCTGCAGCTGTGGGGTCCGCCAAGCAGTTAGAACAAATGCAGGCTTTCGACGAGGAAGTAGCACGGGCCATGGAGCTCTCCTCTTGGCCAATTTTCATTCCTCTCAACTTGGGCTCAACGTTCTCGGGTTCCTTTTGGGAGTTGTGCCAATCTCTCCCCACTAAGGGTGAGGAATCTTCGGGCTCACATATTTCCCAGTCCCGTAAAAAGGACAAGGAACCGAGAGATTCTTTGTCTTAGCGGAGATGTCCTTGGGATCGTGAGCAATGTCGGTCCCAGAAAACTGCAGTCTTGACTTCGGTCGAGATTGCTTCCTCAGCTGCTGGCTTCTAGGCTTTGCCATCTGGTCAGTCGGCCAAGGCTTTGATCGATGATGAGGTCGAGATCACTCTCAATCCTGTCGACCTGTTGTCATCCGATGAGGCCAACAACTCTTTGACTACGACCCCAGTCCTTCCTCTTGCTGATGAGGAGACCCAGTTAGCTGGGATTCCCACTAAGGAACCGGTCCCTGATCCGGAGAAATCACCAGTTCCTCTGGTGTCTCCTGAGCGACCAACTTGGCCAGTCCGATCAAGGTCGAGCTCTCAGACCCCCTCGATTGACAGGCTGAGGAAAGTGCATAAATGCGCTAAAAAGAGGTGATGCCACCATTCATCCTTATCCTCCTTGGATGAGGAGAGGCTTCAGCAGAAACTCTATAGATGCTATGAGGATTTAATGTGGCAACAGCTGATTCTGTCTGAGCAGAAACCTTCTTCAAGTTTTCACCCTGGTCATTACATGGGATTCACCTCCTAGGCCGAAGCCTACTCCACTAGAACCGGTAAAATCAGTTCCCCTACCCACGGAGCTAGCTAAACCTGCCCCAGTTCAGCCAGAATTGGTCTTTCCACTGACTGTGGTGGAGCCACCACATAAACAGCCTTTGGGAGGGGCTTCTATGAAGGATGCTCAGATGGTTCTGGGTCTTCCACGTAGGTTATTGGTCACCCTTATGCCTGACTGTCCCAGGCGTGTAGAGGGGGATCTTGGTGGCCTACCGATTTATCTGGATTCTTTGAAATTCCAATGACACCGACCTTCACTCTCATCCACTGGATGATGAGTCTGTTGGCAGTCTGTCGACGGAGGAGGGCTGTTCGTCATTTTTTGGGGATTCTCTGCCTTTTCTCCGATTCTATGGGGATGCCCCTGGAACCTGTCCAGAAAAGGGCAGAGTACCTTCTTACAGATATTCTTAAAAGAGGGCATACCCCCAGAAGCCTTCCCAGTGGCCGAGGCCATTGTTGGCCTGGCTTTGGACCTATGGCAGCACCCTGCCTTCTGCCCAGTGCCATCTACCTGGATGGCCCGCAAGTATGTGGTGCCCATTGGGTCCCTCTCGAGGTTCACAGAACATCCCTTAGTAGAGGGGTTAGTGATCACTTCTGTGTTCAGATGCACAGGCAGCTCTGCTGACACTGATAGACCTCTGGACAAGGAGTCCAAAAAACTGGACCACACTGTCAGGAAGGTCTATGCAGCCTCCTCTCTAGGCCTCCGTTAGGCAAGCTCAGCCGTCATCATGGCGCACTTCTCCCATGCCCTCCTGGGCTCCTTGGACAAAGTTCTCCTACACCTCCCCGTGGACCTTTAGAGTACAGTCAAGCAGGTCCGGGACCAGGGCCAAGCCATTGCCAAGCAGCAACTTCAGACGGCCTTGGATCTCGGGGACTTTTGCGCCCTTTCGGTGGCAGCCGCGGTTGCTATGCACCACAGGGCTTGGCTGAGGCTTTCCACCTTTACGGCGGATACCCAGCATAAACTCACTGATGTTCCTTTCTTGGGTAACAATCTCTTTGTCCCAGGTGTGGATGGTAACCTTCAGTGAATCAAGCAATCCAGTGCCACCTTGGACTCAGCTACGTCTGCCCAAAAAGACAGCCCAGGCTCTAAATGCCTCAGAAGAAGAAAAAGCCATTTCAGCACACTGCTCCTGCTGTCCAGCAGTCTCCCATTCAGGGTGGGTAGCAACAGTAGGCGCAGTCTTGGCACCCCTCAGCCCAAGTCTGGGCCTCCAGCGGCCCATAGACAAGGTTGTCGGGGTTCAGGCAGCTTCCAGTCTGGACCCTCTTCCTCCAAGCCTGCCCAGTGATGGGATAGGGATTGCCACCTCTGTTCCCGTCACACCAGGTCTGACTCCTCCCGTGGGGGGTCAGCTCCATCACTTCCTTTCCAACTGATCCGCTGTTACCATGGACAGGTGAATCTTAGAAGTGGTCGGCCAGGGTCTGCCTCTAGAATTCGAGCAGTACCCTCCCTGCCGAGCCCGCACTCCATGGGAGGAGAGAGTATTAGCCCACACTCGTCAGCTCTGAGAGGTGACATAGCCCAACTCCTCCTCAATGAGGCAGTGGTTCAAGTGGCAGATTCCAGGTACTTCCGGGTCCCGAAGCAGACAGGGAGCTGGTGCCCCATTCTAGATCTGCACAACCTTGACATAGCCCAACTCCTCCTCAATGAGGCAGTGGTTTGAGTGGCAGATTCCAGGTACTTCCTGGTCCTGAAGCAGATGGGGAGCTGGTGCCCCATTCTAGATCTGCACAACCTGAATCATTATCTCAGGTCACGCACCTTCAGGATGGTAACTCTGTCCCAAATCATACCATCCCTGGAGCAAAACATGTGGTTCTGCTCATTGGATCTCCAGGATGCGTTCTTTCATGTCCCAATCCATCCATTCCACCAGCGGCTCCTCCACTTCAGAGCAGAGGGAACCTTATATGAGTTACGAGCCATGCTATTCAGCCTGTCATCGGCCCCACGGGTCTTCACCAAATGCATTGCAGTGGTGGCAGCCCATCTCAGTCATTGAGGGGTCAGACTGTACCCTTACCTCGACAATTGGCTCTTGGCAGGTTCCACCCAGCAAGAGGTGGAGAGGTCCAGGGACCTGGCCCTCCAGACTTGTTCTCAATGTTTGGCCTCCTAATCAATGAGGCCAAGTCAGAGTTTGTGCCATCTCAGGTGATATGCTTCATCGGGGCAGAGCTCAACTCTTGCCAAGCCAGAGCATGGCTCCCAGTGGACAGGGCAGAGGTTCTCTCCTCCTTTGCCCAGTCATTTCTGGTTGGGCACTTGCACCATGCCTGGGACTTTCCTACGCCTTCTGGATTACATGGCAGCCTGCACCACCGTGGTCTGTTGGGCCCGGTGGCATATGCGCCCCCTTCAATGGGAGCTGGCCGCCCAGTGGACTCAGCGCCTAGGTCATTTCAACCAGCTGATCACTGTGACCCAGAAGATGTGGAACGCTCTGCGGTGGTGGACCATCCTAGACCATCTGCAGGAAAGGATCCAGTTTGTCCGCCCTGAGCCAACAGTCATCCTCACGACTGATGCCTCTCTCACGGGCTGGGGAGCCCACATGGGGAACAACAGGGCCCATGGGTTCTGGACCCCCGAGGAATCCCGATACCATATCAACCTGTTGGAGCTCAGAGTGGTCAGACTGGCTTTGTCAGCATTTGCTCAGCAGCTTCGGGGTCAAGTGGTTCAAGTCCAGATGGACAATACCATGACCATGTACTTCCTCAGCAAGCAGGGCGGCACACACTGCTGGCTGCTGTGCAGGGAAGCACTCCACATCTGGACACTCGTGAGCCGATTGCAGGTGGGTCTCCTAGCCATCCATGTGGCAGAAGCCTCGAATCAACTGGCGGATGCACTCAGCTGCATAGTCGAGACATCCCACTAATGGTCTTTCCATCCAGAGGTATCTCATAGCCTGTTCTTCCACTGGGGCAAACCGATGGTGGACCTCTTTGCCTCCAGGGAAAGCACCAAGCTGAAGCTGTTTCATGCCCGCCCCCCCTCAGCGGTATCACTGCAAGAGGGTGCCTTGTCAAGGCCGTGGACCCCAGGCCTCTTCTGCACCTTCCCTCCTTTTCCCTTGATCCACAAGGTGTTACTCAAGGCAAGGAGGGACAAGGAGCAGGTAGCCCCAGATTGGCCCCACCAGTTCTGGTATACAGATCTCCTCAGCCTCAGCAACAGGCTCCCGTGGCATCTTCCAGCATGCCTGGACCTGATATCTGTCAATCAGGGGAAGGTATTCCATCTGGACCTTCAATCCCTGCACCTGACAGCCTGGACAACCTGAGCAGCTAGAGTTCCAGGCTTTGAGTCTCTCTGAGGATATACTCACAGTAGTGGAAGCATCCAGGAAGGAGTCGACCAGAAAGTGCTATGCCTTCAAATGGAAAAGTTTTTCCATTTGGTGTCAGGGCAAGGGCCTGGGCCTTCTGTTTTGTCCTGTGACTAGCATTTTAGACTACCTTTGGTCTCTGTCCAAAGGGGGTCTTCAGTCTTCGACCCTTAAGGTGCACGTGGCAGCCATCTCTGCTTACCGGGCGTGGGCCAGTCAGCAGATGGTGGCACAGGAGAAGGTGGTCTGGCACTTTATCAATGGCCTAGATCACATATCCCCTCCGGTGCGTGAACCTCCACTTCTGTGGGATTTACTACTGGTTTTGACAAAACTCATGGGCAAGCCATTCAAACCAATGCACAAATGTGAGCTATCACACTTATCATGGAAGACGGCCTTCCAGGTGGCTATCACATCTGCCAGAAGAACTGGGGAGCTCCAGGTGCTTTCGGCGGAGTCTCCTTATCTGGTCTTCCACAGGGACAAATTTGTCCTGCACCCCCACCCGAAATTCCTCCCGAAGGTGGTGTTAGAGTTTCACCTTAATCAGGTATTGACTCTGACTGTGTTCCATGCGAACTACACCTCGGATGCCAAGTACAGGCTCCATACCTTGGACCTGAGATGAGCTCTCTCCTATTACAAGGAGAGAACGGTGGAAATTCGGGGAGAGATTCGCCAGCTGTTTGTCACCTGTGCAAAAGCCGCTTCTGGCAGACATGCAGCAAAGCAGATGATTGGCAGATGGATTACATCTTGCATCGATCTCTGCTATAGGTTGGCAGGTGGGGAGCCTCCTGTAGGGTTAAGGGCACATTCCACCTGCCATACCGCTGCGTCGGTGGCTGCTTCCAGGGACATCCCTATCCAGGAAGTCTGCTGCGCTGCTACCTGGAAGACAGCAAACACCTTCATCACCCATTACCACATCGACCTTGAGTCACGCCGGGATGCTGGTTTTGGGGCCTCAGTTCCCCAGTCTCTGTTCCCAAAGTAGGGAGTGTGCACCTTGCCTCCCTCCTCCCGGAGAACTGCTAGGGGTCTGCTAGTAAGTGTGGATGAACAACTTATCCACATCCCTAGAAAAACAAGTTACTAACCTGTAAAAGTAGTTCTATGAGTGGTATATGTTGTTCATCCACATTGACCAACCCGACCTCCCCGGCTGCGATGCACAAACCTGGCTTTCTGCAGGCTAAGATCTGGTGTCATGAGGTGGAGCCGAGGGTTATACCACCTGGGTGGGTGGGAGGAGCCAGCTTGAAGACCTTTCAGCGAGAATTAAAGGGGAAAGGTACATGCCAATAAGTGTGGATGAACAACATTTACCACTCCTAGAACTACTGTTACAAGTGAGTAACCTGTTTATTTTTTCCACAGTTGTGGCAAATACCACTGTACCAATCGACTTTTATATAACTACCACTGTATGTTTCTGTAACGTTTCTATGTTTTTTACTTGAGACATGTGTCAGTACATAAGTTGACTACTCACTCTCTGATCTCTTTCTGCACATGGGTCCTTTTTTGTTTTCTGTCTCTCATATCTTGTAAACCAGCTCTGTATGTAGTCCCACTTTTGTGCCACTATAAAGGCTCCAACCAATGACATTACCGGTTAGAATTAGTCAGTGGGTTCTGACACTGCTACCACTACTGGTATGGCCTGCTACATGAATGAAAATGGAGCAGCTCCTCAATATGCTGAGTTTGCATCACTGTTGCAGCTCATGCAAGTGGCAGCTTCAGCATGGGAAACCCTAAATGGTGCAGACCATGTTAAGTGTAGAGCATTTTGTAATGGCGCAGTAGGGTGGCTACATGCAGAGCTGCTTTTAAAGAGAAGGGAAACAGGTAACAAAAAAGAAAGAGCTGTACAGAAAGAGAGTGGGGTAAGTGACTATAAGCTGGCAATCTTGCAGTATTTCTGTTCCCCTTTAAAAGCTATGTCGCATCAGCCTGTTGGCCCTCACAGCCTATCAGGGACCTATTGGTAGGGAGCCCATGAAGTAGTGGGGGGGCATGGGGAGAAGTGGAGAAAAATGGAAAACTGTGTGAAGCTAAGGAAGGCATCTGCTCCAGACCACAGTCCCTGGATGCTTAGTTACTGTCTTGCGGGGGGGGGAATGCTTCCTAGGTACAGCATGTACCATGTAGTGGGTATCTAGGATGAGAGAGTGTAGGGAAAAAAATATCTACTGACTAGGAACCACAACAAGTATGTATTTGTAAAGCTGATCCTATATAAAGGGAGAAAAGGCCTAGGCAAGGCAAATTTAATTTTTAAAGTGCCCTTTCCTGTTGGCTTAGGGCACTGTACATACAATAATAAAATAAAATCATACCAATGCCCGTAGTCTGGTCAACAAGCTCACTGAACTGGTGGCCTTGATGGAAGAGGAATACCTGGATGTCATGGCAGTCACAGAAACATGATACACAGAGAACCATGACTGGGATGTTAACATACCAGGGTACACAACCTTTCGGAGAGACAGGGAGGGTAGAAGAGGGGGAGGAGAGTAGTTCTCTATGAAAGGGAAGAGATAAAAGCAATGGAACAAAAGAGTAAACAGGGAGGAGAGGAGGCACTGTGGGTCACTTTAGAGACTGTACATGGCACCACAATCCACACAGGGGTTGTATACAGACCCCCATCTCAAGGGGAGGGAACGGACAAGGATATGATAGAAGGCATCCTTAGAATGGCAGAGAAAGGGAAGATATTGTTGATGGGGGATATGCCAGATGTTAACTGGAGCACCTTTGCTGCAGACACATCCAAGAGCAGGGCCGTTCTCGATGCCCTACAGGGAGCTTGCCTCAGACAGCTAGTGTTGGAACCCACTCGGGAGGGAGCAATCTTAGACCTCATACTCGCAAATGGGGACAGTGAGAGTATCTCAGATCTAGAAGTGGGTAGCCATCTGGGAACAAGTGACCACTAAACAGTGTGGTTCACGATAAACTCAGCTCCAGAGTCAAGCCATACAAAAGTGAGGGTACTGGACTTCAGGAGGGCTGACTTTGTCAAAATGGGAGAGTGCCTTAGAAAAGCACTAGCAAACAGGCAATAAGAAGGGGTAGAGCAACAATGGGAAAACATAAAAATTGCCATCACAGAGGCAACAAGCCTTTGTGTGAAGCAAATAAACAAATCAAAATGAAAGGAAAAAACACTATGGTTCTCAAAAGAGGTGGCGGGGAAGGTTAGAGAGAAAAAGATAGCGTTTAGGAAGTATAAGGAAACACGGAAGGAGCAGGAGAGAGAACGGTACCAGTTAAGGCAGAAGGAAGCAGGGTAGGCAGTCAGAATAGCAAAGGCCCAAACTGAGGAAAAGATAGCCAACTCGGTTAAGAAGGGGGATAAAACCTTTTATAGGTACATTAGGGGCGTAGGAAGACAAAGGGAGGATAGTGAGGCTGAATAGAATGGACAATGGGTGGGCAGAGAGGACAGTGAAAAAGCAGGGATGCTGAGCAGATACTTCTGCTCAGTATTCACAAAGAGGAGGAGGAGGTACCTAATCCAATTAACAGAAGCACTCTGGATGGGAGGGTCAATCCCAGTCTTTCACAGAAGAAAGGGTTCTGAAAGAACTCCTAAAACTGAAGGTGGACAAAGCAATGGGGCCTGATGGGATTCACCCCAGAATTCTAAAAGAATTAAGCAGAGAACTAGTGACACCACTGACTATCCTTTTTAACAAATCATGGGAGGATGGTGTGGTACCTGAGGACTGGAGGAAGGCAGATGTAATTCCCCTTCGCAAAAGTGGGAGCAAGACAGAGGTAGGAAACTACAGACCTGTCAATTTGACCTCTGAGGTAGGGAAAATGATGGAATCATTTCTGAAGAAAAGAATTGTTGAGTACCTAGAGGCCAGTGGGGCATAGGACCCAAGGCAGCATGGATTCACAGTGGGAAGGTCATGTCAGATTAATCTAATCGATTTCTTTGACTGAGTGACCAAAGTAGTAGACCAGGGAGGGGCTGTGGACATGGCCTAACTAGACTTTAGCAAGGTATTTGACACAGTCCCACACAAAAGATTAATAAACAAATTAGCCAGCCTGGGAGGGGGTCCCAGGGTGGTAGTCTGGGTAAATATTGGCTGGACAACAGGACACAGGAGGTAATAGTAAACGGAGTCCATGCTGAAGAAAGGGGGGGTTACTAGTGGGATGCCGCAGGGTTCATACTGGGTCCAGTCCTTTTTAGTGTCTTTATAAGTGACATTGCAGAGGGACTGGAAGGAAAAGTATACCTCTTTGCAGATGTCACAAAGATCTGCAACAGGGTTGATACACAAGGGGGCATGGAAAGGATGAGAAGGGATTTGGCAAGGTTGGAGGAATGGTCAGAAGTACGGCAGCTTGGATTCAATGCAAAGAAGTGCAAAATAATGCACCTTGGAAACAAAAACATAGGGGAAGAGTACACAATGTGGGGGGAAGGTAGCAACAACAACAAAAATGGAAAGGGACCTGGGGGTAATCATATCAGATGACCTTAAGCTTGGCAAGCAATGTGAGAAGGCAGTAGGGAGGGCTGGGGGATACTGGGATGTATAGGGAGAGGCATCACTAGCAGAAAACAGGAAGTTGTTATCCTTCTGTACAGACAGTTGGTGAGACCCCATCTGAAGTACTGAATCCAGTTCTGGAGACCCCATCTCTGCAAGGACATAGACAGGATGGAGGCAGTCCAGAGGAAGGCAACCAAAATGGTGCAAGGTCTGCAAGAGAAGCCATACGAGGAGAGACTAAAGGAGCTTAATGTGTATACCCTTGAGGAAATGAGGGAGAGGGGGGACATGATAGAAACTTTTATGTACCTCAATGGAATCAACAAAGTCCAAGAGGGTAGCATCTTTCAGAAAAAGAGATGTGCAAGAACAAGGGGACACAATTTGAAGATCGAGGGGGGACAGCTCAGGGGCAATGTGAGGGAGTATTTTTTCACAGAAAGGGTGGTGGACACATGGAACTGCCTTCCTGAGGAAGTTATGGGGTCTAAAACTGTGGGAGAATTCAAGAATGCATGGGACAGACATAAGTCAATTCTTGTGGGAGGTAGGAAGAAATAGGCTGCTGGTTAACTAGCATCTGCAGCTTATCCAGTAGGTAGGGGAAATGGGCAGACTAGGTGGGCCAAGTGGTCCTTATCTGCCATCAAATTCTGTTTCTGTGTTTCATCAAATACAATAATAAAATCATAAAATCACATGCGGATACATAAATAATACTTTCTGTCATGTTAAAGATAACTTAGAAATGCCTGAGTAAACAAGTATGTTTTCAAAGAGGCTTTGAAGGCCTCCACTGTGCGGGCAGAGCGGATGCTCCCAGATAATGTATTGCAGAGCATGGGAGGCACCACACCAAAAACTCTGCTCCAAATTGTTTGAAATGGAGAAGGGGGGACAAGGAACAAGTCCTCATCAGAGAAGCGGAGGGGGCGGGTTGGGAAGTAAGGAACCAGTAAATCTTTTAAGCAGTCAGGTCGCAAAATGCGCAGGCCTTGAAATTCAACAAGCATATCTTAAAGGTAATGCATCACTGCATAGGTAGCCAAGGTAGCACATACAGGACTGGCATGATATAGTCCCTCTCAGAAATTTCAACAATCAGCTGGGCTTGCAGGCGTCACATTACATTTTTAGATACCCTGAAGTATAAAGTGTTACTGCAGTCAAGCCTAAAGGTGATGAAAGCTTGAACAACCATCACCAGGTCAACTAGTGCCAGATGTCATTTAAGCCTGGTGATGTTACGGAGATGGGAAAAGCCACCACTGACACCTGCCATTCTAGCATCAGCTTGCAGCCCAAATAACTCCAAGATTGTTTACTGCATCTACAGCTCTGAGTGATTGGCCACCCAATGAAGGAAGTGTTGCCAAACCACCCGTCATCGCTGAACCCCACCGACTCAGTTCGATCATCATGACCTCTGTCTTCCCAGGATTAGGTCACAGTCAGTTTGTATGCTGATAACACAGTGCTGTACATAGAAGGTGGGACTATCAGTGAAATCCAAATTAAGCTACAAAAAGATTTCAGCATACTGCAGGAACAATTTAGGGACCATGGCTTGGTCCTGAATAGTAAGAAATCACAAGTCATTGAGCTTTCTGGGAAGCAGGCCCAAGTTAAGAGTACTTTGGATATAAGAACTTTAGATGACTGCAGCTTAGCTGCAGTCAGTTCATATAACTATTTGGGAGTCTGGATAGACTTCCACTGTAAATGGGATATACACATTGATCTGCTAACGAAAAACGTAAACAAAAAATTGGGGATTCTGTATAAGTATAAGAACTGTCTACCACAGGATGTTAGATTAAAGATAATAAACTCCATGGTAATTTCTCTGTTGGACTATGGTGGGGTTGTCTATGGGGGAGCATCTGGGGGACTGCTGCGCAGGTTAGATGTTATATATAATAGATATATGCGGTATATTCTGGGTGCCCCCTGGGATACACACTATTGCTTCCTCTATAGAGCTTTGGACTGGTTGGATTTGTCATGATACACTTAATCTATAGATATAAGCAAAAGAAAAGGCCTTACTATATGGTAGAACTAACAAAGGAAAGAAATGTTAGGAAAGGTTTGCGTACCTCAGGGACTATCGAGTATGTGGTGCCAGTTATGAAAACAGCCAGGGGCAGCTGCAGTTTTGTGCGTATGGGCCCTAAGCTATGGAGTGACCTACCTGGTCATCTGAGGGGCAAAATAGCAATCTATCTTGGGGAGCCATTAGAACTTGGCTTGCAGATGTTGCTAAGTTACCAGACTCTTACTGTAGCTGAGCATGTATGGTTATATATTATTAATGTTCTGTTTTTAAATGTATAACTATTTAAAATGTTTTGTATGTTTATTGTGCACTTTTGTAATATTATTGTGGAACTGAGTTTCTTGTACTACGGGATCCCATCGAAAATGAGCTTTAGCTAAACTGAGCTGTCCCTTTCTGGAATTTTTCTGAATAAAACTTGTACTACTACTACTAATACTAGTACTACTGCTGCTGCTGCTGCTACTACTACTACTACTGCTGCTACTACTAGTACTACTACTACTACTGCTTGCTGCTGCTACTACTACTACTGCAACAGCGGCTGCTGCTACTGCTTACTGCTGTAGCTGCTGCTGCTACTGCTGCTGCTGCTACTGCTAGTACTACTGCTGCAGCTGCTTGCTACTGCTACTACGCGCTGCTGCTGCAACTGCTAGCAACGCTGGCTGCTGCTGCTGCTAACTGCAACGCTGCTGCTGCTACTGCTGCTGCTACTGCGGCTGCTGCGCTGCTGCAACACTGCTGGTGCTGCTGCAACGCTTGCTGCTGCTGCTGCTGTAGCAGCAACAGCTGCTGTTACGCTGCTGCTACTGCTAGTATTACGCTGCTGCTACTACTACTAGTACTACTGCTACTACTACTGCTGCTGCTGCTACTACTAGTACTACTACTAGTTTGAGGTATCCAGTCATTGATCTGGTGAGACATCACCCCAGCACCAAAACAGCTTGAGCCCCAGAAGGAGTGCAAGACACGTGTAGTTGAGCATCACTGGCATAACAGTGACACTCTACACCATACCATCTAATGGTCTCACCATTTGGCAACATGTGCACAAAAAACACATGGGCATGGATGGAGCCTTGAGGAACACCACAGGAGAGTACAGAAGCTGCAACAATGTATAGTATTTGCCTAGGGTCATATGCTGCGTTCTCTGTTTTGTACAACTAAAAGCAGCTTAGAACTGTGCCAATAAGACCCACATAATTCCTGAGGGGATCCGATAATGCATCACGGTCAACTGTGTCAAATGGTGATGAGAGTTCTGAGGTTTTTGTTGCATCTTAATTTTTCAACGTTTTGTTTCCAGTATCCAGGAAAACCATTTAAGCTACACTATTTAGAACTAATTCATCACATCTTTTATTATGTGTTCTGTCTTTATGTCCCCTAATTCTATATTCCTGAGAATATTTACATGACAGCAGGACTCTTGTGTCTCACGTTCCATTCTATCCTCTTGCCTTTCCCCATGGAAGTCATAATCATCTGTGAGATCAAAATCAGTCCTTGAGTAACAGAATATGATATCATAAAAAGAGAACTAGGACATGAAGAGCAGTGGGAAGCTGCAGGATAAGATGATGAAATCTCTGGTGACAAAGATAATGTTTTCACATTTTCACGTTAATGTTCTCAATAATAAATAATGATGGGACATAAATACAGAAAACTAATGAAATGCTAGTGGAATTGTGTCTGAGTTTTATATTATAGTTTCCCTGCATACTGTATTTGAAAAAAGCTGTTAAAAATGTTTTGTGCTTCAACAGGACAGTCTGTTTTCTAGCCTATGAGACTGAATAAAGGGTTGCGTATGCCTGCTTTTTGAATATGTATAATTTTTATAAACTGTGGTGAAATTTACCTGCAGTGTCAGCATGGGATTTGCTTTTGTCCTGCCGAGTTTGACCATGTGTTAAACCTGTCCACATGCAGTGTAAAGGCACCTCTGCCAAGCTCGTGACTCTGTCTCTCTGCTCAGTAAACCTACTCTGTTAGGCCTTATTTGTTTACTTGTTATTTCATTGTCACTATGTCCTAAATGTCATTTAATTGTACATGATACTGTACTAATTGTGAAAACAAGTCATATACTGTATTTAACCTATCCCGGGTCCCTCCTGAAAAAGGGATGCAAGTCTCAGTGAGCCAACCCAGTTAACAAAATCCAACAAATAAATACAATTAATTAATTAACCAGGTAAGTGTGCTAGACAGTCAATGCCTATTTTTCAGGCACTAGCTGGGATGATTCAACAATGAACACTAATACACTGACGGGGTCCCGCAGGGGTCAATTCTTGGCCCACTACTCTTCTTCCTCTTTATTAATGATTTACCGTCCAATGGTGGGGAAGCAAAAGCACTCCTATATGCAGACAATGCCATCCTGTACAGGGATTGGAATGCAACCATAGGCATTGAACAAGGATTAACCAAGGACTTTGCCACAATAAACAGATGGCTTGTATCTAAGCACCTTGTGCTTAACATCAAGTAGACAAAGGTCGTACTCTTTGAACCCAGAAGACTTGGGAGTGACAGAGCTGAGCTTCTAAGGGTAATCAACACCAATGGAACCAAACTGGAAGTCATAGACAGGTCACTGTACCTTGGAATGTGGCTCGACCAAGAACTCACATTAAAACTGTATGTTGAACACACCACCAAAGTAATACACCAGAAGCTAGGTGTGTTGTATAGACTAAAGTCATATCTCACTTGCAAAACCTGCTGAACAGTAGCCAACACCATCCTGCTCCCGACACTTCTCTATGGAGCACCTGTACTGGCATCCCTGAAAGAAAATGAACTTATCAGGCTCCGCACACTCTATCAAAAAGTCAGCAGATTAGCTACTCAGGCTGCTAGAAAGGAACACCACTGCACAGCACTTTCATCCATTAACTGGCCTCCCTTGGGTAACAGGCTTAAGCTTCCCTCATGTTGCCTCATGTTCAAAATCCTGAATGACCACCTGCCTCACCTCCAGAACCTAATAGTACACAGGCAACATGTAAGAACTCTCTAAACAACCTCACAACCCCCAAGTACCAAGGATATGCTCAGCAACAGGCCAGAGGTCATTTGCGCAGAGTTATGCAGTTCTGAAACAAGCTCCTCCTGCCTGGCAGAATAGCCCTCCCTCCCTCCCGACATTCAAGCACTCACTAAAAGCTCACATTTACACCCAAAGCAGCTGTACCTGCATGCACTAAAGGGCAGCCCTTCTAACTATAAGCTACACACCTACTGTACCTTGAGGGAGCGTATGTACTGTTACGGAATATAAAGAATGCTGTTTCTGTCTACAGCTGAACTCATTGTTGTACTACTGTAACTAACGAATTGCCTCTGTAGCACATTACCTGTAGAGTCTCTATATGTAATAGCTACATGTGTATAGACCTAATTGTCTTCCTTGTGATTGTAAACTGATGTCTGGACTATGTATGACCAATGTATCATGTTTTCCTTTTCTGTAACTAATTCCGGGTTGCCCACTGAAAAAGAGACTTCTGGTCTCAGCAGGCTTACCCGGTCAACAAAATTCAATAAATAAAAATTACAGAAAATACAATACAGATAATACATATCCAAAATGATACTGGGGTACAACAGATCGTACAATTGCAGTGTACTAGAGTGCCTCTCTAGAGGCAACATTAATAAAATGTATGGACACCAATTCTCTGAGTGTGGATTTGTTTTGTTTTATTGTGGTGCTCAGATTCATCTTAGAAGCTTCTGCATTGTGTTAATCCACACTATGTTGTTTCACCTCCTGTCTAGAGTGTTGGTACTAGAAACATAGAAACACAGAAACATAGCCATTGCCAGCAGATAAGGACTGCTTGACCCACCTAGTCTGCTCATTTCACTACCTATTGGATAAGCTGCAAATCCTAGTTAACCAACAGCCTGCTTTCTCTTACACCCCACTATAATTGCTTTATGTCTGTCCCATGCATTCTCAAATTCCCCCACTGTTTTTGACCCCATGACCTCCCCAGGAAGGCCATTCCATGCGTCCACCGCCCTCTCCATGAAAAAATACTTCCTCACGTTGCCCCTGAGCCATCCCCCCTCTATCTTCAAACTGTGCCCCCTTGTTCTTACACATCTTTTTGTGAAAGATGCTGCCCTCTTGAACTTTGTTGATTCCTTTGAGGTATTTGAAAGTTTCTATCATGTCCACCCTCTCCCTCCTTTCCTCAAGGGTATACATATTAAGCTTGTTTAGTCTCTCTCTTCACATGATTTCTGATGCAGACCCTGCATCATTTTGATTGCCCTCCTCTGGACTGCCTCCATCCTGTCTATGTCCTTGCGGAGATGGGATCTCCAGAACTGCATGCAGTACTCCAGATGGGGTCTCAACAAATGTCTGTACAGAGGGATAACTTCCTGTTTTCTGCAGGTGATGCCTCTCCCTGTGCATTCCAGTAACCCCCCAGCTCTCCTTACTGCCTTTTCACATTGCTTGCCTACCTTTAGGTCATCTGATATGACTACCCCCAGGTCCCTTTCCATTTGTATTGTCGTTAGTATCCCCTCCCCATTGTGTACACTTCCTCTGGGTTTTTTGTTTCCCAGGTGCATTACTTTGTACTTCTTTGCATTGAATCTAAGCTGCCATTCTTTTGACCATTCCTCCAACCTTGCCAAGTCCTTTCTCATCCTATCCACCCCCCTTGTATATCAACCCTGTTGCAGATCTTTGTGTCATCTGCAAAAAGGCATAGTTTTCCTTCCAGTCCCTCTGCAATGCCACTTATAAAGAGATTGAAGAGGACTGACCCCAGTACTGAACTCTTGGGTACCCCACTAGTAACCCCCCTTTCTTCGGAGTGGACTCCGTTTACTATTACCCTCTGCATCCTGTTGTCCAGCCAATTTTTTACCCAGGCCACCACCCTCTGATCCACTCCCAGGCTGGCTAGCTTATTTATTAATGTTTTATGGGGGACTGTGTCAAATGCCTTGCTAAAGTCTAGGTAGGCCACGTCCATAGCCCCTCCTTTGGTAACCCAGTCAAAGAAATCTATTAGATTCATCTCACATGACTGTCCCGCTGTGAATCCATGCTGCCTTGGGTCCTGTGCCTCGCTGGCCTCTAGGTACTCAACAATTCTATCTTTTAGAAGTGATTCCATCATTTTCCCCACCACTGAGGTCAGACTAACAGGTCTATAATTACCTGCCTCTGCCTTGCTCCCATGTTTGTGAAGGGGAATCACATCTGCCCTCCTCCAGTACTCAGTTACCACACCATCCTCCCATGATTTGTTAAAATTAATAGATAACTTAATAAATTAATAATAATAGATAAATGAATAGTTACATTGGGTTATCTATTCCAGTTGTCTATGCTGTGTGCAGTTTCTTTGTAATCAATTGTTGAAATAGGTGCCAATTAAACAGATTTTGTTTCTCAAACAGAAAAGGTCTTGTGGGGGAGGATGAACTGATGAATCTAGATTACAGAATTATTACACCTCCCACTCGTTGATCAACTTGACCTTGCTGTAGTTTACGTATTAAACTCTGTGGTTTCAATGTTTGTTGACGGCAGATATTAGTAAGAACATCTGACACGTGTGAAATACTACATTCTTTATGTAAAAGGTTGTTACAAACAGTTACAACTAGGTTTCTTGACAGAAAACTAACTGGCTGTCAGCAGTAGTAAATGACAGGGCACTTAAGCCAACATTTTAATTGCATAATTTTACTATGTAAGTCTTCAGTGTTAATGTAAGAAGGAAAATGCTATCTGCTGAGGCCATTTTAAGATAGACATCACAAGGACATGACGAGACCGCTTGCCTCCCTCTGAATGACTTTTAATGTCAAACTATAAATATGTAAGGAGTAGGTGTGCTGCAACTGACAGCATTTTCTCTGAAATGGCCAGGCATTGGACTTAAAGGAAAACTAAAGTCAGAATTTACAAAGCATTGTGCAGAGTGTTTTGATTTGTAGGAGTACTCCTAGTAAGTCTTTTCCTTTGTTTCCTGAAGGGATTTGTTTCTAAATTTGCTTGTTGGTTTTAAGGCCCCATGTATCCAGGATCATCAATTCAACAGGAGCTGTTTTGGTTTGTTTGTTTGTTTGTTTGTTTTGTCAAGTTTACAGTAGTTGAGCTATAATTTTAAGTTACTCTCCTTGTCCAGGGAGCTTTGATGAAGACTACATTTATAGATGGAAATGTCTGATAGATAATTGAGTGCATACCTCTCAACCTTTCTTCCCTGAAATGTGTGACAAGATGTGTGACAAATGAGCAAAATGTGTGACATATCAAACTTGGCACTGCAAATTCAGAACACTATCACTGTCAGTGAACAAATGTTAATAATGTTTGCCAATAACGGAGCATAATAGATAATTATGAATTTCTGCTTTAAAGTCTCAGTGGGAAATGTGGAATATCCCCTTCTTCGTGTAGGGCAGAGGATTTCTGAGGTGTAAAATGAGTGACGTACCTCGTAATGTGTGACAGTTGAGAGGTATGATTGAGTGGGCTACTCTGTAAGGAAACGGCTAGAGTCTTCACTAATTACTGCATTTGTGACCTTTGGTGATTTGTGTACTTTTTTAATGGTTGTGTGCAGTTTGATGAAACAAAAAGCTTTAAACATTCTCTTCTGTTGGCTAGACCTGCACACATACTTAGAAAACAGAAAGTTTGGATTAGGCAGAGTTATTTAGTTGAAGCCAGACTATAGGCTCCGAACCGTAGGTTGCTGCTTCAGTAGTTATCACTTTGTGTTAGGCCGGCCCACTGGCGCAGCGGTTGGATTCCTGTTTGCGACATCGGTGAACCGGGTTCAGGAACAAGCCTGGGTCATCAGAGTGCCGGCCAGGAGGAGAAGGATTGAGTGTCCCTAGGACTGCTCTCCTTCTCCAGGGGGGTGCGAGTGTGACACCTAGCAGAAGCTGGGAATATCACCCTAGCACTGATGCACAGTCAAGGGGCACTGGGGCGGGACAGACGCAAGTGTCATTGCACGTCTCCACCCCAGCCTATAGGGACAAAATCCCTCTCTACCAGGTGTCTCTATGATGCCCTGCCCCTGAGCTTCAATCAGGCACCTGGCTGAGGCTCCCCCAACCACATACGGTTTCATGGTACCAGTTCCAATCACGGTGCCGTGCCCCGCCTCCTTGGCAGTAAGCCAAGAGTGACCAGAAGAGCGAGGGGCTCATTAGGCGGTGAAAGTTTCAGGGGCACCGTGACCAGGGTGGAGCTCTGAGAGACGGTGGAGGAGGCAAAAAGTAAGATGAATATAAAAAAAAACAAAGTTATCACTTTGTGAGTCAGTGATCCTGGACGCATCACTGTCACATGAGACAGGTGGCATTGTAGGAACACGAAGAGCCATTAAAAATGCTAACATGGAGATCTCAAGGGGCCATAAAACAAGCAAACAAATGTAGAAAAAAAAATCCTTTCAGGAAAGAAAGGGAAGTACTTATTAGGAGTACACCTACAAATCAAAACACTGCCCAAACTTTGTTTTTGTAAATTTTGACTTTAGTTCCCCCTTAAAAAAGGAGCAAGAAATTGTCTTTGCAACTCCTACAGATTCTAATGCATGACTGAATCTGTCTGTTCGCTCATCAAAGCTCAGGCAAATTATTTATTACTCAAGTATTCACATTTTATTGTTTATTTAGAATATCATACCCCAGGATAGCCTAATTTAGGTAATCACCATTTTTTTCAACAGGGTTCAGTAGGGGGACTAACACAACAGTAGAGTCAATACTTTACAGTTACATAGTTGTGGAGAACAGTAAGTTCTAACATTGTTTAAAACATATTTACAGAGGTTGACGGCATAGGGCAACAGTATATGCAGATCTAGAAAGGTTACAGGCACATGGAAAAGATGTCAGAGTACTGGTCAGCAGCAGCTTTAAGTGAGAGCAGCAAAATGAGGCAGCAGCTAGCAAGGCACACAACATTTTGGCAAGCACTAAGGGAAACTTTGTAAGTAGATCTAGGGATGTTATAATGCCTCAAGGGATGTTATAATGCCCTTATACAGATCCTTGGTCTGGCCTCGTCTTGAGTATGGTGGGTAGTTCTGGTCCCCACTTCTGAGGAAGGGTATTGAAATACTGTATAGTACCTTATTTTCACTGGTCCTAAATGTCTGCTATTTTAGCTGAATGATATCTATCAGCGAATATGTAGGACCAGTGAAAATTACCACAAAGCTCACCACTAGCTGTAGCTGTATTCACCAAAAACAACTCCAGTATAGGTTAATTTATTTGAACCCCCACCCACTCACCCCACACACCCCACAATCCCCTATACACACACATCCTTTGCTATACGATGTTAGTTGTCCCCAAACCCTGGAATGATGTGGCACCTACATTTTACAGCCTCCACTTTGACCTTTACCTTTACCCGCCCAAGAGAACCACTGCATCGGATGGTTTCTTTCAGACACCCTGCCCTCACCACACACGTACATCTGTATTCCCGATAGTGTTAGGCAAACCAAACCTCATGGTCCATAACTTACTATAGTGATCCTCGTCTGCTTAAATGTGTTTACCAGTGTGAGATTCTGAAATAAAAAGAAAACATACAGACCTTCCACACACTTTCCCAGTCGCACTCTCAGTCACTCTCCAAGTCACACTCACATTCTGATCACACTCGCTCCAGCTCACACTCACGTCAGGTAACACTGTAGAAACTCCATGGGTATCTGAATCATCTTTATTATCGCCAAAAAAGGAAAAAATGAATCCAAAGGGGAACAGAAGTCCAAAATTAGTGTAGCGGCACAAAAGCAGTAATGCCAGGTGTGTTTGCTGAGACACAGTAATTGATTTTTATAGGGGGAACATCAGCTGATCACCACAGCGCTAAATCAAAAGAGCTGATACTGACAAAATAAAGTCAACGTGAATACAGGGTACTATATAGTGATAGAAAAGGTACAGAGGAAAGCGATCAAGATGATTGATGGCTTGGAGAACATGGGATATGAGGTTTGATTGGTAGAAATGGGACTGCATTTCATGGAAATCAGAAGACTCGGGGAGGCATAATTACTGTACTCAAGTATCTAAACTTTCCTAGGGTGGCGGACTCGGTCAGGGTGTATCTTGATATCAGTTCAGCTATACTGCAAACATTCTTCAGACTAGGTTTTGATTGCAGCTTAGTTCTGCAAATGTTAATGGCCCCCCGCCCCCGCCAGAATTATATAATGTACTGTAAGCTTCAAGCCAGAAGTTTATTAGGAACTGCAACTTCTTGAATATAATATGCTCCTTTAAATGTACTGTCCCTTCAAGTTTGGTGTGGAACTTCATAGTTTTATGTGTGTGCCTAGCAGAAACCTTTTAGCATTTAAAAGCATAATTTTCCATTGATATGGACATTTTTGAGTCATTTACAAGGATGTAGCTACATTCTCTAGAAGTTAAACAGGGGCCCTGCTAAAAATTCTAACATCAATAAATTCAGAATTTGGATCAGCATATCCCAAGTAATGCTCCTTCCAAAAATGGGATCTTTGAGTTACATTGTTTAGAAGTTACAAGCCATTTTGTAACCCTGCTTTCACTGCCAGTTCAAAAAAGCAGGGTTCTGTGAAGAGCTACCCCTCCACATTGTTCTGCTCTGTTTGAATCCCCCATAATACTGAAATACAGTCTGTGTGAAAGAAGTTATGCAAAACTACATTCTGTTTTCTTCCCTTCAATCCTGTATATATGCAAGTTGTCCACTCTCCGACCTGTTGGCTTGTTGTGGAACCTGGGTTCCTGGTGTTTGGAACAGCCATGCTGCAACGGCTCATTTTGTTGTGCTTTACAGCATTTTCAAGGCAACAGTTTACTCACTTGGTTTAGCTCGATTTCAGTGCTCATTTAGGAGCCCATGAACATTTACCATGGTGCAATCAAGGAACTTTCTGGGACTGAACTTTAATGCCATCTACTACGCAAAACAAAAAGGGGGTTCCACTTGCTGCTTCAAATCCTGGGTGTCTGCTCAAAACCTTGCCAAATGCTGGAAGAAAACTCTGTCACTCCCTGCACTACTATGCTGTCTAAACCACGTGTTCATTACCTCTTTGGTCTGATTACGCTTCTTTATGTCAAAACAAAATAAGCATGACACAGCTACTTGCAGATCAATTTGTGTGTTTTTAAAGTGCAGGTCTACAATGGGCAGGGCATGAGCTGGGCCTGCTAAAGTTTGTTTACATTTATTTCTCCTACACGTAGACAGTTATGCACTTATCCTTTTTGTGATAAACCAGCTAGATCTCAGCTCACACCTTGATGTCTCTTTACTCTTAGACTACAGTGGTTGTTATAGAGAAGTTTCCCGGTACTGTGGTGTACTGACCGGTGCTGCACTGTACTTCTCGGCATTCCACTCATTGCAGCATGTCTTGTAATTCTAATCCACAAGGTGGTAACAACAACTCATCTGCAGGCCTGAAGTGCCAGAATTTAACTTTCTCCGCTGTTTGTAGAAGTGCACCAGCAGGTGACATTTATTAATTGTTACTTTCCCCCCAATTAATGTACACCATAGTTCTTGACCACCAGATGGCATTTTAATTAAAAAAAAGCACTTTCCCTTTGATTCTCCCCAGTCCTTGATGTCGCCAGAACCATTAAAATAATAATAATAAAAGCACTTTCCATCTGATCCTCCCTGATCCCCGATGTGGCCAGAACCATGAAAACAGTAATAAAAAATCACTTTCCTGCTTGTCCTCCACAATCTCACCAGAACTGTGAAAATAATAATGAAAAAGGACTTTCCCTCTGGTCCTCTCCAATCCCCAATGTAGCCAGAACCATGAAAATAGTAATTAAAAACCACTTTCCCGCTTGTCCTCCACAATCTCACCAGAATTTGAAAATAATAATGAAAAAGGACTTTCCCTCTGGTCCTCCCCAGTCCCCAGTGGAACCATGGAAATAATAATACGAATGTTTTACTTAGAAAAAAAGTGTGATTCATAAGCAGTAACTTGTCTGAATCACAAAATGCTATCTGCTGTTTTCCTCCCTCTGTGTTTTGCTTGAAGAGGTTGTAATTGGGCAGCAAAAAAAGCAAAAATGTATTTTTGGACTGAGCCATCTGTACTGCTGCAAAAATAGTGACCACTGAATTGTATTGGCATGACAGGTTTGAGGAAAATATTACAGCAGAACGTTTGGAGGTTCACAATTATGTGAATGATTGACCTATTTATCTGGTCTGTAACTGGCCACGGAGCACTATTAAAACAACATTGTTACCCATGTGCTCCATGCAGAGGTGTAATACCAATGGGATCACTCCTGTTGTCGACATGGATGAGCAATGGAAAACTGGGAATTAGCAGACACTCACACAGTGCAGATGTACTGTACCATTGACAGTTTTGTGTTCAGTACTGGTATGCATTGACTATGTAAGTATATATTGCTATTCCATACATTGACCTTACTATGCATTGCCTGTCTTCCCTCCTCAAAACTCACAAGTTCAGTCAGTGAGGCAGGACTGTTCTAACTTAATTAATTAATGCAGCAGCTGATCTGTCTGGAGATCTGGCTAGAGAGATGGCCACGCACACATTAAAATTATAATAAAAAAGGATTTACCAAATGCTTTGACAGTCTGGAAATAAGGGGAAGAGATGTCTAGTTCAATTGGCTCTGTCAAACGCTGTCATCCAAAAACTGCAATACTGAAAAGCTAACTGATCACAATTAATATGTAATGGAGAGGTAATCCATGAATGGCAATGCCATTCAAAGAGCAGCAGAAAAATGCCTTGCACCTCTACCCTACCAAAAGAGAAGATCAGAGGCTGGGTAAACATGGGAAAATGTATATATTGTATGCTAGGATCACAGATTCAGTGAGAATGCATGTTATGAAGTTAGTTCAATAGCAACAGATCAAAACTTCAATGAATCATCCCATAAACCATTATGACTTCTCACATACCCCCCCCCAAAAAAAAAGTAGCACACTGGGATTTGATTGGGATCACTAACACACACACACACACACACACGTGGATAAGTAGATTCATACTAATCAATACAAAAGGGTGTGTCATATTTCAATATTTCTATCTGAACAGTAGCACTCTGGCACACATCGCCCACCATGACAGAAAAAATACAGAAACACATTCTTACACTGCTGAATTGCAACATCTGGTTGCATCTGAGGTCTAGACTTTTAGATTATTAATTGTAATAAACTGAAGTTGTTGAATTTCTGTGTCTACTGTCTTTTTTCCCAGCACCCAGTTCTGTGACATAATTTGCTGCACGTTCCTTTTCGATCCATGTAAAGTGATTAGAATGATTTGGTCAGATGGGTCCTGAGTTACAGCAGTGTTTTCTGGCTGGCACAGCAATGCTCGGCAGTTCGGGGGAAGAGATTGAAAGTGGAGGTCGAGACACCACCGCATCATTCCCGCTATTTGCCAACCTCACTGTTGATGAAACACAGGCCTCTCAGTCCTAACACAACCAGCATAAAAAATGTGCTACGCTGCTGCTGGGCAGGATTGAATACATTGACGGTGATGAGTTAATACACATTTGCAGTGTGCATAGTATAGTGGGTCCCATTCACCTTTTCTTATCTGAGGTTTTTTTTTTTTTTCAATGTTTCAATTCTTGTTCCATGAAAATGGAAAATCACTTTGTGTACAACTATAAAAAAAAACAAAAACATAATGAACTATTGGTCATATACTGCCACCTTATCTTTGTTTTGTCTTCCAGTTGTTATGAAATGTGTGTCAGTGTTTTGTCCCCTTTCTGGAATGTCATTAATCCGTTTGAAAATGGCAAATGTACCAAAAATCTCACACACTTCAAATTCATCAGTAAATACAAACAATAAAGAATAAGAATGCAAGGTACAACACATCGACTCCCAATATTTAAGGCTATGAATGGTGAAGAAATTTAAATAGCTTTGACACCTGTCAAAACTGTGCAGAAGGTTACTTTGGACTATGGCAGCTTGTATGAGGAACCGACAGTACAACAGGAGGCACAGATATGTGAATTTACACATACTGTACAAAAAAGTTAATAAATTAGTAATACAGGAAAAGAAAACTAATAAACCAGCCCACATTCATACTCTGTGACAGACTTAGTTACAAACACAATATCAGGTACAAACAACAAATTAAATGACCAATGATACTAATTTACGTAGGGGTCTTGTGTGTGCCAGGACCTGCCGTCAGCAGTCAAATAATCAGTGGATTTCCATCTAATAAAAATGATTCAGAGCATTATTAGCCTTATTTATCCTGTGGCATGGCTTGCCTGACATATGTGCCATTAATAAAATATAACACATAATTGCCAACCGTATTAATTTTATATATGTTAGTTTTACTGCTAGTTATGGTGAAGAAAAGTGAAGCATAGGTAAATGGAACTCTATTAATACATTGGGAGCCCGTCAATTACATCCCGGTTCCTCCAGAAAACTCCGAAACTCGCTCCTGTATATTTCCCTCCTTCCCCTACTCGCTCCACCTCAATTCGCGACGCCTTTTTTAACAAACAAATACACTCTTTCACCACTGAGAAAGAAGAAAGATGCAAGCATTACTGCTGTAGTAGTCAGCTTGTTTAGTACTGAAGTTTGCAGTCAGCTGCTTCACCTTGCCTACTCGCTCCACCTCAAATCGCTCCCGCTCTCACTCCAGCAGCACATAATCAATCTGCTCACTCCAAAAATAATTACATACCCACACCAAAGGATGCCACGGACCTGGCGATATCTCTCTTGCCACTGCTCACTCCCAAAATAATGATGTAGCCACACCAAAGGGTGCCACAGACCTGGCTGCTACCACAGACTCTGTCTAATGTTGAGGAAGCAGCACAAAAAATGGCTGGCAGTAGTAACAACCTCTAGATTGTGTGCCCAGGGCCGCATGTTCCTGCATATTTCACTCCTCGTACAGAGCAACAAGACAAAGTAAAACTGAACCACTGTCGACTTTGTCCGCAGCAGCCTTCAGCAGCGCCCTTACCCCCACAGAGAAACTCAATTATGGCTGCTGAAGCTCGCAACATGAAAGATTCTGGACAGTCATTCACAGACAAAAAAGCAGCTGGATACCTTACACCAAATGAGCTTGAAAATGTAGACGCTGAGCCAGTTCGCATTCAGGTGAGACATTGATGCTATTTCCAAGAGGTATTACTCTATTGCTCAGAGTAGCGGGACATGTTGTCCGGGAGTGAGAGCTGCAGGAGTGAATTGCCACGGGAGCGGGTCGCTGGAAACGAGTTGACCAGGAGCTAATTAGCAGGAGCGAATTGACATAGACCCTAATACATTACTGTGGATAGCCATGCTACAAATAAACTATCCTTGTATTATTTCATATTTTAAAAAAATCTTAAAGCAGTCTCAGCTCTGCAGAAAGCAAGCATCTTATAAGAACTGAGGGCAACCTAAAATGGAATAAAGGTAGCGGTACAGACATTTCATTGTGGCTCTCACTGCTGCTTTGTGTTTTGTGGCACAGCATGTAATGTCCCCAGTGTCCTGTGACAGTAACCGGATGATTTTTGCTAATTGCTTGGATTCAGGGGAGTCTTTATTGGGGGGGATGCTCTCCTGCAATGGGGTTTATTTTGTATTACTAACTAGGTCATACTGCAGCTGGTTTAATATACTGTAATTTAGCAGGGAAAGCGGGAAATGGATTTCACTCCTTAGCAGTTAGGTTTGTTTTGTGGCAGTTAAAAAGAGGTGAGTCAGGGGACTGCATTAAATGCTTTGCAAGTTAGAAACCTTTTATTGAGCTGCAGGGTTTCTTTACTTTATTTGACAAAACAAGGCAAGTGAAGGTTACACATAGCAGTGTCGTGTCTGGGTGTGCAAAAAATAAATAATAATACACTGTTTATGTGCTTTTAGGCCCATAAACAAGGAATCAGTATGTAGCAGGTTGTAAGAAATAACACAAACACACAATGGAAATATCTGAAAGAAGCCTGCACAGTGACAGATTTTTTTTTGATTGTTTACTTTCTGTATGAGTATGTAATTGTGGCAGATTAGCAAGTAGGGATCACTGTCATCAACCACCTCAGAAGCACATCCACGTTTGTAATTAGCAGGGCCACCCAAACTACTTACGCAGTTGTTTACTAAGCTGTCCCTCTCCTATTGATTTAAAGAGCAGAGTCAAATGGGATGTTTATTTCAAAATCACTGTCTGGTCCATCCCTTATCGAGGAAGAGGATTCCCCATAGAAAACAGCTTTGTCCTGTTTTGGCAGCAGGCTGGCCTCCATTTAAATTAGAGCGGGCAAGAGAAATGAGTCAGTCACCATGGCAACGGACAGCAAGTAGGTGTGCTAATGTTTTTACTTAATACATTTTTTCCCATAGACGCCATATGGCGTCTGAAACCATCCATTGCTAGATCCGACCCAAAATGGCCACCGGGAGCAAATGAGTTAATAGCAATGCTAATATAGGTTCTAATTCTTTGCAACTCAGTATTCCACAGATACCATCCACTCAATTGGTGTTGGGTTGATTCTTTCAGTCCATAACCAGTTACAGGAACAATAAAGAAGATGAAGTTGCTACAGCTAAAATTACGACCATTGGCCATGGCAAGTGTTATGCAGCACTCTCAACTGCCCTTAAGAGGGACAGTTCAGCAATTTTCACATCTGAAGCTGGCTCTCCAACAATCTACACAGCAAAGCAAAACTTCATTTCCATACTTTTAGTATAGTTGCTCAATGAAGAACACACTTTGTAACCCCATAAAAGGAATGTGATTTTTAGTACAGTATGGGATGATGAGTTCTACATTCTGCCTTTTCCACCCAAATATTATGTGGCATTCACACAACTGGGAGAAGAACTTTTGATATGTTTACTAGCAGCACCTTGGATTTAAATTTTTAACACAAGTGTCATGGCATGCAGTTATAGCGCAATTTGTATTTACCTGTTCCGAGTCTCACCCCATAAATGAGTTCTTGACTGTTGCAATAAAATATCAGATCATCAGTGTTGCGATTGTGGGCCACAGAACTGTTTTTCAAGATTACATTTATTATGATGTCCCTGCTGCAGAACACACACACACACACACACACACACACACACTGGTGGCTAGCTTTTTGTCACCCCGCCCCATCACTCACTGCTGCTGCTGCTTTGCCGTGGCTCCAGAGTTTCTATTATTTATGAAAACTGGATTCTTCCTTTTGTAGTACCAGTGGTGCAGACCTATTAAATATTGCTGTCATGGTAAGATCAAGTGATGCCTCGACCTAGCTAGTAGCAAGTCACTTCAGCTCCTGCCTATATCTGCCTAAAACTGCAATTTAACTCATTTAAAAAGTCAGATCTTCACCTGCCTAATATCAAAGGGTGCTGCATCAACGGGAACAAGCAAAGTAAACCTGCAATTTCATTTCTTCAGTCTTGTATGGAGGAAGACATGAAGCAGGCCATACCTCAGCATACTCCCCCGGTGACCATGGAGAAGAGCTCCAAGTGTCCCAAGGCCCAGGGCTCTCAGGTGGGCTGCCCAGGCACTACAACCCCGGCAGCTATATCCTTGATGGAGTACCGTTTCCTCCAGGAACTCCAGCCCTTCAAAGAACATAGAAACATAGACTTTGACGGCAGATAAGGACCACCTGGCCCATTCAGTCTGCCTATTTCCCTACCCACAGGATAGGCCACAGATCCTAGTTAACCAACAGTCTATTTCTTCCTACCCCCCCACAAGAATTGCCCTATGTCTGTCCCATGCATTCTTGAATTCTCCCACAGTTTTAGACCCCACAGCCTCCTCAGGAAGGCTGTTCCATGCATCCACCACCCTCTTTGTGAAATAATACTTTCTTACATTGCCCCTGAACTGCCCTCCCCCAACTTTAAATTGTGTCTCCTTGTTCTTGCACGTCTCTTTTTCTGAAAGATGCTACCCTCTTGGACTTTGTTGATTCCACTGAGGTACTTAAAAGTTTCTATCATGTCCCCTCTCTCCTTCTTTCCTCAAGGGTATACATATTAAGCTCCTTTAGTCTCTCCTCATCGAGCTTCTCTTGCAGACCCTGCACCATTTAGTTGCCCTCCTCTGGACTGCCTCTATCCTGTCTATGTCCTTGCGGAGATAGGGTCTCAGAACTGGACACAGTACTCAGATGGGGTCTCACCAACTGTCTGTACAGAGGGATAACAACTTCCTGCTTTCTGCTGTTGATGCCTCTCCCTATGCATCCCAGTAAACCCCCAGCCCTCCCTACTGCCTGCTCACATTGCTTGCTAACCTTAAGGTCATCTGATATGATTACCCCCAGGTCCCTTTCCTTTTTTGTTGTTGTTACTACCTCACCCCCATTGTGTATTCTTCACCTGGGTTCTTGTTTCCCAGCTGCATTATTTTGCACTTCTTTGCATTGAATCCTAGCTGCCATACTTCTGACCATTCCTCCAACCTTGTCAAGTCCCTTCTCATCCTTTCCACACCTCCTTGTGTATCAACCCTGTTGCATATCTTTGTGTCATCTGCAAAGAGACCTACTTTTCCTTCCAGTCCCTCTGCAATGTCACTTATGAAGACATTAAAAAGGACTGGACCCAATACTGAACCCTGCAGTACCCCACTAGTAACCCCTCTTTCTTCAGAGTGGACTCCATTTACAATTACCTTCCATGTCCTGTTATCCAGCCAGTGTTTTACCCAGGCTACCACCCTGGGACCCACTCCCAGGCTGGTTAATTTGACTATTAATCTTTTGTGTGGGACTGTGTCAAATGCCTTGCTAAAGTCTAGGTAGGCCATGTTCACAGCCCCTCCCTGGTCTACTACTTTGGTCATCCAGTCAAAGAAATCTATTAGATTTGTCTGACATGACCTTCCTGCTGTGAACCCATGCTGCGTTGGGTCCTGTGCCCCACTGGCCTCTAGGTACTCAACTATTCTTTCCTTCAGAAGTAACTCCATCACTTTCCCTACCACAGAGGTCAGACTGACAGGTCTGTAGTTTCCTGCCTCTGTCTTGGTCCCACTTTGTGAAAGGAATCACATTAGCCTTCCTCCAGTCCTCGGGTACCACACCATCCTCCCATGATTTATTAAAAAGAGTAGCCAGTGGTTTCACTAGTTCCTCCCTTAATTCTTTTAGAATTCTGGGGTGAATTCCATCAGGCCCCATTGCTTTGTCCACCTTCAGTTTTAGGAGTTCTTGCAGAACCCTTTCTTCTGTGAAAGGACTGGGATCGACCCCCCTATCAAGAGTGCTTCTGTTAACTGGATTAGGCACTTCACCCTCCTATTTTGTGAATACTGAGCAGAAATATTTGTTCAGTATCCCTGCTTTTTCACTGTCCCCCTCTGCCCACCCACCATTCATTCTATTCAGCCTCACTATCCTTCCCTTTGTCTTTCTATGCTCGCTGATGTATCTATAAAAGGTTTTATCCCCCTTCTTAACCGAGTTGGCTATCTTTTCCTCAGTTTGGGCCTTTGCTATTCTGACTTCCTTCCCTGCTTCCTTCTGCCTTAACTGGTACAACTCTCTGTCCTGCTCCTTCTGTGTTTCCTTATACTTCTGGAATGCTATCTTTTTCTTCCTGACTTTCACAGCCACCTCTTTTGAGAACCGTAGTGGCTTTTTCTTTCATTTTGATTTGTTTATTTGCTTCACACAAAGTCTTGTTGCCTCTGTGATGGCAGTTTTGATGATTTCCCATTGTTGCTCCACACCTCCTTCTAGCCTGTTTGCTAGTGCTTTTCTGAGGCACTCTCCCATCTTGCCAAAGTCAGCCCTCCTGAAGTCCAATACCCTCAGTCTTGTATGGCTTGACTCTGTAGCTGAGTTTAACGTGAACCACACTGTTTGATGGTCACTTGTTCCCAGATGGCAACCCACTTCTAGATCTGAGATCCTCTCACTGCCCGCGTTTGAGAGTATGAGGTCTAAGATTGCTCCCTCACGAGTGGGTTCCGAAACTAGCTGTCTGAGGCCTGCCACCTTTAGGGCATCAAGAATGGCCCTGCTCTTGGATGTGGCTGCAGCAAATGTGCTCCAGTTAACTTCTGGCATATTCAGGTCTCCCATCAACAGTATCTCCCCTTTCTCTGCCATTCTAAGAATGCCTTCTATCATATCCTTATCCATTCCCTCCCCCTGGCATGGGGGTCTGTACACAACCCCTGTGCGGATTGTGGTGTCCTTTCTGGTCTCCAAGGTGACCCACAGTGCTTCCTCTCCTCCCTGTTTACTCTTTTGTTCAGTTGCCTTTATCCCTTCCTTTACATAGAGAGCTACTCCTCCCCCTCTTCTCCCCTGCCTGTCTCTCCTGTAGGTTATGTACCCTGGTATGTTAACATCCCAGTCATGGTTCTCTGTGTACCATGTTTCTGTGATTGCTACAATATCTAGGCATCCCTCTTCCATCAAGGCCACCAGCTCAGGGAGCTTGTTGCCCAGACTACAGACATTGGTACTCATTACCCTTCATTTCCTGCTGGTCTTACTCCTTTTTGCCCCATCCCTGTCCTTCTTGCCTTTGTCACTTTCTCCATTTACCCCTGCCCTTCTCCCTATCGACACCTCTATGTTGGTGTTTACCGCACTTACTACCGTGATTTTTGGGGGCTAGGATTTCCCTGCTCCTTTCCAGTGCCTCCCCCCTTGGCTAGTTTAAATGCTTGCCAATGAAGCATTTAAACCTATCACCTAGGATCCTGGTTCCCCTCCAGGACAGATGCAGCCCATCATGCGAGTATAGGCTTGCATCACTCCAGGTGGACCCCCAGTCCCCAATGAAGCCAAATCCCTGAGTTCCACACCAGTTTTTCAACCACTGATTGAATCTCATGGTGTGGAACACCATAGCCTCTCCTACACCATAGATCGGCAGCACCTCCGAGAAGGTTACCGTGCATGCTACTTGTCTAAAACCCCTCCCCAATTCCACAAACTCTGCCTGTCCCTAGGTGGATAAGGACATGAAGCTCCCTCCCCTGTGCAGCTGCTCCGGCAATCTTGAGGATTCGCTCCCTGTCCCTCCAAGCCATGGCGCCAGGCAGGCACCTTACCTCCCTCTCCCCTTCCTCCCCCAGTTCTACCTTCCTAACAATGGAGTCCCCCACCAGGAGTTGTTTCCTTCCCCTGCGGGGTCCCCTGCCACCCTCCTGTGGGTCTCCTTTGTGGAGGTTCCCAGCATCCTCCTTGGTCTCCACTGCGGG
The DNA here is from genome assembly GCA_016271365.2 of Neoceratodus forsteri. Lineage (NCBI taxonomy): Eukaryota > Metazoa > Chordata > Ceratodontiformes > Ceratodontidae > Neoceratodus > Neoceratodus forsteri. The sequence continues at coordinate 1,807,652,111 of CM057449.1, forward strand.
TGCCTCCATAGAGGAACCACACTTTGTCAGAATGGCATAGGAATTGTGGAGAGGTACAACTGGAAGGATGCAACTCTGTTCCACCACCCTCACCCTCCCTGAGCACACTGTGGTCCAACCACTCCTCTTTCTTGGCAACCTCTGAGGCAACGGCAGTGGCACTGGTGGTCCCTGGATGGAAGAGGAGGTCCCACAAATCCTGGCCAACTCAGCCTGGAGATGAGCAACCTCCTCCCTCAGCCCAGAGAGGTGCCTGTAGATGGGACAACACCGCATCCTCCAGAACGTCTCCTGGAAGACTGCTGTCCACAGCCACTGCACTGCACCACTCCCATCATGTCTTATTTCTGGCCCTTAACTGTTTGCAATCCTTACTCTTTCCTCTGTTTTTCTCTCTCTCCTTACTTTCTGCCTGTGTGCCCTTTAAGCTCCTGATTGTCCTGTTCTGAGACAAGAATATCCTATATTTCTCAGTAGACTCCTTACTTGCTCAGAGGCAGACCTCCAGCAGCTAGAGGAGGCAGGAGAGCTACTCTTGCCCTTCTAGGATGGTGGGTCTTTGGTGGCTCTGTGATCACTCACTTCCTGCTCCCAAACAGGAAGTTCCTCTTGTCAGTCAAATCCTGTGCCTATAAAAGTAGAACTAGCTTTGGGTGGGAGGGTGGAGGGAAGGGAAGGAGGGCAATGTAGTCCCAGTAGAGAAGTCCAGTCACACAGCAGTCCTTTCTCCTTTCTCCTTAATGGAGATCACTGCTGAGCTCAAGTCCCTTCGTAGCGACCTCGGGGACTTAGGCAGATGCATGAGCGACTCAGAAAGCTGCACTTACTCCTTGGAACAATGGTGAGATAAGGCTGACTCCGAAATGATCAAATTGTGGCAACAAGTGGCCCGATTACAAAAAAAGACTGAAGATCTAGAAGGGAGGGGCCGGCACAACAACCTGGTCCTCTTTGGGCTCTCAGAATCTTCAGAAGGCTCCTCACCAATTGTTTTTACCCAAAGTTTTCTTCAGAAAGTAGCTGGTCCCTCACCTTGCAACCCAGCTTACCTGATCAAACATGCGCACAGGTCTCTCTGACCCCAACCAGCCGATGGCTCACCCTCACAACCATTTATTTTCAAATTCCTCGGTTATGTTGAAAAGCAGCAGGTCCTTCAAAAACTTCGGGACCTCCGTTCAATTCTCTGGGAGGGTACAACCTTGTGAATTGCCCAAGATCTCCCATTTGAAACCCGCAAGAAGAGGGCAGAGGTGTCTAAACTTATAGCCACTGGTATCCATTTTAAAATGGGATACCCAGCTCACCTGCATATCTAGCTCCAACATAAGTGGCATTCGTTCGATGTGGCCGACTGTGCTTTGAAGAAGCTCCATGAACTACTACCAGCACTCTTCAAAGTTCCATGAAGGAAGCAGAAATAACCGGTTTGTTTTGTCTGAGTGTACTTTCAAGATTAACTGGCCCTGGCTGTTCACCTGTTTGTGCTCAGCTGCATGAACGGTCGTATGTTCGCAGAATGACTTTTAGTTTGTCCTACTTGATTTTCGGTTTTGGGATCCTGGATCCAGGAATATGCTATATCACCACTTGCTGGTAAGACTCGACAGGTTTCAGCCACCAGTTTTAGGATGTTATTATTTGGACAAAAACGTGTTTCTACTAATGGCTTAGCAAGCTGTAAATACTGCCATGGACATAAGTCACTGCTTTAGTTTGTTATACATGCTGTCATGAAGCCTACTGCTTTGTTGGATCAGATTTAACTACACTGGGGGAGAAAATGTTATACAGATCCATTAAGTACTGGCTTTTGTTGCTTAGGTTGTTTTATAAGAACTTATGGCAGACTACTGCACACTTACTCAGACGATTTTATATGGATGTGTAGTCAAGATCCATTCCTTTACTCCTCCTACTGGACACTTTAAATTACTACAAGGCTCATTATTGTATACTGTGCTTTGTAAATATGTTCTTGCTTCATGGTGCACCTCAATTAATACATTTAGGTATGGAATGTCTCGGGCAGAGGGGCGGGAGCTGGGTGGTGGGCTGAGCTGCTGCTTGGAGTACGGGGATTATCAAGTACTGTATTAAGTGAGTTGGAACCTGGACCATCTTTCCAATATACCTGTTATTAGGAATCTGGTATACCCACAATGCCCATCCCCGCTGTATATGTCCCCTTTTGTTACAGGTCAACTGTTTTTCCCTGTTGATACACAGGGAAAGGGAGACTTCATATACTCAAATTGGCTCTAAGTTAGGGGCCTCAGGGATTTGTTTACGATTTATTAAATGCTAACTCTTTTTGGAAGTGTCTCTTCTGTTATCTTTTACACTGATTTGGGGTACGGGTTCAGGAGGTATTTTGATCTTATTTCTTTTAACCTTAGGGGGAACTAATGCCCTCAGTGGGACCTGGGGTGGAGGTTGGGGGGGGGGGTAGGAGGGTTTTTTCTTTTGAGTTTTGAAGATAGGGGATTAGGTGTAAATAATTATGAGGGTGGAGGGGTTGGGTTAAAGGTGGGTATCCATTACCAATGAACCTAGTATCGCTATGGCACATAGTGGAGTTAATTCTCATACTGCTAGACACTGGGTGCTCACTAATCAATAGTCTCCCCTGGCAAAAGACCTACTTAAATGGGATATGGTCTCTAGCTCTGAGAGGGGTGGGAGGTGAGTGGGGGGAAAGGGTGTTCCGTCAACCCTACTTTTTTTCAAGCTAAATGTTACAATGTTGTTTAGGGTGCAGTGGGATTTGTTCCCTGTTCATTGAGCCTTAGGTTGGGGGAAGGGTGCGGATTGTGTTTGTTGGCTGATGTTATCCTGGATATTATTTTGGCTGCTAAATAAATGGCTAATAGTTTAGTTAAATTTCTTACCTGGAATGTAAGATGTGCTAGGAAAAAGCTTAAAAGATATCAGGTTCTTAAACATATCTCTCTTCTTCATGCCCATATCAGATTTATGCAGAAAACACACCTTTAACCCATGAAGCCCACTATTTCCGCAGGCAGGAGATTGGTTAAGTCGATGCCTCTGGTGACTCAACATCTAGCAGAAGTGTGGCCATACTCGTAAATCGTAAGATTCCCTGGCACGCAGACCAGATTATTACCGACTCACAGGGAAGATTTATTATTTTAAAAGGCCTGCTAGATGGGAAGGAGATAGCTCTCGGTAGTATATACAGTTTGGTGGGGGGGGGGGTGATTCGGCCTTCCTTATGGAACTAGTAGATAGGTTGACCCTATCTCTCTCCCTTCCACTAGTTTTGGAGGGGGGGTTGGAACCTACCCCCTACCCAAGATTTAGACCAATCAAATCAACTGCTGAAACCCCTTTCAGCTGCACAAAGCACATTTCATGAGTTTATTGATACATTAGGGATCTGTGACCCGAGGAGAACTCTTAATCCATTGTCCCGTACCTTTTCTTTCTTCTCCATGGTTCACCAGACCTCTTCTAGAGTTGATTATATCCTTATCAGTTGTTCCCTTCTCCCCGGCCTTATTAATGCTGGTATAGAACCCGTAGTACTTTCTGACCATGCTGCAGCATGGACTGTATTAGTCCCCGACTCCACTTCACAGTGGGACATGACCTGGAAGCTAAATACTCAGCTCCTTAAAGATTCCCATGTGATCTCTAGGATCTCTTCTCTCATTAAGTCTTTCATTCAATCTAATCAAAATACAGTATCCAGGGTAGACCACGAATGGTGTGCATTAAAATGTTTCCTGTGAGGAGAATTTATTCAGATGGCCTCCACTTGTAAACGTCATAGAGAATCAGAAGTGCTCTCACTACTCAGACAAATCCACATCTTAGAACAATCCTTCTCTTCTAATTCTTCCCCAGATCTCTTACAATCCTCAATGTCCCTCATAGACAAATACTTCATTTTATTGTAGGACAAGGCAGAATATGCTATTCTAAAAACCCAGTCAAAATATATTGAACAGGGTGAGAAGGCAGGACAATTACTTGCTCTCCGGCTGAAGAAACTGAAAGTGTCAAGAATTATTCCTTCTATTTTAGCTCCAGATGGCTCCATTAAAACTCTCCCTAGGGAAATAGCACTAATTTTTGAGTAGTTTCATTCTACTTTATATAGCAAACACTTAACCACACCGAGTATGAATGAGATATCAACATACTTAGAATCTATTCTCCTGTCCAGCCTCACTGAACAACATCGAACTTATCTTTCAGTCACAATCTCACTTGCTAAAATCAAATCTGCTATAAACAGTTTTGCCACCAACAAATCTCCTGGACCTGATAGTCTCCCCTCCAGCTTCTATAAACTTTTCCTCAAAGACCTATCTCCCTTTCTGCTCTTCCTATACCGTTTCATGACCTCTTTGGATTCACTGGACTCTTCTCTGCTGGAGCCTACCATAGTTCTCCTTCTCAAACTGGACAAACCACCTAACCAGCCTGTGAGCTACTGATCTATCTCTTTAATGAATTATGATATTAAAAGCATAGCTAAGATATTAGCCAAATAAATTGAGACGATCTGGCTATGTCTCCTCAGTCCAGAACAGGTGGGCTTTGTCTCTGGGAGATCCTCAGTGAGCTACAATTAGCTCATTTTTTTCAGGTTGCTAACTGTTCTCGTCTTCCCATGGCTCTGATTTCTCTTGACCCTGAGAAGGACTTCGATAGGGTTGATTGGTCCTTTCTTTGGTCAGTCTTACAGAAAATGGGTTTTCCCCTTCGCTTCATACAGTGGATCAAAGTCCTCTATTCTTCCCCTATGGCCAAAATATACTGTAATGGGGTCCTCTCCTTCCCCTTTTCCCTATACACTGGAACCCATCGGGGCTGCCCTTTTTCTCCCTTCCTCTTTAACTTATATTTTGAACCACTCATTAGAAGCCTTAAAGCTGATCCCAGTATCCACAGCATCCCAGTTAGTAACCTAACCCCATCTCTTTCTGTTTATGCAGATGATATCTTACTTCATCTTTTGAATCCCATATCATCTCTCACTGCGGCCTTAAAGACCATTGAGAAATTTGGTAAATACCCCAACTATAAACTGAATCTCAACAAAACAGAAATATGCCCTCTCAATCACTTAGTGTATAACCAAGACTTCATCTCCTTTGGCATAAAGTGGTGCCCCCGTAGTATTAAATACCTTGGTATTTATTTAACGAATGAATTATCTTTGTCTAGGAAGTTGAACCTGGAGGACTTGTTAACCACCATACAACAAGACCGGATACATTGGAAGAGCCTCCCAATACCCTTATGGGGCAGAATAAACATTATCAAAATGAATGTACTCCCTAGGCTTTTTTTATCCTGCGAATATGCTCAACAATTGGCTTCCCCTATCCTTTTTTAGGCGTGTCCATTCCTATATCGCTTCATTCATCTGTATGGATAAATTGCCCAGGAGCTCATACTCTAAGCTTAGATTACCCAGAGAATCTGGTGGCTTACAACTTCCTGACTTCCTGCTGTATTACTGGGCCAGCCATCTTCAAAAATGTGGCAAATGGCTCTCGGTGTCCCAAGATTCTTCTAATACTGAGTACACTCCTATCTGGTTGCAAATAGAATCCCAACTGATCTCCGATTATAAACTGTCTCCCGCTTCTATTTTCTTCTCTCCCTGGAGATCTCTGCCAGATCTATTGCGGTCTTCTCCGATTGGTATATCTATTAAGGTCTTCTCGCAATTGTGCTCCTACTTAAAAATGTCCTTATCTAAAGATTTCTCCCAACCCATCTTCTATAACTTAAATATCAAGATTGGAGATTGTTCAGTATATCCCACCAGGCTTTCCATTGCTCCTGGTCTTAAGATCTCTGACTTTTACAATATGACCTTCATATTTACTTCATCAGAATTACTTGCTAAGTTTTGATTGAATTCCAATAACATCTTTAAAATTTACCAGCTGAGGCACTTATTGATACAACAATTTGGTCTTGTCTCACAAGTCTCAGTTCTGGGGGATCTGCTTCACCAGGTCCAGGATATAGCACTCAGACCTCATGGGGTTTCTGTCCTTTACCTGTGTTTGCTAACCTTTTCTCACCCATGTAACCCAATCAGATCCAAGGTATGGGAATCCTTAATGCCTGAGTACACTTCTGATTGGCCAAAACTATGAAACAATCTCGACATGTATCTGACTCAAGACCGGTTATGACTTACCCAATATCATATTCTAAATAACATGTATTACACCCCCATTAAATTAGCTTGGATGGGTTGCCTTCCTTCTCCCTGCTGTACCAGGTGTGGCAAAGCAGATGGCACCCTACTGCACATCTTTTGGTCATGTGAGAAGGTCTCCTCCCTGTGGGAGAGCATTGAGGAGTGTCAGGACCCTCTTTTGGGTTTATGTGGCCTCTTCTTTCCTGAAGTCTGTATTATTGGAGACTTCTTGCATATTCAGGTCAAAGAAAGGAGATACCATATGGCTCTTGTTTCTTTAGCGGTCAAAAAAACTATTATTGAGGCATTGGCTTGACCAATCACCTATTACGTATACTGAATGGCTACATGAACTTTCTTTCTCCTTATGAACAGAACACCTGATTGCTAATATGCATAACTGCATGCCTCTATTCAATAAGAAATGGGGCAAATTATTTGCCCTATACTTACATAGATACATAGACAGTGTCGGCAGATAAGGGCCTATGGCCCACCCAGTCTGCCCATTTGAGCTTGTAAGTTCAGTTTATGTTTTCCTAGAAGTCTGTTGCCCCATACCCCTGACCTCCAGAATTCCTTTATGTCTATCCCATGCAATCTTAAATCCCGTGATTGTTTCAGCCCCCACCACTTCCTCTGGCAGGATGTTCCACTTGTCCACCACCCGTTCTGTGAAGAAATTCTTCCTCACGTTTCCTCTGAATCGTCCTCCCTCCAACTTCATCCCATGCCCTCTAGTCCTGGAACATATTTTTCGCTTAAAAATAGTGTATTCCTGCACCCTGTTCCTCCCTATAAGATACTTGTATGTCTCTATCATATCCCCTCTCTCCCTCCTCTCCTCCAGGGAGTACATGTTCAGTTCCTTCAACCTGTCTTCATAGGACTTGTGATGCAATCCATGCACCATCTTTGTTGCCCTCCTCTGAACCTTCTCTACCCTATGTCCTTACGTAGGTATGGTCTCCAGAACTGTACATTGTACTCCAGGTGGGGCCTCACTAGTGTCTTGTATAGTGGAATTATGACCTCCCTTTTCCTGCTGGTGATGCCCCTGCCTATGACCCAGCATCCTATTTGCTTTACCTGCTGCCTTGCATCACTGTTTCCCTACCTTGAGGTCATCAGAGATGATAACCCCAAGATCCCTTTCCTGCTTGGTGCATGCCATATCCTCACCTCCCAACTGATATATTGTGCCAGGGTTTTTGTGCCCCATATGCATAATCTTGCACTTCTTTGCATTGAATTTCAACTGCCAAACCCCTGACCATTCTTCAAGTTTCTGCAGGTCCCTTCTCATTCCGTCTACACCCTCTGGTGTGTCTACTCTGTTATAGAGCATTGTGTCATCAGTGAACAGTGAAATTCTGCCTTCTAGGTCCTGCGCAATGTCACTGATGAAGATGTTGAATAGGACCGGTCCCAGCACTGATCTCTGTGGTACCCCACTGGTCACTCTTCCCTCTTTGGAGTGACAGCCATTTACCACCACCCTCTGTGTCCTGCCACCCAGCTGGTTACCTACCCACCACACTACTGTCCATCCCACACCCATATTCCCCAGTTTGTGTAATAGTCTTCTACGTGGCACAGTGTCAAAGGCCTTGCTGAAGTCCAGATAGGCCATGTCCACTGCCCTCCCCTGATCCACCTTCCTAGTCACCCAGACAAAAACTCCAATGAGGTTGATCTGACATGACCTCCCCCTGGTGAAGCCATGCTGCCTTGGGTCCTGTAGTCCATTGACAACCAGATGTTCCACCAATCTCTCCTTCAGTAGTGCTTCCATGATCTTCCCCACTACCGAGGTGAGGCTGACTGGTCTGTAGTTCCCTGCTTCCTCTTTGTTCCCACTTTTGTATAAGGGGACTGCATCTGCTGTCCTCAAGTATTTGGGTACCTCCCCTGTTTCCAGTGATCGGCTAAACAGGATAGTCAGAGGTTCAGCCACCACCTCTCTTAGTTCTTTAAGTACCCTGGGGTGCACCCCATCTGGCCCCATTGCTTTATCAACTCTTATTACTTCCAGTTCCTTCAGGACCCTTTCTCGTGTAAAGGGACTTGTGTCCATTTCTGCACTATTCTCACCCCTTGTACTCCCTTCAGACCCATTACCCTCCTCTTCCTCAGTAAAGACTGAGCAGAAATACCTGTTCAATATGTCAGCTTTACTGTTGTCATCCTCCATGCAGCCCCTATCCTCCCCCTTCAGTCTCACTAGCCCTCCTTTTGCCTTTCTTTTTTCACTTATGTACCTGTAAAAGGTTTTGTCCCCTCTACCCACTGATTTTGCAATGTGTTCTTCTGTCTGAGCTTTGGCTTCCCTTACTGACCTCCCTGCCTCCCTTTGCTTCTCCTGGTACTTCTCCCTATCCCCTTCTGCCTGTGTCTTTTTGTATTGCCTGAAAGCAATCTTTTTGGCATTCACTTTCTTTGCTACCTCTTTGGAAAACCATAATGGCCTCCTCTTCCTTTTCCTCTTGCTAACCTGCTTAATGCATAATTATGTTGTTCTTGTAATCCCCATTTTAAATACTGCCTACTGTTCCTCAACCCCTGATTCCTGTCCCATTCCGTAATGCCTCTTTCAAGTATCTCCCCATTTTCCCAAAGTCTGCCCCCTAAAATCCAGGATCGTGTTTTGTGTGGTGTGGTTCTGCTCTTTCTGTGATTTCAAACCACAATGACTGGTGGTCTCTGTTCCCCAGGTGCTCCCCCACTTTTACCCCAATCACACTGTCCCTGTTTGTGAGCACAAGGTCCAGTATTGCCTTCCTGCAAGTTGGTTCCATGACCAGTTGCTTGAGGAAGGCACCTGAAGAGTCCCGGATAAATCTGCTCCTAGTTGATGCTGCTGCTGCTGGGATGCTCAGTCCACATCTGGAATATTGAAGTCTCCAACCAGTACTACCTCACCCTTGTCTGCCATCCTTTGGATGGCTAGCATCAGCTCCCTATCTGTTTCTTCCTCCTGGGCTGGTGGTCTATAGACTACACCTGTGCGGATGACTGTCCCCATTTTCCTTTCCAGCTTAACCCACAGTATCTCTCCCCCATTTTGTTCCTCCTAGATCTCTGTGGCCCTTATGTCATTTTTCACATACAGTGCCACTCCTCCTCCCTTCCTGCCTGTTCTGTCTCTTCTGAATATGTTGTAGCCAGGTATGGCCATCTCCCAGCCGTGGTTATCATTATACCAGGTTTCAGTGATGGCCACAATGTCCAGTTCTGACTGCACCATGACAGCCTCCAGATCTTCCATCTTGTTGCTAAGGCTCCTGACATTTTCACACATGGCTTTCCATGATTTGACCTCCCTAGACTGTTTCGCTGTTCTTCTCCAGCCCCTTCCTTGGTTGTCCTTTATCCCTGGTTCTCCTTGCTGTCTGCCCTTCTGCTGAATTTTGCCCCTTTTATGCCTATCCACCTCTTGGGCGCTAATCTCCATCTTTTGCACACTGCTTTGTAGAGATAGCCACTCCTCTGGTTCACAGCTAGCTGTGGGAGGTGAGCAAGTAGGTACCCTCCTTGCTGGCCTGCAACCCCCCTTTGCTAGTTTAAATGCTTGTCAATGTAGCATTTAAACTTATCATTGCGTGCTTGGATTCCCCTCCAGGATGGATGCAGGCCGTCAGGCTTAAATAAACCTCCATTCCTCCAGGTGGGTCCCCAGTCACCAATGAATCCAAACCCTTCCTCACAGCACCAGTTCTTCAACCATGAGTTAAAGTTCCTGGTGCATGCACTCCTATGCTCTCCCTTGCCTCTCGCAGGTAGTACTTCTGAGAAAGTGACAGAAGTAGCTATTTGCTTGAGACCCCTCCCCAATTTCCTAAACTCTTCCTGAACTTCCTTTGGCTCCCCATTTGCCAAGTCATTAGTACCTAGGTGGATAATGACATCCAGCTCACCCTCCTATCTTGCCTTCCCAGTGATCCCCAGGATCTTCCTACCATCCCTCCATGCCGTGGCTCCTGGTAGGCACCTCACCTCCCTGTCCTCCCCCTCCTGTGTTCCTAGCTGGATCCCTCTTATGATGGAGTCCCCCACCAGGCTGCACTTCCTCCTCCTCCTCTGGGGTCCACTGCTTTCCCTGCTGAGGTCACCTCCTTGGCTAACCTCCACATCCTTTCCTTCCACTTCTCTGGGTACCTCTATTTGGTTGTCCCCGTTTGCCAGTGTGGCATATGAGTTCTTGAGTGGAATAGGATCTGGGATGTGCCTCTGCCTTACGCTCTAACCTCCCTGAGCCCACTGTCATCCAAGTGCTCCTCATTCTCGGCTTCCTTCGAGGCAGTTGCATTGGACTGGGTGGTCTCTGGATAGGGTGATGGTACTCCTGACCCAGTTTACTTCGCTCTGAGTCTGGCTACCTCATCCCGCAGTCCAGAGAGATGCTTGCAGATGGGCAGCACCTCAGTGTCCAGAAGGTCTGCCTGAATATGGCTGCCCACAGCCACTGCATTGCACCACTCCCACATTATACTGCAATTATACTGCTATTCCACAACTTGTCTGCTACAAGCTCTCCTAGTTCCCTTTTATTAATTTACTGTCCTAAAAATTCTGCCACTGATCCTCAGATAATTTTCTTTAAAAAAAAAAAAGAAAAGAAACCAATAAATAAATAAATGAGTCAAAACACTTGTGCTGAGGGTGGGCTTCTTCCCCCTTATGCCCCTCCTACTTCACACCCCTTACTGTACTCTGTGTTTAGCTCCTGTCAATCAGATTTAACAGGGCAAATTTGTAGCAATTAAAGACAGCACAGAAATACAAAACCACTACATTTTAAATTTTCAACAGCCCAAAAACAATTCTAAGTAAAGACAACAAAGAAAGTACAGTGTCACTAAAAGCCCACAATCTAAGTTTAAAAGAAAAATAGCAATTACCAGTTACTCTTAAGCACTGAATTGAATATGTTTCCTTCCTTCCCCTTCTGGCTTCTTCTGAGAAAATAAAACTCACTTGCTACCTCAACTCTGACTGAACCCCACCTCCAGTTATCACGCAGCTGAGGTCATAGGCCAAACAATTAACACCCTCACCCAAACTACAGGGCAGTCAGACAAGCCAAGATAAAATTTGCAGCAATTAAAGACAGCACGGAAATACACCACCACTACGTTTTAAATTTTCAACAGCCCAAAAACAATTCGAAGTAAAGACAACAAAGAAAGTACAGTGTCACTAAAAGCCCACAATCTAAGTTTAAAAGAAAAATAGCAATTACCTGTTACTCTAAAGCACTGAATTGAATATGTTTCCTTCCTTCCCCTTCTGGCTTCTTCTGAGAAAATTGATGTAGTTTTCTAATTTCATCCCTGGCACCTCATAAGACATCCTTTGTATATACAGTTATAACTCTGATTTTACCTATTGTCCATTGTAATGATTGTTATTGGGGATCTTTCACAGCACACAGGGGTGGGGGGTGGTTACGGATAGGGTAGGGGGGCTGGGATGGGAAGGTGAGTAATGGTTTTCTTTATCCTAGTAGTTATCTTTGTTGCAATGTTTTACTGTTATACCTGGTTTTTATTAAAACAATAAAGCTTTTTCAATTTAAAAAAAATATTGCTGTCATTCCCCGATTATCCTATGATTGTGAAACTAAGTATTTAATTATGTAATAGATAATTCCCCTCTGATTTCTGTGATAATTTGTGAATGTTTGTGTGATGAGTTTCTTGGTTCTTCAGTAGTTAATACACTAAGGTGCCCTTCAATATCCACCTTTATATGATTTGTGACAAACTGTTATTATCTTATTTTTATCCATATTTTTGCCCTCCACCACTTTTTCATTTCTTAGTTTCATTGCACGTGATGCCATCTAAAAAAAAGTGAATGGCGGCTCAAGTATTATACAGATAGAATGCTCAAACCTATCTCGACAATGAAATCATGGAATCTCAGAAATTGTCAGCAGAAAAGGACCCTTCAGCCCATCAAGTCTGTCCTTCCCTCTTAAACAAATCCTATGGAAGCACACGTTTTCCTATTTAAAATAAAAGTAGGTTCTAGCAAGGGGAAGGAAAGGGGAAATTGTTTAACTAGGAAAGGCACACTAAGCCAGAGCTTGCTTCCAGGTATGACCTGGGAGCACAAGGAAGTTACATGACTTGCTCCTGTTCCCTTGCTAGTAGTGTACTTTTTTATTACATAGATGTCAGGCTGGCAGGTAATCAAGTGGGGGGTGCTAGCCACCGGGGTGAGTGGGTGGGGGATCTTTTGTTATACAATTTGACAAGTAGCAGGTACTGAGCATAGGGTGTTTCAGGAACTTGCTCAGATCAAGTGGTGACCAGTAATTGTACTGTAGAAGTGCCTAAACATAGAACCTCCAGGGTCACAGCTCTGTACTATTACCTCTATTACATTATTTTATTTAAATTGTGGGTATTGGGATAGGCATGCTTAATGGAGGCTCGTTTCATGTAAGAAGCGATACAAAATATGAAACAATAGTTAGCAGGGATTTTTTTTTTTTAAAACAGAGGTTGGGCTGGCAGTGTTTCGGGATTCTGATGAAAAAACAATGTGTGAATACAGGGATACACTAGACACACAGTTAAATTTGCTACCAATCTCCAGTGGCTAGATCTGGGGGAAAAACATTTTTCAGGCTAAAACTTAAAACTTTGTTTTCTGTAGTTGTATATAGCATAGTAATTTATACATTAAAGAATGCCTTCTTAGTTTTGCAATTATCTTCAGAATAATTATTATTTTGACGTCTACCTTACCAGCCGAGCAGGTTAACTTAAAAATAAAATGACACAAGCTATCCAACGTGCCATAGGAAGTCATCATATTGATTTTTTTATGTGGTGAAAGAAACACTGGTTGCATTTAGATTTTGTTGCGTACTATATAATAGACTGCAGTGTGTCCCATGTTTTCCCCCAATGCCTGCAGCTGCTGTAAATGAGCAGTTATGGAACAGTGACCGCAATTCTACTGTGAGCTATCCATACGCTGCCTTGCTTCAATTTAGTGATAGAGCATGGAACCACTTGTTGAGAGTACAGCTTATGTGGACTGCAAATAACCAGACTTACCAACCAGGAACATCTAATCTTCTGTGACTTGGCAATAAAATAAATGAAATAAATTAGTAACAATAAATTAGTTCTGCCCTGCAGTTATTTCTAATGGTGAAGCTCGCAAATCACCAGATTTATTGACCACAATTTATTTCAGTATTCAATGGCAACCCTTTCTCAGTTGAAAATTTAAAAAAATGATTATTTCATTCCAAGTGCAGTCCATAAACCATGGCATATATTAAATACTTGATAAATAAACAGCAGGCAACTACATAAGACTGTTTTTAATCATCCTTTTTATTAATACATCACGCCACTACTTATAATACTCATTTATTAATTTTATTATATTTTATTATATGTAATTCTTGTTTTATTTTCATTTTATTAAATTATCATTCCCATGTGTGGAACAGCAAAAGAATTGAAGAGCAACTGATCAATGCAGTGCCTATCTGTACTGCACTTCTAAAGCATGGGCACCGGGGATGAACTGCAACATACCACAGTGATGAAAAGCCACTCTTCATATTCGTTAGAAGATGCTACAGCGGATGTTGTTATAGACACAAAAAACAGTTGTCAAATATTCCTTTATCTTTACTTGGTCAGATTAATACCAATTTTTAAAAGGTAGGAAGAAAGCAGCCTTGCTGACATTGTGAATGTTGAACTGAAGGGATTCCGCTTAAAATAGGCTGTGGCATTTAGTTTGTCTCTGTTGTTACTGCTCACTTCAGCTCTCACTGTTAAGCTGGTGTTAAACTGGCTACACCAACTGCAGCATTTCGTCAGCATCTGCACCCCAAATACACTATATGTGTGTCCATTCACCAGTTCCTTCAGTTTTTTTTTTAGCAACTTGCACACTGACTTCATCTGCATTAAGTAAGAACCTCACAGACTGTCCCCCTCCATCTGAGCCATTGGGGCCAAAAACTAAAGGAACTGGTGACTGGAGACATCATTTTGTAATGACTTGCATGGAAGCTGTCAGGGTCAGTATAGTTATGAAGCATGATACCATTTTAAACAATTAGTACTACTTATCATCAAATGTGCTTTCGCATCTTTGGTGCCAAATGGCGTAATCACTGTGCAAAATCAGCTTTCGGCTAACAAACTGATATTGCCACTGTTCATAAGGTGGGGGTCACAAAAAACCCATGTTGAAAATTTGGAGTGAAAATACCAACGAACGCCTGAGGTGTTAGGGTTTCTGACCATAACGCCCCACCCTGTAGAGACTGACAGGCATCAGGGGTGTGACTTGGGATTGTCACCTGTAATGCTCATACCATTCCACCCCCACCCACACCGTGCAGCCAGTGCGGGGCATTGAGGTGTGCCTTGGACTCTTTGGCCCCAAAGTTCACGCCATTCTCCTATACTGCACCCATCTCACCATATTTCATGATGGAATGGGGTAAGCATAAGGCCCAAAGACCCCAAGGCACACCGTGACACTTATCGGTGTCTGCAGGGTAGGGTGTGGTGAAATGGTGTGGCTGTTATGCCTGACTACCCAAAGGCACACCCCAATGCCTGTCAGTCTCTGCAGGTTGGTGGTGGGGTTGGCTTCAGTTAAATACTTCACTGCCATTCCAATTATGCATCTTTGTCACTCCTACACTACCAATGCCAATACCAGCAAGCAGACATTCGACATTGACAAATGCTTGTTTATTATGATCTGTAAACTGACAGTTCTGTATGTATTTGCAACAAAGTTCTAAATTCTATCAACAAATTGCTATAAGTATAAAATAAACACTATGTTGCAAAGTGCTCTTTTTCAAGTTGGGAAAGTATGTTGCAAATCTTATGTAGCACGTTACATAGAAACATAGAATTTGATGGCAGATAAGGACCGCTTGGCCCACCCAGTCTGCCCATTTCCCCTACCTAATGGATAAGCTGCAGATCCTAGTTAACCAACAGCTACAGCTTACTTATTTTCTTTGAGAGTTCTAACAGTGACATCTTGTTTTTTTTGGGGGGATATTTATTTATTATTATTGAAAGTTTCACCAGGTAAGGTACATTGAACAACGAGTTGCTCATCTCACGGTACAACCTGGGGGACGGGGGTTGGGATTTGTAAAACACAGAAGATTATACAAGTAATTTAAACATAACACATGTAAGACATAGTTACAAAATAATTAGATAACATCATATGTGGTAGTCTTAGAGGATGAGCAATTGTTATATAGTGGATACAAAATGCACCTATAACATATATGGGTGATAATATACAGATAGGACAAAGATTGTCACTATTAGTAGTAGCAATTTGTTAAAAATTTAAGGGACAAATACTGCTTGGGAATTAGCACAATATAAAACACAACTGTCCTGGATGGAGACTGGCATCCGAGATCAGATTGCACAAACATTTCGTAAGCAGCAAGGTTAAGTGCTTTAGAATATGAAAAGGGCTTCGAGAAGTCTATGGTTAGGTCTGCGGGTAATCAGACAAGGAGGGACAGAAGACAGGTGAAGGACTAGGAGGGGTGGGGAAAGGTTAGTGGCAGGTACAATTGACAGAGAGGAAATTATGTAGTGCTTTATTTAGTGAGCCGGGTGAGGAGGAAAAAATAGATTTGAGTAGGGAGAGAGTTCCACAAACTTGGGAGATGGTAGGAAAAAGAGGTCTGGCCACTTGCGGTGTATCTCCAGGGCACTGGCAGGGTTCTGTGGTCATGGGATCTGAGGAAGTGAGAGATAGAAGGTGGAGAGGAAAGGGAGGAGGTAAGATAGGGAGGGAGGGTACCAAGCCAGTAGTTAGAGTTGAGCTTAGCGCAGTGATGCAGCCACCTATTTGCTAGAGATGGGAAAGCTAAGGCACGGTAAAGGTGACAGTGATGGGTTAGGGGAGGTGCATCAAGGGCAAAGCAGCAAAAGGAGTTGAAAAGGGTATCCAGTTTAGCTAAATAAGTGGTGGGAGCAGAGCAATAGATGACACCACAGTAGTCGATTATCGGGAGAATCATCTTTTGGACCAGTTTGTGCCTCGCCTGGAGCAGGAGGCAGTAGTTTTTTTCTATATAAGGCACCGAGTTTGGGTTGAAGCTTTATTGTTATGGCATCTATATGGTCCAAGAAAGTGAGCTGTTGATCCAGCCAAACGCCCAGATACCTGAAAGATGCTGTAGCCTCAGTAGTAGTCCCATCAAGAGTGGTGAGGATGGGGAGGGATGGTAGCCTAGCTAGTCTCTGTCTGGTGCCGAACGTCATGGACACTATTTTCTTAGCATTTAGGAAGAGGTGGTAAGATTGAAACCAAGCCTGGACATTACTGAAGTCCTGTTGGAGCTTGGAGGCAACATCCAGGGCGATGGCCCTGAGGAGAAAAGAACCGTATCATCAACATACATGTGTATAGAAGATGAAGTACAGATGGATGGAAGATCATTCAGAAAAATAGAGAAAAGGATCGGACCCAGTATAGACCCCTGGGAGACACCAGTGCAAATAGGTAGAGGAGGGTAGATGGAGTCAGAAATTTTTACCGATTGTGTGCGGCCATTTAAATAAGCACTGAACCATTTACAGTATGTTCAGACAGCCCGGCAGATGACAGGGCACAGAGTAGGAGGGAATGGAAAACCATGTCAAATGCTTTAGCAAGATCAATAAAGATGGCAGGAGTGATGTGTCCGCTGTCCATCCCAGTCAGGATCCAGTCCGTGATCCGAAGCAGTGAGGTAGAAATAGAGTGATATTTGTGGAACCCAGATTGATATTGTGTGAAAAAGTTTATGTCAGAGAGGTACAAAGACAGTTGGGCTAGGACTAAATGTTCTTGCAGTTTGGCTAGCGTTGGGAGCAGTGATATAGGGCGGTAGTTTCAAGGGGAGGAGGTATCACCACTCTTTGGAAGTGGGAGGATGATTGCATGTTTCCAACCTTGTGGTATTTCAGTCAGTTGAAAAGAGAGGTTGAGAAGGTCAGTCAGAGGGGGAGCAATGGCTGCGGCAGATAGGTTGAGTAATTTTGGATCTAGCCCGTCAGAGGAGCTACCTTTGCTTGGGTTGAGGGCTTCTAAGGCAGTGAGCTTATCTAGTGGCTGGATTTTAGAGAAGGAGAAATTGTAAGGTGAAGTAGAAGGACTGCTTGTAGAGGCAGTAGACGACTGACTTTTAGTTGGAAAGGAGCCTAGTAATGCGGAAGTGCATGAGGTGAAGTGTGAGTTGAATGCTGCAGCTACACTAGGGTGGTCAGAGATGACTGTATTGTTTATTTTAAGGAGGGGAGAGGGAGGAGGAGCCTGAGGGGGAAATGTGAGTGAACTACTTACCAGAACTTAGATGGGTTATTTATGTTGGAGTTAAAAGTAGTGCTGAAGTACTCTGTCTTAGCCAGGTGAGTGGTTTTTGTGCATTTGTTTCTGAGGGCCCAGTATGTTTCATAGTCTTTGAGAAGTTTTGTGCCTTTATGGAACTTCCAGGCTAAGTCACGTGCTCTTTGGCAAGTGATGAGCTCTGGAGAGATCCAGGGGAGGTGATTACCTCGGACACAGCGTAAAGGTGCATGTTGATTCCAAGCTTCAAGGAATCGGTCTCTGAAGTAGTTTGCTGCTTCATCTAGGTAGCTGGCTTTGGATAGAGGTGTCCAGTTTGTGTAGGTCAAATCATGCAGCAGAGGGACAATGTTCAGGGATTTGAACAAATGGATTTGTAGTGTTTTATGGGAGGCTTTGACTTTGTGTACTCTGTGCACCAAGAAGGTCATACAATGGTGGCTGAAGGTATCTGCTAGAGTACCGGATTTGATAACCCTGTGAGTATGTGAGGTGAGGGTCCAGTCGATGAGGGAGTGGTTTCCCATCTTGTGGTTAGACGAGTTGGGTCTAGGATAAGTTGAGTTAAGTTGAGCACGTATATAGCATTGTGCACTTTGTTTGGTGTGGTCAGCCAATTTATGTTGAAATCGCCCATGATATATAATTTGCTGGCTGAAGGGAAGGTAGCTATGAGGTCAGTAGCGATATTGGGCTGTAGACCAGGGTGGCAGTAGGCACCTGCTATGAAGATTGCTTTGGAGAAGGGGAGAGTGATTTGCAACATAAGGGCCTTGTATGCTTTTGGTAGAGAGCTAGAAAAGACGGAGGTAAATTGGATGGACGAGGAGACATAGATTGCTACCCCTCCACCTCTACTTAGGTGGTCTTGTTGTGGTATTCTGAAGCCAGGGAGTGTGAGGGACAAGTTGTAAATATTATTTAGCCATGATTCAGTTATTATGATTATATCAGGGGTGAGTGTAGCCACCAGGGGCTGGAGCAAGTCCACTTTGGGGAGGAGGCTGCGTATATTGATATGTAGGATCTTTAGGCCATGAGGGAGAGTTGTAAGTCGAGACAAAGGAGTAGCTGCTGGATGTGGTTGAGGGACCAGTCCAGTTTGTGCTGGGCCAGGGTTAGGGTTTATGTCAATAGCTGATAACAGAAGCAAGGCAATAATAATATTGTGTAGCTTGGCACTCTTCAACCAAGAGTGGGTGCATAACAGTCGGGAGTTGTGGCTTTTCCTGATAGCTGCATGGGGCCTGAAGCTAATTAAGAGTATTAGAGTATAGTACATAGGCAGCTGGACAATAGATGTGCAGGGGAGAATTGGAGAGTGAGACCAGGGTAGAAGAGAGGGCAAAGGGGAGGTAGCAATGTTGAAAACAGGGAGAATGAAGACATAGTGTCTCTGAGGTGCAGGCAAAGGATAAGGGGACCGAGGAAGGAGAGCGAGGGTGGAGAGCCCCAAGAGGACAAGGTACAGAATGGAGGGCAACATATTTATGAGAGGAGGTGAAAATTGCTAGCCGCAAGAGTAAACAGAGTGATAGGGTTGAGAGAGATGGGGCCCATAAGAAGTCCTGAGTGCACAGAAGTGCTGTAAGGCAGGAAGGGCACGTTCGTGGGAGGACAGTAACACACAGTGAAGAAGAAAATGGCAAAGCAGATTTGATTTGATTTAATTTGACGAAACAGGGTCTGGAGGAACCAATGAGGTGAGGGCAGTACGAGGGTGGAGGAACAAATGTGTATTTAAAGGAGGCGTGGGAGGGGAAGGGGGGAGGAACAAAAAAACCTTCTGTATAGGATTTAGAGAAAGTTCCTCAAGTAGAGCAAGAGCTGGTAGAAAGAGTGCACCAATCAGGAGAGCCGTGCTGACCAGCCGGCCAATCAGGTGCCGGTTGCGATGAGCTGCAGCCAATCGGAGCACCGCCGGAGCAAGATTGAGAAGAAAGAACAGTGGCTGAATCTTGAGGGCTGGTCTGGGGATGAGTTCCACAGGGGCGGCAGGAGATGAAGAGTCCTGTCGGCGGCGGCTAAGGAGGTGCTGCCTTTCATTTTAAAGCGCCGCTCGGGGCGCGGGTCAGATCTAAGGAAGCAAGGAGAGGGTAGGGTAAATAAAGGCTGCAAAGACAGTGCGATTTGAAATGGAGTGGGCGGGAGAGTGGCGGCAGACAGTCAGTGGGGGGTAGACATGCAAGCAGGAGACAAAAGATTTGCAGATTAGCTAGGCAGGTGTTGGGCTGCGTCGGGACTGAAGAGGAGGAAGATAGTGGCAGAAAGACGGATTAGAGCAGTGGGGGTGGGGGTGAAATTCAAGTTCGAGTAAATTTTTTAGGCGCTATTCAGAGTGGAACAAAAGAGTAACTCCACTAGAGGTGCAGTGAGGAGGAGAGGAATATTCTGGTAGAGAGGTTCAAGAACAGGCAGAGAGTAGCGAGGTTAGGTGGAACAGAAGGAGGGCAGACAGAGTATATGCAAGAAGGAGGGTAAAAGGTACAACAGACAGAGTGAGGGTCTAAATGGATTCAACTACGTAGCTACGCTATACAGTAAAAACAGGCATGCACAAGTTTAGCTCAGTCTGAGTACTATTATGCTCTAGTTAGGTAGCTATTACTTAAAGCAGTAGACAGGAGAATAAATCTACATTTAAATATGTACGCATTTAAATAGCTAAGCTATGCAGTAAAAGAAGCAGGCATACCCCAAATTTTGCACAGTGTAAAAAAACCTTCTGTATAGGATTTAGAGAGTTCCTCAAGTAAAGCAAGTGCTGGTGGAAAGGGCACACCAATCGGGTGAGCCATGCTGACCAGCTGACCAATCAGGTGCTGGTTGCGATGAGCTGCAGCCAATTGGAGCACCACCGGAGCAAGATTGCGAAGAAAGAACAGTGGCTGAACCTTGAGGGCTGGTCCGGGGATGAGTTCCACAGGGGCGGCAGGAGATGAAGAGTCCTGTTGGCGGCGGCCAAGGAGGCGCCGCCTTTCACTTTAAAGTGCTGCTTAGTACGTTATGTCTAGGGTTGCCACCTTTGTATGAGGCAAAAAACAGATCCCAAGCTGCGCCCCTAGCCTCACCCCTTTTTGTGACTCATCATGCACTGCTTCTCCCAGAAAGCTATTTGTTATATCAATAAAACACAACACTTAAAGCAGTAGTTCAACAAAAATGTTAAGACACTGTACCTGTTAAAATTACTTTCCCAGGTTCTTCCTAGTTATGCATTTACTTATGTACAGTGTATTTATTTATTTATTGACATTGGTTTGCCAGATAAATATACAGAGATAAAATAAATCCCATTTACAGATATGATCTGGGGGGGAGATAAGAGAAACACTGTAAATAGCATACAACAGTACACACTGTATAGAATAATACATAATTAATAAATTGTTCCCTATAATGTATACTTTATATCTTTTTCTGGCTTTGTTTCTTTTCCATGTCCACGGTACTATTTCAAAGCCAAAGAAGTGACCATACTTTTTTTCTTGAGGAAAACAAAATAAAACATTTAAAAATGCTTAACATAGAAACATAGAATTTGACAGCAGATAAGGACCGCTTGGCCCACCTAGTCTGCCCATTTCCCTACCTAACAGATAAGCTGCAGATCCTAGTTAACCAACAGCCTACTTCCTCCTACCCCCCCACTAGAATTGCCTTATGTCTGTCCCATGCATTCTTGAATTCCCCCACTGTTTTTGACTCTGCGACCTCCTCAGGAAGGCTGTTCCATGTATCCACAACCCTCTCTCTGAAGAAATACTTCCTCAGATTACCTCTGAGCCGTCCCCCCTCTATCTTCAAATTGTGCCCCCTTGTTTTTGCACATCTCTTTTTCTGAAAGATGCTACCCTCTTGGACTTTGTTGATTCTCTTGCGGTATTTGAAAGTTTCTATGATGTCCTCCCTCTCCCTTCTTTCCTCGAGGCTATACATCTTAAGTTCCTTTAGTTTTTCTTCATATGTCTTCTGATGCAGACCCTGCATCATTTTGGTTGCGCTCCTCTGGATAGCCTCCACCCTGTTAGAGATGAAGGATAAAAGTGGAAGACAACTGGCTGTGTTGCTGTTACAAAAGGTGGCGGCAGCTTAGCTGCTGTGCCACTTTAAGATGCATTGAAAAAGATTAGGTCAGTAAGTGCTAATGGTGTTAATGGCCATACTTTACACCTCCCAGGTTGACTGCTTTCCCAAACAAAGGTCTATACCGACAACATAACTTGTTTTTAACCTGGACATGTAGCTGAAACAATGAATGAGATGACAAAATTTGTTTCAAAAGTATGTGAGCACTCAAAATGGCTCAAAAACTTGACCAGCACAGAGCAAAACCAGATGACCTGATAGGGACCCTGAAAACCTGATCACCAGGTAAAAAAAAAAAAAAAAACTGTCAGGTGGCAACCCTAGACTCATGTCATGATAATACTGAATATAGAAGCAGAATCTTTTTAGTTCTTTCATACTCACCCACAGTACACTCTCTGTATCTCACTGCCCCCCCCAGCTTTAATTAAAATAGAAATACTTGTGTAACCCCTAGATGGCGCTATCCCAGGGGCTACTACCCCTGCCTGATTTGCCACTAACAGGTTGAGGGGCCTGGATCCAATGGCGGGTGCCTCCACCCAGAGGTCAGGGTTTGCAATAGTTAAACTTACTTGGTCACAGCCCTCTGGGACACTGCAACCCCCCTTTCTTCCCACTAGTGGCCCACACAATATATCAGAATTATCTTCACAGTATACACTTACCCCCAGGGCTGGTTCAGGCACTGGGACCTCCTGTAAAATAAGATACAGTGCAACAATCACAGTACAATACTTTAACATAGACAAATACCTCAGGCAGTATAACTTTGCTGAAACAAGCAGCTCTGATTTATTTGGGAGGAATATAACAAGGACAGGGAAATCAGGTTAATTAGCTTATCACTTTACTCATCTACCTATGGCTCTGTGCACAGGCCTATCTCACCAGTTGCTGTCCTGGGTACCCAAGCCCTAGTGGCTAGTCCAAACCGTGGCAGCTGGTAGGGCCCTTTCCACAGAGAAAGAAAATTAGTTTAAACAGTCAGCAGTACAGTGATTCCATTTGGATTCAATGTGGCAATTCAACAGGAGCGACCCTGAATTAGTACTCCGACCTCCAAACAAGATAGGGTCCTTCAATGTCAGCAGGGCTACTCTTGAGCTCAGGAGACTCCACACATTTATATGGTAGACTGCAACAGGCAAAAGTCCTTTAATGGCAGCAGGATTCACTTGAGCTAACCAAGCCTCCTCACACATTTATATGGTGAACAGTAACAGGCAAAAGTCCTTTAATGGCAGCAGGATTCACTTGAGGTACACAAGCCTCTTCACACATTTATATGGTAAAACAGAAAGTACTATACCAGGCAGGCTGCTTCTCTATCCCGATCGCAATTACTGCACAATACCCGGGAGAACACACAGCAGAGTCAGTTCCTGACAGACTGAGTGCAATTCAGCAATTTCTCCATTCTTCTACAGGGTGAGCCTGGTTTCTACTCTTCAGATATCCTTTGATTCTCTTCACAGGACGGATTCAGTCCTAACAAGCAGTTACACAAGCTGCAGACCGAACTCTGGGCCTTACACACGTTTCCGACTAAAACTGCACACTCAAAAGCACAGGGCTCCTTCCTTCTTCACTGCCAGAGCTCCACTGAAACTCCAACAGACAAAACCGGCACTTCCTTTGAGTTCCTCCCAGTTCTTGACTGGATTGGCTTCACTCACAATAGACTGCTCCTGTTGGTCCAAAAGGCGGCAAGTCTAAACTACATCTCCCAGAGTCACTGCCCATACAATCCTCTTGTGGCTGGCTCAGATTATGAATCCAAGTTCTGATTCGTCCAAGGCACCATTTAGGCTAGCTTACTCCACACTGATTGGTCCAGTTCAGCAGTTCAAAACCAGAATGGGGAACTAGGCAGACACAGTTCTGACTGCAAAGAAAGCAGGTTAGACAAACTGTAATTTCATTATTACTCTAAATGGTTTCTAGCAAACAGTTACATCTTTCAGATAGGTTCCTTTGCACTCCTAGTGACTGCAAAATGGAGTGAATTGGCAGCAGCTCGAGTGGTACTCAATCAAAGAAACACACAGTCCCCCATACAAACTAATTATGTCTGCAAGCAGACAGCTCTTAAAGAGACAGTACCAGAGGTTCTAAAAACACTCACTGATAAATGGCTTAAAGGCCAAACACCATTCAGGCTTGGAGCATTCAAGCAAGCTCCTGGAAGTCTTTTGGGAACCCCCATTTGCAGGGGGGTTACACCTGCAAGACCCTACACTGCAGAGTTTTCTAAAGCAACTGCATTAACACCTCTACCATCCCCCATCAAGTTTCTTTTCCCAAGGTGATGTAACACCTCCATTGTTTAGCATGTGAATGTGCTCCCCTGCTGTGAGCTAGCCCTCATTACTTGCTCAAGAGCAATCTGTGTGAATCAAGGGGGGGGGGGCAGGAATCCTGTTAAAGCATCACTGGCTATCTTTGAGAGTTGCTGGTGTGGAAGAATGCAGCCCATACCTCTCAACCTTTCTGCACCAAAATGCGTGACACGATGTGTGATAAATGAGCAAAATGTGTTACATATCGTCTAACATGGCACTGGAAGCTCAGAATACTATAGATATCAGTGCACTAATGTTCATAATGTTTTTGTGTAAGTGAGCATAACAGATTATTATGAATTTCTGCTTTAAAGTCTCAGTGGGGAGTGTGGCATATCACCTTCCCCATGATGGACAAAGGGTTTCTGAGAGGTAAAATGAGTGACATACCTCATAACGTGTGACATTTGAGAGGTATGATGCAGACATATGGTTGACATACATGAAACATCTGCCATTCCTATGATCCTAGGATGAAGTTACTAAGTTCTGTGGCTGCAACTACAACTGTCCAAACTAAGATATTCAGTTGACTGCAGTGCTACAAATAATATGAGACTGACCGTGTGTTTTAAAGTGTGAAAAATGATTAGCACAATATTTCTGCACTCTGTGTAAGTATGCATTATGTGGCCACCTTGTGTCAGCAAAGATCTGGAAAAACCATTTTTGCCAGCAGTTACTAACCAACTAACCTGTGCTCTCAGAAATAGATAATTCCCTTTGCGCTCAGAGATAATTCCCTTGATGCTAACAAACATTTGTGGTATAAAGTCAAGACTGAGAGTCTCTTTATCTAGTATATTTTACCACCCAATCACAAATTCCTTTGCAAGAGAGTTTGACAGAAATCTGTTACAGTTCTCAAAGTCAAAAAGAAAAAAAGTGTTATTATTTTCCTTCTGTCAGACCTACAGTATGTGACCAAAATTTCTGTTTCCAGCTCTGTAAGGTCTGTGGTAAAGAGACATTATGCCTGTAATGGTACCGTATCATCTTGACCTGACAGTTACCATATTCTTAGCAATACTTACAATCTAAACAAAGTAAATTTTTTTTGTTCACTAATGAGGTTTAGAATTACCTGTCAACGATGACTTGGATTTACTGGATTTACTGGATTTTGTAAGGGACAAAAGGAGGCCAAAGCCCATCGAGATTGTCCCCCTCCATAGAGGCCCATTATCAATTTTGTGAATTTAACCATATATCAAGTTTTGTTTTAAATGTGTCTAAATTAGTTATATCTACTAATTCTTGTGAAAGTGAATTCCATTGTTTAGATGCCCTAATACAGAAGTATTTATCGCGTTTATTAGTATTTGCCCATTCTACAGTAAGCTGTTTATCATGGCATCTGCCTACTGTATGCTTATTTGATAAAGTTAATCCACATTGTTTCTTTAGTATCGGTGATTTTAATACCTTATGTGTAAAAATAATATCTCCCCTAAGTCTTCTTAGATAACGTGGATTTAGTCCAGTTTCTTTAAGACGTATTTGGTAGGTTTTATTTCTAAGATTCGGTATAATTTTTGTAAATCATCTCTGAGTTTGTTCTAATAATTTTATATCACCTTTTAAATATGGGTTCCAAAACGGGGATCCATAATCTAAATGTGGTCTAATGTATGTTCTGTATAATGAGACTAAACACTGTTTAGATTTATTAATAAATGACTTGTATGTGGCTTCTGACCCTATCTGGTCAGTGGTTTGTCCTCACCCCCTCCCACCTCAAGATTCTCTTGTGCATGTCCCACGAATGTTTAAAACCCTCTACTGTGCTTGCTCCCATCACCTCTTTTGGCAGAATAGGGGCATTATTTTGCATTGAACCTCAGTTGCCACCTCTTAGACAATACGCTTTTTACCGAATGTTTACCCAGTGCTGTAACCAAGTAATTCCAAGCTACAGTACATCTGTTTAATGTATCTCTATTGCATATGTAACTCTGTACATCTATTAATGTATCTTTATTGTGATAACCTGCATGTTATCCTCCCTGTGTACCCCTTCCCCCAGGTTGCACCGGGAGACGAGCATCGTTTTGCTCAGTGTGCCTTTCCTGGTGAAACAATTGCAATAAATAAATAAATACATTTTAGAGCTATATAGCTATTAATAAATCACAATTGATTTTATTTTATAAAAGAAGTATGTGTGTGGGGGGAAGGGGAGACAGACTAGAGCTAAATGGCATTGAAGCAATGAGCAATAGGAACAATAAAACCTGTTCTCTTTCCAGTTCTGTAAAGTGTGTAATAAAGGGACTCATGCCTGTAATGGTATCATATGTTTATGTATTGATTTATTTATTCAGCTTTTGTTTACAGGGTAAGTGCATTAGACAGCAGCTTGCCTATTCACCTAACAATTATTCTGATCAATAAACATGATCTAAAATGTAGTCAGTGGAATGGGAGGAGTGTCTCTAACATTGTTAACGCTAGTGACTTTCCAATTTACACATGCACCCTCTCTCTCTCTCTCTCTCTCTCTCTCACTCATCTTTCTTATCACGGACTGAGTCTTTTTTGACAATCAGTTATTTATGTTTATGATTTTTGTTTGCTCACTGAGTACCATGGGTTACAGAAACTTCTGTACTAAGCATTATATCTGTACCTCACTCAATCTGTATGGTCTTCCTTTCCTGTAATAGCAGGAAAATATGAACATATGACGCACAATGAAATTTGGATAGCAAAATATACTGCGGCAGGGCCTTGCAGTGGCTGCCTTTCTTCAACAAACACTCTCCCATTGTACTTCTTGCTCTTTCCACTGTTCAGCTCTTATTGTCTTACCCTTCCCTATTTCGTTGTTAATTTTGTAACCTTGATCTTGACCCTTGCAGTCTCCTCTATAGAATGCTTACTTCTCCTGCCCATGCCTTTAAAGGGGACTCATTCATAGTTCATCTAGGTAGGGAAATGGGCATCTAGGTAGGGAAATGGGCAGACTAGGTGGGCCAAGTGATCCTTATCTGCCGTCAAAGTCTGTGTTTCTATGTTTCTATATATTGGTCCTTACTACTTGTAATTTAAATGACCCAGAAATATGTGAACATTTTTGGTAGTTCAATGTCACTTTCCCTTCCCCTTCATCATCATCATACTCAAACTGTAAAAAAAAGTCCATGGTAGTCTAGCAGACCCCCCAAACCCCACTGCAATGACCCACTCAGAACCCCCCCACTCCTAGAACTACCGCCTGTTGGTGAGTAGCACAGCCCTCCTCTCACCTCCATGGCTGCCCACCAACTGAGCTACAGTATGAATGAGAATAACTAATTCATAGTTCATAGTTCAGTTGTGCTGCAGCCATGGAGATGAAAGGTGGGCTCTAGTGCTTGCAGAAGTGCAGGGGGGGGGGCATCAGACTACCATGGACATTTTTTTTTCTGTTTGAGTATGATGACTGGAAAGGAAGGGTGTGAGGGGTTGGGGAGGAGAAGCTAGTAGAAGATTTACACTGAAACAACAATTTAAAAAATTAACTTTCTAAAGATCTGGTTGATGATTGGGCAATGATGTGGGACACTACATTACCACCAAATTATTTATTGACAGAGTGTAATCTGGTGGGTGGCTGGGAAACAGGGGTCAGACACTGCCCTACAGAAACATTATTATTGGCTGGGAGATTTCATTTAGCAGGAAGCACAGACTGACTGATTTATTTTGCAGCCCATATCATCATCTGTGACATGCAGTCTAACACTCATGATATAGTACAGTATAACAAGGTGACAGCAGTGCTAGTTGCACATACAGTATTTTTTCCCTCTATGACACAGAATGGAGTGCCAACTTTTTAAAAACCTTTATGAGAGTTCACTGCCACTAAGTGATATATTTGTTATGGTTTCCTAATAATTCTGTTGTACATACATCACTAAAAATATTGAGGGTGTTTAATCAGCTTTGTAGTTGTTCTCTTTTTATTATTTTTTTAACCTTGCTGGACACAATAAAACTATGAGCATAACCATAACTAGCAGAAAGATAACCCATTTACACAGTATGCAGTTTGTTGAATACATAAAGCATAACTGAACTTATTAATAGTTTAGAACATGAGGGGAAGGACACTGGCACATTTGTCAGACTACAGTTTGATTCCTGTAACCTCTACAACAGTACCGTGTGGTCCGAGCACATCCAGCACCAGTTGAGATGCTTGAGGCTCACCAATTAAACTACCAACGCATGCATAATTACTTTTTTTTTTTTTTGTCAGAAATTCTGCAGATGTGAGATTGCAATGCACAACACTGCAGACGGGAAACGACCAACATTTCCCTTTCACACATAGCGTGCTACATAGCGAGTGTTCAAACTCATTAACTGGGGGGTGAGCCTCTGCTTGCTCAAGAGTGAAGCTGGCCCTATGCACTACTTACTGCACCACCCATAAATGTTGGCCATTCTGCAGAGAATGTGATGGAACTGGAGAGCTCCAGTGCAAAAACACAATCTTGAGGAGAGGGGAATCTTGCTTCATGGTCCCTCTGGCCAACTCCACACCTCTCGAAGTTTTGTGTCCCATACCATTGGGCCACATACTCAGCAGTACTCTATGTGCCATTGCTGAGCTGCTGCACTGAGCTGAGCTGCTGGGCAACCATGCCACTTCTTAATATTTGATGTGGGGACCTGCATGCAAAAGGTCACCCAGGGATTGAGCTGGCTGACAGTATAAAGTATGGTGAAGGATTATTTTTTTATTCATTAGGGTTCCTCCAGCCACCACTAACCCTAAGTAGAAAAGGCAGCTAGATCAGAGGAGAACTCCACAAGGGGGAGTCAAGACAAGAGTGGGGGGGGGCCTGCCAAGAAGTTCAGTGGGCCTCCCCATCACCCTTTGAGCCACTCAATACCAACATCTGTTTCCTGGACTGTCTTTTTTGCTTTAATTATTTTTTTACTTCACCCTGTGAGCCAAGGATCCATATTGTGCCTTATTTTAATGTAGAAAATGGTAACACTGCCACAACCAATAAATTCCCATGGTTGAGAGGTATTATCCTACCAGTGGGTGGGGGGGCATTACAGATGCATTACAGCCATTGTAAAAGTCTAACTATAGTAGTTTTCAGAAAGGCAGTGGGGGGTCGTGATGATGGCAGAATGTTAGCAGACCCGATGGCTTAGTAGTGACAGAGTGAATATTTACTTTGATTTCTTATTTTCTCCCTTCCTGAAGTATGAGGGTTGAAAAGCTGTGCAGACCGATTTAAGAAAAAAAACAGGGGAATGTTTTTGTGACATATGGATTGCAATAACAGGACTGCAGTTCTTGTATGGGGCTCACTTAACCTCTCAGTTATCAAGGGAAAAATGAGTTATTCATTTTTTTTAATTCTATGTGGGCTCTGATTTCTGTGCCAGTGTACCTCACAGAGTTCCATTTTGCTGATCCGGGATTGGACTGTGGGGACACCTAGTGTACAATGTAAATTATCAGATTAAATTTAACTGAAAACAGCGACACCTAGCACATTTTAGCAGCCGACAATGGTTAAACAATCAACTAAGAACTCGGCATACCTAGGCAGATACTAAAGCCTTACTGACATGGTAATGACACATTGATCGTTACCAGTCGGTAACACCATGGTTGCCAAGGCATACCGAGGTACGGGGCAACATATCTGTAATGACCACTGCAGATGGTACATATTGACCTGTTTTATAAACTAGTTCTATCAAAAAGCTTAAATGGGCCCCGAATGAGGAGCACTTTTAAGACCTGACTAGGTTTACTTTATTGTAAAAAGTTTTAATTTTTCCTCTAATTTTTGGAGCCGGCTGACCCCACTTCAACTTCTGGGTCGGCTTCACCTTTATAAATCACCCACTGCGAGCAGGGTGTGTATAAGCTGCTAAATCTATCTAGTGACAGTTTATACTGCCTTTGTGCGTTGCCGGTGGTCAGTTTAGCTGACTGCTGAGTTGTTTGTTGGAGCCCTGTTAAAAGACAGGTAGAGAGTTCAGTCCACCAAGCTATCCAGGGAACGGGAGATAGCATTACACTTAACAAAACCTCTGTCAAAAGGCTTAAATAGGCTCTGAATGAGGAGCACTTTTAAGACCTGACTAGGTTTACTTTATTGTAAAAAGTTTAAATTTTTCCTCTATTTTTCGGGGCCGGCTAACCCCGTTTCAGCATCCGGGTCAGTTCCACCTTTATAAGTCACCCGCTGTGAGCAGGGTGAACAAGCAGGGCACACGTCACCGCATGCAGAGACACATGTATCCCAGCGCGTGTCTGGCATGTCCGGCAGGGTAGAAGGGGTAGATGGCCGGATATTACGCAACCTTTGAGTTTACTAAGGTAAGCTGTACTGTACAGTTTGTCCTTTAAAGGTTATGTGCTGGTCAGTGTAGAGTTTTGTGTCTGTACTGCCAGACAATATCAGAAGTATCCCTAAACATTTTTGTATGCACAACCACATATATATATATATATATATATATATATATATATATATATATATATATATATATATATATATATATATATATATATATATTCTGCCATTTCTACCAAGGTCTTGCAGTGCTTGTACTTGTTTGTTTCAATCTAAAACACAAATTAAAATGTCTGCAACTATCACCACCATAGAAGGTGGGGTTGGTCTTAAATGTAATGCCTGTGACATGTTTACTATGTCACCAGTTTTGAACTCTATTGCCCTTCACATGCATAAAATGCCAAGAAAATAATAAAATGTTAAAGGAAATATCATCTTTTACTACAAGACTGGCAGTTCTAGAAGCTAGCCAAAAGGACACGATAGGGTATATGAAATATTGGGACAATACCCCCAGTACAAGTAAACTACCTACCCCTACATGACTGACTTTTTATGCACATCCCAGTTCTATTAACATAGGCACTGCAGGCACATTAAATTCTACTCCATGCCCTAATGTGTCATTAAATAATGTCTCTTTTCCCGACCCTGTTAATAAAAAGCATACCAGGCAAGTGGAAATTATAACTGACCCAGATGGCAATTGGTATTTGGTGCAAAGCAGCAAAGTGGCTAATAAAGGGTGCAAAATACAAAATAGATTTGATTCCCTTAATTTTGACCCAGATTCTGTTGAATTCAGGGACTCTGACCATTTTACTTCTAGTATTCCTACAGACCCTGCACCCTGTAGCTCTTTCCCTTTGACTAGCCAAACTCAGAGTTTTACCTCAGCCATTGAATCTACTGATCACGAACCACACCTGATAGACATCATAACAGAAACAAACCATACCATAGAAACCATTCTCGAAGCTATGGAAGTAGCCCCAAATCTCACTACAGATACTTTACATATACCCAGACAAGTATATGTTATCGGCGATTCTATCATTAAACACCCGGACAGGGCAATATGCAATGAAGACAAAGCTAATTGTACCTGCTCAAGCTCTCATGGGGCCAAAATAGTAGACATAACCATGATGTTGGATAATATCCTTGCTGACTGTGGGGAAAACCCACTCGTAGTTGTGCATGCGGGCACAAATAATATCAACCATCAGTCTTTTATGGATATCAAAACAGATTATGTTGCCATCTCAAATAAACTGATTGACAAAGGTTGTAAGGTTATATTTTCTGAAATTTTATCCATCCCTAGGGCAACTACTTACATTACACAAAAGATAAAACATATTAATAATTGGCTTTGAAGTTGGTGTCTGAAACAAGATATTGGTTGCATAACCCATTGGGAGACATTTACTGATAGGAAAGAACTATATTGTTGGGATGGCCTTCATTTAAGTAGGAGGGGTTGTGGTATACTTGGTAAACACATAGCCACTGTAATAAATAGCCATTTAAACTAACTAAACTGGGGGAAAGTGATGGCGAGCCTGCCTCTCTGATTACTCCAAATAGGCATCCTACCACTAATCTCTGTAGCCATCTGGGCTTTATGTACTTCAACACAAGGGGCCAGATATTCAAATCTTTGCCCCTGGGCTAAGATAACACTGCCTGGTGGGCAAACCTAGCCCATAGCACAAAGCAAGCTATATTCAAAAGGAATGGCCCGGAGCAAACAGCCTCTGAATATAGCATGGGAAAGAGGCCGTGCAAACTGGGCTGGGAGTGCAGAGCAACCGTAGCCCTGGAATATGACAGCACTGAATATAGCAACCAGGAAGTGCAAACCACAACAACAACACAGTGCACAACGACGTGAGGGTAGGTAGAGAGGAACTATGTGGCCAATGTGTGTGCCAGCAAATGCGTGGACCCAGTACAGCTGCAGGCAGCAGCAGATGTGAAAGAACAGTGATCAACATTGTAAAATATTCCCGAACCATTAGCACCTCGGCTTTAGCTTGGAGCTAAGTGGTTTGCCCGGTGCAAACACGTTAGCCCGGCGCTGAACTTTGCCATATTCAAAAGTGACATGCAAATGAGCCTACTTAGATAGTCTCTGGGCAAACAGCCACATTAGCATCTCATCATGCCCTGATTTGCATGCAGTTTGCCCAGCGTTACTGCAGGGTCCCACGGCTCCACCTGTAGGTCAGTCTAGAAGTATAGGGGCTGGCCAGGTCTGACAGCAGCTCCACCTGTAGGTCAGTCAGGCAGTGCATGATGATAGCTGCAGGCTACATGTGAACAGTACAGCATACCATAGCATATCGTACCCCAGGGGACAATACAGCACAGGCACAGGTGGTGGTGGTGCTGCATGCAACCGTCACACTGTAGGCCATGTGACAGTGCAAGGCAGACACTACAGTAGCAAGGGGGCTGGTAGTGTGAGGGACACAGCAATGCCTATGGTATGTAGGGCAGTGATGACCATGGCACTATACACAGTGACGGGCCCAGCTTGCAGGTAATTACTGACAGTGGACAGTACTATTACGCTGTTGTGTGATCCACAGATGCTGCACCTGTGACATGGGATGCACACTGTGTCATGTACATGGCCGATTGTGTGTGCTGTGGCATCTGAACAGTAGTGTGGTAGGTGGCTGGGGGGGGCATGTAAGATTTGACAGGCACACAGGTGGTGGTGTATTCCCACTACTGGCCCATGTGCATTGAGTGATGTGTCCCAGCCTTGTGGCCACACCTGGGCTGTGGTGAGGTCTGGCCACCTGTACACCTTCCCCCACTGGCCATCATGCCCACAGTGCTGTATGTGTGTGCTGGCATCTGTCAGGCACCACAGACATATGGTCTGCAGGTGTGTGGTATATGGCCACACTACCATGCTGTCCCCTGTGGGTCAGATCATACCTTACTGTCTGTGCTTGGCTGGGATGGGTGGCAGCTGCTGGCATCATGGTGGTGCCATCAGTGAGCAGCATGTGTCCTCCATGTCTGCCATTTTCCAAGTGTCATACTCCTATGTTAGGGTCGCGCAAGCCAAGCAAATCCCGCGCAAACACCGCGCAATGCACCAATGATGTGAAAAGCTGTTTGCCCAGGGTTAAGACCAGCTTTTACTGGGCGATAATTTGTACTGTGCTATGGGTCGCGCTAAGTTGCGCTAAACACCTTAGCATGGCGCTAGTCGCTGAATATCTCATTGCGCCTGTATTCATGTTCACTTTTCCCCTAGCATATCATTATAGTTTGCACAGTGCTAATGCGGTTTGCGCACGCTATTTGGCCCTTTGAATATAGCAAACCCACGCTAATCCCGAGCTAAGCCCACACAAACGTTTTTGGCCCGGCGCAATGCTTTGAATATCTGGCCCAAGATGTCTAAATAACAAAATCGATGAACTTAATCTTAGGGTTTGTCAGAACAACATCTCTGTTATAGCCATTACAGAGACATGGGGTGATGAGAAAGCTTGCTGGGAAACTACCATCCCTGGTTTTTGTTTACATAAACAGAATAGACAAGTAAGAAAGGGTGGAGGCGTAGCCCTTCTGGTAAAGAGTGAAATCAAAACAATTGATATTTCTGACAAAATAACAACACATCATATCGAGCTAGAATCACTGTGGATCAAGCTCTTTTTTGAGAACTGTGAGCCAGTTATTGTGGGAAATGTTACAGATCACCAAATTCTTCTGCTGATATTTTCAAAGCACTATTGCAAGAATTCGAACAAGCTTGTTAACAC
Organism: Neoceratodus forsteri; assembly: GCA_016271365.2. Lineage (NCBI taxonomy): Eukaryota > Metazoa > Chordata > Ceratodontiformes > Ceratodontidae > Neoceratodus > Neoceratodus forsteri. The sequence continues at coordinate 1,807,686,222 of CM057449.1, forward strand.
AATGACACAATTATCATGGGTGACTTTAATTTAAAAGAAATTAATTGGTCTAATCTTACATCTAATATTACTAAAGGTAAACAATTGCTGGCAACTTGTGAGCAACTTCATTTAAAACAATATATCCTTTCTCCCACTAGGGGCTAGAACATTTTAAATCTTGTTCTCTATAGTGACCACTTAAATATCAATAACATTTCTATAACATCACCAATGGGAAAAAGTGATCATAACACCATAGAGTTCACATTGGACAAGCTCCTTATCTTTAATACTGGCAAAAACAACATTTTTTCTATATAATAAAGCTCATCTGCATCAGATACATCCTGTGATTAATAATATTGATTGAGATAGCATGTTCAGCAACTTAACAGTCTCGGAATTTGGAGAATTTCTTAAGAACACATTGGTGAATTTAAGGGATTGTTACATCCCCTCTGTAGAGAAATATAAACACTCAAAACACTCTCCTAAATGGATGAATAAATCTATCAAAAAACTTATTAAAAGGAAAAACAGACTTTACAATGCATACTTAAAAAATAAAACCTCTGAAAACTTCTCTATATTTAAAAATATACAAAAGAAATATAAATCCAGTATAACAAAGGCAAAAAATAACTGGGAACACCGTCTGGCAAATTTTGCAAATAAATCTAATGGTAAATACTTTTACTCCTATATCAACTGTCTCAAAAAAACAGTATGTTAGGTATTATTTAACAACGAAACCATTTCATCTCCAAAGGATATTGCAAACATATTTAACAACAAGTTTTATGAGATATTCAGTCTGGCCCAAGTACCACCTATAAACCCTGACCTTATGTCAGTTTATCAGAAGACCTTATATTGTCTAAATTAAAACTTCAAAAGAATAAAAATTGTTCCAGCTCCGACAATATAGCCGGGCACTACTTATTTCTGCTAGGGGACTCCTTAGTTTATCCATTAAAGCTACTCTCTGAAGGTTGCCTTTCTTCCAGTTATGTACCAGAAGACTGGAAAAAGGCATATGTTATGCCAAGTCACAAAAAAGGCACCAAATCATCTTGGGATAATTATAGACCCATCAGCTTAACCTCCACAATTTGCAAAATCCTAGAAAGTCTAATCAAAGATATAATCTCTCCCATCATGGACGTTCAAGATCCTGAACAACATGGATTCAAAAAAGGAAAGGGATGCCTCACAAATCTAATGTGTTTTTATGAGACAATTAGCTACCATCTTGACAACAAAACCCCTTGTGACATAATTTTTCTGAATTTCAGTAAAGGCTATAATGTCTTGCCCCATAAGGGTTTGATAGTCAAACTTTATACCCTAAACATCAACCCAAATATCATAAACTGGATAGCTAACTGGCTGACTGGCAGATCACAAAAAGTTTTAATAGATGGTCAACCATCTGAATCGGGACAGGTGACTAGTGGAGTCCCCCAAGGATTAGTGCTAGGCCAATGCCTATTTCAGATCTTTGTTTCTGATTACCCAAAAATGCCTTACCAATGCTATGAAATACATAGATGACATCAAGCTTGGTGGCCCCTGTGAAAAACGCAGTCAGTCGACCATAATACAAGATGACTTGGAAAAAATTGTCATGTGGGTTAATACATGGGGCATGAATCTTAATACAACAAAGTGTAAAGTTATGCATTTGGGGACATCAAACCCAATGGTTAATTACACACTGGGAAATTCTACCTTAAGTTCTACTACGGACGAGAAAGATCTGGGGGTAATAATTTCAAATGACTTAAACAACTCTAAACAAATGCAAGAATCAGTCAGGAGATCAAATAGACTAATATGGCCAATCAAATGAAACATTAAATCAAAGGATAGTAAAGTATTAATGCCCTTGCTTAGAGCATATGTAAGGCCACACCTTGAGCATGACTCACAATTGTGGTGTCCGTATAAAAAAATCAGATTGCAAAACCCTTAAAAATATACAATGTAAGTTTACAAAACTCATAATTGGATTAGAAAATGAATCATATGAATATAGATTAAATACTCTTAATCTCATGACACTTGAGACCAGAAGGTTGAGAGGGGATCTTCTTTTCCTTTTTGATACCATTCAGGAGCCATATCTGATGGTGGAACTGGGTCTGGAATTTAAAGATTCCTTATACAATACCCAAGGTCATCCACTCCAATTAATCAGTAAAAGGTTCAATTACCTTAGCAGAAAATTATTTTTTACACTATGAGTTATCAATCCATGAAAGAAATTACCTCTAGATATAATTATCAGTAGAACAAAAAAATAATTTAAACATCGGCTTGATAAACTTTTATTATCTGGTCACAAATTAGCATATTCAAACTGAAGTATAAGAGCACTTATGGGCTAACTCAGCCTTCTTGCTCTTTCTGATCCTTAGTAGTATGATCCACACAACTCGGCTTATCTATGTCCTGGGTGATTAAATCTGATTAACTATAGGTATATAATATAATGCAAGGATGGACCATTCCCCCAACAGGAAAAAAAACATTGTTAATTTTCCCATATACCAAGGCAATTACATTCTAACACCTTATTAACGCAGTAGGAATCACTTAATATACACAATAATGCATGGGGTGATGTGCATTACATATACAATAATGTATGGGAAAGTGTGCTTAATGAGAAATTAATGGTTGCCCGAGGTGTGGGATGCTACATAAAGCCCGAGGGCGAAGCCTGGGGGGTTTATTAAAGCATCCCACACCGAGGGCAACCATTAATTTCTAATTTAAGCACACTTTCCCATAGTTTATTATTTATAATTGCTGGACAGCAATTTTTTCCAGCCCTGTGTCTGAATCTCTCTCACACACACACTCTCTGACTCTCTGTCTCACATACACACACACACACACACTCTGACTCTCTGTCTCACATGCACACACACACACACACACACACACACACCTATCTGTCTTTACATTCGTCTTTTTTTTTTCTTCCAGTTTCCTTTTTAACTGTTGCTGTTTTATTTTAATTTTTTTACTTTGACCAAAGTTCTGTGTTGCAATTGCGATCGTCTTACCTCAAGGAGCGAGGTCTGAGTCGTTGTTCCTGGCAGTTGTCCTCTATGGCTTTTGAATGGCGTGATCAACCAGAGAGAGTGTTGTTTAATTTTTATTTTAAAAAAACTCGATGAGGACTTTCGGTCTGGTAGCTCCTCGCTATGCGGATAACGAGCTGCCATGTTTGCTCACGAGTGGAAGCCCGCCCAGTAGGACATTAACAGCCAGTGAGGGGTGGCTGTTTTCGATTGACGTGGCGCGTGTTTGCTGTTATAACCCACGGGTTATAATGGCAAATTATAACTGGCTCAGCCTATGGAAAAAATTGCTGGCCAGTTATTATAAGAATTTAATATACACTCAGGGTGTGTGATGCAATGTAAACCTTGAGAGCAAAGCTCGAGAGGTTTATAACAGCATCACACACACCAAGTGTGTATGTATTAAGTTTGAGTAAACACTCCACCCTCTGGCTTATTTGTTATCATTTCTGGTCTTCAATTTTTTTCCACCCCACCCCCATAATGTTAGTTATACACATGCCTGTTTGTGGCCGTTTGGTGCAGATCCATACACAGGCATTGCTATGGAGCAGTGCAGGTAGACTGGCTTCCTCCCCCAACCCCATCCACTTGCCAGTACAGTGCAAGCCATTTATAATGGACTACTTAGTGTGACCCCTTTTGTTCATTTTAAGCAGCTTTTCGGGATAACCAACAAGCACTTTTGTACATGCTTTGCACAGTTCTGTACTGCCTGTTACTGCTACACTCTCACTGCTATGTGATTAGTTGATTTAAAAGAAAAACTGCACTTATGCTCCTCTCAGTGCCCATAAACATGTTTTGATTGCTTTTTATTACCAAGCTACTCCTGAGCTACTGCATTAGCCAATGGCTGGCTGCCCACAAAACCACACTGCCCAAGCAAACAAGAGCCACACGATTAAAAGATTTAACAGGAAAACTGCACCCAGGCTCATCTTGCTACCGTCACTGCCCATAAACATTTTTTTTTTGTTTGCTGTTTGGTTGCTGAACTACTCTGAGCTACTCCATTGCCCGCTGGCTGGCCGCCCACAAAACACTGCTGAAACAAACAAGATCTGCATGCAAGGAAAAGGAAAACATTTATACCCCATCAACCTGGACTGTCACATCTGCCAGACAAATCTTCGCCAGGAGAGTGTGCCCTGCAAGGAAAACCCACTCCATTTGGGCCAGTATCTGCCAGCATATGAAAATGCAAGCCACAGTGGGTCTACTTCTCTGAGAAACATTGAGGCACATCTGAGCCGAATCTGCCAGCAGTGAAGAAAATGTAAGCAGCAACTTGTTGGATCCACTAGTTTGCTGCTCCTCACACTCACTACTCAAACACACAAGGTTCATTTTATGACATAAGGAGCTTTCAGCTCACTCATAACATTTTTTAGGTTTTCGCCTACTGTAGCCACAGTGTGGTTCCTGTCCTGTACAGAAGGCAAGGTAAGGGGTGGAGCTAGCTGATGAGCTGATTAGCACCTCATTTGTTAGTGATTGGTTCAAGTTTATAGATGTTGTCCGGTAAAACCAACTGTCCATGCTAAATGTGTATGGTATAAGTGGCACATACTGTACAACCATTTTTTTTTTTTTTTTGCACATTCATTACCCCTTCCCCCCACATCCAAAAGCTGCCAAGCCATCTGGCACTAAGTGTGACTTCACTACAAGATTTCTGGTTTCGCACTGTGTCCAACGTGCCACTTTACATTGGGCTCTCACAGCAGCACTTACACGGCAGTTTTGACTGGGTTTAAAATGAAGTTAGTTTTGTTTCACTTTAGACTGCAAATTAAAGTTTTATGTTTCTGTTTTAGTGCAATGGCCTTTCCACACTAAAACTACAGACACACTAAATGCTGCACTAGAGAGTGTCTTGTGACCACAGCTGCAGGGCTCTGTGAGTGTGTGTGCCATAATAACTGGCCAGTTAGTATGGCAAATAATAATTGAGAATTCCCATTGGAAAAATTGATGGACAGTTATTATAGCACATTAATACCTGGCATACTGGAAACAAGCCTTGGCTCCGTGTGCCTTTCCCGGTTCCCAAATGTTAAATAAATAAACAAATACTGCAAAGCACCTTATTGCAACCTTATTCACATATGTAACGACCACCTCAACACATTCAGAACACATGAAACAAACACTTTATGAACACATGAAAAACATTCCTAATTCACTTATTAAAAAGACATTATTAGCCAAACTAAATGACCAGTTCTATCCATAGGCCTTCTGGATTAAAATGTTTCTGTCACGGTTAAAGTTATTTGTGGTGTTATCATATCCTATTGTAGTTGCTATCTGTGTCATCAGCCTATTCATCTAGATGTCTGATCAGTTTTCTAGGCATGTTATGCATTTTTCTTGGCACGCTAATATACTTGCTGTTGGTTCCCTTCATATTACTACACTTACTGCATTCCCCAATGCTCTTACTTGTCTGTTTGTTTTGTTTTTTTATACTCTGGAAAGTCCATGAGCCAAGGGCCCATTTTCATGGTCCACCAGAACATATAAAAAATACATACGTTGAAACATAATACAAAACATCGAATGAACGTATTATAGTACATCAGTGAACATGTTACAGTGCATCAGTTGAACAGACAATATAGTGATATGCATTATGCTAGCACTTGGCTATTTAGGTTAGCATTTACACTGGCTATTGGACAATAGGAAGTTTCACTGCTCCTGCTTAAAACTGTTTAGAGAGTTCCTGGCCCCCACTTTAGACGCTGGATGTAATTTAAAAAAGGAAGGGAGTGTGTAGAAAACATTAGCAGGGCAGCATTTAAAAAACAGGCATAAAACAGGTGTTGCAGTTATCAATATCTGAAGGTTGAGGCACCCCTAACACCTAGTCAGGGAACTAAGCACTCAGAACAGAAGCAGAGCCCAAGGTAATCTGATGTGGCCAACAGTACAAACTCGATGTAGTTTACTTCACTGGGACTGAGCCCTGAAAAGCAGGCTGAAAAGAAAAGAGCAATGCAGGCAGGCGGTAAGGAGCATCTTCAGGTGCACCCAGAGAACAAAGGGGAATGCCACCTGGCAGCACAGGAGTCTATAGAGTGAAAAACAATTAGGTGTGTTTGGCTAACACGGTGGACGAAAATGGCACCCCAAGCCACTGACCTCGTGGCTTCTGTTGTGTTGTTTTACCTGGCTTTGCTGGGGGAGGACAAGTCCAGCTGGCAAGTGGGGCTTGTGTCCTGACCCTCACGACCATTTCCTCAGGGGCGCTGAATGTGCAGGAGACTACTAGCCATGCCGGGGGAGGATGAATCAAGCTGTACCTGGGGGAGGGAGGGGGCTTGTGTCCTGACCCTCAGAACCCTTTCCTCAGGGGCTCTGAATATGCAGGAGACCACTGACCACGCTGGAGGAGGATGAGTCTGGCTGTAGCTGGCGAGTGGGGGGGAGGGCTTGTGTCCTGACCCTCATAACCCTTTCCTCATGGGCTCTGTCTTTATTCATGTTGTATTTGGTGTATGGCTGTTAATGTTTCATTTTGTGTATTTGTTTGTTTTTCTTACCTGTTGAAAAATGTAATAAAAAAATGTAGTGACAAAAAATACATTATTAACCAGTTTAGCCCTACAAAAAGTAAAAATCTGCAGAATGAACACCAACAAGCTAAATCAATTAATCTCCTGCACTGTTGCAACCTTTAAACACCCACTCCCACATGTCCAAAAAACACAGCACCACAAGCCAACACTGATTAAACAGGTATTACACACTGTAAACACTAAAACCACAAACTGAACACACCATTTACGTAACAGCAACCTAAAATCTCAGCACTTAGGGAAAAAAAAAAACATTAAAACTCAGCAAAACAACACCTGCAGTGTCAGTGGCTCAGTAGGTATCACACTTGCCTCTGAGGCCAGGAGATCAGAGGGCTGTGGGTTCAGTTCCCACATCTAACACTTGGGTTAATATCTCAATACTGACACTGTAGTGCAGCATGAGGGGGGGTGCTGCACTTCTGAGGTGCCGTCTTTCGGATGAGACATTAAACCGAGGTCCCATCTGCCTGGATTGGTGGTAGTTCAGGTGGATGCTAAAGATCCCATGGCACTTACTGAGAAAGAGTAGGGGCATTTTTTATTGAAACAAATAATAATACAAAACAGTATTACATCATAAGAAAATGGACAAAAACTGAAAAAAGTATTACATCATACAATCAACGCGAGCATAACCAACCCCCTCTCCCACCAAAAGAGTAGGGGACTATTTATGAAGAAGGACAAAAGCAAAACATTGTAATACAGTAGTACATTATACAAAGGAAAACTAAACCAGAATGAGAAAGCAAGACAAGCATATAAAGGTTATACAGAAAATGTAAAAACTCAGAAGAAATACGGAACCAACCCCCAGAAAAACAAACCCACCCGAAACAGAAAAATAAAACAATCAAGCATCAAAAATCCAGTCACAGGAAGCCCAATAAGAGCGAAAGCTGGTCTGAGGCAAAGAAACCAATTCCTGGTTATAAATAACAACTAAATCTGAAATTATCTTAGGAGGAGGAGGAACATCAACAGCAGAGGTACAAACAGAGTTAGGAGAAGTCTCAGAAGTAAGTAGGTCTTCCATGATCAGCAAACAAGCCCCAGAATCAGAAAAACTCAACGGATCCAAAGGAGAAGCAGCGACCTGAGGCAGAGCAGAACCATCACCTTCACCAAATCCACAGCAGGACTGTCGGTCATGTTGGACAGAGGGACAAAGGCTCCCCCTGCAGACTGAGTAGGGGAATTTCCTTGATGTCTTGTCCAAATTTCTCTCATTCACTAAAAATACCACCAACAGCTTAATCTGGTTCAATTTCAGTTGCTTACCATCTGTATCCCCGGTCGTCCCTGAAAAAGGGACTTCTAGGCCCAGTGGGCTTACCGGGTCAACAAAATTCAATAAATAAATAAATTATTAAAAAGGAGAACGATATGTTTTACAACTATGTTTTAACCCCCCCCCCCTTCTTTTTTCACTCTTCCCCCCACCTGTTGTCTTAGTTAGGGAATGTAATGTAAAGCAAGGTAACATTATTCATTTTTAATTATCTTTGTATAACATCAACTTTTGGGGGGGGGTTAACAATCCCTCCCTCTTGTAACCCCCCCTTTTCTTGGGCTTGGATGTATTATTATTTTGTTAATGTCTTAGTGTCGATTTATTGTATGTTTTCCTTTTTCTTGTTTCTTTTTTGGTTATGTATGTATACATGTTGAAATGAGAATGGAAAATTCAATAAAAGTACTATTTAAAAAAAAAAAGAACAAGATTTGGCTGGTGCCAACAAGGCTGTTCTTGTGTCATATTGTTATTTTATTTATTTATTTAGTTTTTGTTAAATGGGTTTGGTGCGCTAGCCAAAGCTGACTATTTTCAGGCACGACCCGGGAGAATACATAACTAAAATGAGATGAGATTATACAATCGATAGTATATAGTACAGGTAGGTTAGAATATGCTTGTTATTCTTTGTGTTCGTGTTGATATTTTTCTTCAGTATTGTGGGTATGTATTGTGTTCATTTGGTATTCATGTGAGTGAGCACAGTGCTATATGTTTTATACATAAGGTCTGGATTTAATTCGTTAATTTTCTGGCTTCCATCTCCTTGACTGCGGAGTGTTTTTGGATGCAGTGCCCTACAGCCTGAGATAACTACTACCACTACAATAAGCCCCTTCAAGCGCAAACTACGACATCACCTTGTTACCAGCGTCACTTGTGAATGCTACCGCGAAGCCCTCTGTGATTTCAGTTACAACCTGCACTTCGCTTGCACTCCCTTGCTATCTTCGGTTCATACTAAGGTGAAAGAAAAGAGCTAGTAGGCCGTGTCCCATAATGCTCTTATACTAGACCAGAGTGTAATAAGATAACTTACACCCAGAAGCAATTAATTTATTCAAATAATGTTTAAAAGTAAGCTTAGTATCGCTCATAACAACAAATGATGGAAGTTTATTCCAGGGTCCTATTGTATGAAGAGTGAAGAAAAATGTCTGATTATTATGTTTGAAAGATTTTCTGAGCAGCTGTAAAGGATGGCCTCTGATATTATGTGAAGAGGGCTTAAATTCTAGACCTAACTCACTCATCACATAAGGATCATGTATCTTCTGTCACTGCAGGCCACTTCTTGCACTTACATAGATACATAGATACATAGACAGTGTCGGCAGATAAGGGCCTATGGCCCACCTAGTCTGCCCATTTGAGCTTGTAAGTTCAGTTTGTTTTCCTAGAAGTCTATTTCCCCTTACCCCTGACCTCTAGAATTCCTTTATGTCTATCCCATGCATTCTTAAATCCATTGATTGTTTCAGCCCCCACCACTTCCTCTGGCAGGGTGTTCCACTTGTCCACCACCCGTTCAGTGAAGAAATTCTTTCATGTTTCCTCTGAATCGTCCTCCCTCCACTTCATCCCATGCCCTCTAGTCCTGAAACATCTTTTTCGCTTAAAATAGTGTTTTCCTGCACCTGTTCCTCCCTGTGAGATACTTGTATGTCTCTATCATATCCCTCTCCTCCTCTCCTCCAGGAGTACATGTTCAGTTCCTTCAACCTGTCTTCATAGGATTTGTGATGCAACCCATGCACCATCTTTGTTGCCCTCCTCTGAACCTTCTCTACCCTGTCTATGTCTCCACGTAAGTATGGTCTCCAGAACTGTACACTGTACTCCAGGTGGGGCCTCACTAGTGTCTTGTATAGAGGAATTATGACCTCCCTTTTCCTGCTGGTGATGCCCTGCCTATACATCCCAGAATCCTATTTGCTTTACCTGATGCCTTGTCACACTGTTTCCTTACCTTGAGGTCATCAGAGATGACAACCCCAAGATCCCTTTCCTGCTTGGTGCATGCTATATCCTCACCCCCAACTGATATATTGTGCCAGGGTTTTGTGCCCCATATGCATTATCTTGCACTTCTTTGCATTGAATTTCAACTGCCAAACCCTTGACCATTCTTCAAGTTTCTGCAGGTCCTTCTCATTCTGTCTACACCCTCTGGTGTGTCTACTCTGTTACAGGCTTTGTGTGCATCAGCTGAACAGTGAATTCTGCCTTCTATATCATGGCATGTCACTGATGAAGATGTTGAACAGGACCATCCCAGCACTGATCCCTGTGGCACCACTGGTCACTCTTCCTCTGTGGAGTGACAGCCATTTACCACCACCCTCTGTGTCCTGCCACCAGCCAGTTACCTACCCACCACACTACTGTCCTGCCCACACCCATATTCCCCAGTTTGTGTAATAGTCTTCTATGTGGCACAGTGTCAAAGGCCTTGCTGAAGTCCAGATAGGCCATGTCCACTGCCTCCCCTGATCCACCTCCTAGTCACCCAGTCAAAAATTCAATGAGGTTGGTCTGACATGACCTCCCCTGGTGAAACCATGCTGCCTTGGGTCCTGTAGTCCATTGACAACCAGATGTTCACCAATCTCTCCTTCAGTAGTGCTTCCATGATCTTTCCCACTACCGGTGAGGCTGACTGGTCTGTAGTTCCCTGCTTCCTCTTTGTTCCCACTTTTGTATAAGGGGACTACATCTGCTGTCCTCCAGTCTTTGGTACCTCCCTGTTTCCAGTGATTGGCTGAACAGGATAGCCAGAGGTTCAGCCACCACCTCTCTTAGTTCTTTAAGGACCCTGGGTGCACCCCATCTGGCCCCATTGCTTTGTCAACTCTTATTACTTCCAGTTCCTTCAGGACCCTTTCTCGTGTAAAGGGACTTGTGTCCATTCTGCACCATTCTCACCCTTGTACTCCCTTCAGACCATTACCCCCTCTTCCTTAGTAAAGCACTGAGCAGAAATACCTGTTCAATATGTCAGCTTTACTGTTGTCATCCTCCACGCTGCTCCCATCCTCCCCCTTCAGTCTAACTATCCTTCCCTTTGTCCTTCTTTTTTCACTTATGTACCTGTAAAAGGTTTTGTCCCCTTTAACCACTGATTTTGCAATTACTTCTTCCTTCCCTCCTACCTCCTTAGTCCTTACCCCTCCTTTCACACTAGCCGACCCTACACCCCTGCCAAGCTTGTGCCCTAAGTCTCTACCTCCTTTGGCTCACTTGTTTACCCAGTTCTACCTGACAATGGTATATATAATACCTGGCTTGACGATTCTTACGTAATCCATTTGTGATTCCCAGTATTTTTACTCCTGTAATTGACTTGGTGTAATTTACCTGTAGCAATGACTTGTCTGTATGCACTGAATTTGTCTCTTGACACAGAACCTATGTAAAGAGCTGCTGCTCAAAGGTATGAATCCTAGATTTCAATAAATAAATAAATAAAAATACTCCCACAACTTAATGGCCACAGTATTCTCCCCTCTTTCTCTGCTGGATCGAAATACAGTCCCCCCACAGAGAGAGAGAGAGAGAGAGAGAGACACACACACACACACATATGCTAATTGTAATCAGTAAGTACTGACTACAGTGTAGTAGACCACAAGCAGGAATTACAAGTAGAAATGGTGATCAAAGACTACCCCTTTTTAATGGCAGGTGTGAAAAAAGCAAACTAGTTTGTTGTTGAATGGTGAGCAGGGGGAATGTTGGTTGCAAGCTGGGCTACCAAACCAAGGCCTGGATTCAAACATATTAACACTGTATTTGCCAGGCTAGTCCAGCTGAGATGGCATCTTATTTTCAGTGAGGTCCTGCTGTTACCCATTTTTTCATTGTATTTGCCCAAGACAGCCCAGCTAAGATACACAATCTCATTTATTTATTTATTAGTATTTATTTATTTCAAAGGTGGTGACCAGGAGAGGCACACTGAGCCGAGGCTCATTCCGAAGTGCAACCGGGGGAGAGGTGAAAGAGGGAGTGCAAACGTTAATGGGAAAACAATTTAAATATGACATACAGGCATAAAACAATATGTAATGAAGTCATAAGATGTATTGAGACTGCAATTACAGTAATATGAAATCGGAAAAGAAAGGAGATATGGATATGCAAAAAGCAACAAAACACGTGAATGGAATTCTAAAGAGCAGTTCCATGAGATACCAGGTGGAGGAGGGACAGGAGAAAAGAGGAGGGACAGGAGAAAGAAGGAGGAGTAGATTGGATGAGGGTACATTTTAAGTAGTGTAGGGAGGGAGATAGTCGGAGGGAGCTTGGGAGAGAGTTCCAGAGTGAGGGCATACAGCAGGAAAAGGCTGCATGCCCCGAGCAGGATGTAGTACAGGGAAGAGAGAAGGTACGGGGTCTCTGGAGTGTAGATGGTAGGAAGGGGGGGTGAGAGAGAGAGGGGAGATAAGAGGGAAGGGATGCAAGCCAGAATCTGGAGATGAGAGTGGTGGCATGATACTGACGGCTTAAGTGAAGAGAGGAAGAGGAGAGAGAAGACTAGCGGGAGCAGTTGTGAGTCCGGGGGGGAGGCATATAAGGCAAAGCGGCAAAAGGCATTATAGAGTGTGTCCAGTCTGGACAGGGAAGAGGCCAGGGCAGATCCGAAAACTACATCGACATAATCAAAGATAGGGAGGGTCATTTTTGTGAGCAGTGAGGTCTAGGCTTTGCAGTTTTACAGTGTATTTACCTGGGATGGGCCCGGTGAGATGCAACACATTGTTTTAGTAGGGTTTTGTTTCTATGTATTCTACACTGTATTTACCCCAAAGAGCCAGCAGAGATGAAGCGCTGAGTTTTAGTGCGGTCCTCCTTTTACCTATGTTAAACTAGAGTTTCCTGTCTGAGATGCTGTGCTTTATTTTCAGTAGGACCTTCTTGAAGTCATTTTTAGAATTTGCTCAACCAAGGTAGCCCTGCTGAGCTGAAGTTCAGATTTTACAACACACTGTATTTATTTAGGATAGCTAAGCTATTTTTTTTTTTTTTTTTTTAGTTGGGTCTGGATTTTAACCAGTATTCACATCATTCTGTGGTTGTGCTATATTAGCGCACACAAAACCAGACAGAAACTGAAAGAGAATCTTTTTGCTGTGTAAAGACCATACCTTTATCAAGATAATGAAAACTTAAAGATGCGAGCTTCTGAGGCCTATAGTACTGCCTCTTTTTAGGTGTGGAGAGCTTTTATCTTTAGCTTTTCATTATCCTAATAAAGGCATGAGCCTGTATTTTCAAAGAGTTGCAACAGATGCAGCTGCCAGTTGCATTACTTTTGTGTTGCAGATCATAGCTGCATCTGCATCAGAAGGTTGCGTTACCATCTGAAGACAGCGGCACCACATTCTCCTTTGCTTGCACTTGCATCACAATTAATGATGCAGTGCTGATGCAGCCTGCACATATGCTGCAAATATGCAGCAATTACGATGCAAGTAAATGTGCTGGTTTTGATGCAACTATGAAAATACGGCACAATTATGTGTTGTATTTGCACAACGCAGATGTGTGTCTTGATGCAACTGCACCATTTTTGAGCACTTTAAAAAATACCACCCAGTGTCTTTGCCCAGCAAAAAGATTCTGTTTTTTGTTCTCTGCACATCATACTGTTATCTACCCAGCATCGCCCAGCTGAGACACCATATCTCATTTTTAGTGTGGTCCTCTTCAAGAAGATGCTACTGTCATTAAGCAAATGGGGTGACTGACTGAAAGTATTGTATCTCAGAAGTCTCTCAGAGTGCTTTACAGACCATCAAAGGGAGATAGGGAGGGGACAGAATGTTGTTGCCATGTGGTCAACATGGTGGGTAGAGGGCAGAGCACTGTATCATATCACAACGTGTGTTACAGTTGTAAGGGTATTGAATTGGTGAATCGATTTGCATATTTGAGTGTCATTTTAAATAGTACATTTTCATTTAATTCTCTTATTGCGTCAATGTATACGTTTTTCATTGTCAGCTTGGTTTACTCTGTAGTTTAGATTATTCGTTAATTTTCTAGGTAAGTGCACTGGTGCTGAAGCACTCTTTTCAGGTATGACCTGGTGTACATTTAATACAAAAATGGAATACAACAGTTGGTTACAATAACTAATAACACAATTAACACTTTTATACAAAACAGTTACAAATATTCAAGTTAAAAAAGTACTTTGTTAGTGAAAAAGTAAAGACATTAATGGAAAATTGATACAGGTATGCTGTTCTGCAAAATTGCTGCTTTGTAACTAAATGGTTTTTGACCTAACGAGGTATGCATACAGGGAATGTGAGGCAGATTTTATGCTCTGGATCATAAATTGTAGTTATTACAGGTCATAGGTTGATTTAGTTCATTTTCCAAACATAATGGAGTTAAAAAAGAAAATTAAATACACAGTTCACAAGTACCAGTTGTGCTTTAAAGAGTTAATGTTTCATGTTTAGCAGAAGCACGGAGAGTCCTGACTTAAAGTTGTTAATCATCAGTTTCAGACTATGGTCTACTGTGTTATGGCTCAGTTTCTAGCACAGCATTTGTGTTGGTAGGCACCATCTACAGTAAGAGTCTACGTTTTGTAACTCAATTTCCAAGATGAATTAATCATTGTTTAATGCAAAGCACAGTTTAGTGGCTGTCCCTACAGGATTGTTGTAAGTTTTTAGCAGCCTGTTTCTTGAAAAGAGCTGCCTCTGATTTACTTCCTGAGTCTGTGGTGTCTTTTTCCGAGGCATGGGGTCATAATGTCGCAAGACATTATGCCGCATCAAAATGCTGCCAGTACCCCCCACTAAAAGATTCTCAACTCCGAGGGGGTCCAACTCGAGACACACAAATCATGCAAAATAAAAGTTTCTGGGATGAATTAAACCCGGTCCCAGATGCAGCACCTGGGTTCCTACTGCTGTCCTGTGAGCCACGGCAGCTGCTCATCAGAACCCGCTTCCAGCAGAGGTCTCATCCTCTGCTTGGGAAAGTGCTACTGGTGCAATACCGTGTACAGCAGTATACGTGGTATTGCACCAGTAGTGGTGCTGTACTGGGTTAGCCATAATGTTGTATGCTATTAAGCAAGCAACATTATGACCCGGTAGGTTTTTCCAAGAGTTTCGTCTGGGGTCAGTACTAGAACAGCATGTAGAAATTTATAACATGGTGTCAAGAGGATCACTTACCAGATTTGAGGAAGGGCATTACCTAACTGTGTATTACTACCCCATATACAAACACTTGCTGTTCAGCGGCTGCAACTTGGTTCCCTCCTCATACCCCTGTGCAGTATTCCACAGCAGCAGCCATTTTTGTAGTGACCGTACAGCGCTCCACTCCAGCAGTGTTGTCAACATGCATATGACTCAGGAGTGGCAGAGCAGAACTGCTGAACTGTTGTTTCAATTGATGGATGATTATTCCATCTCTTGCCGTGTGCTGTCAACTGTGAGAGTACTGGGCTGTCAGAGACACAGTGTCACTAGCTGTTTTTTTCTTCTGCATCCCATTCCTTCTCTGTGCACTGTAATGTGGCTCTCCACTCCCCCGTCCTCCACTCACCAAGAGTGGCACTCACTATAAAAGGCATGTTTCTGGGTAAGAGAGTGACACAGCGGGATCGGGACATGCAATTGAAATTTGTGGCAATCTCCCATCTGTGTGTGTGTGTCTCTCTCTACAGTCATTGAAAGCCACATTCCACTGTCTCCAGTGCAGTTTCTTGTCACAGCGAGTGAGCATGAGCAAGAGAGAGACGCCGGGACAAGGAAGTTGGTGCAATCCTCTGTCTCTCTTGCTCTGTGTTTGTTGTCATTGACAGGGTAAAGGCAGGCATGTTAAAGTGCAGTGTCCTGTCTGTGTGTAATCCCTGTCTCCGGTCCTGTTTCTCCTCCATTCGGTGGTCCCCCCCCGTGCTCAGCAGCCACACCGAGCCTTGCACAGTCTCATCTGTCTGTTAATCTGCAACTATTAATGTCACAGCACTGACAACCCTGGCCACAGTCTACTGTATGTCCACTAAGGGAATGCTCTTCAGTACCTGACAGCTACAGAGAGCGAGACACAGCAGCTGAACCCGAGTCTTGCAGAAGTCATCAGGGACGCATTGCAGCACAGACACAGGAGTATGTGTGGTGGGGGGGTTAAAAGAAAGCATGTTTCTATGTCTTGCCATATATGTTATGAACAAGAAATGTCAGAAATCATGTTAATGCAATTGTCTGGCATTTCTGTGTTCGTAACATAACTGAAGTATGCATTAGTTGTTGGGGACTATTTTATAACTCGGCAGGATACAGTAATATTTCTTGCATTTGAAATCTTCTAAAACCCTTTCTCTTAATTGTGTTTCTTTTTGCAATGACCCCATGTTATAAGTGCTACAACCCACTCCAGGGTATGGGGTTATTATGGATTAATCAACACCCTTGGTGCTGTGAGGGCACTTAATCCCCAATAACCCCATACCCTGTCGTGGGTTATTACTTATTTGTATTCCCATTCATGAGAATCTATCAGGATCTGTATTCTTTGTGTTTCAAAGCAGCCCCTTTCTAATATTCCTACCGTGTGTGATTTAACTGATTACCATTTAACCCATGCTGTGCTGCGGACTGATATAGCATTCCAGAAAATATGTTCTAATTCTATTGGCAACTCAAGGGTTAATGTTTTTAAAGTATGACAGGTAGATGTTTTTGGTGCAGTATTAGCCACTGCTTAGGAAATAAATCCAAATTGTAGTGAGAAAGAAATAATGTGGCCTACTAGGAAACCCATTTCCCTGAAATGCTGCCTTAGTGCTCTATAACTAAACTACAGGCTCACCTGGGGCTCCCGGGTACACTTCCCTTCTCTGGTATTGCATATCATGCAACTAGGAACAATTAAGACGACAATGAGATATCTGTGGTGCAGTATTAGCCACTGCTTAGCAAATAAGTCATAAACTAGTGAGAAAGAAAAAAATGTGAACTATTGGAAATTTAATCCAAACCCCCAGATACCATCCCACTGTGCTACCACTGAGCTACAGGCTCACATTGTCAGACTTGGGGTTCCTGGACACACTATACTTGTCTGGTATTACATAACCTGCAACTAGGAACAATCAAGATGACAGTTGAATGTTTTTGGTGCAGTATTAGCCACTGCTTAGCAAATAAAATCACAAATTGTAGTGATAAAGACATACTGTGACCTACTGGAAATTGAACCTTGGTCTCCGGACTACTGTCCCAGTTCTTTACCACTGAGCTACACTCTCACATATTTGGACCTGGGGTTCCCCAAACACACTTCCTTTCTGTGGTAATGCATATACTGCAACAAAGAAAAATTTGCAGCCAGAAGCAATCGAGATGATAGATATTTTTGGTGTAAATTATCCACTGTTTAGCTTCACCCCAACACAGGTGCCTCTGCTGCTGCAAGCAGCCCAGCGGCATCCCACTGCCCACTAGCTGCCTCCTCATTGTACTGCCCGCCGATCACCAAACCGAAGCGTCACCTCTGACACAGGTGCCTTTGCTGCTGCAAGCAGCCTGGCGGTATCCCCACTGTCCGCTGGCTGCCTCCTTGCTGTACTGCCCACCGATCACCAGACCAAAGCTTCACCCTTGACATGGGTGCCTCTGCTGCTGCAAGCAGCACGGCAGTATCCCCACTATCCGCTGGCTGCCTCCTCGCTGTACTGCCCACCTATCACCAGACCGAAGGTATGCTGCTGAAACTTCTGGCGTCTTCACGCCATTTGACCGGAACCATCGTCTCTGCCTGCTGACTGGCTGCTCCACTTCTTTAATTCTTTGCTACTCCCGTTCCTTTTAGACTTTAAGCTAATGTTATTTACTGATTCTGGTACTGGTTAAGTTTCACCAAACTGTCCCATGAATCCTAATTTAAATGTGAATCTAAGCCTGTTTACAGCAATTTTGCACTCCAAGCATAATTTCAAGTGCAGGTTTTTAGGGTTTTGAAGTATTACAGCTCTCTTTGTTTTAAGGTCCTGTGGTATTTTACCCTGGATCAGAAACTAAGTTTAAAGTGATACAGCTTTTTGTGAACACTTTTCTGTTTAGACCAGGTTTCATTTGTGTCACAGTTGTAAGCTACGCCCTGCAATCAATCCCATTTCTGTTTCACTTTCTCTCCTTCCAGATAGAATTTTTCACCCACCCCCGTTCCCCAACCCCCAGCCTTTATTAAATACTCTCCCTCCCCCTGCAGCACCGCCCCTAGGCAATCTTCATCCTCCGCTCTCACTAATATTGCAACTCCCCTTAAAGATACAGAATGCAGTTCTAGGGCCTAACACTTATCGGTGTTAATTTCAACTCTTTAAGTTAGAAGACACCACGCTGAACTCTAAACCAGCCTAATTTCTTCCCATTCTAAAGGTGTCCATGTGGCTACTCACTTTCTACTCTCGGAAGACACCACACTGAACTCTAAACTAGCCTAATTTTTTACCAACTGAAGGCATCGGTGTATCTCACCGACTTGCAGACACAGCTGTATTAATTATTAAACTGCACATACTGAAAGCCACGGACCAGTGCCCAATGTCAGCTCTCAAGTTGGTACTGCCTGACTGAGACTAATGACCGGAGTCCTGCTGAAACCAGGAAGAAGAATGGGTCTTGACTATACCCCCCCTCCCCCTGGAATCCTCAACACACAGTTTATCATTCTCCTGATGGTAACCCTGCCTATAATGGGCCCGTACCTGGATAACACCTCGAACCACCAAGACTGTGTACTTGCAGAAAAGAGTCCTCCAGCTCAGTGGGAGACCTGCAGTAACACCCAGCTATTTGGCCATGCTCCCCCACCCCATGCCAGGTACCACATCCCCCCAGGACTCAACACGCTGATACTATGCCTATACCCAGGACTACTTAGCAGCCTTTGCACCCCTCCAACAACACACAAGACACAGACTCGCCAGAGAGCAAGGACAACCCGCCTTTTCCATAAGTTACCTAGGATGCTCATCCTGATCCTACTACTGATCTCGGGAAATGTTCACCCCAACCCTGGCCCTATGCATGCCAACACCCAGACCCAACCACCCACAGGGAGGTTGAGGATTGTGTCCTTAAACATTGGCAGCCTGCTGGCAAAGCTCGCTCAGCCTATGTAGCACTTGTGCAGCCTGACGTTATCGCACAGACCAAAACCTGGCTCATGCCCAGAACTGCTGACTCGGCAATGTCCCTGCCTGGGTACTACTTGTATAGGCTTGATCACACGGTGAAAAGAGGGGGTGGATGCCTAATCTACACCAGCAACTCTGCCATAAAGTCCAACTGTGTGCTGCCAGAAATGACTGTGAATGCCTTGCAGTAAAAATCCTCATGGGCAAGGGGAAGAAAGGGCTGATTGTCATGTTAGTATACATTCTACCTGGATGCCAGCAAACAGGGTTAAATGATTTTGCCAACCTCTATACTCGGGCAAGTCACAGTAAGGAAACTATTGTGCTAGGTGACTTCAATTCTAACTGGCTAGCAAGCTCCAGTTCCTCACACAGGGACCTGATTACTGGACTATACCTAACACAGGTGGTCCAGAGTTGCACAAGAACCAGCTACAGAATGGGAACAAGTACCCTGATTTACTGGGTACTGACCTCCCACCCCGAGAGAATTACCAATGTCCAGGTGCTCCCAGATGCACTGATTGACCACTCCCCTGTCCTATGTGAATGGTCTTCCAAGCAGCCAAAACTACCCCCAAAGCTGGTGAGGAACAGAGTCATCAGAAATTGCTCCATGGCTGCCTTCAAGAAACACCTGGCCAACACAGACTGGAGCATCCTGGATACCTGACCCTCTGTCGACACAGCCCTCCAGCTCTTCCTCGATCAGTTTAACTTGGCTGCAGACAAGTATGCCCCCCTTTTGTAAGAAAATGATAAAATGGAGGTGCATGGACTGGATCACCTCACAAATCCTTGGTTTGATGTGGGAACGTGATCTACTATGGCACAGAGCAAGGGCATCAGGGACAGTAGAGAATGTCCAAAATTACAAAGCTGCTAGAAATAGGTGCACATGAGCAATACAGCAATCCAAGGCCTCCCACCACAGAAATCAGCAGTCCCAGTGCCTGAAAGATGGCAAAGAAGTCTGGGCTACCACCAAGGACCTCATAGAGACTTGTGACAGGTCCCCACCAACCATGCTCCATCACAGTGACAAAGTCATAGTTGACGAAGTTACCATAGCTAGTATTTTCAATGAGGCACTTACTGACTACAGTGCAGTCATACCACCCAAAACAACTGCTCACAAGGACAAAACACTGAGCTGTGAACACCCGTCCCCCCTCCCCCCACTTCCTAGCACCAGCCCAAAATTGTACTTTCAGCAGGTGACCACCAAGGAGACTGCTAAATACCTTACAAGTGTGCTGGGTAAAACAAGGATGGATGGGGACAGGATTGATATGAAACTTATCTCAATCACCCTCCCTGAAGTGGTCATCCCTATCACTAAGCTTTTTAATATACTGTATCACTTCGGATGTCAGCCTTCCCATCTGCCTGGAAAACTGCCCTGGTCACTCCGGTTCTAAAAGGAGGGGATCGTTCGCTTGAGTCCAGTTACATGCCCACATCCATCCTGTCTCCTCTCTCCAAAGTGCTGGAAAAAATCATTGCAGACCAGCTCTCTGCCCACCTACACAAATTCAGCCCCCTCAACCCACAACAGCATGGGTTCCGCAAGTGGCACAGTACCAACACGGCCCTCATTGAATTCACAGGCTATGTCCACGAGGCACCAGACCAGAGACAACTAGCTGGAGCAATCTACATCAACCTATCCAAAGCATTTGACCTTGTGGATCACAAGCTGCTGCTCCACAGGCTAACCTGCATTGGGTTGTCCTCGGACATGGTTGAGTGGTTCTCTAGCTACCTGTTTGAGCGCTCACAGAAGGTAAAGATTAATGGTACCATCTCAGAGGCCAGAAAAGTCACGGTCAGGGTCCAGCAAGGGTCCATACTGGGCCCCCTCCTGTTTAGCCTCTTTGTAAATGACCTCCCATCTGCGTGCCCCTCTGCCAAAGTCCTGCTCTATGCAGATGACACGGTGCTATTACTTAGAGGCTCCTGCCAAGACACACTGACCAGGAACCTACAATCGATGAGTCCCTCTCTTTTGACAAACACTTAAGTAATATCACTAAGGCTGCAAACAGGAAGTTGGGGACACACTACAGACGCCGCTTCTGCCTCACCCCTGAACCCAGGTTCCAAGCAATCAATGGCACAATCCTGCCAATCCTGGACTATGGAAATGTGGTTTATCTTGCTGCCATGGACACTAGCCTACACAAAGTCCACCTTACCCTCAATAAAGCATGCAGATTTATCCTGGATGCAGATCGCATTACACACACCTGCAAGCTCTACAGAAGGACAAAGTGGCTCTGGGATAGAATAAAGCTCCAGACCTGCTTACTAGGAAAGAAGGCCCTACTGGGACTGGCACCTGTCTCCCTGCAGGCATTATTCAGACCTGCTCCAGGTGAGCATTCCACAAGAAGTGTCTCCAGGCATGCCTCAGCTGTTCCCTTCAGGAGATCAGCCCTGGGGAGGCATGTCTTCGCAGTAAGGGCTCCCACCTGGCTAAACGAGCTTCCAAACACAATCACCAGCCTTCAACGCCTAAGGCACTTCAAATCTGAACTCTGTAAGTCCATCTCTCCTCCAGTCCACTTCCTGTGTCAAACGTAATCCCAGCATCCATCCCACCACTCAACTGCCCACTTGCTCTGGCCGGGTTGCACCTACTCCCTTCCCCCCACCCCCCACCAACTCCCCCAACTTTTCCTTTTTCCATTACCCCCTCAATGCCTCCCCTCCACCTGCCCTCTGTCCAGTTCACCCACACTACCTCCTGCCCAGTCCCCTGTCCACTTCCTCTGCCCCTACTCCTCCCCTCCACTTGCCCTCTGTCCAGCACACCCACACTACCTCTAGCCCATTTTCCTGACCTCTCACTCCACCCTCCCACTCCCCCCTGCCCTACCTGCACTTGCAAAACCCCAGCTTGTCTCTCTGCACTTAACTTCTCTCAGATGGCTGCACATTGCGTGCCTCCACTGGGAAATTGACAATGCTGCCAGCTGCTTCATTCATGTCTTGACTTGTGTAAACTGTAACTGTATTTGCTACCCTTTCCTATGTAAACTCTATGTTACTAGTACAATCCCAGTGTCAATTTGTCTGCTGTAATTATGCTGTTGCAACAAAATGTATCTAAGTATTAATAAGGATCCTTTGTAAATGAGCTCTTAGCTCAACCATTTGTAATTCCGAGTTCCCAATAAAAAAAAATAAAAAAAACTCCCACATTCTAGTGAAGAAATACTATGACCTACTAGGAGTTGAACCCAGGCCTGCGGAATACCATCCCTGTGCTCTACCACTGAGCTACAGGCTCACATTGCCTATCCTGCAATAGGAACAACTGAGATGACAAAGCACAGTTCAGAGGCTATTATTACAGGATATCCTAGTTGCAAGATATGCAATAAGCAGTGGCTAATATGTGCCAAATACATCTAATTATCATCTCGATTGTTCCTAGCCGCAGGATATGAAATATCAGCGAAAGTAAGTGTGTCCAGGAACCCCAGGTTCAAATACATGAACCTGTAGCTCAGTTATTAGAGCACTGAGATTGTATTCCAGAGGCTTGGGTTCAACTCCCAGTAGGGTCACAGTATTTCTTTCTCACTACAGTTTATTTATTTATTTGCTAAGCAGTGGCTAATACTGCACCACAGATATCTCATTGTCATCATAATTGTTCCTAGTTGCATGATATGCAATACCAGAGAAAGGAAGTGTACCAGGGAGCCCCAGGTCCAACCATGTGAGCCTGTAGCTCAGTGGTACAGCACCAGGACATATTACAGGGACTTGGCTTCAGTTCCCAGTAGGTCATATTATTTTTTCCTCAGTACAATTTATGTTTTTATAGTACAATTGGAATGTTATCTTTTTACAGTGAATGTATGTAAGTGTTTTGAATTATATGCTTGCTTTGTAAATATTGCATTATATTGTGCTGTTTGTGTTTCGTGTCCTGGCCATCCTTGGAAATTGGCAGATTTTTGCTCATGGGCCACCAAAGTTACCAAAATAGATTCAGTAGACCGGGATGTTGCTGCTACTCTGTGTGTGTGTGTGTGTGTGTGTGTGTGTGTGTGTGTGTCTGTGGAGGGCTATATCTCAAAATTCTTTATAATCCAGTGTTGGGGGGGGGGGTGACAGGGAGCTCCTGCCACTCTTGAGGACCGACCTTTCCTCAAATCTGTTGCAACAGTTCTTCTATTTCTTAGCCTAATCTATCCTTTACAATTTCTAGTCCATAAGGTTGGCCACCTATGGGCACCCCCTTCACTGTCTTGATTATGCTGTAGTGTCCTCTTTAATTTTCCTTTTCCCTCTCAGGTCCTCGTGCAGGGAGGTTATTGTGGTGACCTCCGAGCTTATGTAAAACAACAGGTTGTATTTATTGTTGTTGGATTTAGTATGTATTAGCACTACTATGTCATAAAATACCTTGATGTATTGTATATAGCGTGTGTTTATGAAACCTGTAAATTTTGAAAATACCATGGCACTAGGTGTTTTTGATGAAGGTAAAAAGTACTAGTTGACTGTATTCTAAAGATTAAGTTAGTTGTGCTATTTAAAATGCATGTAAATTGCTGTAAACTGAATAAGTCTGAAATGTCATGGTGATTTACATATATCCAATGATGCTTTGCATTATGGAAGTATGTATGATGTTGTATTTCTTTGAAACTTGATTTGTTGCCAATGCCCTTTGGGGTAACCATTTTTCAATGATTCTGCAGTGAGGTTCTTTGTTTTTAGCTTGTTTTATTTTTTTTTTTTTATTATTTGAGCCCCCACCACCCAAGCAAACAAGGACTGCATAGGGGTGGAGGCTGAATCTCAGCTGGTAAGTTAGATCGGAGATCAGTGTCACTAGGTGCTGGCTAAGTGCAGAGAAAGGACATACATAGTATGTTGCTGCAAACTGATGTACTGAAGAAGGAATATGCCATTGTTAAAGGTTATTTGCTGTATTTTGAATAAACATCACACAGAGATTGTGTGTTGAACCTGAAGTTCGGTGTCTGGTCCATCTGTTATCCCACAACCCCTCCACAGACTTGGTATTAGAAGTGGCATAACTTGCTGCAAGAGTCCAGACTGGCCAAAGAGGGACATTTTTTGGTGGATTTCACCTAGATATCCCAGATGGACCGATGCACCAGGAGTTGCTGGAGAAGAAAGTCTGTGGAGTTCTGACCAGAACCATGGCCAGCAGACTGGGAGAGAAGCTGCTGTGTGGACTGGACCTGGGAGCTTGGAGGATGGCCTAGCCTGAAGATGAAGAGATGCAGGTCGAGGAAGACTGGAGGTGTGAGAGACAACACCCAGGAGGTGGAGACCCTGATGAGGACGATCCACCTGATGAGTGGGCAATTGCTGGAGGCAGACCAGCTAAGCAGAGAGGTGTAACACTGGTGCCAGGTGCTTGAGAGGTTCCTGCCGGAGAGTTTGGATAGAGTCAGAGGAGGATTTTTCATGGGCTCAGTTTGAGGAGGACCCCCTGACTGAGCAGGATATTCCTTGGTTGCCTTTGATCCCAGGATGTTACCTGTTGGAGGTCAGAGATGCAAGTATGGAACTTGAATGTGAGACCCCAGGTAAGACTGTGCCTAGTGATATTGTGCTGGGGTTGAAGACTCCAAGCAAGCAAGAAGAAGCTTGATGCTAAAGGGACTTTTTCTTGTATTGATGCAGCTAAATCTATTAACAATATTGACTGGGGTATACTGCAGGCTTAAGATGCTAATATTGCCAAAATGTTACAATATGTTAAGATCAAGGAGGTGGTACGTGTGTTTTATTTTTTGATGAAAAACCTACAAAGGAGGAGGTGGGTGGAAAATGGATAGGAACCTGTGTTGTCGTAACACCAAAAAAGTGTTTACCTTCAGGTGTCCGTATATGTATCTGTAGCAAATGAATGAATCAAGAGGCATAGTGTGTTAATATAAAGGGGTTGAACCTAGGACTAGGCTCCTGCTTAAAACCGACATGTCTGGTGGAGTTGGAGCAGTTAATTACTCACCCCAGAGAAACTCTTTGTATGGTACTGGACTTTACAGCTGTCTAGATTTTTGGTTAAGAAATATGACGGACTTTCCCCTAAAAGGAGATGAGAAGGTACCGTCCATCCCTGCTGAGAAATGTGTTAATGCCTCAGGGTAAAAAATGTTGATACCCACTATGTTTATGATAGAATGTTTATCGTTAATAGGGACCCTGAGACAGAGCTTCTGAAGATAAATGGCTGGAAGCACCATCCCTTTCTGGGGCAGGATGGTGGTAAGCAGTCTGCAATTACTGCTTTCCTCTTAAGGTGGGGGATATGTAACAGGGAGTTCCTGCCACTCTTGAGGACTGACCTTTCCTTAATCTGTTGCAACAGTTCTTCTGTTTCTTAGCCTAATCTATCCTTTACACTTTCTAGTCCATAAGGTTGGCCACCTATGGGCACCCCCTTCCCTTTCTTGATTATGCTATAGTGCCCTCTTTAATTTTCCTTTTCCCTTTCAGGTTCTTGTAGAGGGAGGTTATTGTGGTGACCTCCGAGCTTATGTAAAACAACAGGTTGTATTTATCATTGTTGGATTTAGTATGTAATAGCACTACTATGTCATAAAATACCTTGATGTATTGTATATAGCTTATGTTTATGAAACCTGTAAATGTTGAAAATACCATGGCACTAGGTGTTTTTGATAGGGGTAAAAAGTACTAGTTGACTGTATTCTAAAGATTAAGTTAGTTGTGCTATTTAAAATGCATACAAATTGCTGTAAACTGAACAAGTCTAAAATTTCATGGTGATTTAACATAGAAACATAGAATTTGACGGCAGATAAGGACCGCATGGCCCACCTAGTCTGCCCATTTCCCTACCTAACAGATAAGCTGCAGATACTAGTTAACCAACAGCTTACTTCCTCCTACCTCCACTAGAATTGCCTTATGTCTGTCCCATGCATTCTTGAACTCCCCACTGTTTTTGACTCTATGACCTCCTCGGGAAGGCTGTTCCATGCATCTACAACCCTCTCTGTGAAGAAATAATTCCTCACATTACCTCTGAGCTGTCCCCCCTCTATCTTCAAATTGTGCCCCCTTGTTCTTGCACATTTCTTTTCTGAAAGATGCTACCCTCTTGGACTTTGTTGATTCCCTTGAGGTATTTGAAAGTTTCAATCATGCCCCCCCCCCCTCCTTTCCTCTATACACCTTAAGCTCCTTTAGTCTTTCTTCATATGTCTTCTGGTGCAGATCCTGCACCATTTTGGTTGCCCTCCTCTGGACAGCCTCCACTCTATCTATGTCTTTCCAGAGATGGGGTCTCCAGAACTGTACACAGTACTCCAGATGTGGTCTTACCAACTGTCTGTACAGAGGGCCAACAACTTCCTGTTTTCTACTGGTGATGCCTCTCCCTATGCAACCCAGTATCCCCCCAGCCCTCCTTACTGCCTTCTCACATTGCTGGCCCACCTTTAGGTCATCTGATATGACTTACCCCCAGGTGCCTTTCCATTTTTGTTATTGTCAGTATCTCACCCCCCATTGTGTACACTTGCCCTGGGTTTTTGTTTCCCAGGTGCATTACTTTGCACTTCTTTGCGTTGAATCTAAGCTGCCATACATTTGACCATTCCTCCAGCCTTGCCAAGTCCCTTTTCATCCTTTCCACCCCAACTTGCGTATCAACTCTGTTGCCGATCTTTGTGTCATCTGCAAAGAAACATACTTTCCCTTTCAGGCCCTCTGCAATGTCACTTATGAAGACATTAAAAAGGACCGGCCCCAGTACTGAACCCTGCGGTACCCCACTAGTAACCCTCCTTTCTTCACTGTGGACTCCATTTACTACTACCCGCTGTGTCCTGTTGTCCAGCCAGTGTTTTACCCAGGCTGCCACCCTGGGACTCACTCCCAGGCTGGCTAATTTGTTTATTAATCTTTTGTGCAGGACTGTGTCAAATGCCTTGCCAAAGTCTAGGTAGGCCATGTCCACAGCCCTCCCTGGTCTACTTTGTCACCCAGTCAAAGAAATCAATTAGATTTGTTTGACATGACCTTCCTGCTGTGAATCCATGCTGCCTTGGGTCCTGTGCCCCACTGGCCTCTAGGTACTCAACAGTTCTTTCCTTCAGTAGTGATTCCATCATTTTCCTACCACTGAGGTCAAACTGACAGGTCTGTAGTTTCCTGCCTCTGTCTTGCTCCCACTTTGTGAAGGGAATCACATCTGCCCTTCTCCAGTCCTCAGGTACCACATCATCCCCCATGATTTATTAAAAGGGTAGTCAGTGGTGTTACTAGTTCTTCCTTAGTTCTTTTAGAATTCTGAGGTGAATTCCATCAGGCCCCATTGCTTTATCCACTTTCAGTTTTAAGAGTTCTTTCAGAACCCTTTCTTCTGTGAAAGGACTACTATCAACCCCCTTATCCAGAGTGCTTCTATTGACTGGATTAGGTATCTCCCCCTGCTTTACCATTGTGAATACTGAGCAAAAATATTTGTTCAGTATCCCTGCTTTTTCACTGTCGCTCTCTGCCCAACCACCTTCCTCTTTATTCAGCCTCAGTATCCCTGCCTTCATCTTTCTTTGCTCCCTAATGTACCTATAAAAGGTTTTATCCCCCTTCTTAACTGAGTTGGCTATCTTTTCCTTGGGCCTTTGCTATTCTGACTGCCTTCACCGCTTCCTTCTGCTTTAACTGGTACAGTTCTCTGTCCTGCTCCTTCTGTGTTTCCTTATAATTCCTGAATGCTATCTTTTTCTCCCTTACCTTCCCCGCCACTTCTTTTGAGAACCATAGTGTTTTTTTCTTTTATTTTGATTTGTTTATTTGCTTCACACAAAGGCTTGCTGCCTCTGTGATGGCAGTTTTGATGTTTCCCCATTGTTGCTCCACTCCACCTTCTTGCCTGTTTGCTAGTGCTTTTCTGAGGCACTCTCCCTTTTGCCAAAATCAGCCCTCCTGAAGTCCAGTACCTTCACTTTTGTGTGGTTTGACTCTACAGCTAAGTTTATTGTGAACCACACTGTTTGGTGGTCACTTGTTCCCAGATGGCTACCCACTTCAAGATCAGAGATCCTCTCTCCATCCCCATTTGAGAGTACCAGGTCTAAGGTTGCTCCCTCCCGAGTGGGTTCCAAAACTAGCTTTCGGAGGCATGCCCCCTGTAAGGAGTCGAAAATGGCCCTGCTCTTGGATGTGGCTGTGGCAAAGGTGCTCCAGTTAACAAATGGCATATTCAGGTCCCCCATCAGCAATATCTCCCCTTTCTCTGCCATCCCAAGGATGGCTTCTATCATTTCCTTGTCCATTTCCTCCCCCTGAGACGGGGGTCTGTATACAACCCCTGTGTGGATTGTGGAGCCATTTCCAGTCTCCAGGGTGACCCACAGTGCTCTCTCCTCCCTGTTTGCCCTTTAGTTCTGTTGCTTTGATCCCTTCCCTTACATAGAGAGCTACTCCTCCTCCTCTTCTTCCCTCCCTGTCCCTCCTGTAGATTGTGTACCCTGGTATGTTGACATCCCAGTCATGGTTCTCTGTGTACCATGTTTCTGTGACTGCCACAATATCCAGGCATCCCTCTTCCATCAAGGCCACCATTTTGGGGAGCTTTTTGCCTAGACTATGGGCATTTGCATATATCCCATGATGCTTTGCATTATGGAAGTATGTATGATGTTGTATTTCTTTGAAACTGGATTTGTTGCCAATGCCTTTTGGAGTAACCCTTTTTTCAGTGATTCTGCATTGAGGTTCTTTGTTTTTAAATAGTTTTTTTTTTTTTTTGGAGCCCCCACCACCCAAGCAAACAAGGACCACATGGAGTGGAGGCTGAATCTCAACTTGTAAGTTACATCAGAGATCAGAGTCACTAGGTGCTGGCTAAGTGCAGAGAAAGGACATACATAGTCTGTTGCTGCAAACTGATGTACTGAAGAAGGAATATGCCATTTCTAAAGGTTATTTGCTGTATTTTGAATAAACATCACACAGAGATTGTGTGTTGAACCTGAAGTTCGGTGTCTGGTCCATCTGTTATCCCATAACCCCTCCACAGGGGGCTGCAGCAATAAGTACACTTCATACATCTACCCTGGCAGCCATTGTTTGTGCCATCCATGCCCTGGTAATTATTGGAGGCCGGAGCCACCGCTAGAAGGGAGGGCAAATTGCTTCCATTTGTAATGTGTTAGAGGGCTTTGCAATTTTTGTTTATTATTGGTAACAGCTGGCATTGCTGTTGTGAACGTGCACACAGACACACAGACATACAAACAGCTGTCTCATTTAGGAACACATACAGTACATACTCACTGTGCCAGCATCCGTGTACACACAGCTTGCGCTCCTTCTCATTAGTTTCAACCACAACTATTGAACAACATATATTACAAAAGACCACCACAGGGAACTGAAGTGTGTTCTAGGCAAAGCCAGAAGTGTCAGCCACCAGCATTTTATTTGTGAAGTACATGCTCTAAGATTTTGTTCTCAGAAAAACGTACCAGATTTTCACACAAACACACACACACACACACACACTACTGATCCCTGAACATACTTGATGGTAGAAAAACATGTACACACTGCCAGATACAAATATATCTATGTATATACACACACACACACACGTACACACTTGCAGACTGTTGGCCCAGGCACAAGTCCCCTTTCCATTGACACATTTAGAAAATCCACTGGGGAAGGGTTGAAGGGACACAGAACCACATTTGCAAAGCTCTACATCCACAGACTCCCCAAATATATTTTCATAAGTCTTGTTTCAGCCTTGATGCACCTAGGAGAATATTTAAATGCTAACTTAACCAGTTTGACAAATGACCATGTGTTTGATCTACAGTATGTGTCATCCCTTCCTTTCTCACATCAAGTCACACTAAAGAAGGTGTACCACTCTGTAGCATGCTATGATGATGTACTGCAGTGTAGTGAATTCACTCATGGAAAATGGGCAGTGTGACTACTGTGATACTTTGAGCAGGGCCCCTAGTGCTCTGCGGCACTTCGTCTTGATTTCTGCGGAAGGACTGCTAGATTTCTGCGGCAGCATTTTGTGATTTCTGCAGCATGATTTATTCATTTCTGTGGCAGACTGCAATCCTGCCATTGGCTAAACTATGATGTAGCGTCACTGATGACATTACACACCAAGCGTAGAGGAGGGGCTTCAAGATAAAGGAGATGAAGAAGGGAGCAGTGCATTATTAAAAATCTGTGTATTTGAATGAAAATTCACCACGAACATTGAATCAATGACTTCTGCCACACTACTTATATTCTGCAGCATGATGCAGAGTATGTTGAAAATTCCACAACCATGGAATTGCATAATTCCAGGGGCTTTGACTCAGAGAGTCTTAGATTCTTAGCTATCTGTAGCTGAGCCACACGTTTTGCTAACAGTAACATAGAAACATAGAAGTTGACGGCAGATAAGGACCTCAAGGCCCATCCAGTCTGCCCATTTCTTTTTCTACGTTATAAATGTGCCATCGGCCTTTGCTCTGTCAGTGGCCTATCTATTCATAGTCATTTGTATTGCTCCCTTATGCCTATCCCATGCCTGTTTGAAGCCCTGCACTGTATTCATAGCCACCACTTCTTGTGGTAAGCCATTCCGTGCATCCACCACCCTTTCTATGAAAAAGAATTTCTCACATTCCCCTTAATCGGCCCTCTAATCTCATGCTGTGTCCTCTTGTCCTGCTATTTTCTTATATTTAAACATGTTAGACTCTTTCACCTTGTTAATGCCCTTAAGGTGTTTGAATGCCTCGATCATATCACCTCTCTCCCTCCTTTGCTCAAGGGTATACATATTGAGCTCTGTTAATCTGTCCTCATATGTCTTCTGATGCAGTCCCTGCACCATTTTGGTTGCCCTCTCTGGACTGCCTCAATCTGGTTAAT
Source organism: Neoceratodus forsteri (assembly GCA_016271365.2). Taxonomy (NCBI): domain Eukaryota; kingdom Metazoa; phylum Chordata; order Ceratodontiformes; family Ceratodontidae; genus Neoceratodus; species Neoceratodus forsteri. The sequence goes on from CM057449.1 coordinate 1,807,717,290, forward strand.
GTCCTTGTGAAGGTGTGACCTCCAATACTGCGCAGTACTCCAGATGGGGCCTAACAGTGTCTTGTAAAGAGGATTATTACCTCCCTCTTCGACTTGTGATACCCTACTAATACACCCTAACACCCCCTAGCCTTACCTACTGCTTTAGAGGTCTGCTTGGATGATTTCAGGTCATCATTGATGATGATGCCCAAGTCTCTTTCTTCCTTTGTGACTGCTAGCAACTCCTCCCAGCCTATAGGTGGCTTCAGGGTTTCTCTTCCCTATGTGCATGATTTTGCACTTCTTTGCATTAAACCTAGTTGCCACTCTTCTGACCATTTTGCTAGTTTATCCAGATCTCTTCTCATTCCGCCCACCCCATCTGGATCATCTACTCTGTTGCAGATCTTGGTGTCATCTGCAAACAGACAAGCCTTACTCTCTAGTCCATCTGTAAGGTCACTAATGAAGATGTTGAAGAGGACTGGCCCCAGAACTGATCCCTGAGGTACCCCACTTGTGACTTGCATCTCTTCTGACTGTATACCATTTACCACCACTCTCTATTTTCTGCCCGTCAATCAGTTTGCCACCCAGTTGACCAACTTCGACCCACCCCGAGCCTGCCTAGCTTATTTATCAATCTTCTATGTGGAACAGTGTCAAAAGCTTTGCTGAAGTCAAGGTAGGCGACATCAACTGCTCCCCCTTGGTCCAGCACTCTGGTTACCCAGTCAAAGAAATCTATGAGATTAGTTTGACAGGACCTTCCTTTTGTAAACCCATGCTGTCTTGGATCCTGTGCCCCTATGGATTCCAGGTGTTGCACTATCCTTTCCTTAAGGAGTGCCTCCATAATCTTGCCCACTACTGAGGTAAGACTGAGGTAAGTACTCAATTAGATTCAGTAAATTGTAGAGTTGACATCACAGAATCTTTGGATTGTGACATTGGTTTGCTATGCAGCTGTTATAAGTTGGATTGGCATCAGCACATCTGTGTTGGACTGTGCATGTTTTTTTTTACTTTCAACCCCACCCCTAACATGCCACTTACCTCTGCTGCTGGCATCATTATCAGGGCCGAGGTGACTGTATTGTGATGGCATGCTGTGGGGCTCCCACTACTGGCATATTTCAGGGGCATTGGCTGTGATTACTACTATAATGTGGACAGGTGGTGACACTTTGGTTGGTATTCTGGTATGGGGACACTTTGGTTGGTATTCCGGTATGGGGACACTTTGGTTGGTATTCTGGTATGGGGACACTTTGGAAAGCATTATGGTGGCTGCGGAGGGGAGGATCGTGATGCTTCATTCCAACTACCCTTCTGTATCCACTCTGATGTACTGCTGTGGGCCCACAAACAAAGATCTTCTGTGAGGGTATCACTTGCATCAGGCCCCACCTATAGAACTATAGTTGCCAGGCACTATGACCACATGGAAAGTTTTTGGCTAGCAGTCTGCTGGGGGCACCCATGATGATGTCAGCCAATGACGTCCATCCTATATAAACATGTACGACCCGCACCCTCCTCAGTTCCCCCTTCCAGAGATCATATACAGAGGACCTCCTCCTGGGGAACTGAGGGAGAGCTATAGGTTCCCACTACTAAGTAGAGTGAAACAGCAGGTAGACTGTTCTGGAGAGAGAGAGAGAGAGAGAGATATATATATATATATATAGAGAGAGAGAGAGAGAGAGAGAGAGAGTGAGAGAGGAACATAGAAGCCCTGCAGCTAAGGGGAACAGAGGGTGGGATGGCATAGCCTGATATAAGAGATCCTCTTGAAGATCTACTGTTATGGTAAGTTCTTATATAACAGTACTATCTTCATCGAGGGTATGTCTTACATCAGGCCACACCCATGCAACGAGTCCCAAGCAGTACTGACTGAGAGACAGTCTAGGTGACTGGATCTATAGGCCAAAGACAGGAGGCCTTGAAGCACAGCCAGGATGAAGCCTTCCCTTCTTCTAGAGGCAATGTCCAGACTGCAGTGTTTAGTAAAAGTGTGAACAGTACTTCAAGTTGCAGTGGCACATATGTCTGCAGCTGACACGTTCCTGAAACAGACAACAGAAGTGGCCATGCCTGTGGTAGAATGGCTACGCACAACCCCAGGAAGTTCCTTACCATACTTACTATAACAGAAGATAACACAACTGGCCAACAAGCTGGACGGGCACTGTTTAGATGTGGCCTGATGCAAGAGATCCTCTTGAAGATCTACTGTGACAGTAAGTTCCTACGTAACTATACTTTCCCTTCCCAAGGCAGTACGCTTAGGAATCATGTGGGGACTCAGGTGAAGGCATATTCCCACTGGGAGGGAATGAAGGTACACAGTTTTGGGTCTCAGACACAAAGACCCCCTCATACCATTACAGTTAGAGAAATGGCAGGGGAGAGGATAAAGGCACGCAGTTTTGGGGCTGTTACACAAAGTACCCCTCATGCCACTACACTTAAAGAAACTAAAGGGAAGAGATTAAGGTCCAGTTTCTGGACTCAGATGCAAAGTCCCCCTCATGCCATTGCACTTAGAGAATCTGCAGGGAGGGCGATGAAGGCACATATTTTTTGGCTCAGATTCAAAGTCCCCGACATTACACTTGAAAAAACAGTAGGGAGGGGATGAAGGCACAGTTTTGGTGTTCTGACGCAAAGTGCCCCTCATGCAATTACATATATATGAATAGCAAGGTGAAGGGACTCCACATTTGAGCCTTATCCCTGATTTTTCTGACAGGAGGTTCAAAAGTATGCATACAGATAGAGTACTTGGATGCTATGTAAGGAAAAAGGTCCATCTCCCCATACAACGCACAGGGGAAATGCCAGACCTCGCCCAACAACTCACACCGAAATCTGGCCAATGGAAAATCATGTACACAAATGCTCACAGTCTGGGAAACAAGATCCCAGATCTGCAGGCAATAATGACAGAGGATAAACTGGACATAGTAGCCATTAGTGAGACATGGTTTACCAGTAACCACACTTGGGAGACTTCAGTACCTGGCTATGTACTGTTCAGAAGAGACCAAAGTGCAAAAGGAGGGGAGTTGAGTGGCCCTTTATGGCCATGAAAATATAAAAGCTACAGAAATTCAGAATACACATAAGGAGCCAGAAGAACTGTGGGTCACCCTGGAAACAGGAAATGGGACAGCCATACGAACTGGGGTTGTCTACAGACCTCCAGACCAGGGGGAGGATATAGACACATTACTGTTAGAAGATATACAAAACATGACAGCTAAGGGGGAGGTTCTGATAATGGGAGACTTCAACATGCCAGATACAGATTAGTCAATACCACCAGGAACATCTGCCGGAACTAGACACATGGTGGATTCCCTGCAGGGGAAGGGTCTCAAACAACTGGTACAACAACCCACAAGAGACAGGGCTATCCTAGATCTAGTACTGACTAACAGGGAAGGGATCACAGATCTTCAGGTAGAAGGTCACCGGGGGGGCCAGTGACCATCACATGGTATGGTTCAGTTTGGCCACTACAATTAAATCATCCCATTCCAAGGCAAAAATATGGGACTTCAGAGGAGCTGACTTTGATAAGCTGGCCAACAGAGTTAAGCTAGCCCTGGCAAAAAGAAATATAGACGAGGGGGTACAGGCAAAGTGGGCAAGCATTAAGGATGCAATACTTGAAGCAACATCCCATTGTGTTAGAGAGAAAAGGAAGTGCAAAAGAAGAAGGAAATCACTTTGGTTCTCAACAATAGTAGCAGAAAAGGTTAGCCCATTTCTTTTTCTACCTTATAAATGTGCCATCGGCCTTTGCTCTGTCGATGGCCTATCTATTCATACTCATCTGTATTGCTCCCTTATGTCTATCCCATGCCTGTTTGAAGCCCTACACTGTATTCATATCCACCACTTCCTGAAGTAGGCCATTCCATGCATCCACCACCCTTTCTGTGAAAAAGAACTTCCTCACATTACCCCTTAATCGGCCTCCCTCTAATCTCATGCTGTGTCCTCTTGTCCTGCTATTTTTCTTATATTGAAACATGTTAGACTCTTTCACCTTGTTAATGCCGTTAAGGTGTTTGAATGTTTCGATCATATCACCTCTCTCCCTCCTTTGTTCTAGGGTATACATATTGAGCAGGACAAGAGGAGACAGCAAGAGATTAGAGGGAGGCCGATTAGGGGGTAATGTGAGGAAGTTCTTTTTCACCAAAAGGGTGGTGGAGGCATGGAACAGCCTACCTCAGGAAGTGGTGGATATGAATACAGGGCTTCAAACAGGCATGGGATAGGCATACGGGAGGAATACAGATGCGTATGAATAGATAGGCTATTGGCAGAGCAAAGGCCGATGGCATATTCATAAGGTAGAAAAAGAAATGGGCAGACTGGATGGGCCTTGCGGTCCTTATCTGCCATCAACTTCTATGTTTCACTTAAGGGGCTCCTATTTTTGCTGCCCCTCACAAAACAACCCTCCATAAGTGGGATGTCACATATAACAATATATGCCGGTATGCCTCGTCATCTCCTCATCTCAAGCATCACTGTCAACTGTACCATGACCTTAAATGGCCCTCTCCCTCAGCTTGCAGGCAATACTCTCTTGGCTCTTTCACTGATTCTATTATTAGAGAAAAAACTCCTGTCTCACTTGCTGCTTTACTGGCTCCTTTAAACTCTCATGGTCTTCAATCAGCAGACAAATCTCTACTTATTATTCCTAGATGTCGTACATCTAAAGGTTCTTGTGCTTTCCAATTTGTTGCCCCATAATTTTGAAACTCTCTTCCGTTAGTCCTTAGACAGTCAGAGTCCCATTATTGTTTCAAAAAAGAACTGCGCCGTTATTTATCTCTCGCTGATCCATGCACTTGTTTTGACCCCCACTTGATACCGTGGGGTTTCCCATGTTCCACATACCCAAAATGCCACTCCTTAATTTCACAAATGGTTCCCCCCTCATTTATTTCTCTCCCCCATCCTCTCACCTCTCAACTCCTTTCCCTTCACTCCCTGTGCCAGTCCTCCTACTCCCTCTCACTAGACCTACATTTGCTATTGTTTTAGAGTGCTTACCCTCGCCTGTCCCCTTACTGTATTTATGTTAACCTGTTTTGCTTTGTCAGTCCCTATACTAGTTGTTTCCAGCTCTAGTTGGTCTCAATGCACTGCCTGGTATACTTGCCTCCAGTAATATTTTGTTTACTTATGTTAAGTCATTGTATTCTCTGTTTTGTTGTATACTGTTCAAAAGTCATCATAATTGTCTCCTGACCTACCATCCCAAACTGTCTTAAATTAATGTAATATTGTCATGTTTTCTTTGTTGTACTCTCCCGGGTCTTTTCCTGAAAATAGTCATTTTATGGCTAGTGCTCCTACTCGGTTAACAAAAACTAACTAAATAAATAAACATTGTAAACATGATAGATCTCATTTATGAAATCCTATCCAAAATGTAATTTTGCAGCACGAGTGTGAAAAGACTCTTTGGACAGGATTTGAAAATGACATGTCATGTTCATGACATGGGGTACGAAAATGGAAGTGTTATGTTTGTAGAGTCACAATCTGATATAATAGTAAAGCTAAGATTAAACATTGAAGAATTTCAACATTTCTTCATAACTTTGTTGGTTTTTAAGATTCTGACACCAAACTTTCAACATAGTCTTATTATGACCCCACCTTATGATCAAGACTAATTGGAATTTGTTTCAATTCCATCTGAAAGGTGATTTTTGCAGATCGACTGCGAAAACATGCTTCAGAGGGAATTTGATAAATTACATCTGCCTTGTTCATAGGTGAGTTAAAAAAGGCTATATTGAAAATAAGGGGTCAAAATCTGGAAAAATAGTAAAGTTATGAGTAAACGTTGAAGAAGTTAAACGTTGCTTCACAATTTTGGTGTTTTTTTTAGATTTCGACCTCCAATTTTCAACATAGTCTTTTTATTATCCCACCTTCTGATCAACACAGGTGATAATTTTTTAAATCCTGTTTGAAATGTGATCTTGCAGAGTAACTGCAAAAACATGTTTGTTTGTTTTTTTGAAAAATTTCACCTACGTGGTTCATGAACTGTGGTTATAAAAGGCCATGTTGAAAATCTGTGGTAAAAGTATTAAGAAATTACAAAGTTATGACTAAAAGTTCAGAATGCAGCCATTAGCCAAATCTACCTTGTTTTCAATCACTGCCCAATGGAGTTTATAAGGAGCAGGACATTCGAAAAGGAGTAACACTCGACCGGATAGGTGAATATGGGGTGGGGGTAGTGGGTGCTGAGAAGGGGTGATGGCGTAGGGGGCAGAAGTCATCGGTGGACCATTTTCTTGTTTAACAGGTTTACAGATGGGGCACGGAAGAAGGATCAGGAGATGGGTGGAATACTTGTCAGTGGGAGGGTGTTTTCTTCTACAGATGGGGTATGGGGAAGGATTGGGAGGTGGGTGGGATACTTGGCAGTGGGAGGGTAATTTTATTTTACAGGTGGGACATGGGAAAAGATTGGGAGGTTGGTGAAATACTTGGCAATGGGCGGGTGTTTATTTTTATGAAAGGGTTTAAGGATTGGGAGGTGGACAGGAAACTTGGAAGAGCGATTCACGTATACTAATTATGTGCTTTGTCTCCACTGCATGGAGCAAACATTTGTGATGCATTCAGTGTCCGGTGACACCCTTCCTGAGCCCTTGTATTCTCTTCTCCAATCACAATACGTCAGTGTAGCTGTTGCTATACAGCTGTATGCAGCTGTAAAATTTGGCACCCTTGTCAGATGCAAGAATGAAAACACTCTGAAGGCCCCGCCCACCACCTCAAGTAAAGCACACCCCTCATCTGTCCTCAATTCCGCTTCTTCAGTTTCTCCTAAATTGAACATTTCTGCCACTGAAAAGGGATGTGAATAATAGTTACTTTAGTTCTAGAGCGCTCTCAGAAAAAAATGCTTTTACACAAAGCCACATACCGTATAAACGTCGACACATATTACCATTTTTTAAAGATCTGTCCCTGATTTGGCTCTTTTGTCCCTGATAATTTTAAGCCATGTTTGTTGTGAGGTACGTGGTTGAGCGGTCTTAGGCAATGAAGGATGAGGAGAGGTCTTTGCTGCCCCAATACAATCCTGCCTTCCACCACCCCAAGAGTCCGTTTTTCAAATGTCTTGTGGATGCCACAAGTCCCTAGTGGTGCGGCACTCTTTTGGCACTGATTGCGATTTTCATTCAATGCGCCAGATGCTGCAAGTTAGACCAGCTCCCCCCTGGTCTAACTTGTTCCATTTGGGGGACCCTTTTTATGGGGCTTGCACCAAAGCTTTGGTGCAAGCTGCCATAAATTGTGGAAAATGTCACAACTGCACCAAATGTACTAAAATTGAGTGCAGTTGCGTCAAAGGAGTTTGGTGCAGTTGCATCAAACATCTGGGTTGATGCAAACCCTGTGTCAGCCTTTGAAAATTGGCCCCAAGTTTCCCTTAATCTTTAATAGTCGTAAGTGCTTTTTACCTGACAAATGTCTGCTTGAGTCGATGTAGCAATTCCTAACTTCCTGCCGGATTTTCTGGCACACCTCCCTAAGTTGTGGGTCATCACCTACAATAGTCATGACAAGAACTTCCAACTGGCTCTGATTGCAGTATCAGATTCACTCTCCCTCATCTCCAGGGAAGGCCCAGCCAGAGAGAAGAGCTGCTCCATGCTGCTGTGGAGGTCTGACAGGGCCAGAGAGAAGAGACACTTTTTACAGCTGAGGTGGCCAGATAGGGCCAGAGAGAAAAGTTGCTCCATGCAGCTTTAGCGTACTGATGGGGCCAGAGAGAAGAGAGACCCTGTATGGCTGTGGAAGCCTGACCTGGTCAGAGAGGAGCCGCCTCATGAAGCTGTAATGGAGGCCCAACAGGGCTAGAACAGGGACTTTGTGTGGCTGTCTGTAGGGATGGGCCAGGAGAGGGTGCCACTGGACACCAGTGGAAAGCAGTAAGGAAGACCACAGGAATCTGGGAGTCTCTCATGATCCTTACAACTAATCTCACAAGTGCGGGCCTGCCCACTCCATTCTGGCTCCTGCTGTTTCCTCATTGCTCCTTATTCCCATTGAGAGCACAGTGCCTACAAGGATGAAGAGAGCAAAGAGCACATTCACATGTTAGCCTCCGTGTTTTTTGAGATGTTCTCTGCTCACTCAAGGCACTTTCAAACACCATTCTTGGATCATCCAGTCCTATCACTGCAGCTTGTTAGTAACAGTAGCAGTATTTGCAACTTACTACCAGAAATTGTACACACCAGATCTCACCCCCGTTCAGGCTAAAATACAGTAGAGCAGTTCCTTGAAAAAGTTCAGCTACCACAGATAGAAGAAGGCAGTCAACCCTGGAAAAGGATACTGGCCAAAATAATGTTTGTAATGCAGTGAAAAAACTTGATGTACAGAAGAGCCCCAGTCCCTAATGGCTTTTCTTCAGAGTTACATAAAAAATATAAAGATATTTTATCTGCATAGGATTCACCCCTCCCATGCCCCTCCCTCCCAAATTCATCCAGATCAGATCTTTCCCATCTCAGGATCTACCTTCATTACTTGCTGACCTGATGGAAACTGAGCCCCCCCCCCCCATTCTAGCTGCCAGCAACATTAACACAGCCCTTGAGTCTTTTAAATCCAGACTCTTTTCAGCCAGGGATCATCAGGCCCCCCTGAGGAAAACTCGGGCCCATGGTTCACAGCTCCCTTAGATCACAGCAGAGTTGCTGGCCTGTCACCATGCATGTGACCTTGCCTGGCAGACCCATAAGTCCACTGGCTCCCCAACTGACCTTTTTAAATATAAGACCACTTCACAATGCCTGCATTAGAGCTACTAGGCTTGCAAAGGCTGACTGCATTGCATCCACGCTCCAGAACAACCTTAGCCACCCCTCAAAGTTCTGGAAATTCATTCACATCCTCTTCTTCCTGCCTTCTCAGCCCCTTCCCCCTATTGTTAAAGTGGATGACTTCCCTATCTCTGATCCTGCAGCAGTCACCTCCTCTTTTAACTCCTTTTTCATCACCTGTGCCCTCTCCCTCCTTCCTTCCACCTCCCCTTCCCCACACTCCCTCCTCTTTTGCCCCAACCCACTCTTCCCCTCACTCCTTCTCCCATATTACACCCTCTTTAACCCTCAAGGCCCTCTTAGCTCTTAACTCACACAAAGGAGGGAGCCTCAGTGGCATTGACCCCACACTCTTGTCCTTCTCTGCCCTGGCCATTGCCCTTCTCATCACCCAACTCCTAAACTGCTCCTTGCCACTTGCTTCAGTCCCTGATCTGTGGAAGCAGGTCACAGTCACCCCTATCTCAAAGGCAGTGTCCTCCCTCCCTCCCTCCCTCTCTCAAACCACCTGATCTCCCTCCTCCCCAGTTTGGCTAAACTTCAAGAACACCTTATCCTTTTCCAACTCTCCCTTTTCTTGGACAACTCCTCCTCTTTCTTCTCTCCCTTCCAGTCTGACTTCAGGAAATCCAGCTCCACCACCATCTCCCTCCTTAGGCTCACTGACTCCATCCATTCCAACATGCAGAAGGGGCTGTTTATCGCTGCCATCTTTGTCAGCCTGGCCAAAGCCTTCAACACTGTTGTACACCCTATCCTCCTGGCCAACCTATAAGTGGCTGGGCTGTTCTCCTCCTCCTCTGTTGAGTGGTTTCATTCATATCTTGAGGGTTGGACCCAAACTGTCCATACTGGTGATGACATCTCCCCTCCTCTCCTTATATGCTCTGGCATCCCCCATGGATCTGACCTCGGTCCTTTCCTAGTCTCCATTTTGCTAAATGCCCTTCCCCTCATCTGCACCTCTGCATCGATTCACATGTACCTGTACATTGATGACAACGTTCTATATGCCTCTGGTTCCTCTGCATTTGATTTCACAACCCGACTCCAGCTGGATTCCAACAACATTCAACACTGGTTTTGGGCCAAGCAGTTGTCCCTCTGCATAAAAAAAATGGTTTCCTTAGGTTTTGGCACTAGGCAGGGACTTGCAAGGCCCCCCCTCCCCTTCCGCATCCTTGATGGTGGTTGTGATCCTCCTTTAAATATCTCTGGGTATGGTTGGGATTGTCATCTAGTCTTCCCTTCTCACAAGGATACCATCCATCAGAAGCTGCACCCTAAACTTGGAATAGTTTACAAAAACAAAGCAAGTATCCCACTTCCTGCCTGTAGAGAGCTTGTTACAAAGGTGATTCTTCCTGTCTTCGATTACAGTGACATTGTATATAGTGCTGCTCCCAAGTCCACCTTTGCCAGGCTGGATCCCCTCTTTCACTCCTACTGCCAATTCACCCTGGATTGCCTCCCAAGAAACCACTACTGTTCCCTGTATGCCTCTATCTCCTTGCCCTCCCTTGATGCCAGGTGCCTTGCTCACTTTACCACCTTTGTTTCCAAATGTTCTGGCTTGGCTCCCTCATCCCCACCTGTCCTCTCTCCTCTCCTCTCCTTCTATCTCCTAATCCCTTTGCAGCTCTAGCACCCACTCCCCCCCCCCCACCAATAAAATCATCTGCTGGTCAAGCTGCTTTCTCCTTTTGCTTCATCAGACTTTGGTGGATCTTCCCCATAGCTAATCGCAATGCATCCTCTTTCTTATCACTAAAATCCCTCCTCTGTGAATTCACTACTCGCTTCTGCAATTTCTATTTTTCGTAGGCTGGTCTCACTGCTCCTCCCCCAAATTATTACCACCCTGTACTGCCCTGATTTATGGGTCCCCTATTCCCCTTGGTTTCATCCCTGTTGTACCACTCCCTTCCCCTTCTGCCCTATTTACTGGTCCCCTATCCCACTTGGATTTGTGCCCAGTATAGACACTATCTTCCTTCCTTCCCTCGCTCATTTTGCTGCCAGTTGCACTTTAATGAACAGTTGCTATTGGTAGTGCTATTTATATGCTATGTTTTGCAGTACCTGAACACTGTGCTGTCTCTTGTCTACCATGTCCTTTTTATTATTGGTATAATTGTAACAGTATTGATGTAAACTTATTACTGCACCCTCCTCAGCCCCTTTACCATGGACGCATCTGGAAACAAGCTATTATACTGTAGCTCAGTATGTTTTTACTCATGAAACTCTTGAAATAAATATATACATGCGTTTTAGCATCGCATTTAGGGAAAGAGGAAATTGTTTAACCAGAAAAGACACACTAAGCCGGAGCTTGTTTTCAGATGTGACCTGGGAGCACAAGGAAGTTAAGTGACTTGCTCAGGGTCACACCATATGCAAGTGGTGGCCATGAGATTCAAACCCAGGTCTCCAGGTTTGCAGCTCAGTGCCCTAAACCACAGCACTATACTGCCTCCCCACAGTGCTATACTGCCTCCTTGCATTTAACAGGGTTCTTAAACTTACGGAACAAAAAAAAAATACAGTAGCTAATTTTTTAATTTTTACTATTGTGACACTTATTCTAAAAAGGCAGACATTTTCAGAAATGTGACTCATATAGGCTGATAGTCCATCTAAGTGTGGGTTATAAGATTTAAAAAAAATAGCAACCAGGTTAGAAACCATTATCAATACAATCATTAATTTTGATCAAATGGGCTTCATTAGAGGAAGGAGACTTGACAATAATATTATGAGGGCACTAAATACTACACATCAGTCAGATAATACAGACTCAGCTGTTTTACGCTGAATGCTAAGAAGAAACTTTTGGTGTAATATATTTATTAATTTTCAACAAAAAAAAAACATACACAGACATACAAGCTACTACACAAATTAGTCCATTTACAAGATAGCTACTGTATGAAAATAAACACTACTTTGAAGTCCAAATACATGATCTAGAATTTGATACAGTAAAGAATATTATATAAAAAACTTTAAAAGACCTTAATAAAGATGAATTCCATTCCTGAAAAACAAAAATCAGGGGTTATTAAAACCAATTACAGTCTACTGAATTTCTTCTAGTTATTCTGCAAGGTCAACCACAATTCAAAATATCCTGGAACCAAGTTAATCTTATGCCCACAGGGGTATCATCCATGCCAGGGTACTCAGCCTTGGTAGATCATGTTATTTTTGATCAGCAAATCCCTTGATACAGAATTCAGGCTTCCATAGCCATGAGGACATTCAAGAAGGGCTCCCATACTGCCAGTGATCTCTCCTCCCTATCCTTGAGGAAGTAAGACAATCTCTCTAGTGCTAGAATTTGGATGACCAGTGTCTTCCACTGTTATATTGTGGGTGTAACGTAGGAGACCCATGTGTTAAGTATACATTGCCTGACAAGAGAGAGGAGAACCCTCATCCATCTCAGCAAAGGTGCCCAACCCTCACCCTCTACCACTTCCATACCCAAGAGCAGGGGAACCAGCTTAGTAGGAATATGGTGCCCCGCCATAGTAGATATTTCAGTGGCCACTCCCTTCCAAAATTGTTCCAACCTGGGGCAAGCCCAAAAGTAATGTATATACGTGCCCAAGTCCCTCCCACATCTGCCACACACTGGAGAGATCTAGGGATTAATCTTATGTAATAATACTGGGGGCGGTATAAACGATGTATGTATTTGTATTGAGATTCTTTGTGCCTATTACATATTAAAAGCCCCATATGTAATTGTAAAACCGCCCTTCAGTCCTCTTCTCCAATACATACACCCCAATCCCACTCCCATGAGGCTTTGCTTTTATTTGTCAGGTCAGGAAGAAGTGTTCTATCCTGTTTCACTGCTTTTTGGATTCATCCCTTCCCATTAAGTCTTGCCTGGTAAACCAGTTGCTCTAGTGCCGCTGATGGGAGTGCCTCCACCAGATTCTTCCACAAGCTTCTTCCATAAGCCGTCACCTGTAAATAACAGAAGTGGTGTAAAGTCGGAAATCCTGTTTTCTCCTGCAAGCCCGCAAAGGAGCACATGCCCATTTGGGCATAGAGGTACCCCTGTCTCCTTCCATTCTGTAAAGACTTTGTCATTTATGCTAGTTAAAAAGTAAGGATTACGTGCAACAAGCACAAATAAGGTATTATCCCCTAAGACATCCCTATGTTTCTGCATTAATTCCCATGCTTCTAGGGTCCATACCACCATGGAGTTGGGAGGCCTGTTGCACATACTGTATATGTTTTCCTACCCCCTTTGGTCAGACACGCTGAGAGACAGCTGGGACTCCCTTGCTGTTTCAGATCTAGCCAGTTCGCTGCCGAATCACAATTATCCCAATGGTGAATATACCATAGTTGAATTGCTAAATAGTAACCTTTCAGGTCCAGGATGTTCAGCACCCCCGTTGAGTCAGCTTTTAGATGGTTTAAGCTCATCATATGGTGCTTTCCTTGCCAGAGAAATGTGGCAAAACCCTTTTCCAAACTTTTTAAGTCTAGTTTTGTAAGGCATATAGGGATCATTTGCATTATGTACAGAATTCTTGGAAGGATATGAGGTGAACCCTTCCTAACCATGAGAGAGGGAGGGCCCTCCATCTTGTCAGGTCCCCCAGGATGGCGCTAAGGAGGGGTTTATATTTGATCTGATGCAGGGAATTTAGATCTTTACCTACTCAAATCCCCAGTTATTTAGTAGCATTCTTAACTTCTGTCAAGTTCCAACTGTCTTTTGATTTCCATTCTTGGCTACAGCCCAAATATAGGAGTTCTGACTTATTAAGATTAATCTTGTAACCTGAAAAAGTGGCAAACTCTTCAATCTCTTGAAGTACATTGGGCATGGAACGCCTGGGGTCTGTTATATATATGTAAATCAGAAAAACCTTTTGATGGAGTCGACTTGTCCTTTCTGAAAAAGTTCAGAGCTTGGATCACCTGGATTTATAAACAGTATAGGGCTTCAATAAAAACTAATTATACAGTATCTGAGAGAATCAGACTACAATTATACAGAGGCACTAAGCAAGGCTGTCTGCTTTCTTCATAACTATAATAATAGAACCTTTTGCTCAGGCCATTTTGGAAATCAGCAAATCATGGATATTAGCACAGGCAAACAGGAAAATAAAGCTTCATTATATGCAGATGACATCTGTCTTTCAAATGTTACGCCCAGTCTACCCAAACTTCTTAAGCTTGTGAATGAGTTTTGTGTCAGGATATAAGGTAAACGAGCAAAACGGAGAACACTTTTTAACAATAATAAGGACACTATAGACACTACAAAATTAATTCAGCCACATCGAGGCAAAGATAAAGAAATCATTGACTATCCAGGTATTAAAATAACTAAAAATCTTGCAAGGCTATATAAGGAAAGTTATCCTCCTCTGTTGGTAAAATTTCATTTGGCTTGAAAAGGGAATCTGGCCAAAAGTACAACATTGCAGAATTAGAATCAGCATATATCTAGTAAGCGTCATAGCAAAACTTAGATCCCTTAAGTTACTACATTTCAAAGTTATGAGTCATTTTGCAACCCTGATTTCACTCTTTGTTCAAAAACGCCAGTTTCACTGAAGAGCTATTGAAGATGTAACAACCAGAACTCACAGCCTAGTCCGCTCTGTCAACAACCTTTAATAAACTATAATTGTAGTCATCATTTGAAAAAAACTGACTCAGGGTTGGGTACAGTGCATACATTTCCAGAATGTTCAAATGCATGGTACCATACTTTAGAATCCAGCAGGCATTGGTTTTGGAATTCAGAACTGGACAAAGCTAAGGAATATCAAGGTGGTGCATAATTTCAAAATATTGGGGGGGGGGGACATGAAATCTCGGAATGTGGTAGGGATGCACAATCTTGAAATGTAACAAGGATGTGCATCTAGGAATTTGGCAGGAATGACAATTTTGGCATATAGTGGGGACGCACACTGCTGGAACGTGACAGGGCACACACCATTTTATTCTGAAATTGCTTATCCCTGCCCATTCCAGAACTGTATGCACTCCCCACGTTTCAAAATTGTGCATCACATCCCCACCACATTCTGACATTTTGCATCCCTACCACGTTGGGATATTGTACGTTTCTGCCATTTTACAAAATTGCACATCCCCACCAGATTCTGAAGTTGTGTTTCAGTGCCATATTCTGAAATTGTGTTACCACCACATTCTGAAATTGTTCATCCTTGCCATATGCTGAAATTGAACCTCACCACCACACTCCAAAATTGTATGTCCCTGTCTGACACATTCTAAAATTGTATGTTTCATCCACATTCCTAAATTGTGCATCCCTGCAACATTCTGAAATTGTGTCACCACTACATGCCAAAACTGAGTATCAATCACATTCTGAAAATGCTTGTCCTCACCAGATTCCAAAATTATGCATTTCTGACAAATCTAAAATTGCATTTCCCAGCCACATTCCAAAACTGGGCAGCCCCACCACATTCTAAAATAGTGTGCCCCAGCCACATTTTTAAACTAGTACCTACCCGTCACATTCCTGAATTGGTTTTCACTGCCACAATTCAAAATTGCCCATCTTCATCACATTCCAAAAATATGCATCCCCTCCATAGGCCCTATGCACTAGTGCCTATGCGCTGCATATGTGCAGCTTGGAGGCATGCCTGTATCTGCATGCTGCACAGCAGGGTCCAGCGTATACTTGGCAACATTCACCACAGACGTGCTAGTGCCTTGTGCACTGGATCTCCCAGCCAACAGTGCACAACAAGGGGTGGTCCGGGGGCATGCCTGCTCTCCTTGCCATGCACAAAGGTGCCGCCTACTGGGCCAGGGCAGAAAACGGTACACAAGAGGGGGAACCTATCATAAATATTTATGCACCCCCCCCAACAGTTACCGGTTGGGTGCAGCTGCAATGAAATCCCCCAGCACACAGCTTCCCCAGCCCACTGGGCTGTTAGGGAGGACTGGGGGCAGCCACTTGGCTAGAACAGCAGTAGTTTACACAACCTGGGGTCCATGCCATCACAGGATCCCCTGCATGTGCACAGCGGGGGATCCACTCCGGGACCTGGAACAGGCATCTGATTAGATGCCCACCCATGCAGCCATGATCCATTCCTGTGCAGCTGTATGCCAGGGGTGGGGAGCAGGGGCATGGACAGGTGGCTGGCAATGGTGAATACCGGCCAGTGAGCACCTGTCCATGGGTGCAATGCTGCATGGGCCAGAGACGCATCTTATGCGCGTACCCACACCCGGTTTGTGCATAGGGGCCTACATTCCAATACTGCACATCCCCACCACATTCTGAAAATGAGTATCCTTGCCACATTCCAAAACTGAATGTCCAAGCCACATTCTAAAACTGCATCTGCACCACATTCCAAAATTGTGCATACCTGTCACACTCTGAAAATGCATTTCCCTGGCACACTCCAAAATTACCCATCCCACTGCATTCCAAAAACATGCATCCCTTCCACATTCTGAAACTGCATCTGATACCACATTCTGAAATGGTGTGTCCCACCCTCATTCCGAGATCCCGTGTCGATGCCACATTGTGAAGCTGCATGTTGCCACCACAATCTGAAATCAAATATCCCTACTGCATTCTGAAATTGTGCATCACCAGCACATCCCAACATTACACATCCATTCCACATTACATTCCTTATCCCTACCCCATTCTGCAACTACAGTATGTGTCTCCTGGTTACATGACAATTCATTACTGACAATTTGCTCTGCGACAGTTCAGTCCCTTCTGAATTTGGGGAAACATTCCAGGAAAGTTCATGTTTCTCACTGTAAAGTGAGTTAATAATCGAGGGGTGTCCAAAAATATAAATTAAATCTTGCTTCAGTATTTCATATGTGCAGGAGAGAGGAAGCGAATTGTTGCCGAGTGTATTGCCAATAAGAAATTGATGTAACGCCGTGTCTCTTGCCTTTTGAAATTGTACATCTCTGCCACATTATGACGCTGCCACATTCTGAATATCAGTGTCCCAGTGACATTCCAGAATGTATTCTGTGATTGTGCCACTGCTGCATTCCACAGTTGCAACCTGGGGGCATTCTGAAATCTAATCCCTACAGTATTGTAAAAATTACACACAACTTTGGCATTCTAAAGCCATGTTTGCCACTGCATTCCACCCCCCAGTCCCCTCACATTCTTGAGTGTCTTGCATCTACACCTTATGGAAATGCATGCCTAGTACCCACCTAGTGTCAGCTTTCCTTTTCAAGTGTTTACTACAACTGCAGTTTTCTGTAATGTGGGAGAAAAAAGTCCTTTAAGGTACCTTGCAGGGGGAAGGAGGGGTTCTCTTTTATTATGTTCCATAACACATTGCAACAGAAGGAGCTATTTCCCTTGTGTACCAATTTCTGACTCGGGGGAGAGCACAAATGGCCACATTCATGACAGACAACGGGCAAGGGGAGGCTCACTTTGAGATATCACAAAAGGAATGGGAACGGATCTGGAAAGGGTCCTTCAAGATCACGTCTTCCTCTAGGTGGCATGAGTTCACTTGGAAAGTCAAGACTAGATACTTTTATAACACCTGTTATTGAATCAAAGTGGGACCCCACAACCACATCATCCTGCTGGAGAATCTGTAGGGATCCACAGGGGCCACGTGGCCATATATTCTGGTCCTGTGTAACACTAGACCATTCTGAGAAGCAGTGATAAAAAATATTACAAAACATTTTCAGTGTGAGAAAACCCCCAACTTGCCCCAGTTTGCTTTTAGGTCTTAAGCCACCCTCAATAAAAAGTAAGGAAGCCATATACCAGTAGCATATCTGTGTCACGGCGGCAGCCAGAGCAATCACAAAAAGACGGTTGTAGACAGAACCACCCATGCTGCAAGACTGGAAAACAGTGATGGGTGAAATAGCTGAGATGGAGAGGCTGACCTTTAGGGTACAGAAGGGGAAGGAGAAATTGTTTAACCAGGAAAAGGCACACTAAGCCAAAACTTGTTTCCAGGTGTGACCTGGGAGCACAAGGAAGTTAAGTGACTTGCTCAGGGTCACACGGTATGCAAGGGGGGGCTGTGGGAGGGATTCAAACTCAGGTTTCCAGGTTTGCAGCTCAGAGCCCTAACCACTGCGCCATACTGCGCATCAACAGGGGGACCAGATGGGTACTGGCACAGAATGAGGGAGAGACAGATGAGATCCTGTGGAATGGTACTATAGCTAAATTGGGCAGTCACTTCTTATACTTGGGGACAAAGATCACATACAAATTGCTGGGGGGGTGGGGATCATGCAGACATAGCAAAGCAAACTTTATGTTTATAGCCCTTTTCTTGACACCAAGGCATTTTACAAGTGAACCATAAAACATATAAATTGATAAAATTACAGATATGAAAATTAATTAAAATCGTCTGGGAAAGCCATCTGAAAAAGATAAGTCTTAAATTCTGACTTAAATCTCTCGAGGGTCAGGCATTCTCTGAACCGACGAGGTAGAGAATCCCGCAGGGTAGGGTCCACAAAGGAAACAGCACGTGCACCAGATGTTTTCAAAAGTACCCTGGGAACCTCTAGCAGTCCCTCGCTGGTGGATCAGAGAGGGTGGAGGGGGCAGTAGGGAGTCAAGAGATCTTGCAGGTAGCTGGGTCCCAGTTCATATAGGGCTTTAAAGGTCAGAAGACTGACCTTAAAGGTGATCCACCACTGAATAGGCAGCCAGTGCAGTCCGTGCAGCACAGGTGTAATATGGCTGGTCCTAGATGTACCAGTCAATAGCCTGATTGCTGCGTTCTGCACTAGCTGCAAGCGGTGGATATCAGCCACAGGAAGCCCTAGGTAGAGGGCATTGCAGTGATCGAGATGGGTGGCAATGAAGGCATGGACCAATGTTGGAAGGTCATCCGGAGGAACCAGGTGTTTCACCTGGGCGATGTTCCTCAGATGGTAGAAAGAGGATTTGACAACGGCAGACACCTGAGGTTTCAGGGTCAAGCCGTCATCAAAAATAACACCCAAGTTACGCACCTGGTCGGACGTAGTAAGCTGGACACCATCAAGCCACATGCCCGATGCCTACCCAGCCCCCAAACCTGCCCCTGGAAGACCAGAGTCCACAACCAACACTTTGGTCTTGTGAGGGTTCAGTCTCAGCAAGCTGGTGCTCATCCAGTGCTTGATCATGGTGAGACAGTTGTTAAACACAGACTGCGTCCCCTTGTTCGGGTAGAAAGGACAGCAAGGCCTTTGACACTGTGCCACATAGAAGACTATTACACAAACTGGGGAATATGGGTGTGGGCAGGACAGTAGTGTGGTGGGTAGGTAACTGGCTGGGTGGCAGGACACAGAGGGTGGTGGTAAATGGCTGTCACTCCACAGAGGGAAGAGTGACCAGTGGGGTACCACAGGGATCAGTGCTGGGACTGGTCCTATTCAACATCTTCATCAGTGACATTGCACAGGATCTAGAAGGCAGAATTTCACTGTTAGCTGATGACACAAAGCTCTGTAACAGAGTAGACACACCAGAGGGTGTAGACAGAATGAGAAGGGACCTGCAGAAACTTGAAGAATGGTCAAGGGTTTGGCAGTTGAAATTCAATGCAAAGAAGTGCAAGATAATGCATATGGGGCACAAAAACCTGGCACAATATATATCAGTTGGGGGTGAGGATATAGCATGCACCAAGCAGGAAAGGGATCTTGGGGTTGTCATCTCTGATGACCTCAAGGTAGGGAAACAGTGTGACAAGGCATCAGGTAAAGCAAATAGGATGCTGGGATGTATAGGCAGGGCATCACCAGCAGGAAAAGGGAGGTCATAATTCCGCTATACAAGACACTAGTGAGGCCCCACCTGGAGTACAGTGTACAGTTCTGGAGACCATACCTACGTAAGGACATAGACAGGGTAGAGAAGGTTCAGAGGAGGGCAACAAAGATTGTGCATGGGTTGCATCAAAGTCCTATGAAGACAGGTTGAAGGAACTGAACATGTACTCCCTGGAGGAGAGGAGGGAGAGAGGATATGATAGAGACATACAAGTATCTTACAGGGAGGAACAGGGTGCAGGAAAACACTATTTTAGCGAAAAAGATGTTTCAGGACTAGAGGGCATGGGATGAAGTTGGAGGGAGGGACGATTCAGAGGAAACATGAGAAAGAATTTCTTCACAGAGCGAGTGGTGGACAAGTGGAACACCCTGCCAGAGGAAGTGGTGGGAGCTGAAACAATCACAGGATTTAAGAATGCATGGGATAGACATAAAGGAATTCTAGAGGTCAGGGGTAAGGGGAAATAGACTTCTAAGAAAACAAACTGAACTTACAAGCTCAAATGGGCAGACTAGGTGGGCCATAGGCCCTTATCTGCCGACACTGTCTATGTATCTATGTATCTATGTATGTATCTATGTAGATGCAGTTGAGTATCATCTGCATAGCAGTGAAAACTCAAACCATCTCGCCTAATGATATCTCCTAGTGTACATGCTGCCATTAGGAGATATCTCCTAATGATATCTCCTAATGGCAGCATATACACTGCGAACAACATGGGCACCAATATGGAGCCCTGCGGGACCCCACAAGACAGGGGAAAGGCGTCAGAGGAATAAATTCCAGTGACCACCGTCTGAGACCTGCCCATGAGGAAAAATCGAAACCATTCTAGGACTGTCCCTGACAGTCCACAGAGACACTGCAGGCACTCCAATAGCACACCATGGTCCACAGTGTCAAATGCTGTGGAGAGATCGGGAAGGACCAAGATGGTACGTGCCTTTCGATCCCTCGCTATTAGGAGGTCATTCAATACCCGGACAAGTGCAGTCTCAGTACCATGTCTCTTCCGAAATCCAGACTGGAGAGCATCATAGACATTATAGGTCACAAGGTGATCGTCCAGTTGCAAGCCACCTTCTCAATAACCTTCCCAGCAAAAAGAAGGTTAAAGACAGGCCTGTAGTTAGCAGGGCAGTCTGGATCCAAGGATGTTTTTTTTAGGAGTGGTCATACGACCGCCTCCTTAAGGGGATCTGGAAAGACACCTGTCTCCATAGTCATGCAAGGAGTAGTGGGTAACAGGGAGCCCCACTTAAGCCTTTCCCTTGTGGATCAGAGATTGATACCTACTACAGCATTTGCTGAAATATAGTCTGTTATGTTTACACATACTGTTAGAGTTGTGTTAGTTATACTGTTTAAGAGAAAATGTTATAATGAACTAACTTGTCCTGGAAATTGCTGTATCAGGCAAGACACCACTTTAAACACTCTGTATAACTGAATTTAAATTGTCCCTTTATTGTCTGTGTAGATGAGTATGCTTTTTACTAACATATATAAAAAAGTAGTTTGCAGGGAGGACTAAGCTGAGTTCTGGTTATGAAATCATCAGTAGATCTTCACTGAAACTGCTTTTTTCAGGGTTACAAAATGACTTGTAACTTAGAAATCAAATTTTTTGGCATGAGGTTGATTAGGAATATGTTGATTCAAATTCCAGATTTATTGATGCTAGACATTTTGGGTGGACTCCTTTAAGTAGCAAGCTCTTCCATGAACTTTAATAGGCAGAGTTTTTACTGTAAGACTTTACATTCTGCCTAGACCACTGTTTCTGTTTCAGGCTTTGCCTGTTAAGCTCTCCAAATGTCAGAAATGCTTTGTGGAAAGGACAAGTTAACATCCTCAGACTGTTATGGAAAAGCTCCCTCTCCCAAAAGATAATGATGGTCTGGCACTTCCGAAATTGCATTGCTATTACTATACATGCTCAAATGAAGCAAGTTGCAACTTGGTTTTTGACCCCAGAGTCTACATCACCAGCATGGGTGCATATAGAACGTTCACTTATCCCATTTAATGATATTAAAACTGCACTATATGAACATACAATGAAGCCAGCAGATAAAGGCCTAATGGCCTATCAAGTCTGCTCGAGTGTGCAGCTCTCAGTGCTGTGGACTGATGCTGCCCCCCCCCCACCAACTAATCCCACTGTTTTACCATTTCCCCTCTTTCCCATTTTGATTTTGCCCTTGTATTTATCCCACCCCTCTTAAATCCCTCCATTGAAGCCCTTGAAACCAGTTCCTCAGGCAGAGCATTCCATGCCATCACCATCCTCTCAGTGAGAAAGTGCCTCCTCATCTCCCTTCTGAACCTCCCCCCCACCTCCAACTTTAGACTATGCCCTCTTGTAATTCCTTCTTTTCTAATTTTAAACAGACCCTCATGACTTACCCTATTAATGCACTTCATGTATTTAAATGTCTCAGTCATTTCCCCCCTGTCCCTTCTGTCCTCAAGAGAGTACATATTGAGCATCTGTAGCCTGTCCTCGTAGGGCTTTTTTCTCATCCCACTCAACATCTTGTTTGCTCTCCTCTGTACCCCCTCCAACAGTCTGATGTCTTTTTTTAAGTAGGGATGCCAGAACTGCACACAGTACTCCAAGTGAGGCTGCACCAATGCCCTGTATAGTGGCAAGATCACATCCAAACTCCTTGAGGTGATTCCCCTTGCTATACACCCTAGCATCCTATTAGCCTTTGCTGCCACTTTCCTACACTGTGCAGAGTGATTCCTATGGCCTGTGACTAGCACACCCAGATCTTTCTCATTAACGGATACCAATAACCTCCCAGCTTATAGCTAAATTCAGGATTCCTGTTTCCAAAGTGCATAATCCTGCACTTCCTAAGCATTGAAGCCCAACTGCCAGGTACTTGTCCACCTCTCCAAGGTTTCTAGGTCCCTCTGCAGCACACACACCCCCCATCCACCCCATCTGCCACTGCACCCAATTTGGTATCATCAGCAATCATATTCATCTGACTCTGAACCCCAACTGACATATCAGCTACATAGATGTTGAATAATATTAGTCCCAGCTCTGAGCCCTGTAGGACCCAACTGATGACCTCCCATGATGTTGATAATTACCCCCTTACCACCACCCTTTGCTGCCTGTTTTCCAGCCAACTACCAGTCCATCTGACCACCTTATCGCTAACCCCCAGATCCCTCAGCTTGCCTATCAATCCACTGTGTGGCACCGAGTTGAAGGCCTTGCTGAAATCCAAGTACAGAACATCCACTGCCTTACCCTCATCCAGAGCCCTAGTCACTCAGACATAAAAATCCACCAGGTTGGTCTGACAAGACCTTCCCTGTGTGAACCCATGTTGCCTTTCATCTAAGAGACAATTCTCCTCCAGAAATGCCATTATTTTTCCCTCAGGATAGTCTCCAGTAGTTTACCCACAATTGACATGAGACTAACTGGTCTGTAGTTCCCTGGATTGTTCCAAGAGCCTCCTTTGTGGATGGGCATCACATGCGCGCCATCCTCCAATCCTGGGGCACACAATCTGATTGAATTGACGTGTGGAAAATGTCTGTCAGGGGCTCCGCTAGCACCTACGCAAGTTTCCTCAGAACCCTCGGGTGTATCCCATCTGGTCCCAGTACTTTATCTGTTCTCAGAGCCCTTCGACCCTCCAGTACCCTTTGCCTATTGATCTCATCTACCATTTTTGCTCCCTCAACATTCTGCTCATTTCTCTGCCCATGATGACTAGGTAATCCCCTCTCCCTTGTAAAAACTGAACAGAAATATTCATTAAATACCTCTGCCTGTTCATCCCCATTATCTACCCATCCCTCATCTGTCTTTATTCTAGAGATCTGCTTCCTGTACTTCCTTATCTCCCTGATGTACTTGATGAACCCCTTTTCACCATTCCTAATCCCTTGAGCAAGCCTTATTTCCTTCTCAGCCTTGGCAGCCCTTACCACCCTTGTTACCTCCCTAGAACTCCTAATATAATCCTCCTTATCTGCTTCCTTACTGGTCTTCTTATAGTTTTTAAAAGCCTGCCTTTTTTCCTCTCACCCTCACCTGTACTTCCCTGGTCCACCAGCTTGGTTTATTGAACCTTGCCTTCTTACTTCTCTACACAATACAAGAGTTAGTGGCCTCCACCAGTCCCAACCTTATGTTGTCCCATTTCTGGGTGGTGTCCATATCAGGTGTCATACTAGCCACTTGCCTCCCTAGTACTTCTGCCATCCTACTGAAATCAGCCCTCTTAAAATCAATAACCTTTGTGTCTGTATTTGTCTCCTGACTGTGTAACTCAAGTGCAAACCATACAGTGCTATGATCACTCCCCACTATAGTAGTATCCACCATCATTTCACTTACTTGATCCCCATTTGACAATACAAGATCCAATATATTGTCCTCTCTCGTAGGATCTCTTACCAGCTGAGACAGAAACACATCCTGAAACGCATCCAGAATAACCTGTTTCCTGCTGCTATTAGATGACATGGTGGCCCAGTCTGCCCCTGGTGGGTTGAAGTCACCAGCCACCACTGTGCTGCCTCTTCTACAATTCCACTGTAAAACACTAACTAATTCCTTGTCCTTCTCCTCTGGCTGGGATGGAGGTCTATACACCACCCCTAGCTGAACCCTCTTGGTTTTTGACTTACATAAAGTAATCCACAAGGATTCTGTATCCCTTCCCCTCCCCCATGATAATCTATTCCTTCCCTTAAGTAGACAGCCACCCCTCCTCCCCTACCAGTTTCCCTGTCCCTCCTAAACTACCTAATGCCTGGTATTATTAGATCCCATTCTCTATCCTGATTTGCCCACATTTCAGTGATGGTGGCAATATCTACTCCCCCTGCTGCCAGAAGTGCTTGGACCTCTGGCATCTTATTACCTAGGCTACTCGCATTCATGGAGACAACAACTCATCCTTTCCCATGCCCCTCATCCCCTTTAATACTTTCCTCATACCCCCCCACCAGTACTATCCCTATGCCCTACATTCCCCCCCAGTGGGGTAGGCAGTGGCCCACCACTGACTCTAGCTTCCAATTGCTTGATATGTATCCCCCCCCCACACTAGTTTAAACCAAAATAAGATGTCAGAAACTCCTTGAATTTATTTTTAAGAACTGTTGTACCCCCTTTACTGAGATGCAACCTGTCTGGGGCACACAAACTACTGTTGACCCATGTCTCCCCCTTCCCAATTCCCTACCAGCCCAAATCCCATAGAATTACATCGTCCTCTCAAACATTCATTAAAATCACAGATTCTCTGCTTATCATATAAACTAGCTCTAGGCACTGGCAATACCTCCTGAGAAGGCAATTGACCTTGCTTCATTACCATATACCCTTGCCAGTTCCTTAAACCTTGCTATAACCTTCTTAAGACTGTTATTCACGAAGTCATTTGTGCCTAGATGTACTACAAAATGAGGTTTCTACCTTGTGTCTATCCCGTACAGGGTTGATATGCCTTGCTCTATGCACCATCATCCCTGGAAAGCAATGCACCCATACTGAGCTCTTCCTGTTCCCATTTTCCCCCATCTGATACCCTTAATAACAGAGTCACCAAAAATGATGACCTCATAATCCCCTCTATGCTGTCTGAACTTTACTACCCCATCCTTGTCCTTGTTCATGTCTCCTTACCCCACTGATTTTACCTCTCTGATAATTACCTTGCCACCCACTGCATAGGTGACTATAGGTCAATTTAAATTTGAGCACTCACTAAATTCATCTTCTGTATGTACAAAACCTTCCACTAATATTTGGCAGAAAATTCATATGCACTGTATATAGGCTGGAGGCTACAATTATCTCCCTTCTCTCTGATAGCTAAAAACATAGAATGTTTTCCATCACATATGGATCTGGTATTTCTGGAATGGCAAACTAAAGGAATTAGATCAGGTTAAGGATCTTTTTAAGGACCATCTCATCTACTGTTTTAAACATTTGAAGGTTAAATCTGTTTACCAGTGTCAGTGGCTCACCAGGTTACACACTTGCCTCTGAGGCCAGAAGATCTGAAGACTGGGGGTTCTAGCCCCACACTAGAAACTTGGGGTAAAATCCCAATACTGACACTGTAGGGTAGCAGGAGTGGGTGCTCCACTCGTGCTGTCTTTCGGATGAGATGTTAAACTAAAGTCCCGTCTGAGTGTTATGATGGTTGTTGAGGTGAACGTTAAACATCCCATGGCACTTGAGTAAGAGAATTTCTCTGGTGTCCTAGCCAAATTTCCTCCATTCACTAAAAATATTACCTATAGCTTAATGTGGTTCAATTTCAGTTGTCTTCCATCCATATGCCCCCCCCCCGGATGAGGCTGAAAATAGGCAGAACTGCCTAGCCCTACTTTCTCAGTCAACAAAAACTAACTTAATTTCTTAGATATTTGCAGATAATAAACTTTGTTTGGACTAAGCTAGGCTCTTAAAATCCCCCCACAATCTCTGAACTGGAAACCCTTTTCCTAGGTCCTGTTCATAAGGAAAAATTGATCAGAAAATATACTCATTGATACAGAATTGAACTAACATGGCATTAATACAGCTTAGAGGCAGGAGACAAGTGGATCTTAATTAGAATGGAATTGATGATACATAGCAAGAAGTGATCAAATTTCCTTATAAATTATCATTCTGCAGTCTTTTTTAACAAATGCAGTTTAATATCCTGCATAGAATACATTTCATTTTCAGTCCAAAATTAATAAATTCATTAAAGCAGCAGTTCAACAAAAAATATTTCCCCAACTGGAAAATACCTAGAACTTTTCATAGTGAAAAAAAGGTAGGGTTAAATTTTTGCCTAATTTCGTTCTACTGTTGGTTTAATATTATCACACCAGAATGTCAAATTGTGCCATTCTGAAGTAGATTGTTTATTACATGCCTTTGTCTAATGTGACAGCTTTGCATTGTTTTGGAAGAATATATAGTTACAACTAGACAAATTATTAATACGGAAATTCCTTTTGATCTGGGCATTATCATGTTGCGCATGTTGCCAGATGGTATAATGTGAGACAAGGCCAGTGCATTTTTATTAAATCTTGAACTCATCAGTGCTATAAAAATATGTATATTATATTAAAAAGATTCCAAACCTTCAGAGCCAAAATATTGGCTTACTTTAGTATTAGACTGCCTGAAAAATAGAAAAGGTTCAGTATGTGTTTAATAACAAATCTGAAGGCTGGCCTGGTGGCACTGAGGGCTGAGGCGTGGCGCCTTACCTCACGCTACGCGGTGACCCGTGTTCGGGAATGAGCACAGGCCATCGGGGGTCGGCAGGGGAGGAGAAGGATTGAGCGTCCATTAGACTGCTCTCCTTCTCCGGGGAGGAGGGTTCCTGGTGGTCGGTGCTTGCTCGCCCCCCAGCGGAGGCTGGAGGACAGGGCATCATACCACAAGCTGGGAGGAGTCGGGCCAGACGCCTGGAGAAAGCGCATGCAGAAGCGTGCGCGCCCCCCTCTGCTGGCGACATTGCATGGTCTCGACTCCTGGGGAGAAAACAGGAGGAAAGACACTGCCTTGCAGGATGGTGGAGGGTGCCTTGTAGGCTCCGCCCCCAGCTAGCCACAGCACTGGCCAACTATATCCGGACTTGGTGGGGAGTTGGGGACCCCTGCTAGCTCGGCCAGGGGCAAGCCCTGGGGTCGGGTCAGCATCGGCTGGTAGACGCCGGGGGATGGGGCTGGGGATGCCCTCCTGAGAGATAGCCGGCAGAAGAGGAGAGAAACCAATAACTAAAAAAAAAAAAATAAATAGTACATCTGAGTTATTTAATAAATTATGGAAACCAATGACAGACTAGAAAAAAGGCCTCAGAATATGCCCTTTCATACCATTGTATTGATTAATTGAAACTTTTTGAAAGTGATCTGTGACATAAGTATAGTTGTAGCTAAATAGTTTAAATACTGTATATTTTCATCGCTTTCTTTTACTTTCTATTATTGTTATTGAATTTGAATGTATGGTATATTATATTCTATTCTGTTTTTTTAATTTTGTGCCTACCAAATGAAAAAAAAAATGTGATTAAAAATACTTATGGACTTTGTTTTTTTAACTTTCTGTTTATGCCTCCTGATCTCCAGCCCTCCTCCATCTCAGGACCCCCAGACACCACCTGACCCCCCTCCTCTCCCAGCCATGGCCATCTACCTCCACAGAGCCTTGGCTTGCTCCTCAGGTAGGGTCAGGATAGGTCGGATACCACAGACATCATTTTTCATCAAGCAGTACTGTGCTAGGGAGACATGGGGACCTTATATACCGGGGCCATCGTCGTGGAGGTGCTGGGGACATGGTCTTTTTCCCTGGTTTTCTGCCCCTGGGATGTCGCATGTATTGACGTCAGGGCATGCCTGTACTCCCCCTGACTGACCCCTGAGGACTCAAGCTCATTCCTGAACCCAGGTTGCCGGCATTACGAGTGATAGCACTACCACTGTCCCAATGGTCAACCCTTTAAAAATACTTACAGACCCTTGCTGTCCTAGGCAACAACTCAACACCCAGTCTGAAGGATCACCTTCATTCCTCTAGGGCCAATGAATTTCTGATTTTAACAAAAAAACACCAGTAAAAAAACAGAATTTGTAACTTTTAAACCAGCACTTGGAAGTTAATTTTTCATGAAAACCCCCACTTTTGCACCAGCATTTTGGACAGACCCTTCCATTTTTGAGCTACATTTTCATACAAAACATGCTGATTTGCCCTCAGTTTGGGTTAAAAAATGGGAAAAAAAAAGGATTTTAAGATTTTTTGCCAAATGAAATTGTCCATTTTTAAAAATGGAAAATCATTGGCTCTGCTCCCCCGTTTCCTTTTATGGAGAAACTCTCAACATCCTGAACAGCATCACCCGCATGGTAGTCTACATTCAAATGCACATGTGCACATGCAAATGCAATCACACACGCATGTGCATGCACACTTGTGTAAATAATTGTATGGTAGTACACACGGGCACCTGCATGCACGCACCACCTAGATTGTGCCTGCATGCAATGCAAATGAGTGTGATTGTGATCCAAATACACAGCATGCAAAAATTAAAACTGTCTTAATGTATTGTATAAAAACACACACAATGGCAGAATGTGCTATACTCATGAAATAACACCACTTTGGGGGCTAACACACTCCTAAAGCCACTCAGCTTTGAGATGTGTGGCCTTTATGATCTTGTTAGCCCCCTCAGTGGTATTATTTCCCCATACACCACACTTTGTCATCATCCTTTGTTCTAAATACTGAATAATAAA
The DNA here is from genome assembly GCA_016271365.2 of Neoceratodus forsteri. Taxonomy (NCBI): domain Eukaryota; kingdom Metazoa; phylum Chordata; order Ceratodontiformes; family Ceratodontidae; genus Neoceratodus; species Neoceratodus forsteri. The sequence goes on from CM057449.1 coordinate 1,807,746,330, forward strand.
AACAAAATAAAAACAGCTTTGACTTGGATTTTTACAGATTATGTTTTACTGTTCTTTAGGTTTTCATAGTATCCATTTAAGAGTAGTAAGGTTTCCTTCTACTGTTCTATAGTGTATCTGGGAGAACTGATATCCTGCTGAATCACTTTTTCACACTGCTTTATTCACTTTTTCTCACTGTTTTTTTTTTTCTTGCGCCTTCCCCTTCTTCTTGGCTGCCCACTCCTTCAGATCTCTAATGCCCCTCCCGACTGCCTGCCCGACTCCCACGGCTACCAACACTTATATGGCAGTCCCAGGTAACCAGGCGTATCCCTTTGCGGGGCGGGTCCCCATCCTCCGAGGAGGAAGGCACCGGTGGGGTGGCCAGCGCACTATTTCATTGGCCCAGGGTACTGCTGAGGTGTGTCAGTCATGGGATCGGCGGCAGTGGAGGACAGAAAGACCGTCATCAGGCCAGCCAGGAAGCATTTTCCTGGTTTTCTGTGGGGAAGCGACATCCTGACGTCAAGGCATACACCGATGTCTGTCACTCCCCTTTGAGCATCGGACCCAGGTGTCAGTACTGTGCTTCCAGCCTCCATCCTTCTCCCCCCGGCCGGCCCTCCGGCGACCTGAGTCCATTCCTGAACCCGGGTCACCGGCGTTGCAGACGGAAATCCAACCGCTGCGCCGGCTCTCACTGTTGTCTGTTACTGGAAATGTATAAAACATGCCCCAGCCTGTACAGTCATTCAGAGAAGTAAATTGATTTTATTCATTAAAAAATGATTTGGTGCCTGACATGCAAAATTCGGGGTTGTCTCCTTGCAACCTGATAGGGGAGTTGGCCGAATTTTGAAAACTGAACGCACAAGCGTGACTGCTGGGTTAGACTTGAATTCCTAAGATGCCAGGCCAGGGCACAGTTGATCAAACATTTGTGAACAAAATGAAGGCCTAGGCCTTTAGACTACAGCATGACGACTCCCTTGCCTAAGCGCATATTAGCAAAAGGACCGAAATTTGCTATATTAAAACAAGTTCAGAGCACAGTGTATATGCCCTGTGCATGAAGGTATCCCAGCCCTATGCACTCCAATATTCAGCATGTAGGGTGGGATATGCACATTCTGGGTGTCCGATGGATACCCACAGACGTATGACTGGAGCACACCCCTGCCCAAAACCATGCACAGGGGATCTTGCACAGCTACACACTTTGAGGCTGGTCCAGGTAGAGGGTGAGGAGTGGGTGTGCCAGTGGAGGGCCAGCAGAGTGCAGCATGCACAATGTCTTTTGCGTGCCACTGGAAAAGCATCAGGGGCTTTCTGTTATGCAAGCCAGAGGGCCACCATAATGGCTGTGCACCCCTCTGACTAGACAGCACAGTGCAACATGGCTCCTGCTGCCATGGACTCCTGCCCCTCTCAGTGCCGTGGAGGGCTAGGGGTGGTGGCTGGCTGGGGAGCACAGACCTCTACAGATCAGTATTTTTAATTTGAGCAGTTAAGCACATGACAGCCAATATGTGGGTTGCCATGTCCCATGATTCCTTGCACCCATGGAGTAGTGGATCCACTGTGGGGTCCAGATGGGGCTTCTGACTGGAAGCCCTCAGTCCGGTTGACATCCATCCCCCTTGTTGGCCGCTCTCGGGCCACCCAGGAGGTTGTACATACCAGCCCTGTGCATCCTGTGAACAAAGGGAAGGCCCAAGGCTTTAGACTACAGCATGAAGATTATGCAAGGCACCTAGAGGTCATTTCCATCCCATTATGGCCTCATTAACTAGTGAGGCCATAGCATTTGCTCTAATTGCATGCAGGACTGTCCATACACACACACACACCTGGCATTTGTGGTGCCATATTAGCTTAAAGAAAAATAAAAACAGCTCTTACCCTCCTCCCTCACCCAATCTCCACTGATGTATCCTTAATATGCTCACACCTTCCCTAGTAAATCTAGTGGACCTCCTCCCAGTCTTGCCAGTCAGTGCTGACCCCCCAACCTGGTGACAGTGACTGACAAGGACCCACCACTCACATCTGTGGCCTGCTGCCATCTGCATCACTCAAGTATCGGTATTGCTGTACAACTCTGTACAGCGATACCGTACTTGCATGATATCTATTTAACGTTCAACAAACTTTTCAATGATGCAGGTACTGTACTGCAATACAGAGTTGTATAGGGATACCCGTACTTGCTTGAGACAGATAGCAGTCAACCATGGAGGTGAAAGGTGGGTCTATGCTGGTCATTGTCACCAGGTCAATGGTGGACACTGACTACCAGGAAGATAACATTATGTCAGTATAGCTACGGGAATCAGATGCAATGGGGGGAGCGGTGCAAGGCTGTAAAATCAGGTTTTCAACCGTGTTAACTAGTGTGCTGCTGTCATCCTGTTGGCACTGCTGAAAACTTTTTGAATATGCCACTGCACTGCACTGTGATGTTGGGCAGACTGGAGGGACCATGTGTCTTTTCCTGCAGCCCGCTTCTAGGTTTCTATGCAGTACTCAGGCATTCATTAGCATAGGCCCTAGGCACTGGTCAGTGCTCACACACTAACCACTTAGCACTGCATTAACTGGTGTGATAAATATAGTAGGAGTCGCACAAATAGGCTGTTGGCCATGCTAGTCATAGTTAACGTGGTGCTTCTTTTTTGAATATCTTGTCTATAATGCATTTGGAATGGAAGTTCAGGTTAGAATAGCTAGGATTCTAACCCAGTATGTATTCTTCTGAATGTGGCATCAGGTAGTTCTGCTTACCTCAGCTTGTCCTCATGTTGGTCTTCCTTCCTAGGCATGTCATGGAGGCATGCACGTCAGGGGAAAAACAATTAAGAATTTTTTCTGCCCTCTCAGGTGGCAGCAGGGTAGGCAGCACTGACCACCAGAATTTTTTTCTTAAATACATTATATGTAGCAACCTCTACCCGATCATAATGAATGGGTAACAATAATCTTCCGAGTTCTTTATGTGACATAATCTTCTCGAGTTTTGCGCTAAGGGATTATGTATGTCACACAAAGAACTCAGAAGATTACAGCCCTCTTCATTATGATGGGGTAGTGGTTGCCATCTTATCTTTTGTGAACATTTCTACTATGATAGCTATTTTGAATGAAGGTGGCACAGTGGAATGTGCTGTCATCTAAAAGCACAACAGGAGGAAATGGCGCTATAAAAAATAATTGGTGAGTTTAACAGAAGCTAATACCAAGGAAGATAAAGTGGCATAACTTGTGGAACCTCTTTCTGTCAATAGTACGTACAGTAGTTTTGTTACAGCTGATTAGTAATCAGATGCCAAAAAATAATTGGTGGTGTTTTATAGTAGATCCTTCTGAGGAACCCTCATATATACAGTAGGTCTATCTTTTTTTTTTTTAATTTATCGTTTTTTCCTTATTTTATTTTTTGTTTTTGTATCTCTGCTGTCTAGTCTTCACTTTAGCTATGCACCCTTCAAAGCTATATGTTAACGTGTGGGTGGAAGTAATAGCCCAGACAAGAAATAACACTTCTTGGCATTTGGCAACAGATGAGCCAGACAGTACAGAAGGTCTACTGCAGGCCAGACAATGGAGTACTGTAAAGTGACATACACGGACGGCTTATCAGTAGAAATACCTCAGTTTTATTTATTTATTTTATTTATTTAAGGTCTAGGAATTACAACCCTTTGAGTCAGAGACTCATTTGCAAAGGCTCCACGTCTTACATAAAATGGATTAGAACACAGTACAATATGGAATATACAATTTAGACATCAGCTCTAGTACAAAAAATGACAGTAACCTACCGAGATGAAAGAAAAAATACATAAGCACAGACATGGAACATCAGCAGTTGTGAAGTACTGGTGCATTAACATTTTTTTAAAGTTTCAATAGGTATTTTAACTAGGGGTCGATCTTAACATTGTTTTACTAGCCTAAACACTAGTGCAAATTGATCAGGGCTAGTGCAGCTAACTCTCTACTTGCCCGCCTTGACTAGTGCAGGTTTTCAAGACTGTTAATGAAATTAAATTCTCTTCTTTAGCACGGTCTAGTCCTCATGCTAATCTCTCTCAATGTTCCAGATGTCCTAGTATGATTAACAGCTCATTAAGAGCTGCAATTATCTGGCAGTTTAAGGGGAGGATCCCACAAAAGACTTAGGGTGAGTCATTATCACTCCACTGTTAGGACTTTCAGCTATTGTCCAAGGTGTGATCAAGGGTCCAGTGCTGTTAAGTCACAAGCTTCCAGTTTTCTGAATGTGTCTCTTAGCAAATTGACTCATATTATTAAGACCAGTACCCCTCATTTCCCTACATTTTAAGTGTCTTTATCCAACATTTCAGTGACAAAATGTGAAGAGGCATACAGGGTCAGCCCTGCAGATGGTAGGTTTTATCCCAGCTGTACAATAACTTCCCTCTCCTCACCAAATCTCCTAACTCTGTTCTTTCCCTGGACATCACTGCAGACCAGACTCTGAAATAACCATCCACAGATCCATGGCTGCCATTACTGGCAAATGTAGGGGACATATCTCTCAAGTGTCCCTCATTACGAGGGACATCCCTCATTTTGTCCCTTAAAATTGCTCTGTCCCTCATCCGTCCCTCATGGAAAAGGTGCTGCCCACACAGAGAATGTGCTGTCAATTCAGATTTTTAAAGCAGAAACTCTTAATATTCTAAAATACTAAATCCAAAATAAACTTTCTAACAAGCAAACACTATGGTTTTCACAGTGTTCTGAGCTTGTATCTCCATGTTTGAGGATGTGTCCCTCATTCTGAGGGTCTGTATCCCTCATTGTCCCTCATTTTGAGTGTCCAAAAATGTCCATGTCCCTCATTTCAGTGACAAAAGGTTGAGACGTATGGTAGGGGGTCCCCACTATGCCTGAGTGCTGTTTCCCCTGGGCTGATGAAAGGACAATGTTAAAGAAAAATATGTTATTGTCGGGGCACAGCATATTAAAAGCAATGCTTTTAAAAATAATAATGTCGTTCCCAAGTCCCTTAGGTTTGTGTAGCCCCCACACCAGAGAAATCTTAGATGTGCTCCTGGCTCACTTGAGACTGTACACAAACTTCCAGAAGTGCAGGTCTCCACTTGATTATAGGGTGGGTGCTGAGAGTGTCTTTCTCTGTCTAACTCTGTTCATTGCCCTGTGGGTGGTGGTGACAGTGTTATGAGGTGCATGATGATATTGGCTATTCTGTGTGCAGAGCTAGGACTGCTTGATTGAACATTTGCTGTTGTGTTGTCCTCTGGTTTGGTGGGGGAGGGGTGGGGTGGCAGAAAGAGGAAGACAGGAGGTCATGGTACAAAAAATGGGAGGAAGGGGACTCGCTGTGTGTGATGGCATTGCAGTCTTTTTTTTCTGCTGGGGACCTGGAAGCAATATGGCAGCAGGATAAATGTGGCAATAAATCAGAGTATTTCGTGGCTTACATTGTTTCCTGTATAAGTGATCAAAATTTAGCATTATAATTGAGGGCTAGTGCAACCATCTGTGGGCTAGTGCAATTTTGAATCAACTTGCCCTGCTGGCTAGTGCACAAAAAGGTTAAGGTTGACCCCTGATTTTAACTAGTCCATCTGCTTGGCAACTAGCCTGCTATTATGACCATCAAATGCCTTTGAATACAGAGTGCGTGTGTGTGTGTGTGGGGGGACTGTTAGTTTTTCTTGTCAAAAATTACAAATGAAGTGAATAAATAGTCCTTCCCTACTCCTTTGCAGAGGGTGACACCACGATCATAGGGGATAAGAACATTGCTAACTCTAATAAAACCTTCAGTGACCTATCGGCATATACTTCAGGCCCCTCTGCCCACCCCACCACTGAAGGAGTCACACATGGCCACCTGCCAGTCCTCCTTTCTATTTTAAAAGGCTTAATTGGGCTGAAGTACATGGCTACCTAACAAGAACCAAAATTAAAACTAGGATTGGCCCCAACAACTAAGACATGAAACTGTTCAAATTTGTGCTTAGGTAGGTCACCTATGCTTGCAGATAATGTTTAATCTGTCCATTTCTACCGGGCAAGTACCAGAGGTATGGAAACAATCTCATGTGACCCCAGTATTTAAAGGGGGAGACCATAGCCTCCCATTTAACTACTGTCCTGTTTCCATCTTATCCACCCTAGCAGAAACTTTAGAAAGGATAGTGAACGATCAACTAGCCCAACACCTGACTCAGCATGAGTCACTGGCAAATGAGCAACATGGATTTACGGAGAAGTTCAGTACTATGACGACACTCCTTGAGTACACTGACTTCATTATTTGTGTCCTGGACAGAGGAGAATTGACTGGGTCCATTTACATAGGCTTAACCAAGGCCTTTGACCTTGTGAACCATGCCCTTCTATGCCAGAAGCTAATCAACCTGGGCCTCTGTAAAGACTCTGTGTCTTGGTTTAAAAGCTATTTAGCAGGGAGAACCCAAACTGTTAAATGCCGTAGCATACTTTCCCAGGATAGGCTGGTTGTGGTGGGGGTTCCCCAATGGTCAATTTTAGGACCCCTCCTCTGCAGTCTGTTTATCAACAATATTCCAAGTGTCTGCAAGTCAACCAATATACTACTCTGTGCGGATGATGCTGTCATCTTTTTAAGTCATTGAAACTTAGAAAAACTGAGGCTAAGCCTTTTGTCAGACTTCACTGCCATCCAGTAATGGTTCGCTGCCAACCTGGTAGTAATGAATGCAAAAAAATTAAATGCATGCTTTTTGGCACCCGTAACAAGCTCCATACCTCCCCTGTCTTAACAATCACCACAGCAACTAGAACCCCACTTGAACTAGTAGAAACCTTTAAATACCTTGGGGTTACACTAAACAGTGCACTGTCTTTCAGTGCACATGTTGAACTATCATGCAAGGCAGCAAACTCAAGACTAGAACTATTGTACAGGCACAGAAACAATTTCCTGCCAGAAATTAAGATCCTACTTGCACAGTGCCTCATTACAAGTTTAATTGACTATGGGATTATGGTCTATGGCTCTGCGAGTGACAATGTGCTGTCCAAGGTCAGGGGTCTCCTCAATAGGGCCTGCCACTTTGCGCTTGGCAAAAAAAAAAAATGAGACACACACACCTGTGTGCTATACAGCAGCCTGAACTGGCTGAACCTGGACACGAGGCTGTGCTACCATGCCCTTGTAACTGGCAAAAAAGCTTTACAAGGCTTACAGTCCCCTCACCTAAGGGCAATATTCACCTCAGTGGAGAACAAATACTCCACCAGACGTGTGGAGTAACACACCCTGCCACTTACATAGAACATGGAAACATAGACTTCGACGGCAGATAAGGACCGCTTAGCCTACCTAGTCTGCCCATTTTCCTACCTACTGGATAAGCTGCAGATCCTAGTCAACCAACAACCTATTTCTTCCTACACCCCACAAAAATTGCCTTATGTCTGTCCCATGCATTCTTGAATTCCCCCACTGTTTTTGACCCAATGACCTCCTTAGGAAGGTTGTTCCATGAATCCACCACCCTCTCTGTGAAAAAATACTTTCTTACATTGCCCCCGAGCCATCCCCCCTCTTATCTTCAAATTGTGTCCCCTTGTTCTTGCACATCTCTTTTTCTGAAGGATGCTACCCTCTTGGACTTTGTTGATTCCTTGTGGTTCTTAAAGTTTTTATCATGCCCCCCCTTTTCCTCAAGGTGTGCATATTAAGCTCCTTTAGTCTCTCTTATTATGGCTTCTGTTGCAGACCCTGCATCATTTTAGTTGTCCTCCTCTGGACTGCCTCCATTCTGTCTATGTCCTTGTGGAGGTGGGGTCTCCAAAACTGCACGCAGTACTCCAGATGAGGTCTCACCAACTGTCTGTACAGAGGGATAACAACTTCCTATTTTCTACTGGTGATGCCTCTCCCTATACATAACCAGTATCATCCCAGCCATCCCTACTGCCTTCCCACATTGCTTGCTAACCTTTAGGTCATCTGATATGACTAGCATCAGGTCCCTTTCCATTTTTGTTATTGTTACTACCCAACCCCCCATTGTGTACTCTTGCCCTGGGTTTTTGTTTCCCAGGTGCATTACTTTATACTTCTTTGCATTGAATCTAAGCTGCCATACTTCTGACCATTCCTCCAACCTTGTCAAGTCCCTTCTCATCCTTTCCACCCTCCTTGTTTATCAACCCTGTTGCAGATCTTCATGTCATCTGCAAAGAGGCATACTTTTCCTTCCAGTCCCTCTGCAATGTCACTTATAAAGACATTAAAAAGGACCAGACCAAGTACTGAACCCTGTGGTACCCCATCAGTAACCCCCCTTTCTTCCGAGTGCACTCCATTTACTATTACCTTCCGTGTCCTGTTGTCCACAGAAAAGAACCTCCCTTGGGAAGTCCTGTTTTGCATACTATTTTGCTAAACAGTGGAATGACCTGCCTGACTCTCTAAAAACCGACTGCTCCATCAAGCTGTTGAAATCCCAACTGCTCTCCTCACTTACTACACCTGGGACATGCAACTGCTACCATTGACCGCTAGTGCTGCCTGCTATGTTCTCTGTTATGCTGCACTTCCCCTGACTGCAATGCCAAATTGTAACCCATATTCTGATATCACTGCAATTGTCTTACCAGTATTCATATAATTATAATTGTAGCCTTACTGCACTGAACCCATGTTCAGATATCACTGTGCCTCATCAACTGATATGTTATTGTCTTACCTGTGTTCAATAAACTGTAATTGTAGTCTTACTGTATTGTTCTACATACCTGTAACTGACTCTGTAAATGTAATTTTTGATGTACTCCACCCTAAACCCTTTGAAGCCTCAAGGATTGTATGCATAAAAAAAACTAATACTAAACTAAATAAATGGCAGATCTGAGAGAATGATTGAAATGTAACTGCCTTTATTTGAAAATACCTTTGATTTAGTGAACATTATTTGTTTGCACAAGAGCAAAGTTACGCAAATTCAGATCAAACTTGTATACTTTTTTTAACCTTTGTGGGGTCACACTCACAAGCGGAAAATCTAATTTTATTTTATTTATTGGGAAAATCTCATTTTATTTTTTTAGTTTTTCCTGACCAAGAAAAGGGCAAGGCCATTCTGCTATTGTCATCCTCATCTGGGGTGGGGGGTGGGGGATACAGATGGCAGCTGACATATGGGGTTCAACTTTCAAAGTCCACGGTGCTGCAAGCCACAGATGCATCAAAGATAGGGCGCATGGGGCTTACAGCAGTCACCTGACTGGCGATTGAGAGTTTCAATCCCATGCACCAGGTGCTGCAAGTTAGACCAACTTTTCGAGTCTAGCTTGTGGCATTCCTGGGGGCTGTTTTACAGAACTTGCGCCAGATATTTGGCACAAGCTGTCATAAAAAGTGGAAACTGTTGCAATTATGCTCGAGATTTGAGAACTGGGCACAGTTGCGGCAAAGGGGTTTCAGTGCAATGCCAGAACCTAAGTGTCGTAGCACAGGGTTTGTCACAAGCTCTACATCACACTTTGAAAACCGAGCTCATTGAATCATGTTACACTGTTGATGATATTTTGTCATGAATGGAGGAAATTTGGCCCAGACACTGGGGAAACACCTCTGCTTTTCGACAGAGGGTACTGTTGGCCTGATGTTCAAGATGGAGGATCCTGGTGAAGTGGAGGAGGATGGTGTGCTGCAGGCTGGAGCTCGGTACTCATCCCCATTCTGTGTTTCCTTATAGGATGAATTGCCTGATGTGTAACAGGTAAGGTACTGACATTAATATACCAGTTGCAGAAGCAGAACCTGACAATATCGCTGTAGCTGAGCAATAATTAGAGCTGGAACTACAGGAGATAAAACAGTATTTAGCGCAGATGGTGGCAGAAGATGAAGTGCATTATAATAAAAGGAAAGCTACCTTAAAGAAATGCCTGGGTCCTGCATGAACTGGGGCAGAGCTGGAGTGGAGAAGCCTCAGAAAGCTGTCATTTTGTTTGACAGCAGAGCATGCAGTGACAAACAACTGAATAAGCCAGTTGTAGAAGAGACGACAGCAAGGAAAAGCTGATGTCTACATAGTTATTTTCTTTTTACATTTACTATACTTTTGACCCCCTGACACTGACCAGCCCCCTTCAGCCCCTCCGCCACACCCAGCCCCATCACCCACCTTCTCTAGGCTTACCTCTCTCCTGTGTTCTCCCGTGGGTAACCCCTCCAAAGCAAGGGCCACCCAGGGGCCACCCCATACCCTGAGCAGAGTTGAAGTGTCAGTCAAGGAGAACGAGCCCCAGTCAGCAGTGCAGGACCTACAGCAGAGCAGCAGGCAACACCCTGCATGATCAGGGGAATTCTGTTTTTTTTTCCTTTCCCTTCCCTTGAGCATCCTGAGGATGTTGAATCTGACACGAACACATCAGAACACCAATGCTTCCCTTCTTGCGCACTGGCTCTGTGACACTACCACTGTGGTTACTCAGGTGACGGTGTTGTGGCAGAGACCAGAATCCTACCTACCCCATAGGATGCTGAACCATTTTCTCCCAGCTGACCCTCCAGCAGCTCAAGCTCGTATGTGAACCCGGGTCACTGGTGTCACAGGCGGTAGCACTACTGCTACACCAGCAGTCCGGCTGATATCTGCATTTAAACCTCCGGAATCTAACTCTGTGTCTCTGCATGAAAAAGACTGATCCCAGAAAAAGCCCTGTGAAGCAAAATGTATCAGGACAGTGGATTCCAGACCCAGACCGGACTCCACATAATCGGAGAAAATGGTGCCTGCAGCTGCTGTATCACTGGAGGAATCTCGGGCAACACTGAACATCATGGAGGCTGACAAGGAGGAAAACATGTCTTGGGAGATAGTAACATAGCTAGAACCTTTGCAGGTCTCTCCCCCCCAGAGTGCAGTACAGCTTGACACGGTGGCCACTTCCCCTTCCAACAGCATTTCCCCAACCACACAGAATAAATAGTGTGACAGCGCTTGAGTCAACTGGTGAGTGAGCCAGTTTACAAACAGACCCTCCTGCACCAATTGGACTCTGAAGGAATCCCAGGGCTCCTAAAATAACTCTTCAATACAGCTGAAAATCCACTGGTGCTGACAGGGGGGCAGCAGACAATCCAGGAAACTGAGAAGACTCTAATAGCGGTTGAGCAACATTCATTGGTAACCAGGTTAGGCCCACTAGGCACAAGTGTCTGTTGTCAGAGGCAACCCAGAAGCACTGGGGAGATAAAGTGATTTGCTCAGTCACACAGTGTGCAAGTGGAGCTTGTGGGAATCAAACCTGGTCTGCTGGCTGTACCAAGCTTATTCTCAGCTTGTTACTCTAACCTCTAGGCTATACAGCCAACCTCAATCAACTTGTGGCTCCTGAGACATTGGAATTGTGAGATGTGGTGCAACGGGGGAGCAGTCAACATGAACAGTTGGCAGAGCATATTCAGCAGTTCAGCACCAAATTGTATGCATAGCAATTTACAGGTTACAATTACCAAAGAACTGCACCTGGAAGATGAGCAACAAGACCTGCAGAATACACAGCAGCAAGGGCAGAAGCATCAGCAGGAGAACATGTCACTGTCCACAGCAGAGTCAGGTACCTAGGGGAGAAGGACAAGGGAGAAGGATGGAGTACAAGTGGAAGGAGGCACTGGTACAGGGGTAAGAGCTTCAGTGCCATTTGCCATTTCTGCTTCAGGTAGAGGTTCACAGCAACCAACTCCAGCCCCCCCTCCTCCAAGGTAACTCCTGTTCCTCCTGGGAGGGACAGACATTGCAGAACGTACAGAGTCAAAGGGCTGGGGCACCTAGACAGATGGATTCATCTACTCTGGCCCAGCAGCTGGAAGAATGAGTGGAGGAGGATACAAGACCTTCCACTTCCAGAGGTCTTGAATCTGGATGCACTGGTCCCTGGACTGCAGTCCCCCCCCTTTAGAGACAGATACCTTAGTATCTGATGAGGAAACCCAAGAGGACCATGAAAAATCAAACCCTAGAACAGACTCTGGTCCTTCATATGCCGGGCACTTTCAGAGCAGAACAGAACCTACCCCCAGGAAAAAACAGTGTGCCTCAGGTATAGAGGTGGGATGACAAAGCGCTCAGAAAGGGTGTTTGGGGCCAGGCAGTTAGAAAGAATCAATGTGCTTTTTTGAATCAGAGATTTATGCCCTGATACATATTTCAGGGGAGTTAACTTTGATCTAAGTTTTAATTCACCTTAAGGTTTGGAGAGTTTTGCAGCTTAATTTTAACCAGTTGAAAAATACTCCACTGTGGACTCTATTTATACCCATTTGCTGTTAGGAAGCCAGCTATTAAAACATTTGCCATTATGTCCTGGAATGAGAGGGTACATGTGGAGGAATTAACTTTTGATTAAGGAAGAGGTGTGATGTGCTTGGGGACCCTGGAACCCACCATGGACACAAAGCTTATTTAGACAGGGGGATGGTGGTTTAAAATCAAACTTCTGCAGAAAGAAAATGATAATCTTCTTTGAAGATATCTCTTTCATCAGGCCACACCTATGGAACTATAACCGCCAGGTGTTAAGACCACGTGGAAACATTTTTGCAAGCAGTTCACTAGAGGCCGCCCATGACAACGTCTTATATCAAAGTCCTCACTATGTAAACGTAGGCAGCTTTCCCTTCTCAGTTCTATTCCTGCTGTTGACCATTCTCGCTGGACTCCACAGAGATGCCACTGCTACAGCGACTGCTAAATCTTCAATTTTTCTAAACAGTGCCTGTCCAGATGGTTGGCCAGCTGTATTACTTTTTGTTATAGGAAGAATGGTAAGGAACTTCCTGGGGTTGATTGTATCCATTCAGCCAAAGGATTGGCCACTTCAGTTGCCCGTTTCAGGAATGTGTCAGCTGCAGAAATTTTGTGCTGCTGTAACCTGGAGTACTGTCCACACTTTCACTTAACACTACAGTCTGGACATTGGTTGTAGAAGAAGGGCAGGCTTCAGCCTGGCTATACTTCAAGGCCTCCTTTCTTTGGCCTGTAGCCTTCAGCCACCCAGACTGTCTCTCTGGCAGTACTGCTTGGGACTCGTTCCATAGGTGTGGCCTGATGCAAGAGATATCCTCAAAGAAGATAGAACAGTTACATACTTACCATAACAGTATATCTTCAAGAGAATCTCTTTCATCAGGCCATGCTGTCCCATCCTCCGTCCCTCTTAGACTCAGACCTTCTTCACTCCTGTCTCACTCTCCAGGATGGACTACCTGTTGTTCCCAGCCTTGCCTGGTAGCTAGAAATTTCAGCTGTCTCCTTGTTCCCTAGAGGGAGGTCCTGTAAGTATGATCTCTGGCAGGAAATTGAGGGAGAGGGGCCGCCCATGTTTATATAGAGAGGACACCGATGTAAGATGTCATCATTGGCAGCCCCTGGTGGACTACTTGAAAAAAGTTTCCATGTGGTCCTAGCTCCTGGCGGCTATAGTTCCATAGGTATGGCCTGATGAAAGAGATTCTCTTGAAGATCTACTGTTACAGTAAGTATGTAACTGTTCTTTGTCCATCTTTCCAATAGTTTTTTTCTTGGGAGGGATAGAGGAGTATGTTTTTATGCAGGACAGCCAAAGGCCTGCTTAACTGTGGGGACAGAACACATTTATCAAATCCCTGTGATCAGTTATGGACAGATCCCCAAATTTGCAATTCTAAAACAACCTCTGGAGGAGTCAGCTAATAGCTGGTGTAAATGTACTTTGTGTCCACCAGAGGGTTGCATAATGTGCTGCAAGCCCCAGTCCCCCAAGCAGTGGAAAAAGCACCAAAGGGCTTTGGAACCCCCAATGCCTCCAATCCCCAAAAGATGTGTGGCAAAAGCCCCACAGGGCTAGAATGCCCCCATGCCCCCAGATATGCTATAACAAGCCCCACAGGGCTAGCATACCCCCTCATGCCCCAGTCCCCATTAATCCATAAAGAGGCCTCACAGGGCTAATCATGCCACCCCCAAGCCCCGATCCCCCACTGTATGTTTTAAAGCCCGCAGGGCTAATCATGCCCCCCCAAAGCCCTGATTGCCAGCCTGCCCGCAAATGGCAAATGTTGTAAAAACAAATAACCCATTATCCCTGGTAGTCTGGTGGCCCCCCAGACCCCCCCAACTGGCAGTGCCAGTCCACCCCATTCCATCCGACCCATAGCCAGTCGGACTGGCACAGCCCACTTCTCACCTCCACAGCCAGCCACCGACTGAGCTTCTTCTGAGTGCATACTACTGTATATAGTACACACTCAGTGAATGAGCTGTCATTCATAGAGCATGTACTATATATAGTAGTACGTGCTCAGAAGGAGCTGAGTCGGCAGCTGGCCACGGAGGTGAGAGATGGGCTAGAGGGTCAGGGGAGGGAGGACTGGCACTGCCAAGTGGGGGGAGTGGGGACACTAGACTACTCAGGGATAACAGTTGTAAATTTTTGTTTTTACAACATTTGCCATTTGCGAGCAGGCTGGTGATCAGGGACCAGGGCTTGGGGGGGCATGTTCATTCACATATCGGACCTGTGTTGTACTGTATGGTCTGCACGCCCATTGGTCCACATAGTGGACCAATAGGCATACAGATTGTACTGTACGCTGTCATTCGGTGGGAGGCCGGGCGGCATGCAGGCAAGGTGCTGCCGCCCGCTGATGGTGGGGGAGGGGTTCTGGGTGGCAGGGGACCTCTGTGGGTGGTGAGGGGGGAGCCACTGGACCACCAGGTATCTCTTTCTTTTCACAGCAGTCCGCAATTGGGTGAAAGGGGGTTACCGCTAGACCACCAGAGAGTGGTATGTCATGTATAGATGCCCGCGATTGGGTGTACAGGAGTGGGGGGGCTGCATTAGCACAACAGGGTGTCAGTCCCCGATGGCTGCAGCTTGGCAGGGTGCCAGACGCAATTCACTGGGGATCAGTGCATCACATGCAAATGGGGCCATAATGACATGTAAATGGCCCCATTTGCACATTGCATGCATTATGGCCTCATTTGCATGCCACTGGCTGAATGTCATGTGTGATGCATTTCGCTGGCGCATCCCCCTGCTCCGTTTCTATGTCTCGCGCTGGTGCAGTGCCACTGTGCCATGCACAGTGTGTGCACTCTCCGTGCCATATTCATTGGTGCTGGGCCATGGCGCAGCACCGTTGAATATTGCCTGGTCCATTCCCTGGCGCAGCCCTGTTGTGCTGCGCCCAAGCTTGCGCCACTGCCCGGTGCAGTCTGAATATCCAGGCCTAAGTATTTTCTTTTTCAGATGCTTTGGGGCAGTCACCTGAACGTGGTAAAGAGAGAGGTGCTTTATCTACCATAGAAAAGGGAGGGCTCAACATGTTGCACCCTATTGTCTTTTTCTATACCTTATTCATTAATGGAATTATCAAGATAAGCCTGGGACTTTCTGATTGTTTGGCCAGTAGATAGGTGATAGGTAATATGGAAAATACGTGTCTGTATGGACAAACACGTCCTCAAAACTTTTAAAATACATGAATCTTCATAATTATTATTATTATTGTTATTATTATGTTATCCTGAGTCTACAGAAATTAAACAAATCAAATGTGACTAAGCAACAAATGCTTCAGTCATCTATGGAGCAGCTACATAATTAAATTCTATTGCAGATTTGCCTACAGAAGAACTCTCTAGTCACTTATCAGTTGATGGACAAGAGAGTACCACAAACAAATGTGGGACATCTTTGGCTTTGTTCTCAAGGAAAATTAGGAGTCCATGGGAATCATAAGCACAAAGCAGCGGAGAAAGAATCCTGCCCTTACCTGGAGTGTGGAGCAGACACTGAATCTCTTGAGCATTTTTTGTTATCTTGCACTTTGGTTTTGAGTTTTTGGAAACTGCTGGGAAAAACATGGCAACTTCCATGGCTGGAAAGACTCACCTATGAATGTTTAGTTTTGGGTGACTTTACAGTACAAATGTGGATATATCACAAAAGCACTTTAACAGTAATCTTCTCCTGTCTTAAATTTTATTTGTGGCAGGCAAGATGCCAGTTAGTGTAAGAAGCAAATAAGATCACCTTATATGTCCAATATTAAGATGTGTGAATCTGCTTTAAGAGAATTGTATTACACAGAGAAGTACGCCATGCCTACTACTGCGTTTACTGACTTATGGAAAACAATTTCTTGGATTTCATAAGATGAGTTGGAACATGTCTGGTGGTCATCATTTAAACACTTTTTTGGGGGGGTTTAAAGTAGAGGATGGGGAGAAAGTGGCCAAACCGGACCTGCAAAAGGGACTCCACTTGCAAACCGAACCTGAAAAGGGAGTCCAGGTCACATCTTCCCACACTACAGACAAAATAAACTCAGCAAAAACAAAATACAAGGATACAAAGAATACAAGCAATGCAAACATAAATGCGACAAGAACAGTAAGGCAGCCATGGAAGGCAATGGTGGTAAATGCACGTAGTCTACCAAATAAAATGGCAGAACTAATAGCCTTCATTACAGATGCAAAACCTGATTGGATAGCGGTAACTGAAACATGGTTCAACAAAAGCCATGAATGGGATGTAGCCATCCCAGGCTTTAATCTTTTTAGAAGGGACAGGAGGGGAGAAAAGGGAGGAAGGGTAGCATTGTATATAAGGGAGGGCATAAAGGCAACCGAGGTCCAAGGAGCACAGACGGGGCTGGAGATCCTATGGATCACGACTGAAGAAGGCAAAGGCTCAGTCACGAGGGCTGGAGTAGAATACAGGCCTCCAACACACACAATACAGAGGCAGACAAAAGCCTACTAGAAAACATAAGTAACATGACCTACAAGGGAGAAGTGATCCTGGTGGGAGATTTCAATTTACCAGATGTAAATTGGAAGTCCTTTATGGCCACTTCATCCAGAAGTAGGGACACCACTGAAGCTTAGAGAGGAGCTGGACTCGGGCAACTTGTTGCTGACCCCACAAGGGGGGACTCCATCCTGGACATAGTCCTAGCAAACAGTAGGAAGGTTAAAGGGGTCAAAGTCAGGAGTAATCTGGGGTCAAGCGACCATAAAACATTTTAACATCAGTGTAAAAGAGGACCTCAGTCACTTGAGGACCAAGGTCTACAATTTCAAGAAAGTGAATTTCACAGAAGTGAGAAGGTCCCTCAGGAAGGCACTGGAGGAAAAGCCACCTAGGGGAGTAAAAAGAGATGGAACCACCTTAAGGATGCAGTAATCAAGGTGGCAGGTGTGACAGGGTGAGCCCTGTCTGGGGTGGATGCCCTTGTGTGGGGTGTCCGGGAGCCCCCCCCCCCAATTCCTTTCGCTGTTTGTTTCTGTGGGACAGCCACTTGTACTGGGAATGAAAATGAAATATGTTTGCTATATGCTTATCTATTTTAGAGTGTCACATTTAACGATTTAATGGAAAGAAAAAGATATGATGAGTTCCAAGAGTTGGCAGGAGAAGGGAGAAGAGCAGCATGCCCTCGTTCTCCCATTCCCCTTGCAAACCCAGTCGAGCCCTCATGGACTTACTGTCTTATTAAAACTATCTTTTGAGATGAAACAAAATGGAAACATAAAAACCCTGAACCAAAAAAGAGAAGTTGAGTCTAGGCTAGAAAAATTTAGATGTATGAACATGTGTGTCTTTACTGTTTGGTGGGGAACACCTGAGAATAAGAGGTTTATACTGGTTTTAGCAGAAAGGGGTGGATCACCTGACGGTGATGTCATCTATGAAAGGAGTAACAAGGATAGATGGGGGAATCAGTTGAATACTGACTACCTCAGAAGTGTGTGCTTGTTTCCACACTGTTCTATTTGCAAAGGCTGAAGTTAAGCCTCAAGAATTTTCAAAATTAGAAAGTTTGCTGGATACTGGACATTGAATAACCTTTTGCTTTCTGTATGTTTATTATTTTTATTTTTTTATTTTCTGATTTTAATAAAATAACAATGCACGTTTGCGTTTTTATGCACCCAATTTCTGGTTTGTTGTGTCTGTTTTATCCCACACCTTCACAGCAGGAAGCTTAAATAAAGCTAGTTGGCAAAACAAAAAAGAGAAGGAACCTGATTTGGTTTACAAAAGATGTACAAGATGTAGTAAGGGAAAAAATAAGGCATTTAAGAGGTATAAATCCTCAAAAAAAGAATGAAGACATGGATCTTTATAGGATCAAATTGAGAGAAGCAAGTAGAAAAATCAGGGTGGCCAGGGCGCAAGCAGAAGAAAAGATTGTGCAAGGCATCTTGGGAGGTACAAAGAATTTCTTCAGATATTTTAGTGATAGGAAAAAGAAAAAGGGGGAGTAATCGGGGGGGGGGAGATGGTAGAAGGGGACATTGAAAAAGCAGAGGTGCTGAACAAATACTTCTGCTCAGTATTTACAAACGAAGCAGAGGGAGATGGACCCACCTTGATAGCTGAAACCATACAGGCAGAGGGGCTTGACTTAAGACCATTTATGAAGGAAAGGGTTATGAAAGAACTAACTAAGCTAAAAAACAGACAAGGCCATGGGTCCAGATGGAATTTATCCAAGGATACTAAAGGAGCTAAGAAAGGTGCTAGCTGCACCTCTAACAGATCTCTTTAATAAGTCTCTACAAGAAGGGGTAGTACCGGTGGACTGGAGGAGGGCTACAGTGGTCCCTAATCACAAGGAGAAAGCAAGGAAGAGTCAGGAAACTACAGGTCGGTCAGTCTGACCTCTTTGGTGGGTAAGCTGATGGAATCCCTGCTCAAGGAGAATATACTGGAGTTCCTGGAGGTCTGCGGGCAGCAAGACCCCAGGCAACATGGATTCATGACAGGTAGATCCTGCCAAACCAACCTGATACAGTTTTTTGACTGGGTCACAAAGACAGTGGACCAGGGAGGAGCAGTAGACATAGTCTACCTGGACTTCAGTGAGGCCTTTGACTCTGTATACCACAGAAAGCTGCTGAAGAAGCTAAGGCGGGCAGGAGTAGGGGAGAAAATAATAGCATGGGTAGGAAACTGGTTAGAGGGCAGAACCCAGAAGGTTGTGGTAAATGGAGCAGTATCTAGTGAGAAGGATGTGACAAGCAGGGTGCTCCAGGGGTCAATCCTGGGGCCTCTACTCTTCAAAATATTCATTAGTGACATCACGAAGGAGCTGTAGGGGAGGGCTTGCCTATTTGTAGATGACACTAAGCTCTGTAATAGGGGCAACACAGTGGAAGGGGTAAATCAAATGAGGGATGACCTCCACAAACCGGAAAGATGGTCTACCGCATGGCAACTGAAATTTAATGCCAAGAAGTGTAAGGTCATGCACCTCGGAAAGGCAACAGCAGAGCTGAATACTACTTGGGAGGGGGAAAACTTACTGTCTCAAGCCAAGAACGTGATTTGTGGATCATCATTTCGGATGACTTGAAGATTGGTAGCCACTGTGAGAAGGCAGCACTAAAAGCAAACTGTATGCTGGGATGCATAGGTAGGGGCATCACTAGCAGAAGGAGGGAGGTAGTCCTGCCCCTGTACAGGTCACTGGTGAGGCCACACATTGAGTACAAGGTCCAGTTCTGGAGACCGTACCTGAGGAAGGATATTGATAGAGTGGAAACAGTCCAGAGGAGGGCAACTAAATAATAAATGGACTCCAGGAAAAAAGCTATGAGGGCAGACTGAGGGAGCTCAACATGTACTCTCTGGAGCAGTGGTGAGACAGGGGTGATATGATAGGCCCTTTAAGTACCTCAAAGAGTTAAACAGAGTCCAGACAAATGAGATGTTCCAGCTAAATGCATCCACAAGGACACGAGGTCATGGCCTGAGGTTGGGGGGGGGTTAAGAGCAACAAACGCAATTTCTTTTTCACAGAGAGAGTGGTGGCACCATGGAATGGGTTGTCGGAGGAGATGGTGGGAGCCAAGACAGTGCAGGAATTCAAGAACACATGGGATAGATACAAGGGAATTGTGACAATAAGGACAGGGAGATCTTGGGGGAAGGGGGGGAGGCAAAAACATGGGCAGACTAGATGGATCACCGGTCCCCATCAACCGACATATTCTATGTATCTATGTATCTACTTCTGCACCTTAGAGTTTGGGGTAGTCAGTAAACTAGATTAAGAGATAGCTTATTTTTTGTTAATGTGTTTGGTTTAATATTTTTTCTTCCCTTCCCGGTGTTCTTTATAGTCTTTTTATGTTTATACTTTATATGTTTGTGATGCTTAAATTTTGTTGTGTATTTTGTTATGTTTCTTTTGCAATAAAAGTCCCTACTGTATGTATGTGTTAGCTGCCATCGGCACTTAGGAGTAATAGCAGTACTTAAGCACAAAAGTTTGGAAGAGAGATTTTGCCTTTGGGCTACTTGCCCACAGATATTGGAAACACAGACCTACCTTTTCTCATCTTGTCCACATATAACATAATTATGGAAACAGGTGGCTATAAAATGGAATGAGCCTTTATTAGGACCCATGACATACAAAAATCTGGTTTCAGGTATAAAAAAAGTGTAATAGCATGATATTGCTCATTTTTGTAGTTCTAAAGCAGTACATATGGGTAAATAGATGTTGTGTACTGTTACAACAGCAAGATATGACACAGAAATAGTTTATAAATATTGTGACAACTGCCTTATGCTCCCTTTATAACACTAAAATTAAACTCCAGCACCGAAAGCTAGAATTATGGAATTCAATGCTCTGGTTGTGATAGAGTACCAAATGTCTACAGTGACACAAATATAAATGCCTACATCTTTGTTTTGGGTGATTTCATGGTGGGTTATTGTTTCTTCTTTTGATCTGTAGTATGAATATATTTTTTTGTATGTAGTTTTGCCTTATAAATTTGTTTTAGAATCAAAAATCCCCCTACTGTTTTTAAGAAGTGCTATGAGATCTTTAATGTCCTCCTGAACAGCTACCAGAACAGGTAGATGGGAACTCGGTTTAACTTCTCATCTGAAAGATGTCACCTTAGGAGTACAGTACTGCCATCGTTCTGCACTACAGTGTCAGTATTGTGATTTACCCCAAGTCATTGGTGTAAGGCTAGAACCCACACTTTTCTAGCCTCAGAGGCAAGTGTGCAACCTGCTGAGCCACTGACCCTGTAATTGTTACAGATATTGACCTTCCACCTGGAGCTGGAGATGCTTACTTACCAGTTCAATGTGGACATTTACAGCAAACTAGAAAAAAAAAATACTGAACACATTATTTAGGGGTGATTCCAAATTAAATTACAGTAGCTTGAACATAATCCGACAGAAATTTAAAATCAGTCCTTGGAAAATGTAGTCACATTGTCTTACAGTATCATATTCTAGGCTTAACCAGAAAAAAATAATCACACCAAGGTAGGCTGAATACTGGTTAGCTGCCCTGATCATATAATTGTGGAGTACTTGCTGATGTACCTGATGATGATCATGCACCCGTCTTTTGTGCCCGGTGAGTGAGAACACCCAGTGTTCCTCCAAAAATTACAACTGGCCATCTTTCTAGATTTGACCTGCAACATTTTCTTCAAGAAGACCCACCTTTAGTAGATTGGCCAGGAGGCACTTCTTCATGGAGAGTGGTGACAGGGTGGAACAGGCCACCGGAGGAAGTAGTGAACCACAAAACAGTTGGGGGGGTTATAAAGAGAGTGTGGCATATAGATAAGGGGTGGGATCAAAGTGTCAGGGGAGGACATTGGAGCACCATGTAACAAAGGATGCATGAGCTGAGCATCGGACAGACGTGGCAGACTGAAATACCTTCTCCTGCTGACATATTTGACTATTTATATCAATAGAGTTATCCTTGATATTAACCTTACCTCTTACTACTTCACTATTCACTTTTGGAGGAGGAGGAGGAGTCTTTATTTATTTGTCGCACCCTTTCCCAGAGGCTCAAGAAGCTATTTAATAAACATGTTCTTTCAAACCACATGGGATTCATGGTAACACAATAGCTGACTAGTGATTTGCTTGCTTTATTTATGTATCTATTTAATTTAATATACTTTTCTCCCCATCTCCAGACCGACCTACATTGGTCCATCACTCCACCCAGCCCTGTTACCCACCATTTCTGGAACATATGTGTGATCCATGTTCTCCCATGGATGACCCCCCCAATAGGAAGGGCTCCCAGAGGCTACCACCTAGCCTTGGACAGTGTTTAAGGGTTGATGGGGGAGTGAGAATCCAGTTGGTGGTTTGGGACCTGCAGCAAACAGTATTCTATGCAGTTGGGGGGTTCTACTTTCTTTTTCCCCACTCATGAACATGGTGGGGGTGGCATGTCTGACACAGGGTGCATCAGAGTGATGACGTTCCCTTCCCCTACCACTGGCTCCAGCCTGCAGCTTCGCCTGTGGTCACCCAGGTGGCAGTACTGTGGTGGAGTCTAGAAACCCTCCCTTCCCTGAGAAGGTAAGCATTCGTGGGGTCTCTCAACCATCCTCCTCTGGCCAGCCCTCCAATGACCCAGCCTTGTTTCCAAACCCGGGTTGCTGGCATCATGAGTGGTAGCACTACTGCTGTGCCAGTGGGCTGGCAATTGGCTTACTTTATTCTAAAACTGAAGTTCTGCTCGGGGTAAATACAAGTGTAACCTCTCCCCTTCCTGCCCCATCTAGGGGCATACTTTAAATCATCGCAGATGGTCTGGGCAGGAAGAAAAGAGCACTCCAAAGAACTAGCATATGAGACATTACAATACTGGACCATGGTAAAATGATGGTCCTTACCTGCTGATGTCTTCACAGTTTCTGGATTACCTCCTCAGTCCCAGAAAATAAATTCACTCCCTGAGCTGACCCAATGGACATCAGGACCTCCCTTTTCTCTCCTGGAAGTCCCACAGAGCCCCTGCAGCCCCCCAGAGGTTGGATTCTTTCCCCTGGAAATATAACTCATAACAAATTGATCAGATTGCAAAGATACGAGGGAAGTCAAGTATTTCATTTAATTAAAAAAAAAAAAAAAAAAACTCTCACAGTCCAATAAGGCACAAACAACTGTTTCTCCCCAACTGGCTTTTATGTTCACCTACATGGCAAATAATTCCAGCGATACAGAGTCACCATTCCTTTATAAAAACAAAATATATATTCAACTCCATAGGGCTACAAACTTCTTACACTTTTGCCTGGACTTAATAGACAGCAGGACAATTGATTTGACAGACACCAGAAGGGCACTCGCTTCTCTACCCTATCACTCCCAGGTATTCAACCCAAGAACTTGGATCCCTGCAATCTCCTGGCATGTAACGATCTGGTAAGCCAAGACTTCCATTTACTTGTTTTCCTACGGGTCCCTCTTCCTCTGTGGCACTGGTTGCCCCCCTGGGAAAGTGATCTGCCTCTCCTACCTGGACCCTTGTGCAAACGGCCTAAACCACTGGGCATCCAGGATTTTCCTGACGACCCAGGCTCTGACCCTCCTTACAACCATCTGGCTCTAAATACAGGCTGAGGCCACTTCTCTGATCACTTGCCTCTGCCTCAGCCCTCCATGGCCCCTACTTCTTTCCAGAGGTGTTCTGATATCACCACCTCCTTCCTACAGGGAGTCCCTGCCAGGCCCACATCTCTCACAGTGGTTCTTGGGCTTGAGTTAAGCACCAGCACGGGGACCACCCTCCAAGGCCTACCAATCCTTTGGGTCCACAGCCCACTTGGCCTTACTGGACCGGCACCCCAGGACCTGTCCCTCCAAACAGGCCCCACTTACAGGTGAAAGGCTCCCCAGCTCCCTCAACCACCCAGGCCACCCTGCTGCACTGGTTACAAGGGGAAACTCTGCCACCAGTTCCACTTCTGAGAGGGCCCTGCCACAGCCTTCACAGCCCTGGTGACCTGGGAAAAACACCAATGGGCTTCCTAAGGGCTCCTACATCTATCGGTTGGGCTTTCTAAAGCCTCCCTAATGCCCTAGCCCCCCCAACGATGCAGAATCTAGCCACTTGAGTCCACACAGAGCTCCATACCCCCACTCCTCGTCAGCCATTGAACATGAAACCGTACTGACTGCACTTTATTTTGGGGGAAAATCCCCACTGGCCATCCTGGACCGCCAAGCTCCCTCACATGCCCAACTGTCCTGGTCCTGGTTCTACTCTCCAGCCTCCCCCCTCCAGTCCCAGGCCTAATGCCCGGGGTGGAAAGGCCACAATGCTTCCTGTCAGCTCCCCTTTATACCCTAATTCTGCCCCCTGCTGCCACTTTGAGGCATCCAGAGCATTAATCCCCAGAGTACTAAATCCATTTCCTAGCTCGGGGGTAGGAGGGGAAAGGGATGCTAATTATTGGGAATATAAGCCCCGCATTTTGCAGGGGGTTTACACAAGCAAAGTGGACGCATTTCTGATTGGCAGAAGCACAGTAAGGTAATAAAAAAATAAATGTAAATCTTAAACTGATAAAATCAAGATGCTACCAATATCAGCAGATATGCAGTCTTACTGATCCCAAAAGATTTTGACACTCAGTTAACATAATAACCTTTTGTTAAAAAAAAAAAAAAAAAACTCTCCCAATTAAAATAATATTTGATAACATGGAAGTAAAATGGCCTAAACAAATTGCAAATGTTTGCAATAATAGTTTAACAAACCTCAACACTTATAAACATGAAATCTTTATCGCTCAAGTACAGGATTAACCAACAGAAGTGGACTCACTTAAGTGGACTCACTGAACTCACTTACTGCAACACAAAAAGCTGGTAACGATGGTCTCGACCCAAAGCTATTAAAATCTGCTGGGGTAATAATTTATGAGTTTCTGTGTCCCTCCTGCGATGTGCTCCATGAGTTTCTATGTACCTCCTACGATGTTCCCCATGAGTTTCTATGTACCTCCTACGATGTGCCCCATGAGTTTCTATGTCCCTCCTGCGATGTGCCCCATGAGTTTCTATGTCCCTCCTATGATGTGCCCCATGAGTTTCTATGTCCCTCCTACGATGTGCCCCATGAGTTTCTATGTCCCTCCTACGATGTGCCCCATGAGTTTCTATGTCCCTCCTATGATGTGCCCCAGAGTTTCTATGTACCTCCTACGATGAGCCCCATGAGTTTCTATGTCCCTCCTACGATGTGTGCCCCAAGAGTTTCTATGTCCCTCCTACGATGTGCCCCATGAGTTTCTACATCCCTCCTACGATGTGCCCCATGAGTTTCTACGTCCCTCCTACGATGTGCTCCATGAGTTTCTACGTCCCTCCTGCGATGTGTCCCATGAGTTTCTACGTCCCTCCTGCGATCTGCCCCATGAGTTTCTACGTCCCTCCTGCGATGTGCCCCATGAGTTTCTACGTCCCTCCTGCGATGTGCCCCATGAGTTTCTACATACCTCCTGCGGTGTGCCCCATGACTTTCTACGTACCTCCTGCGATGTGTCCCATGAGTTTCTACGTCCCTCCTGCGATGTGCCCCATGAGTTTCTATGTCCCTCCTGCGATGTGCCCCATGAGTTTCTATGTACCTCCTGCGATGTTCCCCATGAGTTTCTACATCCCTCCTACAATGTGCCCCATGAGTTTCTATGTCCCTCCTGTGATGTGCCCCATGAGTTTCTACGTCCCTCCTGCGATGTGCCCCATGAGTTTCTATGTCCCTCCTGCGATGTGCCCCATGAGTTTCTACGTACCTCCTGTGATGTGCCCCATGAGTTTCTATGTCCCTCGTGCGATGTGCCCCTTGAGTTTCTATGTCCCTCCTACGATGTGCCCCATGAGTTTCTATGTCACCTCCTGCGATGTGCCCCATGAGTTTCTATGTCCCTCCTACGATGTGCCCCATGAGTTTCTATGTCCCTCCTGCGATGTGCCCCATGAGTTTCTATGTCCCTCCTGCGATGTGCCCCATGAGTTTCTACATACAGTACCTCCTACGATGTGCCCCATGAGTTTCTATGTACTGTACCTCCTACGATGTGCCCCATGAGTTTCTATGTACTGTACCTCCTACGATGTGCCCCATGAGTTTCTGTGTCCCTCCTGCGATGTGCCCCATGAGTTTCTATGTACCTCCTGCGATGTGCCCCATGAGTTTCTACGTACCTCCTGTGATGTGCCCCATGAGTTTCTATGTCCCTCGTACGATGTGCCCCTTGAGTTTCTATGTCCCTCCTACGATGTGCCCCATGAGTTTCTATGTACTGTACCTCCTACGATGTGCCCCATGAGTTTCTATGTACCTCCTACAATGTGCCCCATGAGTTTCTATGTACCTCCTGCGATGTGCCCCATGAGTTTCTATGTCCCTCCTATGATGTGCCCCAGAGTTTCTGTACCTCCTCGATGAGCCCATGAGTTTCTATGTCCCTCCTCGATGGCCTCAGAGTTTCTATGTCCCTCCTCGATGTGCCCCATGAGTTTCTACATCCCTCCTCGATGTGCCCCATGAGTTTCTCGTCCCTCTCGATGTCCATGAGTTTCTACGTCCCTCCTGCGATGTGTCCCATGAGTTTCTACGTCCCTCCTGCGATCTGCCCCATGAGTTTCTACGTCCCTCCTGCGATGTGCCCCATGAGTTTCTACGTCCCTCCTGCGATGTGCCCCATGAGTTTCTACGTACCTCCTGCGGTGTGCCCCATGACTTTCTACGTACCTCCTGCGATGTGTCCCTTGAGTTTCTACGTCCCTCCTGCGATGTGCCCCATGAGTTTCTATGTCCCTCCTGCGATGTGCCCCATGAGTTTCTATGTACCTCCTGCGATGTTCCCCATGAGTTTCTACATCCCTCCTACGATGTGCCCCATGAGTTTCTATGTCCCTCCTGCGATGTGCCCCATGAGTTTCTACGTCCCTCCTGCGATGTGCCCCATGAGTTTCTATGTCCCTCCTGCGATGTGCCCCATGAGTTTCTACGTACCTCCTGTGATGTGCCCCATGAGTTTCTATGTCCCTCTGCGATGTGCCTTGAGTTTCTATGTCCCTCCTACGATGCCCCGCAGGTTTCTAGTACCTCCCTCGATGTGCCCCATGGGTTTCTATGTCCCTCCTGCGATGTGCCCCATGAGTTTCTACGTACCTCCTGCGATGTGCGCCATGAGTTTCTATGTACCTCCTGCGATGTGCGCCATGAGTTTCTATGTACCTCCTGCGATGTGCCCAATGAGTTTCTATGTACCTCCTGCGATGTGCTCCATGAGTTTCTATGTACCTCCTGCGATGTGCTCCATGAGTTTCTATGTACCTCCTGCAATGTACCCCATGAGTTTCTATGTCCCTCCTGTGATGTGCCCCATGAGTTTCTATGTACCTCCTGCGATGTTCCCCATGAGTTTCTATGTCCCTCCTACGATGTGCCCCATGAGTTTCTATGTCCCTCCTGCGATGTGCCCCATGAGTTTCTATGTCCCTCCTGCGATGTGCCCCATGAGTTTCTATGTCCCTCCTGCGATGTGCCCCATGAGTTTCTATGTCCCTCCTACGATGTGCCCCATGAGTTTCTATGTACCTCCTACGATGTGCCCCATGAGTTTCTATGTCCCTCCTGCGATGTGCCCCATGAGTTTCTATGTCCCTCCTGCGATGTGCCCCATGAGTTTCTATGTACCTCCTGCGATGTGCCCCATGAGTTTCTATGTCCCTCCTGCGATGTGCCCCATGAGTTTCTATGTCCCTCTGAGATGTGCCCATGAGTTTCTATGTCCCTCCCCGATGTGCCCCATGAGTTTCTATGTCCCTCCTACGATGTGCCCCATGAGTTTCTATGTCCCTCCTGCGATGTGCCCCATGAGTTTCTATGTCCCTCCTGCGATGTGCGCCATGAGTTTCTATGTACCTCCTGCGATGTGCGCCATGAGTTTCTACGTACCTCCTGCGATGTGCCCAATGAGTTTCTATGTACCTCCTGCGATGTGCTCCATGAGTTTCTATGTACCTCCTGCAATGTGCTCCATGAGTTTCTATGTACCTCCTGCAATGTGCCCCATGAGTTTCTATGTCCCTCCTGTGATGTGCCCCATGAGTTTCTATGTACCTCCTGCGATGTTCCCCATGAGTTTCTATGTCCCTCCTACGATGTGCCCCATGAGTTCCTATGTCCCTCCTGCGATGTGCCTCATGAGTTTCTATGTCCCTCCTACGATGTGCCCCATGAGTTCCTATGTCCCTCCTGCGATGTGCCCCATGAGTTTCTATGTACCTCCTACGATGTGCCCCATGAGTTTCTATGTACTGTACCTCCTTCGATGTGCCCCATGAGTTTCTGTGTCCCTCCTGTGATGTGCCCCATGAGTTTCTATGTCCCTCCTGCGATGTGCCCCATGAGTTTCTATGTACCTCCTGCGATGTGCCCCATGAGTTTCTACGTCCTCCTGATGTGCCCCATGAGTTTCTATGTCCCTCCTGCGATGTGCCCCATGAGTTTCTATGTCCCTCCTGATGTGCCCCATTGAGTTTCTCGTCCCTCCTGCGATGTGCCCCTTGAGTTCTATGTCCCTCCTGCGATGTGCCCCATGAGTTTCTACGTACCTCCTACGATGTGCCCCTTGAGTTCCTATGTCCCTCCTGCGATGTTCCCCATGAGTTTCTATGTCCCTCCTGCGATGTGCTCCATGAGTTCCTATGTCCCTCCTGCGATGTGCCCCATGAGTTTCTATGTCCCTCCTGCGATGTGCCCCATGAGTTTCTATGTACCTCCTGCGATGTGCCCCATGAGTTTCTATGTCCCTCCTGCGATGTGCCCCATGAGTTTCTATGTACCTCCTACGATGTTCCCCATGAGTTTCTATGTACCTCCTACGATGTGCCCCATGAGTTTCTATGTACTGTACCTCCTACGATGTGCCCCATGAGTTTCTATGTACCTCCTGCGATGTGCCCCATGAGTTTCTATGTACCTCCTGCGATGTGCCCCATGAGTTTCTATGTACCTCCTGCGATGTGCCCCATGAGTTTCTACGTACCTCCTGTGATGTGCCCCATGAGTTTCTATGTCCCTCCTACGATGTGCCCCATGAGTTTCTATGTCCCTCCTGCGATGTGTCCCGTGAGTTTCTACGTACCTCCTGCGATGTGCCTCATGAGTTTCTATGTCCCTCTTACGATGTGCCCCTTGAGTTTCTATGTCCCTCCTACGATGTGCCCCATGAGTTTCTACGTACATCCTACGATGTGCCCCATGGGTTTCTATGTCCCTCCTGCGATGTGCCCCATGAGTTTCTACGTTCCTCCTGCGATGTGCCCCATGAGTTTCTATGTCCCTCCTGCGATGTGCCCCATAAGTTTCTATGTACCTCCTACGATGTTCCCCATGAGTTTCTATGTCCCTCCTAAGATGTGCCCCATGAGTTTTCTATGTATGTCCTACGATGTACCCCATGAGCTTCTATGTCCCTCCTATGATGTGCCCCAGAGTTTGTATGTCCCTCTTACGATGTGCCCCATGAGTTTCTATGTACCTCCTACGATGTGCCCCATGAGTTTCTATGTCCCTCCTGCGATGTGCCCCATGAGTTTCTATGTACCTCCTGCGATGTGCCCCATGAGTTTCTGTGTCCCTCCTGCGATGTGCCCCATGCGTTTCTGTGTCCCTCCTGCGATGTGCCCCATGAGTTTCTATGTCCCTCCTGCGATGTGCCCCATGAGTTTCTATGTCCCTCCTGTGATGTGCCCCATGAGTTTCTATGTCCCTCCTGCAATGTGCCCCATGAGTTTCTATGTCCCTCCTCGATGTGCCCCATGAGTTTCTATGTCCCTCCTGCGATGTGCCCCATGAGTTTCTATGTCCCTCCTACGATGTGCCCCATGAGTTTCTATGTACCTCCTGCGATGTGCCCATGAGTTTCTATGTCCCTCCTACGATGTGCCCATGAGTTTCTATGTCCCTCCTGCGATGTGCCCCAGGTCTTTCTGGATGTGCCCCATGAGTTTCTATGTCCCTCCTGCGATGTGCCCCATGATTTCTATGTCCCTCCTGCGATGTGCCCCATGAGTTTCTATGTCCCTCCTGCGATGTGCCCCATGAGTTTCTATGTCCCTCCTACGATGTGCCCCATGAGTTTCTATGTCCCTCCTACGATGTGCCCCATGAGTTTCTATGTCCCTCCTGCGATGTGCCCCATGAGTTTCTACATACAGTACCTCCTGCGATGTGCCCCATGAGTTTCTATGTACCTCCTGCGATGTGTCCCATAAGTTTCTATGTCCCTCCTACGATGTGCCCCATGAGTTTCTATGTCCCTCCTGCGATGTGCCCCATGAGTTTCTATGTCCCTCCTACAATGTGCCCCATGAGTTTCTATGTCCCTCCTACGATGTGCCCCATGAGTTTCTATGTCCCTCCTGTGATGTGCCTCATGAGTTTCTGTGTCCCTCCTACGATGTGCCCCAGAGTTTCTATGTCCCTCCTACGATGTGCCCCATGAGTTTCTATGTCCCTCCTATGATGTGCCCAATGAGTTTCTATGTCCCTCCTGCGATGTGCCCCATGAGTTTCTACGTACCTCCTACGATGTGCCCCATGAGTTTCTATGTACCTCCTACTATGTGCCCCGTGAGTTTCTATGTCCCTCCTGCGATGTTCTCCATGAGTTTCTATGTACCTCCTACGATGTGCCCCATGAGTTTCTATGTACCTCCTACGATGTGCCCCATGAGTTTCTACGTCCCTCCTGTGATGTGCCCCATGAGTTTCTATGTACCTCCTGCGATGTGCCCCATGAGTTTCTACGTCCCTCCTACGATGTGCCCCATGAGTTCCTATGTCCCTCCTACGATGTGCCCCATGAGTTTCTACGTCCCTCCTGCGATGTGCCCCATGAGTTTCTACGTACCTCCTGCGATGTGCCCCATGACTTTCTCCGTCCCTCCTGCGATGTGCCCCATGAGTTTCTACGTACCTCCTGCGATGTGCCCCATGAGTTTCTATGTACCTCCTACGATGTGCCCCATGAGTTTCTATGTCCCTCCTGCGATGTTCTCCATGAGTTTCTATGTACCTCCTGCGATGTGCCCCATGAGTTTCTATGTACCTCCTACGATGTGCCCCATGAGTTTCTATGTACCTCCTGCGATGTGTCCCATGAGTTTCTACG
Source organism: Neoceratodus forsteri (assembly GCA_016271365.2). Classification (NCBI taxonomy): domain Eukaryota; kingdom Metazoa; phylum Chordata; order Ceratodontiformes; family Ceratodontidae; genus Neoceratodus; species Neoceratodus forsteri. Next base: position 1,807,777,361 of record CM057449.1, read on the forward strand.
TCCCTCCTACGATGTGCCCCATGAGTTTCTATGTCTCTCCTGCGATGTGCCCCATGAGTTTCTACGTTCCTCCTGCGATGTGCCCCATGAGTTTCTATGTCCCTCCTGTGATGTGCCCCATGAGTTTCTACGTCCCTCCTGCGATGTGCCCCATGAGTTTCTATGTTCCTCCTACGATGTGCCCCATGAGTTTCTATGTCCCTCCTGTGATGTGCCCCATGAGTTTCTATGTACCTCCTAGGATGTGCCCCATGGGTTTCTATGTCCCTCCTGCGATGTGCCCCATGAGTTTCTATGTATCTCCTGCGATGTGCCCCATGAGTTTCTATGTCCCTCCTGCGATGTGCCCCGTGAGTTTCTACGTACCTCCTGCGATGTGCCCCATGAGTTTCTATGTCCCTCCTGCGATGTGCCCCATGAGTTTCTATGTCTCTCTTATGATGTGCCCCAGGAGTTTTTTTTTAATTTTTTATCCTAACCATTGCCAGGCCTACAGTGCTATTTCTTAGTCAAATGTGGTGACCATCCTTTCTTAAGAACAAAAGTAAATTAAAACATTTATAACACACATTTTAGTGGAACTTGAAAATGTTACTACCAAATAAACCTGGAAGATGCCTGGAATCTGTTATATGTGAAAAAGGTAGGGTCAAATTTTGTCTCCAGTTTTGTTGCACTGCTGCTTTAATGAATGCAGAACACTTACAGGCTGTCAACATCGGACCAGTGTACACTTCATCTCTTGCACCTGTAATATTTACAAATGACATTCTGTCTGCTTTTGATAGATGACTACTGGGAGCTTTGTTTGTTGACAATACCCTTGTTAGTAAAAATTTTTAAGAAGCTGCCTAGTTTGAGTCGCGCTGAAGCTACTGAGCATTGGTTTCAAAGTTTTCTGCCTTCGACACCGTCCCACTTAGGAGGTTGGTAAATAAGTTGGGCAGCCTGGGAGTAGGCCCCAATGTGGTAAACTGGGTCAGAGACTGGTTGAGTGACAGGATACAGAAGGTGATGGTAAATGGCGATCAATCCAAGGAGAGGGGGGTGACCATTAGGATGCCACAGGGATCTGTGCTGAGGCCAGTCCTCTTTAATGTCTTCATAAGCAACATTGCAGAGGGGCTGGAGGGGAACGTATACCTCTTTGCAGATGACACTAAGATCTGCAACAGGGTCGACAGTCGGAGGGGGTGGAAAAAATGAGAAAGGAATTAAACATGCTTAGGAGTGGTCGAGGGTGTGGCAGCTAAGATTCAATGCAAAGAAGTGCAAAAGCTTGCATTTGCTGTACAGAATTCCATGGGAGGAGTACAAGATGGGGAGAGAGGTGCTGACGGCCACCAATCAAGAAAGGGACCTGGGTGTAATCATATCTGATGACCTAAAGGTAACCAAACAATGTAAGAAGGCTGTGGGGAGAGCCAGTGGGGGGTGCTAGGGTTCATAAGGAGAGGTAACACAAGCATAAAAAAGGTGGTTATGCCACTGTATGGATCACTAATGTGACCTCATCTGAAGTATTGTGTCCAGCTCTGGAGGCTGCATTTCCAGAAGGACATAGACAAAATAGAGGCAGTCCAGAGAAGGGCAACAAAAATAGTGCGAGGATTGCACCAAAAGTCATATGATCAAAGACTAGAGGATCTCATTATGTATTCCCTTGAGAGGAGAGAGAGGGGTGATATGACAGAAACATTCAGGTACCTCAGGGGTATAAACAAGGTACAGGAGGGTAGCATCTTTCAGAAAAGAAGGTATACAAGAACAAGGGGGCATGATATGAGGCTAGAGGTGGTTAAGCTCAGGGGCAACGTGAGGAAGTACTTTTTCACAGAAAGAGTAGTGGATGCTTGGAACAGCCTCCCTGCAGAGGTAGTGGGGGCAAAAACGGTAGGGAAATTCAAGAATGCATGGGATAGACATAAGAGTACTCTTGCAATAGGGAAGAGAGGGTAAGCCACAGATCAACTAGGGTCTGTGGTATTGCATTAGGTAGGGAAAATGGGCAGACTAGGTGGGCCACATGGTCCTTATCTACTGTCACCTTCTGTGCTTCTATGTAACATAACTCAGATGGTTAAAATTGGAGATGGTTTGTCAAAAAGAAATTGTCTCATGTACAGAGTCCCTCAGGTTTTGGGACCCATGCTATTTTCTTTGTTTGCTAGTACCTTACCATTACTGTAGTTTAGCATTATGCAAAAGAACAAATGCATGCAGATAATTCAGTAATTTATTGTGAAGGCCAATCTACTGCTCAGATTCAGGATACACTTCAACAGGGTTTTAGAAATATAGAAAGGGTGGAAAAAGACTTTGTGTCCGTTGGCATGCCCTGAGTCTCTACCTCACATTACGTAAGCAATGACAACCAAGAAGCTAGTCATTTCCAAAGGATTAATGATTGGTTGAGGGGATGTGTGGCCAGAGGCGCAGCCGAGGTCCACCTCCCTCCAACCAGTCATTAATCCAAGGAAATGACTGTCTTCAATGTTGTCATTGTAAGTCTAATCGCAATAACAACTTTCATTTATTTTTTAGTTTTATTTAGGTTTTTGCTGTGTGGTGTGAGCCGCATATGCCACATAGTGTCAGTTTGCAGCTGGATTGGTCATTTCTAAGATGTTAATGACCAATCCAGTAACCAATCAGGAGCCTTGCTAGGCTTATGAATAATTAAATAGACTTATAGTCATTGTTAGTCATACTTATTCCATACCCCAATATCCTTCCTGTATTAATTTCCCTCTTTCTGAATGATGCACCTGAAATTATCCCACTGTGCCTTGAAACCATTAAAGGGGAAGTAAACATTGCAGGGGTCACTCAAATTGTGCAAGCCCACTAAAAGATATTGCAAACGAGGCACTGGACTTTTGTGTAGGTGTCAGGAGTCCTGAGCTATGACTAATTAATCTGTAAATCAAAACAAGGCAGCAACCATTTTAAAATGGAAAATGATATCACTGAGGGGCAAGCTGCATGTTGTTAATTACAGCTTGCCCCTCAGTGACATCACTGTTGGTCTAATGATTCAATGAAATGGCTGCAGCATTGTTTTGATTTACAGACAATTTAGGTATTCATATCTCAGGACTTCTGACATCTACAGGTAAGTCCAGTACCTCATTTGAAAGATCTTTTTATGGGTTTTTACAATTTGAGTGATTTCTGCAATGTTTACTTCTCCTTTAAGGGTCTCCAAATTAACTACAGCATGAGGCAAATTCTTCCACATGTCCTCCAGCCTTTGTGTGAAAAAATGTTTCTTGATGTCCTTTTTCAAATCCCCTCCTGTAAACCTGAGTTTGTGTCCCCGGTGGTTGAATTGTTCCTGAACATGAACTGTTTGATCCAACCTCTTGTACCCCATGATATACTTATATGTCAAGTCATATCACCCCTCTCTCTCTCTCTCTCTGGACATCTAGGGAGCATATATTGAGAAAAGAGTTAATCTCATGCATTCATAGCACCAGAACACCTGTCATCGAGCATTACCATTATAGCATGGCTGTGCGGCCTCCAAAAATTCTATGAATTAGAATAAGAAATCTAGTTTAACAAGTTTAATCATTGTGGCCACAAGAATCTGTAGTACCATTGTACTCGGTCTTGATACACAGTTATCTTTACCCAGCCAAATACCACTATCCTGCATAGCTAAAGTCTCGCCTGATCACCCTTATGATTCTAATTCACCACCATCAGAGGAGTGTTCAAAAACCAGTTGCTCTCTCAGTCTCCAGTTTTTCAAGTAGGCGCCCACATCCTGTGGGTCAGAAAACAAGTATATGTTGCCTCCTACTCCTACATGGAGATGATCTGGGTGAAGGGGGGTGGGGTGAATGGCAGGATAAGGGCCCGAAGTCTTCTTTTAATTTCCTCCAAAGATTCATGCCTTATGCTTGCGCAATAGGCCAGGATCAAAAAAAGATGCAAAATGAACAGTTCTTTGCTTCCTTGTAAATTGAAGGGTATGATCTCTCAACACTGACCTGGAGAGCAGGATAAATACAGTGCATGGAGTGTAGGCATTTTGCAGTGCTATTTGTGGGTTGATCTTGTACACGAAAGCAATATACTGTAGCCTGTTGGGGTGGGGTGGGTGGACTCCCAGTTTATCAGTTTCAGTAGCAACTGTACAAAGAAAGGGATGGGCTCCTCCCTTTTGTACCCTTTCGGGAGTACAGCTAAATGCAAATTCCTTTACATGACCAGATTTGACAGTTGTTCAAGCCTAAATTTTAAAAGTTTATTTTCAGCAACCATTTTCCGTATCACTGCCATTGCCCTCTCTGCCTGTTCCACCATGCCACCCATCTGTGTCGAGAGACCCATTACCATCTATTTCAAAGTCACCGTCTTTGTTGTGGAATCATCAAACATCTTGTCCACATTCTGAACAAAGGGACAAGGGGTTTGCAGAGAATTTTTACCCTTTACCACTCCAGACGTTCTAGGCACCACCATGGGCTGCTGCGTATCCTGCTGTGCCTCTTCTCTGGTGCCCTGTCTTGACTTAAAAAAAAGTTATAGCAGTTGGCTGTAGATTTGTTTCCTTTGGTTGCCCTATGGCAGAAAACTGATAGTCAGCTGCAGCACTAGGTATCGATGAAAGTTGTAAAATTTGTAGTTATTTCACTTAAAAATAATGAAAGAGAAGCCTGAAGTACTGTAGGAGCTCACACAGTGTGAATCTGCATGATCCGATGGCTAGCTCTTCCCCCAACAAAGTTTTCAATCATATATATATATATATATATATATATATATATAGAGAGAGAGAGGTTTGCTTTACTGTGTCCGCTGGACTGTTTAACATTATTACCAAAGGCCTTCCTGAAGCCATAGCTAACTAACTGGTCTTCGTGTATGCCCCATGTTCTTTAAGATTTTAGACTGTCCTGACCTACCAGATATCTACAGTAAAGACTGGACTTGTTGCTGGGGTAATTTTCGATATACTTCCTCACTCTGGAATGGACCTGACATGAGTTTAAAACCCTAACTTATGCGAGAACTTTTAAAAGTGAGCTGGAGGCATCCATTGCTGATGGATAACAATGTAATTGTTATTATAGTAACTATATTTATATTAATGTTTATCTGTTAGTATTTATCAGTTAGTTTATGCTGTCTCCGCTATATGCTTCCTGGACATTCATGCCATAGGACAAAATTGAAAATGGGACCATTGTCTCCATTTACCCTCCCAGTACTCAATCAGATAAATAACATATTAAACAGGTCTTACTGTAAATTGATCAATGTCAGGTCAGAGAAGGGAAATTATCCCATGAAGCTTGCCAGCCCGTGGAGCAGGCTAGTGGGAGTGAGTGAATATTACTTGACAGGGTATTAAATAAGCTGCACAAACTGATTAGCAGTATTATGGCTAAAAGCGCTAATCAACAATGAAAATGCAAAGTCCTTGACACTGATTGATTAGCAAAATTAAAAAAAAAAGAGTTATATTCATGCTGTTCCACAAACTCACTCAAAAACAAGGTTAGTAGTCTACTACTGTGCATTTCTGGAAATGGTTAGCATTACACCCTATTTGGCACAGCATTTTGCTATGCCATACTAACTATTTGATACCATGCTTGATCTTAAGAAGATTCTTCCAAACCCTATAAGACACTGTAGAAGAACATGGAGAAGTCGGTTTTAGAGGAAACCTAAACCCATGGGTAACCAGTAGCTTAAAGGTCCAAAGTTGTGATTCCAACCTCTTTATGCGTATAGGTGAAGATCCCTGTGTGGGTATATGTATGGTAAGATTAGTTTAGAAGTTGCTGTAGTGTTCTATACAGTTGGATCTGCTTATAATAGACTACACCATGCCTACCCACTTTTTCTGTTATAAGCGGGTGTCCAGAATAGCCAAAAGTCACTTGTTCCACTACACTCAAACTCCTCTGCCTCCACACATATAGTTCTCATATGTACAGTGCATTTTGAGTTTTCATTTGAAGGTTTTTAGTACTGCTGTAGAAGCTGTAGTCTGTTAAGATGGAGCACTCATTCTCTGATGCACCTGCCCACCTGCCCATTGCTTGTACGCCCGCCCACCTACTGCTTGCACACCTGCCGTAAAGTTTATTAAGCCAGTACACCTGTTCTCCAATACACCCACCCGCTACTCATATACCCGCCCACCTATTTCTCACATTCCTGCTTTGAATGCTGTTGGTAAGAGTTAGGAAGTCAGGAGCTGGGTGGTGATTGGTGAAGCCGCTGGGATGGAGAGGAGGAACTGGGAGCCGGGAGATTGCCAGGGGTGGAAGAGTTAAGCTGGAAGCTGGGTACCGATCGGTGAAATTGCCAGAGATAGGGGAGAGAAAGTGTTGGTAGCTCAGAGATTGCTAGGTGAGGGAGAGATAATCTGGAAGCTTGGTTTTGATCAATGAAACTACGGCAGGGAGGAGAGAGGAGCAACTGGGAGTCAGGAAATTGCTGGGCGAGGGAGAGAAGCTGATACAGTACAGTAAAAAAGATAGGGCAGCAGAGGTTGGTTTAATTTACCTTGTAACTCGGGACAGTGGATTGCTGGGAGGAGGGACAAGGTAATCAGCATTAAGAGCTGACAGTTACAGCCACTTCATGGGTGATTAGCTATTAGAATTAGCTGACAATAATGTTCAGGCTTCTGCTATACAGGGGTTACAACGTCTGGTACAACTGCTTTGTTTAACACTGCAGCACTGGAGAAAGGCTTTTGGCAAATTACTTCTGTACATTATAAGCAAGTGTCCACTATATTGGTGTCCGATATAAGTGGGCTGGACTGTATTATCTTTGTTAACAATGATCTGTCCACAGTTTCTTTTTATTTATCTTTTCTGGTGTAAAAAAGAATATCCTTGCTTTCTTCTTGTATACGGTACGTCTGTGTCATACTTGCAACATTCCTAATCCATGATTATGCATTTATGTTTTGTAGTGAATAATTAAACAGTTAAAAATCCATCTGAAGCTGGCTGCATGGAGGTGAATGAAGGAGCATCGCTCTAGCACACTGGCGACCCAGGTTCACACCCCAAACCTGGGATGTCAAGAGCGGAGGCCATCAGGGAGGGACTCAGAGCATCCTTCTGATGATTCCCTCCCAGAGGGTGGGTGACACAGCTCTGCTTGTCTAGCAGCTCCTGGTGGGGTGCTGTAATGGTGCTTTTGGTAGAGTGCGTGACGATGTACTGCCGAGCATCTCAGCCCCTGGATACCGTTGTTTGTACCATGTATACGGGTGGTGAATGAGGCCTTCCAAACAGGAAACAGTGATGCCAAGCTCAGTAGATGATGGCCACTCTGGCAGCTTCTCTCACACCACTAGGCCCATGCTGGTGGCTGATTAAAGGTGCTACTTTCCTGGTGGTAGGAAGAGGGCCTCCAGCAGGGAAAAGTTGGAATCTTCAGCTGACAGATGACTTAAGAGGGGATTGGTAAAAAGACCAGCAGGGCAGGGTGAGTGTGGTGGACAGCGGGGGGGGGGTGGATTTTGTGGGGTGCCTGAAGGAGTGGGTGCCAGGGCCAAGGGCACCAAATAGAATCCATCTGAGACTGAGTTTGTGAAAAGGCACAGGTAATGATTTACTGAATAATCCATATCTGCTTCTGAGACAGTGTCAAGTAAGACCTCTTTCACCAAGAAAAGGGTTGACGTGTTTAAGGCATTCCTGGGTCAGCACCTTATGCTATTATAGGGAGACCTGCAAATTGAGATTAAAAGTTCAGTAGTCTAGAGGATGGATTATTCTGTGTGAACAAGCAAATAAGTGAGACTGGAGAATAACATGGCAGTACTGTCCTGGGAGACTATAAAGTGAACATATTTTTCTATCAAGTTACATTATTTGTGCTCAACCTCTCGTCTGCCCTTCTCAAATCTTTCTCCAGCTCCAGCCCCAACATCAGACAACCATGGCCACTATCATGACTTGGGAAGCACTGGGCCCAAGAGTGCTGCCAGCTGCCGCCCTACAGCCAGTGCTTTTTTTTAATACTTTCTTCACATAGGGCTTGTCCATACCACACTGCTTACAGGCGAGGGTGTTGTTGGGGAATCCATGATGTCAGAATGCCCTCAATGCCTGTGTGCGGCTGGATTGTTGCAGCAGGGTGAATAGCAATCTCTGTCAGAGCCTTAGAATGCTACCTCCACAGTGTCGTTGTGATTCTCTTAGCCCAGGGCTGGAGTCACACCACAAACCCAAGTCTCCCTATAATAGTAAAATGGGCTACATCCCCCGCCCCAGCACCACATGGTTCGGCAAATGTATTTATTTTAGAACTTTATGCTGGCAGGAATAAAACCCTCTAGGTGCATGATCTTCACTGTGAGCGGGTTCCAGGGGACAGCCGTGTTCAGCTACTACAAACAGGCATACAGACAAGAGAAGCAGCAGTTAACATAATGAGGAGATACAAAGGGTCTACTCTCTCTGGAACAGAGAGGTGCAGTGCCACAGAGTAAACAGTGATGATGAATGGAAGCAAATTTTCTATCATAAAACATGTACGGTAATGTATACAGTAACTGCATGGTTTCTCAAACCATTTTGTTACAAATGGAGTTGAAGTAATGAAATTATTACTGAAAGAAAATACCAACAAGTGGGTATGTTGTGGCCTTTAGTCTTATTTTATGATTCAGTATTGTAGTTTCTGATTGAGCCCACTCAGCTGTACACTCCGAGATGCTGTTTAAATGGCAGACAAACTTTTATCAGCCAAATCTGTCAGCTCAGTAACATGTGACAGCAGTTCATGTGGGAAAACAAGTTGAAGACTTATGTGTGACTTCTCCGTTTCTGCTGGTGAAACTGTTTCTCATGAGTAGTATTCTTGAACAAGGGAAAGCTGCCCTTTTTTTTTAAGTGAGTAAAATAAAATTTTGGTGAGTAAAGTACAAACATTTTTGGTGCGTTTAAGTCTTAAAGAAATATGCTCATTTTGAAGCAATAATAGTGTTATGACGTGCTCTTTGCTGGGTGTGGAGCATTTTCAGGCGAGAGGATGAGTATTTGTATCCCTTTACAAAAATCTTGAAGAGTATTTCCTTGAGAATGGAGCATAATATAGGCTGGTACTCACCTTATCTGGAGCACTGGTCTTATCAATACAGTTTGCCTGTGGCAATGCAAGCAATAATACCCGATAGGGTGGGCTTTATTGGGAAATACCGGACTGCCCAGGGGCATAATGAGGTCCGACGCCGTAGGTGGAGGGCATTATAGCCCTTGGAAGGTCCGGTATTTCTCAATAAAGCCCACCCTGGAGGGTATTATTGCTCTTAGAAAATGGGCAACTGCATTTTATATGTTTGGGGGGGAAATATGTGTAAATGTTAAAACACTTACTTGTGTGAAATAGTTTTTTGTTATAAAATAATTCTTCCACCTGCATTTCAGTGCTGCTTTTTTCCTTAAAGCCTGAGACTTTTGTACCTCTGAAGCCTCCATAGTTTTAACATTTTCAGGTGGTTGTCATGGTTTCTTGTCCCCCTCTTCATACACACAGACAGCAGGAATAAGCAATATTGAGGGGCTAATTTTCTCTGAAGATTCAAGACAAAGGAGAAAGAAAGATTCATGCAGAATGTGCCACCTCTGGTACAGGTTAGCTGAGAGAGAGAGAGTGACAGAATGCACAAACTCCGGTATCACCAGTGTGTATGTGTGTGTGTGAGAGAGAGACAGGGGCAGTAGCACTCTGTGACACGCAGCACAGTTAGATTTTTTTCTCTGTTCCGAATGTCTCTTGTCCCCACTATCCTCCTGTGCTCTCCTCTACCTGAAGTCCCCGCTGCCGCTGAGCTCATGCCATTCCTCCCACCCACCTCCTCACTATCTTGCTGGTATGCTTTGCCAGTGCCGACCGATCACCTGCTTGCTGTCTCTCTCTCAATCCCCGAGTCATTCCGCTGCTATCTCTGGACCAGCTGCCCCGTCACTCACTCACTCAGCTAGGTGGCTCTGTTTCCAATGGCAAGGACTGGAGTTTTATTTTATGAATAATTTACAGGGAAATGGCTCATTACAGCTTGCGTCTTTCTGGAGTTGTAGAAATCGGCTATTTCATGACTCGCTTAGTGAGCGGGAAACATGGCAGCTCCTCCATTTGAAAATTCGGGGTGCCCAAGGATTCCCCAAGTAATGGGGCACCCCGAATTGGCACCTGTTTTTTTGTGGGCTCTTTTGAAAAATAAATACCTGCTGATCATGGCTTTCAGCCAGTCAGCATGCTTTTGTTTTCAAGCCGATTTTCTAAAATACACTAATACACTTGTAATGTTATGGTTAAACATAGATTGATGTACAGTATATAGGCATGTATTGAAAATAAGAAACAGAAACGGTTTTTCATTTTATTTTATTTGATGTCTAGTAAAACCATGAGCTACATAGCCCATTTTCATAGTCAACCAGTATAAAGACAAAAATACGATGCACATGTAAAATACAGAACACAATAGTGCAGTCATCTAATCAAAACAACAGCATGTACAGTTACACATAATATGTAAACACAAATACTGTCTGAGTAGATGCCTAAAACTAAGAACAGAAGAGACTTGAGTGACAGATGACGGCAGAGAATGATAAAACCTTAGGGCCCATCTAGTTCACTGGAAACAGGCATGATTCTGGAGGACTGAAGAAGAGCAGGCACGGTCTCACTACATAAGAGTGACAGCAGAGAGGAGGCTAGCAACTGCAGGCTGTTCAGTCTCCCTTCAGTGGTAGCAAACTAATGGAAACCCTGCTTAAGGAAAGGCTAGTGGAGTCTCCTGAATCTAATGGGCCACATGACCACAGCCAGCATGGATTCATGGGGAGGGAGGGGGAGGTCATGCCAGACAAATCTGATTGATTTCTTTGAATGGGTGAACAATGAAATAGATCAGGGAAGGGTAGTGGACATGACCTATCTCAGCTTTAGCAAGGCCTTTGACACTGTGTCACACAGGAGACTGACAAAGAAATTGAGTAGCTATGGGGTGGGATCCAGTGTGGAGAACTGGGTTAGAAACTGGTTAATGGGTAGGCGGCAGAGGATAGTGGTTAATGACACTCACAATAATGAAGGGAGAGTGACCAGCAGTATGCTACAGGGCTCAGTACTGGCACTGGTCCTCTTCAGTGTCTTAATAAGTGGCATTACAGAAGAGCTGGAAGGGAAGGTATGCCTTTTTGCAGATGATACCAAAATCTGTAATAGTTCGGACATGCAGGGGGGGTAGAGACAATGTGCAGGGATCTTGGAAACTTGAGAGTGCTCAAGAGCATGGCATTTGGCATGGACACATCTGGAATCGAGCAGCTGCCTGCTCAGTATGCCTTCCTGGTAAAACTTTTAAATAAATAAATAAGTTGGGATTCAATACCAAAAAATGCAAAATCATGCACCTAATGCATAGAATTCCAGGAGCAGAGTATAGAATGTGGGGAGTACTGACAGTCACTAAGCAGGAAAATGACCTTAGGATTATCATACCTGACTACCTCAAAGTGGCAGAACAGTGCGACAAAGCAGTGTCTACGACTAGTGAGATGCTGCAGTGCATAGGGAGAGGGAGAAGGGAGGTGGTGTTTCCACTGTATCACTCAATGGTGAAACCCCACCTGGAGAACTGTGTCCAGTTCTGGAGAATGCACCTCAGAAAGGACATAGGGTGGAAGCAGTCCAGAGGAGGCCAATTAAAATGGTGCAGGGATTGTACAAGAAGCTCTATAAGGAGAGACAGGGACTTCAACATGCACACCCTGCAAGAGAGAAGAGCCAGAGGGGAAAAGTACCTCACAGGGGTGAACAGGGTACAGGAGGGGAGTCTCTTTCAGATGAGAAAGAGCAGCAGGACCAGGTGGCATGCAGTGAAGCTGGAGGGAGTTTAAGAGGGATGTGAGGAAGTACTGCTTTACTGAGAGGCTGGTAGATGTCTGAAACAGACTGCTTGCAGACGTGATAGAGGCAAAAACAGTGGGGGCTTCAAGCATGCATGGAACAGACAAAGGAGGATATTAGTAAATAGATGGTGGGGAAAGGGTTGCCAGAGACCATTTAGGGTTTGTGGAGACAGATTATGCAGGGAACATGGCAGACTGAATGGACCAAGCGGTCCTTGTTCTGCTGACAAATCCTATGATCCTATGATCTTCCCAGTGTCAATCTTCACTGTTTATCAATGGTGGGTGTCAGCCATGAGCTCAGCACCCCGCAGGAGATTATTTTTTTTTTTTAAGAGGGAGGAGCCAGTGCCAACAGCACCACCCATGAGGCCAACGCATGGCGTGATGCTCTTGAGTTGGCCAGTAACCCATGAGTAGGTACCCCTGTAACCAGCATTGTTCCATTATGGACCAGCATGATGTCTGCCTTACCTGCCTTGGACCCCAGCAAGATATGGATCACTGCAATGCCGGCTTCTAGATGAAAGGCCACGTTCTTGAGTACTGCATGTTTAAAGTCAGCAGGGCTCCACTAACTTTCAGGGGGCAGTGTCACTCTTGTCAGTCCAAGCGTAGGTCTCGTCGCCCTTCCTCTGGGTCCCCTCCCAGACCTATATGGTCCGGTGAGGAGGAGGCCTCCTCCTCTTACAGCTTTACAATGGAGGAGACCTCTACCATGGTGTTGGAGGACTGGTCTGGTTCCACCTGGGGCCGGGCTGGGAGCACCGCCCCGGCAGTCACCTCCTTGGAGGTGCAAGCTCCCCCGTTGTTGGATCCCACAGTCAGCCTAATGCAATGCATTCCTCGGCACCACCCGCTGGTGCTGTCTCCGATTCTGGAGCCGTTCATGGCACCAGTGATCAAGACAGTGCCGCGAGGTGTATTGGGCCTGCCAGTGATGCCGCTTGCAGTGCCATATGTGCGAGAGCCCTCGAGGTCACCTGGCTGGAGGTCTTTTGGATCTCACTTTCTACACACACACTCCCAAACTGGAGAGTGGGGGGCTCTATTTTTCTTTAAACAGGGAAGTGCACTAATGGATACTTCAGAGCTGAAGACGTATGCAAACAGTAATCCAGCAAAAACTTTTGTTGGAGATGTGAGGTCAGCACTTAAAATGTGGTATTTTTGGTGAAAAAATAGAAAATTTATTCCAGTGTAACAGTCACCACCAAATAGACAGCAAAAACATTCATATTTTAAAGACTGGTACTGTTAAATGAAACATCCAAACAGTACAGCTCACCACATTTGAATTACAAGCAGGGTCTGTTGTAAATGGCTTCTTTGCGCACTTACAGCTTCAGTTCCAAAAAGTGAACATGCTCCCGAGGTGCCCGCATGGTTATTCATATCACACACACTGGTCGTAGCTTCAACCAAATTCCAAAAGGAGTAAAGACCACGGATAGCTGACACACACAATGAAAGACTAAGCTTGTTTTGATATAAATAAAATAAAATAAACTGAAATAATGCTGGTGCACCGCCAAGACTCCTGCAACACCACACTTCCTGGTAGAGCGCTTACGTATCGACCAGCAATCAGGTCATCATCAGAGCGTACTACCAATAGGGAAGAGCTGTATTTAAGGACCACATTTAAAAGTATACAGACATGCTTCTCCTCACAACTCTTCATTACAAACAGCACCTTACATTGATGGAACATATACCATTAAACTTAGCTACATTTTACACATAGTAGGAATGCACAAATTTCCCAAAATTTCATAAACGTTCTACAAGTAAATATGCATATTGTCATGAAGTGTAAATACACAGGTAACTGACAATTACATTAAATACAGTATAGAAACCAATGCATATCATTTATCCACACATAATCAAAACTGTAAATGTGCAAAGATGCATTAAGCACATATGAATCCACAAGGGATACAGATACAACAAAAGAAAGAGGGAAAAGGGGAGGGAGAGAAAGAGAGGAAAGAAGGGGGAAGGGGACAAAGGGGATAAAGACACGATAGAAAAAAACAAGTCGGGCAAGGTTGCAAATGTGAAAAACACTATCTTGAATAGGCAAATGTGAAAAGCACAATAATTAAATAGGCAAAAAGACAATATTAAATAGGCACAATGGGGAACAGGGCCGGCAAGTCTTGCCCCCCAATAGGAGACAGAGCCGGCAAGTCTTATCTCCTATTAAGACATCACTTACACATTACAAACAGTGAACTACTGCCTCTGTGATTGATATTCTAGCCTGGAGACAGAGCTGGCAAGTCTTATCCCTTGGATGTAATCTCATCTATTGCGAATATAACAATGCAGTGGGATATCCTCATTTAATCCTTTGGGGGCCAAACTATTTAATTCAAAAATCCCAAAAGCTTTCTGTTGCAGCAAACAAAGGTTCAGATCCCCACCTCTAAGTCCTATTTCCACTTTCTCAATGCCAATAAATCTGAGAGTTGCTGCCGAGCCATGTTTGGCTACTTCATAATGTCTAGCTATGGCATAGTCTAAATTAGAATTTCTTATTGCCCTTTATGCTTGCCAATCCTGTATTTTAAAGCCCTTCTTGTTTGGCCTACATAACTCATGCCACAGGGGCATAGGAGAAGATAAATCACACCTATTGTGCTGCAATTAATGAATGAATGTATCTGATATTTTCTACCCTATCTAGGATGGCTGAAACTTCTCATATCTTGTGTGTTTGAACAATGAATGCAATGTCCACATCTATCATTTCCATTTGGTATAGGCGGCAGCCACATCCAAGGTTCTTCCCTCTGCAAAGGCATATATGCAAGCACTAACATATCTTTAAGATTTTTTCCCCTCTTGTATGTGATTCCTGGATGACACTGTATAACATACTAACATACTAAAATGCCAGCAGAATAGGCCTAACGGTCTTTCGTGTCTGCTCGTTTGGTCAGCCCCCACCCTGGGTGCTGACCTTGCTTTCCCCCCTCGCCTTCTCTGGCTTCTCCCTTCCCAGTTCCGGATATTCTTGCTGCATTGGATTTTGCTTCCAGAACCCTTCCCCTGTACCTGTCCCACCCCTCTTGAACCCCTCCACCGTCTCTGCCTCCACCAGCCCCCTAGGCAGTGCATTCCATGGCTCCACCACCCTCTCAGTGAAGTAGTACCTCCTCCTTTCTCCCCTGTATCTTCCCCCCCCTCCAGCTTCCACCCATGCCCTCTAGTGGCCCCCTCCTCCTTCCTTCGAAGCACCCTGACTGTTCCTCCCCTATTTACCCTCTTCATATAAAACCAACAAGACTTGTATCTGTCTGCACTACTGGCCAATGTCTCTTAATAATCTTGCCTAATTCTGGTGCCAAAGGGTTGTACTCAGTAATAAAAGAGAAAACTGCATCATTATTTTATTTTCCTTCTTTCCTGATCGAAGAAGGGTATCCCTGTCTGCTTCTTCAACTTCCAAAAGCGAGTCCAAAAGCAGACCGGTTCATATCCCCTCTGCAAAAACCACTGTTAATTCCTTTTTGGCCACATTAAAATGGGTTTCAGTCGAACAAATTATCCGTGCTCTGACATACTGCCCCTTAGGAATGTTTTTATCACATTTTTTGGGTGGCAACTGTCTCTTTTAATAAAGTATTTCATGACAGGGGTTTTCTATACAATCCTGTCTCTAGACTGTTTCCTGCCTTCACAACCTGTATGTCGAGAAATGTTAATACAGCCACACTTTTTTCATGTGTGAATCTCAAGCTGACATTAGTGTAATTCAAATATTCACTAAAAAGATCCAATTCTTTCTCATTCCCAGACCAAACCAGGAGGCAGTCGTCAATATACCTTTTCCACACTTTTATTTGTCGAATAAATGGATTGTTCTGTTGATCATAAATAAAGTTCTCTTCCCCAATACCCATATATAAATTGGCCAAACTTGGGGCAAAGGTAGTCCCCATTGCTGCCCCTTAGTGTTGTGCATAGAATGACCCATTGAACCAGAAGTAGTTGTTTTCCAACACAAATCTGGCCAATGCCAGAATGTAATCAGTGGAGGGTAGAGTCTTCTCTCTCTCGTAAACATTCTCTCAGGGCCTCTAAACCTCCCTCATGCGGAATATTCTAATATAGACTTTCCACGTCGATTGTTACCAACCAATCTGTTTCTTCTGCTCTAATGTTCCTTAAAAAAATTAAGGTCTCTTTAGTATCTTTAAGGTAGGATTTTAAGTGAGGAACCAATTTCTGAATAAAAAAATCCACTAATTTAGACATCTTTTCCATCACAGACCCTATAGCTGACACAATGGGTCTACCTGGTACTGGTATAGTCTGTTTACGTATTTTTGGTAACAAATACAAGACAGGTTTCCTGGGATTATGTACACGCAGAAACTCAGCTTCCTTCTTAGTGATCTGACCACTTAATTCACCCTCCAAAATCAACTCATCTGCTTTCTTTTTTTATTGCATCTGTTGGATCATTCTGTAATTTGTTATAAATACTGCAGTTATTCACTTGTCTGTACATTTCAATCAAATATTCATCTTTTCCCCATAGTACTACTGCTCCCCCTTTGTCCACCTGTTTTATTATTATTCCAGGCATAGATTGTACAGTAATTCCTTTATAGCCTCTCTTTCTTTTTTACTTATGTTCTGAAGCTGTGTACTGTATTTTTTTCTTCTGGATAAGTTTATTTACATCCTGCTTCACCATGCTACAATATGTGCTTATAACAGGATTATTCTGTGGAGGTATAAAAGTGGACTCTAGCTTGAAAGGAGTAATTTCTCTATTTGGGTTCTGTATCAAGGGGGGTGTTGAAAGGATTTTTTTGAAAGAAGTCTTTTAAAAAAAAAATGATACGTCGACTTCTATCTTGAAAGCATTATGCTGGGTAGTGGGTATAAAACTCAGTCCTTTCCTTAGCACCTCAATCTGGGTCTCGGAGAGATTCATATGTTCTTGATGCATCTTTGCACATTTACAGTTTTGATTATGTGTGGATAAACGATGTGCATACAGACAAGTGAATAAGTGCAGTATTTGTAACAAATTACAGAATGATCCAACGGATGCAGTAAAAAAGAAAGCACACCCCTGGCTGCTGGGAAGGGTGGGGGTAGGGGCAAGGGGTGGGAACCCTAAAATCGAATTTCCTTGCTTTTTTCACTGTAGAAGAACCCTAACCGATGCATTAACGAAGGTTTTTGCATAGAATATATATATATATTTATTTGTGTGTGTGTGTGTGTGTGCATTCTGGTACTGTGTTAACAACCCCAGCTCATATCATTTACATAATCCCAGCTCATATCATTTAGAGCCTGGGGTTAAAGTGAACATGGACTCAGTACTGGCAGTTACTGTTATGCAGCAGGTACTGTAGGCTGGTTTTAATCTGTCCATGAGCACATCAATTACAGTAGCTATCTAACCTTAGAATCGAACCCTAACTGTACAGACACTGTACGTGCGTTAACGATTATTTTTTCTTAATTTTGTTACAGTCAAAACAGGAGGGGACTTTAATATAAAAAAATGTATCTAGGAAAATAGTTTAATAAATGAAGCCTAGGGATGCATGTGCAAGTGCATTGTTTTGCTTGAGATCCAGGTTCAACAGCATACCTGGTATGTTGGCATTTGGCAGCCAGCTGGCAGGAGGACTCACCAGTGCAGTGCATCGTAACCTGGTGTGAGTTGGTGACACATCCCACCACTGTAGCCACCCCCAACATTGGGCCAGGGAGCTTGTTTCTCATTTAGGGACAGGCAATGGATCTGCACACTGCAGCTAGGCGAAGGGGTGGTCAGGGGAACAAAACCAGGAGAAAACCCTTTCGTCTTTTCAAAGATGGCTGTCAATTTCACCTGGGGGTTAAAAATGGTCAGGGCTGAAAGGTTATGGGAGCATCACTTGAAAGCGGGACAGGCAAGCAATGAGAAAAAAGCTCTGTGGAAAAAGATGAAGGCTGGCTAATAGCCATCACCTTGATAATGCAGAACCCAGAGGTTAGCCTGGCATTACTTGTTGCAACTGTGGTAGTTAACCAGTAGAAGAAAAATCATTTTGCTTCCTGTTAGTGCAGCTGTGTAGAGTACAAGAATGTATCTGCAGTGGTCTCATCACAGATCCCTTCCCAGGCATCTGTGTTGAATCAGCTGAAGTGAGTCCCACAGTTTCAAATCATCTAGCTGCTGTAGTACAACTCCAGTGGTGCTACATGCCAATATGCAGCAATAGACAAAAAAAATAGGCATGGCACTCACTAGCCCAACAGGATTCCACCTTATGTTCTGAGCATCTGTTTGTACTTCTGCACGTAAATATACTGCTCCTTGCTGCCTCTTAATTTTCAATAATAAATTTTTTTTTTTTCCACCACATGGATTTTTCACTTGACTGATCATTTCTGAAGAGAGAATCCTATCTGGATGCTGAGTTCCATTTTTTTGTTTGTCAGAGTCCCTCAGCTAGTTTTTGACACTATAACCATAGCATAGGGCACCAGACAACTTTCTGATAATAGCCTTCAGTCTCCACCAATCTGAGCTGCATTTGAACCATTTACTAAAAACTGAAAGCTCTCTAGATTCCTGTGTCTTTCCTTACTTATTTATTTCCTTTCTTTTCCTGACTCTTGCTCCTCTCAATGCACATGTGCTTGCTGGGGGCTTTTCTGTTTCATTGATTGATTTTGTAGTTCAGGTTTTCCTCTGTGCTGCCAAATTTGCCATCATACTCTTTATGTAGCTGCAGCATTCTGCTCTCATGAGTACTGCAGGTCACATCTGAGCTCACCACATTTTTCACACCCTCTTCATTTTCTGAAAGACTATGCCTGCAGTTCAATGGGCTGGAGCAATAACCAGCCACACCCCCTGCCTGAGCTTTATAAGTTAATTCATTCTGGCCTCACTCAGAAGCATTTTTTCTATGCAGCCGGAGGCACTATTGAGCTCAACCCCCCTCCCCTTTGTATCCAGCGTTTCTCTCCCATTTTCACCTGTGCTTTGGGCTTCTATTTCATTTGTGCTGGATTTTTGATTTGTACTGGATTTCTGCTTAGTTTGTACTGGACTTCTGCTTGTTTATGCCTCTCTGGCTCTTAGGTCAGTATTTTGCCTCCTGGGTACAGTTGTGCTTCTCTCTGCCTCCTGTTCCTGCTGCTCTCTGTTTTCCCTGTCCCCTGTGATTTTTCAGTTTGTGTCTTTTTGGGCTTTCTAGTTTTCCTTGCATCCTGCTTCATCAACTGTTTTACCTTGTGCTATTCAGGCCCCATTTTACTGTTTTTCCCATAACTTAGCAATATCAGTTCCAACTACAGTCCCTGATTGTTTACACCCTGGCTTCTAGCTAGGCAGCCACATCCTTCGTTGTTATGTTGTGCAAGGGCGATATGTCTCGTAAACCATGCTTGTGGACCAAGGAGGTCCAGGAGGTGGTAAGGGAGAAGAAGGCTGCCTACAGTAGGTACAAAAAAATGAGAGGGGATAGGGATAGAGAGAACTATCACCTTGCAATCAGGTAAGTCACCAGAGTGGTGAGAGGGGCAAAGGCCTGGAAAGAGCAGAGGCTGGCTCAGGGGATACAGGGTGGGGAAAAGGGGTTCTTTCGATATATTGGTGAGTGGAGGAAGGTCAAGGACCAGCTCAGTAGGTTGAGGACAGTTGGGAGTGGGTGGAAGGGGCTGGAAAGCAGGCGGAGGTACTGAATGAGTACTTTGACTCAGTGTTCACTAGGGAGGAGGCTGGGGAACTTTCAAAAAAGGGGTTGAAGGACACAGAAGGCACAGCAGACCTGACTATTGGGGTACCTGCTGAAGAACAAGCCACTGGGGGAGATAGGCCAGGGGTGAGATATCAGGCTGGTTCTGCTGAATGGGGAGAAATGCTAATATTCCTATCGGTCAGGTGTGGGAAGCCCTCCAGTCCCTTAAAAAGGATAAATCTCCAGGGCCTGATGCTAGTCATCCCAGAGTACTGAGGGACTTGGCGGATGTTTTGGCTGCACCATTATCGGATCTCTTTAACTTGTCGCTCCAGACAGGGAGGGTGCCATGGGATTGGAAGCAGGCGCATGTTGTGCCCATCCATAAAGGGGGATCAAGAGAAGAGCCAGGAAACTATGTTTGACTTCGGTGGTGGGGAAGGTAATGGAGAGTATACTTAAGGAAAGGCTGGGTGGTTTCTTGAAGGAGATGGGTTACCTGGATGACCGGCAGCATGGGTTTGTGCCAGGCTGAGCGTGTCAAACAAACCTTAGAGTTCTATGAATGGGTGACATTAGCACTCGACAGGGGGAGACCAGTGGATACAGTGTTCCTGGACTTCAGCAAAGCATTTGATTTGGTCCCTCACATTGGCCTAAGGGAGAAGCTGGGGGGGATGGGGGGGTAGACCCATTGACAGTTAAGTGGATTGGAAATTGGCTTTCAGGTCACACTCAGTGGGTAGCGGTTGGAGGGGAGGTCTCGCCTCCTAGGGAGGTCATAAGTGGTGTCCCACAGGGTTCAGTCCTGGGGCCACTCCTGTTTAATGCCTACATATCCAATATGAGGGAAGGTATCAGGTGTGCAATGAGTCTTTTTGTGGACGACTCTAAGCTGGGGGAGGTGGTGGTGGAGGGGGAGGAGGGGGGATTGGCCCTGCAAAAGGACCTGGATACTCTGGATAAGTGGTCCTGCACCTGGAAATTGAAATTTAACTCCTCCATGTGCAAGGTGCTACACCTAGGGTGGGAAAACCCCAACTATGTGTACACCCTGGGAGGGGGGATGAGTTGCAGGTCATGGCAGGGGAAAGAGACCTAGGAGTCTTGGTGGATGTTAACATGAATAATTCAGAGCAGTGCAGGAGGGCTGTGGTCAGGGCAAATAGAATGCTGGGATGCATCGCTAGGGGGATTACCTCAAGGAACAGGGAGGTGATTTTGCCACTGTACAACGGCCTGGTTAGACCACATCTTGAGTACTGTGTGCAGTTCTGGAGGCTGCACCTAAGGAGGGACATCCAACTCCTGGAGAGGGTTCAGAGTTTGCTCACAGCCCCCTCACTGCATTCTCATTAGAGGGATCGAGTGAGAGTCTTCCTCCAAATTGTTTTTCCCCTGAATTGGGTCTCTAAATTGCAGTAGCCAAGTCATCACTAAATGAATCCCAAGCCTGGAGGGAAGGCGACATAATCTTTGGATCCCGGGATGTTTCCTCTGCAGGGTTTTTTCCTCTCCTCCATGCCAAAGGTCATAAAAGTTAGGTAGTCCATATTGTACTTTATAAAATGGGCTTCAGAAATCTAGAACGCTGATTGGCTGCAACCTATTTCTACCCGTGTCCTTATCATCATGTATTTTCTCAACCGGGACTACCAGCCACCATGACGTCGCATAACAACATCAAATCAGTGAGCTTTGCCAACTCAAAACAACAACGCTGACTGGCAGAGCTCACTGATGGCATAGCGAGAAATACGTTTTCATCACAGCAGCTACTGAACAACAATAATCGCGGTTTCTTCAAAAGTCAGCATCTGACTCACCAGATCGTTGACAAAAATGTTCTTAAAAGTCTTTTCCATTATTTAAAATATAGAACCGTCTCCTTTTTATTCCTGTTTAGAAAACCATCAACGATCAGCGCGTGCCCGAAGATGCGGTTTTCAAACCTTCGGTGAAACTCGCTTCTCCTGTTTTACTAACAGCAAGTGTCCACCTGAGAAGCCAATGTCTCCAAACATAAAACCAAAATGGCTGTTTCAAAAATACTGAAAACGTGAGGCATCTCCTAGCAACACAAAGTTCAATGGACAATACTGTAAAACAGGAGCTGCTAAGGGACACGCTTATTCCGGAACTCCTCTGCTGCTGTTGAAAAGCTCAGGGTGCTTCACATTACATATATTTTCAAACCATTACTCCAACAGCACACAAGACGTCTTCTCTAAGATAATACTTCGATACAGCTGTCGCCTGTCAGTCCGAAGGACTTAACAATGTCAGCGCTGCCCCCCCACAGAGTGTGCAGTACATGCTCCGACCTCGCTCACTATCTTTCATTGCACTGTAGAACATGAATTAAAATAAATTCAAAAATGTTACTGAATAAAACACCTTCATTTGTGTTGCTACTAGTGGTGGTGGTGGGGGAGGGGCACCACTATCATCCCAATACAGTTTCATACCCTAATAGGGGGACTATTTTTCACTATTTCAAGTATTAAACCCTTTTTTTTTTTTCTTTAAATCTTTTTGACTTTTTTTTTTCACTTTTTTTTTAAATAATTACTTGGCAGCCCATTTTATAAGTGCAATAAGACACTCCGAGGTGTGGGTTATCTCCCATAATAAAACACGCCCAGGTGCATAAGGCACTCGGTGCAAGTGCCTCATGCCTAACAACGCACCTAGGCGTGCTCTTATCAGGAGATAACCCACACCTCGTCATGTCTTATTGCTTGCATATTTCTATCAGTTTACTAGGTAGACATCTGCTGTGTTGGATGGAGCTGGATGGTGGCTTTTCTTCTTTGCTGTTCCTTCTCCTTTGGAAGTCATGCCCCCTTGCTTCAGTTTTGATACCTATGAGCTTTGCATCTCAGTCTATGTCTGTTTCCACTCATCACTGGTTGCCATCAGTCTGTGCTCCTCAGCCTCTGTGGTCAATGCTTGTTGTTAGGTCTGGGGCTCCTTCCTAAGGTACCTTTAGCCTAAGGAAATCCTTCCTGCGGCACCTCTAGGGGTAGAACCTTCCTTGAGGGTTCCTTGCCTTTCGATACCCTGACAGGGGGTAGTTTCCTGTGAAACAGAGAGTGCAAGCTGCCAAAGTTTATCAACAGTTGCACAAACATAACTACACACTAAGTTGCATAAGCCAGGGTTTTTCAAATGGTGAGGCCAGCCTCCTTGGGGAGGTCGCAACCTTTTCAAGGGGAGGCTCAAGTAAGTTTGAAAAGGTACTGTATTTAAATTTTGAGTTTTAAATATTTTGTGTGAAGGGATGAGGCAAGCTGAAAGAGGATAATAGAAGGTGAATTGATGTACTGTATTCATTTACAGATTGGTGACCAGGAAAGGCACACCAAGTCAAGGCTCATTTCAGGTGTATGTGAGGAAGGGTAGAGAGTGACTAAAGTTCAGAAGGTAACTGAAAAACAGTCAAGCAATACAAAAAGAACAATATTACAAACAAACAGGAACAATAAAAAAATAATGAGAGGTAACAATTTTCCGGTTGGACTGGTGACAGAATGCCCAAATACAAGGATTAAGCGGAGGTACTAGGAACAACAGTAGGAAGGAGCAGAAGGATCCCTGAGAAGTTGCTTTAGAGCACAGGAAGAGGCAGCGGTGGATAGGAAGGTTATTCGAGATAGAGGGGAAACAGACAGAGAACCTAAGCCAGAGCCCGGTCTGACCCATGAAGGCATTGGAACAAGGGGCAACAATGGTTTGAGAGTCAGAATAGAAGAGCAAGTATGTGGGCCTGGGCAAAGGTATTACAGGGAGGGGAATTGCAATAAGCTGAATAAAATGAGAGACAGCTACTCAAACTAGTCTCACTTTGTTCCTGGCATACTGTGCAAAGCATGCTATTTTTCTATGGGGAGGCCCAAGATTATTTCAATACTGTATTTGGGGGAGGCTCAAGATCTTTTCCATGGCTTGGGGGAGGCTAATTAGGACAGAGTCTGAGAACTGATGGCATAAGCTCATTGAATTGAAAGGCAGTCCATGCAGTTCCATGGGTGGGAGCAAGCAGCCACACCCTCTGCCTGAGCTACATAAGTCAGTTAATTCCAGCCTCACTCAGAAGAACTTTTTCTTTGCCCCACCATCCTCCCCTCCTCCTCTAGTGGCATGCCTCTCTCCTCGGAGCTGCTTCCTAATGTAACCCAGGTGCCATGTGCTTGTGGGCTACTACCGCTGCCTGTTGACCCTCTAACAGGTTAAGGGGCCTGGGTCCTACTACGGTGGTGGTCGGGGGGGTTCTATCCCAAAGTTATAGTAAATAACATGGTGCCTCCAACCAGAGTAAGTTATAAGTGGGTCAGGTAACTGGTTAGCACAGCCCCCTGGGATGCTGCACCTACCCACCTCCCCTATCAACCACCCCACACACTGGATGCCCAACAGTTTCCCAATACCTGTAACCATAAACACTTAGTAATTCACCGTCACAAAATAACCCTCACACAGCAGTTCCAAACAACAAATCACAGCTTTACTGGGGGGGAAGGGGTTAGGAAAGGGGATACCAGGAACCAGAATAGCTGTGGAAAGAAAAGTGGTTAGCAAGAATAAGCAATGCAGTAACAACAGGGTCCGTGGGCCAAACTGCTCTAGTTGCCCCACCCCCACTGGTACCAGTGCTATAGCTAAACAGTCTTTCCAGGTACCCAATAGGTGAAGGCCTGGATGTTGCCGCAGGTTGGCTGGTTGTTGGGGCCCTTAAAGCTCGAAGAGATATATTTAATTTACACAGAACATTCCCCTTGAATTCCAGGGACAAGTTCTGGGTATTCACTGTTTAAGGAGTCTCAGGAGTCTCTGATGCAGAAGGGCTCCACAATGCCGAGAGTGATGGGCTCAGTGTTCAGAAGGCCAGACAGTGGGCAGCAGAAAGATGTATTGAGACCTGGATCTTGACTGAAGGTCTAGCAGCTTGTCCCCTTGATTGAAGGTCTGGCCACTTGCCCCCTTCGGCCTCTTCTGGCCTGTTGCAGAGCACAAACGCAGGTCCTCTCCAGCCTCAGTAGGCCCAGACTTGGGAGTGGCTCTACAGCCTGGCTTCCCTAGTGGATCATAGGTGCCCTATCCCCATCAAGCACCAGTGACCCCCTGAAGCTAGCAGGCCCCATTTGGAAGAGGTTAGCAAGTTCCATCCCTGGCTCTGGGGAGTGCCTCCAAAATGGGTAGAGATCACTCTGGCCCTGCACCAATACAGCAGTTCCAGGGGAAGCAAGGCAACTTTCAACTTCCGTACAGCAGTGCCGTTGGCCACTAACCTGCAAACCCTAGGCAACAGTTCCACTCACTGAGACACAGAGCAGTAACAGGGATTCTGGAACATGAAGACACCTGCTCACCTTTTGCTCACACAGTCTTTGAATATCAGACCAGCTTCCAAAGCAGCTTCAGCTGGGACACAGCTCTCAGCAATTTATACAGTCCTCAAAACAGTTTCTACACAGACTGGCTTGCACCCAGTTCCGGGAACATTCAAACTCTCCAAGCAGCTTCTAACAGTTCCAAAACCATGCAAGATTTCTGCAGTAAAGAATCTCTTCCAGAAGACACAGCACAGTTCCAAATACTCTGAGCGTTCTCACATCAGCTCAGTTCCTCTCAAGCAGAATTCACTTTTCTTTCTCAGAATCAACTCTCAACTTAAGTCCTGTGAAAGGACTCAGAAGTTCAGCTGTCTCAGCACAGATCCTTCCTGACTTGATAGGAGCCTGGCCAAGAATGACCCATTCCCCCAAAGTTCCAGGGATTTCCCACCATGGTTCTGCCCTCTGATTTGCTGCCCTTTTGCATCAATCACAGTTAATTGCCTTTTGAGCCCTCCGATTGGCTGTCACTCTTGGCACTTGGAATAGTTAAACTCCTTCTCACAGTTTTTGGGTGCCTAGCCATCTAATTGGCTGATGAACAGGGGTCAAAGTAGTAAATCATGGCTGCTCCCATACAGTTTCATGGCAGTACTGATGTTGTCCCTTGATAAAGTTTTACTGCAGCAAAGGAAACCCCTTTTTATTTACAGTGACCACACAGAAATGCAGCCCCAACCAGGGCCGCAGTAATGGGGGGAAAAGTGGGGATGTTGTTCAGGGCCCTGAGCTCAGGAGGGGCCCACCTGAGGAGCTGGCATTACCCCTGGCATTAACTGGTTTGAGAAACAGGGGCCCATTTCAAGTGACTTGTCCGGAGTCCCAAAATTTGTAGCTGCAGCCCTGGCCCCAAATGTACCCTTTTAAGCTATCTCACTATTTTATACCAATTCACAGTAGTTTCTCTGTCACTGCCCCCACAGTGCAGTCCCGTGGGGCAGCAGGTAGCAACCTCATTAAATATCCATGAGGGCTCATTATTATGTATGAGCTCTTGCAATATGCCCTTATTCAAACCTTTCACTTTTATTTCAAAAAAGGCCTCTCACTGGCCTTGTTGACGTCTCCAGTCCTCATTTGGATTCGCAGGGGCACCAGGACCGCTGACATACTTCCCGTTTTGACTGCAACGGCAGTAGAAAACATCAAGGGAACACCTTTGTGCATGCGCAATTGCCTGCTCATTCAGGAGAGCTAAAAGAAGCAGCGGTGATCACAGTTAACATTTTTAAGCCCAAGAAGGGCTTTAATAAAGTACAGGGCAGTTCGGGGTCAGGGACACCAGCAAGCACCCTGGAGAATAGGAGGAACTGGGGAAAATAAGGTAAGCCCCCAAAGGGGAGCTACACTAAGGTACCTTTAGACTAAGGGAATCCTTCCTGCAGCACCTCTAGGGTTAGAACCCTCCTTGAAGGTATTTTGCCTTTCGGTACCCTAACAGGGTGGTAGCTC
The DNA here is from genome assembly GCA_016271365.2 of Neoceratodus forsteri. Taxonomy (NCBI): domain Eukaryota; kingdom Metazoa; phylum Chordata; order Ceratodontiformes; family Ceratodontidae; genus Neoceratodus; species Neoceratodus forsteri. The sequence goes on from CM057449.1 coordinate 1,807,803,836, forward strand.
CCCATAGAACAGAGTTTGCAAATGGCCAGAGGTTATCAACAGTTGCTCTGAAGCTGTGTACTCCACTCCATACACCACGGTATCACTGGAAGTGCTTTGTATGTCCTTTTGCTCTGTATGTTCTTTTTATTCTATCTCACCTGTAACATTCTCCATTGTTGTACTCCACCAACTGTTGTATACCCTCCCTGCGACGAGGTGTCTTCGTAAATGAGTCTTTGACTCAAAGGTTGTAAATCCGAATTGTGAATAAAGAAATAAAAAGCACAACTGCACACCTAGTTGTGTAAGCCCATTGAACTTATTTTATTAAAGGGGAAAGTTCATCTTAACAGCCTCACACCTAATGTGTGGGGATCACCTCCAACATCAAGATCAGGTGCAAAAGAAACATTTTTACTTACCTAAGTTCAGTGCTATCTCGTTAATTCTAGATCCTCCTCAATATTATGTAAACTAAAGCCCCACAGGTGGCATTTCAGAGTCCTTTGTGGCTGACATCGCTAACAGGAATCTGCCGGAGGAGATTCAGTTACATTTAAATTATTACGGAACTTTCTGACAGCATTTTCCTTCAGTTGCCAGTCTCAAAATACCCCTCAAAGCTAAGTATAGGTAGACTGCTTAGCCACAAAAACAGCATAAGACTGCCAATAGGCGTGTATGAAAATTAGACACCTTGGCTCTGATTCTCAAACGGATTAGACTGCTGCAAGACTGGGTGCACCGTGCACATGGCGCATGGGGCTTGTGGCAGTCCCTGGCTGGCAATTGGGATTCTGTATCCTGTTTGCCACATAGCATGAGTTAGACCAGCTTTCGCTGGTCTAACGTCATGAACCGTTTTATGGGGTTTGTGCCACATATTTGGCGCAAGCTGCCATAAAGGGGGTAAAGTGCTGCAAATGCATGCGGCCTTTGAGAATCAGGCACAATGTGCGGCAGTGTGTGTGGCGCAGCTCCAGGGTTTGATGCAGGGCTTGTGCAAGTCCTGCATCAAACTTTGAGAATCGGAACCCTTTAGTGTAATTAAATCCTCCATGGCTGCTTCCTATCAGTGACGTCAGTTGCAGTAATTCTGGGATATCAGATAGTGTTGAATTTACCCTGCGAGCAAAAGATTTTTCTTTTGCACTTGAAGCAATATAATTTGTTAGTCACCATGAAGTTTGTTTGTTTTTTATTAATAATGTTTTTCAGGCAACAACATGAATATTCCTGTTTGTCTTTTCATTTTCCTTCAGTCCTGAACTGAGATACGAGATTTGGAAGTTGTTAAAAATTCCCACTCCTTTGCCATGCCCACCATGAAAAACTTAAAAATTCTAAATAAACGAAGGGCCTATAAGTCAAAAAAAAAATTGTTTGTGAAAATGGTAATCGGGCCGTGCATCACACGGATGAGGGGCCTGATTTTGGGTGGACATTTCCCTCTAAATATCTTGGTGTGAATCTATGTTGTTTGCCATCATAGACATTTGGTGGCACCTTCCTAGTACGTCCCCAGTATCAATCTCCTATGTACATTCAGGAATTAACCTCAGCAGAAGTTCTTCAAAAATTGTGTATGGTACCCCTCTATAATGACTTGAGTCATTAATAACAAAGTTAGCTAGTGGTAATGCGTGGAAGTATTTTTTCATGGAGAGGGTTGTAGATGCATGGAACAGCCTTCTTGAGGAGGTCGTGGAGTCAAAAACAATGGGGGAATTCAAGAATGCATGGGACAGTCAACTCATAAGGCAATTCTAGTGGGGGGTAGGAGGAAGCAGGCTGTTGGTTAACTAGGACCTGCAGCTTATCCATTAGGTAGGGAAATGGACAGTCTAGGTGTGCCAAGCAGTCCTTATCTGCAATCAGATTCTATCTATGTTTCTAACAGCTGTTTTAAAAAATATTGAAGAGATTCAGAATGCACTGAGGATGAATTTAAGCATGTTGCAAATACATTTTTGCTAAAAAAACTATATGATGACATTTGCTGACTAGCAAATCCTCCTGCTTCAATGTGCAAATGAGGGGTGGCCCTGGCACTTTTCATAAAAGTTCAACAACACGAACTTTGATGGTTTGTAGAACATTTCTTGGCCCCAGTGACCTCTGGTACTATATCTTTCAATGAAGCCTGTAAATTCTAGCCTTAATCCCTTATGTACTGTGCTGATGTTCTGCGACTCAGAACTGGAACACAGCTTTTTCATTTTAAATGACTGTCTTGCTACCTTTTACACACATTGAGTATCGTACCCAAATCCTTTCACTTGCTGCACTTCATCCTCAAAGATTTCCTTTGCACTAGGCTCAGTGGGTGCTCAGGGTAGTATTTCGCATGACCATATGCAGGAAACCCAGGTATTCTGCCTGAGCCCAGATGCCTCCATTGGGTTGGTAGATTCTAGGGTGTGTTACAGAGGCCGAGCACTCTAAGTCAAGAAAGAGGGAGGGTGCCATTAACCTTGTTGCTTTAGTACTGTACCTCCGTTGGACTGGGGGAACTGCAATACCATTGACTTTATAGGTGACCACACAGCCTCTGCCCTCCCACTGAGGGCCGGTGCCGCGAAGCCGTGCTACTTCAGGTAGGTGGGTGGACTTTTAGAAGAATGAAAAATAAGTTATGTCAGCAGAGCTACACAAGCCTCCCCCCCCACCACCACCACCACAGCAAGGCCAAAGACTTCCAACCCCCATGTTATATCTGGGAGAGGTTAGACATGCTACCAGGGTAACGAGGTAGTGAGAGAGAGGCATCTGAAGTAGAACTGTGTTAGACAGCAGTGTAGTAGTGGGAATAGGAGGTCTGGAAGCAAAAGTAAATTAGACGAGCCAGGGAGAAGACAATAATAAAAAAAAAGATTTTCTTTACTGTATTCTGAGTATTACAGTGAAAGTGACCACCACCTCCACCCTGACGAGCCATGCTATTCACTTCTGCTAGGCTATGTGTGCGTGTGTTTCCACTTGTACTTGAACTCTCAACATTGAATATAGGAAGTGTCTGGGCATTGCAACACTTTCCCCTCTGCAGACTCAACAGATCTACAAATCTGAGTGTTGAGTAATAGAAGCCAGATTCTGTTCACTTCTCAGCAGAAAGTTAAAATGCAGTAAATGCCTGTTTACCGGTCACCTTGGTGCCAAATGGTGATTGAGAAACGGCTGAACATTTTCTAGCCTTTAGGGCAGTGGTGCTGATTTCTTGGGAACATGAAAATCTTACCCATTAAGAAGGACTGAATGCTCTTTTTTTGTTAAACAAAAGTAGATACACTTTTTCACCTTGGATCCAGCAACATCACAAGTCAGAGTGTCAGCGTGGCTCAGTTGGTAGCACATCCGCCTCTGGACTAGAAGGTTGTGGGTTCTCGTCCCATACCGGGATCAGACTTGCACCTAAAAATCGCTGGCATCTGAGTACAGTATTGGGGGGTGTTGTGCTGCTGGGGTGTGCCGTCCTTTGGATGAGACGTTAAACTGAGGTCCCCTCTGCCCATCCTGGTGGAAGTAAAAGAACCCAGTGCACTCTTCGCAAAGAGCAGGGAACATTCCTGGTATGCTGGCCAACATTCCCCTTCCCATGAACTGGTTCATGCAATTATCCAGGCTGTGTGTGGTGATGATGTGCAATATGGCCGCCACCACACATTCAGCCACTTTACTACCAGTCTGGCATTGCTTGTAAAGCGCTTTGGGATACTGTGTAAGAAAAGTGCTATATAAATGCTGATTTTTCATCTTCTTCTTCTTCTTCAGAGATATCTGAGTTCTCCATAACCCAGTGGAAAACTGATCCCTTACTCTGGGAAATTAGGGGCTTTCTTATTCAAAGTAGAGATGGGTGGACCTTACAGTTTTGAATTAAAACAAATAGGACCCAGAGAGTTCTACTTTTCTTAACGCCTGTTGATTTGTATAAATGTGTATTTTACATTTCTGCTAACTACTGTTCTGTTTTTTGAACCACTCAGACTGTTTTTATTTCTTTACAGTCCCCATCGTGTCTGTCTCCAGGTCTCACACACACAAACCAGGGCACCTCAGAGACTCCAGATGCCTTGTAGTCGGAACCCCCTGAGCACTGTCATTGTTGGCTTACATGCCTACTTTTAATATTTGCAGCAAATTTTTTAGCACTAGTAGAATGAGTCAAATTGATAGCACAGATACTCAGACAGGAACAGATAATTAGCTCATCAAAGCTATTCCTGTTTATTTTGCCTCACAAATGTGCCTCAACCCTGTCATGGAGGGACCACCGCCATGCAGGCAAAAAGGGTAGTTCATACTTCATGCCTATTCATTCTTTGATCTCTCATTTGAAACTGCCAACAAGGCTTCCAATTAGGAAGCACATCAATTCAGCATGTTAATTACAGTGAGTCATATTCAGCGACTAAAATCTTAGCGAGTAAGGAATATTAACGACGATAGCTTATAGCGACACGGTGTCATATAACCTACCTCCGAGGTCCAGGTGCACCTCGGAGGATGTTAATTTAGAAATAGCGGGGGCCCTGGGGGGGTGCGGGGGGGCGCAGCCCCCTGCATAACAGTAATTAATTGGGTAGAGGTGTGGAGTGGGTATTTAAAGGTGCAGTCCATGGTGGGGTGTGATCGAGGACGTCGGTGGAAATCATGCAGAGTCAGCGTGGTATGCCTCTGCTTGTGTATGGGGGCTATGTTCATCGGTGGGATAAGGCTGTTGCCCAGAAGGTGTACTGGCATTGTGTGGATGCCCATCACTATGGATGTAGAGCAAGGATACATACAGTCGCAGATTGCGTAGTGGCTACAATGAGGGACCATAACCATGTACCGAATGCTGCAGGGTGGGTGCTAGAAGGGTTATGTGTGGTATTAGGGATAGGGCACGGAACACGGTGGATACCACAGCACAGGTGGTGCTTGATAGCATCGCTGGAGCACCTGATGCAGTAGCATGGGCTTTGCCAGACATATGTGCACTAAGACGGACTGTTCAGAGGCTTACAATTTTCAGCTCAACATGTAGAATTGTAGCTGAAATGCACTGATATTGCAGTTGGCCATATTTACCGTCGCTATGGAAAAGTCGTTAAAATTGTAATCGCCATTGTTTTTTCACTGAATTGACATGGGACCTTCCAATTACTGTCAATTGTTTTAGTGTTTTTTTTTTTAAATTACAGTTATCTCTTGCCCGTCTCGTAGCTCCACAGAGATGGCACCTACTACTTAGCGGGCTGATGACCATCTCCATTTTGAACCACAGAACTGTTTGGCTTCAGCCACCAAGCGGTTTCACGTGACAAGATGACCTCCCCACACACACACACACACACCACTACCACCCCCACCAAGTTTGAGCTTGGACTTATGATCAGAATCAGCTTTGGGTATCCTGTATGGAAACAAACACTTTCACCAGTTGTAGCATCTGAACTTTTAGAACCAAGCAGCTTAGTGCAGCTGAGGAAACAGGAGCAGCAGTGGTCCAAGTGTGAGTGGAGTTAGTGTCCTCCCCTTGCTTCTGTCTTTAACTGCTTATACTACGGATCATATTGCAGAAGAAAGGAGAAGAAGGAGGCAAAGTGCCCATATGAACTGCTCCTCCACTATTTCAGTGGTGATAAATGAGTTCTCCCACCGTTAATATATAGGCATTCAATTTGTGTTTGAACTTCATGTTGTTCTGTTTTAGGACCCCATATTCTGGAAGATTCTTCCAAAGCCCAGCCATCCAGTGGGTGAAGTAGTATTTACATTTCTTCTGTTCTAAAGAAACTTCTTTTTAATTAGAGTTGGTGGCCATGAGTACCTGCTTCATCTGGTTTCCAGTCTGTGTTTAAATGGAACATAAGACCAGGGTCATTAATGATGACACACAGTAATGGCAGAACCCACCCAGTGTGTCTTGTGTGAAGTAGCATGAGGTTTAATGTTACCAGCCTATTCTGAAATGACAGATTTTAGATCTCCACCTCAAAATAAATTGTCAGTTTTTTTTATTATACCCTAAACCTCTCAATGGCTATGCATTACACATACAGCTACAGAGTTTAGACCTAAATTTACCATAGCAAATTCTGTATGTACGAGCCATTAACAATTAACTTTGTAGAGACATTCTTTCATACTAATCACATAGTCCTTGCTTTTGTATTTTTATGTTAAGAAATATTCTGCACACTCTGACTATTTGATCTGCATCTTAAAGCCTTGGTGTTACATTTTAAGGCTGACAAACACAAGTTCTCCGTCAGGCAACTGAAATAGGATCCCAAATGCTACTTCCTAAGGGTAGAGTCTCCCATCCTTCATCTTATCCTCAGTCCCTTTCAGTAGCCATATTACTGCCACCCCTTGTAGCCCCACAAGTGACTCTGGAAAGTGACCAAAACCAAGGGCCCAATTTACCAAGGTCGGTGTAAGTTGCAGCAAAGGCAGTTTGCGCTGATTGCTGGGGCACCAGGGACCCTGCACCCAGTTTTCTATTGGGTAGGGTCCCAGCAGCAAAGTCCTGCCGCTTGCAGCAACTGTAGCCATGCGCCAAACATCTGTGAGATTTGCCACAAACTGTGGGGTGGTTGAGCAGCAGCTATGCCCATGGACAGCGACTGGTGGCCAGCACCCCCCCCATCCTATATCTCCTTTTTTATTAAATTAAATCCTGTCCCTGGTGGCTAGCAGTCCCCCCAGCTCTGGTACCCTTTTTATTAAAATGAAATCCCATCCCTGGTGCCTAGCAGTCCCTCCCCCAGCCCCAATCCCCTTTTTATTAAATGAAATCCCATCCCTGGTGGCTAGTGGGCCCCCTCCCACCCAGTCCCCATTTTATTAAATGAAATCCCATCCCTGGTGGCTAGCAGGCCTCCTCCAGCCTCAATCCTCTTTTTATTAAATTAAATCCCATCCCTGGTGGCTATCAAGCCTCCCCAGTCTCTGATGTTCCCCATGAAATATTCATAACTGTGTCACTGATGGTCTAGCAGACCCCCTCCCTGTCCCCGATCTGCCCCCATAATATAACAGATAAATTTCCCTGGTGGTGTAGTGGAGCCCCCACTCCAGCAGGCAGTGCCCCCCATTTCCCTAATCCCATCCCTGAGTCAGCGACCGGCACAGCCCTCTGCTTTCGGTGGAGAGTGGAGGGCTGTGCTGGTCACTGGCTTGGGGATGGGGGTAGCAGAGTAGTGGGGCACTGCTTGCTGGGGTGGGAGCTCCACTAGACCACCAGGGAAAGTTATCTGATATATTATAGGGGCAGATCAGGGATAGGGAAGAGAGTCTGCTAGACCACCAGGGACAGAGTTATGAATATTTAATCGGGGTCATTGGGGATAAAGGAGGCCTGCTAGCCACCAGGGACAGGATTTCATTTAACAAAAAAGGGTATCAGGTCTTGGGGAGGCCGCTAGCCACCAGGGATGGGTTTTTATTTAATAAAAAGGGGCTCAGGGCTGGGGGAGCCTGCTAGCCACCAGGGACGGGATTTCGTTTAGTAAAAAGGGGATCGGGGCAGGGGATGGGGGACCATGGCACATCGGAACAAGGTTCTAAACCCTTGCAGAGGACACATGTTTAAGTACCTTTAGACCAGCCCTGGCTGGTCTAATGGTACTTACAAATTTGCCCTCAGGGAGGGATTTGAGAATCCCAAATTAGGGGATATGGCAACCTGTGTCTGCCGCAAACCCTCTTGCACCATGCCGCAGCCCATTTTGTGCCTCAAGGATGGCGCAAGTCCCCTTTGGTGCATGCATCCTGCGTTTGTGAATTGTTCCCAGTGCATCTTTTGGCTCAAGCTGCACCTTGCACCATTTCTTCTGGCGCAAGCCCCTTGCACCATTCAGGGGGACTTTGCGAATCTTGTCCCAAGTCTCACTCTGCAACTGCTTATTAGGGAGTGCTCTGTAGTAATGCGGGGTAACCCCCTCCAATCCTATCCCAGGTCTCCAATGCTGCACCATAACATACTGCTACAGTGCTAAACTTGGCCCAAGAACTGTTCTTTTAATAATGAAAGTGATTAAAATGTTAACATTTGGTGAAAAACAAAATACAATAAAAGAGTTCTGATGTCGTAAGGCTGCAACTGGACTCCAAGTCCACATCAGGATGAAATATTTCATCCCCTTCCCTTTTGTACTGCTAGGTGAGGCATGATCCAGATTGCTGGCTTAGTCACATGAAATTTGAACATCTCCAAGACATTTATAAAATGCCAGGTCCTTTTCATTGCAATTATAGCACCTCATTTAGACAGCATCCTAGATCTTGGAAGATTATACACTCTCCTAATTCTGTCATAGTGGAGTAGCTTTGGGTGGTGTAGGGTTGGGGGATTAAAATCAGCCTTTATAATCTCCAACTGATATTGTTTTCATAGCATACTAAACTGAACTTCAGTCACAGTGGAGTAATTTCCAAAAGATGTTTTTTTAATATGTTCTATTGTTTTCATTTCATTTTCACTTATTTAAAATGGTAAGCAAGTTGAGACTAGCTGGGCCAAGTGGTCCTTATCTGCAGTCAAATTCTATGTTTCTATGAGAGAAACTGTTTTTAACAATTGTAAGCATAAAATTAAAAGTTAGTCACAGGCAGCAAATAAATATAGCAACACACAACAACTAAACAATATAACCATTAGGCAGGGCAGGTTCAGTACGAAGGTGCATTTCATTTGCAACTCTCTCAGAGGGTATACAGACAGTCAAAAATGTATTTGTAAATTTAAACTCAGGAACCAATGAGTTTTGTCCAAGAGCTTTTTGTAAGTTCAGCCACGAATGAGCAACAGAAAAGCCAATAGACGAAGTTCCAATCTTGGAATGACACTTAGGATTTATGAGAGAGATAAGAGTATAAATTGTAAGAGCATGGAACAGATGGAACAGATTCAGTTATATAAAATACAGCCATATTAGACTTAGTATGCTGGCTTACTTATTACTATAAAATGGGTAAGAGAAACCAACACCCACGATTGGTCAGATGTGATCACATGATCATGCATTATTCCAGCATAACAGCAGAGGTAAAAAATACTTAATGTTCGGAACCTCATTTCTGAGTTTTAATATCAGAGGAGCCATTTTAAAATCACAATAAGGCACTCCAGACTGCATATAATTTGGGGATAATGGCACTTTTTGGGTGCATAAGGCCTTTGGGGTTGCCTTGTGCCTCACTGCCCCCAGTAATGCACACACTGTTATGCCTTATTGCTTAATTGTTCTCCTCCTTACAAAGTGAGTTATGCTATCACTCTGCCCAGCCACAAGCCCTGCATCTCACACCTACTGGTGCGGTCATCACAGACTTCTATAGCCCCATAACCTGTCCCCTCTGTCCTGAATGTATCCCTCAGGCTGGGGCCAGTGCCAGGTGCAGAATTGGTGAGGGAGATGGGGGAGGGGCTTGGATGTGTAGGAAGTGCAGCTAGGTGGGGAGTGTGTGGCTCCATCATTTGAATGAGTGCCACCATTGTTTCCACCCATATTCCACCCCACCCCCACCCTCGTGTCCTCTGCCCCCACTCCACTTGCACAGCCTGAGATGGGAGACCTTTCTGGCCACTCCAAAGCACTGAGATCAGGCCCACCCACCACACTCTGTATGACAATCACAGCCATAGGACCTGGCTCATGATATCAGAGCATCCAATGTCAGCATACTATTTCATCCCCTTGTCAATAGCTGCATTTTCCTGCCCACATGACTGCCTCTTCCAAGGTCATCCGGGGGGAGGGCAGGGGACAGTAATGTAATGGCAGGAGCCACTCCCCTGCCCCAAGAATGGCATCATCCAGGATAGCTGTTCAGCACTGCCTTTGCTGCATGCTATATGACATCCCAGGATCTGGATTCAAAATCTGGGTCATCAGCATTGTAAAATGCACCCTTTACCATAAGGCCAGTGGAGGCAACACAAGATGGCTTTTACCATTTAGAAATCCGACTAATAATAAAACCCCAACATGTTATTTGAGTTGCTATGGTATTAAAATCATGAAACTAGAGACCCCAGCACTTTTGCATGGGGTTTTACCGTGGACCTCCAGCCTCAGTGCAGGAACTTCCCCTTCTTATTTCTGACTAGATGTTGGTTTCAGAATGGTCAGTCAGCTTTCTTATATCCAGCTAATGTTAATTAACCCCTAAGGTGGGGTTCGGTAATACCTGTTATTCAGTGGCTCTCATTAGTTAAGGTCAGGGCATTACCTCTCATTATATTAATCTGGTGCTGGCTTTGAAGCTTCACGTGGCTTAACCACAAGATGTTGTCTTAATGCATTCAAAGTAGGTGGTCAGGAAGTGAGGCAAGCTGACTAAAACGTATGGGTTGAGTGTGTGCATGTGTGTATGTCTGTGTTTGTTCTCTTTCGGTTGGCTGTGCTGTCATCTGCAGCTGGTCAAAGCTGATTTCTGCATTTCACTTCACTTCACCTCCAGTAAGTACAGATGGGATGTACTGTATATACTGTTCTCAAATTATGATTTTCACTTTTTTCAGCTGCAAAATGTTTTGCTCTTAAATCAGCAACTTTTTGAAACAACATGGAATTGTGCAGTAGTCAGGAGCTCTACATGCCATTTGAAATTGAAGATGCAAGTTGCAGGCATACTGTGTGCTGTTGACGATGAGAGGGTAGCAGGGGTTTAGCTTTTGCTAACATTTGTGTACCTGCTATAGCTGACAACAGTACAAAAAGACAAGAGTGCTACTTTAGCGTGAGGGCTGCAAATGTTATACTGTATCTGGTCGTTGGTCGTGACCCCTACTATATTGTTTTTTCAGATGTCACATGCCACTGTGTTTTATAAGGCATTGTTGGTCTACAGGGGTCGAAGGCTGTGAAGGACTGGTAAAAAACATTTCGATGAACATTTTTTAAACCATTTCTTCCTCCTTTTTTATTTTCCCATCAGGAAATTCCGCTCTCTGAAATCCTGCAGGTGGATCCACCTCGGGACTTCTCAAATCTGGCACAAGGTGGCAACCCACACTGCTTTGAGATCATCACAGACACAATGGTGTACTATGTTGGGGAGAACAATGGTGGAAACTATCCGAATCCAGTGCTGGCAGCCTCTGGGGTTGGACTGGAAGTAGCCCAGAGTTGGGAGAAGGCGATTCGACAGGCCTTGATGCCAGTCACCCCTCAAGCAAGTGTCTGCACTACCGCTGGACAAGGGAAAGATCACAGTAAGACAAATTTTAAGCCCTTTTTCATGCACTTATCAACCAGAGGCTTAATGAGTTAGTACTACCAACAATAACAGCCAGAGAATGTGTTTAATTGTTAAAAGTAGCCACTGGTAACTTTTTATTTCTGGTATGTTTTAGTTGTTAATTTTGCCAGTTAGACCTTTTCCTACCTGATAGTATTAGAAGTGATGTGTTGTACCTCAAGTCTAGTAAATTATTCATGAGGCCAGCACTTGCTCTGACTGGCTGCAGTACTGGATGTTAATCCCTTAGATATGCCTGGTACAGCTCCGAGTGCATGCGTATTTCTAAACTTTCTTTCTTTAAAAAATGAAATGCAGTTTTTTTCCCCTTACTAAAGCAATTAGACTTATAATTGCTATAATGCCTTATAACTAGGCATTTCCATGTGCTTTAATGCCCTTGATTGGGTTAATGGCCTTCAGCTCCACCTCGGCCATCAACACACCCCAGCCAGGTGTTAATGCCTAGGAAATTCCCAGTTGGTTGAACATTATTGCTTAATTACCTTACCTGGAAAGTGACATACTGTACCTAATGCTGCCTCTCTTTAGAACGCACCACAATGGGACCACACTTACTCATTAGGATATTTGTAGTGACCAGTCTGTCAATAGTTGAATGATTCCACATGGTCACTTGTGACATCACAGTCAGTAAGGTCACAGTACTGTTGTTTTATGATATAGGGGATATACAGTGGCCTGGTCCAAACTCTGCAATTTATATCTAAGTATGAGGAGGTTATGAACATAATTCATGAATGGGGAAGCCAAGAGTGAAAGTTCTGAAAGTTCAGTCCAGTAACATTATATTTTCTGGTTATAAGAGCATTGTCTCGAGTTTTTTTTTTTTTTTTGAGAGAGAGAGAAACAGAACTGCTACAGCTACAGCCAAGCATTCTGTTCTCCCTGATGGACAACAAAGGAGTACCATTTGTGTCAGTTATAATAGCCACTCCTTGCCCTGGACAGAGGAAGTGGCAGCTGTGGTGATACTGAACATGGGAGTAGGGGTGGGCATCCCTAAAGGGAGAAAATACTGCGGTACGAAATGATCCCGCTTTGTCTCAACCCCTGGAGCACTCTTTACCACACCACCATATTAAAATAGCTAGTTGCTCCCCAATATAGAAGAACTAACAACTGCACTGCCCCCAGCCTCAATGCCACCTATCCCCATCCCATATCATTTCAGCTCGTTGATCCTGTCACCCATACATACATACATACAAATGTAATATCTGGTTTATCCTGTCAATACTCCTCTTCTCACAACCCCTGTAGCATCCAGGTCTCCACCCCCCCCCCACACACACACACACCGGCATGGTGGACAGCAAAACTCCCACCACTAAACTGATGAGCTGGCTGTCATGCCACATACATCAGTCACAATTCTAGATCCATGAATCATGTTTGATTAATCTAATAAGGATCCAGGTATGTTTTTTTGCCTGGCTAGCTCCCACTGATACTTACAGCAAACCAGGTATTTATTACTTTTTGGGGGGTGGGACAGAGATTGTTTAATTCAACAAGATAAAAGTTTTATGGAATGGGGAGCTACAGAATTGTAGGAAAGGGAAGGCACGTTTTTTTGGGGGGCCTGGCAGGTTCAACCAGATACATGTTTTGTCAACTTTACCACTGGAAAGGAAATTGTGACAAAAGGCCAACAATTTATCATTGCCTGCATCTCCTGACAACTGAACTTTTGTGGTAAACTTTCAAATACAACATTAAAAAATAGACCTCGGAAATTGGATCCTTGCTCCCGTACCTTCAATATAGACCATGGGGAGTGACATGTAATATTTTTTTTATCATTTTATTTATCCCTCTCTCCCTAATGTCCATCAGGCTCTTTCCTTCAGTTGTCTTTCCCTGGCACTTAACATCTGCTTCACAGTGCTTTCCCCTGTGCTGTTTCCAGACTGCCCCAGCTCTTGCCATCCTAGAGCCAGTACTAGCCTTGGGCTTACTCAGCTGACCACTCAATGTCCAATATTGCCCTGTATCGACCACAGGAGTCTCTGCTGAATGGAGAAGGCTAGATTCCCCCCCACCTCCGCCACCCCCATCTAAGAACAATGCCTCTGCAAGGGCTCCCTAGACTCTAACGACCCAGAGCAGTGGAACTAGATAGATAAACAGACAGACTGACTGGCAGACAGACAGATAGATGGATGTCACTGCTTCTAGACAGACAGACAGTCATCATCTCAACCCCAAGCTGGAAACACAGGCTGAGTTGGATGTAGTTTCCCACATTTCATTTTTTATAGTATATGTTTTGTTTTTGTTGTTTGTTTTACACAAGAGTAACAGAAGTATCCCATTTCCCAGTAAAAAAAAAACTTCCCATTTCTTCATGAAAAAAGACCTCACCCACACCCAACTGCTTATTAAGGTATCTACCTAGAGATCTATCTTTTCATTCATAGAAGTTTGTCAACTTAATTTTTATCATGGAAAAGTCCCATGCTGGGAGACAGTCCTGTGGTACTAAGTGTTTTCGTTTCAATAACACCGATTGAAATAGAAGCACTTCATTAGTATGGCAGGATCATCAGCTGGTACTAAACTGTCTACAATCAAAGTTAAATTTACCAACTTTTACAAGTCAAAGCATACAACTTGGGGCACTGGGTGGTAAGTAAGCAGCTGTTTGTGGTGTGAGCAAGTAATGTACAATTATAAAATGTGCAAGTGAGATTATTATTCCTTATTGGTCAAAATCAGTCAAGTGACTGTGCATTAAGTAATTAATAAGACATGACGGGGTGTGCATTAGACAGTTCTAACACATGGCCAGGGGCATAGTAAGGCTGTGTGCATTCAGCCCCTGGCTGTGCATTAGAACTGTCTAATGCACACCCCAGAGTGTCTTATCGTGTTATCAAATGGGTCTTCTTTTTTAAAATGTCTTTCTGACCTTAAATAAACATGTTTACAAATGTGAGAAGGGATATAATTAGTTACATTTATGGTAAGATAATCCTTCCGCCTGCTGGAGAATTATGTCATTTTTTTTGCTTTAGGACATTTGTCCTTTTGTGACATCTGTAGTTGAAGCTGGCTTTTTTCCTTCCCCTCCCTCAGTTTCTTATTTTGTTTGGATTGTGCATGGGAGAAGCAGATTTCAGTTCCGAGATTCTTACTGATCTCAAGAACATTAAAATTCAGGACTACAGGGCAGGCAGTAAACAGCACTGACTGTGGAAGTACTGAGAAATGTTGGCTGGGCTGTAAATAAGACTAATTTTATTTAAAAAAAAGTTCCTGCAAAGAAGTAATAACCTATGCAATTAGAGTCTTTTAAATGTATTTGTGTGATGGAAGAATGGGATATGGCATTTCATTGCTGCGGTAGATGGGATCTAAAGGAGGGCAATTAAAATGGTACAAGGTCTGCAGCAGAAGCCATATGAAGAGAAACTAAAGGAGCTTAATATGTATATCCTAGTGGGAAAGAGGGAGAGGGGGGACAGGATATAAACTTTCAAGTACTTCAAGGGAATCGACAAAGTCCAAGAGGGTAGCATATTTCAGAAACAGAGATGTGCAAGAACAAGGGGACACAATTTGAAGATGGAGGGGTGGTTCAGAGGCAATGTAAGAAAGTATTTTTTCACAGAGAGGGTGGTGAACGCATGGAATGGCCTTTCTGAGGAGGTTGTGGGGCCAAAAACAGTGGGAGAATTCAAGAATGCATGGGACAGACAAAAGGCAGTTCTGGTGGGTTGGGGGGGGTAGGAGGAAGTAGGCTGTTGGTTAACCAGGATCTACAGTTTATCCAATAGGTAGGAAAATGGGCAGACTGGGTGGGCCAAGCGGTCCATATCTGCTTTCAGAGTCTGTGTTTCTATGATCCAGGGTTACGTGCAGTGTGCACAAGCATTTGAAATGCAAAGTATGAGGAAGCCAAATCAGTTTTTAAAACATGGACGACAAAGATAATTACTACAGTACATTGTAGGCTTGCTTATCTCTAGACTGTAAGTTTGATTGCTGATTTTGTTTTTTACCTTAGAATAATGATTGACTGAGTAATCAGGGGAAGGGGCAGCCAGGCGGCAAGCAGGCACAAATAGTAGTTAGGCAACAAGAAAAAAACAGGACAGGACCCCTCAGCATGTGTGACTTGGATACAGGACAGCAAGCGAGCCTGCAAGCTGTGTGGAAATTTTAAAAAGAAAGAGAAATTCCAGCAATGGCAGCACATAGTTTTTGGATAACTGTGGCAGTGACAGCCCAATTGGCTGCACAGACTGGAGAAGTAGCAGTAAACTCGGGAGATGTTGAGTAGAAGTGCAGTGTGAAACGCTTTTGATCAAATTTTACATTTCACATATGTTTAGGGCTTACATTGACTGTAATAAGTTGGCAAGAATGCTTATTAGTAGGTGTTTGTATTTCAGAATTTCTTATCAAGATTTCCTCACTAAGACAGAAAAAAAGGCAGCATTTTAAAAAATGAATGTTTTAATGGCAAATTAATTCATGTTGTACTGTATCTACTTCTGAAGTACTTGTTTTTACCTGTGTATTAGACAGATCTAATTCACAGGTAACAACCAGTCAGGATGCAGGATTTCCTTTTTAAATCTTTATAAAGCCTAGTAATTCACAGTTATCCTGGTACCTAGCCCTATAACAAATCACAGCACCTGTTTACATTCTTTTTCTAACCTATTGGCTGCCATTGTTTTCTCTCTCAGTGAAGGTCCAAATCCCCCAGCCTTTTACAATTGATCAATGTAAATTACAGTAACACAGAAAAACAGCAAGAGAGCTTCTAATGTGCCTTTCCCATCACACTGTTTAAATTTACATGCCAAAATGTAACAGCAACTGGTCTCTTATCCACATCACAGTTTGGAACTGCCAAAATAACATGTCTGCTAAATCACCATGCCTCTCATCTGTCTTGCTCCAACCATTACCATTAGTGGGCTATTAACAGAAATACTGAAAGTAAAATACGTTTCCCCTGAAAGTAACTGCTGCAAGACTAAACTGACTCTCGACTGAAGCTGAAGACATGTCAGAAGCCCAGAAACACCCGATCACAGTGCTGTCAGCTGCTGACAGGTTGTGGCCTGGAGTGCATCTCTGTCACTATCTGTCCCTCTGCACTCTCCCTCAAACAAACCTGTGGTAGAACGGAATACCTGTCACTAATTTTAATTTATATTTTCACAGAGGGGAGGCTGTCTGCCAAGGGAATTGACAGAAAGACCTGATTGCAGCATTTTGCATAAGCTGAGTGATCTCTGTTGAAAAACATAAAAACACAAACTGGGAAAGCAAAGCACTTACTAGTACCATACTACTTCTACAGTAACAAACAGATACTCAGTCACTGTTTACTCTGTGGTCGCACCACTTAAAATATAGGGGAAGGGGGGCAATGAACAGATTTATTTTTAGAAAAAATATTTTTCTTTTAGTGCATGTACTCCACATACTAAACTTTCTAAGTGGAGAAACATCTGGTCATAGAGCCCAAAACCCTTCTCACTTTCTTTTTGGATGAACCTGTGTCTGCCTGCCTCCCTCTCTTTCTTTCTGTCTCTCTCTCTCTCTCTCTTTCTCAGACACACATATATATATCTCTTAAACACAGGCAACCCATGTTAAAAAAGCTCAGTTTTACTTAAAAGCAGCCTTAGATAAAAAAGAAAAAAACTGACCCTCCTCCCAAAAAACCCCAAACACTTGCCTTACAGTTTTCCTATATCTGGCTTCTTTGTCAGCTCAGCTGGTGGGGCAGAAGTGGTACAGAACTTTACCTGTGGAATGTATCTCATTACACCATATGTATAATGCTGTATTTTATCTGATACTTGGCTCTGTATCTGTCTCACCATGTATAACGTTTGTATATGATCTGCTTCATGTTTTTTTGTCTCCTATACTTGTGTATCTCTTAGTTGTACATAATATATGTATTCAGTTTTGTAAGTGTATGTATTATGTTGATGTATTATTAAGTCTGGGTCACCCCTGAAAAAGGGACACTTTGTCTCAGTGGGCTTACCCGGTTAACAAAATTCAAATAAATATATAATAAGATCCAAAGACCTACTGTAACTCAAAGCTGTAAATTTAATGTAGTCCCAGTAGGTGGAAGGATTACTTTAGCTAAAGCCACACATTTTTTTCAACTTCTACATGGTAAAAAAAATATATATATATTCTAAGAATTAAACCTAAAAGCTCATTTTATAAGCACAGTAAGACACTCCCAGGGTGTGCATTGTGCTGATATAACCCTACTTCCAGGAGCTAAAGACACTCTGCCTTTGGCCTGCGGCTTTGTGTCTGACTATACCCTTGGGCATGCAGTTATCTCAGCACAATGCACACCCTGTTGTGTCATATTGCTTACTTATAAAATGAGCACAAAAAGCCCACAAATGTCATTGGCTGACCATGTGTTAATGCAGCACAGTGCATGGTCATTCTGGTATTTAGCCTTATCACAAATCACTTCGCAAGTATGAAGTGTTCAGAACTGTTTGGCAGCCATTTTTTCTCATCACTGAAGAAACCCAAAACTACAAAAAAAAAAAAAAGAGAATTAGTGTCTATGATCAGTGCCTTTGTTTCCCCTCTCTCACTTCACCACACTCACCACATGAAACAGACACATCCATATTCATTTGTCCCCAGTTCAGTAACTTTTTTTACTTCTAGTTTTTAATTGTTAACAGACCCAAACCTCTACAGAGATACTCCATTATACAATCACTCATCACAAAATAAACTTCTTACACAGTTACTAATTACTATTTTTTTTAATTATCATACTAACACAAACATTATAAAAACCCTGAACATTTATGTTGTATGTTAAGTCAAGTGACTCTGCAGATGAAACTTTGTGCCTCACCCGATTGTGCCAACAGCAGTTATAGAGCTGTGGTATTTTCATGGGTCCTGCTACCGCAGATGGTTGCATGATGTGGGCAACATTGACTCTCAGTCTCTGGGGTGAGACACAGGCCTAAACAAGGACAAAAGTGTGACTAAGCAACCACGGATAGTTTCCTTTTTCCTGAAGCCATCATAAAGGAACAATAGCCTAATCTTTGCTGAACATAATGTAATTTAACATAACACTAAAAAACAAACACCTGATTACTCTTATCACAGTCAGCTGCAGTGCTCGTGGACGCTGAAAGAAAACGGATTACATCTGAGTTCATTGGTGTTTCACATGAAACTGCCAGTGTCCTAATTTATTTTGCTGCATTCACTGTTTAGTTGTGGACAGGGAATCAAAATTGAATGCTCGTATTTTTGCACACACGTGAACTTTGTGAGTGATGTATTTCTAGTAGTTTTAATTGTCTCCCTTGTTTGTTTGTTTCTTTGTGAATTATTCGATTTGAAACACACAGTGTGGAGGTCAGTTGTTAAATGAATGAATTATGTTCCCTCTTCTGCATGATCTTATGTCTGCTGGGGGGAGGGTGGGTGGCAGAACAACTAGAAAATGACAACTGGGGAGGTGCAGGCACGAGGAAGAACTACAACTATGGAATCCACATTAGATCAAAATAACTTAAGTGAAGCACTAACTTAAGACAAGTATAGTCCCAGTAGGGGGAAGGACTATTTTTTTGTGAAAGACAGGCTAATTTTAACTTTGATTTTTTTCTAAAATATATATTTTAATAAAGAAACCTTCTTTAAAAATAAAACCCCATTTCTTAAGCACCATGAGATACTCTGGGGGTGTGCATTCTGCTGAGATAACTGCACTTCCGGGGAATGAAGGCACTCGGCATGTGGCCTTGTGCTACCCTACACCCCCGTTGTGCTGTTATTTCAGCACAGTGTACACCCCATTGTGTATTACTGTTTACTTATGACCTTTGAATTGTGCAGAATAACTTTTTGGAATGTGAACAACAACACTTGGGAATGTGCTAAACAGTCTGGAGTGTACACAACAAGGATTTCTGAGCAGGGCTGATTTTTTTATACAGAACAATGGCTAACCATACTCAATTAGATAGATAAGATGGATAGATAGATAGATAGATAGATAGATGTCTAACCATATACAATTAGAAAGATAGATAGATAGGTAGATAATGTCTAACCATATACAGTTAAGTAGATAGACAGATGTCTAACCATATATGATTAGATAGATGTCTTACCATATACAGATAGAAAGATAGATGATAGACAGACAGACAGATAGACAGATATTTATTTGGATTTTGATAACTGGGTAGGCCCACTGAGACACACAAGTCCTTTTTTCAGGGGTGACCCAGGGAATAAAGCAATTCCACAGCTATATACATTAAACATTCGGTAACTTATTACATAGAATATGTACAGGTAATTCATTACATAGAATAGTGTAGGTACAGGTACAGATAAATGTGGTACAACTTGGAGAATCAGACATTGATCATCAACGTTTGTACATAATGAAAAATGATTTACAATATTAGTATCACCAAGATTGTTTACACCATTAGTATTACCTAACTGACCATTTTTGCATAGTACAATAATTGGATAGAATGGGTAGGGGGGGAGAGTACAGATATAGGAAAGCCAGGTTGATGAGAAAGGACTATGAGAGAATGTATATTAAGGATGTAGGTGAGTGGAGTATGGTGGTAATTCAATGGATGGGAGTTAAGTACAGTTACCGCCACACACAGGTGGGGGAAAGAAGCTCTCCTTGTATAAACTTTTGAACAGAGGAAGGGGGTACAGGAGAGTAGTCTGTGTGGGAGAGAGTTCCATTTTAAAGAAGCAGAGTAGGTGAAAAATCTTCTGCCAGTGGCTAAATGAGCTTCTGGCAGTGCCAGCAATGGAAGGTGGGAGTGTCGAAGGGTTCGGGCAAAGGATTTCCGAGTGAATATCCTAGTGAGTGCAGGTGGTGGAGGCAGGTGGGTTAGTTTGAATGTGGTGCAAAGTATAGGGAAGTCCAGTCTAGGCTTGAAGGATGGTCAGTTTAGGGCTTTGAGAACATTGCAGTCGTATGCCGGAGTTGGGGCTGCGCCGGAGAAGCGGTCAACCCTGTGATAGGCCAGTTTGATTTTGGCAAGGGTAGTTGTCCTGGCTGAGTGAATTAGAGGTGCTCCATAGACTAAGACAAGGAGCAGGGTTGCCGTGGAGTTAATCTTCCTTGCACAGGGAGTAAGATAGGGGGAGGTTCATTGGAGGAGGCCAAGTTTCTGGTTAGTAGTCTTGATGATATTGTTAATATGTGTGTTGAAGGATAGGTGTTTGTCAAGTGTCAGGCCCAGGTATTTGAAGGATTCCACTCCTTCAAGAATTTTACTAGAGGGGTGTCCTGAAAATCAAAGACTGAGAGGTTGCATTAAAAGATGTATGGTGAAAAAGCATGGATTTGGTCTTTTTAGTATTCAGCACTAGCAGGTTCTCTTTGAACCAGGTTTCCAGTTGCTGAACGTCATTTTCTAATTTAACACTAATGGAGGAGATGTTAGTGCCATGACGGTAAAGGATGGCATCATCAGTGTACAGCTGTACTGATCCTTCTCCACAATTTTGGGGCAGATCATTTATAAAGATAAAGAAAAACAGAGGCCCCAGAATGGATCCTTGAGGGACTCTGTCAGTGATTGGAGATAGAGAAGGAAGAGTCCTGGCCCATTTTACACACTGGAATCAGTTGGATAGATAATTTGATATCCCAAGAGAGGGAGTTGTTATCGAGGCCTAGTGTCTGTAACTTTGAGATTAAAAGGGTATGGTTGACAAGGTCAAAGGCCTTTGAGAGGTAGATGAAGACAGCCCCTGTGTCACTACCATGGTCCATGGCATAGTATATGTCGGTAGTGACCTTTATAAGAGCAGTTTTTGTTCCATGTGCTTTTCTGTAGCCATGTTGATGATGTGTTAGGGCATTTGACTGTTCAAGAAAGGAGTACAGGTGACTGTATAGTATCCTTTCTTGGATTTTAGCAATGGGACGCAAGATGGAAATGTGCCTGTAGTTTTCGACAGGTTGGTTGGGCCCGATTTGTGGACAGGGACAACAATTGTGGTTTTCCATTTGTCTGGGATCATCTGAGTAGTGAAGGATCTGTTGATCAAAATAACAATTGGATGAGCCAGCGCAGTGGCACCAATCCTAAGGAATCTAGGTGACAGAGTGTCATAGCCAGGGGAGCTGTCCAGATTTAGTCCCATGAGGAGCCTAAGGACTTCCTTTCGAGAGGTGAGTTTAAGCTAAAATGGAGGGTGGTGGGTTTCATTCGGGGGGATTGTGATGGGGGTGGGCACCTGGGAGACCTGTTTTGTAAGCATCTAGGTCAGTAAAGAATTAATTAATTCCTTCTGCAATCTCAGATGGCTTGGTAAGCTCTGAGCCCTTCAGGATCATAGTCTGGGGGTTGTCTGTTCATGACCCTTAAGGAGGGTGTTAATTTGCTTCCAGAAACATTTTTTTTTAACTATCTTTATCCTCCTGTGCAGGTCCTCCCTCTTTGTCCACCAACCTACCGGACTCAGGGTCTTTCGGGGGCTTGTAGCGCCATGCGCCCTGGCAGATCCCCAGAGCTGGTCTGGAGGTGTCATCCTCAGTGGACCCCCACTTTTTCCTCCGTTTTCTCCCTTTGGACCTATTCCTGAGACCCCCGGAAGTGGTAGCCCATGCGCATGGAGGCGCACATGCGCACCACAGCTCCAGATGGGGTCTCCTCCTCCCTCCCCCGAATGGCCTAGTGCCGAAGGTCTTCAGAGAGGTGCCGCTTCTCCAGCCTTCACCAGAGGGCAGCCAAGCTCCGAGGTACCTGCTACCTCTATCCCCAAGGTAGAGGGCTGCCTGTCGGCTGCCAGCTGTAGTCCTCTCCCTCCCCCGGCCGACCCTCCAACAACCCAGGTCTGCTTTGAACCCGGGTCACCTGCGTGACGGTGAGGTGTGGCATCCAGCGCCTTAGCCCTTTACGCCACTGGGCTAGCCCAACCAGAAGCATTTTGGATCGCTAAGATTGTTAGCTTGGAGGGTCTGAAGATATCGCCTCTTGACTCTGGATACCTCAGCTTTGCTTAAGTTCTGCAATTGCCAGTAGGAGTTCCAGTCAGAGAGGAGTCCTGTCTTTTTGTAGGACTTCCACGCTTTGTCTCTGGAGTGCATCAGGCTCCGTAGCTTCTGGGAGAGCCAGGGGGAGTGAATTCCCTTAGCCCTTCTTAGTT
Organism: Neoceratodus forsteri; assembly: GCA_016271365.2. NCBI lineage: Eukaryota > Metazoa > Chordata > Ceratodontiformes > Ceratodontidae > Neoceratodus > Neoceratodus forsteri. The sequence continues at coordinate 1,807,826,255 of CM057449.1, forward strand.
TCAAGGAGGCTTGCAGATCTAGAGTGGCAATGAAAGTCGGGATGAAGTAGTCAAGGGCCTGATTAATATCAGGAAGGGTGGTGATAGGAGACAAATCTGAGGCTTCAAGACTTTGTATGAACCCGAAGGTATTAAAATAAGTTAGGTCCCTAGTTTTGTAGATTTTTGGAGGGGGAGTGCAGGAAGTCATTTTTGCAGATACAGAAGGTCGGGGAGTCATCACTTAGTGCATCTGGGAGGATTCCCGCGGCCCTGATATGAGACTTGCGGTTGGATAACACCTAGACAAGGAGTGTGTGGTTCCCCGGTCTCATATTTAGTCTGGTTGGTTGTTCTATAAGTTGTTTGAATTTCGCATCTGATATAGCCGACAGGTAGAGGGCATTCTTGGGGCTGTGCCAGTCGAGGTTGAAGTCGCCACATATTATGCTGTCACCATGGGGTTGCAAGTCGAGACTGGTGAAGAGTTCAGTGTAGGAGGAAGCTGCAAATTTGGGGGGTAAGTAGATACAGCCAATATTTATGCATATCATTTGACCACGGGTGATGGCGATGAATAAGTGATCGATGTTTTGGTCAATGGTTATGTCAGGCAGTTCATTGACAACCAGGTCAGCTCTGGTGTGTATCAGTACACCTCCCCCTTTCTTTCTGGGTCTGTCTCTGTGGCAGAAAGAGTAGCCTGGAAGAGCAACCTCATGGGAGTGCACAGAGGGTTTCAGCCATGACTCGGGTAAACATAGGGCGTCTGGTTTGTATTGGTGAGTCCAGCCTTCTAGTTCAGGCATTTTATCTCGGAGACTTTGAACATTCATATGGGCTATCTTGAGCCCTTGTGTCTCTGTCCATAAGGAACCAAGAGTCAGGTTGCAGGGCATAGCCTGTCCTCCCAGGGGACCAGGGTTTAATTTGATGTTACCAGAGAGCAGGAGTACGCATAGTTGGGAATGGATAACAGGCTGACTTGCTAAGAGGGACTTGTGTTGCCTCCATGACCGTGGCACACACAAGGTAGTTTTAGCATGCAAGACAACTGCTAGAGTTCCTTGGTTGGCTGTGGACGTGCTGTGTGTATCACATAATGGGGGTGGGCAACAAGGAGAATGTGGTTGCCAGTGCCTCATCCAGGCTGCATAGAGAAGTCCATGGACGTATTAGTAGAGAGTAGAACAGCAGCAGGCAGGCTGTTAAACATAGGAACATGATTGCTTGAATTATGAATTAGGAGAAGGTCTATAGGTGCACAGAGATGCAATAAGCGCCAAAGTACTAGAGATGTACTTGAGCTGTAGGGACTAACAAGCTAGGAATACTAAATCTAGCTAGGTGTTCGTGACAGAAGTTATAGGAACAAGCACCTCGTGAGGTGCACCCAGAGATGTAGAGTTTGTAGAGGTAGAAGTGGTTAAAAGCACCCAGCAGTGGGGGCTAGCCTTGGCAGAATCAGATTAACAACACCTGGAAATGGTGAGCTAGTCGAGGTAGAAAGGTTTAGCTTTGCACTTGGCGTGAAGAGTAGCAGGCAGCTAAGAGTATTGTCCAGTGGGGGGAGTTATGAGGAATTGGTGGGCGAGGCCAACGTGTATTTAATGGTGGCATAGGAGGGGGCCGGCCAAAAAGTTCAGAATCTCTTAAGCAGAGCAGATGCTTCTGCTCATAGTGGAATTACAAAACTGTCCACATAGGAGAGCTGGATCGCAGCAATCTGCAGGTTCCAAGTCCCACTAAAAACCAGTGGGGCTTATTCCATAAGGTGCTTCAGTTTGAACTTGGCGCCAAAATACTTGACTTCTGCGGCCATACCTGACTTGCAAGGAGAGGTAGGTGACTGTAGGCTCGTTGCGCCATGGAGGTGCTGTCTTTCCAGTGAGTAGCCCACGGGCTACGGGATGCCTGAGGAGGAGGGGACAAAGAGTCACACAAATACACTAAAACAGTGGGAGGTACATCTTGGTCACAAAGGATTGTGACATGTATTGCAGTCTGAATGATGGGGCAGGTACCAGACAAACGGCAAGGTGCCAACTCTGTCTGCAATACAGGGAAACAAAAGTACAAAGAAAGGGAGAGATGAGGGTTGGGGTACAGTGGGGGCCAGAAGGAAAAATGAAATACAATTTCAAAGTAGCTTTCAGCAACTACGGGGTAGGGGCCAGAAAGTGCAACAAAATACAATTTAAAAGTAGCTTTGAAAAAAATGCAGGGAGTTTTACTTAACTGCTTTGTGCACAAGCAGCAACAGTAATTTACATAACTTTCTCCTAATTCCTCATGGCAACCTTGCACAAGATTAATATCCCTTAAGATAAAAATATTTTTGGTTTTTTACACATCATGCTGATATACAAATGCTCTTGTAAACCAAAAAAATAAAGTTCAGAATCTCTTAAGCAGAGCAGTTGCTTCTGCTCACAGTGGAATTATGAAACTGTCTGCCTAGGAGAGCTGGATCGCAACAATCTGCAGGTTTCAAGTCCCACTAAAAACCAATGGGGCTTATCAATCAATCAATCAATCAATCAAAATCTTTATTTATTCAGGCGAACATCATTGAGCAAAGCTCATTTGCAAGATGGACCTGATTGGTCTTAACAATATAAGGTTACAGTTTTACACAAAAAAAACAAGGTACTGATTGAATACAAATACAAAGATTTATAAATGAAACAGGTATACAAATATTTACATATGTACAAGGCAATGTGACATTGGATCTTGGTTATACTAAAAATGAAAGAAACAAACAGTACTGGAGGGATAAAGCTAGGGTGATGGGACTTTGGGGATCATTTTATGACGTGGGTTGGAGAAAAACTAGAAAACAAAAATAGGGGGGCAGTGCAAAAGAGGGGTTGTGAGAGGACTAGGCCTTATGGAAGCAATTGCATGATTCTGGGAAGAGACTAGTGTACAGCTTTTTGAAGGATGTTAATGGAATGAGGGTATCCAATTTCAAGGTCTTTTGAAGAGAATTCCAGATAAGTGCTAGGGAATAGCTGATTGCAGCCCTTCCATACCGGGTGCAGGTAATAGGAATCTTCAACATGATGAGTTTATTGATCCTTAGGGCGTAAGGCCTGGATATGATCTGGTTGAAACAATCTGAAATGTAGGATGGGAGTTTGTTTGTCAGAGCTTTGTAGATCCAGACAGCAGCATTTTTGTTTCTTCTATGGTGTAGGGCTGTCCAACTGACTGCATTGTAGAGAGAGCAATGATGGGTGCTGAAGGAAAGATCTGTAATGAATCTAAGAGCTCTATGCTACAAGGTGTCCAATTTATTTAAATGGTAGAGGGAACAGTGACCATAAAGGAAGTCAGCGTAATCAATGAGGGATAGGAATGATGCCAGGATTAATCTTTGTTTGGAGTCTCTGGTCAGGTAGTGTTTGATCCTATAAAATAGGCCAAGTCTCTGTCTAAGCTTTTTCAGGAGCTCTTCAATGTGGCTAGTATAGTCAAGTTTATTGTCAATCCAGACTCCAAGATATTTGAATTTGTCCACATATTCCAGATTTTCACCAAGGATGGTAGATAATTGGGGGAGGGTGAATGATGGGACAGTGGAAGAGAAGCTCTTGGTGGAAAGAACATAGCTTCGCTTTCTTGGCATTTAATAGTAGTTTCTTTTCTAGTAATTTGTGCTGCAGGAGGAGAACTCAGACTGTAAAGTTCACAGGCTTTTGATGGTGAAGGATTACTGACATATAGGACAGTATCATCTGCAAAGAGGTGAATATTAGATTGTGAGAGATTGGAGTCAATATTGTTGATGTAAATGGCAAAGAGGATGGGGCCCAAGATGGAACCTTGTGGTACACCTCTTAGGAGTGGTTTAGAGGTAGATAGGTCACCTTCATTTTTACCTGTTGTATTCTTCGGAGAGATAGCATCTGAACCATTTAAGAGAGAGTGAGTCAAGGCCTATGGAATTCAGAGGAGATTAGTAGTTCATGGTCCACAGTGTCAAAGGCTTTGCTTAGATCCAGAAACACAGCACAGATGTTACTCTTTTGTCTAAGTCAGTCTGCCAGTCATTTGTAACTTTTGCTAAAGCAGAGATGGTGCTGTGCATGGATCTAAACCCAGATTGAGCTGGGTTAAGGAGATTACTGGTATCAAGGTAGGCACTTAACTGGATGTTACTAACTTTTCAAGCATTTTGGACAGTACTGGTAAGATGGATATGGGCCTATAATTGTTGAGGTCCATGGGATCACCTGCCTTAAATAGGGGAAACACTTGAGCTGTCTTCCATATTGAGGGAATAGAACCAGTGGCTAGGGACAAATTGAAAAGGTGAGTTAGGGGGGCAGCTAAGGCGTGCAATGCTACTTTTAGAAAGTAGGGATCCAGAGAGTCTGCACCTGCGCTTTTAGTTGTATCTAATTGGAATAGTAGGTCCTCTACTTCTTTTAAGAGTATTGGCTTAAAGGAGAATGTGGAAGCAGCCTTTTGTCCCTCAGTAGATTGGAAGTTTAATGATGACCTCATTAGATTTGCAGGTGAGGAATCGAAAGCTAGGCCAGCTGTAGTGAAATGATTGTTGAAGGCATTCAAGATTTCTTGCTTGTCAGTGATTTCCACACTATTTAGGTGCACTTTGGGTGGTAAGACAGGGGTAGAAACTTGACCTAGGATCCCCTTTATGGTACCCCAGAATCTGGAAGGGTTGTGGTAGGAGGCATCCAATTCAGCTGTGTAGAAGGCAGCCTTGACATTTCTCACTTGTTTTGTGCAGGAGTTTCTGGCTTTTCTGAATTGAAGCCAGTCATTTGGATCCTTGGTCTTTCTTGCCCTTTTCCAGAGTTTATCTCTGGCAAGCAAGTCTTGGATTAAGGTCAGTAGAGAACCAGCGACAAGATTTGAGCTTGATTCTGACACTGGTGAGGGGTGCATGTATTTGAGGGCACTTATGATAATATCGTTTAAGACCTGTAGAGCTGTCTCTATTGAAGCTGTGAGATAGAATTCTTGCCAGCGTGTGGTATGGCACAGGTCATGAAGATATCCTGTGATATTAAGGTTCTTTTAGACCTTCTTGGGAGAAATTTTGCAGGGTTGGGTGGCTTGATTGTTGATCTTATGCCAGCTATGGGACAGTGATCACTTATGTCACTGAATAGCACTCCAGCATGAGAATACAGATGAGGCTTATTAACCAACATAATGTCCAGTAGTGTGCTGTTGAATTTGTTCTTTGGATTAATCCTTGTTGGTTCTTTGATTAATTGAGGTGAATCCATAAGTGTCACAAAAGGTTACTAGAGTGCAGATGCATTGGCTAGCCAATTTAAATTCAGGTCACCTAAAATAATGGTGTCTTCAGGGCCTAGTTTAAGTATAGATCCCAGGTGGGATAGGAGCTTGAGGCCTGCTGAGGGGGGCCTATAGCAGCCAATCAATTGAAAAGATGACATGTTGGGAAGGGTTATTTTAAGTGATAAACATTCAAATTCCTTCGGTTGTGATGTAATATTGAGGCAGGATGCAGAGATATTTGCTTTAACGTGAGATGGCTACCCCACCCCTGGATGGACGGTCAGATCTGAAGAGCTGATAGTTAGGAAGATTTATTTCACTATCATTTGTTGCAGATTTGAGCCATGTTTCGAGATTACCAGAAAGTCAGGTAAGGTGTGTGCAACCCAGGCCTGTATTAGTGAGAACTTTTTAGGAGGCTGCAGACGTTGATATGAGAAAACTTAGGCCTTTATGGAGGCTAATTCAGCTGGGGAGATAGAGCTTTCTGTGGGTCCAGGATTGATTTTAACAGTGCCAACACAGATCAGCAGAAAGAAAATTAGTTTAATGAGGGCACCAAGTGATAGGAGTAGGGGAATGTCGGAGGATTTTCTCTTCTTGCTTGGGATCCAGTGTATAGAGGGACGATGATCCTGCTGTATGATTATAAATTTTTGTCATAAGTACCAGCTTAATGGACAGGTATAGGGGTCATTATAGTGCCAATAATGGAGCAGGGGCTTGTGGAGTACAGAACTGGTTGTGAGCCTTTTGTGGGATACCCCAAGGATTATAGTGCAGAAGCGGTAGTATATACTTGAGGAATTGAGGGACATCCATTGGGGATAGCAGAGGGGGCAAGCTTATAGCCCCTAATCACCAGGAAGCGTGGTGTTCAGTTTCCTCCTCTGGATACGAGGAAGGTGAGAGGCAAAGCAGCATTAGGAGGAACAGCAGCATGGTGGAGGGTAGCTAGGGGTTAAAAATACTAAAGGTGGTGTGAAGAAAGGAGCTCGGGAATTGGCTAGGAGTTAGCTATGGGTGGAGATAAGAGATTCGGCGGGAAAGTGTGTATAAAAGAAACACCCAGGAGGGGGGCGGGCAAAAATTTTGCGGCTTTCCCGTACCTTTCTGGCTGTCTCTCCCGGCCTCCTGGTTCCCTGCTCGGTTGCTGGTCGCCGCCTGCCCGCTGGCGGCCTCGGAGCCCCACGGTCTCTGGGTACTCGAGGCAGGGCCGGCTGGAAAGGAGGGACAGAGGAGAGGGCAGTCAGAAAAGCACTAGATTGCAGCAATCTGCAAGTGGTGCTAAAAAGATTTGCACAACAAAGACTGGGGGTTAGGCGTCGCCTAGCCCAGCAAGTCCCACCAAAGGACTGTAATCACAAAATCAGCAAGCAAGAAGGCATTTCACAAAATTATACAATAATAAAAGTAAAACAGCTCTTTTGGAGAATTTTACATTGAAAGAGCAGTAATCCGGCCAGTTTTGGAGGTGCAAGCAAGCAAAGTCAGTGGGAATCGCACCAATCAGAGGCAAGGCTTAGCTGGCGGTCACCTTCCGATTGGCTGCGGCTGTCCGTACCTTTCTGGCTGTCTCTCCGGCCTCCTGGTTCCCTTCTCAGGCTGCTTGCAGTCGCGCCCGCCAGCTGCGCTCGACCTCACGGTCTCTGGGTACTCGAGGCAGGGCCGGCTTTCTGGCTGTCTCTCGGCCTCCTGGTTCCCTTCTCAGCTCTTGGTCGCGCCCGCCAGCTGGCGGCTCGGAGCCCCCTCGGTCTCTGGGTACTCGGGGCAGGGGCCGGCTCTGGCTGTCTCTCCGGCCTCCTGGTTCCTTCTCGGCTGCGCTGCGCGCCCGCCCGCTGGGCGGCTCGGAACCCTACGGTCCCTGGGTACTCGAGGGCAGGGCCGGCTTGGCTGTTCTCCCGGCCTCCTGGTTCCTTCTCGCGCTGGTCAGCTGGCTCACACTGCCCGGAGCCCCACGGTCTCTGGGTACCGAGGCAGGGCCGTTGGAAAGGCTTATTCCGAAGGCGCTAAATAGATAGATGTCTAACCATATACAATTAGACAGAAAGATACAGTAGACATATAGATGTCTAACCATATACAGATAGATAGATAGATGTCTAACCATATACAATTAGATAGATTGATAGACTGAATACAGACAGGTAGATAGACAGACAGACAGACTGAATACAGACAGATTAGATCCGGATCTATAGGTAGACGATATGGATAGATAGATAGATAGATAGACAGATAGATAGATAATCAACAGAAACATAGAAATATAGAATTTGATGGCAGATAAGGACCGCTTGGCCTACCCAGTCTGCCCATTACAGATAGATGATAGGCTGAATACAGACAGATTATATATGGATCTATAGGTAGACTAGATGTGGCTAGATAGATCGATAGACAGACAGACAGCAGTGATGTAGTCAGGAATTTTAAACTTGTACTTTAGAGTTGATGGCACTGTTGCCCCACCATGTAAACACAGATAGACAGGGATAGACTGACAGATAAATAACTTTATTGTGCAGCCCTTTTCCAGGGCTAAAAATGCTTTAGAATTGATTTAACACACTACAGAAAAAAACACATACTTCCAAAATACAAACAAATCAAAAAGACAATTTGCCTAGCTCACACATAACTACTGTAAATAATGATTTTTAATAAATGGAAATATACTGTATAAACATAAAAACAGTATCAACCGGCAGTCAATTTCAGTCTAATGCAAGGGACCTTTTGGAGGCCCTGGCTTTTGGAATGTAGGATCCTCCCTCATCCAAAGACCAGATCTTCATGGATAATTTATTTATTTATTTATTTATTTCTAAGAATCAGTTTACAACCTTTGAGCCAGAGGCTCATTTCCAAAAGTACTTCGTCACATAAAGACATACATTGTGTTTTTGGTTACATAGCATAGATTTGCAAAACAATAGGCGTTCAACAGAGGCGCCACGTCACACTGTGGTCAGACAAATACAATTAGGTTACAGGGTACATGTAATTAATAACAGGTGTTACACAAGTTGGTATCAAGTAAAGCAATCCAGTTGGTAAACACTGAAACAGCTGGCACTGGCCAGGTTAAACATAGACACGGTGTACAGGGAAGTGAGTGGTGGGGATGGCTAGGGTGGAGAGCTGCCAGGGGCGTTGTCAAGAAGAAGCAGAAGTGGAGGCTATGTTCAGAGACAGGAGCAGTTCACGAGTGCTGAAGATGTGGTTCGAAGAGTGGTTTGAACTTGGAGATGGTGGTGGCATTGGTGATGGGGGCAGGAGAGTTAAACCAGGGTTGGGGCTCTATAACAGAAGGACCTCTGGCAGCGGCTGGTTCTTGATCTGGGGACCATTAGAGTGGTCTTGTAGGAAGAACCGTGTTGCAATGTGGGAGGGCTCGGTGGATGGATGCGTTACCCGGGGAGAGCCCGAGTAGGGTTTTTTTGTGAGGAGACAGGTTTGTATCGGAGCCGTCTCATCCAGGGTAAGCAGGTTAGCCTCGACATACAGCTGACAGGTGTGTGTGAGCCTGGGGCACCAATTGTAATCAATCTGCAGTTTTATTCAGGGTTAAGAATTTTGTTGAGGTGGTGGTGTCGCAGCAACATATACTGGTAGACCATAGTCTACAAGGGACAGAACTTGATGATGTAACAGCGAGCCGGAGAGCATTTGGGGAAGGTAGGTTCTATGGCGGAAGAGGATGCCAAGCCGTGTGTTAGTGGCGGATGTTAGGGCATCAATGTGGTTGTGAATGTGAGGGCTGAGTCTAAAGGTAACCTCAAGGTATTTGTAGGAGCAGACTTGTTCCAGTGGCTGATTGGTACTTGGAAGGATATAGAGTGGGTGGTTGCTAGCTTTGTTTTGGGGTGGGGAAAGAGCATAGCTTTGGTTTTGTAGATTGATGACGAGTCTGCGCTCCTTAAGCCAAGCCTCGGCACTGTTGAAGAAGACTGCTGTAGGGAGTCCTGAAGGGAGATGGGTTTATGTGGGTGGCAAAAGGACAGCGCTGTCTGCATACAGTAGAACTTTGCCAGGCATGCACTGGGCAGGGTGTTCAGATAGAGCTAGAAGAGAAGGGGCCCAGGATGGAGCCTTGGGGAACCCCAGAGAGAATGGGACAGGTATCGGAGAATGTGCTATTAATTTTTACACACTGAGATCGAGTGTCAAGACAGCTAGTGCACCGTGCTAAGGGGCCAGCCGAGAGACCAGTGTGGCAGAGTGCATTCAGCAGAAGTGGATGGGAGATGGTGTCGAAAGCTTTTGAGAGGTCGATGAACACTGCACCAGCTAGGAGCTGGTATCCAAGGAGGAGTGTAGAAAGTTGGAGAATTCAATCAGGGCATTGCTGGTACTGTGACCAGCACGAAGCCATGTTGCTCTGGGCATAAAATGTTATGTAGCCAGATAATCAGTGATTTGAATGGCCACCACTTTCTCAGGGCTTTAGAGGGGATGGAGATTGGCCGGTAGTTGTTGGCCAATGACCTGTGCCCCCTTTATGAATGGGTGTGATTATGGCTGTTTTCCAAGCTGTGGGAAATTGTCCCAGGCAGAGTGACTGGTTAATTAGGCTGGTGGAGGGGGCAAGGACTTCATCTAGCACCAGCCTGAGGATGCTGGGGTCCAGTGAGTCACTCCGGGATTGTTGCCATTGAGAGCTTTGATTAGGATGGTCTGGCTTCCCAGGTGGAAATCTTGTGCAGGTGGAAGCTGGGGTGCTGGAGGACAGGGGAGGTTGGTTGGGGGAGGGTCAAAGAAATTACTAGGAGGACTGAGCTAAGGTCAGTGAAAGTGGTGTTGAACCAGTTAGCTATGGTGGCAGGCTGGTGGAGGTGGTGCCATTTCTAGTGAGCTGGGATGGGGCAGGGGCAAGCTTTTACGTTAAGTTGCTTAATATTATCCCAGAAAGTCCGGCTGAGCCCAGGAGGAGGTAAGGAGGCCTGGTAATGGTCTGCCTTGGCTTTCCTGATGGCCCATGAGCACTTATTCCGGGCTGCATTGTAGGCTTGCCTATCAGACAGACGACCTGTCTCAGTGGCAAGGTGCCAGAGGTTATCCAGGTTTCTAAGTAATTGTAGGAGGGCCGGCTACCAGGGTGCGTTCTGTTTTTGGACCGGATTTTGGTGAAGGGTGCAAAGAGATCACAGGCCATGTTGAAGGTGTGAGTGAAGGCGGCGAGGGGCAGTGTCAATGTTGGTTGCATGCTGAATGGGGGACCAGTTTGGCTCTGGGTGAGGAGTACTTTAAGTTTTTCCAGCCCACCAGGGTGAGGCGCCTGTGGAGGGTGGTCTGGGCTTTGGGTTTGGGATTGGGGACTACCCAATGAAATAGGATAGGGAGTGGTCACTTGGGAGTCTGGGAGGACCTGGATGTTTTGGATTTTATGGAATTCGGTTGGTTATAATAACATCCAGAAGGGTGCTGGTACCTCTCTTAGGGTTAAGTCTCGTGGGCTGGGTGACGAGTTGCGTCAGATCTTGGGTGGCAAATGAGTCTCTGATCGCGGATGAGGAGGTGCTGAGCCAATTTACATTAAGGTCCCCACTAGGATTTGTTCTGCCTTATGGTGGAGGTGTGGCCGGTAGTCCGTTAAGATACCAGGGCCGGTGCTGGTTCTTTGGGGACCAGTAGGCTGTGGTGAGATAGAGAGGGCTCCTAGAGGGGTCTGGGGTGAGTTTGAGGGTAAGAGCCTGGGCCCCATTTATAAGGGCAGGGGTGGGGAGTGCGTGTCCAGGTATTGTGTCCCTGGTGTAGATTGCACAGCCTCCCCTTCGTTTGCCTACTCAGTCCTCCCGGTATAAGGTATAGCCTGGGAGGGAGACAAATGAGTCAGGGGTAGATTTGGACAGCCAGGTTTCAACCAGGGCTATGATGTCTGGTTGATGAGCCAAGGCCCAGCACTGTAGGGCGTCAAATTTCTTCAGCAGGCTGCATGTGTTCATGGAGGCTACTTGAAGACCAGTGGGCTGGGTGGGTGGGTGGGAGGGGCAGGGCCTGGGTTGGGATGTATGTTCCCTGTTAGGAGTAGAAGGAGGAGAAGTGCTCTGGTCAGAGGGAGGCAGATGGAGAGTTTACGCTGGGGGCGATAGAATGAGGAGGGTTTAGTTGCTGAGGGGTGGGTAGGGCAACACAGGCAGAGAAGGCCTGAGTGATCAAGTGCAAGGGGCTGTGGGGGAGGACAGGTGATGTCTGGAAGGGGTGAGGTGGAGAGGAGCATATGGGATGTGTGGAGGAGGAGGGAGGGGGAGGAGCAGTGGTAAGGAGGAGGAGACAGGAGGGTGGGTAGGAACACTGGAGTAGTGAGGCTGAGTGTTAATAGGACACTAGGGTTGGTGAAGGCAAAGGAAGGAGGAGGAGAGAGAGGCTGGTGAGCAGGGATGGCATGCATAGTTGGAAAGGGGTGGGGAGCTGAAGTGAGGAAAGAATGGGGTACTAGGCTGATAGAGGGAGATAGTAGCGAGAGGTCACCTCTGAGCCTAGTTGCTGCTATGGTGTAGTGGCAGTGCACGTGCCTGAGGTGCACAGAGTACCAGGTTCAAGTCTTGACCAGGGTAGCAGGAAAGAGCCTGACCAGTGGCTGTAGCATCAGGGAGTTGGGTTCAAGGTCTGCAGAAGCACTTAGATAACCCTTTAGTTGTGTCAGAGGGTTAGTGCGTTTTTAGAGTTTTTGAAATCCTGCAGTAAAAATAGGCAGGTGTGCTAGCTGAGTGGTGGAACTGTGGATTTTGGAAGTAAGGGTGCAGGGTTCAAATCCTGCAAGGCAGCAAGAGAGAAGTGGTAAACTTATATTTTGGCAGGTGGGGGGGGGTAAGAGACTAAAAGGCTTAGAAGGTAGGCATAAAATAGGTAGGCAATGTGGTCCAGAGGTAGAGCTGCTGACTCTGACTGCAAGGGTACTGGGTTTGATCACAGCTCAGGGACAGAGTGTAGAAAGGTTTAATTTTTAATTCAGAAAAGGAGGGAGTGAGGGAGGTTAGAGTATGAAAGCAGAGGAAGTTGTTGGCCTGGTTTATTGGCTTAGCGGATAGTCAGTAGAATTTGGACAGAAAGATACCAGGTTTGATGCTAGCAGGTGCTTAGAGATAGGCTGGTGGAGGAGTGAGGAAAGTAGGTGGTAGAAGGATTCAAAGGGAACTGCAGTGACCTCTAGTGGGTCAGCTTTGAAATGGTAGCTAGGAGGGGTATAGAGTTGAAAAGAGCAGCTAGAGTGGAGAGTGCAGTGACCCCTAGTGGTTGGTGTCTATAACCTGTAAATGGGAAAGTGGACACTTAGTAAAGAGGAGGGTAGGTGACACGTGAACTGCCAGCAGCAGTAAATGGAGTGCTGACCCTGGGTGGAAGGGAAGTGCCTCACAACAGTCAGGCTGTAGTGCAGGACACTTTACCTCTTACAGGCTCTGGCAATCCCCGAATTCAGTCTCCGCTGCTGGGCTGAGTTCTGATCAATAATCAAGAACTCATTGAGGTAAAGAGGCCCCAGTCCATTTAAAGCCTTGAATATCATCAGCAGAATCTTAAAGATGGCCAGTCACCTAACTGGCAGGCCAGTGCATTCAGTAAAGAACAAGTGTAATATGCTCTGATCTCCGAGAAGAAAGGAAGCTGCATTCTGCACCAGCCAAAAGACAAGGTGATGAAAGCTGTGCCCTCAAGTTGGTCACATCAAAATAGGAGCACAATTTGTTCTTCAAATGATAAAAACTGCTCTGAACTAGAGCTGTCACCTAAGGAACCAGAGTTAGCTCCTCGTACAGAGCTACACCCGGATTGTAAATCCCCTCCATTGCCTTCAGCTGAACCCCATCAAGTGTCTATAGCTGAAGGTGACAGTATATAATTTTGGCTCACACAGTGAGCCTAAGTCAACCACATGTGAGTGCAGCATGCTCAGCTACACTGCTGTGGCAGGCTCTGATTATTTCTGATCTCATTTGCAGCCATATCCCGAATCAAATTTACAAGTGTTAGTTTGTCGGGAACAAACATACATACTAACATATTAACATACTAGACGCCAGCAGAGTAGATCTAGTGGTCTAGCAAGTCTTCTCGTGCTTCAGCACCCTGATTGGGTACCGTAGCCCTCTATCTGTCTCTTTCCACTGTTACTCCATCCCCCAATCCTGCCCCCACCGAGCAAACCAGCCTCTGCTTCACCCCTCGCCTATATCTGTCCCACTCTCTCTTGAATCCCTCCACCGTAGCTGCCTGTACCAGCTCCTTGGGCAGCACATTCCACGGTTCCACCACTCTCTTGGTGAAGTACCTCCTCCTCCTTTCCCCCCTAATCCTACCACCCTCAATCTTTCAGCTGTGTCCGCTGGTGAGTCCACCCTCCTTCAGTCGAAAGATCCTATCTCAGCTTACCTTATTTACTCCCCTGAGGTACTTGAAGACCTCAATCATGTGCCCCCGGTCCCTCCTCTCCTTCAACGAAAACAGGTTGCGCTCCCCTAGTCGTTCCTCATATCTCATATCCCCCAGGCCCCGGATCATTCTGGTTGCTCTCCTCTGAACCCTCTCCAGGAGTTGGATGTCCCTCCTTAGGTGCGGCCTCCAGAACTATACACAGTACTCAAGATGTGGTCTAACCAGGCTGTTGTACAGTGGCAAAATCTCCTCCCTGTTCCTTGAGGTAATCTCCCTAGCGATGCATCCCAGCATCCTATTTGCCCTGACTGCAGCCCTCCTGTACTGCTCTGAATTATTCATGTTAACATCCACCAAGACTCCTAGGTCTCTTCCCCCTACCATGGCCTGCAACTCATCCCCCAGGGTGTACACATAGTTGGAATTTTCCCGCCCTAGGTGTAGCACCTTGCACTTGGAGGAGTTAAATTTATATTTCCAGGTGCAGGACCACCTAGCCAGAGTATCCAGGTCCTCTTGCATGGCGATTCTCCCCTCCTCCCCCTCCACCACTGCCCCCAGCTTAGAGTCGGCCATAAAGAGACTCATTTCACACCCGATATCTTCCCTGATATCAGAGATGTAGTCGGTAAACAGGAGTGGCCCCAGAACCGATCACTGTAGGACCCCACTTATGACCTCCCTAGGAGACGAGACCTCCCCTCCGACCACTACCCGCTGAGTGTGACCTGAAAGCCAGTTTCCAATCCATCTAACCATCCATGGGCCTACCCCCATCCCCCCAGCTTCTCCCTTAGGCCAGTGTGAGGGACTGAATCAAAAGCCTTGCTGAAGTCCAGGAACAGTACATCCACTGGTCTCCCCCTGTCAAGTGCTGATGTCACTCACTCATAGAACTCTACAAGGTTTGTTTGACATGATCTACCTGGCACAAACCCATGCTGCCAGTCATCCAGGTAACCCATCTCCTCCAAGAAACTTCCCAGCCTTTCCTTAAGTATGCTGTCTATTACTTTCCCCACCACCGACGTCAAACTGATGGGTCTGTAGTTTCTTGGCTCTTCTCTCAATCCCGCTTTATGGATGGGCATGACATGCACCTGCTTCCAATCCCTTGGCACCCTCCCTACCTGGAGCGACAAGCTAAAGAGATCCGCCAGTGGCGCAGCCAAAACATCTGCCAACTCCCTCAGTACTCTGGGATGAATAGCATCAGACCCTGGAGATTTATCCTTTTTAAGGGACTGGAGGGCTTCCCACACCCGACTGATAGGCATATCAGCATCTGTCTCCCCCCCCCCCATTCAGCAGAACCAGCCTGATATCTCACCCCTGGCCTACCTCCCCCAGCGGCTTGTTCTTCAGCAGGTACCCCAATAGTCAGGTCTGCTGCACCTTCTGTGTCCTTCAACCCCTTTTCTGGAAGCTCCTCAGCCTCTTCCCTAGTGAACACTGAGGCAAAGTAGTCATTCAGTACCTCTGCCTGCTCTCCAGCCCCTTCCACCCACCCCACAGCTGTCTTCAACCTACTGAGCTGGCCCTTGACCTTCCTCCGCTCACCAGTATACTTAAAGAACCCCTTTTCCCCACCCTGTATCCCCTGTGCCAGCCTCTGCTCTATCCAGGCCTTGGCCCCCTCACTACTTGTTTTACATGATTTACTTGGTGTTAAGGATAAAAGAAGGCCGAGGCCCATCAAGATTGTCCCCCACATAGTGGGACATTGTTCCACAAAAAGTAATCATGTTTGAACAACCCACTAAGTCTTGTGGTAGTTTATTCCACAATTTAGAAGTTCTGATGGAAAAAAAGTTTAGAAGAAGAAGAATCAGCATTTATAAAGCGCTTTTCATACACAGTGTATCTCAAAGCACTTTACAAGCAATGCTAGACTGGTAGTAAAGTGGCTGAATGTGTGGTGCCGGCCATATCACACATCATCACCCACACACAGCCTGGATAATTGCATGAACCAGTTTATGGGAAGGGGAATGTTGGCCAGGACACCGGGAATGTTCTCTACTCTTTGCGATGAGTGCCCTGTGTTCTTTTACTTCCACCTGGACACCCACCAGGACAACACCAGTATGGGCAGAAGGGACCTCGGTTTAACGTCTCATCTGAGGGACAGCACACCCCAGCAGTACAGCACCCCCAATACTTTACTCGGAAGCCAGCGATTTTTAGGTGCTGCAATCCTGGTGTGGACGAGAACCCACAACCTTCTGGTCCACAGGTGGATGTGCTACCAACTGAGCCACGCTGATACCTCTTTTATTTGTTCTAGCCATTTCAATATGTAACTGTTTATTATGTAATCTTGGTACGATTTTCCTTGTGTCATACGAGGTGCCACATTGTCCCCTTAGAGTAGGGGACTGGATGATTTTAAATAACTGAAGGAGGTCACCTCTAGCCCTTCTTGTTTCGAGTGAGTATAGGCCCATTTTTTTCAATCTAGTTTCATAATTAAGGTGAGATAGATGAGGAATAATTTTTGTTGTCCTATGTTGTATTTGTTCGATCCTTCTTATATCAGAGGTTAATTAAGGGCTCCAAAAAGGAGACCCGTAATCCACATAAGGCCTAATGTGAGATCTATATAAGGTGATTATACATTGTTCTGTTTTGGAAGTAAAAGTGTGATTAATTTGTCTAAGTAATGCATTTGTTGTGTTAGCTACTTTATTACAATGATCTGTTGATGATAATTTGCAGTTTACCATGATTCCCAGGTCTTTTTTTCACAACGGGATGATTTAATATTTACATTGTTAAGGGTGTATGTTTGTTTGGGATTATTTTTGTCCATGTGCAATACTGAGCATTTATTTACATTGAAAGACATTTTATTGGATATTGCCCATTGTTCGATGGTAGCTAAATCTTGCTTAAGTTTTTTTAGGTTTGCTGGATTATCTACTCTTCCCCCCAATTTAGTATCATCGGCAAATTTTGTAATAATATTAGAAGAATTTATTGTCATGTCACCAATGAAGATGTTAAATAGAGAGGGTCCCAGGACAGAGCCCTGCGGCACCCCACTAGTCACGCTTCCCCCCTCAGACAACACTCCATTTACCCTGACCCTCTGGTGACTTTCCTGGTTGCAAGGCGATAGTTCTCTCTATCCCTCCCTCCCTCCCTCTCTCTTCTCATTTTTTGTACCTACTGTAGGCAACCTTCTTCTCCCTTACCACCTCCTGGACCTCCTTGGTCCACCAGCATGGTTTAAGATACCTACTGCCCTTGCGCTGGACTCTTACACAGGTCCTGGTGGCCTCCAGTAGCCCCCACTTTATGATCTCCCACCAACCTTCCACGTCTAAACCTGGTTTTATCTCCCTCAAATGCCCCCTTGAGAATTTCCCCCATGTTCTGAAAGTCCACCCCCCAAAATCAACTATCATTGTCCTTGAATGATCCCTCCCCCACCTCCCAGTTTAAGCCGGGCAGACTGTGTTGTGGTCGCTCCCATCCAGGGGTTCTTCCACAGCCAGATCTCGTACAAGATCCCCATCCGCTAAAACCACATCCAGGATATGACCTTCCCTCATTGGGTCCACCACCTGCTGATTGAGGAATGCATCCAGGAAGCCATCCAGCCGCTTCTGCTCCCTTGTTACAGTGGACGTCATAGTACCCCAATCAGTAGCTGGCATATTAAGGTCCCCCATCAACACCACTCCTTCCCCTTCCAGTCCATACTGCCCCTTAATGTTAGCCAACAGGCAATCCTCCAGGTCTTCTGCTAGTCCTGGGGGCCTATATACCATCCCCAATTTGATCTCCCTTCCCAGGGGGGTTCGCAAGGTGACCCATGGGGCCTCCCACATTGCCCCCTCTGCTTCCTCCATTCTCATACTCGATGTTATCCCTAATGAACATTGCTACTCCTCCCCCTCTGCCCACTTTTCTGTCCTTCCTTAGCACAAGGTACCCACTCAGATTAAGGTCCCAGTCATGGCCAGGGGTGGCACAAGTTTCAGTGACCACTGCTACATCCACCACCACCCTCAAACAGCGTGGCCTGGAACTCAGGCATTTCATTCCCCGGGCTCCTGGCATTTATTAAAGCCACCCTACAACCCTTGTCCCTACCCCTGTTTACCATATCCTCCCCAGATCTTTCATATATCCGTCCACACTTCTCCCTTAGGGTACCATCTGTCCCCCCTCTATGGGGTTGCAGACCAGTCCTACTGGCAGTATGGATGGCTGGATCAGCCTGGCAGTGCCCCTTCCCCCTTTCACAAGTTTAAACCCCATCTAGCCTGAATGAAATCTGTCATCCTCATTTGAGAACTTCCTTCCCTACCGGATTTAGGTGAAGCCTATCCTGGACAGGCATTCCCTTGTCTTCCCAAACTCCCTCCAGTCTCCCAACCCCCTGTGCTTCACTCCACTGCGTGAGCCAGTCATTAATCTCCCTGATCTTCTGTTTGTTCTCCGCAGTGGCCCTTGGCACAGGCAGGATTTCTGAGAAGGAGACTGTGGATCCATTATCATGACAGACCCTGGCCAGTTCTCAGAACCTTGCTTGAATTTCCAGCATACTATTCCCCTCAGTATCATTTGTTCCCAGATGCATCAGGAAGTCTCGTGATTCTCCACATTCCCTCGCCAGCTCATACACCATGAACTTCGCCCAATGCACAGTCAGACCGGAAATACCCAGTACCTTAACTGGACTGCATTTCCCTCACCCTGCCCCGCCCAATGAATACCCCTGATCATGGAGTCCCCCAGCAGGAGAACCTTAGTATCCCCATTGATCTTTTGTGCACCTCGTTTTTGGACTCCCCCGCCAGCCCCCATCACCTCCCCTCTCCTCGAGACCACTTCCCTTTGGCTTCTCTCTGGACCCTCTACAAGAGAACCCCTAGCCGCCCTACCCCTCTTGACATGCCTTTTATAACTGAGTTCCCTGGCTACCCCCAGTTTAGTCTCCACCCCACTCCCTACCCCAGTCGAGCCTTTTTCCAACCTCCTCTCCCCTTCCAGCTCCCACCTCTCAGTCCCCCCAACACGGCATTCCCATCACCCCTCCTACCCCTTTCCTCTGCCCCTTCCATGCCAACCTGCAGGTCCCTCATCTTTGGGCCTTCTCTGGTATGATCCTCCCCTCAAGGACGCCCTTGTCTCAATCTCTCCTCCTTCTCACCGAGTTGACTTGCAGCCTCCACACCTTCCCTCTGCTGGTTCCCCTCCTCCCCTTCTTTGATGCTTAATTTGCCCCCTACCCTGCTAGCATACTTATTTGAATTACTGATGCCCACCCCTGTCTGATTAACCGTATCCCTCTCTCCTCCACCCTCCTTTTCCTCCTCTACCCCCCTCACCATGTCCTCTCCAACCAACTTACTCAATGGCTCAAATTTATTTTAGCGCTCAAAGCCAACCTCCTTTTTTTGTCCTGCTTTCCCAATATCCACTCCTCCAGTAGGTCCCGTGTCAGTCCCAACCCACAGATTCCCCCCTGCCTCCTATGATTTAGCCTGTTTCCTCTACAGGTTACCTCCCAGGTAGTTTCCCCCTTTGCTACTAGCCCACGCCCCATAGGTTCTCCACTCCTGCCTGATTAAACAGCTGTGGTTCTTTCTCACACTATCTGCAAGTTGGTTGTTTTGCTCTACTGAAAACGAGTCAACTTTATATAGTAATAACAAATTTGGGAACTTAAAAAAAAAAAATTATACAAAAGGAATCTAAGTTAACCGTAACCTTAGCTAACTGATACATTTTAAACTGAAGTTCATGGCATGTGCTGAGGAAGTCTTCACTGACGTTAAAGGATGTAAAGGTGGAAATAAAAATTGGTATTTTTGTCCCTTAAAATCTCAAACTATACTTAAACAACTTTGGTTAAATTTGCTAGATAAAGACATATACTGACTAAAAGCACGCCTTTCAAATTTCACATTCCTAACCCTAAAAATCACTGAGTTACAAGCTGAGCAGAAGTGGGTTTTTATGTAACTTAACCACTGAACCGTAACTACAGTATGGAAGTGCAACTGAGCTCTCATTTTCTTTCCCTCTCTGTCTCTGTTTCACTCTTACCCTCACTCACTCAAATCTCTGACTCACTCACCGACTCACTGAGTCACTTACTCACTCTCTCACTCACTCTCACTTAGGGTTTATGTGATAAGGGTGAAAGCCTAAAGGTGACCGCCGTTATCACGAAGTCAGAGTGCTGAAAATTTATTTTGGCACTTCTGACACCCCGCACACAGAAAATGGTGCCAGGGACTGCTTTTTTTCAATGTAAGTTTATATGGGGGGCTACGCCTCACCCACCCCTCACCTCCCTACTTAAGGATTCTCAACTCCAGGGTGCATGTCGAGGGGTGAAAACATTTAAAAAAGATTTGGGCCGCTGCAACAAAACATACCAGTGCCCGACCCAACCCAGTACCCTGCCCACCAACGCCACTCAACCCACCCACCACACCACGGGGTTGGCTTGGCAACTCACCATGGCACCACCCTCATATTCCTCCCACCCTCGCTGTGTGTGCTCTCCTTACCCCCGCTATATGTATAGTGACATCCCTTTGCTATATTTTGCCGATTTCCCCCAATCCGCCGTCTTACCCTCACCGTAACCCATGACATGTACCGGGATTAGTTGCTGTTATTGTAGGCACCCATTCACCAACGCCCATCTCACAGGCTACTCTCTCTCTCTCTTTTTCCATTTCTCAGTCTGTCAATCTAGTTGGCACACAGCGGTGAGAAGACTACATATTGTAGCAGGTGATCATCTTGAAGTAACACAGAGGACAGTTTCAAACCCTGATCTTGTAAGTCAGAAAGAAGATACAAGTGCTGCCCAATGGCACCATTGAACTGGGTTTGGGAGTGGACTTGAAAAGTAGGGATTGAGTGTGGTCAGGGCTGGAAAGTGCTGCCGAGGGTGTGAGACAACCCCGTACAGGTAGTGTCGGGAACCGTGGGCATAGTGACCCCTTGCAATGGGCCTTAGAACCTGCACCCTTGTGAAAGGTTGCACATGCGTGCATTGGGCTGCATCTGGCTGACAAGAGGCTGATGCCTGATGCTTAGGCGCTTGGGTGGTAGGAGGGAAGAAAAAAACAGATAATAAAAACCACATTGCTGGGATGATGGCTGGTGGTTTGCTTTGGACCGGTACCATGAGGATCACCACCTGTGGTAGCTGTGGGGCTAGCAGAAGACAGAGTTGGAGTGCCACCATGTGGGTGACAATGGAGAAGAAAAAGCTTCACAAAATAAAGAAAGATGATACAAATAACTAAATAGGGATTTGGGGAGGAGGGGCAAAATATGCAGTTTAGACTAGAGGTTAGAGTAATGAGCTGTAATGAGCCTGGTACATCCAGCAGACCTGTTTTCAATTCCCACAGCCTCCACTTGCATCCTCTGTGACTCTGAATAAGTCACTTAACCTCCCCAGTGCTTCCGTGTTGCCGCTGAAAATGGGCACTTGTGTCTAGTGGGCTTTACCCAGTTACCCAAGAACTAAAAAAAACTGAGTCACATGTGAAAAGAATCATCAGAAGCATGCTGCAGCGCATTGCCCTGACTTTTTGGATCCTGTACCACTAGGGAGGAGTATGAATCCCTTTGAGCATTGCCCCACCAGTGGATAGGGAGAGGCAGCTCAGTAAGCCAGAACCAGTTCATGCAGCCATAGTCCAGGCTAGCACTGACAGGGCCCTGCTGTGAGTGGGAAGCTCTGGGAATCTTTATTTTTTAACTGTTCTTGAGGCTTCAATTTGATTTTGAATTATTTTGTATTATGAGCTCAAATCAGAAGAAGATCATTGTTAGCCCAATTGGGTCTAGTGATTAAAATAATTCATACAGTTGGTAGGGAAAGCCCAGTAACCTGATTTGTTCAAACAGATCACATGGGGTGTAAAGCTTTTCATTCGGCCACACACCTAACCTGAGCTACAGTGCTGCCCACCAGGATGAAAAACTCATCACAGTTTTTGTCAGTGATATCTTGTAGAATACTGCAGGAACACAGTGTAGTCCTATGACAGTTACTCCAGTTTGTCATGCAGGAAAGTGAACATCTTTATCAAAGGGTGCTTCATCTTGGTGGATGGCACTGAACATTCATGTAGACAGCAACAGCCATGGCAACCCAGAATTACTTTCCATCCAAACTACATTTTCCTTTTTTTTATTTAAAAAAATAGCAAATCACTTTTTAATTTTTTTTCTAAATGACCCATTTTAGAAGTGGTCTGACACACCTCAGGGTGTGTGGTCATGGGGAATATACCCACTTCTCCAGTGGTTAACAATCTTGTGAGGTGTGCATATTCCCCAAAGACCGCACGTGCTGTCATGTGTTATCCCTTGCTAAGGCACAGGCCAGAAGATGCAGCATAAGAGGATACACAGTACTGAGCATCATAAAGCTGTGTGGTGTGTGTACTAAGTGGCTATAGATAATCCACACAGCTCAGTCACGTTTTATGTTGCTGTAGTCCAGTGTAAGCACATGCCAAACACTGGTTATGTTCCCCTCGCACAAACATAGGGATGGGTCTCTATTTAAATACCATGTGTCATTAGTGTTTAGCATCCCTGTTCGCCTAGCCTCCCACTTCTCTCTTAAACCTCTCTTTAGGTCCCACTTCAGCCATTGCTGTATCTGTTCTCCAACTTCTTGCGACAGTTATATATCCCCTCACCTTACCTGTTGTTTACTACCTTTTTCCTTTTCCTTCCTGACCTTTCCTTCACTTCCTTTTTTCCTCTTCTTGACCATTTCTTTGCTACCATTTTCCCTTTTCCTCACTTTTTCATATTTACCTTGTTTCTTTTTCCTGGCCTTTTCTTTGCTACCTTTTCCCTTTTTTTCTTTGATAGCTTTTTTGTTTTTCCTGACTTTTTCTGTTATCTTTTTCCTGAATTTTTCTTTGCTAGCTTTTTCTTTTGTCCTTAACTTTCTTTCTCTCTCTCTCTGTATGTATATATATATATATATATATATATATATATATATATATATGTATTATCACATGTATGCTGCCAATCTGACATTGTTTAACAGCAATTTTGCTTTGTTTATGTTTTAGTCTGCACATATCACAGGTGCCACGGAGCCACGGACCAGCCAGGAGGTCGTGAGGGCGCTGCTGCTGCCGCCACTACCTTGCCTTTCATGAAACCCCACAGGTACGGAGCCCACGGACCAGCCAGGGAGGTCGTGGGGCCACTGCTGCTGCCACCTCCCTCCCACACACTCGCAAAACTTGCAAGGTGCCACAGGCCCACCCGGACCGTCAGGAGGTCGTGAGGCACTGCTCCCTCCATGCGCTCCGCAGAAACCGCAAGGTGCCACAGAGCCCACTGGACTGGCCAGGAGGTCGTGAAGGCCGCTGCTGCTGCGGCCCGCCCACGCTCTCGAAACCCGCAAGCTAATTTCCTCTCTCCCCCAAAGCTTCTCTGGGACTGCTCACTTGTTCAAAACGCCTGGACTCTTGTTTTACAAAGAACTCCTTGCCTGCCTTTTAAACAGAGCATACCTGCGATCTCTCAGGCCGCCTGCTCACTCCTTGCCACACTGGTCTGCTCCTCCTCAGTGAGGAGGTTTTTGAACTTGGCGCCATTTTGTCGGCGCAGCTGTGCAGATTGTTTTTTTAAAGCAAAGTGCTCCGCTCAGGATTCAGAGTTAATCTGCCTATGTACTTTAATTGTCTTCTGGCAAAAAGCATGCATTGCTTGCCTTTTAAATGTGATTCCTGACCATTTTCTTGTTGCCCTCGATACCGACTGTGATTTCTAATGTTACCTTAAATGTTTTCTCTTACCTGCAAAGCTGATATTGTCGCCACATTTATAGAATCTGTCTGTTGCTTTAATTAGAATTGATTGCCACACAGTGAGTCACTCCCCTAGCTACTCATACTCTTAGCTACTTACCTGGCTCCACTGGTTCTCAGCCTCCCAGGGGCCCCTGTAAAGCAGCCTTCTTAAAGGTTACTGTGCCTGATATCCATCTCGCGTGTCTGGGATCCTACCTATCCACCCCCCCTCCTCCCAACTATTTAAACCTTCGCCTTACCTCTTTTCTTTATCACAGGTGCCATGGAGCCCACCGGACCGGCCAGGAGGTCATGAGGGCTGCTGCTGCTGCCGCCCTCCCCCGCCCACGCTCGCGAAACCCGCAAGATAATTTCCTCTCTCCTCCGAAGCTTCTCTGGGACTGCTCACTTGTTCAGAACGCCTGGACTCTTGTTTTACAAAGAACTCCTTGCCTGCCTTTTAAACAGAGTATACCTGTGATCCCTCAGGCAGCCTGCTCTCTCCTTGCCACACTGGTCTGCTCCTTCTCTGCGAGGAGGTTCTACCCCACCGCCCCCACCACCACCCTTGGTCGTCACCTGTTTATATATGCCTTGAATAGGTCACATGAGCTGTATAACCTATCAGCTCACTTTGCCATCTACAAGATATACTGACTGTCCTCTAGGGGCTCTCTAAGCGACTCTGATACCCTGTGTATCCCAGAGACAGTTTTTCTCCTAAACCTATTTTCTGTCCTGACTTTCTTCTTCCTCTCTCTCTCCCCCTCGCCCTGTCATCTTTAATCAACACCCCCGAACTGGCGTTTCTAGCTTGAGGTAACTATTCGCTGTCAGCATGTCATGTCTCCTCTCCTTCTATACAGGTCCCTTTCCCCATTGGGTCATTATGATACTCCCCTACCCACTTCATCTAAACTGTATTATACCCTACATCTGTAACCTTATCCCTGCCTCTTACTCCAGGGAAATTGACCAACGAAGACCCCCAGTCATCTCCTACAAATCCATTTGCTTCCTCGTCAGGCTATTACTGGCTTTAGGGGGGGATATTGAATCTAATCCTGGCCCCTACTCCCCCAACCTCACTCTCAGCTATCCCTCTAACCCCCTCTGGGCCGACTCCAAAGGACTCAAGCTTGCTCATATGAATATTGGCAGCTTGAGGAATAAAATCCATGACCTCGAGGCATGGACCGCACTTTATAAACCTGACATCCTAGCCGTGACTGAAACCTGGCTCAAGCCTCAGATCCTCCCCCACGAAGTTGACCTGTTGGGATACCTTGCTTTCAGAAAGGACAGAGTGGGGAAAAAAGGGTGGTGGGGTTATTATCTATATCAGCTCTGCCCTTCAAGCCGTGTTTTTCAACTGCCCCTATCTCTCCAGATCCCCAGGCAAGACACTTTTTGTAAAAATCCTTCTCGGAAACACCAAGCCCCTCTACATAGGGTGTGTCTACCTCCTGCCCCAAGCCGCCACTTCCTCCCTTGAATCCCTAACTTATGTCCTCGAGGAGTTCCCTTTAGGGGAGACCATCCTCCTCGGTGATTTCAACCTCCACTGGCCAGCCCTTGTGTCCTCCTCCTCAAAGAATGTGTTACTCGGCTCCCCACTTACCCAGATCATAGACCTGCCTACTAGACACAATCTTAAATCCGGTAACCATTCCCTCATTGACTGGATACTTGTATCCTGCCCTGATCGCATTCTGTCCACCGGGATTATGTCAGACTCTCTTAGCGACCACTCTCCCATCTTTTGCACCTGGCCCAACAAGCCTCCAAAAACTTCCACTAAGGTCATAGTAGCAAGGAACTATGGTAAGCTGGTACCTGAAAACTTCTGCGCTGACCTTAGGAACATAGCATGGGACCCCGTCGTTTCCCTCCCCTCCCTTGATGAGGCACTTGACTACTTCACCCAGTCCTTCCAGTCTGCGGCTAATAAGCATGCTCCCAGAAAGAAGCTTAGGGTGCAGGGAAGGTGCCATAAATGGCTGGACCCTAGCCTCAAGCATTCCATGCTACTCCGCGATAGAGCATGGGGAACCTACAAATCCTCTGGCAACCTTTCGGACTGGGAGAAGTACAGGGAGCTGAGGAACCAATGTAAAAAATCCTCAAAACAGGCTAAGTGCCAGTACCTAAGTGCCCTCCAAACTAATCACCTACGTGACCCAAAAAAATTCTGGGGCCACATAAACTCCCTTCTTAAGGGGACTTCAGTGTCACAAGTGGACTCCGTCCTTGTCGGGGACTCATTGACCAATGTCCCATCTGTTATTGCCGAGGCTTTCTGCGCCTTCTTCTCAAACCAAGCCGGGCCCTCCCCAGGTCACCCCCTCACCCTAGAGTGGACTGGGTGCCTCCTAGGCCCCAATTCTGCCTGAAATTGGTCGCACAGTCAGCGGTACTCCCTCTCCTACTCAAGATTAAATCCAGTTCCACCCCGGGAGCTGACCTGCTAGAACCGCACCTGCTGAGGATGGCCACCCCAGCTATCGCCTACCCGATCACCCTCCTCATCAACAGGTCCCTTCTTGAAAGAGTTGTCCCAAAAAATGTGGAAGGCAGTGACTATTGTCCCTGTCCGCAAAAATGGCCCCTGAGACAAACTAGGAAACTATAGACCTATCTCCCTGCTTAGCCCACTAGGGAAAATACAGGAAAGACTAGTATCTGACCAGCTCCAGGACTATCTCGAGCGGCACCTACTCCTAGCCGATGTACAACATGGCTTCAGGAAAGGCCATGGGACCGACACTGCTCTCATCCGGCTAACAATGGACATCCTTACGGCTATGGACCTTGGCTCACCTACAGGTGCAATATTCATTGACCTCTCCAAGGCCTTTGACTTGGTCAACCACAAACTCCTACTCTCCAAACTTCACCTTATAGGACTGGACGATCACTCGCTCTCCTGGTTCGAAAGCTACCTAAACGATCGTGCACCAAAAGTCTGCTGGAGAGGTACCCAGTCCAGCTGTAGACCCATTGTCTCTGGGGTACCCCAAGGCTCTATCTTGGGTCCCCTGCTCTTTTCACTCTTCCTCAACAATACTGAGGAAAATTGCTTGCTCAGTAACCTCATCCTATATGTGGATGACACTGTCATCTACTGCAGTGACCCACAACCCAATGTCATCTCTACCAAACTGCAGACTAGTCTCTCTGCTCTTGAATCCTGGTTTTCCTCAAACTGTCTTAAGCTCAATGAAGACAAAACCAAAGCAGTCCTGTTTGGGACAAGACATCTGAGCACTAACAGAAGCGAGCTGCTCCAGCTCCACACAGCACTTGGTAAAAGTGTGGAGGTCACTGACAGTTTCAAATACCTTGGGGTTCTCCTTGACCAAGAGTTAACCTACAAACCTCACGTTGACTCCATAACTCGGTCCATCCATCAAAGGCTTAGCCTTCTCTACCATCTGGGCAACTCCCTTTCCGGGGAAGCACGTCAAGCCATTGCCTACAGCAACCTCCTCCCTACCATCCTATATGGTGCTCCTGTACTGCAGTCCCTCCATGAGTCGGTACTCAGTAAACTCTCCTTGCTCTACGACCGAGTAGCTCTTTTTGCTACCCATTCCTCCCCTAGGAGGCACCACTGCAAGGCCCTTGGGGACCTAAATTGGCCCTCTCTGCAGCACAAATTGGCTTACCCGACCGCCTGCCTTGCCTACAAATTCTCTACCCTTGGCCCCCCTCCTCACCTCTGAGAACTCCTCACCCCTAAAGCCCAAAGCCGAACCCTCTGATCCTCTGCAAATCACCCCCTAGACATCCCTCGGATTCGCCCGAACCATGGCAAACGCTCATTCCAGTACTCTGCCTCCTTCCTATGGAACTCCCTCCCAGCCAGCCTGATTGACAAACCTTCCCTCACCCAGTTTAAATCTGGCCTCAAAATCTATCTCCTCGAACTCAGCCTTTGTAGCTGTAACCACTAGCTACCTTGTCCGGGTCTCCTGCCTACCTCTACTGCCTTAACCCTGACTGCCCTCCTGAAGTATCTACTGTGCTAGGCTGTTAAACTGACTGCTTACCATTTCTCAAAATTTGTTGTATCCTGTAGTCTCTTAACTGTCTGTATGAGCCTGAGTTTGATTATTGATGTATGATATATTTTTTTATATCTGTTAACAACTGTAAATGTTCCTAAGTTTGTACTCTCTGTAACTAATTCCGGGTTGCCCCTGAAAAAGGGACCCCAGGTCTCAGTGGGCCTACCCGGTTACCAAAATCCAAATAAATAATATGTATCTGCACAGTTTGTTAGCATTTGGTTCATTTTGTCTGCATTTGTGTTGCTTTTTGTCCTTTGTTCTCTGTATTTCCCTTCACCCAGATAATACTTGGTATGGTTCAATTTGGCTACTACATCTAAATCATCCCATTCCAAGGCAAAAATATGGGACTTCAGAGGAGCTGACTTTGATAAGATGGCCAACAGAGTTAAGCTAGCCCTGGCAAAAAGAAACACAGGTGAGGAGGTACAGGCAAAGTGGGCAAGCATTAAGGATACAATACTTGAAGCAACATCCCATTGTGTTAGACAGAAAAGGAAGTGCAAAGAAGAAGGAAACCACTTTGGTTCTCAAATATAGTAGCAGAAAAGGTCAGAGCCAAAAGGCTGGCCTTCAGAAAATATAAGGGAACACAGCGGATGAAGATAGGGAGGCATACCAAACTGCCCTAAGGGAAGCAGGTAAGGCAGTAAGGCAGGCAAAGTCCCAAACTGAGGAAACACTAGCACCTAACAGTAAAGAAGGTGACAAGACTTTCTATAGATACATTAGTGAAAGGAGAAAGTCCAGAGGGGTATTGCTAAGCTTAATGGAGAAAAGGGAGCATGTGAGGAGGAGGACCCTGTAAAGGCATCTATCCTAAATAGATACTTTTGCTCAGTATTTACTGAAGAGAAGGTAGGGCAGGGCCCACAGCTCAGCATCATGGACACAGGGGAGGGAGGTGAGTACTCCCTTCACAAAAGAAAGGGTCCTACAAGAGCTTGCTAAGCCCAGGTGGATAAGGCAATGGGACCTGATGGCATACATCCCAGGGTACTTAAGGAGCTAAAGGAGGAACTGGCAGAGCCATTAGCAGAATTGTTTAGTGAGTCTCTGAGCACAGGAGAGGTCCCAGAAGACTGGAGAAAGGCTCATGTGATCCCACTCCACAGAGTGGTAGCAGGAGGAGGCGGGAACTACAGACCGTCAGTCTTACCTCAGTAGTGGGCAAGATTATGGAGGCACTCCTTAAGGAAAGGATAGTGCAACACCTGGAATCCATAGGGCACAGGATCCAAGACAGCATGGGTTTACAAAGGAAGGTCCTGTCAAACTAATCTCATAGATTTCTTTGACTGGGTAACCAGAGTGGTGGACCAAGGGGAGCAGTTGATGTCCTACCTTGACTTCAGCAAAGCTTTTGACACTGTTCCACATAGAAGATTGATAAATAAGCTAGGTAGGCTCGGGTGGGTCAGAAGTTGGTCAACTGGGTGGCAAACTGGTTGACTGGCAGAAAACAGAGAGTGGTGGTAAATGGTATACAGTCAGAAGAGATGCAAGTCACAAGTGGGGTACCTCAGGATCAGTCCTGGGGCCAGTCCTATTCAACATCTTCATTAGTGACCTCGCAGATGGACTAGAGGTAAGCTTGTCTGTTTGCAGATGACACCAAGATCTGCAACAGAGTAGATGATCCAGATGGGGTGGGCAGAATGAGAAGAGATCTGGATAAACTAGCAGAATGGTCAGAAGAGTGGCAACTGGGATTTAATGCAAAGAAGTGCAAAATCATGCACATAGGGAAGAGAAACCCTGAAGCCACTTATAGGCTGGGAGGAGTTGCTAGCAGTCACAAAGGAAGAAAGAGACTTGGGCATCATCATCACTGATGACCTAAAATCATCCAAGCAGACCTCTAAAGCAGTAGGTAAGGCTAGGGGGTGTTAGGGTGTATTAGTAGGGGTATCACAAGTCGTAAGAGGGAGGTAATAATCCTCTGTACAAGACATTGGTTAGGCCCCATCTGGAGTACTGCGGCAGTATTGAGCCACACCTTCACAAGGACATTAACCAAATTGAGGCAGTCCAGAGAAGGGCACCAAATGGTGCAGGGACTGCATCAGAAGACATATAAGGACAGATTAACGGAGCTCAATATGTATACCCTTGAGCAAAGGAGGGAGAGGTGATATGATCGAGACATTTAAACACCTTAAGGTCATAAACAAGGTGAAAGAGTCTAACATGTTTAAATATAAGAAAAATAGCAGGACAAGAGGACACAGCATGAGATTAGAGGAGGCCGATTATGGGGAATGTGAGGAAATTCTTTTTCACAGAAAGGGTGGTAGATGCATGGAATGGCTTACCACAAGAAGTGGTGGCTATGAATACAGTGCAGGGCTTCAAACAGGCATGGGATAGGCATAAGGGAGCAATACAAATGACTATGAATAGATAGGTCACTGACAGAGCAAAGGCCGATGGTACATTTATAAGGTAGAAAAAGAAATGGGCAGACTGGATGGGCCTTGCGGTCCTTATCTGCCGTCAACTTCTATGTTTCTATGTTTCTATACTTGGAAACATGCCTCAGTTCAATGTGCCTTGCATGGTCTCCAGTTTTTAAAAATAAATGAATACTTAGCTGCCATCCCTTCTTCATTTAGTTTTTAAAATTGTTATCAGAGCTAATACTAGCACTGACTATACTACAGTGTATGTACTGCATGTGTTGCAGTTATATGCTTAGCAAGTTTTTTTTTGGGGGGGGGAGGCATATTTTTTTCTGCCTCCTGTCCAGTAGATAAGTGCTCTAATTTCAATAGGATGTCTCCCATTTTGCATCTGTGGGAAAAAACTACAAGCATAGAAAGACAGGAATTGTTGACAGAAAAGAACCAGTTGGCCCACCCAGTCTGCCCAGATGATCCCTGCCAAGTCTGTCTCTGCAGACCCTAACTGGTCTCTGGCAATCCTCCCGCCTCCCTACCTATTTGCTAATATTCCCCTATGTCTGTCCCATGCATGCTAGATGTCCCCCAACATTTTCATCTCCATCACTTCCACTGGCAGTCTGTTCCAGTCCATTACCACTGTTTCAGTGAAGTAGTACTTCCTCACATCCCTCTTAACCCCCCCCCCCAGCTTCATCACATGCCCCCAGGTCCCGGTGTTCTTTCCAGTTTGAAAGAGCCTCACCTCCTGCACTCTGTCCCGTGACATACCTGTAGGCCTCCATCATGCCCCTTCTTGCTCTCCTCTCTTCCAGGGTGTACATGTTAAGATCCCTTAGTCTCTCCACATGGGGCTTTTGGTGCAGCCCCTGCATCTTGTAAGTTGCCCTTCTCTGGACTGCCTCCACCCTATCTATGCCCTTTCAGAGGTGTGGCCTCCAGAACTGGACATAACACTTCAGGAGGGTCTCACCAGCAAGTGATATAGTGGCAACAGCACCTCCCTCCGCCTGTTGTAGATTCTTCTCCCTATAGAGCCCAGCATCCCACTGACCCTACCCAGTGCTTTGTCATACTGCCCTGGCACTTTGGGGTAATCAGATATGATAAACCCATTTAGTGCCTGTCAGTACCTCCCCTCCATCCCATAGTTAGCTTCTGGGTTCCTGTATCCCAGGGTACATGATTTTGCACCTTTTTTTCATTGAACCCCCAACTGCCATGGTCTTGACAGCTCCTCGAGTTCCCCAACATCCCTATGCATTCTCTCCACCCTCTCATGAGGGTTCACACTGTTACAGATTTTGGTGTCATCTTCAGAAAGGCATACATTCCCTTCTAGTTCTCCTTTCAGTGTCACTTATGAAGACAGCAAAGACAACTGCTAGTACTGAGCCCTGTGGCACCCCGCTGGTTGCTGTCTTATCATTAGAATGTATGTCGTTAACCAGTTTCTAACCTAGTTCATCTATTAGTCTTCAGTGTGGCACAATGTTGAAGGCCTTGCCAAAGTCCAGCACGTATCTTTTGTTTATTTAGGCCACGTTCACTACCCTCCCTGATTTATCTCTCTGGTCACCCAGTTGAAGAAATCAATCAGATTCCCCCTGTGAGTCCATGCTGCCTGTAGTCTTGCAGCCTGTTGAATTCAAAATACTTTACCAACCTTTCCTTTGTGAGAGTTTCCATTAATTTCCCCAACACTGAGGTGAGACTGACTGGCCTGTAGCTGCTAGCATCCTCCATGTTGCTGCTCTTCTATAGAGGCGTCCTGTTTGCTCTCCTCCAGTCCTCCAGAGAACCATGCCTGTTTTTAGAGAGCTGTTGAATAAGGCCATCAGTGGAACAGCTATCACCTCCCTGAGTTCCTTTAGTACCCTTGGGTGTATTCCATCTGGGCTCATAGCCTTCTCCACTTTCACTTTCAATGCTGCAAGTCCCTTCAGGACTCTTTTCTGTGAAAATGGACTTGTGCCCATCCCCCATTCCTGTTGCTCCCTGGTGTCTCCCCCCACACTGTGAAGACTGAGAAGAAGTACCTGTTCAAGATGTCTGCTTTTCTTGGTCCTCTTTTGTGCAGTCCCCCACCGCTCTCCTTATCCTCACTATCCCCTCTTGCTTTTCTCTTCTCACGAATGTACCTGAAGAGTCATGTCCCCTTTAGCTACCACTTTAGGTATCCTTTCCTCTGTCTGCACCTTTGCTCCCATCACTACCTTCCCTGCTTTCCTCTGTTTTACTTGGTACACCTACCTGTCTTCCTACCTCTTCATTTCCTTATTCTTCCTGAGTTACACCCTTTTTTTCCTTTACCACATTGGCATTTCCCCTGGAGAACCATGACAGTCTGTTTTTCCTTCTGCTGTTGCTCACTTCCTTCATGCAGGGGTTGGTTGTCTTAATTATGCCCTCCCTTATTTGTCCCCACTGTACCTCTACCTGTCCCTGACAGTCTTGTGAAAATCTGGCCACAGAGCTTCTCTAGCTGCTCCCAGACCTGTCAGCAGCAGGCTATACCAGTAGACCCAGGTGTCTCAAGCAACAAGATATTTTTTTTGTCTGCCCACACCAACAGTCAAATCATGGTCTAATAGTTTGAGCACAAAACTATGAAGCAGGCAGTCGCAGGTTGGAATCCCACTGCAAACTTTGGTTCAGCTGTGTGACTTTGAGGAAGTCTTTTGGCCTCCTGGGGATTCAGTTTCTCTCAGCTGTAAAGCTGGGAGAAGCTGTACCCTACTGAAATGGGAGAGGCTGCATCTCACTTGGGCAGTCATGGCCAGATAAGACAGTACACAGGCACCACCCACTGCACTGGCTTCCCTTCACAGGTTTCAGAGTATGACAAGGGGTGTACTTGTATGCTGAATAACCACACTGTCCCTCTCAGAGGCTGAGCAGGTCTTCTTCATTATGCTGTTTACCTCTTTTGGCCTAATAAGGAAACACCAGGACCACAACTTGCTGTCAGCCTGAGTTTCTCATGTGAGACAGTTGCTGTGAACACTGCTGCTGGGTCAACTGGTTGCTCGTTGCTCAGTATGGCATCAGTATTATTTCTGCTATAGGCTCAGAGATTGTAGCAGCCATCATAAAATCTGGACCTTCATTGAGGATCACTGGTAACCTAAAGTATTATGTTCTGTTTTGTCCAATGCTTCCCTGTAGAATATGAATCCAATTATTGAGTAATAGTCCACCCTTGTTGGTAAAGACAGGAAGCAGACTTCTTGCATTACATCAGCAGCCAGTACCTCTAACATAGTAATCCGTGCAGCTTCTTGTCTCACAAGGGGAACACAGGCTCCTGCACTTTAGCTTTACTAGTTACGTGTACATTAATGGCAATAAAATGTATGTCCAATAGAAAATAGTTGTCCTAACTTACCATAAAGTCAATTTTTTTTTTTTTTTATTATTATCATTTTTATTGCTGCTCTTTTTGTAACTCTCTGGCTTGCAACATTCTGGTTATGTAGTTCAGACAGTAGGGCCAGACCAACAGTCAGGCCGACATGTGCGGGATTTACCTGCAGCCATCCTGTGCAGCTGCACATTCAGATGTCAATCCACACTAGACAGAATATGCTGCCCCTGGCTACCCCAGCCAGGCAAGAAGAGCTTTGTGCAGGCCAAGGGGGCAGTCTGAGGAATGGAGCCGGGTTGGCAGCAGGATTCCAACAGGAAGCCTGGATCAGCTGCTAAGTGGAACACCTGTTATTTATTGATTTATTGATTGATTGATTTAGTTATTTGAAAATTGGTGACCAGGAAAGGCACACTGACCTGAGGCTTGTTTCCAGGTGTGACCTTGGGAAAGGGTAACAGAGGGTACAACGAGGAAAGGAGGGAGAGAGGGGACATGATAGAAATGTTCAAGTACCTCAAGGGAATCAACAAAGTCCAAGATGGTAGCATCTTTCAAAAAAAGAGGTGTGCAAGAAAAAGAGGGCACAATTTGAAGATAGAGGGGGGGCGGCTCAGAGGTAATTTAAGCAAGTATTTTTTCACAGAGAGGGTTGTGGATGCATGGAACGGCCTTCCAGAGGAGGTTATGGAGTCAAAATCAGTGGTGGAATTCAAGCATGCATGGGTCAGTCATAAGGCAATTCTGGGGGGGGGGGGGTGGTAGGAAGAAGTAGGCTGCTGGTTAACTAGGATCTGCAGCTTATCCAGTAGGTAGGGAAATGGGCAGACTGGGTGGGCCAAGTGGTCCTTATCTGCCGTCAAATTCTATGTTTCTATGTTTCTGTAGTATGATACATTTCATGGTACAGAATAAAGTGCAGACACAGTACAATAAGTAATTCTTCACAGGCACAGGACGTGGAACAAATTAGGGTGCAGTTAATAGACAGACAGGAGTCTCTGTTCCATGCAGGTAGGGGATTGTGGGATATAGTAGTTCACCGAGAGTGTCATATCTGCTTTTGAACGATTTAAATTAAAAGACAAATGCTTTTGCCATGCCTGTCAGCCCTCAATGCTGTTTTAAATGGCCGGAGCAGTAGATTGACAGGGACATTCAGGACCCCAAATACTACAGAGCAGCTGTCCCGGGGGGACCTACTTCAGGAATCCAACTGATGCAGCTGCTGTACCCTCCTGGAGACCTCCATAGCAAGCAACTCATGCTGTGGATGACTGCAGAGTTCAAACCGCCCCTCCCCGGGCAACCCCTGACCTGACTGCCAGTGTAAATCTGCAAATTATGTGAGGGCTGCCAGTCACAGATAGAGGTTTCATTTTGTGGAACGTGGGGAGGCCTTAACATCTGAAGAGCAGACCTCTGCATCTCCCGGACCTCCTTGCAGCTAGGTAGGGGTGCATGGAGCTCTGTGGATCTGGTCCTTTGTCACTAGTCATTTCTACTTCTAACCTGTTATAAAAATGGGTTCTAAAAAGATTATGTGATATAACTTTGCAATGACAGAATTAATTTTTTTTACTAGGCAGTTCAGTTGGCCTCTTGTTAGAAGGAGGACCGCTGCACTGAGACCTAACTGACATCAATCTACTTCCCGCTAAAGGTTGCAGCAGTGAGACATAGGGAGGAGGCAGCAATGCAAAAACACAATACTATGGAATATGTGAACATAATTTTTCTGTAACAAAGGAACATTTGTTACAAGTGTACCTTGAAAGTATAAATAGGGACTGGCCCAATGCCCTAATGGTGAGTATGGCCAGTTACCATGTGGAGGGCTTGGTTTCAGTTCCAGATCCCGGAGTCACAGTTTGCCAGTGAGAGACTGAGTGCAGTCTCTGGTGGCCCATCAGAAATAAGACACCCTGGCAGCACTGTATATAGTTACCACCCTCAGTGTCTCATGCAGTCTATCTTCTCCCATAGCACTATGGCAAGTACTGGGCGCTTAGGCCTGGCATAGGCCCAAGCACTGAAAACCAAGGCAGGCAAAATATGTGTCCCTGTCATCATGACACTGAGACATAAGTGGGGGTGTCAAGATAACTGTATTTTGTGATAGCCACAATTTTCCCAGACAATATTGACACTGTGTCTGCTTTCTGATATCACAATGACCATCTTCCCCAATATACCATGATACAACATACGAAATTGTGAAAAATTTAGTTTTTCAGTACACTCCCCCTCAAAATATATATATTTAGGGTTGTAAGGGTTTCTCATACAAACACAAACCAGATGGCATATTATGATTGTATGATAACCATGATAGTTGTTTTGAGGTTATATAGTGTGAATATTTTCATATCATGACACCCTAGTACATGAAGGGAAGACACAGGACCAGTTGTGCTCTACAGGGTGAACAAGGACACCTAGCATTAGTCATCAAATGGAGCCATTAGAATGGCACTGAAAAGGAGGAAATCTGTGATCAACTGATAGGGAAAACATTCATGGGAAAACTAAGGGGATAAAATCGAAAGATAAAAAAGTATGACTAAAATAAAATACATGTCATATTTCCAGTGATCTGTATGTGTTCGAACATGTATAGAAAATGCTTATCTTGACATAGATTCTCGAATCCACATTTTGTGGTGTGTGTGTGTGTGATATCAAATCCACATTTTGTGGTGTGTGTGTGTGTGATATCAAATCCACATTTTGTGGTGTGTGTGTGTGATATCAAATCCACATTTTGTGGTGTGTGTGTGTGATCAAATCCGCATTTTGTGGTGTGTGTGTGTGTTAGTGCTTACATGCATGCATGGGTAATGTTTGCCATTTGCACAGACTCAGTCCAAGTTTCCCCGCATTCAATAACTTCTATTTTATTACAGAGGAGTTATCCATCAGTATCTCTGTGTCAAACTGCCAGATTCAGGAGAACGTGGTAAGTCATGCAACGTACAGTACTTTACTCTTTTATCCTAGTACAGTTACATTTGCAGTTGCAGTCAAAGATGAAAGCAGCATACCTAATTAATATCAGGGAAGCACGTTGTGTCCTTCCTCGTGTCAAGTGTGTAGTAAATAGAGGCTGTGCTCTATGTTTTCAAATCCAACTACAACAGAAAAGGAATATTCACTCTGATGCCCTCCTTTTGGTACTTTGATGTACTGTATCAGCATGGATATAAGATCACACATTTATGAACATCGTAACTGAATATTGCATCACTGTAAAATCATCACATCATCTCTAATTAAGTGGTAATCTGTGTATCAAAATATCAAGGTTTTGAAAATAAATGTCATCAGATGTACAGGTTGCCACTGTTTACAGTGTTTATGATAATGCAGTCCAGAAATATTTTCTTCTTTAATCAATGACACCTTTTTATTATTTCCACTTGGTCTAACATGGGTATAATAACATTATAAATCAGCAGTTGGTAATCCAACAATCTGTTTTGCTAACCACATTATAAGAGGGTTACATGAGCTTCTGGGAACCCTTGAGTAGGATTAGAAATTTTGTTGCAGCCACCTAATGTGCTGAATTATACAAACAATGCATAAGCCATACTATATTGACTGAACACAGTATAAATTCCCTTATTATACAAAATTGTACCTTCTGTTAAATATTGCACATATTACCTTAGTTATTATCCATATTGCTCTTACCACTGATTATTAAATGTAGGCAAATGTACATTCCACACCCAAAACAGTTGTTTTTTAATGAATTAAAATTGGCAAGTACAAAACAGTTGTTTTTGAAATAAATTAAAATACGTTTTTTTAAAACTATTGTTATCCTTTTTTAGATGTAATAATCACAATAAGACATTTTTCTGCTATAATTCATGCCCCTTATGCTGCAGGTGTCCCCCTTCTTCCCACCAGACTTACTGCTCATTGTCGTCCCCCCTCTTCAGTCACTCCTGGGAGAGCACCTTCCTCAACAGCTCTGATTTATCACTTCTGAGGGTCCTTTCTGCTCCCACCAGAGAGAAAGCACTGCTTGACAGTGTAGAGAGATGGGCAAGGGTGTGTGCCACACAGGCCCCTTGAGAGGAATTCTGGGCCCCAGGAAAAGTTCAGACTCTGGGGCCCCTATGCAGCTGGGTACAGTAGAATGCCTGGTGGACAGGCCTGTCTTTGGAGCTGGGCCTTGGGAATTATCCCCGGCTCCCCACCCTCTTAACAGCCCCGGTGCCACAGGGTCAGGTGATATAGGAGGGAGCATGGAGGGCCATCATCTATCATGCACAGGTGGTCTGTTTTCTGTTTTTTCTTATTCCTTCTCCCTCCTCCAAGCTAGGGCACACATGTCACAACATCTGCAGGGATGCACAGCAGCATGGGGTCAAGCAGGAACCACATTATGAGTGATGGGTGTTATACCCTCCCTTTTTGGGAAAGAGAGCATTAATGTGGATTCCCATCACCTTCCCAGCCAGTCTTCACTCTTCTTTTCCCAGGCACAGGGTGGGAACCCAGGTTGCCAGTGTGCCTACTGGGTACCATGGAGCCAGCCCTCATAGCCTGTTCTACTGTTTTCTAAATGCGATAGACAGGTCTAAGCCAGCATGGATCCACCACATATTGGAATACTCTCTCCTGAGTAGCTAACTACCAGGCTCTTGCTCCAAATAGCGACCTGTTGGGCCAACAAAAAGGAGTACAAGAAGTCACTCTTGGAATGGTGTAGCTATGTATTTTATTGTGCTTTTGTTTCATCAAAAATTTTAACCAGATGTTTTTTAAGCTTGTGGCCTTTGTATTGGGTGCTGTATAGTACTCTACTGATTTTTTTTCTTCTGACACAAAACTGTGTACAAACATTCCTTAGAGTCGACATGACACTTTGGTACAGATATACAATAATAAGTTCCTGATTATGATCAGAAATATAGCTTTCATTTGTAACTGAAACATCTTGTGGCCCCTTGTCCAGTGCAGTGGTTATGCAGACTACTAGCGTCACACAGCCTGCTGTATTGGGAGACTACGATTGGGTCCTTGGAGCTGTGGGTCTGCCCTTCGAGTTGCAACTATAGTAGCAGCAAGTTTGAGACTCCCCAAGCACCAGACAAAGGAGTCATTCTACAATGCATGTGCCTTTCTGGGGGCAGGAAACAAGTGGGTGGACTAGGAAAAACCGTGGAGCAATCTTATAGCTTGCAGAGCAGTTAAAAGCACCTCAGTAACAGGGACTGTACCTCAGTAACTGGGATTTGAGGTCCAGGGGCAGGGTTTACTCTGAGTATCACCTTCCAGACTGAAGTCTGCTGCAGACTTGGCTTTCTTGGTGGCAGCCCCTGCCCTTTGGAATACAGTCCCTGAAGGCATTTGTACTATAGGTGTCTCTTCTTTTTTAGACACAAATTGAAACATCTTTTGCTGCAAGGGTTCGGGTAGTTTGTAAATCTTTCAGGATTCTGTATCAGTTCATATTTTTGTGTTTGTGTTATACACCATTTATTGGTTGGTGTTGTGTTATTTATTACTGTTTTTATGGTTGAATGTTTTTATGTATTTTGTGAAATGTTGTGCAGGCGGTCTGAGATTTGGAGGGGTGCCTTTTAGAAGTAATAAAAGCAAGGGATCTGGCACCTACTACTGGAACCATGGTCAGCATAGACTGGGTTACACTGCGAGGGTGGGTGGAGAGCTGGTTTAGTGTCAAAGCCAGTTATCAGCAATGGTCATTGCTCTGCAGTTCGCTGAGGAGGAGCTAAGTGAAGAGGTGGGTAAGAGGAGAAGCGATGAAAGGGGGATGTTTATGTGTTATGAAGGTTTTCTAAGGATTTTTTTTTTTAATTATGGTTCCTGAGATAAAATTGGTTTTGTAGCTTTTTCTACCCAGTGTCAGACGATAATTGATTTTTGAAGCAGTGGAACATAATACAGAATAAGACGTTGAGGCAAAACGGCTTTAAAATGTATTTGACTAGGTGGGGGAGGGTGATAGTGAGTTTTTCGCTGGTGACCTATTCAGAACTGAACATAACTTCTGCAGCAGGATCTTGGCCGGCATAGCCCAGATGTCACTGAGTGGAAGTTTACATTGGCATTAAAATCTTGCTGCTGTGTGCTGGCATCTCTTAAAAAGCTAAGTAGAGGAATGAGGGAAAGGTGGAAAGAGTATGGAAAACCAGTGGTGGATAGGTTCAAAGGTTATTTCCTTAGGGCCACTTTGAGATGAGCCTCCCTCATTCTATTACTATTTTGCAGTACACTATGACCAGCTTTTTGGAACTGCTTGGTTTCTTTTCCCAACTATAAAGTACTGTATAACAATTACACTGACATAATATGTCATCTGTAATACCTACCCTAGTGTACAGATATAACTAGACATCTGGAATGCCCCTGCTGTTTGAAGAGAAAGTAAATTAAACAATACAACCTGACACTAGTACACATTTTAATTTTCAGATGCACATTTCTGATGAACTTATACATGACTACCTTACTGTCCTAAATATAGCTTCTTGGAGACACATCAGACTTTATAAAAGTATTGGCAACAACAACCAAGCTGAACTGAACTTAATTTTTGCAAAACGATAATTTTATTGATGACACTGAAAAATCATCATTTGAAGCATATGTACCCTTTTTATAACAAGCTACAGCAAACTTCACCTCCCCTAAGATCCTTTATTCTTCACAGAATGCTGTGCAGATGCATAGGGTTTGGGGTAGCCTGCTGAATACACTTAGCGAAAGCACCGTTGAATAACCACAACATTACCATAATTTATGGAGTTTTTTTTCCCCCCTGATCTGCACCATAATTAAAGTCAGATACTGCATGAGGTACCAGTTGCTAAAATCCCTGGGATCTCAACAGAGCAAAAGGAAGCTATTTTGGGGGCACTTCTTTTGCATGATTAATGGAGAGCCCGATGCCACCCAGCTTTGTAAAATTATTACAAAATAAAATTAAAAAAAACCTGCTGAAGATCACGGCTGAGCGTGGGCTAGGCATGGCAAGAAAGCTGCCTGACACTCAGTGGTTCTGTTGGTCTCACAACCTCTGAGGCCTTGAAAAATCGTGTTGCCCCCAGGACCTGATAACTGCAGGCTGCCTCATGAGATACAGTGGGTGCTGGTTTTCATGATCTGCATTATGCACTACTGCTCAGGAGTGCTGTAACACCATTCTTAAAAGAGGAACTAGGCCACTCCCCAACTCCTCTTCTTAGAAGTTGACAGTGGAAAAGAATTAAACTTAACCTAGAAATAAAAAAGATGAGAGGCTTTCTGTACTAGAATAAAATATTGATTTTTCTGATATTTTTCTCTGGTAAAAGTGCAATACAGTGTCCATCACCTTTCTGGTCAATAACTCCCTATATTGACCTCAAGAAAGTCATTACCTGCCTGTTATTTAACCACCTTTTTTGTCTTTTGATTTGCCAGAATGTTGGAAACGTTGTCATTAAATCTATAAGTGCAATGTGCACTGTGGTTAGCCTGGTCAGTCAATCGGAACACAGGAAATAGCTTGCTGTTTGAATACTGGGTTTGTTGTACAGATATGGGGCAATATGTACAGCAACTTTGCATCCTGACT
The DNA here is from genome assembly GCA_016271365.2 of Neoceratodus forsteri. Taxonomy (NCBI): domain Eukaryota; kingdom Metazoa; phylum Chordata; order Ceratodontiformes; family Ceratodontidae; genus Neoceratodus; species Neoceratodus forsteri. The sequence continues at coordinate 1,807,867,147 of CM057449.1, forward strand.
GCATCATTCAGTGTATTTGGCATAAGTATCACCATTTCAGTAGTTAATGGCTCAGGCTTGTGTCATGACTATCTAGTGTAGGTGGTCACAGCACAGTTAATGGTATCAAAACTTATAAGATAACCTATACACTAGAGTAAGACATGGCCCCAGGGCAGGCTTGAGTGGCTGGAATTCTTCCATCCTTACTGTCCCTACCTCTATGATGAGTCAATCCCTGCACAATTCAACTGTTTCTGAATTCTGCTCCTCTTCAGCCACTCCTGAATTTGTACACCATGAACTGCAGAAACAATCTACAAGTAAAGCGACTGGGGTTGATAATATTTGATGCCAATCTACTAAAAACAGCCAGTCCTGTTATCTGCTACCCTTTTTTCTCATATTATAAAAATCTCACTTTCTTCTGCAACATTTCCAGAAGCCTTGAAAATAGCAGGAGTTTCCATAAATCTTCAATGATGGAGCCGCAAATAAACTTAGTAAATACAAGCCAATTATCAGTTGTGCTCATGAGTTCAAAATATTTGAGGAAGCCGTTCACCCAAACTGTATCAATACTTATGCCAGAACAAAAAAACTTGTAATCTAGCTTCTGACCTGGGTATTCCACAAATACAGCTTTCTTGGAATTCACACATGAGATCTATAGCAGTATTGATCAAGACTTTTATGTGGTGCTGTATTTCTGGGCTTAAAGAAAGCATGTAATACTGTGAACCATGGCACACTTTACAACAAATTATTAAACACTGGGCTATCTAATATAACCATCAAATGGCTAAATGCATAATAAATATACACACTGCAACAAGTTTGCATCTCTGTTTGAGGCAGGGGCAGTTAGCACGGGTATGCCACATGGGTCTGTCCGTTTGTTATATTAATGAACTACCAAACGGCTGTACCTCCTCCAAAGTCTATTTGTATGCAGATGCCACTGGCCTTGTATGTGTGGATAAATATGTGAAATGCACTCAGAAGAACCTAAGTCATAAGATGACACAAATGTTTGCCTACTTAACTCTAAACTAAAACTCTGCTTGGTGGGTCTAAGCAACATCTGTCCAGACCTGAGAACTTTAAGGTGTATGCTAATGGACTTCTTTTTAATTTTGTAATGACAACTAAATACTTGGGAGTTCACACTGATAATTCTGTTTCATTTAAATCACATCTACCTAACTTTATTGTTAAATGTATGAACAGATGTCTTTCTTTAGGAGAATTAGACTTTGCTTCTCCCTGAAGGCATACAATCTACGATGCATTCATTCTACCACACTTTGATTATGCAGACATAATTTGAGGGCAGTGTAAAAAAACAGGGACTCCTAAAGAGACTATAGATTTTACAAAACAGAACAGGCAGAATCATATTGGGATGTAAAGAACATTTACAAGATTTATATTTAACCAACTGTCTGACAGCCACTAAGTATAAGAAGGAGCATACATCTAGCACTTCTGATGTACTACAGTCTGAATGGTTTAGTCCCCGATTACTTAACAGAAAATTTACAACCTGTCAAGTGTCCTCTCCTGAAAAAATAGAAGCAGCATAAATGACCTTTGCAAAAGCCTTACTAGCTATAATGAAACAAGGCCCTTAATGGTTGAGTGGTGGTTTAATTAATGTCAGAATCCTCATTAACATATTAAAAAAAGCAATTCAGAATAACCCCATTCACTTCCATGGAGTGCTTCTTCACGCTCTCTCTGGTTAGGCATCATAAAACATCTAAGTGCGGGGATAGGGTTGGCACATCAGGAAGTTGAAGAGATCAGTTGGCCACGTCCTCGGGGCCAAAATACTTCCCATTCCTTCTCAAAGGGAGCTTAACAAAAAAGTGGGTTTTTTTTTTTTGTTTTTTTTTGTTTTTTTTGCAGCTAGGATGACTTTCGCAAAGGTGAAAGACTTAGGGATTTTAAGCTTCAGTCATTTTCAACTGTCTTGGATAATTCCTTTAAATCAGGAAATATAAAGTACTTATGTAAATGTATTTTTGTGCAGCATGTACTGTATTCTGTATTAATGTATCATTATTACCTGTGTAGCTGTTAGCCATCTTGTGCAGGAACCTATTAGAAACAAGCCAAGCTACAGGGCACAATAGGCCTTTCTGTAAAGATATCTTCAAATAAATAAATTAAACACACACACACACACAGTAACAGTAGTAGTCACAATCCTGATAGCTGCCATTGAAGGTTACATTCAACTGACATGGATCTGGCCAGCGTCAATAATTTTAACTCTTTACCAATTAAATAAAATCTTCTCACTTTCTGTACTGCAGGATATCAGCTCAGTGTACCAGATCTTTGCTGATGAGGTGCTGGGCTCAGGCCAGTTTGGAATTGTTTACGGAGGTAAGACAGTCTGATGAAACCTGCCCCATTTTTTTCAATGAACGCATGCATCACTCTTTACTTATATGAATGACTTAGCAGGTCTTACTCCTGTGTTACAGAGTAGCTGACGGCTTTGTGTAAACTTTGGAAAACATAATGTTTGGACATAATTCAGTTTTTATTTTATGTGTTTTCGATAGCATTCTCTTCTCCATTACATATTACTGAAAAAATTACCACAAAAACAAGATCTTTATCACTCAGAGCGCATCTGTCTCTGTAACTTATTCCCTACTTGAAATTATAATGCTCTGTTGTGGCCTCACAGTCTGTTGCCATGGGAATGACTGTGATGTCACAAGAAGAGTATTATGACATCAGGTTGTGAAGAAGCAATAGGAACTGATGAAACCTCAAGGAGCAATTATCCTGTTTTCATGCATATTACCTCCATAATAAATAAGGGGGATAGGAAATACAAAGCTGATGAGAACTATAAAGCTGCTTTGTGTCCAAATATTATGTTTTTCAAAGTTCTTCTCGAGGTGTCGGTGGCTCTTTAAGGGCAAGTTTAGTGGTAGTTTGATTCAGAAGGTTAGACAAATCCATTACCTTACTAGGTTATCTGTGGATAGCCTAAGGTTATATCCAATTTTTTCTCATACAGCTTTATATAGCTTATGCCTGGCCCCCTTCAAACTGGGCCACAACTGGAGCCCTCCCAGTCCTAACTGCCAGTACACATCCATGCTTGGGACACAGAGCCAGAGAGTATCAGCAGCTGTCATTTTGACTCTCATGTGGGTTTTGCCTCCTGTTTTTTCCTCCAACATCCACCCTTGTGGCACTCTCCACAATGACACTCCTAATCTGCAGTAGCTCTGTGGAGGAGGTAGGAAACTGTCTTCTTGGCTCAACACAACAGTCACTGCAGGAGCGAAACTGGGGTGCCTCCCTTCCGTGGCCAAGAAGCTCTGCTGTCTGTAGCAACCTGGCCCTAGGCCAAATGACAGCGATACCCTTGGCTCCCTCCCAAACACAAGTTGCCCACATGGGTTGTTGGGATGGCACCAGATTATATTTAATTTGAAACGTATTTGGTCAGGCTGGTATTCATGGTAAGAAACTGATTATTACTGTTTTTTAATTTTTTTTACTTTTATTAATCAACCAGGTGAAACTGAGTTGCAACTTAACAAGATTAAAGTAATGGGGCAAGAAGTTGCAATAAGTGAATGTCCATAAACCATGCCATCCATGCAATATCGTAAACATCGGCTAACATAAATTGCAATAATAATAAATCAGTATCGTGCCACACTTTGGCTACAGCACAAGACCCAGATCAGAACAAGACACATGTTCTGAAATACAGTGGCAGCCATCACCACTCTGAATAGTGGCGCACCATGATGCAGCATTCTGAAACCCAATTCCAGGAAAGCTGCATTAAGATGAATGTAACTTTTCCAGCCGATATTGAGTCATGTTACGCCAGTGCCCACACCAATATTCAAAGTGACAAGGGCTACCATGGAATCAGATAATTCTTATGGGCAAGCCTCAACACTACTCCTATGTTGCCATGACCTTGTGGAATTCCTTAAATAATACTATTAAAGATGTGGTGGGAAACTCAAAACGTTTTACCACACATTTAAAAGAGGAACTCAAAGTCCACTGCATATGTAATGGATAACTATACCTAATGTGAAATCACATATAAACAGGTCAGCAAATGAATGTGTGAACTGTATAGGATTGAAAAATGCCAGTCTGTAGTCCCTGTGTATCATTTAGTTTATTACTGTTGTAGCCCCATGGATTGTATGGAATTTTATTATGTATGTATATATGTATGCAACTTCTTATAGGCAGTATAGTATGGTGGTTAAGAGTACTGAGCTGCAAACCTGGAGACCTGGGTTTGAATCCCACAGCCCCCCCTTGCAAACTGTGTGACTCTGAGCAAGTCACTTAACTTCCTTGTGCTCCCAGGTTGCACCTTGAAACAAGCTTTGGCTTAGTGTGCCTTTCCCGATTAAACAATTTCCCCTTTCCCTTTCCTATGTATAGTAATACTATTTTACTATTGTAATGTTATATTTCATACAGGACCACCTTGTAAATAGGACCTATGGTTCTAAAGGTGTGATTACCAGCTGTTTCCTGTATAAAAATAAAAGATTTTAAGATTTTACTACTACTACTACTCTGTGAGTAGCAACTTCAGTTTGCCTTTCAAGCTATAGCAACAATACTATTATATACATTTCTCTTTTGTACAGAGAAAAAGGAGAACTTCTGTATTTTTCCAGTGCCATTTCATCTGGTCATACTTACTGGTATAATTGTTATATGCACCATTATTTCTGTTTTTGCTGCTTTTAACATTGCTACTTGTTCACTACACATTTAGCTTAGTGATTCACAGACTTTGTTAAGTAAGTGCAGGTCTTCACTTAAGCATGTTCAATATAATTAGCATTATGTCCATTCTTTAGGTAAGCACAGGAAGACTGGAAGAGATGTGGCAATTAAAGTAATTGATAAGATGAGATTCCCTACCAAACAGGAAAGCCAGCTTCGCAACGAAGTGGCTATTTTGCAGGTAAGATTCAATTTAGCAACAAGAGGCACTAACAATGGAGCCCCCTACACACATGTGCGCGTACACACACACACACACACATCTGCTGACTGCTTCATTCTTGAGGTCCGTATGATGTCATGCCAACCTCTCTATGGAAACACAGCCTCATGGTGTATGGTTGCCCATGCATTGTTCTCTATATTGTGTGCGCAGACATGTTAAAGGTACAACAAATCGCATGCTAGGTACATCTGTCAAGTTGGCTGGCAAATGGACCACTTGGTCGTATTCTTTTGTCTCTAGCATTGTGTGTTTCTGAATGACTTACAGACTTTGGTATTGTACTCCTAATACGGATTTTAGATGTAGAAGAGGGTGTACAGTATTTGAGACCTAGACATACAGGAGTAATATTTAAATAAAAGAGCAGGCACTGCTGCATGTCTATATTATCTATACCAGTCGGACTGCAGGCCGTCTTACAAATCACATTGGCCTCGCGGGATCGAAACAGGTTATTTGTAATCCAAATGCTCAACAGATTGAACTGGGAGGCTCTTTCAATAGGGTAGTTATTAACATAAAGGATATGATCAGGAAGAATGTTCTTTCATTAGTAATTACAGTGCCAAGTACTCAATCTTCTTTGCTTGTGTGGTGAGGGAATGTGAAGGGAACTAACCAATTAACAGGGAAATATCACACTGGAGTTTCTTAAAGAGGAAGTCCTGGTAAAATTTCTACTATCAATAAATACAGAATTAGGATCAGCATATCACCAATCAGCCTCATACCAGAAATTAGATCTCTAAGTTACTTCATTTAAAAGTTACAAGTTGTTTTGTATTTTGCTGCCTGTTCAAAAAAGTTGGCTTCATTGAAGAACTACTGATGATGTCAGCTCCAGAATTCGCATCCTAGTCCTCCCTGTTAGCAACCTTACTGGACTTATTTCATCTAAGTTACATAAAATTGAAGTTGTAGTAAACATTTGAAAAGGAAAGTTGGCACTGGGTAGGTAAGGGACATGTGTTTTCAGAATGCCCAGATGTAAGGTCTTTAAAATGTGGCAGGGGAGGTGGTTTGGGAATTCCGCTTCAAAAATGGCTTTAGAATGCCAAGATTGTACACAATTTCAGAATACTGCAAGGTTCAGATATTAGAATGTCACCAGATTGCAGTTACGGAATGCAGCAAGGACACACTCTTCGAAAGTAGCTGTGACATGCAGTTTTGGAATGTTGAAGAGATGCTGAAATGTGAAATCTGGCTGTGTCCCAAACTTTAAAAATGTGACAGAGGTCTGTAGTGTCAGAATGTGGGAGACACATAGTTTCAAAATGTGGTAGGGATGTGCGATTTCATAATTCATCAGGGATGTGTAATGTTGGTGTGTGGTGGTGATGCACAGATTCAGAATGTGGTGATTATGCTTGATTTCAGATTGTGATGGCACCATGTAACTTCACAATATGGCATGGACACAGAACTTCAGAATGTGTTGGGGACACACAGTTTCAAAATGGGGTGGTGACATGCAATTTCAGAATGTGACAGGGAAGCACATTTTTTGAATGTTGTGGGATGCATAATTTTGGAATTTAGATGGGGCATCCAGATTCAGAATGTGGCTGGGTCACTCATTTTCAGAATGTGGTGGGGATGAGTATTTTCCAAATGTGACAGGAATGGGAAATTTTGGAATATGGCAGTCACAATTTCAGAATGTGATGGGAAGGCACAGTTCTGGTATGAGGTGGGACACACACTTTTAGACAGTGGTGGGGGCTCCCAGTTTTGGAATGTGGCTGGGTAACACAGTTTCAGAATGTGATGCGGATGCACAGTTTTAGAATGTTGAATGTGACAGTGACACCAGTTTGGAATGTGGCAGGAATTGCACAGGTTCAGAATGTGACCAGGACACACAATTTTACAATGTGGTAGGGATTTGCAGATTTGAAATGTAGCAGGGATGTGCAGGGTCAGAATGTGGCTGGGACATACAGCTTCAGAATGTGTTGGGGGCGTACAGTCTTGGAATGTGGTGGGGATGTGCAATTTCAGAATATGGCAGGAATGAACAATCTTAGAATGTGGTGGTGACACACAGTTTTGTAATCTGGCATCTGCATGCTACTCCTGAATGTGCTGGGGACATGCAAATTTGGAATGTGTCAATCACGTGCAGTTTTGCAATGTGGTGGAGACACACAACTATGGAGTGTGACTGTGACACATAGTTTCAGAATGTGGTGCCAATGCACAGTTTCGGGATGCGGCAATGACACAGTTTTTGAATGTGACACTGATACACAAACTCAGCATTTAGTGGAGATGCACTATTTTGGAATGTTATGTGGTGGGGATGTACATTTTTGGAATTTAGCTGTGATGCATAGTGTTGGAATATGTCGGCATGCATCATTTTGAAATTTGGTAAGTGCAAACAGTTTTGGAATGTGGCAGACACAAGCACTTTTAGAATAAAATAATGTGTCCTGACACATTCCCACTCTGTGCATCGCCACTATATTCTGAGATTCTGCATCTCCACCACATTCTGAATTTGCATATCCCTGCCACATTCGGAGACTGTACATCCCCTCCACATTCTGACTCTGCGCATTCCTGCCACATTCTGAAATTGTGCATCCCCACCACATTGTGAGATTGCATGTCCTTCATTCCAAAATAACGTGTCCCTGCCACAGTCTGAGATTCCACATCCTCACCATTCTGAGACTGTATATTCCTCATTTTGAAATGATGTATCTCCCCATTCTGAACACACATGTCACTTTCATATTCTGAGATTGTGTTTTCCTGACACATTCCGAGACTGCGCATCCATGCCACATTCCAAGATCGCACGTGTCTGCCACATTTAGAGATTGCATGTCCCTCATTCCAAAATGATACATTTCCCCATTCTGAAACTGCATGTCCCTACAATACCATATTCATGTATTGTATATGTGTGTCCTGTAGGATAGCAGAGGAGAGAAGGCCAAGTCTTAGATATATGGCTGGCGCATTTACTAAACGATGAATTGTCATGAGGCATTGTGCTCCATGTATTAGTTAATAAGATAATATAATACCACCTTGGAGCTTGATCCTGTCCGATTGCAGACATGGAGCAGCATTGGGCCTTTTCAGTAGTAGGATGCGACTCCTCCAGTGGACAGCAGATGCTGCAGGAACTGGTTTTGGTAGCTCTGCAGGCGGCACTCTCCCTTGCAGAAGTAACCATGCTGATGCACCAGCATGGTGTTTGGGATCACTGTGCTGTTAGAGGTGCCATCTTTCAAATGAGATGCTAAACCGAGGTCCTGCTTGCCTGTTCTGGTGCTTGTTCAGCAGGACGTTAAAGATCCCATGGGGCTTTTAAAAGAGTAAGGGGTCAGTGCAGCGGTAGCACCACCACTTGGGATGTCGAGGACCCTGGTTCACAAGCGAACTCTGGATGATGGAGGGCTGGCCAAGGGGTGGAGGATCAAGCATTCACAGGACTGCTCCCCCCTCCTTTGGGCAGGCAGAGCCCAGTGCTGGCTTGGCCCCTAGTGAAAGTGGGGGGAAAGGTAACCAGGGTAACATGCAGGGAGTGGCATGGCAGGTGTCAACGCATGTCGCATGGGAGCACATGACATACGTCATGACGCCATTGCACACTACACCTCTCAGGGGACAGTGTAAGGAGGAGAAGCTGGAGGCAGCCTGGCACCAAGCATCTCCAGGCCTCTCACCCAACCAGCTGGGGATGCAAACAGAACTGGATCTATTACACAGTGGCAGTTGGGGAACCACATCGACTCTGCTGGGGGGGGGGGTAAGCCCTGGGGGGAAAACAGCAGTGGTAAGTCCTGGTGGACATCGGGGTGGTGGGGCTGAGGCACTTGGGAGATGGGGGCCAGCATGAGATGGTGGGAAAAAAAGAATAAAAAAAAAAAAAGTAAGGGAATTTCTTTGGTGTCTTGGACAAATTTCCCCGATTCACTAGAAAACCACCAGCAGTTTAACCTGGTTCCATATCAGTCGTTTTGCTTCTGTATCCCCCTCCCCCCAGAACAAGGCTTAAAACAGGAAATATTTTCTAGTACTCCTTTCCCCATCAGCAATATATAAATAAGTAAAAATAAATGTAAATAAATAAAGGATCCCCACCCACTTCTGCACTATAGATTAGTCCACTCATCCATGCAGAAAGTGTTGGAATAGCGCGTATAGCTTTCAACTGCTATGCATTTCACATAGCGCTATATATTTCATAGCCAAATGTACCTTTGCTTTATTAAGATATGCTGTCATTCTAAAATAATGTTGAAGCTATGTCTGGACAAACTATCGAAATGTAAACTTTTTTATTTTAAAGGGTAACAAGTTGACATAAAGTGGGCTCCACGTGTTTAGTGTTAAGGAATATTTCTATCAAATTAATGTGCTACACATTCAGGTCATTTGCTTTGGATTTTAAAGACCGGTGCTATTCATTTTAATGCTGACAAGTTGAAGGGTATGATGGCATTATAAAAAAAAAAAGACCCAAAGCAGTTGTGTTTTTGAATTTTGTTTCACTATATCAAATATTGTCTAATCTTTTGCAGAATTTGCACCACCCTGGAATTGTAAACCTGGAATGTATGTTTGAAACTCCTGAGCGGGTCTTTGTCGTTATGGAGAAGCTCCACGGCGACATGCTGGAGATGATCCTGTCCAGTGAGAAAAGTCGACTTCCAGAGCGCATCACAAAATTCTTGGTCACACAGGTGATTACCTTTAAAAGCTAGCAGGCTAGAGTAAATGAGACATAAGACACCCAGTGGGGAATTGTACAGTGGTGCAGTATGTGAGGACAAACACGTTACCCTTGCAAATTAAAAATGCTTAAAAAAATTATTGTAGAGAGAATCCTTACCACAAATATCTAGAGTCTTATTGTAAGATAATGTGGCAACAATATTTTATTAAACCTTACATAGAAATCCTGCCCCGTGATTCTCTGAAACTCGGTCACAAGACCAGAAATGGCTGGCACTGTTTCCCAATTGCTCCTTGATGATGAACATTAGTTAGTTTGTAACAATGGGCAATAGAAAATACTATTGCCTGGCTACATCCTCTGAAAATTAATCAACAACAAAAAAACAGTGCCGGTTCCTGTCACCAATCGCTTCCTGATGCCAGTGGTACTGCCATCCCACTCCTAATATCAACTTTAAACATAAAAATTGGGGCTGTACAAGCTGAATAGTATTCGGCACAAATAGAGCTGAATACACCTGTATTCAGGTTACACAAAACCTGAATACTGGCTATATTCGGCTTGTATTTGTGTGCTTGCCTTGTAGATGATTATTCTTTTTAGCTGCTGGTGCATCCGTTCTGTGCAATGCGAGCACTTGATGTGGGAAGGGAAGTATCTGGTGTGTGTCTGTGAGCATCAGTTGAGGCATTTTATGTCCTCTGTAGAATTATACTGTGGAGGAGGTGGGATGGAGTGGTTTGAGCAGAGCGCAGTTGGAGGGATAACGTCCACGACAGACAGCGTCACAGTCAATGGTTGTCCGTCCCTGGACTGCACTGATTCAGTGTGCATCAGAGCGAGTGGTGGAGCATGCTGGAGTGGTCCGAGCGCCATGACAGACAGCATCACACAGCCAATGCCTGTCCCCAGATTACAATTATTCGCTACTGATTGGCAGTAGCGGTGAGGTCAGTGAGTGAGTCGTGTGACGCAGAGACTGTAAGACAGGACAACACTTAGCTGCTGTTCATTCTGGGATGGGCTTGGGACAGTGCAGCATCAAACACTGTGTCTGAGGGCTGTATTGTGTGTGTCATCAACAGAGTGCTTCAGTGTTTGTGCTTTCTTTGTAAAGAAATCAAACAAAACAAACAAGAAAGTTTGTCGGGCAGCATTTGATTCTTCTTAAAAATCATGTCCGGTGACAAACAGCAACAAGATAGGGGAGGAGTTGGGGTAGGGTGGCAGAGAAAACAGAAGAACCTGAAACCTAGAAGGCAGGATAACAGTTGTTACAACTGGAACAGTTTTGAAAAAGACCAAAGCATGGGACATGGTAACTTTGCCTTCCGAGGATAGCTGTCTTACTTAAAGTTACTACGGATCATATCCTAAGCATACTTTGCCAGTGTCGTGTTTTTTTTTAGTCACAATAGCCTCAGCCAAGGTGTAACATGCCTTATGTGTCAGGCAGGTGGACTGATGCTTTCAGCATCTGAGATGACAAATGGCATGGAATGTAGCCACTGGACCCTCTCCTGCAGAGGAAGTGCTGCTTTCTTTCAGCTGGTCTTTCAGAGACTGTGCTGCAGCTACAGATGATAGTAAGAAATGACACATTATATGGGATATGTTATAGCTGTCATGATTTCTTTGCTACTTTCTGAGACAATACATTTGAAACTACTGTAGGTTGGTGACCGCGGGTTGTTTTAAATGATTACCTTGGGTGCATCTTGCTCAGTGTCACACACTGTACTGTTTAATCTTGTATCAGTTGAAAAACAAATCTGACGCACACTTCATGAAAAGGCTGACTCTGCATTACAGGGTCCTCACAACCTCCCATATCTATATATTTTTTAAGTGGTCACACTGGGCAAGACACACAAGATAACTCTGACTCTCTGCACCACTATGGTGTCCCAAACTGAATTATTTTTGAACTGGTCACACTGAGCAAGTTGCACAAGGTAACTCTGACCCTCTGCTCCACTATGGTGCCTGAAATTTACATTTTTGTTTTTGCTCCTACCCTGCCTCCCGACTCACAACTCCTTTGGGGCTTATGTTGTTTAACCCCCTCCTGCCAGCCTGTTCCCTACTGCCATCTTCTTCATCCCCTGTTATTCCTGCACCCCAGTAGACCTAGTGTATCCCTGCTGGGAGGGGCCCCTCCTGGGAGACAGAGAAGAGGAGAAAGAGTTCTGCTGCCTTGACCAAGAGTATGGGGCTGGGGGGCTAAGGGGATCAAACTAGGGTGCTGTGAGAGGTTTTGTGGTGGTGAAGAACACAGCAGCCATCCTCCGGTAAGCTGGGCAGATGTTTTCCATTTTCTGGGGCCCCCTCCTACCTCCCACAATCATGCAGCTGCTGCGGTGTCCTGGAGCCGGGGACGTTCTCAGCATGTCGTCACCCATGCCGCCAAGAACGTCTCCACCAAGCCACTCACCAGGAGCCACTATTGAGCGGTCCAGCATGGCCCATCCCTGTGAGACAGAAGCATCCAAAGAATGCTCTAACTCCCTCCCTGCAGGTCTCCACTCCTGATGTCCGGGCTCAGGGTACGAACCTGCATCCACCGCGTGCCAGAGCGACGCCTCACTGCTCGGCGCCACAGAGTCAGCAACGTCATGTTTTAAATGGTCACACTGGGCCAGATGCACAAGGTAACTCTGATCCTCTGCACTACTATGGTGCCTAGGAAAGAGCAGTTTATTTAAATGGTGATATGGGAAAAACACACACAAGGGGCCCTTAGCAGAGTTACAGTGTCTAAAGTTTTCAAGAACTGATATTTTTTAAATGGTCACAATGGGAGAGATACACAAGGTAGGTTACAACATTGCCAGTATTTACAGTCTGACAAAAAAAATCTTACTCTGTCAAAATATAAACCTAATCCTGTAATGTAAGACTTTTTAAAAAATAAATTCAGGAAATGGTCTTATCCTGCTTTCTAGGCTTCAGGTTCTTCTTCTGTTTCTCTGCCACCCTTCCCCACCCTTCCCCTATCTCTTTCAGCTGTCTTACTTATACTTTTTTGTTGGCTGTTTGCTTTGTTTTGTTTGATTTTGTTTAAAAAGAAAGCACAAGCACTGAAACACTCTGATGATGATGCACATTATAGATTAAGGGAACGCTCCCTACCAGTTGAGCGCTCTTCGCACACATGAGACACTCTTATTCCGTGAAGAGCGTCTCAGTGGTGATGTCCTGGAAATGGGCACATTCCAGGAACTTTTTTGTTGTTTTAACATATTATTGATCGCTCTCAATCAATAATATATTAAAATGTCCCCTGTCGCCACTTGTTCATGTATTAGAGTGGTTTCACTTGCCTTCAGCTTGAGCCAAAACAGCTCAGTTTCGCTTCGCTGTTCTTACTCCAGCCAAAGGCACATGAAACCACTCTTATACAGCAATGAGTGGCTCTGGGGGATGTATTAACTACATATACAATGCAGCCCTCTGACACAGTATTCAATGCCGCATTATCTCAAACATATCCCAGAATGAGCAGCAGAAATGTGCTGTTCTACCTTACAGCGCCTGGGTCACATGATTCACTCATTGGCCTCACCGCCACTGCCAGTCAGTAGTGAATCACTGCAATCTGGGGACAGGCATTGGCTGTGTGATGCTGTCTGTCATGGCACTCGGGCCACTCCAGCATGCTTCCACCGCTCGCTCTGATGCACACTGAATCAGTGCAGTCTGGGGACAGACAAGCACTGGCTGTGATGCTGTCTGTCACGGATGTTATTCCTCCAACTGTGCTCTGCTCAAACCACTCCATCCCACCTTCTTCACTGTATAACTCTACAGAGGATGTAAATGCCTCAACTGATGTTCACAGACGGTTGCATTTGTGCTGAATACTGTTTGGCTTGCAAAACCCTATTTATGATTCATTTGGAGAAACAGAGTTTGGTGTTTCCTTGAGAAACGTCTTGCATTTGTGCATGCTTTTGACAGAGATCAGTTGTACATCCATTACTTATATACTGTACATACCTCTCAACTGTCACTCATTATTAGGGACAGTCCTCATTTTGCTCCTCAAAACTGCTCAGTCCCTCATCCATTTCTCATGTAAAAGGTGCTGCCCAGGCAGGGAATGTGCTGTAATTTCAGACTTTATAGCAGAAATTAATGGTATTCTAAGATGCTAAATCAAAAATAAACTTTGCACAAGTAACAACAATTGTTGCCACAGTGTTTTGAGCTTGAATCTCCATGTTTGAAGATGTGTCCTTCATTCTGAGGTTCAGTGTTCCTAATTATCCCTCATTTTGAGTGTCCACGTCTCTCATTTTAGTGGCAAAAGGTTGAGAGGTATGCTTATATAATTACTGGTTAGGTGTGATTACGTACTGAAACCAGTACCTGTTAATTCTGTTATACATGATTGTGACATCACACTTGTACATAACAGGATTTTTAAGATGCTCTTGTTTTCTTCACTGGCAAGGCCTGAAGTACTAAAGAGTACAAGTGAACAGCTGAGTTTACTCACAAAAACACAGGTTAATGGCAGGATCAACCATGTAAGTTATTTATTTAAAAAAGCTTTGGGCTTGTGGCAGTGGGTATGTCATAGTTGGGTGGAGGTGTCTAGGTTTCATCTTTGGAAACATGCATCTATAAAACCTGGGACATGGGTGCTAAGGCACAGTTAAACCAGTAATTACAAAAATAAAATATGGGCAGTTATAAAACTCGCTTTTCTTTTTTACACAAACCCTTGCTCTCAAGGTTTATGTAGAATCACACAATTTGGAGGTATTAAAAAAAAAACTTGTTACACGCTGCTGCCCACACATTATCCAGTACTGAACATTCCATTGTTTGTTTTCCATAACCGTCTCAAAAACTCCTCAGAATTTAAAAAAAGTAGCCCCCTTTGCCACATAAAAACTTTTATATCAGCGCAAATCATAGGCCTATTTTGTCTACCTCTTGTCAACATTTCTACCACTATTAAACTCACGTGTCTAGGAGGGGAGGTATGATATTAAAGGACAGCGTGCTATTCCAGTTGGAGTATTGGTCTGTATTCAGCTCCCACCATAGCAACTCTCCAGCTATTGGAAGGTACAGTGATGCATGCTAGCGGTTAGAGTGCCAAACTGTGTAACAGCCCGTCCTAAGTTTGAATGTCACCTCAGCCACTGACCTTGAGCAAATCACTTTACCTTCCTGTGCGTCAGTCCTTGAAGCTGCCAAAATTAGGTGGAAGGACAGGACCTGGGTGAAAGGACAGGACCCCGGTAAAACTCAGATGTCTCATCTCACGCAGTTGGGCTATCATATGGTTAAAACGCGACGTGAACCAGCACATACAGATATGATACATTCATTCATTTATCGGTGAGTTGCTTACCTGGAGGATAAACAGAGATGGCAGTCTCATTGTCATTTGTTCCCCAGGGCAAGAATGGCAAGGCAGCACAAAGACGAGGCACCATAAGGTGTAACAGATAAGCACTGCTGTTGATACAGTTACTTAACAGCACATACATGGTGAAACTCAAATACTGTTCTGGGGATTTGCGTGGTACTATGCTATTAAACACTACTCGAAAGACTAAAAAAGTCCACACCCACTCAACTTTGCCTGGAGAATATACTAAAAATAAAAAGAGTTCATTTGGAAAAATATTTCAGAATATTTAGTTACATAAAAATAATCAACATGCACAGTTCACAGCAACCACAGTGGGATCAATCAGTGTAACCAACCTAACGTGTCATGCCTGGGGGGCTTCATCAGTGGTCAGCCCACTGCACAGTCCCTATCATGGGGGGAAGAGGGGTTAGCGCCTCCGCAATAAAAATCTGTGCTTCTGTTCATTGTGAAAACTGGTCATTTAGACCCTGCCACACTTCTAAAACATTATGCTCTATGATTCCAATATTTTGAAAAAAAAAAAAACATGAAAATGCTACTTAAAGGAGAACACGGGGTGGTCCCAATTTGCACTTTGTGTGCAAATACATTTTGGTTTTGCTTGCACGCATGTAAAAGAAACACATTGCATCAGTCAGAAGTTAGGGAGCAGGCCACAATGCGTCGGTAAATTCAGCCACGTCACCATGCAATCAGCTGTTTTGGTGCATTACAAGCTACTAAAACAGCTGATTGCGTGGTGTCCCCATGGCGATGATTTCTCCGTTGGCCTCTCACAGTCCCCAGAAAACCGATGGAAAGCCGCTGCCTGCCGTTCAGTGTGCCTTCCTGGTGAAACATTTCAATAAATAAAAAAAAAAAAAGCAGAAGGGGTGCCCAATCCCCTTATCGGCATGACCCCCTCCAAAGTTCATTTGCCGATGGGGTAGCCCAATCCCATCAGCATAATGCACCCCCATGGCTCATGTGTCCCCCTCCCCCAGCACACTGTATGGCCGGCAGGTGCCGAATCCCCTGTTGGCTCCACTGCCCCCCAAACAAACTTCCATCTGCCGACTGGAAGCCCACCCCATCGTGGCAAAAGTCCCTGTCGTCTTTAAAAAAAAAAAAGACATAGAAGAAAAAAGTCCCTCTTTGATTCTCTCTGCCCTCTCCTCAACCTGCACCCACCATCGTACCCCACCTCCCCACACCCCACCTCACCCCATACTTACCTCCAGAGCCCAGTGCAATGATCTTCGGTGGACCAGGAACATGTCTGCACTCTTCAAAGCCGAATTCTAACTGAAGAAATGTCGGTAAGCTGTATAATGGCATAAATGTTTTTTTCAAACTTTGGTGCATATTTCAACCATTTTGGAATTTTTCACAAGTTTTTCAACATCGGGTTCTGGAGCCCACCTCATGAACTCAGTCACTGTCATTTTGTTATTCAGTCCCGAAGGTGATTTTATGGTCACTGTGTGGAACCACCTTTTGGGACCGATTAACAAAACCACAGTGTCACAGTTCATGAGGTAGGCCCCAAAAACCCTATGTTGACAAATTTGGTGAAAATATTCCCTAAAATGACTGTTTTACGAGCGTGCATTGCGCAGTTCCTACACACGCTTGTTACTTCGAGCATTTTTAATATTTTCACTCCAGATTTTCAACATTGCCATTTTACCACATGTTCTTATGAACAGTACAGCTGTTATTTTTCACATCTCGCCTGAAATGTGTTTTTGCACATGTAGCGCACAATGGCATGGTCGGTGTGCGAAATCAATGTTTAGCACAGATTAAGAATATCACAGTAACACTGTTCATGAGGTAGGCCCCCTAAAACCCTATGTTGAAATTTTGGTGAAAAAATTCCCCAAAATGACTGTTTTACGAGCATGCATTGCGCAGTTCCTTCGCACGCTTGTAACTTCGAGCATTTTTAGTATTTTCACTCCAGATTTTCAACATTGCCATTTTACCTCACTTCCTTATGAACAGTACAACTGTCGTTTTTTACATCTCACCCAAAATGTGTTTTCGCACACGTAGCACACAGTGGCATGGTCGGTGTGCAAAATCAATGTTCGGGACAGATTAAGAAAATCACAGTGACACTGTTCATGAGCAGAGGTCTATGTTGAAAATTTGGTGACAAAAGTCCATAAAATGATTGTGTTACAAGTGTGCATTGTGCAATTTCCATGCACCCTGGTAAGTTCATGAATTTGTAATACTGTCAGCCCAGATTTTCAACATTGGCATTTTTCCACACCTCCTTATGAACAGTACAGCTGTCATTTTTCACACCCTGGCCAAAATGTGTTTTCGCACTTCCGGTGCAGAATAGCACGGTCGCTGTGGGAAATCAGTGTTCGGGATAGGTTAAGAAAACACAGTGACACTGTTCATGAGCGGAGGTCCCAAAATGCCTATGTTGAAAATCTGCTGTAAAAAATCCCAACAGTAATTATGTTATGGGTGTGCGTTGCACAGTTTCTATGCACACTCATAACTTCACCAGTTTTTTTATATTTTCACTCTAGATTTTCAACATTGCCATTTTTTACACCTCCTCATGAACAGTACAGCTGTCATTTTTCACATCCTGTTCGAAGTGTGTTTTTGCACCTATGGCGCCAACTAACGCAGTCGCTGTGCAAAATCACCTTTCGGCTAACGAACTGATAGTGGCACTGTTCATGCAGTGGGATCACAAAAAGCCCATGTTGAAAACTTGGAGTAAAAATACCAAGAAATGCCCAGGGTTTTAGGGTTTTTGACCATAACGCCGTGCCCTGTAGGAACTGACAGGCATCAGGGGTGTGACTTGGGATTGCCGACAGTAATGCTCATGCCATTCCACCCCCACCCTGCAGCCAGTGGCAGGCATCGAGGTGCCCCTTGGACCCTTTGGCCCCAGAGTTCACCCCATTCTCCTATACTGCACCCATTTCAGTGTATTTCCTTATGGAATGAGGTGAGTGTAAAGCCCGAACACTGCAAAGCACACCTCGACACTTGTCAGTGTCTGCATGATGGGGTGAGGTGAAATGTTGTGACCGTTTTGGGCGACGACCCAAAGGCACACCCCAATGCCTGTCCATCTCTGCAGGGTGGGGTGGAGTTGGCATCAATTCATTATTTCACTGCCATTCCTATACTGCATCTGTCTAACTCCTGCATTTCCACTGCTGACAGCAAGCAACACTTGGCATTGACAAATGATTGTTTTACTACTGTTTACTTCAGTATAATAGATTTATTAGACTGATTCAGTTGACTTCCAAACTGATATATGCTGTAACCAGAAATCTCAGACTCTCCAACAGCTGACATCAGAGCAGAGCTTTAGCAATGGGAAATTCAATAGTCTGGAGTGCATGTCAAGAGATTTAATAAGTTAAGATAAGATGTTTGCTGGCCTCACTATTCTCCCTGGGCTAAGTATAGTTCTCTGTGACTGTACTTAACTCCTGGAAGTCAGTGGGGCCAGCAAACAAAGGATCAGAACTTACAAAAACTGTAACGTGCACTGCAGGCTATCTCTTACTGCTGCAGCCTTCCCCTGAAGTCATCTGCAGGGGATTCTGGGATTTGCACCTACAGAAAATGTAAGTTTGGAAGTCAGCAAAATCAGTCTGATGCAAACAGCTATGCTGACATAAACAGTGAGGGGAAACAAAAAACATTTTTGCACAAAGTGCAAATTTGGACCAGCCCCACACGTGGATGTGGGGCACTTAGTGCTGGCTGTTCCTCTTTAAATGCTTCTATTTCTGCCTAATCAGTAGCCAGATATAGCACTGCCTCTAGAGGAAATGCTCGTTTGAAATTAAAATGCAGACATCTGTTTGAATATGATTATTTTTGCAGGGAATATCACTGCTTTCAGCAAACGCTGAATTCACTCTGCTGCTGTGAGAAACAAAGAATAGTATGCCCTTTGCAGCAGCAGCAGCAGAAACTGTTTCGGATTCTGTGGATAAATGTCCATTTGGTTTTAATTTGTTTTTCCTTGATTTGTTCAGATCCTAGTTGCTCTGAGACATTTACATTTTAAGAACATTGTACACTGTGATCTGAAGCCAGAAAACGTTTTGCTGGCCTCTGCAGAGCCTTTCCCTCAGGTGAGTAATACATTTATTATTAAAATAGACATGAGCTCAAACCACTTTGTTGTTTCTGAATTTAAATTTTTTTTTTTTAATCCAGGATATGTTGGCTTTTTCCACCTCAAATCATCTCACCCAAATATTTTATTTTCCCTACAGGTTAAACTATGTGATTTTGGTTTTGCTCGTATTATTGGTGAAAAATCATTCAGGCGGTCTGTGGTGGGAACCCCAGCGTACCTAGCCCCGGAGGTCCTCAGGAGTAAAGGTTACAACCGCTCCCTAGATATGTGGTCAGTGGGAGTCATTGTGTACGTCAGCCTCAGCGGCACCTTTCCATTTAACGAGGATGAGGAAATTAATGATCAGATTCAGAATGCTGCGTTCATGTACCCACCAAATCCCTGGAAAGAGATTTCTGGTGAAGGTAAAGCACTGGAGTCCATTACTGCACTTTTGTTGGGCTAACCAATGCAGAACTATTACTTATTCACTGGAATACGATGAACGATAGAAGATGATCATCATGTTTGTCTAGTGTATTCCTGTCTGGGTTTGGAGGTAGTGGTGTGTCACACTGCAGTGCAGGAGTAAGAGGTCTCTCACTCCCAAGCCAGCAGGAAGTGGGGTGAACACATGATGGAGGTGATATGTGTTCACTTTATGGGTTGAGTGGAGGGGCTTGGCACACATCACCTGCAGCTGATCCATGAATGGGACCTGGTGATGGACAGTCTTGGAGGATAAAGGGCAAATACCCCAGGACTCTGAAGTCTGTTCTGCCAGTCATGGCAACTGTACCTACCCTAAATTTTGTTTTTTCCTTTTATTTACTTATTATTTGTTAACTGGAAAAGAAGAGCTAGGCAAATCTACCTATTTTCAGCCTCATTCTGGGGGTTGGGAAAAGGAGGAGATGCAGATGTTGAATCAGGTTAAGCTGTTGGTGGTATCATTAGTGAATGGGAGAAATGTGGCCAGGACACTAGGGGAATTCCTCTACTCTTTTTGAGAAGTGTCATGGAATGTTTAATGTCTTCCTGAAGAACCACCAGCACAGGCAGATGGGACATCAATTTAACATTTCATTTGAAAGATGACACCTCAGGAGTGTGGCACCCCTCTCATGCTGTATTACAGCATCTGTATTGGGATTTATCCCAGGTTCCTGGTGTGGGGCTAGAACCCACAGCATTCTGCTCTGCCAGCCTCAGAAGCAAGTGTCCAACCTGCTGAGCCACTGACGCTGACATTTTGCACAACTGTTATTTCTAGTTCAGTTATTACACCATTGTAATGTGCTTCCCTCCACGTCCCCTCAGGACACCTCTGGAAATGAATTTCTACCATCTCAGTATTTCTTTCCTGGAGGGAGGGAGGGAGGGAGGGAGGGAGGGAGGAAGGAAGGAAGGAAGGAAGGAAGGAAGGAAGATTTGGGCTGGCAGTATAACCTACAGGTTAGAGCAACAATCTGCAAATGAGCTTGTTAAGACCTGGGTTTCATTCCCACAAACTCCACTTGCATATTGTGTAATGCAGTAGAATTCATGGAAAACAGGATGGCATTTCCTTGGATGGATATATAGGGGTTTAATAACTTCACAGCACCACTGCTGCCTGAGGCAATATATTGAAGCATATCATATCCAAGACAAAATTCAGCTTATGTTGCATATATTTTCTGTATTTTTCTCTCTCCCCCAATTTCATTTTTTTTCTTTGATTTACATTTTTCCCTGCTAGCTGCTTAACTGCTTCCTTAATTCTTTAGCCATCTTGTGGCCTCACAAGTCATCCTACACAAACCATACATACTGTCTGCATTTCCTGGCACCCAGTGGGAAGCCCCCACAAAGCAAGGCCCCAAAACAGGGAGGATTCCTTATGTTCCTCCTCAGGCTTACTTGTTTGCCATGGCAATGTGGGGAAGAGCTGGGGGGGGGGCACACCTGCTGTGGGTGATGTGGGGGCCCCATTGGTGGTATCATCATCTCGAACAAGGGCTTTTCTTTCCATCTTTTAGTCCCTTCCACTTTATGACTCACAGGACCACTCCTTGCGTGTGCCCGCCTGGGAATGCACACAGGGCAGAGCATTGTGTGGTCTCCCACTTATAAAGTAGGTCATGAAAATCTTGTCACCTCATTAGCTGAAACATGTCACAGAACCATTGATTATTTTCTGACTACTGCACACCTCACCTGAACTACATATTTTTTCATCAAATTATAAACTGAATAATACATTTCATGGTGTGGGCGCATGAGAGAATAATGCATTTCTCAGGTGTTTGCATCACTCAGCTATGCCTCGTGCCCAACAGCCACTTGAGGTGTGTAACCGCACACCCTATCATGTGTTATTCTTTACATAATTCAATGCTGCACTGATAAAGGTGTCTCTAGCCCTCCTCCCCTAGCTCAGAGTTGGAGTGTGCTGCCATTGACGCACTTCCTAGACTCCACCAGTCCAAGGTGGGAAGTTGGGCTTGCAGTGCAATCCAGGTCTCCCTCATGGTAGTACAGTACATTACTGCTGGGACCATGAGTCTGGGATGCCCCCAATTCTTAACTACCTAGGGCAGTTGTGTGAGGATAGGATATTTGTCCCACTGGATTTCATACTGGAATTGTAGGACAGAAGTAGGTAACATGCCCATTTTTACTGTACTCTATTACTCCGTGATAATAATCAAGAAGATTTGTATATCCATGTGTTTATTCAAGTAGTATTTGAATGATTCGATGCTACTGCTCTCTACCAGTTACATTTATATTGTATCTGTCCCTGCTGCTTGTCTACTGCTGAATTCATAATTCCTAGTTTATGGAAGGAAATGTAACCTAGGGAGAAGAAATTCCCTGGAGGATGACAGAAACAAAAAGAAGGGCAGGGCAGACAAGTGTGGAGGAGGAACTTAAGTCAGAAGAGAGGGGGAGGAGGAAATGCCGGAAGACAGTGTAATTGGGGAGAGCAGGATCAGGGCAACAGAGGGGGCAAGGGGGGGAAGCAGGAAGGGGCAGATTAAAGGGAGAGAGGGACAACGAGATTGGAGAGCCATGTATGCCAATGCAAGGAATCTGGGAAACAAACTTCCTGATCTTGAGGCAGTCGTTGTGGAGGCAGACCTGGATCTGATGGCTATAACAGGAGGGGTTGTTGTGTATGTGAAGGAGGGTATAAGGGCCACTGAAGAGAATTTAGATAGAGGCCTGGCGAAGCCATTAACAAAATGGCTAGCGGGGGGAGAGTTTGATAATTGGGGGCTTTAATCTGCCAGTATAAATTGGGGAATTCTCTAACATAGACTTTGACGGCAGATAAGGACCGCTTGGCCCACCTAGTCTGCCCATTAAACATCATCAACATCAAGAGACAGATCCATTCTTGACTCCATATAAGAGGCATTTCCCAAGCTGTTGGTTTTGGAACCCACTAGGGATGGAGCAGTGCTAGACCTGGTACTTACAAACAGAGACAGCATTGCTGACGTCACAGTGGGTAGTCCCCTGGGTACAAATGATCACCATACTGTGTGGTTTGGCATATGGATAGGACAGGAAAAAAACACACACACTAAGATGAGGGTCCTGGACTTCGGGAGGGCATATTTTAAAGAAATGTGAAACTGCCTCAGAAAATGTCTCGAAGGTGGGGAAGGCAGAGGGGGCATGGAGGCTCAATGGAAAAAATTAAGGAGGGTATAGCCTAGGCAATGGCATGTTGTTTGAAGTAAGTGAGCAAGGGAAAGAGGAGGAAGGGGCTGCTATGGTTCTCTAAGGAGTTGGCAAAGGCAATAAAGGAGAAGAAAACAGCATTTAGAAAGTACATGGAGACCCAGAAGGATGAAGAGAGGGAGGTACAGTGGTCCCTCACTATAACATCCCTTTTTCTAATGAATCCCGGTTATAACGAATGGGGCGTTTGGACCCCACCTGCTTAATTGGGTTATACTGCATTGCTAGTTAATCGCAGTCATGATTGCAGGTAATTGTTTGACTAATTGACTGCCGTTTTTAACCTTTTTGTGAGCTATGATGGCATCTATCACTGTGGACATCAGAGACTGCTTGGCATGTGGGTAGAGTGAGGGGAGAGGGTACGAGCAGACTAGACTTTGCACACACTCCGAGTACCCCAGGAAGCTTTCCCTTTAACCCAACAGGTACAGCTGAGGAGGTGGATGGGGGCTTTCTGACTGACAAGAACAGGGAGTAAGACAGTTAGTCGAATTTTTAACTCTGAACTCTGTACTGTATTAAGATGTTTATGAGTACAATATAGAGAGCCTATTTTTTTGATGCATTGTGAAAGTGATATGCTTAATATGGGTGTCAGAAATAAGGCAGGATCAAGATATGCTGTACCTACTAATCAGATTCAGTCAGATTCAGTCCTGTCCCCTGTTTCCTTTATTTGTTTCTTAATATCTGGGTGTGGGGGGTAATCAGAGTGCTGGAGTTAAAACATATATGGCACTGGCAGAAGTACAGTGCTTTTCTTTTTTCTTATTTACAGTCATTTCAACTATAATGAACCCTCACTATAATGAACAAAATTGATGGCTCCAGAGCCGTTCATTGTAGCGAGGAACCAATGTATATCTGGCAAAACAAAGTCAGGAAGAAAGGGGGATGAGAAGCTAAGGCACTAACAGAGGAGAAGATAGCTAAGGAGGTCAAAAAAAGGGGACAAGACCTTCTTCAGGTATGTGGTGGGGGAGAGGACGACAAGGGAGGGACAGTGAGAATCAAGAGATCGGTGGGGGTGTCTGTGCAGAGGAATATCAAGAGAAAGTGGAAATAATAAATTATTACTTCTGCTTGGTCTTCATCATAGAGGATGGGGGTGGGGTGGGGTGGACCAGCATGCTGCAGTAAGCAACAGGGAGAGGGGAGAGTGGACACAAGTCCATTCTTAGTGGAGAGGGTTCAGAAGGGATTAGAAGCCTTAAAGGAGAATAAGGTGATGGGACCAGATCAGATTCATCCAAGGTCCTAGAGAAACTGAGCACGGTGCTGGCCACCCCTCTGGCAGCACTTTTCAGCACCTCAGTGGAGATGAGGGAAGTTCCAGAGAACTGGAGGAGGGCCGATGTGGTCCCTCTGCACAAAAGCGGCAGTAGGGAGGATACTAGCAACTACAGGCCAGCCAGTCTTACATCAGTGGTGATGGGAAAGTTAATGGAGCCACTATTGAAGGAGAGGCTCGAGGAGCACCAGGAGGCAAAAGGGCTACAGAACCACCGGCAGCATGGTTTCACAGGGGAAGGTCATGTCAAACTAATCCCATAGATTTTTTTACTGGATTACCAGGGAGGTGGATCAGTGGTGAGCAGTGGATGTAGCCTATCTGGATTTCAGTAAGGCTTTTGACACAGTGCCGCACAGGAGTCTAGTTAAGAAACAAATCAGCCTGGGGGTTGGAGAGAAAGTGGCAAGCTGGGTATCAAACTGGTAAAGGGATAGGAAACAAAGGGTGGTGGTAAACGGTAGCCACTCAGCGATAGGAGAGTGACTAGTGGGGTGCCACAAGGTTCGATGCTGGGACCGGTCCTCTTCAATGTCTTCATAAGTGGCATTGCAGAAGAACTTGAGGGTGAGGTGTGTCTCTTTGCGGATGATACAAAAATATGCAACAGGGTTGAGAAACAGAACAGATGGGGTGGAGAGAATGTAAAGGGATCTGAGGAAACTAGAGGAATGGTCTAGGGGGTGGCAGCTGGGTTTCAATGCCAAAAAGTGTGAGGCTATGCACTTAAGGCTGTGGAACCCAGGGGCTGTGTATAAGATGGAGAGAGTGGAGCTTATAGACACCAAGTAAGAAAGAGACCAAGGTATCATCTTATCTGATGACCTCATGGTAGCTTGACAGTGTGACAAAGCAGTGGGAAAGGCTAGCAGGATGCTGGGTTGCATTGGGAGGGGGATTTCTAGCAGGAGGAGGGAGGTGGTGCCACTGTTGTATTGTTCACTGGTGAGGCCTCACCTGGAGTACTATGTCCAGTTCTGGAGGGCTCAACTCCACAAATACATTGATGGTGTGGAGGCAGTATGGAGGAGGGCAACCAAAATGGTGAGGGGGCTTCACAAGAAGCCATATGAGGAAAGGCTGTAGCAACTCAACAAGCACTCCCAGGAAAAGAGGAGAGTGAGAAGGGACATAATTGAAACCTATGAGTGCCTCACAGAAGTGAACAAGCTGCAAATGGAGGGTCTATTTCAGAGAAAGGAAGACACTAGAACAACGGAGCATGCAGGGAAGCTAAGACAGGCTAAGCTAGGAGAGATGTGTGGAAGTACTTCTTCATGGAAAGAATGGTGGATGACTGGAATAGCCTGCCAGAGGAGGTAGTGCGGACAACGACTGTGGGGAGCTTCAAATGAAAAAATAATATGGAATGGTACAGTTCATAGTAAAAGTGGTTTAAAGGGACACTGTCAACCCTTTTTGCATAATATTATTTCTAGTTGAAGCTCTCCATTTTATGATTGTTTGCCTTCTCTAAAATTCATTGATGTTGCTGGTTGTTTTTTCTGCTTCCTTTCTTAGTAGAAGTGAAATGCATGCTAATGGTGTAAATTTACCCAGTCTTATTTGGTTTCAAATCCCTGATCAACTTTTAATGCATAATTCCTGAACATTACAAATGCCCCCAAACAGTGCAGCCACTTATGATGCAATAGTCTCCTCTCCTCCCATGGCATCAAGAGTGACCAGACTCTGCTGGGGGTGTCCCAAGTCAAGGTAGCATGCAGTGGAAAATTGATTTAGGAATGTAAACTGACTAATAAATATGTCCCTACTTTTAGGAAATATACAAACATAAGTAAAAAGAAATGCTGGCTGGTTTAATTCTTCGATAAAGAAACTGATTAATAAGAAAAACAAAATGTATAAAAAATACTAAAGTGATAAATGTGGTAGAAATCAACAGGCAGTTAGAGAACTGAACAAGGAAGTAAAAACTGCTATAAGAAAAGCAAAAGTTCAGTATGAGTTACATTGGCTTCTAGAATAAGGGAGAATAACTAATGTTTTTTTAGTCATATAAACAAATTAAAGAATATCCCCAGTATGGTGGGTCCTTTTAATAAATCAGGTGGGCTGGTGACATCAGAAAAAGATTTGGCTAACATACAAAATGAATATTTATGTTCAGTTTTTAATGATACAACTACGTTACCATTTATAATGAAAAATTGTTCAAGTCCTGGAAAAATAATAATTGATCCAGATGAGATTCTGGAGAAACGGTATAAAGTTGATGTAAATAAATCTATGGGTCCAGATGATATACATCCAAGGGTAATTCAGGAAATGGCTGAATGTGTAGTACTCCCTCTAACTTATATTTTTCAATCATCTCTGGACAGGGGAGAAGTTCCACATGATTGGAAAGTTGCTAATGTGCCACCACTCCTAAAGAAGGGGACTAGAACTGAGCCATCCAATTTTAGACCAGTCAGTCTGACTTCTATTTTGGGCAAAATATTGGAGGGTGTCTTGAAGGAAAGGATCACTGATTTCCTTGAGGAACAGGGTTTGGTTGATACCCAGCAGAATGGGTTCAGAAAACATAGGTCATTTCAAACTAATCTGTTATCTTTCTATGAGAAAGTAAACAGAGAATTGGATAACAGTCACTCTGTGGATGCGGCCTTCTTGGACTTTGCAAAGGCTTTTGATAAATTGCCTCATCTGGAATTATTAAATGCACTGATGGAGATTAATTTAGACAGTAATATTATACATTGGATATCAGACTGGTTACTGAATAGACAGCAGAGAGTTGTTGTAAGGGGGTATACTTTGAATGGGCATCCAGTTCTAGTGGAGTTCCACAGGGGTTGGTCCTGGGACCTTGCTTGTTTAACATCTACATTTCCACCTTTCAAGTAAAGAATTTAACAGTATGGTTACATAAATCTGCAGATGATTGTAGGGTAGGAAAAATTGTGAATAATGAGGAAGGTGCAGGTCAATTGCAGGATACATTAAATGAAATCTGGGATTGGACTGAGGAGAATAAACTAGAACTGAATTCTTCTAAGTGTAAAATAATGTATTTGGGAAAACAGCATAAATCAGAATTACAGAATGGGATTGAATGCATTGATTAATACAAGGAAAGAGAGAGATTTGGGGGTGATGATTACGGAGGATTTAAAGTTCAATATTCTTTGCAGTGATCTGACTAGGAAGGCAAATCAAAATCTGAATTGTATACTGAGGCACATCTCGAGTAGAGAAAGGGAGGTGATAATGCCTATGTACTGTATGAAGCACTGGTTAGGCCTCACTTGGAATATTGTGTCCAGGTATGGTCTCCTTTTAGAAGGGAGGATATAATGAGAGTGTAGAGGGTCCAGAGAAGGGCCATTAAATCAATAACGACACTAAAAAATAAGACTTGTGATGAAAGGTTAAGGATTTTGAATTTGTACTCTTTACATTATAGAAGATCATGATCTAGAGGGAAATAGCATTATGGAAATCCAAGCAAGGTTCCAAGAACTTGCCAGAGTCTGTCGGGATAATGGATGCAACATTTCCTTTTCGGAGATATTGCCAGTACCAAAGGCCTCAGTGGAGAAAAATGAAGCTCACAGAGGTTAATGAATGGCTCAGGAAGTGGGGTGAAGAGAATGGGTTGGGGTGTTAGGAACTGGAATGGAGTTTGGGAGGATAAGGGACTATATGCCAAGGACAGGTTTCATCTTGCCCCATTAGGGAAGGAAGTCCTTAAACAGGGGATGGCTGACTACATACAAGAAAGGTGGGGTTTAAACTTGTAAGGGGGAAGGGATAAGGAGGGCTGACAGAAGCCCTCCTCCAGATGAGGGAGTAGCCTTCAAGCCCAAGGGGAGGGAAACAGACTGGGGTGGAGGTTTCAGGAGGAGCAGGGAGGATGGAAGTATAAGGAATCTGGGTGGGGTTGACAAAAAGGATCAGGGAGAAGGGTGGGGTTGAGTGTTAGTACATGCCAGGAGCTTGGGAAACAAGTTGTGCCAGAGTTCCAGGCCATGCTGTTCGGGGGTTGGATGTGGCAGCAGTCGGAAACGTACAACAAAAACCATGACTGGGACCTAAATGTACAGGGTACACTATGCTTAGGAAGGATAGAAAGGAGGGCAGAGGGTGGAGTGGCTATGTTCATTAGAGATGACATAGAAATTGCTATGGTAGAAGAGGCAGAGGGAAGCGTGGAGGCCTTATGGGTCACCTTATGATCCCCAGCAGGAGATAAGGTCAAGCTGGGAGTAGTATATAGGCCCCGGGATGAGTGATGTTCTAGAGGATGGTTTGCTGGACAACATCATTGCCCAGTGTGGTCCAAAAGGAAGGAGTGGTGTTGATGGGGACCTAATATGCCAGGTACAAACTGGGGAACCATGTCCTCTAAGGTGGCCAAGGAGCAGAGGCTGCTGGATGGCTTCCAGGATGTGTTCTTAACACAGCATGTGATGGAGCCCACAAGGGAGGGGCATGTCCTGGATGTGGTTCTGGCAGATGGGGATCTGGTAGGGACATGGTTGTACAGGACCCCTGACTGGGAGTGACCACAATACTGTCTGGTTTCAAATAAGCATTGGGGAGTGGGGTGAGATCTAGGACACTGGCAGTGGACTTCAGATGGGCAGACTTTATGGGCATGGGAAATATTCTCAAGGATCACTTGAAGGATTACCTCAACAACAAGTGTGGAAAGGAGATGGAGGTCATAAACGGGACTTCATGAGGCAGTCAGTATCTGCGCTAAGTTGAAACGTAGGAGCAAGGTCACATAAACCATGCTGGTGGTCCAGTGAGGTCCAGGTAGCAGTCAGAGAAAAGAAGGCGGTACAAAAATATAAAACAACAAGAGGATAGGGATAAGAAATGTACCAGCTTGCATCTAGAAAAGTCACCCATTATGGTGAGGGAGCAAAGTCAGTAAAGAGCAACGGCTGGCACAGGGATACATGGAGGGAAAAGGGTTCTTCCGGCACATTGGGGAGCGGAGAAAAACTAAGGGCCATCTCAGCAGATTGAGACTCAGAAGGAGGGTGGGTGGAAGAGGCGAGGGACCAGGCAGAGGTATTTAACGAGTACTTTGCCTCTGTGTTCACTAGGGAGGGATGGGATATCTACAAAGCAAGGCACAAAGGGATAGAGCGGCAGGGAGGGATCAGGGAGCAACAGAAATGGAGCAAAAGGGAGGGAAAGGTACCCCAAGGGTGTCACATCTGGATAAGGATAAAAGACCAGTAAGGTGGAGGGGCGGATGATGCCATCCCACCAAAGGGTGTGGTTTGCCCTCAAGGCCCTAAAGAAAGACAAATCTCCTGGGCGGATGGCATTCATCCGAGAGTACTATGGGAATTGGCGGACATACTGGCTGCACCTGGCGGAGCTTTCAACAGGTCACTTGAGACAGGGAGGGTACCTAGGGATTGGCGAGAGGCACATGTGGTACCAATCCATAAAGGGGGCTAAGGAAGTACCAGGAAACTATAGACCCATCAGTTTAACCTCGTGGTGGGAAAATTAATGGAGAGTATACTAAAGGAACGATTGGGGGTTTACTTGGAGGAGGTGGGAGGTCTGGATAGTCGGCAGCATGGGTTTGTGCCAGGTAGATCATGTCAAACCAACCTTGTGGAGTTCTATGAATGGGTAACATCAGAACTGGACAGGGGTAAGTCTGTGGATGTATTATTCTTGGACTTCAGCAAGGCATTTGACTCTGTCCCCCACAATGGTCTGGTGGAGAAACTGATGGGGTTAGGAGTAGGCCCTTTGATGGTCAGATGGATTGAAAACTGGATAGCTGGATGCACTCAGAGAGTAGTGGTCTGTGGGGAGCTCTCGAACCCTACAGAGGTTGGTGGGGTACCACAGGGCTCGGTCCTGGGTCCAATCCTGTTTAATGCATACATATCAGACATCAGGGATGGTATAGGGTGTGAAATGAGTCTCTTCATGATGACTCCAAGATGGGAGCAGTAGTTGAGGGAGAAGAGGGAGGTTGGCCCTGCAAGGGACCTGGACACCCTGGAAAGCTGGGCTCACACATGGAAATTAAATTTCAATATCACCAAGTGCAAGGTGTTGCATCTTGGTCGGGAAACCCTAAACACAGGTACACCCTGGGAGGAGGTGCTGGAAGCCTCAACAGGGAAAAAGACCTAGGTCTCATGGTGGATACATGTATGAATAACACTGAGCAGTGCAGGAGAGCAGCTAGCAAGGCAAACAGGATGTTGGGATGCATTGCAGGATCACCTCAGGAGCAAGGAAGTGATTCTCATTGTACAATGGACTGGTTAGACCACACCTTGAGTACTGTGTACAGTACTGGAGACCACACTTGAAGAGGGACATACAGCTCCTGGAGAGGGTACAGAGGAGGGCAACTAAGATGATACGAGGGCTAGGGGATTTGACTTACGAGGACAGACTTGAGGAGCTCTGCCTGTTTTCATTGGAGGAGAGGAGAGACAGGGGGACATGATTGAGGTCTTCAAGTACCTCAAGGGAATAAATAGGGTAAACATGGAGGGGATCTTTAGACTAAAGCAGGGAGGCATCACCAGAGGGCATGGTTTGAAGTTGGAAGGTGGAAGGGTGAGGGGAGAAAAGAGGAGGAGGT
Source organism: Neoceratodus forsteri (assembly GCA_016271365.2). Lineage (NCBI taxonomy): Eukaryota > Metazoa > Chordata > Ceratodontiformes > Ceratodontidae > Neoceratodus > Neoceratodus forsteri. The sequence goes on from CM057449.1 coordinate 1,807,897,990, forward strand.
TTTTCACTGAGAGGGTGGTGGACCCTTGGAATGCTCTGCCTGGTGAGCTGGTTCAGAGATCCACAGTGGAGCGCTTTAAGAGAGGGTGGGACAGACACAGAAAGTGGATGTATCAGATGATGGCCTGTCCCGGGGTGGGGATGGATGATAGGGTTTCTGGAGCACAAGGGATGGGAGGGTCTCGGCACCCAACTAAGGATCTAGGTTCGAGCAGACTTGATAGACCATAAGGCCTAATCTGCTGGCAAATAGTATGTAAGACTCAGAGGAGATATGTGCTTATTGTACATGGCCATGGGAGATACTGAGCTGAGGGATGAGTTTGGATTTATATCAAGGAAAATTAGGGATGGTAGCAGAAGTCATATTAAACAGTTTTATGTATCTAGATAGAACCGAAATTCAAGAAAATATTGGCATAGTCAGAGGGTGTTCGCTGAATGGAATAAACTCCCTTAAACATTAATTGACAGCCTGCATATGGATGCCTTTAAAAGGGTGTTGGATGAGTTTTATACAGATAGGACCACTAAATTTTTAAATAAACAAAGGCAAACTATATGGACAAGTTGTCTTAAGTTTGAAACCTCCTATGACTTCTATGAATAAACAGACATGAGTATGGTGGGAAGTCTGTTTTCACTTTTAAAAAGAAAAAAGGAGTCAGAATCAAACAACCAGCTACCTCCGCAGTCTGTACAGAATGTGACTAGTCATCACGTGCTTTATAAACTAGAGCCAAGTTGAGGCCTAAGGGGGTTGACAGTGTGCCTTTAATTTATATGGAACTATGGTTTATAATTTGTGCAGATTTTGGGGATGGGTGAATCTACTTGACAAAAATACTCAGTGTGTCTCGATTGTTTCTGGACATAAATATTTTTAATACATATCCTTGCCCGGATGTAGAACCATAGAGTAAATCACACATAGATGAGCGGTATATATTCTGCTTCTGTGGCATTCAGTGGAACTATCTTATACAGGAGTCCGACATGCAACAGCGAATGACTGGTTATAGACAGAGATGTGCTATCCCCGCCCCCCACAAAAAAATAACTTAATAATAGGGATTATCTGTTGATGTAGTAAAACTCCTGATTCCGTTACATTTTTGCTTGATGAATTTGACTTCATAATAACAGGGTTCCAGTGTAAGTGGGTGCGTGGATATATTTAAAGATATTGCAGGGCAGACAGACAATAATCACCTAAACATAAATAATTTCACAAGGGTACAGTAACTTATTTACCACAAGCACGTCTTCTATTCTCTCTTATGCTCCTTATTACCGCTGGACTCCATTAAGTCATTCTTCTGCTGAAACCCATTGCCTGGAACCATTGCCAACTTCACTAAACCATGAGGAATCGCTGACACCACCCCACCAACTGGAAGGGTGTAAGGACACTCTCCAAAGCCCGTGAGACCAAATCCTATCAGAGAGTGGGTGGAGCCCAACAAATTTGTGTGTCCAGCTGGTGGAGAGGGGAGACAAGCCAGCATCATCTGCTCTAGGCAGTCTCACTTTTTTCATCTGTTTTCTCCCCTCCTCTGAAGGTGCACAGTGGGTCTGGGTCTCCCTTCTCAGTTAACTCCTCTGATTCATTGCCTTGTCCTGCCCCACCCCCCATGCAACAAGTGGGTAGATGAGCAGCAGAGCCTGAAATCTTCCCTGGACATGGAATGCTTTCTTTTTGAATGCTCCTCCATCTCCTGCCAGTCCGCAGCTGTGGCAGGATGCAGACTTCTGTCACTGGCACTGTAAGCAGCTCTGCATCTGCTGCCTAGTACTAGGCTAGCCCCTACCATGAAATCGTTGTCATGTGTAAGCCTAATCTAGGCATGCTCTCTCGAAGCATAGAAATTTGAATGCATGTCATGAAACCCTCTTCTAAGGGGCATGCTGAAGTTGGCATTACACTTTCTGTTTGTTTTATTTTTATTTATATTTCCACCCCAAGAGACTATCAGTTTTAGAATACTACAACTCCCCACCCCACCCCACCCCACCTTGGTGGTGCTACAGCAGCCTAAAGATTCTAACCCATATCAGAAGCCCTCTGTTAACAGAGCCAGTGTAGTCTATCTCTGGGGCATGGCCTGAATATTGTGCACATATCTGCCTTGTGCCACTCAAGATGCACTTGTGCACTGGCATCATTCACAAAGATGTGTTCAGGTGGAGTCACAAGAAGCAGAACAAGAGAGCACAGCATGAGACTAAAAGGGGGAAAACTTAGGGGTACTTGAGGAAATTCTACTTCACTGAAAGGGTGATGGAGAGATGGAACAGTCTCCCTCAGGAAGTGGTGGAGCAGCCACAGTTCAGGGATTCAAGAATGCGTGGGATAGGCACATAGGAATTATCAAGCTAGGGCGAAAGGTGGAGAACTTGTAGCATCTAGGGTACCTTAAGCATTGGAAAGAGGGATAGGGCAGACTGGATGGGCCACAAGGCCCTTATCTGCTGACAACATCTATGTATCTATGTACCTAAGTCCCTTCCCTCCTACCAACTAATAACAGGATTGATTTTGCTTTCCCTGGCCACCAGGAGTCATTCGTACATACCTCTGGCTTTGCCACCCATCCCAGAGGAAAGCATCCTGTAATATGCTTCTCTGACCTCCTTCTGGCCAATTAAGATAGTCCCGGGATTGGAAATAGTGTGTGTCACCCACAGTTCAGGCAGAAGTACTTAGAACTGAATCATCAGGCTGATTCTTCCGCTCCATACTTAAAGGAAAACTGTCTAACTATTCAAGTCCATGCCCGCCCAAAAGGCTTACTCCCCGATTAAGCTTTTCCCTGAAAAAAAACCTATTCTACTTGCTGCAACTTACTGTATTTAAATTTTTTAGTGTCCAAGAATCGGTAATATGGCCAGCACTGTGCAGCTCCATTTAATGCAAAGGTGTGATGCCACACCACTCACTTCAGTGCAGATGCATTGAGCAGTGCAGCATCGCACTTTTGCACTAAATGGGCTACTGGCTTATCAACCATGTTACCAATTCTCAGGCGCTAAAAAATTAAAAATACAGTAAGCTGACAAAATAAGGGCTTTTCTGGGGGAAAAGTTTAATCAGGGGGGTAAGCTCGGGGTGGGACTCAAAGATTTAGACAGTTTCCTTTAATGCAATGTGCTTGATGCTAAAACTCCGGAAATGCACTCACCTAGGTAATATTGATGCCTTTTGAACCATGACTCTTAATAAAACACACCAGTTTCTGCAATTCCTCAGCCTTGGAAATTTCCACAGAAATGGGGACTACTGCTAAATGGCCATGAAAGTTTAATCTGCTGTAGATGGCACCCACCGTTCCATGCCCTGGGGTGCATAGGCACATCTGTACAATAGTATCCACCCTTAGTGCTGTCCAGCAGCAAACAGCAATTTATTTAAAGAGCAACTCTGCACTTCAGCATGTACTTTCACAAATAAGATGGTTCAGCTATTACAATTTACTACAGTATAATTTTTTCATTTTCCATGTTTTCATTCCAAGGTTTACAGCACATCTTGGTAGTCTATTTAAAAAGTCTTTATATTAAAAAATTGTCTGTACCCTGTTAATCTTATAGTACCTTTGTTATGACATCATAGTGGTCACCATGACAACAGACTGTGATGTCACACAAGGCATAAATTAGTGTCAGAGACTTGATTAGTGGCCTTTGCTAATCAAAGTAAAAAACAATTAGCAATTAACCAAAGTTGATTAGAAATTACCAAAAACTGATATATTTGCTCAAAACCCCATACAATCTACTTATCTTGCTCTATAGTGATAAAATACACTATGAGGGAGATATTCAAAGGGGTTGTGCCTGGCACAACAGAGTTGCACCTGGCGCAACCCCACAGTGTGCTCCGGTGCAATATTCAAAAGGGGGACCTGCTCAGCGCAAGTCCCGATGCGCCGGGGCGCACTGCTAATGTATGCAGTGTATCTGCATGGGGCGTGCCCATGCATATGTGGTGCATCCCTATATTCAGCCCGGGATATGCGGTGCATCTGCTGGCACAACTCCCAGATGCACCACATACCGGGGCACAAAGTTGAGCCAGAAATTCCTGGCTCAAATGCTGGCCACCCACAGGCGGGCTGCTGTATTGCAAGGCGCAACACAGCAGCTGCCAGCTATGGGTGGCCAGCCACCAGGCAAGAACACTGTCCACAAGCACCCATCTCATCCCAGGTAGTCCAGCAGTACCCCCTCTCTCGCCCAGTAGCCCGATTGCGTCCATTTGTATTAAACTACCATGTCCTGGTAGTCTAGTGGCCCCCCTCCCTGAGACAGAATCCCCATAAATGTCAGAATATAAAGATCCATGGTAGTCTATTGGACCCCCTTCCCATCCCTGAGTCCTGATCCCCGAAATTGTCAGAGCGAAGCCCTGGTGGTCCAGTGGTCCGCCTTCCCATCCCTGAGTCCCGATCCTCATAAATTTAATTGCACAATAATCCCTGGTAGTCCAGTGGTCCCCCCACCCCATTCCCATATCCAATCCTTGTAAATGACAATATAAGAACACCAGGTGGTCAGTGGCACCCCCACCCTTGCAGGAACCCCTGCCACGCAGCTCCCCTCATTGGCAGGCGGCATCAACCCCGCCCCATATCACTCCTACTGCCACCGAATGACAGCTTACAGTACCAGCTGTAAGCCTGTTGAGTCCACACTGTGGACCAATGGGCCTGCAGTGCATACTGTACTAGTCATTCACATTGAATGTCTAGTACAGTATGCACTGTAGGCCTTTGGTCCACAGTGTGGACCAATAGGCTTACAGCTGCTACTGTTAGCTGTCATTCAGCGGGTGGCAGGGTGGTATGCAGGTGGGTTGATGCTGCCCACCATGACGGGGAGCTGGGTGGGCAGGGTGCCTGCAAGGGTGGGGGGTGCCACTGACCCACCAGGTGTTCTTATGTCATCATTTACGAGGATCAGACTCGAGGATGGGGGGTGGGGGGACCATCAGACTACCAGGGATTGTTGTGTGATTACATTTACGAGGAGCGGGACTCACGGATGGGAGGATGGACCACTGGACCACCAGGGCTTCTCTCATTCTGACAGTTTTGGGGGTCGGGACTCAAGGATGGGAGGGAGACCACTAGACTACCAGGGATCATTATATTCTGACATTTATAGGGCTTGAGTCTCAGGGAGGAGGGCCACTAAACTACCAGGGCATATTATTTTTACACAACTGAACACGATTGGGCTCCCGGGAGGAAGGGGTGTTACAACTAGACCACCTGGGATTCAATACATGTTGAGGGTGGCTACGAAGGGCACCAGGTGCATTTCAATGGGCTGCCCTGTGCAGCACATGCTAATGGCCATAATGACATGCAAATGGCTCCATTTGCACATTGCATATATTATGGCCCCATCTGCATGCCCTAGTCAGAATATCGTGGGTGATTCACCCAGCGCAACCCACATTTGCACTGGAGCATTTCCAGTCCTCCTTGCCTGGGGAATGTGCCAGCGCTTTTTACTTGTGACATGCACATTCTGTGCCATATTCAACGATGTTGCACCATGGCTCACCACCGTTGGATGTCACCCAATCCTGGCCCCAGCGCATCTCAGGTGCGCTGCGCATCCACTTGTGCCATTGCCTGGCACAGTCTGAATATCTCCCCTAATGTACACAAGTTTCTGAGACTGATACTGTTTTATTTAGCCATTCAGAGAATATAGCAATTAAGCAGCAGCACAAATACATTTTAAGAGTCGTAAAGGATGTCTGCCAAAGCAGACAGTGAATTCGTGAAATTCGTGAAGCATGACAGTGAGTCGTGACAAATACAAATTTAAAGTGAAGCCCCCCCCCCACCCCATAAAAATTACTCCACCTGGGACAGTGATTGACCATAAACTTCCAACAAGGACTGCTGTTCTCCTCTTCTTCACCAGGCATGTAACCAGTTATTCTGGCCTGTTTTTTTTTGGCTAGGGTGGTCCACCATCCTCAGCTGCCAAATCAGCAGGATGTCTTGGTTTAGCACTAAAAATGTCTACAGCCCTGTCTGGCATTAATTCATCTGGAAGGGGATCCTGCTTTTTAATGCAAATCAATGTTTCTAGAGTATCCTCTGCCAGATTTGCTCTCCAGTCAGTTTCTACATTGTTCATAGTTGAAAAGCACCTTTCTACTATTGCATTAGACACAGGAAATACTTTTAACACATTGACAAGCTCCAACAGATTTGGATAATAATTTTGGAAATCACATGTCAGCTTTGACCAGATAGTAGAGGCAGACATATTATTGATGAAACTGATCTGAGCAAACATCTCAAACTCTTGCCGTTCTGCAAGCACTTGATGGCTGTCACACTCAGGCTGCAAAAGCGCTGAAAAGTGGTCAGCTTCTTCAGTGATGTTACGTTACCATACAGCTCCAGTTCCTTTCAGTCTGTTGGCCAGAGTCTGGTATCTAACACTTTTGCATGGTTATAGATACTACTTTCATCATTCAAACCGAACCTTTGTTGACAACAGTTCTCAGTATTTGTAATGTATTTCTTACATTGCTGTTTAAAAGTTTTAATAGATTGACCACTAAGATGTGTTCATTTTACACCCTTGTAAGTGACTTCAGGACATGCTCCTGAAAGAACGTCAGACCCATTTTTTAAGAGAATGTCAAGTTCACTGCCATCTATGGGGCCACTCTGCTTAGCATGGTCAAGAGTGTATCTCAAAGTTTCAACAGTGCTAAATAGCTCTGGCATTTCAGCTTCTGTTTGAAGTGCTAGTGAGAACCTGGCAAGTGGCTGAAGCAACTGTTCAAAATGCAAAAGGTGAGCAACCATTTGGAATTTAGTCATAATTTGCAACACTCCCTTGGCTTTCGCCTGCTCATGAGTTGGATCTGCAGCCATACATTCTAAATAGGGAGTGATTACGGGGAATGATTTGGTAACAGCCTGGGTGGCAAGAAGTTTATGCTGTACCCAACGAGTGCCATGAGCCTTCTTGGGCTTTTCAACTGACATCTCCATGGCCTGGGCAAGGGACCGCAACTCTCTAAGTCACTTAGGACTTTTCTGCTAGAGATAAAACAGCTGGATCAGAAAGTTTGAAACTTCATTGAAATAGGTATTATCCGAAGCATCTTTCATGGCCAGTTCTAATCTGTGTGCAAAACAATTAACAGCAACCAACCACTGTAGGTCTTCCCTTAAAAGCGCAGCAAGACCCCGTCTTACACTCGTGTTGACAGCTGCCCGATCAGCCCTAAACCCAACCATTTTTTTATATTAAGGCCACTCTCTGCAAGAATGTCTAGGAGGAGATTTTTGAGTCCCTCACTTGTACCATCTGATACGGCTTTCATTCATAAAAATTTAGTCTCCACGTGACCATTGCTGTGATTAACATAAATTACGTAGAACGGTTCCTTTTCAGCTACACCACTATCAGTACTACCATCCATAAGAACTGAAAAAGAATTAGCATTTTTACAGTTGACAGCAGGTTTTCCTCTAGGTTCTTGCCAATACACATTGTCAGTTCTTTCCCACTAACAGCGTTAATGTATTTATTACCTAAATTAACTCGATGGCGCTTCTTTTGTTTTGTTATTGCTTCAAACATTTTAATAGGGATGTCCACTTTGGCCATCATATACAGGATCTCCATCAACCTGCCTAGAATCATTCTGTGCTGTTCCTCTGCATTACTGAAAGCTCTGCCTGCAAATAAATTACAATTATTTTAGCTCTGGTCCAATACTCCTACCCCCCCACCCCGATTACTTTAAACTTACCAATTGTGGTATGGCGATATATTTCAAGCGGTGACCATGTTTTACCAAATTTCAAAATCTTAAGAGCTTTGTTGTGCTGCTCTGTCTGAAGATGTTTCCCGGTGGTGTCAGCTTTTAGCTGGGGGCCTGTTATCCCTGCAATTAATGCCTCACTGAAGTTCCTCAACCCACGTAGCTCGTCTTTATACTGACAGCACAATTTGCAACTAACACACACTGCACAGCCTCCCTCACTGCTTATCGGTAGCCAGTTTTTATCTGGATAATATTTTTTGCACCATCCTTCTGCAGTTGCTAATTTTACTCCACCAGTCATGTTGGACCGCAATTATTAAAAAGTTTGAAGTTAGCGAAACAAGAGTCTGTCAAGCTGTGCTCTTAAAATTAACACATCAAGTTACTGTAATGATCTGGCTAACTCTGTACCAAAAAAAAATGGCAGCTGCAGATTTGCTTGTGACCCCCTGAGCCCCCCCTCCCAAGTTTCAGAGTTGTGAACAAAACACGAAGTTCACTGCTGCACCTGGCAGCAGGGCATAGTCTTATGTTACTTGTCCCCATCTCTGCCATAGGTAGGGCACGCACTTGAAAATTTCAAAGTTGTAAACAGAACACTTCCCCAAAGTTCACTGCTGCAGCAAAGCTGGCAGCAGGGTATAGTGTCTTAAATATGTTACTTGTCCCCTCCAGATCTGCCATGGGCAGGGCACACTTTCAGAGTTGTGAACAGAACTTCCCCAGTGCTGTAGCAGCAGAGCAAGCAGGTGTATTTTTGTTTTAGTTGTCCCCTTCATCTCTGCCAAAGCAAGGCACATAAATTAGTAAGTTGTACATATTTCTTTCTACTTTTCTTTGTTTTCTCTCCCCTGAGAACTCTGGAAAAACCAGGGCACAATTCTTAATCTGTTTCTTATTCCAAAAAGATCTTCACTTGCAGCAATTGGAGCACAGTTTGTTTGCTCATCTCTCATCACTGCTGCAAAAAGAGCTGGCGGGGCACCAAATAAAGCAGGGTGGGCATGACCACTGTTCTCCCCTTCATCTCTGCCAAAAGCAGGGTGCATTACTTGTCACACAAAGTTTTTCTTTTGTTTTCTCCCCTTCACAGAACTCTCTGGAGTAAACCAGGGCGCAATTCGTAGTCTGTTTTCTGTTCCCAAATTATGTTCACTTGACTTGCAAGACACAGTTTGTTTGCTTAATCCCCCATCATTACTGCTGCAGTAAGGGCTGGGCACATTATAAAGCTGAGCATAAGACTATTTAACCACTGTTGTCCCTTCATCTCTGTTCAAAGCAGGACACATTAGTCACATAAGTTACTTTTCCCTTTGTTTCCTCTCCCCTCAGAACTCTGGAAAAACTAGGGCACAATTCTTATTTGTTCTCTGTTCCCAAAGATGTTTGCTAGAGCACAGTTTGATATGTTCCCCCATCAGATCAGTCACTGGCAAGTAAGTGGGCTGAGCACAAAATAAATACTTTTTTTTAACCACTGTTGTCCCTCTCATCTCTGCGAAGGAGGGTACCATTACTTAGTTCACACATTTACTTTTCTTATTTCCTCTCCCTGATTCCTTTCTGTTTTGCCCACCAATTCAGTCCAATCCCATGAGGTGCCCGCCTTGCCCAAGCTGCCCCCCCAAGTCATGCCACTGCCCTGCTGCATGCCCTCCCAATGAGGTCACTCCTCCAGGCTCCCCGGACAATAAATTGAAAAGTTTGTACTTATTTTTGTTTTGTGGAGACTCTCAATTGTCTGCTCAGCTGTGTGCTGCTTCTCCGATTCAGTTACTCGGCCGAATTTGCATCATGCCTGCTCGCCCCACCATGATGCTTCACGCAGCTCTCTGGTCCCGGTCCACCTCTTGTGCTCTTGGCCTCGGCTCCCCTGCTTCTCAGTGCAGCTCCCCATGCAACAAAAAAAAATAATTGCCGGACACCACCACCAAAATAAAAAATTATATTTAAGAAAAAAAGGAAACTGGACCTTACCTTTTGCTCTGGCTGCAGCTTTAGGACCTGCTTGTCACCTGCTTGCTCTCCTGGGGTCACGCTGCAAGAGGACTCTGTAATGTTTCTCCCGCACAGAGACTGGGTGAAAGGGGGAGCAGGAACATCGCTGCCCAATCAGGAGAGATGGGGCAGGGTGCAGGGGAGAAGTAGAGAAAAACTGGAACAAAAAAAATAAATTAAAGAAACATGGCCCAAAATGCCCAAAAGGGCATTTTAAAGGATCCAGGGCCAGTTCAGAAAGATTAGCAATGACTGCTAATCATTCCAAAACTTGACTCGCTTTTCTCTGATCTTGGGTCGCAAATTGCGATGCGAACCCGCTTATTTTATGCCTTGTCATAAACAGCAATTGTGTGTGTAGCAGGAAAAGTCAGATATATTTTGAAAGAGTGAAATCAGTATTGCATTATTTCCAGTATCTAGTAGGTTAACAACAGGGAAAAGTAAAAATAAATAACAAGAAAACAATGCAGTTAAAACATCATTTATGTCAATCTAGTGTTTTAAGCTTTTTATTATAGTAGAGAGTTGCTCTTTAAACTTATCAGCCAGCAGTGAACATTCTAACAGTATTGCAACACAAAACGTGAGCCAATCTGATGTGCCTGTGATGTGTTACCATGCTGAATCATCATGCGATTCAGTGTCATTTCTCTTCAGGAGCTGGTCATAGTAATGGTACTAACTAAATCCATAATTTTCAAACATCGAGGATTTGGCTATTCTTTTTTTTTCTTTTGTTACTTTCTTTCTTTCCACTACTGACTGGCCTCTTCCACCCCCCAGCCCGCCGCCTAGGCTTCCACTGGAACTTACCTCTTCGTGTTGTGGTGCAAGCTGGCTGGGTGTGGTGCCTGCAGGGAGCCGGCATCATCTCATCAGTCAGAGGTATTTTTGGTCTCCATTTTCTCCCATCTCTGAGTGCAGAGCCATGGCTTGCAAAGAAGCCAGTGGCTGAGCTGCGCACACTTCCACACGTGGCATGCCAGGCATCTGCTCCATCTCCGCCCCCTGTCTTTGGAGCCAGTGTGCCAGTCTCCAGCCGCCACTAGGGGCAAGGCATGCACCGGTCTCCAGTCCCACCTCTCCCCAGGAGAGGAGAGGAGAGGAGAGCTGTCCTCCAGCTGCTCAGTCCTCTCCCTCCCTGGCCAACCCCTGGTGACCCGCTCACCGTGAACGGGGGTCAACAACGTGGCAGGAGGTAAGGCAGTAATACCTCAGCCATCCATGTTAGTGGGTAGGTTTTGGCTAATCTGATTAGTGCTACCACACCTGTGAAAAATCACATGTATTCACTGTAACCTCAGAATCAAGGCAGGGAAATAAAGTAAGAGAGCTATATTTATAAACAGAAGGATGAAAGAGAAAGGAAAAGTGATACATATATAAACAGAAGGATGAAAGAGAAAGCACAGCAAAAATGGAAGTGAGGGTACAAAGAAACTACATAACAAGAAACAAGGGCATATGGTACATAAGTACACAGGAGGAAGTGGTAAGAACAGAAAGAAAACAAAGAGCAGAATACACAGAAAAGAGACAGAAAGAAACACTAGAGGAAAATGACAGAACACCAAGAATGGGAGGCAGAGACCAAAAGCAGGACTGAATGAGTGCATGTGTATGTGGTGGAGGAATGCTAAAAAAATTATATGTATAAAATCAGTACAAACTGATATTAATACGACAGTCTGGCTTGTTTGTAAATTTCACTAGGTAGCAACAGTGTACTTATCCAGTAATAATGTATGCATTTTTGTGGTATCTACTTGATTGAAAACTTTCATTGAAAGTTTTTTTTTTTTTTGTTTCCTTCTTTTTTCTGGCTAGCCATCGACTTAATAAACAATCTTCTGCAAGTAAAGATGAGGAAGCGTTACAGTGTGGACAAATCTCTAAGTCATCCCTGGCTACAGGTAAATGGCGTTGAACTATTGTATATGGCAATACACTTACATTTTCTGAATCTACATTTAAAACATCAGTATTCCTTAGTCGGCAGATTTTATCGCTTCGTTTTTTAGCAAAACATTTTTGTGACACCCTTAGATTTATCCTTAGTGTAGAAACATAGAAACATAGACTTTGATGGCAGATAAGGGCTGTTTGGCCTACCCAGTCTGCCCATTTCCCTACCTATTGGATATGCTGCTAGTTAACCAACAGCTACTTCCTCCTACCCTCCATTAGAATTGCTTTATGTCTGTCCCAAGCATTCTTGAATTCCTCCACTGTTTTTGACCCCATGACCTCCTCAGGAAGGCCGTTCCATGCATCCATCATCCTCTCTGTGAAAAAATACTTCCTCACATTGCCCCTGAGCCGTCACCCCTCTATCTTCAAACTATGCCCCCTTTTTCTTGCGCATCTTTTTTTCTGAAAGATGCTACCCTCTTGAACTTTGCTGATTACCCTGAGGTACTTAAATGTTTCTTTCTAGGGACATGGATATGTTGTTCATCCACACTTATTGGCAGGTATCCTTGCCGCTTTAAATCTTGCCGGAAGGTCTTCAAGCTGGCTCCTCCCACCCACCCGGGTGGTATAACTCTCGGCTCCGCCCCATGACGTCAGATCTTCCTTACCGCTTGGAAGCTCAGGTTCCCTCCTTAACGCTCTGCGTTTGAGACTGGTTCCTATTTCTTCCGCTTTGCGAATTTGAAAGTTTTGCTAAAAGACTTCAGTCTTGATCCTCTGCCGCGATGGACAAATCGACTCTCGGTTTTGGAGATGCCCCGCGGGCAGAAGATGTCTCGGACGGATCCACACTCCACGTGTGTCTACTGTTTAGGCCTTGAGCACCACCCGCAAGACTGCGACTTGTGCTCTTCCTTTTAAGCCCTCGTCCTCGAAGACCGTGCTGCCCGATTGCATCTGGGCCGTCGCAGCGTTCCCTCAGTGAAGTCTAGGAGGCCCGGTCAGCGGTGTCCCGGTGGCGGTTCCAGCGGATCAGCTCGAGCAGATGATCGCCCTAAGAGGAGGCGCGCCAGAGATTCTTCTCGGCCGGCATTTATCCCGCCTCTCTGGGTTCTTCCTACACAGCTTCCTTTATAGAGTTTTGTCTGTCCCTCTCCACTAAGGGAGAGGGCCAACGTCTGCTGGACCTTTTCTGGTCCAAAAGAGGGACAAAGGTAAATCCCTCCGTCGGCGCTTTTGGAGGCGGGAAGGTCCCTCTCCCGAGTAAGTCGGCCGTCGACTTGATCGAGCCACTCGGCTTCTTACTACTGGTCTCGCAGGTGTCCCCGTCAGGTCAGTTGGACTGAGACTCCCGTCGGCGACATAGTCGAGATTTTTCTCGATCCGTTGGACGGGTTGTCGCCTATAGAGGCCGAGACTCCCCTCTCCCCGGTTCCCCCGGGGGGAGTTGAGGATCCCGTGGGCTTGCCTGTGCCTCCAGTTCCGGAGCCCTCGGATGAACCCTCCGAGCCGAAGGGAGTGCCGGTTCCTGCCGACACTTCCCCGCACCGACCTCGGAAAAGCCGAGGCTCTCGGTCTCGGTCTTGGACCTCTTGGCGGTCCAGCTGATCCCGCCGTCATAGGCGGTCTGATCTCGGCATCGCGGTGAGCGTATCGCCCGCTCGTCCCGTCCCTCCTCCTCGGACGAGGGACTTCGGCATAAGTTACGTCGACGGCACGAGGACCTCATGTGGCAACAGTTCCTCCTGACCGGGAATAAGCCGACGCAGTTGCCTTCCCCGGCCATTAAGTGGCTGTCACCGGAGCGGCCGACACAACCCCTCAACTTACCTGAGGAGCCTGTACCCAGGCCGGTTGTTCACCCAAAACCAGCTGCTCCACCGATTCTGGTGGAACCTCCGCCTCCACAGCCACTATTTGGGGCTCCGACCAGGGATTCTCGGTCGGCTAAGGGTCTACCCCATAGGCTGTCTGTTACCCTCACTCCCGACCAACCTCGGCAGGTAGAGGGTGGCTCAGGCCAGAGGCAGCTCTTCGAGGACTCGTCCGAGTCCGAGGATAATTCCTCCTTTTTCTCCAAGCGACTAGACTTGGAGTCCTCAGGAGGACAGTCAATGGACGATAGCCCGTCGTCCTTCCTAGGACTGCTTCGGCTCATCTCGGAGTCCACCGGGATGAAGCTCGAACCCGTTTCCAAACGGGCCAGGTATCCCCTCACGGAGATTCTGGACCGAGGGGATTCTCCAACGGAGGCCTTTCCGGTGGCCGAGGCCATAGTTGGAGCTTTGGCAGCGCCCTGCTTCCTGTCCTGCGCCTTCGGCCAGGATGGCCAGGAAGTATGCGGTCCCTACCGGTTCCCTGTCCGGTTTTGAGCACACCTCTGCTGAGGGGTTGGTTACCGACAGCGTTTATCGCAGCGCCCGGCAACGCCAGGGATGTGGACAAACCTCCCGACAAGGAATCCAGAAATTGGATTATGCCGAGGCGAAAAGTCTATGCTCGTCCTCTCTCGGCCTTCGTCAGGCCAGTTCGGCCGTCCTCATGGCACATTTTTCTCATGCCTGTTGGGCTCCTGGATGAGGTCATCCTCATCTTCCCGCGGATCTGCAGACTACGGTCAAGCAGGTGCGGGACCAGGGCAGGGCAGTGGCCAAACAGCAGCTCCAGACTGCTTTAGATATTGGGGACTCATGTGCCAGGTCGGTGGCGGCCGCAGTGGCTATGCGTCGGCGGGCTTGGCTGAGGATATCCACCTTTACTTCGGATACCCAGCACAAGTTGGCGGATGTTCCTTTTTTGGGGACTGACCTCTTCGGCCCTGGGGTGGAAGGTCACCTGCAGAGGATCGAGAAGTCCAATGCTACCTTGGACTCGGTCTCTTCCGCTCAGAAGGACAAAGGCCGCAAACCACAGCCTAAGCCCTTTCGTCCTTCTGTGCCCCCGGCGCGCCCAGCCCAGCAACGTCAGGGCCAGCAGGCTCGGCCTTGGCATCCCAAACCCAAGCCGCCGGCTTCCTCTAACAGGAGGCAGGGAGGAAAGGCCCAGGAGGTCCCTCGGCCGGTCCCTCCTCCAAGCCTGCCCAGTGACAGGCTGAGGGGTGTCGCCCCCATCCCTGTCACCTTACCCCTGGTTCCCCCTGTGGGGGGACGGCTCCGACACTTCCTTTCCGCCTGGTCCGCTGTTACCACGGACAGGTGGGTACTGCAGTGGTGGGAAAGGCCTGCCCTCTGGAATTCAGCCAGGCCCCACCCTTCAGAGCCGTCGCACCTCGGGGGCCTCGGTCCGTAGCCTCACTGTTGGCCTGCGCGACGACATCGCTCTCCTCCTCCAAAGGAGGTGATCGAGTGGTAGCGGGACCCCTCAGACCCAGGGTTTGTGTCCAGGTACTTCCTGGTTCCGAACGGACGGGGCTGGCGCCATTCTCACCTACACGACCTAAACAAGTTCCTAAGGTCTCCAACCTTCAGGATGGTCACTCTGGCTCAGATAATACCATCCTTGAACGCGGCGTGGTTCTGCTTCTCTGGACTTGCAGGACGTGCTTTTTCACGTCCCTATCTGTCCGTCTCACCAGAGATTCCTTCGCCTCGAGCGGAAGGATCCCTTTCGAGTTCGAGCCATGCCCTTCGGCTTGTCTCCAGCTCCCAGGGTCTTCACCAAATGCATGGCAGTGGTGACAGCATTCCCCGTGGCGCCCGAGGGTCCGGGTGTACCCTTACCTGGACGACTGGCTGATAGCAGCTCCCCTCCAGGCAGGAGGTGGAGTGGTCCAGAGATCTGGCCCTCCAGGTCTGCTCTCAACTGGGCCTCCTTATCAAGCGAGGCCAAGTCGAGACTCGAGCGAAGCAGGTGATTCTGTTCATCGGGCGCAGCTCGACTCTCTTGAGCCAGGCGGCGGCCGGCGGACAGGGCTGAGGTTCTTTCCTCCTTTGCCCAATCATTTCTGGTTGGGCAATTGCGCCCTGCCGGGACTTCCTGTGCCTCCTGGGTCTCATGGCGGCCTGCACCAGCAGTCCGTTGGGCCCGCTGGAACATCGTCCTTCAATGGGGACTGGCCAGTCAGTGGTCATAGCGCTGCGATCCTTTGGACCAGCTTGTGTCGGTGACACAGGGGATGTAGGCAGCTCTCCAGTGGTGGATCGTTCCAGGTCATTTGCAGGAGGGCATCCTGTTCGTCCGCCTGAGCCGACCGTCTCTCTATCGACCGATGCCTCTCTGATGGGTTGGGGTGCCCATCTGGGGAACACTGGCTCACGCCTCTGGTCCCCGGAGTCCCGATGCACATCAACCTGCTGGAGCTCCGGCGGTCCGCCTAGCTCTCACCGCTTTTGCTCCTTCCTCCGGGGTCAAGTGGTCCGAGTCCAGGCGGACAACACCACGACCATGCTATCTAAACCGCCAGGCGGGGCCCAGCTCCATGCTTCTATGCAAGGCTCTCACATTTGGTCACTGCGTGCAGCCTGAGGCAGATCTCCCTAGCCATTCATGTGGCGGAGCCTCCAACACCCTGGCCGATGCCCTAAGCCGGATAGGGGCTGCATCCCAGTGGTCTCTCCTGCCGGGTTAGTACAGCATCTGTTCTCCCATTGGGGCACACCTCAGGTGGACCTGTTTGCCTCCAGGAGAGCGAGCTGAGGCTGTTCCATGCCCGCCCCCCTCAGCAGGGCTCGCTGCAGGGGGATGCCTTCTCGAGGCAGTGGACCCCGGGCCTCTTCTACGCCTTTCCCCCATTTCCCTTGATCCACAAGGTGCTTCTCAAGGCGAGGAGGTACAAGGCGCAGGTGATTCTGATAGCCCCAGACTGGCCTCGCCAGTTCTGGTACCAGATCTCCTCAGTCTCAGCTCCAGGACTCTGCAGCTTCCAGCCTCGGACCTGCTCTCAGTCAATCAGGGAAGGCTGCCCATCCGGACCTTCAATCCCTGCACCTGACGGCCTGGTTCCTGAGCGGCTAGAGTTCCAGGCCTTGGGTCTTTCCGACGAGGTCCTCAATGTAGTTGAGGCGTCCCGTAAGGAGTCGACCAGAAAATGCTATGCCTTCAAATGGAGAAGGTTTTCCATTTGGTGTCAGGGCAAGGGCTTGGACCCTTCCTCCTGTTCCTTGGCAAGCATCTTGGACTATTTATGGTCCCTTTCTAATCAAGGGCTTAGGTCGACGACCCTAAGGGTGCACCTGGCAGCCATCTCTGCTTACCGGGCGCGGGCCGGGAAGCAGTCGGTGGCGCAGGAGAAGGTGGTCTGGCGCTTTTTCAAAGGCCTTGATCACATTTCCCCTCCGGTGCGGAGAACCTCCACCTCCGTGGGATCTACTGCTGGTACTGGCAAAGCTCATGGGCAAGCCATTCAGAACCTATGCACAGGTGTGCTCTCTCACCTGTCGTGGAAGACCGCCTTCTTGGTGGCTATCCGTCAGCCAGAAGGATGGGAGAGCTCCAGGCTTTCCATCGAGTCTCCTTACCTGGTCTTCCACAGGACAGGTTGTCCTCGCCCACCGAAATTCCCTTCCGAGGTGGTGTCGGGTTTCACCTTAACCAGGTGTTGACTCTGCGGTGTTCTACCCCAATCACACCTCGGAGGCCGAATATAGGCTCCATATTCTGGACCCTAGAAGGGCGCTCGCCTATTACAAAGAGCGCACGGCTGAGAATTCGGGAGAGGTTCGCCAGCTGTTTGTCACCTACGCTGAAGCCGCATCTGGCAGACCTGCAGCCAAGCGGACGATAAGCAGATGGGTCACCTCCTGCATAGATCTCTGCTATAAGTTGGCGGGCATGGAGCCTCCCAGAGGGATAAGAGCTCATTCTACCCGCCATACTGCTGCAATGGTGGCTGCTTCCAGGGACGTCCCTATCCAGAAATCTGCAGGGCTGCTACCTGGAAGTCAGCACACACCATCATTACCCATTACCACATCGACCTTGAGTCACGCCGGGATGCTGGTTTTGGGCCTCGGTTCTCCAGTCTCTCTTTCCCAAGTAAGTATTGGGGTGTGGTGCCCTCCTCCTCCCGGAGAACTGCTAGGGTCTGCCAATAAGTGTGGATGAACAACATATCCATGTCCCTAGAAATACAGGTTACTCACCTGTAACAGGAGTTCTAGGAATGGTATATTGTTCATCCTATTCTAAAACCTCCCGGCCGGCACAGCACAACCTGAGCTTCCAAGCGGGCCAGATCTGGCGTCATGGGCGCGGAGCGAGTTATACCACCCGGTGGGTGGGAGGAGCCTGCTTGAAGACCTTCCGCAAGATTTAAAGCGCAAGGATACCTGCCAATAAGTGTGGATGAACAACATATACCATTCCTAGAACTCCTGTTACAGGTGAGTAACCTGTATATCCTGCCCCCCCCTTTCCTCAAGGGTATACATATTTAGCTACGTTAGTCTCTCTCTCTCTTTGTATTGCTTCTGGTGCAGACTCTGTACCATTTTAGTAGTCCTCCTCTGGACTGCCTCCATCCTGTGTATGTCCTTGTGGAGATGGGGTCTGCAGAACCGGACGCAGTACTCCAGATGGGGTCTCACCAACTGTCTGTACAGAAGGATAGCAACTTCCTGTTTTCTACCGGAGATGCCTCTCCCTATGCACCCCAGTATCCCCCCAGCCCTCCTTACTACCTTTTTTTTTTTCAAGTTCAAGTTTATTACAGGAATTGCTCCATTGAGCAGGCTCATTCGTAAGGAGGTCTTGGAGATTTCAAACAGTACAATGACGTACATGATCTTATACAAAACAGATTTGGATAGCATGAGTAAACAGCAATGGCAATGACGAGGTACAATGTGGACTGTTGCAAATAACTAATACCCTACACACAAAAAACTAACTGCACTAATGTGCACGTAGATGATGCACATAGAGTGAGACACATCTTCACTGGGGGTAGAAGGAAAAGGGAAAAAAGTGAAAACGTGCTGTAGATAACATCGCAGAGGAGGTGGTAGGTTCAGAGGGACAGGAATATTGTGCACTGAGATGGGTGTACAGGGAGGGGTCTAGGGAGGGTGGTGACTGGGGTAGGAGGGGTAGGGAGGCGGAGGTGGGGAAGGGAGGTGGTAGATTCTGCAGGACAGGAATATTGTGCACAGAGATGGGAGTACAGGGATGGAGTCTAGGGAGGGAGGTGACTGGGGCAGGGAGAGGGGTAGGGAGACAGGGAGGTGGAGGAATGGAAGAAGTGCTAGGAGGCAGAATGGGTAAAGGGGATTGGGGTAGGAATATAGGGTAGGGAGGAGGGGTAGGGGAGACAGGGAGGTGGAGGAAGGAAGAAGTGCTAGGAGGCAGAATGGATAAAGGGGTTGGATAGGAATAAAGGGATGGGTGACTACCCCAGTCCCTTTCCATTTTGTTGTTGTTAGTACCTCCCCCACACTGTGTACTCTTCCCCGGGCTTTTATTTCCCAGGTGCATTATTTTGCACTTCTTTGCATTGAATCTAAGTTGCCATAATTACTTTTGACCATTTCTTCAACTTTGCCAAGTTCCTTCTCATCCTGTCCACCCCCTGTATCAACCCTGTTGCAGATCTTTGTGTTGTCTGCAAAGAGGCATACTTTCCCTTCCAGTCCCTCTGCAATGCCACCTATAAAGACATTAAAGAGAACCTGTCCCAGTACCGAATCCTGTGGTACCCCACTAGTAACCCCCCTGTCTTTGGAGTGGACTCCATTTACTATTACCCTCTGCGTCCTGTTGCCCAGCCAATGTTTTACCCAGGCTGCAAACCTGGGACCCACTCCCAGGCTGGCTACCTTGTTTATTAATCTTTTGTGTGGGACTGTGTCAGATGCCTTGCTAAAGTCAGGGTAGGCCATGTCCACAGCCCCTCCCTGGTCTACTACTTTGGTCATCCAGTCAAACAAATCAACTAGACTCGTCTGACATGATCTTCCCATTGTGAATCCATGCTGCCTTGGGTCCTGTGCCCCACTGGCCTCTAGGTACTCAACAATTCTTTCCTTCAGAAGGGATTCCATAATTTTCCCTAGCACTGAGGTCAAACTAACTGGTCTGTAGTTTCCTGCCTCTGTCTTACTCCCACTTTTGTGAAGGGAAATCACATGTGCCCTCCTCCAGTCCTCAAGTACCACACCATCCTCCTATGATTTGTTAAAAAGGATAGTCAGTGGTGTCACTAGTTCGCCCCTTAATTCTTTTAGAATTCTGGGGTGAATCTCATCAGATCCCATTGCTTTGTCACCTTCAGTTTTAGGAGTTCTTTTCAGGACCCTTTCTTCTGTGACTGGACTGGTATCGACCCCCTACCCAGAGTGCTTCTACTGTTTGGTTTAGGTACCTCCCCCTCCTCTTCTTTTGTGATTACTGAGCAGAAGTATTCATTCAGTATCCCTGCTTTTTCACTGTCAACCTCTGCCCAGCCCCCCTTCCCTTTATTAAGCCTCACTATACCTCCCTTGGTCTTTCTTCGCTCCCTAATGTACCTATAAAAGGTTTTATCCCCCTTCTTAACTGAGTTGGCTCTCTTTTCCTCAGTTTGGGCCTTTGCTATTCTGACTGCCTACCCTGCTTCCTTCTGCTTTAACTGGTACAGTTCTCTGTCCTGCTCCTTCTGTGTTTCCTTATACTTCCTGAATGCTACCTTTTCTCCCTAACCTTCCCCGCCACCTCTTTTGAGAACCATAGTGTTTTTTTCCTTCGTTTTGTTTTGTTGATTTGCGTCACACAAAGGCTTGTTGCCTCTGTGATGGCTGTTCTGATTTTTTCCCATTGTTCCTTCACCTCTCCTTCTTGCCCATTTGCTAGTGCTTTTCTGAGGCACTCTCCCATTTTCCTGAAGTCTGCCCTCCTAAAGTCCAGTACCCTTGCTTTTGTATGGCTTAACTCTACGACTGTGTTTAACGTGAACTACACTGTTTGGTGGTCGCTTGTTCCCAGATGGCTGCCCATTTCTAAATCCAAGATCCTCTCTCTATCCCCGTTTGAGAGTACCAGATCTAAGATTGTTACCTCCCGAGTGGGTTCCAACACTAGCTTTCTGAGGCATGCCCCCTGTAGGGCATCGAGAATGACCCTGCTCTTGGATGTGGCTGCAGCAAAGGTGCTCCAGTTACCATCTGGCACATTCAGGTCCCCCATCAACAACATCACCTTTTTCTGCCATTCCAAGGATGCCTTCTATCATTTCATGATATAATATCATAGTGAGGCTGCACCTGGAGTACGGCCTTCAGTTCTTGAGGCCACATCTTCGCAAGGATATAGATGCACTGGAGAGGGTTCAGAGAAGGGCAACCAAGATGGTGCAGGGTATGCAGGGAAAGACATATGAGCAGAGGTGTAAGGAGCTAGATATGTACACGCTGGAGACAAGGAGGGAAAAGGGAGACATGATTGAAATTTTTAAATATGTAAAAGGACTCAATAAAGTGGGAGAAGAGAGTTTACTTAAGAGGAAGGAGTGGGCCAGAACTAGAGGGCACAGCCTCAGACTGCAAGGAAAAAGATACAGGGGCAATGTGAGAGGGCATTTCTTCATGGAGAGGGTGGTGGAGTCCTGGAACAGACTACCAGATGGAGTGGAGGTGGCTAGATCGGTGGAAGAATTCAAGAGGCATAGGACAAGCATAGGGAGCCGAGTATCGGGGAGGCGGGGCTGGCAGGGAGGGAGGTGTAGGGGAAAGGGCAGACTAGATGGGTCGGTATGTTCCTTTTCTGCCATCTAGCTTCTTTGATATGATTCTTTGATTCTGTGATTTCCTTGTCCATTGCCTCCCCCCGAGATGGGGGTCTGTATACAACCCCATGTGGATTGTGGTGCTATTTTCTGTCTCCAGGGTGACCCACAGTGCCTCCTCTCCACCCCGTTTGCCCTTTAGTTCCATTGCTTTGATTCCTTCCCTTACTTAGAGAGCTCCTCCTCCTCTTTTATTCCCCCTGTCCCTCCTGTAGATTGTGCACCATGGTATGTTGACATCCCAGTCATGGTTCTCTGTGTACCATGTTTCTGTGACTGATACGATATCCTGGTGTCCCTCTTCCATCAAGGCCACTAGTTCAAGGAGGTTGTTACCCAGACTACAGGCACTGGTACTCATCATAGTATATTTTTAATTGCTTAGATATTAAAAAAAGCTGCCATAACTAATTTTGCAAGTAATGACAGGTCATTACTTGTCGCTGCCACTCACAGTTTTTAAAAATCTCTTCTGCTGAGGTTACTTTTGACTGGATATACTGGATTCATACAGTGGATGTACTGTATATGAATTGTGCTGCTTCATGTTTCTGATGGTCAACAGCATAGAACCACACCAAAATATTTAATTTCCTCATTGTGGGCATTGGCAAAGGTACGGTAGCTCTTAAAGACTTAAAATCCTGTATTTCCTTCAGGAATAACAGAAAATGAAAATGTTATACTGATGTTTTTGCTCCAAAATAGTATTTCTTAATAAAACATCTACATAGTGACTAACAAATACTGCTGCTTTAAATAACAAGTGCAGAAATGTAATAATTTGTATGTATTTATTTAAAATGTTTGGCCAGGAAGGCAAGATGATCTGAATCTGCTAATTTCCAGGTGAATTGGGGGGGGGGGCTGTTGTGAGATTTGATACATAAAAAGTAGTAAATGACAAGGTTCTTATACAGTATATGGTAAACAAGTCATTCGGTACAGAGGGTTAATAAAAAATAAATATTCACAGTATCTTACAATATATGCAAGTAAAGAATTTAAGTAACAAACTGTAACTAAGGGCTCACTGACTCAGGTTATTAAAACGGTGCACTGACTTGTATGGGGGTTGGGTTGGGGGGATCAAAAGGTGAGATAAGAGGAAGTTGCAGAAATGATGCAGGTACAGGTGGATCAAACAGGGAGAGGAGGAGGCGGAGGAGGAAAGCAAACAGAGCAAGAAAGCTGGGGAACATATATACGAGGGGAGGAGTATATGTTGGGGGTAGAAGCCAATGCAGATATGAGCAACACGTTCACAGAGAAGAGATTTTATGGCAGAGGGTGAGGAGGAACAGAAGGGAGTGGGTACAGAACTGAGGAAACCTGAAAGAGGAAGTATCCAGCCTGGCAGAGGTCTTGGGACAGAGTAGAGTGAAGGAATGAGGGTCAGAATTCCTCATCGGGTAGGAGGAAGAGAAAGGAATGTTGCGGAGCACCTTGAGATAGCAGGAAAGGAAGCCAAGGCTGTACTTATAGATAAGGGAGATGCTGTGAGAGAGACAGCTGTCCTCAAGTGGGGGGCAGGGAGGAGAGGGAACTCTAATGCGTGCTGGAGGAGGGGTGTAGTTTGAAGTAAGGCAATGCAAAATAAGAGGGGATCCAGTCTGACCAGGTTGGTTTGGGACATGACATATACATCTCCATAGTCAAATGGTGGTAGGAACATTTTCATTGTAATCTCACGACACACTGGAAGGGGAAAGGCAAGATTTTTCTAATAGAATACTTTGAGTTATAGGAGGTGCATTTTGTGGATGGTGTCAACATGGCAGGTGAAATCGAGGTGTCTATCCAGCAAGGCTGTCGGGTATTTAACAGGTGGAACCTTTTCCATGGGCTTGCCATCCAAGGTCTAGAAAACCAGAGAGAACTGGAGCTTAAACGGTCATTTGTCAAAGGCTATAGATATCTTTTGTTTTGGCAATTGGGATTAAGTTGTTTGGCTGAGTTGAAATGGTAGAGACGAGTTGAATAATTCTACTGTTTTTAACTTGAGCCTTGAGAAATGTTTTATGTATTCAAGATATGCTGTCATCTCCAATGGAAACATGCAGAACATTAAGAGCTGGTTGTGCCATCCTGCATGCAGCAGGAGGGTCCCATACAGAGAAAATTGGTGCCTGCTTTTGGCATTTTAAGGAAAATGTTTCTCCACTGATTTAACGGTAGGCCTCCCCCCTCCCCATGCAGGACAGAATAGTGAGGAACTAGTGGAGGGGGAGAAGAGGGGAAGGAAGGACTTGGGGTGAGGAGGGGGATGGGATGGGGTAAAGGAGGACCTGAGTCATAGTGTAGGGTGGCGTCTCTGAACACCAGAGGCCTAGAAAACAAAATGGCTAAGATGCAGGCGCTGATGGCCAACAGAGAGGTGGACATAGTGGCCATTACAGAGGAATGGGCCACATCGAACCGTGACTAGGGCCTTGCAATCCCTGGGTCTAAACTGTATAGGAGGGATAAGGAAATAGGAACAGGGGAGTGGCTCTGTGCTTGAAGGAGGGCACAACTTGTACCAGAGAAGAAGGGGCAGAGAGAAAGGTAGAAGCATTATGGGAGCAAGTACAGTCCACTAAGGGGCAGAAAATAAGGCTGGGGGTGGCTTACAGACCACCTTCACAGGATAAGAAGCTAGCCAAGGTACTGTGGTCCCAAATCACAGAAGTGTCAGGCAAGGGGAAGGTAGTAGTAATGGGGGACTTAAATCTGCCTGGGGTGGACTGGACAATCGTGGCTACCTCAAGCACCAGGGAGTAAGTAGTGCTGGATGGATTCCAGAGTGAATTTTCTGACACAGGTTTCATGGGACCCACTAGGGAGAGGGCATGCTGGACCTGGTCCTGTCCAACTGTGAGCATGTCCATGATGTAAAGGTGGAAGCACCACTTGCAGGAAGTGACTACCATGTGGTGTGATTCCACCTGGAAATGGGCAGGGGGATGGTCAGGTGCAAGACGAGGGTTTTGGACTTAAGGAAGGCTGACTTTAAGAAGATGTGAGAAATTCTGGTAGGACACCTTGCTGGGTTCAGAAAAGAGATGGATGTAGAATGGAAATGGGCCATAATTAGGGAGGGGCTGATGGAGGCCACCAGTGAGTATGCCAAAATCAAAAGCAAGAAAACTTAGGCCAAAAAGCTCAGCTGGTTCAGAAAGGATGTGGCAGGTGCAATAAGAGAAAAGAAGGCAGTCTTCCAGACGTGTAAACATACTCAGGAGGAGGAGGAGGATAGGGAGACCTGCTGTGCTAAATCCAGGATGGCGAGCAGAGTGGTTAGAAAGGAAAAGGCTACAAAGAAGGTACAGCTGGCACAGGGAGTTAAATCTAGTGAGAAGGCCTTCCTCAAATATAAGGGAGAAGAGGAATGTTAAAGAGGAGATTGTCAGATTTAAGAAGGAGGGGACTGGGCAGAAGGAAGTGGAGAAAAAGTGGAGGTGCTTAACAAGCACTTTTGCTCCATCTTCACTAGAGATAAAGGTTTGACCAGTGCCACAAGGAAGCAGGGAGATGAGGATGGGGAAGAGGGGAGTCATGGATGGCATAATAGAGGTAGATGGGATGCATAAGGGTCTAAAGACCCTGAAGGTGGACAAGTCCCCAGGACTGGGCTGCATACATCCAAGTGTCCTAAAGGAACTTGCGGAGGTGCTGGCTGGCTCCCTGGCAGACCTGTTTAACACCTCTCTGGAGTCCAAGACTGTGCCTCAGAACTGGAGAACTGCACATGTGGTGCCTCTCCATAAAAGTGATCCAAGGGATGAACCAGGGAATTACAGGCCTGTCAGTCTGACCTCAATAGTGGGGAAACTAATGGAGACTATCCTGAAGGAAAGAATGGTGAGCTTTCTCGAGGAAAACAGGCTGCAAGATGAGAGGCAGCATGGGTTTGTGTCAGAAGGTCCTGCCAGACTAATGTCATTGATTTTTTTGACTGGATGGCCAGAACAGTGGACTGGACCACTCAGTTGATGTCCTGTATCTGGACTTCAGCAAGGCCTTTGACTCTGTTTATTTTATTTATTTAAAATCTGGTAATGGCACACTGAGCTAAGGCTCATTTCCAGGTGCGACCTGGGGGAGAGGGGGAGGGAAGTTCAAACATAAAGAGCAACTACAAACACCCAATGTGCAAATACAAAATACATTGACGGTTGAATCAAAGCGAAAATAAGTGGGGATCCTGCACGCGACTTAGCAAGAGCAAGGAATCTAGCTTTGGAAAAAAGAGCAGTACGTGGGTTCTTATGTGGCTCCAATAAGCAAAGCATGCTAGAGTGCATAAGATTAAGTACCTCATAGATTAGAGAGCAGACTGTGGGCCAAGAGCACAGGTGTTCCTGTTAGGGGAGAAATAGTTGGGAGAGGAGGGGACAGAAGAGTTTGGGAGAGGACAGTCAGAAGGTTGAACAGGGTGAGTGACGAGTACAAAGGAGAGCAGGAGATGCCTTAGCAGGCATCTAAAGGCATGGAGAGACAAAGGGAAGAGGGGAGCAGGCTCCAGAGGGAGGGGAGACATTAGGAGAAAGCAACTTGTCCAGCACATGAGTGAGGTTGGGGAATGCCCCTGCACTTCAGTTCTCCCAGCCTTCTAAGATGCCCCCTCAAAAGGCTGGGAGAGCCAAAGCGAAGGGCAGAGAGCTGTAGTTTGTGCTATACTATTTTGTGCATTTGCTTTAAATAAATATCTTGAAATTGATTTGGCAGCCAGTGGATTCTTTGCATGACTGCCTTAATTCACTTAGTTCATTGTGCTTCACTGTTGGAGTTTCATTTTGTTTATGTAGGACTGGTTGCCCGTTTGTGTTTGCACCACACCCTGCACCATTTAGGTCATGGCAGCTACCACTGGGATTTGAACTAGAGAAGGAAAAGGACCTGGGGGTAATCATCACAACTGACCTAAAGGACTCGGCACACTGCAGGATAACAGCAGCAAAAGCAAATCGGATGTTGAGCTGTATAGCCAGGGGGATTACCAGCAGGAATGTGGAGGTCATACTGCCACTGCAAGGCAGGTCACTAGTAAGGCTGCACCTTGAATACGGTGTGCAGTATTGCCGTTATCTAAAGAAGGATGTTGACTTGCTGGAAACAGTCCAGAGAAGGGCAAACAAAATGATTCAGGGCCCACAGGGCAACACCTATGAAGAGAGGCTTAAGTGGCTCAACATGTACTCCCCTGGGGACAGAAAGGAGAGGGGAATATTCAGATACCTTAAAGGTATTAACATGGTGAGTAAGGAGGGCCTCTTCAGTTGTAGTGGGAACAAGTCCACAGAGGGGCATAGTCTAAAGCTGGTACAGGGAAAAGTCACGAGAGAGAGGAGGAGGCACCCTTTCACCAAGAGAGTGGTGGCCAAGTGAAATGAATTGCCATAAAAGGTAGTCACCCTGAAAATGGTTGGAAGCTTCAGGAAAGGATGGGATGGAATGAAGGGGAAAGTTGCTGGTGGAGGAGGGGGAACGTGAGGAAGGTCAGAGGAGATTTAGGAAGGGGGCAGGCTCATCTGTAGACACAGTGGGGACCTGCATACTCGAGCTGACTAGACAGACTGTAAGGCCTTCATTTGCTGGCACATTCATATGTTCGTTTATATATACACAAAAAAAAAATCAGACTCACAATCTTGAATGGAGATATCTAAAAGGAAATTTTGCAGGGATATAAGAGGACATGTGTCCAAGTTGCTTGATTTAACTAGAGTGTAAGAACTGAGCAAGTGGAAAATGAGAATTAAGAGAAACTTAAAATAAAAGCACTATATATAGTTTTATTTAGCATGTTTAATACACAGTCGTATCACAAAAAAGGTGTACAACTAGGAGATATACACGTATATTGTAAATAACTGCAGACCAGATAACAACAGCAAACGACAGTAGCAGTAAGAGCAGAGGTGTAAGTGATTTTGGCAAAATTCATCAAACGGTAAGCTACTTGACGACACTTGAGGTACAGTAGCCATGGAAGAGGCGAGTTTTGCTAGCACATTAGTTATAATTCAAGATGCAAGACACTTGCATAATCAGCAGTCATAGATAAGGGCAAAGACGTAGGTTAGTATGGATTGGAATTGAGAATGGAAGGAGGTGAGAAGTCAAATAGGGAAGATTCTTCCATACAACTGCATAAGATTAGCCAAAAGATATACTGTCAACAATAGCAGTGGACCTGGGCACAGTCACCAGGAGTGTGTATAGTGTATTACTGGTTAGGCATAGAACTTGCATAAAATAGAGACAGTTTACTAGGTATAACAACACGGATTCCCCACGTCACATATCCTTGATGTATACTGCATTCATCTTTATGTGCATATAAAGGTGACAGTTCATTACTCTCAGTGTATTTCCAGTCATTAAGCATAGCTTCGTAAACTTGAGCTGGTGTGGGGTCCCTTCTGGTTTCCTGTTTGATTAGTTTACTTGTTACTGGAAGGCACTCTGGAATAAATTGACAAATTCAATAGATTCTGTCTCTGTTGTCCAGTGGGCTTCTGCTGGTACCAGCAGTCGTGACAGCCCATCTGCATTTGAGTGTGCTGCTGTCTGTTTAAATTCAATGTCATAATCGTGACCAGCTAAAAAGAGAACCCAACGCTGTATGCATGCTGCAGTTGTCACAGATATCCCTTTTCGTGGATGAAAAAGTATGACCGGGGTTGGTGATCAGTGAATTTTCTTCCATATAAGTACTGGTTGAATTTCTTCATGCCCCATACCAGACTTAAGGCCTCTTTGTCTATTTGTGCATAGTTACATTCCGCCGCTGTCAACAATCTGGAGGCAGATGTGGTGGGTCTGTCACTTCAGTCCGGCATGACATGAGATATAACTGCCCCAATTCCATATGATGATGCGTCACATGCTAATTTGATAGGCAGGGATGAGTTAAAGTGTGTAAGCATATTGTCTGAAGTAACCAATTTCTTTGCTTCCTGAAAAGCTTCTTCACACTCATGTGACCATGCCCATTTTTGACCAGTTTGTAGTAAAAAGTTCAACAAGTGTAATACAATTGCTAGATTGGGGGTAACCCGTGAGGTGGGCTCATGAGGAAGGGCGCCATCCATTACGTCGACTCTTTCCCAGTGCTATCCCTCACAGTGATGGGAGGGTTGGGCGATCGGATGAAGCTGTGGGCAGATTGGGTGACAGGATGTCGCTATGCGTCTGTGAGCAGGGGTGCGAGCAAGCACGGTGGCGTGGGCTGGGAGGGGTGGAGAGGCTGTGGGGTGGTGCTACGGTGGCTGGCCGAGGCTGCGTCGATGGCGTCCCGGGGGAGTAGCGTGAGTGGATGAGGCGGAGAGGTACTGTATTTCAGGTCCGGCGCTGGTGCAATTGTATTGCCTTGCCTGAACCTTTTTTTTCCTGCTTTCACCCCGACATGCACCCACTGGAGTTGAGAATCCTTAAGTAGGGAGGTGCGGGGGGCGAACCAGTAAAATAGTGTCTTGGCGCCATTGTCCTGAGACGCCGTGGTTGTCAGAGTGCCAAAAATGTTCTTGCCACTCTGACTGAGTGATAACAGTAATCGCCTTTAGGCATTCGCCGTTCTCACATAGACCCTAGATTGGGTACAAATCGACCATAATAGTTAAATCCCAGGAATGATCTGAGTTGCGACGTGTCCTGTGGCCTTGGAGTTGCCAACACTGCTTGAATCTTTTCTGGGGATTTGTGTAGGCCTTGTGCATCAATAATGTGCCCGCAGTAAGCTGTTGAGTCCTTGAACATTCACATTTTGCATGATTAGCTCATGGCCCATATTCCTCTAGGCATTCCAGTACCATTTTCAGGGTTTCCAGGTGTTCTGTATCACTTGCTCCTGTCACAATAATGTCATCCAAATAGCACTGTGTTCATGGAATACCTTGCAACACTTGGTCCATTGCCCGTCGCCATATAGCTGGGGCAGAGGCAACACCAGATACTAGCCTGTTGTACTGGTACAAACCTTTCGTTATATTGATCATGAAGTATGCCTTGGAGCTTTTCTCGACCTCCATCTCTAGGTAGGCTTGTGACAGATCAATTTTGCTGAACTGCTGTCCTCCTGCTAACATGGCAAAGATGTCTTCGATCCGTGGCAGGGGGTATTTTTCAACTTTTAGTACTGGATTTATTGTGACTTTAAAATCTCCACACACTCTCACAGCACCACATTTCTTTACAATAGGAATGATGGGGGTTCCCCAGTCACTCCAGCTCACTTTTGAATGTATGCCCTCTCTCTCCAGGTGTTCCAACTCTGCATCTACCTTTGGGCAAATACTGTAAGAGACAGGTTGGCTTTGTGGAACTTGGGTGGTGCATTCTCGACTAAGGTTATTTTAGCCTTCATGTGTTTTAAGGTTCCTATGCCGTCTTTGAACACCTCCAATGCCTGATTTAGTATACTTTCCAGCTGCTGTTCGACTGTACCACTGGAGCCCAGTATGATTGATTGCAACATTTTAATATATTTCCAGTCCAGAGGAATCTTGTATAGCCATTCACGGCCCCACAAGGCCGTGCCGCTCTTCTCAACAACATAGAAGTCCAACAAACATCACTTATTGTTGAACTCCATATTCGCTTGCAGCAGTCCCAAGGGCACTATCTTTTCTCCAGTATACATTTTTAATAGCCTGGACTTTTTCCTTAGTCTGATATTTTTACATTTTTTTTCATACTCTGCACGAGAAATGATGGGCACTGCAGACCCTGTATCCAGTTCCATCTTAAGTGTTTTTCCCGCCACCTGGAGTGTCACCCATATTGCCGCCCTGTCCTTGTTGCTCACACTATATATTTCCAGGCTGGCCACTGTACTCTCACAGTCTGTATCACTACTGTCTCTGCCCACAGAAAGTACATCAGTATTCTTTTTTCTATGTCCTGACTTGCTCTTTTCTCTATCCCCCTTGGTGTGGCAAACCATGTAGGTATGTCCCTTTTTATTATAGCTTCTACAGTATACATCTTTAAACCAGCACTCAGAATGGGTGTGGGATCCCGTTCCACACCAATAACATGGGTCTATCTGCTCAGTAGGCCACTTCTTGGCTTGTGATGTCAATATTTTATGCATTCCTGTTTCAGATTTAGCTCTGTTTTGCAATTCAGCTGCATGCCTTGCTGCTGTCTCCATTGTGACCCCAATTTCAACAGTGTGTTTGAAAGTGAGAGTCTCCTCAGTTAACAGCAGAGGTGTTGCTAGGGCTGGGCCTCTGGGGCTGGAGCACCGAATGTTTTGTCTTGAGCCCCGAACATTTTTGTCCCATTTAAAAAAAAAATATATATATTGCAGATTGCATTTGCATTGCAAAGCAATGCAGCCCCAGCCCGCCTGCCACACACCACACAGAATATGAAATGCTCACTGAGCTCGTTTCGGCCCTGTCATCACCATGGCAACCATCACAGCTCCTTTCAGACTGTTTTCTGATTGGTGAGGAGTCTGTGGTTGCCCTAGTGATGGTGCATGCCACATGGAACTGATGGCAATCATGGCAGACTAATAGGGAGAGCAGGAGCGAGGGAGTACGGTTTGGGACTCAGGATCAGTTTGGGAGCCTAAATGCTCACTCAGCTGCAGTGTGCCACAATGCCAACACAACTCAATTTAATCGGTCGCTCGCCGGTCCGGTCGGTCCATCGGTTGTCGGGTTGGGAAGGGGTCACGGTAACAGGGGACGGAGCCGAGAGCCCGGGACACTCACTCACTCACTCAGGACACAGACAGGAGGAGGAAAATTACAACAGTGTCCGGGAGGGGCAACAGACTGTCAGTGGGGACTTCTTGGATGGAGTCTTAAGTTGTTGTTGCCTGCACTTGGGAGGGACTTTGGAGCAGACTGTGGAGAGCCGAGGGGCCCAACTGCAGCTGCTGCTGCTGGAGAGAATGAGCAGACTAGAGCCGGGAGGAGATGAGAATGAGACTGGGGAGACAACAAGAAAGACAGAATTTCATTGGATGGATGCCTGTGTGAGGTGGGTGAGTCAACTCAAGAGACAGTCATCATCATCAACATCATGACATAAATAATAATAATGGTGGGGTGCGGTGGACTACTGGAGGGACTGGTCGGGTGGTGGCCAATGGTGGCAAAAACAAAGTCAAACTGTGACTGCTGCACTGCATACTCTGCAGCATTTATTTGCCACGGCCCGCAGGGCAGGGGCCCTTAAGGGGAGCAGACTGACTGAGCCAGCAGCAGTGCACTCACTGACTGCACTCACACACTACTAGTCTGCACTCTATATGCACGCAGCTGAGCTGCTGGATGCGCTTCTTCTGCTCTGCTTGACTTGCTGCTTGCTGGCTGGCCCAGCAATGAGCAGCAGCCAGCTGCCATCACTGACTGTGTCACATGACAGTCACTCTTCTGGACCACCTATGTGCATTGTGGGATACCTAGTTTGTAGTTTATGCTACTTGATAGTCATGTGGCTGTCAAGTAGCATAAACTACAGTGTATCATCACAGCAATAGAGCCTTGTGAGTGGCCAGTGAGTATCATGTAGGGTGTGGCCTTTATTCAGTCAGAGACAGACGAGAGAAAGAAAGAGAGAGAGAGACAGAGAGAGAGAGAGAGTGAGCAAAAGCACTGCATGTTCAGTCAGTGCACAATTCATCTCCTCTCTCTGTGTTTGTGGATTTTGAAAAGAGAATACGACTTCTATATTTTGGCATAAAAACAGTCATTTTCTAAATTTCAGCAATTGCTGCTGCTAACTTTGTAGTTCTTGGTCTTTTTTTGCCACTTTTGTAAGGCAAGGAAAAAAGGAAGGTCCGTTTTTCACTCTAGGCCTACTAGACCAAAGGAACATAACTCTTCTAGTCTAGTCTGTATCTTGTGTGAGTGTGACTGAGAACTACGTCAGCCTCTACAGTCATCAACTCAAGTCAGCACAATCTAGGCGGCCTGGCTGGGAGGGCAGGGGAATTTTGTTGTAAAAAAAAAAAATTGTTGTAGTTGCTGTTTAAATCTGATCCACCACATCAGTGACCCAGAGTACCTGAGGTCCTCAGGCTGAGGCTGAGATTTGTTTCTTGCCAGTACTGGCTACTGGGCTTGTGGTAGGGCTGAGAGGGCAGCAGTATGTGTCGCCGTACTGTGTTAAAAAAAAGTTGTAGTTGCAGTTTAAATCACAGCAGCCTGAGTGACAATAAACCTTAGTATGTCTGTGCCATTGCCATTGCGTAGCTGTGAGCCCTGAGGTGGCAGTGTGTGGCTCAGAGTCAGTTGTATTGCAAAGAAGTACTGTATATCAGAACTTGTTGGTTTCCACTGTTTCATAAAAATGGATATCCAACATTTCTTCAAGTCCAAAGAAAAGAATACACATGAAGAAGTGCAAGTAATTGCCGATTCAGAAAGTAATGATGATAATGTTGCACTCCCTGATTCTACTGCATCATGTACCACTGTGCATGAAGGGAACGATGAACCAAGCACAAGTGACCAGAACAGTCACAGTTATGTTGATGCTGACACTGATACAGAAGGCATAAATAAAACGAACAGTGAACTAGGAAATGCTCAAAATATCACAGACTTGGGAACACTTGACAAGGCCTATTCAGAGTAAGTTGCCTTGTTACCCACAGCGCACATTTGGAGGGAAAAAAGGTCATTCCAGTTTCACTGGTTTGAAAATTACAACTGGTTAGAATATTCTGTTACTCTGGATGCTGCTTTTTGCTATGTAGATGCTTTGGAATGAAATATGGAGCCACTCGCCCTAATAAAGATTCGTTGTTAAGCACAGGATTTAATTGGAAAAGAACACTTGACTCATTTAGAGAGAATGAAAAGACTTCATATCATGCAAACGCAAACACCTTATGGGCTGGATTTACAGACACAGAGTACTGGTGATATTGTTCACAAATTACAAGCTGCAGACATCAAAGAAGTAAATGACAGGCAATGCTATCTTGAGCGCATCATTGCTGTCACATTATTTCTGGGTAGGCAAGGACTTTCTTTCAGGGGTCACGATGAAACGCATGGTAGTTTAAATAAAGGAAATTTTCTGGAATGCTTGGATTTATTAAAACAATTTGATCCTTTTCTACAAATGTATAAGGCACCTTCAAATGGCAGTTATATTTCTCCCCAAACTCAAAATGAGGTGATTGCATGTTGCACAGACGAGGTCATTTCAAAGATAGTTGCTGAACTTAACAGCTCAGGAATGTTTGCTGTTATGGCAGATGAAGCAAGAGACAAACATAAAGAGCAGCTGGCAGTTTGCGTGAGGTATATTGTACCTGGAACTGGAAGCATTACGGAGCGTTTTATAGGATTCACAGAACTTAAATCTTTTAATGCTGACTACATTGTGGAATCACTGCTAAAATATCTCCAAGATAGTGGAATTACAGGTGCAAAATGTGTGGCACAGGCATATGATGGTGCCTCTGTTACGACTGAGTGGGGTAGTAGGGGGAGTTCAAGCTAAGTTCCACCAGCATCATCTAGAGGCTGTGTATGTGCACTGCTATGCACATGAGCTGAATCTTGTACTTTGCCATACATGCATATGTATTACTGAAGCAAGAGAATTTTTCTGCACTATGGAAACTGTGTATGAGTTTTTTAGCACTTCCCTTGTTCATCATCATGAGTTTGTCAATATGCAGTGTCAGTTAGGCTTGAATCCATCAGAGTTGGTTCAGTTGTCAGATACTCACTGGTCTTGCCAGATCCGATCAATCAAGGCCTTGATGAACTGCTATGTAGCTGTACTTCAGTGCCTTGCTACTGTTCACACTCCAAAAGCCATTGGACTGTTAGCATCCTTGCAAAAGTCAACCACAATTTACTGCCTGGTCATCTTTCAATTTCTTCTAAAGGCAACAGAAGGCATCCACAAAGTTTTACAAAGGGAAGATCTAGATCTGTCCACTGCAGTAGATTTTGTTGACTCAGTTTGTCACACTCTTGAAGAGATGCGGAGTGAGGACAGTAGCAATGAACTGTTTAAGGAAGCCGTCTGTTTCTGTAACAAGAATAATGTGCAAATACGTGACACAAACAGAAGAAAAAAACAGAATCAGATGGATGATTTTAGTGTTGAGGCATCAGTGGGAGTGCGGGACCAAACTTCTTCTCAAGTGGACTTTTGAAACAAGCTTTATTATCCATGCCTTAGCAGAATGCCTGTTGAACTAAAGCAAAGATTTTCTAGTGTTGCAGTCAAGATAATAAATGGCATCCGTGAATGCCACCCGTCGTCTGCAACATTCCTTTGCCCTGAATTTCTGGCACCTCTAGCTCATCACTATGGGACTGAACTGCAACAGGAGGAATTGTTTGTTGCAAAAAATTACCTGAAATGAAAAATGGAAGAAAAACAAATTAATACAAAGGAAGTTTATAAGGTACTAGACCCTCTTATGTTTCCAAAACTCAAGCAGTTGGTCCAGGCAGCACTCACTATTCCAGTGACAAGCTGTAGCTGTGAGCGCTCCTTTAGTGCCCTGCGAAGGGTACATACATGGTTCAGAGGTACCATGACTCAAAACAGATTACATGATCTTGCAATTCTAGCAATTGAAAAGGAAATGTGTTCTGTGTTATCATCAGATCAGGTAATTACACGATTTGCAAAGAAAAGCAACAGGCGACATCAGTTGTTATTACCAGAGAAAGAGAGAGAGAGAGAACAGCATGGAGGAGAACAACAGAATGCGCAAGAATAAAAATGATTAGGCCATATTATTTAATATTCTTTGTTGTTATTGTGTATTTCAGTGCTGTATTTTTGAATGTGGACTTTCCAGTCTGAGTCTGAGCAGAAAAATTAAAACAAAATATTTTATTAAAGGGCCCATGTGATGTGAGTATCAAATTAATGTTGTGCGCCACCTTCATGTGCCTGTGCTTCACATATTCCAATTTTGGTTAGCACCGTGGTTAGGTGACATAGGTAGGATACAGTGTTGCTGCATATAAACATTAAAGAGCAGCTGACACCTTTCCTTTGGGAACACTTTGAAAAACTTTAAAAAGCATTTTAAATTTGGACACCATTCACCTTGTATTTTGTTATCTATCTTCTATAGATTTCTTCTCTACATTACTTATTACTGAGTGCCTCTGTAGCTTGTTCCCTACTTGAATTGCATATGCTCTGTTGTGACATCACCTTCTATTGCCTTGGGAATAACAGTGATGTGACAAGCACAGTATTATGACGTCAAGTTGGGAAGAAACAATAGGAGCCGATGAACACTTAGAGAGCAGTGCGAGCAGATATCCTGTTTCTGTTTCCATGCATATGACCTCAATAATAACCAATAAGGATAAGAACTACAGAATGAATAAGTAATATATAGCTGCTTTGTGTACACATATTTTTTAAAGTTATTCTCAAGGTGTCAGTGGTTCTTTACTTCTTTAAATTCCATTTTCTTGTACTTCTCTAGGTTCCCTTAGTGCATCAAGTACTATATTTTACTCAGTCAGATCATGGACCTGTGTTGTGTGACTGTGTGGAAAATAATTTCATAAGGGTCACACTCAGGGAGGGAGGCCACTACCCAGCCCTCCTCCGTGCCCAGCATACTTCTTAAATATCAGTAGATTTAGCCCAGATCTACTGATATTTACAAAATATGCTATTGATTCCATAACTTTTAATCTGCAACATGTAGTTTTGCCTCTCAAGTGACAAGCCAACCAAAAAAGAGACACAAATAATGGAAAAGGAATGGGGGGCAAAGCTGAAGTAGCAGATAATGTGTTATTTTACATGAGAGAGCACCAGAAGTTCTACAGCTTCTGGGGGCTGCCCTGGCCTTTTGTTTGGGGCCCGGGCAGTCAATGTTTACTCATGCTGGCAACACCTCTGGTTAACAGTCCTTTTTGTATGCCTTCCTTAAGCAATCCACACACACATCTGTCTCTTAGGGCATCATTAAGTCCATCTTTGAAATTACAGTGTTCTGATAGTCTTTTTAACTCGGCTGCAAAGGAGGAGATAGATTCACCTTCAAGCCTTTCTGCTATAATCAGCAGTTTGAGTGCCACATGCTCTTGGATAATTTGCACTATTTTTTTTAAAAGTTTTATTAGCTGGTTTCTTTAGAGCAGTCAAACTGCGTACTAAACTATATGTTTTTCCTCCCATTGCACTCAATAATGCAGCCACATGTTCCTCTGGGGGAATCTCATTTACTTCAAAATACTGTTCCAGCCTCTTGATATATGTAGGCCAGTTTTCCACAGCACTATCAAAGGGCTCTAGTTTTCTGATGTAGCCTGCCATTGTACACTGTTGTGATTAATTCTGCAGTTTATCATACAGCTGCAGCAGACTCTTCCCCCTGATAGTATTCTTGAAATCCTCATCGCCAATATAGTCTATTGCTAGTTTGGCATTGAACTTGCATAAAATAGAGACAGATACTGGATTTGAAACAACACTCTGACTGTATTCTTTCACTGCAACAACAGGAAGTAAGCATAACCACAACAACATAACAGCAGATTCAGCATAGATAGCTACAGTGTATTATACTTGCTGATTCATATCAGCAGACTCATTACAGTCCATGCAATATACCACAGTGGGGATGAGGAGCTCAGTGTACCTCAGCTTTGTAGGCCCTGCAGATTGGTCAATGACATAGATGTGAAAGTCTCAGTGATCCATGACCCCCCATTTTGTTTTAGCTGCCGTTGCACCTGTGGAAAGGGAAGCAATAAAAGAAGGAAGATCAGTATAAAGGAGTGAAAGGGTGTGTGGTGAGAAGTAAGGAGACCTAAGGTCAGAAATGCAAGGATGCAGGACTATGACAAATTCTGAAAAAAACAGCAATTTTGTTGTGAATATGGAAAGCAGTTGGTAAGTCAGAAAAAGTTTTTAAGGATATGAGTAATGTGATCATGTTTACAAATGTGTGTAAGGCGTCAGATGGCCACATTTTGGCCACATTTTATTTTTTGAAGTAGAGATTTGTGGAGGTGAAAGAGGAGGGGGCTGCAGTAATCAAGGTGAGTTCAGAGCATGAAAAAGAATCCTAGCAGTGTCAGTGTCAAGGCAGTGGTGTTTGTGAGTAATATTGTGGAGACAGAAAATGCAGATTTTCAGATATGAGAAGACAAAGTGAACGTAGATCCTCAATTTCATGCAGACAATTCATTCTTGAGATTAAACATTAGGAGAGAGAAATGGAAACAGAAATGTGATGTAAGTTAGCTGAAAGCTGTTACTGTATGTTTTCTTAGAACTTACATTTTCTGAACATGAACATAAAGGAAATTAAGCTGTTAGCCAAAAGTTTATATCAAGATATTTATGTGATCGATTGATTGATTGATTGATTGACTGATTGATTGATTGAAAACTTCAGAGATTACTTTTGAGTAAAAGTGATCATTTACGATGGTTCCATGTCAAATACATAGTCACAAAAAAAAAAAACATTATGAATACAATAAGCAGTTCCAGAGGAACTGTAGTCAAATTAAGCTCAAAGCACTTAAGGCAGAACAAGTACTGTACATTCAGTTTTGAAAAAAATCAGTACAGGTCATTGCATAAAAAGTCACCGATCATGTACAAAGAGAAACCAAATAAAACTGTTTAGTGGCAACAGTGGCAGTGGACTGCAAAGGCAGATCACAACGATCTCTTAAACTGATTAAACTTGGGGAGGTCAGTAATGTATCAGGCAATTTTTTTAATCAGATAGCGGGCCTGACAGCAAATTACTGCTTGCTCAGCTGAGTACACCTGAAAGGATATAAAAAGAGTATGAGATGGGGAGGGCAGAGAAAGAATCAAAAGATATATGAAGTTGGGTGTCATCAACACAGATTCCAAACAGAAATCAGAAATGAGTTGCCTAAGAGGGAACATGCAGTAGATAAAAAAAAAAAAATAGGGTCAAGATGATTAGGTTACTTACTGGTAACCGTGGTTTTAAACACCTAGATTCAGTTCACTATCCACACTTGTGTAGTCTTCAACTGAGCATGCTCAGTCACTGGAAATAGTCTTCATGTTTGACTCATCCTAACACCCTATCATGTGTCTTCCAGCTCTGCCTCCACTGCTCTCACATCTTTTCTTCTGCTGTGAAGAAGAGGTTCCCTCCTTCACAGCACTTGCTTGTTAATTAGAATTCTGAACGTTTTCAGGCTTTTTCAACTTTATATATATTTATTTTGCTTATCCTGGCAACTCATCACGTTCACCATGACTCTCGCTCACTGCACCATTGATTGCTATGAAACAGAGAAGAAAGCCTGCTTTAAAAGCTGGGTAATTTGCAGGTTCACCATCTGTGTCATCGATGGCCATAATACCTGCGTTCACTGTCTGGGTATCATCGATGATGTGGAACATTGCCAGTGGTGTCACGCCATGCAACCACAGGCAACTAAGGATTGCAGGATGTGGGTCCACAAAGGGGGGCTGCCCTGGATGATGATGTGTACCTGCAGACCTTCAATAAAGATGTTCAGTTGTGAACCTGACAGTTGTAATGGAAGACTGAACCACAGATCCTCCTCAATCTCCATGAACATAATGAGGGATTTTGCAACTTTATGCATTTCTTTAGTCCTTTAATGAGACTTTTCCAAAATGCTACAAGAAGAATAAAAGTCAAAGCCAGTTGTGTTGCCCCTTAAGAAAGGACCTCTGGTTCCAGTGGGCTCACCCAGTTACTAAACTTCAATAAATCAATAAATAAATTTGCAGGACCCTTCATGCAGACCTCATCTGTAGGGTCCTTGTGGCTGATCACCCTCTAAGGATGTCAGGCTACCAGGGGGATGCCATTTGCCTGTTCATGGAGATTCCATCTGGGCTGTTGGAAACGTCAACATTAATGGATCAGTTGACCAGCCCATTGGGACCAGTTGGTGACAGCTCTGTCGACCAGACCCCAGGGATTGCTGTGCCAGTTCTGCATCCCAAGCCTGGGGAGAGTGGTTCAGTCAAAGAAACCCCAACCAGTCTACCACCTGCACAGCCACCTCTAATTATACCAACTCCTGCGGTTTCACTTGCAGGGTCAGTACTGGTCAGGCCACCAATGGAACAACTATTTCCAGTTGCTCCAGAAAAGGCTTGCCCTAGTAGATGGTACTTACACTTGTAATCATACCTCTTAATCACTCACATTAAAAATCATAGCACTGGCCTTTAAAAATCATAGCAAATGACCAGAATTTGTAGCACTTTCTTATTTTAAACAATAGTATGTCTACAGATAGTGGGCCCTATATAGTTAGTGATAAGGAATGTTTCTGTCAATTTAGTTCAATGATGTAATACTTGGTGTGTCCAGAAATAGCTCTAACATTATTAAGAACATCAGTAAACCTATGCGGAGCAAGGGTAAATGTGAGAGTGAAAATCATAGCGCTAAGTGAAATTCATAGCAGTTGAAAGGTATGCTTATAATCAGGCATTGGACACCACAACTAATATAACTGGTGGCAGTTTTCATCAAGCTTCTCCACCTTTCTGGGCTCCTGTCATTAATGTTGAGCCCACCATCAGTGTGAAAAGGCAGAATGGCAGCAATGGGACTTCCAACATCAGTCCAGTAGTGATGCCATGCAAGAACTGCATCATCTCCACTCTGAGATGTTACCGCAGAGTTTAGAATGGTGCTGTGGAATCAGAACTCCATTCAAATGTTGCTGTGTGGTGATGCTCCCTCTCGTGTTCTAACATCAGATTTGTTTTCTCCGCTGAAGAGAATAGTCACCTAAGAGCCCTCTCCAAGTCCATCAGCTAACTCCTTTACTTAATTTTATAAAAACTCCTATTGTTTTTCCTATTTAGTGCTCGATATTTGTGTTAGGTTATTTTATCAAACGTTTGGTATTTTAGTGGTATTAGCCAGTTCTTAGTCAGTTCCCTGGAACTCGAGAAAAGACTATTTTGTGGTTCTAGCTTTAATGCTGTAGCAGTAATTTTTGCTAGAAACATGAAAAGAAACCCTTATTTTATAATATTTATTTAGCGGTTTATGAATTCTGTTATGTAAGGAACTGGAAATAATTTTTTGGGGCTATATTCACTCGATTGGTATGAATAAAAATCCTAAGAAAAGAACGGGGCCTACCGGATTTAAAAATCGTGAATCCTGTCACAAGATCTTGGTGAAGGCAGCCCACTATAATCTGTGTTTTGAGTGCTTGGGCCCTGACCACGAATATTTAAATTGTGATTTGTGTGAACTTTTTCCAAAAACCCCAAAGAAAAGGGCAAAACTCAGAGAGTCACAGTCTGTAGTTGAGTCACCTAACAGCTCTCCCAAAACAAAAATGGAAGGAAGTACCTCAGATGATGGAAAGCACACATCTTGAAGTACTTCTCCTCAGGCAACATCTAAGGTGACAGAAAAGCAGCAGTCTGAGATCAGATGGACAGATAAACCTGCCATGCCATTATTTATCTGAGAAAAAGCGCACAGGATATCCAATAGGGGGAACCTTGATGCTACGGATGGCAAAAAAAATAAAATAAAAAAAGCTACAGATGCTCTGGTGTCCTCAACACCAAGTCAGAAAAACCAAAAAGAAAAGCATTTCACTACACCTCCTCCTGAAAGGGGCCAGGCACTAGCAGTAGAACAGAGAGCTATGCCCTCCACAGAGGACATTACAAAAATGTGGCAATTTTTTTCAGGTCTTTCAAACCATGAGAAACCTTGTCACTATTCATGCCCCCTCTCCACCAGCCTCAGGCATTTCTTGAACCTTTGCTGGAGAAGAAGAGGATGACAGGGAACCATTAGAACTGGAGACAACCTCTGGGCGTGACTCTGGTTCGTCACCCGGAGTCAGTGAGGTTTTTACCTCATATTCCTCTTTTGTAAGGCATATGATTAAGATTCTGGATATTCCTTCCACTGAGACTGAGGAGGATGGGAAGAGGTAGAGTTTATGAGTATGTTATGACTGACCTCATCTAAAAGGCTCACAGTACCCATTCCAAATCCCCCAAAAAAGTCACTAACAAGATTTTGGAGCATCCAAATTCAACGCTAAGCATTAACAAAAACGTTGAAAAGAAATACCAAGTAGAGAAGCTGGGG
Source organism: Neoceratodus forsteri (assembly GCA_016271365.2). NCBI lineage: Eukaryota > Metazoa > Chordata > Ceratodontiformes > Ceratodontidae > Neoceratodus > Neoceratodus forsteri. The sequence goes on from CM057449.1 coordinate 1,807,939,479, forward strand.
GACGAATTCTTATATTCCCACCCTGATTGCAAGAGAGTTGTGCAGGCAGCTGTGTGTGAAATATTGAAAGTGTCACAAGCTTCCATGTCTCCAGAAAAGGATTCCGGGAAGCTTGACTATATGGCAAGGAAAATGTACATCTCCACCACCCTTCAGTTAAGACAGGCTGTTTACATGGCATACACTGCACAGTACCAAAAAGTCCTTTGGATTAACTGCGCAAGCCCAAAGTGAAAAGGTGGGAGGTGAAATTGGCATTGATCTAGTAGAAATTGAAAAAGATGCACTGGAAGCCACTACATATCAGTTTCACACGGCTGTGGATGCAAACAGCACAGCCTTAAGGGTTCTAGCACATGCAATAGCTCTGAGGAGGTTTGCCTGGCTCAGGGCAACCATCCTGTCAGAGGACATGAAAACAAAGGCTATGGACCTCCCATTTGAGGGACCCTCCATCTTTGGGGATAAAACAGAAGCTTACCTGAAAAAGGCTGATGAACCAAAAAAAACAAGACTATCAAAGGCCTTACCCCTACTATGACTACCCTCCTCAGAGTAGTGCCCTCAGAGGCAGAGGCAGGATGCTGCAAGGAAGATGCAGACACCAGCTCCTAAATCACAAGAAAAACAAAATCCCTGGTTCTGTGCAGGCTGCCCTAGAACTCCTACCATCTGTCTACTTCCAAGGATGGAAAACCATCACCACAGACTATTGAGTGCTGGAAGTAGTCAGGATTTAGCCCCTTCAATTTGCAGGCCTCCAAAAACTAAAGATTCCAAAGGCTTTTCCTTCACTCCAGCCTCAAGGAAAAATCCTGTTAAAGCTGGAGTTAATGAAATTGCTAAAGATAAAGGCCATAGAAAAGGTCTGTCATAGTGGTGAAGGAGTATCTTCTCTAGGTACTTTCTCACAAGAAAGAAAAGCGGACATCAGTGGCCCATTATGGAGTTAAGATTCATGAACAGGCACATAAAAAAGGAAAAATTAAAAATGGTAATAGTGTGCTGGGAATAGATATACCATCCCTGCAGAAAGAGAAATAGCTGAGATCACTGAATCTGAAAGCTGCGTACGTCCATAGCCCTGTGAGACACTCCCACAGAAAATACCTAAAATTCAGATTATGGGAAGAGAAGTATCAGTTTGCCACACTGCCTTTTGGCCTAACCTCGGCTCTAAGGGTGTTCACAAAGTGCCTAGCAGCAGTGGCTGCATTCCTGAGATGAAAAGGGATAACAATGTATCCTTACCTGGACAACTGGCTAGTCCCAGGAAGGGCAAAACAAGAATCACTATGCTCCATTGCAATGGTGAGAAACACTCTGGAAAGTCTGGACTTTCTACTAAACTTAGAAAATTCCCAGATGGAACCCAGCCAAGTGCTGGTTTTCATAGGAGCACAGTTGTACGCAATTCAGGGGAAACATTTTTGCCACCGGCAGGAATAGAGAGCCTGTTGTCCTGTGCAAGATCTTGCAAGCCAGGTGAGCCAAGGTCAGCAAGGGACTTCTTACACCTGCTGGGGTACATGTCAGCAGTAGCAGCTGTGGAGCCCTGTGTTCGCTTATGATGAGATGTTCAGTACCACTTAGGAAGGTATTGGCATCAAAGATCAAACCCACTGAACCAGCTAGTACCAGTCACAACTAGCCTGGACAGGGCTCTAGAGTGGTGAAGGAAGTGAACAATCTCAGGGAAGGAATCCAGTTCCAAAAAGTGTCCACAGTACTTGCTCTGAATACTTCCTCCCTACTAGGGTGGGGAGGACATCTGGACAATCATGCAGTAAGTGAGGTCTGGTCCCCATCAGAACAGCAGGACCACAGACACCTTCTAGAGCTGAGGGCTGTACTCTTGTCTCTACAGCACTTATCAGACCTGGTCCAAGATCAGTCAGTTCTGGTCAGAACATACAATACCACTACAATGTACTACATAAACAAACAAGGTGGCACCAGATCCATGATACTATGCACAGAGGCAATCAGGATCTGGAATCTGGCATACTCCCTAAAGACAGAAATCACTGCTCTACAGCTAGCAGGAAAGGACAATGTTCTGGCAGCTACACTAAGCAGCATAAGTTATGGAAACCATGAGTAGTCACTAGGCAGCTTCTGAGGTAGTCCTCTATCCCTAAAATCTGCCCTTCTAAAGTCTAGAACCCTCGCTTTTGTGTGGTTTGCCTCAGCACTTGTCTTCATGTTGAACCACACTATACAGTGATCACTGGTCCCTAGAGGGCTGCCCATCATGGTGTCTGCAGTGCTGTCTCCATTAGTAAGCATGATGCCCAGCACTGCTCCACCCCTAATAGGTTCGCTGACTAGCTGCTTGAGAAACACCCCCTGTAGAGAGTCAAGGATGGTGGTGCTGCTCCTTGCTGAGGCTGCAGCTGGAAGGCTCCCATCCACATGTGGCAGATTGAAGTCACCAATTAGCAGCACCTCCCCCTTGTTTTCCATCCTGATGATGGCTTCCCCTAGTGCCTTATCCAACTCCTCTCCCTGTGCTGGAGATCTCTATACTACCGCTGTACAGGTAGTGGCCCCAGCTCCTGCCTACATGGTGACCCACAGCACCCCCAGCACTTTCTTTTCCTCCGGGGTCCCCTGTATTTTCATAGCCTTGGATCCCTCCCTCACATATAGAGCAATCCCTCCTCCTCCTCTCCACCCCTCCATGTCACTCCAGAACAGAGAGTAGCCTGGTATGGCCATGTCCCAGTCATAATTTTCTATTGAACAAGTGATGAGTAAACAAAAAGTCACAAAGCCCCTCGTCATTTTGCTAAGGGTTGGGAGGATCTTCGGTACAGTCCTCCTTAACATGCAACATATCTAGAACCAGGACATCTTTATCAAAGGCCTGCAGCACATTGTTGTTCTCAACAGTTTTTAACTGTGCAGTGGAGCCGAGCCACCACCATAGATGTCCCACACTCAGCCCCCATCCTCCCATTTAGGACCCACACCCGTAAATCCTCAATCACCTGCAGGTGCATGGTCTGGCACCACTGGCAGTTATCCACATCATGTATAATAGTCCAACAGTAAACACAGATATGATGGTTGTCAGTGGCAGAAATGGCGAACCTGCAGATTATACATCTCGTAAACACTGATCTATGATGATCGATAAAGCACTGAGCCAGAGTCATGGTACACATGATGGGTCAACAAGAAGATCAAAAATAATTCAAAAACTCTCCCCAAAAAAACAGAAAACTTTACAGAACTTTTCTCACTCGAGGATGTGCAGTGAAGGAGGCCTGTTCTTTTCACTGTAAGAAAACATCAGAGAGCGAGAGGGGAGGGGTTGGAACTGGAGGACGTGTGACTGGGTGGTAGGAGGAGTCAAGCTTGGAGACTGTTTTGGTGATGGAGCACACTCAGTAGAAGACTGCCTAAGCATAGATAGTAAACAATCTAGGTAGTTAGAACAAAGTGTTTTCCTTTTTACATGTGGACACATGGAAGCTGTATCCAGAACTTGTCAATATTTACCTGACTCCCAGGATTTCATTTTTCAAAATTTAGTTCCTAGTCTTACAATTTCAAACCTAGCTCTTTTAAAAGAAATTATTTTTACAAATAGGTTCATAGGTATGTTGCAAGCTCAGGGAGCAAGCCCATTATGAACTCGTCACCTAGTGGTGAAATTCAGATTTCTTCTCGCCCATATACTTATCCAGATTAACTTTAAACTGAGTCAAATTACTACTACTGACAACTTCGAAAGGCAGTGAGTTCCAAATAGGAGGTAATCTCTGTGTGAAAAATGTATTCCTTTTTGAAGTATTATTTAAATCAGTTTTAAATTTTAGATTATGTGTTCTTGTATTATATCCTATTCCAGTTTTTTGGAGACAAAGGGCCTCACGTAAGACAGGAGGATCATGAACCGATCTATATGCTATACAAAGATCACCCCATTAGCCCTATATTCTAGGGAAAAACAGTCCTAGAGTTTTGAGTCTGGTATTATAATCTAAGTTAGCTAGACCCTTGACTTTTTTTGTAAGTCGTCTTTGGACCTTTTCAATTGAGGCTGATCCTCCCATTGAAGTTGGAGTGCAGAAGGAAGCACAGTAATCGATTTGTGATCTAACTAGGCTTGAATACAGTGGGATCAGTACTTCTGGTTCTCTGCTCTTAATGTGTTTAAGGACACAAAAAATGATTCCATGAAATTTTTTGATAATATTATTGTTATGTCAATTGAACTTTAGATCATTTGAAATAATTATTCCTGAGTCTTTTTCATTTGTAATAGATTGTAATTTATGGTTATTTATATAATAAGATGCTTGCCTGTTATGTTTTCCCAAGTGCATCACCTTACACTTAACGGGATTAAAGGTCATTTTGTTTCTTTCAGACCAACTAAATAAATTATCAAGATTGGATTGTAAAGCTCTAACTGAATCTGAATTGTTAACTGTGCAGCCTAGCTTGCTGTCATCTGCATATTTATGTATCCAAACGTCATCTGAGGTTTGCATACTAGCAATTAATAAGTTAAAAAGTAAAGGGCCCCACACAGAGCCCTGCGGAATACCACTACTCACCTCTCCCCATTCCGACAGAAACCCTTTAATACTGACCTGTTGATTCCTATTGCTAAACCAGGAATGTACCTATCTAACAATGTTTAAATTAAATCCATAGCCCAGCAGTTCCCTAATTAAAATTCCATGTGGGACGGAATCAAATGCCTTTTCAAAATCCAAGTAAATTACGTCTACAGAGAAACCTCAATCCAATGCCATACTTACTGGTTCAAAAAAATTTATAAGGTTGAGTTGGCATGATCTACCCTGGACAAAACCATATTGGCTAATATCCTGAAAGTTTATATTTTGTAAATGTTATAACATTTTTTTCTTTAGAATCGTTTCCATAATGTTACCTATGCAGGAGGTGAGGCTTATCGGTCTGTAATTACTAGCGAGATGTTTATTTCTGCCCTTATGTATGGGGATTACATTAGCTACTGTCCATTCCCTTAATGCATAACCTTCATATAGGGATACATTAAATAGTAGAGTAAGTAGGTCCACTAATTCAGTAACCAATTCCGTAATGAATTTTGCTGGAATATCATCAGGGCAAGCTGAGGAGTAAACTTTTCTTTATTCCATTTTTTTATTTGGCTTCCTGTGTATATGAAACACGTCTCCATGCATGCAAATGAGGTCCTCAGCCACTTTCTTGTGGTCTGCCTCCAACACAAGGAACCTATGTTGCTCACACCAGATGCCAGGGCTGAATCTATTTTGAATATGGGTTTGTTAACACAAGTTTAATTTGTGCACGTAGAAAGTTCCGACAGTTAGGCCCCAGATGATCAACAGCATGTGCATTTCACAGTCATGATTTTCACAACGAAACAGAAGTCACAGCAACCTACCTAGTTCATAATTCCATTCTCAAAAGCAAGCAAAACTGAAATGCTTGTGTTGTTCTTTGCCTTGATAATGACTTTTTGTTTTATTGAAATACAGTGTTAACTGATTGTGTGTAATTCAAGTTCAGTTTACTGTCTGCTTTCCCCAGGGTTTATATGTCAGTGCTTTGCTAGACAAACTAGTAATGTCATGTATTCTGTGTATATGTTACCATGAACTATAATGTCATATATTCTGTGTATATATTTTGCTTACTCTCATCTGTTACCTGCACCTTTTAAAATGTATATGCTCCTTGTTGTAAGCTCCTGGGCCATGCATGAAAATAGGCCCTTATTTGTCTAGTGCGCTTACTTGGTTAACACAAACTTATAAATTTGTTTCAGGACTATCAAACCTGGCTTGATCTTCGGGAATTTGAGACCCGGATTGGGGAACGTTACATCACCCATGAAAGTGATGATTTACGTTGGGAGGAATATGCAGATGAACACAACCTTTTGTACCCCAAACATTTCATCATGGCACCCAACTTGGATGACATGGAAGAAGACCCATAATTGAATAAGGGGTGTGCATTTTCTTGAAAGGATTAGGTTACTTCAGTATGCTGTGGATCACTGCCTCTGAAATGAAGCTATGGACTGTTGCTGACATGTTTAATGTAGCAACCTTTGCTCTCTGAGTCCTGCTCAGCTGGTTCAGTGCATGGGAAATGGAAAGAAATGTGTTCACCTAACCAGCCAGGTCTGTATGATCCATGTGATGTGCATAAATGGTGCTGGAGTGGACACTGTCAATGAGGTATACTGAACATGAAGATGAATAAATGGTATGAATTGTAGCCTTTTGTATTATAGTGCAAACCAGATGAGGCTGTCCCACCACAATTTATATACCTTCTCCTAGAAAGCCATACAAAAGCTATCATTTCACTCCATGCAGTATTAGACTAGGCACTCCGATTCTTATGTTGTGCAAAGCATGTACACGCTGGGAACAAACCATGTACAGTAAAACTGATAAGGGCTAAAAGCTTGGACCAAATTAACAAAAAGAAATGCAAGGAGGATCAGTGACATTTCAAATGCTGGCTGGTTATTTCCAGGTCTATGTTTATTGTGTTCCCCAAAGGACTGAGGATGCTAGAGGAGTTGTGGGATTTTGCTTTGTAAATAAGAACTGTAAAGCTTTCCAGTTCCTGGACTGGTACAGTCAGCAGCCTGAGTTGGCTCACTTCTGTGGATGAACAGTTTTACAACTTTAGTCCATAATTCTAAAACTGACAATCAAGACTATGATAGCCTTTGAACTGAAACCTCCTTTCATTAGATGCAGATTAACTGGAACATATTATTTTTTTACCTTTATGTATCGAACAGTTTTTTTTTTTTTAAAAAAGGTAAAGAAAACAGGAAGAATATTTTGCACTTGCTTTTCTTTTTTTTTCAATTGCAGAAAGGGCTTGCCATTGATCTAAAAGGGGCAAGTCACAGATGTGTCAGAAATAAGAATCAATTGCACCAGCTAAGAACAGCCCACCTGCTGCTGCTTACTGTAATTGCTAGTCAATTAAAGACCTATGAAGTCTCACAGTGTGGGAACAGTATTTGCTGGGGAGATGACAATGATAGAAAAGCTATTTTAAAAATACAGTCTAAGTGGGCTGCAAGTGTTTGGGAATATGCTGGTACTTGCCTTGAAGCAGGCTGCTGTAGTTGACGATGTGTAGCTGTTGCTGAACTTTGGCAGTTTTTCCTTATTCCTTTTGTTTTGTTTTCTATGTTTGATTTTTTTAGTGCAGTCCAAACATGCATTAAATTTATACCGCAGTCTTTGAATTTTGAAAACTAGAACACAGTTCATAGACCAAACTGTTAAAAACTGTTATGTATGCTTTGTGAAGTATTGCACAACTTATCTAGAGACCAAAGAAAGGTTACTATAAGGTTCAGAAGTGACCTTTCCATCCCTCTCAGGGAGAGAGAGAGACCACTGTAAAAAGAGAGCGGTATCACACTGTACACTTTAGCATAAACGATAAACAGACATAAGGTTGTCTTCATACAAACTCTTGCACTTATAGGGAATTACCATTGTTTCTATATGCAAGATGTAGGGCAACACAGCCACAACAGCAGTAGTAAGTACCAACTTTTAAATCCATACAGATTTGATTATTTCTTTCACAAATTTCAGGGAGCATTCCATTTTTAATTCTGCAAATCCTGCAGTGAAGTGAAGGTTTAATCCATGATGCAACCTGAAGCAATTGCAAAACAACTTTTTTGAGACAATCTTTTGATTTTCCTACATATAGTTCTTTCCTCTTTGGTGAGATTCTATTTGACACAATTTTTAATTAATCTTCTTTCCTGTCTGCGTAGTAGCTTTCCAGCTTTCATCCTCCCCTCTGTTCAGGATCCCCCATCATCACCACCACACCACAACTACCACCCAGTCCCACCACCAATCTTTGGAGTGGGTCCAGGAGTACTGACTGGGGGGCCTTCACAGAAGCAGTCACCATCATTTTTACCCAAATGATCTCCCTCCCAAAGCCTCCCTCATCCCCACGGTGCTGTATGGTCAGGTTGGCTACAGTAGAAGTGTACCCCTGGATAGAGTCAAGCTCTGTGGTCCACCACAGGAGTCGTTCTTGCTGCAGGGTATGCCTACAGCCCTCCATGGTCTAGGAAATGCTGCTATTGGCAGCAATACCTGACTGCAGCTGCCTGAATGCAGGCTTCTTAGGCTTGCTCCAAAATCTAGTTCCATCTGAAGGGTAGGGCAATGCAGAACCACCGGGTCATCAGGTGGCTCGATCATTGTTTATGAACCCTTTCTTGGAAAACAAGGATTTAAAATGATTCAGGTATATATAAACACAAACTGTTCTTAAGGGAACAATGATAAATGTGATCAGAGGTATCCCTTTTGATTAATGTTTCATTTCTTTTGTATTAGACAAATGGTCACCATTTTACTTCAGGGTGAGAAGTCAGAACCCATATCTGTGTTCTTCCAGAACTCATGTTTGACGGTCAAAAATAATGTCCCAAGACTCAGCTTTCTCGTCCAATGCAATACTTTATAGCCTTATATCCACATAATACTAGCAGCAGGAAAAAAACACATCTTATGAATGCTCACCTTCTGTAGAATTTGTTGATGTGCTATAGCTCATTATTTAACTGCCTCCCTTTTTATATAAACGTTAAAAGTATGCTATTGGCATACTCATACACAACATTGTTTTGCCTGTTGTCCTTGTCCTGCAACAGGGTGGACACTCTGGAGGGTGTGCAAAGGATAGAAAGAGGTTTGAAACAACTGGAGTAGTTGTCAAAAGTTTGGCAGCTAAGGTTTGGTGCAAAAAAGTGCAAAATAATACACTTGGATCACAGAAACCCAACGGGGCAGTACAAAATTGGGGGGGGGGATACTAGCAGCAATCAAGCAGGAAAGAGACCTGAGAGTAATCATATCAGATGACCTGAAGGTGGCTAGACAATGCAACAAAGTGATTGGGAGAGCTAGTGGGATGCTGAGATGTACAGGTGAAGTGGTGTTGCCGCTATCTAGGTCTTTAGTAAGACCCCACCTGGAGTACTGTGTCCAGTTTGGAGGCCACATCTCAGGAAGGACATAGACAGGATGGAGGCCATCCAAAGGAGGGCTACCAAGATGGTACAGGGTCTACATCAAATTTCCCTGAGGAGAGGCTAAAATAATTAAACGTGTATGCCCTGGAGGAGAGAAGGGAGAGGGGGGATATGATTGAGACCTTTAAATACCTTACAGGGGTGAATAAGGCACAAGTAGGGAGTATTATTCAGAGAAAAGGGTGCTCCAGAACAAGGGGCCATGATACAGAGCTGAAGGGGGGTAGGTTTAGAAGAGATGTGAGGAAATACTTCTTCACAGAAAGGGTGGAGGATGTCTGGAACGGTCTCCCAGCGGAGGTTGTGGGGGTGAAAACAGAGGTGGGATTCAAACAAGCCTGGGATAAGCACAAGGAAGTCATAAGAGATAGGTAAGGGGGTGACAGAGAAAGTGCTGTAGACCTGGAGTGGTCTGCTGTCAGCTTCTATGTTGTGCTCCACTTGCTGCATAGAACGTGCGCACAGAGTCTAGTCTCTGCCCACTGTATCATGAGTGGCTAGACTACAGTATGTGATGGTGAGGCCCCAAGAATCAGGAAGAATGCAGTGGAGGTAGATCAAAGACTTTAAACAAGCATGTTTTGGTACAAAAAAATACAAAATCACACATACTCACAAATGCAAAGCATCATGGGATGTATATGCAAATCACCATAACAATTTAGGCTGGTTCTTCTTTAAGTAGGAATGCATGGTGCCAAAGGGCGTTTTTTACACAATCTGCAAAGGCTGGGAACAGAAGACACAGACATGTGTTTCATCCTACTCAGGACTCAGTGTGCCTCATCTGTATCTCACCCCAGGGGAAAATGAACCAGCCCTTGCATGGTCTTACAGGTTTGGGCCATGGTAAGCATAACATAAGAAAGTAAGCTAAAAGACAGAGAACTTCAGCACAAAAGCACTGAGGCAGGGGTTACCCATGTTATGTTTTTGTATGGTAACACAAACATGGTGGGCAATCAGCTCACATTTATTAAGAAAAAGAAGCAGGTACAAAGACTGGGTGTCTGACAGTGTCCCTTTAAAGCAGGACTCTGGCTACTAGCAAACAATCTCTGTAGGTGGCATCAAACCGCTAAAATAAAAGTGAAATACATGCTATGATTTTCATTATTAATAAAGACTGATTACAAAGTGCAATCCTTGAGCTGCCCAGTGGCCCATTGGTGTCTTTTGATGCTACCAAGTGAGTGACCTGGGATCACAAGTTGATGCAGGTGACTTAAAGTTGAAAGAATTGGGGATGGGTGAGTCTCTGATGGCACAATGACCTCCCTGTGGTGGTCCGTGGAACTACCTCCCTCACAGTGGGATGTGCTGTGATGTTCAAGGCTCCCATAAGGCTGTGTGTAGCATCAGGGAGGTGAGAGGAGTCAAAGGGCACCATCACAAGGACAGAACAGAGCCTCAGGGATGACAATTACAGGGAGAAATATCCACTGATCTTTGTGCAAATTACAGCAAGGATTAGCCCTCTTGTTCACCACTCCCCATACTCTCTCTTACCAGATGTGTGTCTCAGGAGAGAGCAGTGCCCCCAAAGGGTTACATGATGCAGGTAAATGATGTTGAGGCTGGGAGGCCTCTGGAGACAGCCTAAGGATTTAACAGGAGGTAGGAGCCAAAATATTAAAAGACAAAACATACACTATATAACCCTTCTCATTTATAATTTTGTTGGTGCTGACGCTATTCAGGAACTGAGGTTATAGCCTTCTGCTTGTGACATCACAGTCTGTTGTTGTGGAGCTTATTGTGTGTTTAAAAGAAGAGGATTATGACAACTTCTGCTGCTGAACAGCACCAGAGCAAAATGGACTTCAAAGGGTAGGCATTGTGTTTTGGTACACATGTCCTTATCTTCCTTTTTTTTGCCCACCAGCACCCCACTCTGAGCCCCAAAGGTCACCCCTCCAGCCCCACCACACCACACACCACTATCATGGGCAACAACCTGACTTCCAGTAGCTCCAGCAACCAGGAAGCTGGCTTGTCCAAGCTGGGGGACTCCTTCTGACTGAGTGAAGGCGCACTTCTATACTCCAAACCTCTGTTGCTGGCATATCCCTGCTGAAGACCTCCCCTGAACTTCAAGAAGAAGTGCCTTAGAAAATCCCTTGTGCCAGTTGAGGGGATCCTGAGGATGCACAGGAGAGTTGCTGCTGTGGGGATGACAGGGCCATCGCCTGAAAGCTGAAGCAGCATTTCTGCCACTGTTTCTCCCATCCTTGCTGCCACAGTCATGCCCACACTCACAGCTGGCTGGGGGGTGTCTGGTGATGTGTGATCACCCGCTGTCAGTGGTTCCTCCACCATGCCACCACCAGAAGCTGCTGTAAGAGTCATGCAACACGCCTCCCCCACCCCCAGCAGAAGAACATCCATCGACACTGTGGAACCCATTCCAGGCTGAGAATGTGAACCCAGTTTGGCAGTGTGCCAGGGCAATCCCACATCGCTCTGTGCCACATAGCCACCCCCTGTATCCATATATATATATATGTTTTTTAAAGCAGATTGATTTAAAATTCATTTTAATTTTGGATTGTGCAATTGGACTCTGGATGCCAACTGTGATTTTTATTTTTTATATGGCCAGATCCTTTCTTTAATTGCAGACCCTTTTGGCAGGATTTTCATATGAATCCACCCGAGATCCGCCACACACCTATTTTACAAAAGGGAAATCCATCCAAACTGTTCGACCAGCTAGTAAATTGTCTAACTACATCTGAATTTCACACATGAAAAAATATGCAATTGCAGCAAAAAAAGATGCAAATTATATTTACAGTGATTTTGTTTTTCCACAAATCATGACTTTTTGTTGCAAATGGACGCATCTTTGGAAAATAGCAGCAGGTCTGCTTAGAGGTAATCAGGTGAACGCAGGCACAGCATATATTTGCATATGCATCCTACCCATTTGGAAAGCCTACCCTTTGGTTTTGTAAAGAGGAAATAATAGAACAGTCATAATAATGTATGTCTTGGTGACAGTGTAACATGCTTATGAGTAGAACCTACCATCTGCTTTTAGGTGTAGACCACACAGGATTTGCAGATTAAAAATAAAAAAGAAAACATCAGAGGTGAAAAAATATGCCAAAGACTGAATTTACTTAATGAACTGAAAATAATGAGTTAGTGTACTATCTGGAGCTTCTTTATTAGCACCTGGGTACGTCACATCATGTTATAAGCACTGCGGTTTAATTTTGCCGCAAAAGGTTTTTTTTTATCTTAGAAAGCAAAGTAGTGGAAAATGAGATGTGGTAAGGTTTATCTTGTAACCCTCAGTATTGTTTAATTTGTTCACCAATTTTCAAGTTGCGTTCACTGAATATTTTTTTAAGTATTCTTTTTGTAAAGTAACTGCTGCGCCCAGCACTCAAAACAGTTTGAGGCCTGAACTTCAAGTTTATGTGGAAAACTGACTTCAGTTATATTAAGAAATAAGCTGCAACCTTGGAACTGAACTTATAACATGCTTCTCTCATAATTCCTTCTCAATGCTTTTGTATTTTCCTTTGAATTATGAATTGCAAATGGTGCTATTGACTGCTGTGCTGGAGACATTCCCTGACCAAAATGTTTCTCATATAAAAATTACTTTTTTCAGCTTCTAACTGTGCAGTGTTAGGTTAAGTGTGGTTTCATTGAACACACCACCAGAAGTGGAGAGTGTAATATTGGGCTGAAGGCCAACTGGGTGATTCTGGTCAGATTGTACTGCCCAATGCCATGTACAGTTCTACAGCAGGAAAGCAGCAGTTCAATGAAATTGAGCAAAAAGTAGGACCCTACGTTTTTTTCACATAAAAGATGACAGGCATCTTCCAGTTTTATTTGGTGGTAAAATGTTCTCGTTCTAATAAAATTTGAATATTTTATAAATATTTTAATGTAGTTTTTTTCACACAAAAAAAAGATGGCCACCACATTTGGCTTTGAAGTAGAATTGCAGACCTGGCAAGTGTTAGGATAGAGAAAAATAATAAAAAAAAACTTGTGGTGCACAGCATGGGAGGTACCTAGAAAAAAGTAGATTCGACAGGTGTGCTAATATTTTTATTAACTGTAACTGAAACCAGCTTTTTGGAAATACATTTTTCATTACACTGCTGTTTTAAAGTGTAATATTTAAAGAGATTTTCTGATTTCCAGCAAAAATAAATTCACAGAGTGCATCTGCAGAGCTTCTGTTACACAAACTTCCTTCAAAATTTGAATTTCAGGGTATTCCATTTTTGTATTATTGTAGACTTTTTCGTGAAAACAGGATCTTTTCCCCTTCAAACTTCAGTTATTTGTTCATGTTGCTTGTTCCCCACTGTGAGGTCATCATCCAATGCTGATATCACCACCGCCAGTCGTCATGGAATGATTCTGATGTCACCAGCAGAGGAGTATGGCTTCAGAACTGGAAAAGCAGCATGGACAGATGAAGTCTGAGGGGCAAGGAGGTTCTTTCCATCTAAATGCCTTAAAGGGGCACTGTCAGCCTTGTCCCTCGTTTTATTACCACAAAACATCAGTGTGCCTCTGTGGACACAGTGATCACATATGGTCCACAGAATACCCCTATGTGTAACATAATCGAGAATTCTTACCAATTTTGTAGTTTTCATGATATTTTACTTTCCCTTGGGTTCCCCATAGGTACACTGTGCACTGGAAGCATAAGCAAGATGAGAGCACACATCGGACACTGTGCGCCAGCACAAATATCAATTTTGCATATAGCCATAATGAAAAGTTAAACGCAGCGTGTATTTCCAAATGCTGTACTAGAGTTGCCATTTTTAACTGAAACCGAGTGCTGGAAAGATGACAAATGCATTTGAAAGGAGTCGCGAAATCAGCAGATGCGCCGGTGCCGGGATGTTACTGCATATGCACGGATTTGCGCGCCACCCTGCTTTCATGCATGCATGAGATTTTGCCACTTTTCAAATGCATTTGTCATCTTTCCCAGCGCGGTTTCAGTTAGAAAATGGAAACCTAGTACAACATTTGAAAATACACGCTATGCTTAACTTTTATTATGGCCATGTGCAAAATTGACGTTTGTGCCATCACACAGTGTCCGATGTGCGCTCTCATCTTGCTTATGCTTCCGGTGCACAGTGTACTTATGGGGAACCCAAGGGAAAGTAAAATATCATGAAAACTACAAAAATTGGTAAGAATTCTTGATTATGTTATATATAGGGGTATTCTGTGGACCATATGTGATCACTGTGTCCACAGAGGCACACTAATCTTTTGTGGCAATAAAACGAGGGTCAAGGCTGACGGTGTCCCTTTAAGAAAGAAATAACGTTGCATCCTAAAATTCAAATTTTTGAGAATGTTATGAGAGTTGAGACCCGCAGGTGCCAACTGTCTTTGTTTTGCAGAAACCTGGAATATCCCATTAAGTACTGTAGACTTCATGGATATAGGAAGGCTATAGATTAGTTGGGAATGAACAAGTTTCAAGCAGCAGAGCATGTTAGCAGTGAAAATGTTGACCTTTTTTTAATTCTATTTAAATTGTCCCATATCTCTTGTCTTGCACAATACCATTCTATCCAATTTTCCATCTGTTTTAGCACTTTTTTCTTTGTAAATAAATAGCTATCTCCAGGTTTTCATCAGTATCCTCTGTTGGTTTTAAACACCTATTACAAGATTTTTAAACAATTGCATCCATTTTCTGAGTGCAATTACAGAAATCTGCCCAAAAAGTTAGAGCACAAAAAGTTGGCCTAACTTTCTGTGTGAAATTCTGCACCTGGGTCTGAAAAAAATGGACACGACTCGCAGTTGTGGCAGGAACTGCTTTAAATTGTGTAAATTGTTGCAGCTGCATCTAGATATCTGTGAATAGGATGTAGACACCTGGATGCGTCTGCGTGGATGCAGCATGTGTCCAAAACATGGCTGCCAGTGCTGCAGCCACCTGTATGAAAATCCTGCCCCTCAAGTTTAAGGTTACTTTTCTTGTGACACAAATGAACTAGCAAGCAACAGACACTGCTTCCTGACCTTATAGGACAACAATAGAACAAAAACAGCTGAAAATACTGATGAAAACTTTGGGACACCCATATTAAACAGAATGTCTCTTCTATCAACTGTGCAAAATCAGACTCAAAAATGGGGAGAGAGGGTATCATACAAGACAGAAGGTAAGTGAAAACCTCAAACAGAACAGAATGTATAGGCCCACATTTTCACCATAACATGCACTACTGCTTTAAATGTAACTCATTTGATTCAGTTAGTTGCCCTGCATTTTAAACATTTTAGATCCAGAGAATTGAAATATAATATAATAGCCACACATTCAAAAGGCAGCCAGATACTGAACAAAATGAATCTATGATCATCAATAGAGTGCCTTAAATTCCTTTAGCGTCAGCATATGCATTAATTACAGAGGTCACCTTTCTGGGTCATGCCTGAAAAAGACAATTTTCTTGTCTAGTGCACCTACCTGGTCAACAAAAATAAACATAATAATTTGTGCAATTGCAATCTGCTCGCCCATTATTTTTTTTAAGAGTGACATGGACACTAGTTTTCCTACTTGCATTAGAAGATAATGAATTCTGTGTGTCTGCCTGCTAAGCAAGCATAAAAGGCAGAAGTAGATAAACCAGAGAATTTGTAGTCTTATTGCCTGCAAAATTCTGAACAAACCTACATTTGCTTTTCGATTGTTGTGAAAAGCATTTCATATTCCTTTGCATTTCATTGTTTATGCTGTATGTTATTGTATTTGATGTGTGCTATTTTGACTTTCTGTGTCCTGATATCTTAGTTATGAATAATAGGTAAAGCAGTAGCACACTCCAGTACTGGAAGATAACATGCGGAGTGCAGTTACTCAAACATTATTAACTCATATACTCAAGTTTTATGTATATTCGTGATAGGTCCTTGCGGAGGCACAGTTCTTGTCTTAGCATTCCTTAATGGTTCAAAGCACAGTTATAGAAAAGCACAGACTGGGACTTAAACCCATTTGCTGCCTTAGAATTTTAAGTAATTAACTGTGCAATCTGCCTCTAAAGCCTGAATTTGAGAACAGAAAAAAAAGTTCATAAAGCTAGCCTTTGTGCAGAGTTGTGTTTACATTAGAATTTAGGTTAGGACCAAAAAAGAAGTTGGTAGCTTCTACAAGAAAATATTATATACGTGACCAAAATGCAGGACGTAATGTTGGTCCTTACCATAGATTCCACTGAGCCTTCAAACCCGGCTTTACTACATGCAAATCATTTTTCATACCTGAAGTGGGTGTTGAACCTCACTATTTTTACCCCCAACTTGTAGTTGTTTTTTTCTTCAGTGTCTTGTAATCTGTGCAACTGCCTTTATTATGAAAATCCTATGACTGGTGCTGAAGAAAATAATTGACTTTGGCACTAGCAATGGAGAAATACAAAAGCAGCTAAAACCTTATCAGTACTTTGTATATGTTACTCTGCAGAACAATATTCCCAAGAAATTTAAGTTATTTGAGTTGTTGGATAGTTTAAAACTGTTTATTGTGCCAATCCAGGGCATAATAAAAGGGTAACCAGGGTTGTGATTCAGACCCCTATGATTTCTTTGCAGCCCATACGATGTCCCTTGCAACCTTATGAATCCCTAAAAGTAGGTTTCCTTAAGATTTGATCATAATAATTTTTTTCAATATTAAAGGGACACTGTCAACCATTTTTGCATCATATTATTTCTTGGTAAAAACCCACATTTTCTGATTGCTTACCTTCTCTAAAATTCATTGATGTTGCTGGTTCTTTAATCTGCCTCCTTGCTTATTAGAACTGAAATGCATGGGAATGTATAGTTATACACAGCTTTGTTTTGCTCCAAATTATTTTCCTAAGCTTATTGCATACTTTCTGAACATTAGAAACACCCTCAAACAGTGCAGCCATTCATGATACAATAGTCTCATCTACTCCCACTGCATGATGAACAGCAGCTAGATAGTGTTGGGGTGTTTCTCAATCCAGGAAAGATGCAGTTGTAGTTGATCAAGAAATGTAAACAAACATGTTTTGGTGTGGTAACACCAGTTTGGGTGACACTCAGTTTTTTACTTTTTAAAAGGAAAAAGGAGTCTGACTCAAACAACCAACTACATCAGCAGTCTAGATAGAATGAGAACAATCATAAAATGTGTTTTTTAAACTTGGGACACTTTGAGGCCAAATGGGGTTGACAGTGTCCCTTTAAGAAGCTTTGCAACCATTCTGTGGAAATGAGATTTTGCAACCCCATATGATTCTGGTGAAATGATGCCACTGTGCCAATCTAGATATAGTACAAAGACATTCCAGTACAGAAGCTTCCAGGATAAAACAGACCCCTATTAACTAATGAAGGAATCTGTGTGGCCCTGAAAGCTTTCGTGCCGTAATATGTTTAGTTTGCACAATTTATACAAATATACAGTAATGGTTTTTCACAATCTTTTAAGCATGGAATCCTAGCTAGCTAAATTTTTCATCTTGCTAGTACAGTTTGTCACTACCATTTATCTTTTCAGTGGGGTACATCGCCTGTGTACTTCCTGCTAAGCGCTATGCCTTGTGAACTGTGAGATAGCACAAGGACAGCCTTTAATGACCGGAGCAGCAGCTGTGATTCATTAAAACAATTAGGCACCAAAAAAGTCTATTTTTCAAACACTGGTGCAAATTGTATACACTGCACATGTCATGGGTGACTGTGAGACAGTGATTTTATCTTCATTTGTGGTCAGTGGCATCCTAGATCTCACTCATGGCTTTGCCACTTGTAGCGGTCAAGGTCACTGACCACTGATGAAGACAAAAATGATATCTCGCAGCCACCCATCACATATCCCCTCTTTATAGGTTGGAACAATAAAGAGTATCAAACTATCAGACAACTTCTTTTCCAAGGACCAGTATGGCTACAAACTTTCTTTCCTACGATTAGGATGTCTCCAATCGTACTTGTACTGCCCAATCACTTTGTGACAAGGTTTTTGCCTTCAGAGCTTTGCATCACAACAGTGCCCAGGTGACGAGCAATAGGCCTACCAGGCCCTTGTTAAATACTTGCAGTTTGCAGTTCTTGTGTGAAAAATAATGTAGTACAGCTCAGAACCTGTTCAAAGCACAATCGGATCTTTCAAGAACTTTGAGGACTTTTTTGTTTAATAGTTTGCTGTCTTTGTGTGATTACTTTTGTCATTGCTACCTGGTTTTTGTGAAGAATAAGATTTAAAACGTGAAAAATTGGATAGTATGCAATAAACAGCTGTTCAGCATTATTTCACTGATCAACAATGACTGCTAGTTCCCCAAAAGTGATAGAAACCATTTATTCTTGAAGAGAAAATAACATTTTTATCATGGGTTCTTTTATGTCCTGAGCACAACTTACCAGCTGTTTCAGAAACCTGTAATGAAGTATTTTTGACTTGTTCCTGAGAATTGTTCAAACATCAGTGTTGCCACTGGCTTGGCAGGTGTCTTAAAGTGTTTTGTATATTTTAGTACTTACAGATCAATAAAACTCTAAGCCTATTTTGCAGCTTTTTGTGTTGATGTTTTTGTTCCAGACATCTGTCTTGAGTCACAGACGGTGGTACATGGTTACCATTTAATTCTTGTTTAAGATGAGCCATTATTTGAAAATAGTGGCCTTAGGGTAAAACATGCTGACAATATGGTTTAACAGGTTTTTTTTTTCTTTTTCTCTTCTGTCGTTTTAGGGAGTGTTTTTTTTTTCAACCTTACTTGGGCCCCCATTCTCTGTCCATTTAGAACATTCAGAGTGAGCCTACCAGACAGGCCAGCTTGCAAGAAAAGCAGAATATGGGATCTGTAACAGGAAGCCCATCTCCAGCCAGGGGTGATGGTCAGATGTCTCCCAGGTACATCAGCATGGAGAGACACTGACCACATTGCTAAAATTGTTCACAAAGCAGGAGAAAACATTGATGTCCTAGTACACATAGGAACTACTGATCTCACCAGCCGGTCAGTTGTGGAGACCAAGGAACACCTGACTAGGCTGGGTGACAAACTATCATCTATTTCGTCTGGCATCTCCTTCTCTGAGATCCTGCCAGTCTGGGAGAAGGAGCAGATGGACGGAAGGTCAGAGAAGGGAGATAGGGGAGCTAAACATGTGGCTCAAGGACTGGTGCCAGAAAAAGGACACAGATTTGTAGGGAACTGGCAACAGTTCTGGGAGCGAAAGTTCTTTAAATTTGATGGACTGCATCTGACTAAAGAGGAGTCAGTGCATTTGGGCAGAAGTTTGGCGTCTTTGCAGAATATTTAAACTAGCAAATGGGGAGAGGGTGCAGCACCCCATCGTCAAATGGGAAGAACACCCCTCCCCTCAGCTAGTGGTCAAACAGGAATTCAGCGTGGTTTGCTGCTCATTTGCATCACCAGGTAAGAAAAAGGTTTGTCTCCCCATACGATGCACAGGGGTAATGCCAAACTTCACCCAACAACTAACACACCAAAATCTGGCCAATGGAAAATCATGTACACAATGCTCACAGCCTGGGAAATAAGATCCCAGACCTGCAGGCAATAATGTCAGAGGCTAAACTGGACATAGTAGCAATTAGTGAGGCGTGGTTTACCAGTAACCACATTGGGAGACTTCAGTACCTGGCTATGTATTGTTCAGAAGAGGACCGAGGTGTGAGGGGGAGGAGTGGCCCTGTATGTTAATGAAAATATCAAAGCTACAGAAATTCAGAATACACATAAGGAGCCAGAAGAACTGTGGGTCACCCTGGAAACAGGAAATGGGACAGCCATAAGAACTGGGGTTGTCTACAGGCCCCAGACCAGAGGGAGGACATAGACACATTACTGTTAGAAGATATACAAAACATGACAGCTAAAGGGAGGTTCTGATAATGGGAGACTTCAACATGCCAGATACAGATTGGTCAATACCAGCAGGAACATCGGCCAGAACTAGACAATAGTGGATTCCTGCAGGGGAGGGCCTCAAACAACTGGTACAGCAACCCACAAGAGACAGGGCTATCCTAGATCTAGTACTGACTAACAAAGAAGGGATCACAGATCTCCAGGTAGAAGGTCACCTGGGGCCAGTGACCATCACATGGTATGGTTCAATTTGGCTACTACATCTAAATCATCCCATTCCAAGGCAAAATATGGGACTTCAGAGGAGCTGACTTTGATAAGATGGCCAACAGAGTTAAGCTAGCCCTGGCAAAAAGAAACACAGGTGAGGAGGTACAGGCAAAGTGGGCAAGCATTAAGGATACAATACTTGAAGCAACATCCCATTGTGTTAGACAGAAAAGGAAGTGTAAAGAAGAAGGAAACCACTTTGGTTCTCAAATACAGTAGCAGAAAAGGTCAGAGCCAAAAGGCTGGCCTTCAGAAAATATAAGGGAACACAGCGGGATGAAGATGGGAGGCATACCAAACTGCCCTAAGGGAAGCAGGTAAGGCAGTAAGGCAGGCAAAGTCCCAAACTGAGGAAACACTAGCACGAACAGTAAAGAAGGTGACAAGACTTTCTATAGATACATTAGTGAAAGGAGAAAGTCCAGAGGGGTATTGCTAGCTTAATGGAGAAAAGGAGCATGTGAGGAGGAGGACCCTGTAAAGGCATCTATCCTAAATAGATACTTTTGCTCAGTATTTACTGAAGAGAAGGTAGGCAGGGCCCACAGCTCAGCATCATGGACACAGGGGAGGGAGGTGAGCACTACTCCCTTCACAAAGAAAGGGTCCTACAAGAGCTTGCTAAGCTCAGGGTGGATAAGGCAATGGGACCTGATGGCATACATCCCAGGGTACTTAAGGAGCTAAAGGAGGAACTAGCAGAGCCATTAGCAGAATTGTTTAGTGAGTCTCTGAGCACAGGAGAGGTCCCAGAAGACTGGAGAAGGGCTCATGTGATCCCACCCACAAGAGTGGTAGCAGGGAGGAGGCGGGGAACTACAGACCGGTCAGTCTTACCTCAGTAGTGGGCAAGATTATTGAGGCACTCCTTAAGGAAAGGATAGTGCAACACCTGGAATCCATAGGGGCACAGGATCCAAGACAGCATGGGTTTACAAAAGGAAGGTCCTGTCAAACTAATCTCATAGATTTCTTTGACTGGGTAACCAGAGTGGTGGACCAAGGGGAAGCAGTTGATGTCGCCTACCTTGACTTCAGCAAAGCTTTTGACACTGTTCCACATAGAAGATTGATAAATAAGCTAGTAGGCTCTGGTGGGTCAGAAGTTGGTCAACTGGGTGGCAAACTGGTTGACTGGCAGAAAACAGAGAGTGGTGGTAAATGGTATACAGTCAGAAGAGATGCAAGTCACAAGTGGGGTACCTCAGGATCAGTCCTGGGGCCAGTCCTATTCAACATCTTCATTAGTGACCTCGCAGATGGACTAGAGGGTAAGGCTTGTCTGTTTGCAGATGACACCAAGATCTGCAACAGAGTAGATGATCCAGATGGGGTGGGCAGAATGAGAAGAGATCTGGATAAACTAGCAGAATGGTCAGAAGAGTGGCAACTGGGATTTAATGCAAAGAAGTGCAAAATCATGCACATAGGGAAGAGAAACCCTGAAGCCACTTATAGGCTGGGAGGGGAGTTTCTAGCAGTCACAAAGGAAGAAAGAGACTTGGGCATCATCATCACTGATGACCTAAAATCATCCAAGCAGACCTCTAAAGCAGTAGGTAAGGCTAGGGGGGTGTTAGGGTGTATTAGTAGGGGTATCACAAGTCGTAAGAGGGAGGTAATAATCCTCTGTACAAGACATTGTTAGGCCCCATCTGGAGTACTGCGTGGCAGTATTGGAGGCCACACCTTCACAAGGACATTAACCAAATTGAGGCAGTCCAGAGAAGGGCAACCAAAATGGTGCAGGGACTGCATCAGAAGACATATGAGGACAGATTAATGGAGCTCAATATGTATACCCTTGAGCAAAGGAGGGAGAGAGGTGATATGATCGAGACATTTAAACACCTTAAGGGCATAAACAAGGTGAAAGAGTCTAACATGTTTAAATATAAGAAAAATAGCAGGACAAGAGGACACAGCATGAGATTAGAGGTAGGCCGATTAAGGGGAATGTGAGGAAATTCTTTTCACAGAAAGGGTGGTAGATGCATGGAATGGCTTACCACAAGAAGTGGTGGCTATGAATACAGTGCAGGGCTTCAAACAGGCATGGGATAGGCATAAGGGAGCAATACAAATGACTACGAATAGATAGGTCACTGACAGAGCAAAGGCCGATGGCACATTTATAAGGTAGAAAAAGAAATGGGCAGACTGGATGGGCCTTGCGGTCCTTATCTGCCGTCAACTTCTATGTTTCTATGTTTCTATGTAAGCTAGGAGAGGAGAAATAGCCACATAGTTTGGTTTGTGTGCATCTGTCCAAACCATTCTTTGTTGGGATGGGTGGTGATGAGTTAGTCAGGGAACAATTTGTTGTCCACAGTGCACCACCATCCATTTGCACTATAGGTTACACACAAGCAAAATTCAGTGTGGGAGGAGTTTCCACAGCGACTGTAAACCAGATTTTAAAGGGTACAGACAAGGGTTACACAGACTGACATACAAGTGTGTAATGCCCAAGCTATGTAGAGAGTTTGTGGCTGTAGTTTGTGTCACCCTACCCTTAGATTTTGGCCTGCTTCTGGTTCAGTTGAATGTGTTTTTCTACAACCTAGTAGCTTGCTCCCTGGTAGACTGGTGTCCCATTATATCTTTTTCTGTCCCTGTCACCTACTGGATCCCCCCCTTTCTAGCTCCATCCTCCCTCATTAGCAGCCAGATAACGCTGTCCTACAGCGATCGCTGTCCCTTGCTGGTCCTCTGCTTCCTGTCACAAATCTTGCAACACTACTGCTGACTGCCTGCTACAATTTTGTAAGTAGGAGGTGCTGCAGAAGTCTGTTATAGCATCTGCTTCCCCACTCAGTTGCATTGAGTTTAGTGAACGACCTTGGAGGAAGGGCTGCAACCATCATTGTGCATGGTACCATGGGGAAGGAAAGTCGAGAGTATCATTGAGTCGTAACAGTGACCAATTAGCACCACTCCCTGTGACTGTGCATAGGGGCACGATTTTTTTTAATTGTTTATCCTTCCCTCTCTAAAGCTTTTTCCTTTTTTTTTTTGCTCTCTGGTGGCTCCTGCCACCTCACTCTCTTGGACTCATCTAAGCCTTACTTTCTGTCTGGGCTCTCTGCCTGTCCCCAAAGGCTTTCTCCTAATAACATCCATCAGAGGGGTTCCTTACAAATCCCGACACTGGCCTTCAGGTCTAATCACGGGGTCCATCCTCCTGGACAGGTAATCACAGAAAGGGGAAGTGGAGACAGACACCCTTAACAACCAAAGTACCAGTTCATACACAATTCCGTTTCACCACTTTTCTTCAAACTTACAAAAGTTTCACACCACACACTGTATACAGCGCCTGAAAGCTTCCCTCATGCCGCTGAGCTTGTTCAAAGGATGTGGTTCTAAAGGTTAAAAATATATACAAATATTTTTTTTGAAATGGTAGCTATTTAGTAATATTCTAGAGTGGGTATCATTTGACATGGATGTCCATAAATGATGTAAAATTTATTCAAATATTAAAATTTCCTATAGAATGCATTTTTTATTTCAGTTGTGCTTTCTAGGTTTACATTATGTTTTGCCAATGTATCCAGCAATCCTGAATAAAATGCTTTAATGAGGAGTTCTAAACCCCACGGTGCATTTTTAATAACATCATCATTTTTTCCCATGACGCTACTGTGATGTCACACACAGAAACTGCAAGGTCAGTTGTTGACAATTTGATTTTTCAATGGCACAATGAAAAAGTAATTCAGTGAAGTATTTTGAAAGACCCGTTATGGTAATGAGGAACCTAGCAAATATCAAAACTGAAAGCAAATGTAAATAAAACGATAGCTGAAAACCTTTTTATTTTAGTAGATACCAGTTCTTTAAAATACTTGGTTGATATTCCCGTTGTGTGTAGAGGTAGTTTCTGGCACCCAATCAGAGTTTCATGCTTAATATCTTTATAATTACTGGTGAGTATCATTATCAACCCAGTCTCTGAACTCTGTAATAAATGGGTAACTGTGTAGTATTGCTGTAATTAGAAACTTGCCTTTGATCATGAACAATTTCATCTAAATGTTCTTAATGTCTCTACACTAATATGGAATTGATTTAGTAGCATCCATATTACGTAATGAGTTGAGACAGCAGTGTAGCACAGTGCAATTCATTGCTGGAAGCTGTCTCACAGCCATCAAACCTGTCAGGTGTTTTTTTTCGTAGTACTGTGGTGCCCACTTAAGTGCACATCGGATAAGTGCACATTCTGGATAAATGCACACTTCTTCTATTTCCCAATTTTTTTCCGGTCTCTGCAATGTTAAATGTTCTGCTTAAGTGCACACTGGTTAAATGCACATTCCTGTTAAGTGCACATTTTTCACAGCTCACCAGTGCATCTATTGACATGCAACTAGCACCTGTTAAGTGCAGAGCCTCTTTGCAGCTTAGTGCACATTCTCTTTTCAGCTGGTAAGTGTACAGCCTCTTTTCGGCCATTGTGAAAACAATACTTCAATGAGCATCCTGCCTGCAATGCCTTTTTAACACAGTCAACTAAAGCAAAACAATAAAGAAATACACTAAAATGATTTAAATCATTATGTATTTTGTTTGGTATTATACTTGTTACGGTTTTCTACGTACAAGAATTAAGAACATTAAAAAAATCTCTGCCTCAGTCATGAAAACATGTAGTTCTGGATAAGTGCACAGACAACTTACTTAAATGCACAAGTTATGTGCAAAAGGGTGTACATTTAAGAGGGCTGCACTGTAGTACTCTATCCATTTCACAGGGAGTTTTACTAAGTTTCACTTGGACAGTTTGTCGCACCAATAAATTAATCATACTAAATCTTACAGAACCTGCTTGACTTTTCCTGAGTGTATCTAGAAAAAGCTGAGGTTACCCTATCTGCAAGTTACCAGTAATTATATATATAATATAAAAAAACGAAATGTGCAGATGTGCATCTCTCGTTTTTTTCACATACCCTCGATGTGAGATGCCTAGTTAAACTCCTTGAGCTTCGTTCTCAGGGTTCAAGTGGCATCACACACACTGTGGGTGTGTGAAAAAAACTCATAATACACATCTGCACATATACTATTCAATATGTAATTCAATAATCAATCAATCAATCAAAATCTTTATTTATTCAGGCGAACATCATTGAGCAATGCTCATTTACAAGATGGACCTGATAGGTCAAGATCAAAATAAAGTACAGTATAATACATAAACAAATACAGAGAAGAGGCAAAGATTTTTATATAAATAAATAGGTACAGTAATAAAGAACGTATATACAAGCAAGGTAGCTAATGGTTTTGTACAACTAAACAATAAATCAGACAGGTTTGACACAAATAACTGTGAGGTGTTGGGATTGTGAAAGTGGTTAGAGTGTTATAATTGGATAGAAACTTAAGGAAGTAGATATGGGGAATAAAGAAGGAATGGCAATGGATTGCAGGGTATAATGTAGCTAAGTTTAAAAGTATATAAACAGAGAGAGAGAAAGAAAAAAGGGGGTAAAGGGTAAGAAGGGACTAGGCTTAGTGGAAGCAGTTGCATATCTCAGGAAAGAGATTTGTGAAGAGTTTTTTGAAGGATGCTATAGGGATGAAGGTGTTCAGCTTTAGGGTCTTCTGTAGAGAATAAACAGTAGAAATTACTGTAGTTATGAAGGCTGAAAGATAACACTCAGTACATGATAATAAAACCCCCATTTTACCTACACTGGGAATACAGTAGTAAGTACCAAGAACAACAGATTTGTATTTAAATAACTGTACATGCTACAGTCAAAACATACAATAATTCCTCGCAAACTTTAACAATAGGCTTCAGGATAAAAAAACAATGTTAATGGACTTCCAACAAGAATCATTTCATTATAACTTTAATTAATGCATTACTCACAGTGTTCTCCATTCATTGTTTTAGCGCGGTGGGCCACCACCCTATATTTTTTTACCACCGCTCTATATTTTTTACCACCACCCTATATTTTTTGCCACCACCCTATATTTTTATCCATTATTGTTTTTGTTTTTTTATAAAACTTTCCAAAATTGTCTTTCATTGACATCTTTTATTGCACTACTACCCATTTAATACCAGCACACTATATGTTACTTAAAATCTACTTATGCACATGTACAGTGCATATAGGAGGTCCAGAAAAATAACACACCTTTTGACCTGATCACCACTGCCACCGCCTTATATTTTCAGAGAGTGGGGAACCCTGACTCTGATATACCGATGGCAGTAAGAGGAATTAGCATTCTGCTTATAAAAAAATTTCTGATCTCAATTCATTTCTGTTGATCTCAGTGTTATTTTGCTGTGATATATAGAGAATAATGGATGGGGAAGGGTTTGATATGAGAATTTAATGCACACCGAGTTGTGGGATGCTACATAAACCCCGAGGGGTTTATCAAAGCATCCCACAACAAGGTGTGCATTAAATTCTTCATGAAACACCTCCCATCTTTTATTTTATAATAACAGACCAGCAATTTTTCTCCAGCAGTTTGTGAGACTGTTTGGCCCTGCCACATACAGAATGTTGGCCAATGAGGCAGCAGCATAGTTTGACTGGCATGGCTCATGAATGTCATAACAACCAGCTGGTTGTTATGGAAAATATCAACCTGGTTAGTACATTGAGAGAAATTGCTGACCAGTTATTATAAGAACATATGTTCCTTGTGTATAGGAACATATTACTTATCAGAACAACTGTCTGGCTAAACTTCTGAAAAACAGAATGTTAACGTGCAGCTATTGTTTCACTACTGGAACTGATTCTTCAGTCACACTTGTGCAGTCTATTTATGCATGCATTAAGTCCTAAGAAAGTCCATTGGTTAGTGCGTCAGCAGCTACCCGTCAGCTTGCACCCTTGCCCACCCATTTCCATATCTTGAATGATGAAACAACAGGAAAAGTGAGAAATGTCCCATGGTACTCGTACTGAGAAGGAGGAGTAGTCAGAGGAGTGTGAGCAGATTGTGCAAGTGTTGAAGGATTACTATTATTGAAACAATAGTTACAGGTGAGTAGTGTCATTTTACAAGTACCATTTTACATGTACCTGGATTCCTTTTACTTAGTTACTGTTGTACAGACTACTAACAGTTTATGGGCTGGAGGGGCTAAACCTCATAGCCCAGTTAAGAGGGACTTCAGGATGACAAACCCAAAGGCCGCATCCCTGCAAGCCAGCTAGTCGAGGCAGACATGGGTCACAAAAGTATGTGCAGATGCCCAAGTGGCAGCCCTGCAAAAGTTATTGATAGGGACAGCCTTGGCAGTCACTGCAGAAGTGGTCATATGCCAGGTTTTGTAGATCGAGGGAGCACTCCTGGCCAAGTGGAGTGTTCCTTTCCCCCTGGCATGAGACACTCTTATTCTGTGATAAGCCTTTCAGGTGCAGATGCCCTGGAGCAGGGCACATTCCAGGACAGTTTTTTTTTTTTTTAAATAACATTGCATGCTCCCTCGATTTGTAATGTATTAATACATCCCCCATCACCACTCACTGCAAGTAAGAGTGGTTTCACTTGTGTTCTGCTCAAGTCAGAACAGCTCAGCTTCACTTCACTGTTCTTTCTCGAGCAGAACACATGCGAAACCACTCTTATCCCACAACAAGTGGCTCCAGGGGACATATTAATATATAAAATGGGTTCTGATACCCACAGGCAGTGTTCTGGAGGCCCATAAATAACATTCAATACAAAAAAAAAAATCCACCGAGAGATGGCCTGCATAGAAGCAGGACTGCCACTGGATTTTCAAGCATGGGACGCAAACAATTGTGAAGTGACCCCTTCTGAATTCCTTCATTCTCAGATGGTAGAACAGGAAAGCACCCCTGATATCCAGCCTGTGCCACTTCTCCTCAGCAGGGCTGTCATGAGGTCTGGAAAAGAACACAGACAGCTCCAGGGTTTGGTTTAAGTGAAACTAAACAGAAAACACCTTGGGCAAAAATGACTTATTGGTATGCAACACAAAATCAGCCATATGAAAAGTCAGCTAGGCCAGGTCACCTGAAAAGGTCTGCAACTCACAGATCTCCTGGGCCAAAATGACTGCCAACCAGAAAGCCACTTTCCAGCACAGGAAACCTAGGTCACAAGTCACTAGTGGCTTAAGGGTTTCTCCATGAGAGCAAAAAGCAGCTGAAAAGTCCAAAGTGCGTCCGCAGTAAAAAGTTTTATAAGAAGTCCAACTGTTCTTTTGTGGCATTGCAAGCACAAGCTTTTCTCTTTGTAGCAGTTTCTCTGTGAGCTTGATGAGGATCAGGTTCAGGTCCCACTCTGTGGAAAGCTTGTGTAGAGAAGTGAACATACAGTTACAAAGATAGTCAAGGAGCTTGGCACAACATATTCCCATGAAAAACTCCAGCTTATGTAAGCCGTGTAAAGCATTGCTTTTCTTGCTTTACATATACAAAAAATTTTTTAGAAAAAAGCTAAGATGAAACATATTGTTTTTTGTAAAAAAAAAAAAAACAACTTGTATATGTAAAGCAAATATTGCACAATAGTGTTTAAAATTTGGTATACTAAGCCTGGTGGTTTTTGATGCACTTTATAGGGTTTTGGGTTCTAGCTGTTGTTTACTGTCATATGGCATCATGTCATTGTTTTAACTTAAGTATGTCACTTTGAATGAGCGCCTTTGTAAAGGAGCCTCAGCTGATACCCAATTAACCTTGACAAAGCTCTAGAGTAGGGTGAAAACGTTTACCAGTGCTGAGGCGTTCGTCTGAAATCTTACTGCTGGTTTATTTATTTGTAAGAATAAAGTACAACGCTTCACACAGCTTATGTGAGTTGGAGTTTTTCGTGGGAGTATGTTGAGCCAAGCTCCTTGACTGTCTGTTTGCTACTTTTTTGCTTTGGCTCCAACTGTACCGTGGGTCAGCCGCCTCCACACCTGCAGCCTATACAGTTACATAGTTAATACAGACAAAAGTGGGCTACAAACCCTTTTTAATGTCTATCTGCTCTCACAGAACTAGCCCTCAATAACGATCATTTTCATCCATAAATATGTCGAGCTGGTGTTTAAATCTATTGTATTACATTCTACCACTTTCTTGGCAGTATGTTTCAAACTGAAATGCTGCTTTTAAGTAAATCACCACTGTACTGAAGTTTATGTAACCTATTGCCAATAATATTTTTGCTCGGCTTTAGGTGCAATGATTCCGCTACTTTGGTGTCCCTACTGGCTCTATATAACCTGGAGCACATCACCTTTTTGTCTCCTTCTGTCCAGTGTGTATAAGTTCATTGCGCTTAATCTTTCCTCATAGGCTTTACCATTCTGGTTTCTTATCAGTCTTATGAATTTTCTTTATACTTTTTCAACTTTTCTTATATTACACTTGGTGTGTGGGTTCCAGCCCTGTATGGCATGTTCTAAGTGTGGTCTCACAAGTGTCTTATATAAAGGCATTATCTCTACTTTTGATATTTCTCTATATACAATTTACGACTTGATGCACTTTTACAACTACTGTACATCTGAACATTCTATTTTAAGTCATTTGTTACCATCACCCCTAGATATTTCTGTTTATTACTATCATGTAATATTGTACCCATGAAATGATATGGCAGCTTGCCTGTTTTAAGGGCAAGCTCTGTTGTCAGTGCCCCCCCCCCCCCATCAACTTGGTGCTCAGGGGTGGGAGGCGGGGGTAAGTAGGCTATCCGGGCCTAGGAAAAGTTTGAGCTTAGAGGGAGGGAGGTAGTGCAAGGGGGGGGGAGGGGGGTGAGGGAGAAGATGACATCACAAGGAAAGAAGAGATTAGGGGAGGGCCAGGGATGATGTCACAAGTAAGCGGGAAGTTGACTGGTGGCCCCCAGGAGAGGAAGGGGCAATCAATCAGGGTACAAAAAGGTGAGCACAGAGGGGAGCTCACAATGTTGCTGTTTGCTCAAATTCTCACTCTTCCAACCCAAAAGGAAACAGGAATTTTAAAAGGGATCAGAGTGGGTGTGGCTGCTGTGGTTCCTCAGCAGATTGAAAGGCATGCCGAAGATGGACAGCATGAGTGGGGGATAAGAATGGGAAGAAAGGGAGGGGGGAACGGGCAGTAGTGGATACATAGGATCTTGTAGCACCTGGAATCAGAAAAAGGGAAGAGTTTACACTCCGACCCTGATAAAAGAAGATGAGGAGATTGGTCTCAGGATGTACATCTCTTGGGGAGAAGATTGAATATTGAGATTTGATAAATATTACGGAAATCCAATGTTATGGATTTGTGGATATATAAATGTGTAAATAATCAAGGACATTTTGGAATTTGTAAATACTCAAGGATGATTTGAATAATAAGTAAAATAATTGCCAACTAAGCACCCACACAAATATGGTTGTCTGTGTTTTATTGGGGGGGAGGAATCTAATGACAAGTGTGCTTAGGGTTCCCCCCCCCAAGAATGTATGACAGTTAAATTTCATCCTTTTTTTTTTTTTGTGGCTTCTTTTTACTTGCTCCGGTGGACTAGGGCATCTCTCAGAAATGCCCACTCAGCCTTCGCCTCTACTCCCTGCCTGAGACCACCCTCTTCCAGGAATGAGATTACTGAGCACCCCTTCCAAGGACCTTCCAGCCCCCCTGGATCACCTACCAGGGGAGGGCCCACCCCACCTACCTGGTGGCCTTTTTGCAATTAGAGGGTCGGTCCTGGTCGGGGGACTCAGGAGAGCCGGTGGAGGGATGGTCCGGCATTGGGGATGTGGGCTAGGCTCCTGGAGCCTTCATTGCCTCCCTGATCCTCTGGGTATTTTTTGAGAATGGTTCCTCTCTGGATCGTGGACATGCAATGACATCCAGGCACTGACATGCTGACGTCTACCGCCGCTCCACCCCCTAGTTATAGCACCGCTTCCATGTGAGGCCCCCAATCTCCATCAGGAGCCACTAAGGAGCGGTGCAGATCCCATAGCCAACCCCGGGAAGGGGGAGCAGTCCTCCAGTTTCTCAATCCCTTCCCTCCCCTGCCGTCCCCCGGTGGCCCGAGTCCGTTCCCAAACACAGGTTGCCGGCGTGACATGAAGTGTGGCGTCCAGTGCCTCATCCCTCAGCACCACTGGGACAGCTTAAATTTCATCCTTGATGCAGTTGATCATTGTTCTAGATCTAGACAACTCAGGTTGATTTGCATGTCATTACAGTCCCTATCTGAGGTTATTATAACTCCTATCTTCACATCATCTGCAAGTTTAACTGACAGTCCTGTTATGCCTTCATTTATGTTCCTGATGTACAGATTAAATACAGTTGGTCCCAGTACTGAACCCTGTGGCAATCCACCAGTCATTCTACCTATTTAGAAACACTGCCCTTGATTTTGACTCTGTTTTCTGCTTTGAAGTCAGTTGTTAATCCAAGATCTTACTTTGAAGGTAGCTCTTGCAGCAGGCCACACTGGTAGGACTGAGCGCCAGGCACTAGGACCACATGGAAGCTTTCTAGCTAGCAGTCTTCTGGGGGGAGCTGCCTACCACCGATGTCACCCTCTGACATTGGCCTATCCTATAAGAGTGGGCATCCCCCAAAGTCTCCTCAGTTCTTTTCCTGCTGTTAACCAATGCACATCGGACCTCTGGAAATTGCTGCAGCTTCAGTCAACCACCATTTTTGTGTGCTTTCAGCATTTTTTTCTTTTCCTTTTCTCACCATAGTTCTTTTTCATTATTTTTAATTTTTTATGTCATCTAAACCGACTTCAAACTCAGATCACTCCAAAACCAAGTAGGCCTGCGGAAAGCAAATCCCGGAGAAGGATGGCCATTCTGCTTGTGTTTGCTGCCTAGGCCCAGACCACGACGTCCAAGCCTGTGAGGTCTGCCAGGGATTCAACCAGGCCACCCAGGGACATCACCAGTGGACCTTAATGAACTTTCTCCTGTAGCAGAACGTCACCTCCATGGAACAGGAGCTGCAGGCCAGGAACTCCTTGGTCTCCCCCAGCCCAGTCTTCAGGCTCTCAGTCCTTGTAGTCCCAAGATAAGGCCAGTGGGAAACACAAACACTGGGATAAGTATCAGGATAGGCCCCAGTCCTCCTTCTCCTCCCATTCACGGTCTTACCACCATTCTTCTACCACGAATGAGTCTTCCTCCTCGGGGGGGGGCAGCCCTGGCTGCTGCACATGCCCCCTCTCACCCACAGGGCTACCAACAGCTCACCTCCTGCCACCCTTACACTTTCAGGTGAAGGTCTTTCTTATCAGGTCTCACTCCCTGGCCCTCAGCCCCTGCTGCTTACGCCCTTTCTCTCATTGAGCACACAGCACAGTGGCTCAGCTGGCATCTCCTCAGTCGATGTGGGTTTGGTGGAAGCCGGGCAATCTTCTGACTCCCTCCTGCCACCCACAACCCCAGCATTGGTTTTGAGGTCCACCACCCACCTTTCAGCATCAGGGCTGGTGCTCCAGGACACTGGCACCTCCCCAGGGCCTAGTCCTCTGCCACGCTCACCAGCAAGGGTTTCCTCCCTCCCTAGTACTGGTCTTACCTCAGCCGGTGCCCACGGGACCTTCACCAGCATGGCCTCAACCAGCATCCATTAGGCATTCACCTGTATACCCTCAGCCGACACCCATCAGACCTGTGCCGGTTTACCCTTGGCCGGCGGCACCCATCATACCTACAATGATCTATCTGCAGTCAGTGGTTTATCCTTAGCCGGTGCCAGTACGGCTAATGCCTGTCTACCCTTATTGAACACCCAATGGTCTGATGCCTGTCACTCTGGATTTACATGATCAGGGAGATGAGGGGGACAACGGTGGCATTAGTGGCTCATCCACCCCCTGACAGGCTCCTCTGAAGGGGAAGGGACCCCTAAGTGTGTCCCCAAGTTCTCACTCGATGACCCCACCTCTATGGCCATCATGTGACATATTCAGGAGGCCATGGGATTTAAAACAGAGTAGAAGGACCCAGAGTGGTGCCAGCTCACTACCTACCTTCAACAGACCAGAGACTCCACTATTGGTGGTCCCTCCTCCTCTTATAGACACCTATGAGGATGCCACCACTGCCACCTGGCATCGGCCCAATCTGGTCCCGGCCATGTCCAAAAAGGTCAATAGGCTGTACCATGCCCCAGCCAGGAAACCCTTTCTCAGGGAGCAGGCACAAGCAGACTGCATAGTGATTAAAGCTGCTTATGACCGCACTAAATGGCCTAAGCATTTGAGTTCCCTGCCACCCAACAAAGAATCACATCGGCTGGACCTTCTGGGCAAGCAGGCATTCACCTAAGCCACTCTGGTGATCTGTGCCCTCAATTACTTGGCGCACATGCTCCAGTACCAAAACACCCTGTGGGACCAGGCCAGGGACGCTGTCCAATCCTTACCCAATGACCCTGCCAAGCAGCAAGCCCTGGGTTCTCTCAAGTCAGCCTCTGACATTGGTACCCATTTGTTCTGGGCAGCCTATGATGCGGTGGATGCGTCAGCCCAGGCAGCAGCGGCCAGAATTTACATGCCCTGCCGCTCTTGGCTTTGAGTGTCAGGGTTCATCCAGAACATCCAGTTGTCCATCACGAATGACCCTTTGAGAGGGTACAAGTTGTTCGGAGGGGATGTTGAAGATATCCTCTACCACCTACAGGCATTTGGACGCACCTGTGGTTGGTCCATTCTTTTTTTTTTTCTATTTAACTTTTTATCCTCTGGGAGCCCTGACAGGTAGCTGTGGTTCTCCTTCCAGAGAGACTCACTCTCCAGCATACCTGCATCCCCGTGTCGCCGACCCGGCTAGTCCCCTGCTGATTGCCCCCCAGATTGGGGCCAGGAGAGAGGGCACCGCATCCCCCAGAAACCCAATTCAGATGTACTAGGCTGACTCCTGCAGGCGCAGGAGCCATCATGGAACCTGCCAGGCTCCAATTTTTCTTTTTCTCCTGTCCCCCATCCCCGCCGACATAGTCATGTCGGCACATGTCTCCTGACCCATATTGCCCTCCAGTCACTGCCGGAAACAAACAATGAGTGGGACGACAAGTCTCCTCCCCGAGAGAAGAGAGCAGTCCTCTGGATGCTCGATCATCTCTCACCCCTGCTGACCCCTTGTGGCCCGAGCTTGTTCCCAAACCTGGTTGCTGGCATGGCACAAGGTGTGGTGTCCAGCACCGTCAACCCTCAGTGCCACCAGGCTAATAAAGTCAGTCCATTCTATGTATCATACTCAGCCCAAGTCTGGGCAGAGGACACCCTTTCGTCAGGCTACCCACAGGCAAATCCGAGCATCAGCCAGGCCTCAGGGAAAGTGGCGGACGGTGCCAGCTGCCCTGCCCACTCCCACCCCCTCAGCCTGCAAGACCTTTCGGGGACATCCCACAGCCCCAGTTGTGGCTGCCTCCCCTTCCTGACTCCTTGCCGGATGTCCTCCCTCCAGAACCACAGGAGGTGGCTGTAGGGGGTTGCTTCTCACTCCATATGGAAAGGTGGCTGGAGATAACTTCAGAAAATTGGGTGCTGCAGTTTACTGAGTATGGACACTCCCTGGAACTTTTGAAGTGGCCTCAGGACAAACCTCCAGTTCCATCCTCGTACCCTCATGGTCATATCCTTCTGATCTGGAAGAGATCCATGCCCTGCTTTACCAAAGGGCCATGGAATCCATTCCACAATCCCAGCAAGGAAAGGGATTTTACTCCCACTTCTTCCTGGTTCCCAAATGCACAGGAGACCTCAAGCCCATTCAGGACCTCAGGAAGTGCCTGTCAATCCAATATAAACAGTTCAGGATGATCACCCTTCAGGGTCTGCTGCCTCTGTTACAACCAGGAGGCTGGATTTGCTCCTGGGACATGTAGGATGCTGATCTGGATATCAAGGTATGTGCTCCCCCCCCCGGCTCTTCCTCGGATTTCATTTTCAGGGAGCCTATTTCCAGTTCAGGGCTCTGCTCTTTGGCTTATCTTCAGCCCCCTGGGTGTTCACCAAGTGCTTGGCAGTGGTGGCAGCTGCCCTCAAACAGCAGGGTTCTATGTATTTCCTCACCTGGATGACTGGCTGCTAGCAGCACCATCCAGGGAGCCGCTACTCCAAATCCTGTCTCATACCTGCCACCTGTTCCAGGATGTGGGAGTCACTATCAACCTGCCCAAGTCATTTCTGACCCCCTGCCAATGACTTCAGTACATCTGGGCAGTACTGGATATGGCTTAGGGGATGGTCTTCTTACCCCGAGATAGGGTGGAGCACTTAATGGATCATGCCAGTCAGCTCTACTCCAGCCACATGTCCCAACATGGGTCTTTCTTTACCTCCTGGGACTCATGGCTGCAGCTATTGTTATGGTCCCCCTTGCCAGGCTACATATGAGGATTCCTTAGTGAATGCTGCAGGTCCAGTGGGACCAGCATACGGATGCCCTGGATCAACCAGCCCTGGTCTCAGATCCTGTCAAGAAGGTGCAGTTGTGGTGGGCTAGAGCCCAGCAACCTCATGAGAGGGGTGCCATTCTTCATTCAACCCTTGCAGCAAATCCTCACAACAGATGCCACGGGTCTCAGTTGGGGGGCTCACCTGGGTGCCCACCAGATTTAAGGGACATGGTCCAAGGTGGAGGCAGAACTCTACATAAACATCTTGGAGATGCGAGTGGTTTTGTATGCCCTACAGGCCTTCCAGACCCAGCTGTCCCTGGGACAACTGCTGTTTCAGACAAACAACTACAGCATGGTTTATTACATCAACAAGCAAGGCGGAACTCATTCTAACCCTGTGTCGGGAAACGATGAGGGTCTAGTATTGTGCCATAGATCACAGCCTAGAACTCTCAGCCATCCATGTTCCCCGTGTCCAAAATGTCTTGGCAGACAGTCTAAGCCAGTCTCAGTCACAAGCTCATGAGTGGGAGCTCCTGACCTCTGTAGCAGAAGATCTATTCGACCGGTGGGGTCACCCAGAGTTGAACCTTTTTGCATCCTCTCTCAACACAAAACTGTCCCTTTTCTGCTCGCTCGCTCCTTGGCCTGGAGTTTTCTAGTGAGACGTGTTGTCCTACTCTTGGAAAAAGAGATTCCTGTATGCCTTCCCTCCCTTACCACTCCTTCAGAGGGTTCTGATCAAACTTCAGATGGAAGGGGCAACTATGATCCTAATCGCCCACTTCTGGCCTCATCAGATCCTGTTCCCTTTGATCCAGCAGCTGGCACTGGAACCTCTAGTGCCACTGTCCCTATGCACAGGCTTGCTGTCTCAGAAGCAGTGCACCCTGGTCCATCCGGACCTTAAATCTATCCACCTTCATGCTTGGCTCCTGAGGACATAACCATTGTGAGGTCTGGGGTGTCCTCTAGTGTGGCAGATGTTTTGGTGGCAGCAAGAAAACATTCCACCAGGGCCACTTATTCTATGAAATGGAAGCATTTTGCTATATGGGCTGTATCACACCACTTAGACCCCTTCACCTATCTGGTGAATCAGATTTTGGAGTACTTGCTCTCCCTCCCTCTCAGACTGCAGTCTCAAGTACTCCTCTATCAAGGTACATCTCTCAGCCATCTCTGCTTTCCATGTAGCTGTAGATGGCCGCACTGTGGCTCAACTTGACATGTCTCGCACATTTTTGAGAGGCATCTTGCACTTGAAGCCTCCAGTCTGCAATCCTGTCCTGGTTTGGGACTTAAATTTTGTGTTGGAGAAACTCACCCTGCATCCGTTTGAACTGCCTGTGAGTTGCAAGCTACGCTATCTGTTGTGGAAAGCATTATTTTTAGTTGTTATTACTTCTGCTTGAAGGATTTCCAAGTTTCAGGTGTGCATGTGTGAGCAGCCCTATTTGATTTTCCACAAAGACAGGGTATCTTTAAATACCACTTCTAAATGTCTTCCTAAGGTGGTGTCTAAGTTTACTTTGAATCAATTCATCCACCTGCCTGTTTATTTTCCAGAGCATGCTAATCCAGGGGAAGCATTGCTCCATACTTTGTCCAGTGTGTATAGTATCTAAAAATTCTACGTACATCCAAAGGACTATAGTAGGTCCTCCCAATTATTTGTTTCCTTTGCCCCTGGAAAGAGGGTATCCCAGTGTTCAAACAGTGTTTATCCAAATAGTTAGCTAATTGTATTGTTTTTTGTTACATGAAGTACGGTAAGGAACTTCCTTGTGTGGTTTATGTCCATTCAGCTAGGGGCATGGCCACTTCCATTGCCTGCTTCAGGAATGTTTCAGCTGCGGAGATATGTGCAGCTGTCACATGGAGCACTGTCCATACCTTTACCAAACACTACAGTCTGGACATTGCCTCTAGGCATAGGGA
Organism: Neoceratodus forsteri; assembly: GCA_016271365.2. Lineage (NCBI taxonomy): Eukaryota > Metazoa > Chordata > Ceratodontiformes > Ceratodontidae > Neoceratodus > Neoceratodus forsteri. The sequence goes on from CM057449.1 coordinate 1,807,977,020, forward strand.
CAATTTCAGCCTGGCTGTTCTACAAGGCCTTCTCTCGTAGGTCAGAACAGCCAACCACCTGATCTGTTTGACAGTTGTTGCCAGAACTGCTTGGGACTCATCCTACCGGTGTGGCCTGCTGCAAGAGATACCCTCGAAGTAAGATAGTACAGTTACATAAGAATTTACTGTAACAGAAGATCTTCAAGAGGCTCTCTTGTAGCAAGCTATGTTTTCCCTCCTTCCTTCCCCCTTCTTCCTCTTTCGTGGCCTTTGGGCAATCTGCCTAGTTCTCCCTTTCCATGGAGGAGAGCCTTCTGCTTCCTTTCATATCTTCTTGAAGGTTACTTTGGATTCCTCCTTGGCTCCCCTAACAGGCTGTTGCTTTTGGTCTCTGGTGAGAGAACTGAGGAGGCTATGAGGGCCGCCCACTTTTATAGGATAGGTCGATGTCAGAAGGTGACGTCGGTGGTGGGCGACCCCCTCTGGTAGACTGCTAGCTAGAAAGTTTCCGTGTGGTCCTAGTACCTGGAGGCTTAGTCCTACTGGTGTGGGCTGCTGCAAGAGCTTCTCTTGAATAACTACTGTTATGATAAGTTGTTACATAACTGTACTTTATCAGTGTATGTGGGATTTTAAATTTGAGCAGTTTATTTATCAGCAGATGGTGTAGCATTGCATCAAATGCCTTAGGTCCAAGTACACTTCTGCTGGTGTTTTATTGTCAAGTGCTCTACTAATGGGTTCAAAAAAGTGTATTCATTTGGTTTGGCATGATCTGTATTTTGTGAAACCGTGTTGTGATATGTCATCTCCCAATGTTATTTTTAAGTATTCCCTCAACTAATTTCCCCACAATGCAACTGGTGGTCTATAATTTTCAATTTCTGTTTTGGATCTTTTTATATGTATGGGTAATATGTCGGCATTTCTCCAGTCCTCTAGAATACTATCTGTATTTATTTTGTATAATTAGTGCTAATGGCTCACAAATATCTTTTGCTGTTTCTTTTAGAACCCTGGGGTGTATATTGTCCGGTCCAAAAGATTTATTAACTTTTATATTTTCCAGCCTCATATAGTAGAGGCTTTGAAGAAGCAATGAAAAGCCAACCCTGGCATAAGAAAGGGGTAACCCTTCACTCAGTAGAGCCTAGATCATGGCCAAATGCACCTTATCGAAGATGGCAAAGAGTTCAGCGGAGTATAGCAATCACAAAACATTGAAAACATCCTCCACATGGCACTCCAAGGGTGACAGGCCATGTCCCTGCACCAAATCAAGACATGCTTCCATTTATAAACATAGGTCTGTTGGGTGTGAGGCTTATGGAAATCTTTCATCATCATCATGAGAACCTCCCCCAAGAGGCACAAAGACACAAATCCTAACCTCACAGAAATCATGCAGTCAGATGTAAAGATTCGAGATATGCAGGCTGAATTTTCTTCTTGGACCATGTGGCGCTTGATCAGACATTGGGTGCTGAGGTGAGTCAGGTCCTGATACCAATGCTGGTGAGGCCACACGAGGCCTCTCAGGATCAGTGTCTCCTTTCTTCTCTATGCTCCTCCCCCCCCCCACGCACACACACCTTTCCTCTTTCCTCAGACATTAGTCACACCATCTGTTTCATTCTACTATTTCTCCAGTCACAGTTACATTTTCTGCTCCCTCAATGCTTCCATTCCCCCTTCCCCTTTGCCCTTTACTCTCTCATTATTTGTACTTCTCTAGCAAATTCTGACGTTTGTTATTATCTCCAGTTTTGCTACTGCCAGGGCCTTATGTGTACTGTTGGATTTTGCAGTGTGGTTATTGTTAATATATGTTTCTGCATTTTGGGATCTCATCTTTGTTTATTTTTGCAGTCCCTTTTCTGTCAATTCTGTACTCTATATACTTACTTGATAACTTCTGTAGTCTTTTTTTCTTCCACTGTCACCGCCCCAATGCGAGCTGTATCTGGAAATGAGCTTTGACTCAGCGTGCCTATTTCCCAGCCACCAAATTTTAAATAAAATAAATCGGTGCACTTTCAACAGGACCCTGTGCAGTAAGCAAAAGGGAAAAAGACATTGAAGAACTTGCCAGCCCAGTTCATGGCAAGGGTTTCATCCTGAATCATAGTATGAGCTGGGGGTTCAGCACAATATGATTAATTTATTATTTATCGAATTTTGTTGACCCAGTAAGCCCACTGGGCCTACAGATGGTAAGCAACTGAAATTGAACTAGATTAATCTGTTGGTGGTATTTTTAATGAATGGGGGGAAATTTGACCAGAACACCGTGGGAAATTCCCCTGCTCTTTTCAGTAAGTGCCATGGGATCTTTAGTATCCACCTGAACTACCACTGATCCAGGCAGATGGGACCTCGGTTTAACATCTCATCTGAAAGACGGCACCTCAGAAGTGTAGCACCCCCCTCATGCTGCACTACAATGTCAGGATTGGGATATTAACCCAAGTGCCAGATGTGGGAACTGAACCCACAGCCCTCTGATCTCCTGGCCTCAGAGGCGAGTGTGCTACCTACTGAGCCACTGACAATGGTAGTTAGCAATCCTCACAGACTGCAAATAAGTGAATGCAGGGTGTCTCCCAGCATCAAATTATTGGACAGATCCTAATGTAGTGATGACTTGTGAGGCATAGCTCCCAGGCAGCTAAGACTGTCCAAAACCCATTATTCACACCACAGGCAAATGTGTGGCAAACAGTCAGGTAATGAGACTCTTGGTCAGTGACTACATCTCCAGAGCCTCCTTAGAGTCTGGATAAACAGACGCCCCCCCCATTTGTTCACATGGAACATGGCAATTGGGCTATCTGTGTTGATCTGTACTGAGTGACCAGTTACTGTTAAAAACACCTGAAGTGCTGGGGCACCAGAGAGCTGACTTCCTGCCAGGCAACATTCTCCTACTGCTCCACACCTGAGGTTCCAACTAAGTTAAAATTTTCGGAGTAAAGGCACTGTATTCGATTTTGGTGGTGAAATTCTGGTTTTCCAAGCGACTACCTGCAGAAAGATACCAAACTTACTATGGGCCATAAAAATGCTCAAATGCAACAAGCCTTGTCGACTGAGAGGCCTGCAACATCCCGAGCTGAAGTGAACTACACGGCAGCTTCTACGGGGCCTACAGAAGCCAGTACCTCTCCAGAACCTCCGTGGCAGAAGATATTAGACTCTGTAAGGGCAATGGACGCCAAAATAGAATGTTCCCTGGCTAAATTGGAAGCACAAGAAACAGCTCTGGTGTCGGTAAAAGACACAGCCACAGATGCAGATAAAAGGTCATTAGCAACCCAAGCAATGGCAGCTTTGCTGACGAAAGAAAACCTGCGATTACGGGGACGGCTTGAGGCGGTGGAAAATACTTTGAGAGCAGGAACATTCATATCGTTGGATTCCTAGAAGGAGCAGAAGGAACATAGCTCCTTAGTTATCTATGATGCTGGCTAGCAGAGAAATTGGAAATGCCTGAGGAGTTCGAATGGATGGACCTGCGGATGGCATATCGGATTAATTTTAGAGCGAGGCCTACAGAGACGAACCAACCAAGGACAATTCTGCTGAAAACTACTGGCTTGGATGTGAGAGATGCAATTATTAGTGCAGCAAGAGCAGTTTACCCAATTGAATGCCAGGGCAAGGAAGTAAAGTTCTTCCCAGATCTTTCGTATCAAACTAGCGCAAAAGCGTAAGCAGTTTGATCCCATTAGGCAGAAGCTGCGCACATTGGGAATAGTGCATTTTTTCCTCTTACCAGCTCATCTACGCATAACCTATGGTGGGAAAAGCTGGCAGTTTCACGACGCTAAAGATGCAGGTAGATGGATTGAAAAAACTGAATCGGAATTCCAAAAACCATCACATCAAGGATTACTAATGGAGGAATCAGATTCGGACCAGGGCTGAGTAAACTCTTTAGTTCTTGACTTAACTGTATTGAATTTAAATTAACCAAGTTTAGCCCCCGGGACTAATGTCAAGATTTCAATTCTAATAAGGGGGCAAAAGTTTTTGTTGAAAATCACTAATCCTTATGGTGTTTAAGAATATTACCCTTCAGTTTGATGCTCTCTGACTGTGCTGATTAAAGGGAACATATAATTGCTTATGTTTAAGTAGTTCTAAAGTGCCTATTGTTTTACTTACATTTAAAGTTGGAGCGGGTTGGGGGAATGTGGGGTTTCACTTTCCTTGATAACAAATAATGTTATAAGGTATATAGCACTACTAGATTAGTGCGGTTTCATTTCTCCCTTGATATCTTTCTATGGACACTTCCTTAGCCTATGAAGCGGCTGGCATATTTTTGGGACTGAATGGACTTTGGGTGTAGTTAGCCCAGCTTTCCGTGTTATACCCCCACCTCCTAATATAAAAGATTGTAAGATCATATGTATGTTACTCTAACCAGGTCTATTACTGTATATGTGGAGCTCTTACGTGAGAATGACTACTGTATTGTTTTACTATATGAAAAGCAATAAACAGAAAGTTTAAAAAAAAAAAAACCTGAAGTGCTAGGTGAATCGCTCACAACTCAAACAAACTGACCATTCTACAAGGCCTACATACATGCAGGTATGTCAAGTTTGCTCCCCAGCCTAGGAAGGATCCATCTGTGGTCAGGACCAGCGTCAGGTTCTGCTAGATGAAACACCCCCCCCCCACCGGATCCTTGGAGCCAGCTACCAAGAGACTGCATCGACTATGTTTTAGGTAACTACTAACGGGTGGGGCAAGAATGACAACCTCCAGGACAACTGCATTTTCAGTTCCGACTAAAGACATCAGGTTTGCCGGCCAAGTAGTGCTGAAGGCTGAGGCGCTGGACACCTTACCTCACGGCACGCTGGTGACCCAGGTTCGGGAACTAGCCCAGGGCATCAGAGGTTGGCAGTGGGGGGTGTGTGGAGGTGGATAGAGCTGCCAGCAGGCAGGCTCTCCTCTCCGGGGAGGTGATACGGCATCCCTCAGCCAATGGTAGCCCCTAGTAGAGGCTAGGTGTGGCACAGGCTCAGAGGAGGCTGGGCGCTAGGCCATGGGGAGGGGAAAGGGGTCATAATTGGGGCTGTAGGTGCATGCGCATGCCTCCACGCACATGCGCTCCTACTCCGGGGCTCCTGGGCAAAAACTGGAGGTCAAAACACCAGCGGCAGCAAGATGATGATCAACTCCCATGGGCTCCACTTCCGGGCTAGGTACAAGAGTAGCGCTGGCTATTCCGGGTGACGGGGCTGGGGGGGGGGTCAGTCAGATGGGGGAAGCTGACCGGAGGAGCATAAATAGACAAAAAAAAAAATAAAAAACATCAGATTTGGAGTCAGGCACACAAAATGACAAAGGTTGTTGACGTCATCTGACTAAGAAAGCATAAAAAATCCATGCCTGGTGACAGTCCAGAATCAGAAAGAAGCGTGCACACTCTGTCAGACCTGGTACCTGCTGTGGTGGTACTCAAAGTCAGAAAAGAGGATGCACTTGAATTAGGATAGTAAGGCAGCAAATATGTAAGCAATAAGACATGATGGGGTGTGCATTAGACAGTTCTAATGCATGGCTAGAGGGACGTAGTGAGGCACGAGGCCACAGGCCGAGTGCATCCAGTCCCCTAGCCGTGCATTAGAACTGTCTAATGCACATCCCCAGAGTGGCTTATTGCGCTTATAAAATGGGCCTGTGTATTCTAAATGGGGGTTCTAGTTTTAGCTGTGCATTAGACACATCTAATGCATGGCTAACAACCAATCAGATTGCTTGAAATCCTTTGCCCATTTTATAACTTCAATTGATTTAATCAGATGGAGGTGTTTCATGGATATTATACAAAAATGGGTACCCAGATAGAATGCCCCATTTCACACTCTCTGTGCCTCCACAGAGGGTGGAGTCCTGAAGTCTCAGCCACTGTTCAAATATCGAAAATTTGAAAGTACAGAGATAGAGCTTCATGAGTAGAAATTACCAATAAGTTCAAGTTCCCTTTTAAACTGAATCTTATTTAAATAATTCAAACCTTAAACCAACAAATAAAAATGGAAAAGGTTGGTGCTAACTGGAAATATGTAAAAACAGCAAAAACTACAGTATGCTACCAATGTTAACCTGTCTATAGGCAACCGTAATGGTTCTTCCTTAGAAGTTGTTACTACCATTAAATAGTTGGGAATCATACTTGATCTTGAGGCCCAGATATCACATTAGAATCCATTAATTATAACCTCGGCTTGATCTATAGGAAAAAGAAGAACCTCACCAACAAAGCCTGCTTGGCCGTAGCTCAATGAATCGTAATGTCTATACTAAACTATGGTTTGCTGGAGTATACCAACACCTCCAAGTCTGAAATAGGCTGAATGTACTGTATAACAACATCTGCCAGTTTTTATTACTTACCCATTGCAGAACTCATCATTACACATTGAACAATAAATCGAATGGGTTGTCCCTAGACACAAAAAGGGATTATGTTTTAGATTGCTTAACTAAAAAAGCTTCTTAAAACCAACTCCCCCAGATCACTGTCTTTACTCATGCACTTCAAGCCTGATGCCTGTGGCACAAGGTCTGACGGGAAATTCTGCCTTGAACATTCACCACAATGGGGCAGAAGGTTTTTGCCTCCTAGGCACCTTAATTCTGGAATGCCTTGCTTGCACCACTAAGAAAAAATAAAATACATACCCAGTTTAAAACAGAACTAAAAAAGCACCTTTTATAATACCCATGTACATACCCACGCTACATAATATTGCTGTAGCTGTTACTGCATCTTTTACTCTACTGGTTACTTTTCCTGCAAACGTATTAAGTCATTGCTACTGTAACTGATTTGCCTATCTGGGTCATGCCTGAAACTAGGCTATATCAGTCTAATGCAGTATTTCTCAAATGAGGCCACGTGGCCATATGCAGCCACTAGTTCAATTTTGTATAGCCACAGCTCTTTAGAGCTCTGAGTACAAAGCTAATGAAATGGACAATTTCTTAACTTAAAAAAATATGGGAGACACTTTTCGAGTGAAAATACATCAGGGACTTGACTCATTGCATACTGTGTGGAAATATATTTGTCATATGAGGGGATTTGGGACATATCAGGGGGTCTGAGGTGAGCAAAATAAGTAATGAGGCCACCAGCAAGTTCTGGTGGCCACACTTTGAGGCCACCAGGAGTTTGGGCTTGAGAAACACTGGTCTAGTGCACTTATTGAGTTAAACAAAAGTAATATAGAAATTCTGCTTCTTTATTAGCTGCCTATCCAAATCTTCTCCCCTCTTACCCTTGGTTATCCTGTCTATCCCCAGGAACACTGGCTTAATTTGCTCACTGGAGCGTGAATCATTACTATGCTTGGCTAGATCACATTCCCCATTATTGTTTGCAAGAAGATCACATACGTGTGTTCCCCTACTCTTTCCTTGGAATTTCCTTTTGGGTTTACCAATGCAAAATGCTCCACAGGATCACAGATAATAAGCCCCAGGGGGTATTTTAAGAATTCTTGAAAATGTTATCTAGTCACAAGGACTATCTTTTGATCGCACTTGACATAGAAATGCTGTATACTAACATTACTATATGATAAAATCTACGAGGGAGAGGATCAGGATAGGCAGTTGTTAGAGAAGGAAGATATTTGGACTTACATGAGGGGGCCCGGTTGTGGCCAGGTCTAAATGATTAATTCGATCAGGCCACTTTTTTGTGAAAGTCAAATCCAAAATGTACTTTTTAACCTCTCTTCTTTTGTCTAGTGGTTAGAGTACCTGCTTGAAAACTTGGAGATTGCAGGTTCAAACCCAATCGCAACCAAATACTCACTGTATAACCCTGAGCAAGTCACTTAAAGCAGCAGTGCATATGCATATTATGGTAAAAATTACCTTTACTTTTTTATTCTGTTTTTACATTGGTCCTTAACGCCTGTCATGTAAAATTCCCTTTTCCAAAATGTTTTTTCTGTGCACCAATACATCAGAGATGGGTGATGTCTTTCTTCTGTTGATATCCTGCATAAGTTAAGCTTACCTACCACTGAAATTTTCAAAGTATATCAAGTCCGCCATTCTATAATATGGTTCAGGACAAGGGGTCCTTTGGTTGATGAGGGTGATTTCCTGCAGTCATTAGTCATTTTGGCCTCCCGTCCACATTCCGTGTCTAATATCTACACTGCTCCATACATTAAACTCTTTCCTAAATTGGATGGAACATCCATTTATTGGAATTCGCAGTTTCCTCAACTTACTCTTGATTGGAGCAAGATCTGGTGTGACACTTATAGTTCACACACAAGACTGCCTATGTCTTACCCAGTTTGATATCCTTAACAATTTGTATTATACCCTAGTCAAATTGATTAAGATACATAGGCTTGGGTCTTCTCTGTGCTCAAGATGCCAGAGCTCCGAAGGAACTCCCTATCATACTTTTGGGGAGTGTCCTAAGGTGATCGCACTCTAATCATCCATACAACAGAAAGCAGATCCATTGCTGTGACTAGATGGATGTTTTTCTCCTGAGATTTGCCTGTTGGGTGATTATTCGGGGACTGATATCAGAGAGCGTAGATATTGCATATTGCATCACCTTACAGCATCCCCCTATCCATTACCATCTGGGTTACGTCCATCTCGTAGACTACTGATGTACATGTGACCAGATGCTTCGAAATCCGATCTGCCTTGGTCCACCTCATTCCCACAGGACTCCAGTTCATTCATGTGCAGCGCAGAGTCTACAAGCACACTGTCTAGCTCCACAGAGGTTACTACTATTCAGGTAGGACACGTACTAATTCATTCCTTTTCACAACAGTATAATAATTGGATTTCTGCCAGGCATTTAGCAGGGTAGTTGCTGCATGTAGCTGCTCTTCGATGCTCTTTTTTGTTGACTTATTTGCCTTAGACTCCCCTCAGCAGTTCTACAGATATAGTGCAAGATCTAAATTTACTGTGTTTAAGAGAAAATACACTGGAAACAAGCAGGTATGTCAACAGTAGAGAAGCAAGAAACATTTGGCCTTACAGCTGATCTAGTATAATATAGTACATAGCTTGCAAGCATGTGGGGTCAAGCAGGGGCAAGTATTGCACCCCTATAGCGCATTCTCCTCTTTCCTTCTCAGGCTAGCTTTCATTTTTTCTCCTGGCATCAGAGACTAGACCATATCTTTCATTGCTCTCAATTCAACTATACCTCTGACTCCCTGAGTGTTCTAGGCATTTTAAACATGGCACCTATTCCCACTACACACCCCGATAGCTACTCCTCCCCTATTAACTTATGATGCGGCATAAGCTGGTGGCTAAGAGGCTGAGCCCTTTCCAATCGGCTCAGACTCTTCTTACATGGGCTGGGTCCCCTTACGAGCGGACCCACAGAAGCGTAGGGTGATAGACAGCTATCTACTCAGTATATGCCCCAGAGAATCTGTTGAATAACTCAGAAATGCTGCCTGCTCTCCTCCAGTCTTGGCCATAGCACTCCAGCGTTACCGCGGTCATGCTGAGTCAGACTTTCTCCTCCTGGCTCAAGTAAACTCCTCGGCCATCTTCTCCCCCACCCTCAGATCACCTCCAACATTTTTTCTCCCAGCTAGCCGCTTGGGCTACTCCATCCCTAGCCCCTCGTCGTGCGCTCCCGCACATGCCCAAGTGTTACTACGAGAATGCCCGAATGACCGCAGTGTGCAGTGGCTTATTCTCCACCGTCTCAGATCAACAAAACTGCATCCAAATTCCCAGAGGCAATGTAGTGTATTGGCTAATGCTCTGAGTTATGAACCTGGAGTCCTGGGTTTGAATTACATATTCTTTAATGAATCTGGTAAAAAGTTCTAACATACAATGCTGCCAATACAACCACTGTGGTGACTTAATGAATGCTTGGGGCTAAACGACCACCCCCAAGCACTCACTTGCATTCCTCGGACCCAGTCATATGGGCACTGCAGCTCAGCAGCACGCTGAACGTGCACTTACTTACTTGATATTGATCGGCAGTTCAATCCCGCCAGGGGGCTTCTACTACCACATTTATTATGACAGATCATAATGCTGCCTTTATCAAGAAGCCACACCAAGCCCCCTACACAGTGCCTCAAACCCTTACAAACCAGCTACAGCATAAAGCACTCGCTTAGACACCGAGCGGCTGGCATCTGAACTATGCCCTGCTGCAGGACTATTTGTCTATATATGTTTGCCTAAGCACCCTATACGGTCCAAACTAATGACCCTACTCTGTTTCCTCCCCCTCCCCCTAGGACCAGGAAGGGCATTTTATGCTATATGCCTGCCTCTCACATACAAATCCCATAATGGGATGCACAAAGGGATTCATTTGGCGCTGCTGATTTGGGTACAGTTTGCATGTTAAACTCACCATATTCGGCAGTAGGCAGTTGTATTCACGCCCTAGCATTGTCCATGACGATGAGATAACTCCTTATTCTCCGGGGTCTCGAAGGCTCCACCTAAATAATATAGAAACTAAAAGAGAGGGAAGGAAATGTTAAATCAGTCCCAGTGGATCACCTAGTGGCACTCTTACGGGGGCAGGATACTAGTCGCTCAATGGTTGAAGTCTGGTACTTGCTAATCAGACTCCTACCCAACAGTGACACAACAGTCCAGCACTAGGGGTGAATGCATCAGGATAAGATGGTGAACTGAGTGTACCTTCTACTCCTCTTTGATAGCAACCCAGGTTGAAACTAAAGACCCTATGATACCCCATCAAAGAGACAGGGAGTTATACCTTACGCTGCAACAACAGCAGTAGGTGCACTCAGGGGCAAGTACTGCACCATATGCATCTGGGTAGAAAGTGCTACCTTATCTCGTTCCTCTACTAGCTAGGTACAATACCGCACTCGCTGTCTCAAATGCTTATATATAAAATTTACTATCTTCAGCGTTCAGACGTACAGACTCACACCTTACAGTGCGTAGCAGTAATCATATACCCTTCACAGTTATGGGCAGTATCACTAGTGCACATAATTGCAACGCATAGATGGTGCAATACTAAATACATGCAACCATATTTAAACGGGCTACACCTGTATCAAACAAGAGCCCTCTCCCACTGCCAGCAGATCCCTGTTCCTCCGCTTTGCTCCATCAGTTTCATCACGGGACATGGTTAAGACGGCTAACAATTTAGATCCTTTATGGGTCCACTTGGCTCACAATGGGGTAAAAGACCATCTACGGGAAGTTACATCCTGCAACTCTCCAAGAGTAGCAAACTGCTCTATCCTACAACCTGACAAACCAGATTCAATAAATGGAAAATTTACAATACTTGAAGAGTCAAAGTGATCAGCTTCCACCACAGTGTGAAACACTCTTACAAATACATACAAACAATACTATCAGAAAACTTGTATACATAAAGTGCGCTAGAAACACACTTTACATTTGGTTATGGACTACAATAATTAATCTTACACTCTATGCTACGGCAAATAGCCACTGTAGTGTCACGTTTACAAACAGGAAGCAGGTGATAGTCCATGTATCGTTCAACTCCAACTCAAGAGACACTGATATTTTACAATATTGTGCAGCCTTTAACACCCCTGTGCCATTATCTAAGCCATCCAATCTTATAACAGAATTCAAGTGAATGGATTTGGGGCTACCTCAATACCTTGGCTACCAGAGGGATGTGCACAGAAATAAAAGCTGCAATACTATATCCTTTAAACAAACAGAATGACTAGGGTTTTTTCTAAAGGGACAGTATTTTTCAATGTAGCTTGTTAACTAGCAGCGTAGCTAGCATACTGTCAAACTGATCTCCCATGCTGGATACAAAAGAAAAAAAAAGGCCATGAGGTACCATAGTTGGAAATTTTAAATTGCTAACTTTGCAATAAGGCTGTTCACTTCAAATCACGATTTACACCCTCGGCCTTTGGACTTCTAAACAGAAAAATCCAGTATAGTCCCACTGCAAAAGGAAGCGGGTCCAGCTCCCACCTCTCTTCGGTTCACCAATATGTTTTTGAGCTACAAATCTAAAGGCAGAGCTATCTGGTGCACGGCACAGGCCAAAATGGGCTCCCAAGGGGGTGTCCCCATGACTCCGAACTACGCTGTGTACATACTCTTGCATGCACTGCTCTGACGATTTTATGGCATGGCACATAACATATTGTATGGGTAAAGAGCACAGTAAACCACAAACACAATACCGCGATTGATGGATTGCCTGATGTTGCCTTCTCATTTCTGCTAGGAGGCACATACTGTGACTCTGCATGAAGTTCAGCAGGTAGAGCAGTGGTACGGTATGCTAGGGCCCCGGGTTCACTCCCCAGTACACCATAATGTTCCCAAATACATATGTCGCATACCACATATAAAAAAACTTTTGCAGGTCTACTTCGATGCTCCACATTGCCTTCCCTTGCAAGGCTATCTTTACCATCTGGAGGGTGTCCACAGCTTATTCCTCTCCCCCCCCCCACTGCATTTCTCCCATATCAGGGCCACTGTTGAGAATGAGCCAACTGGCATGAACCACTTGCCCACATCGCACCAATGCAACAAGCCAGCCCAGCTTTCTCTGATCTAGCTTCCCACAATCCTGGATACCATTTTTATGGGGATTCTACCAAATATTCAGGTCAAGCTGCGGTGAAATCAGCAAAATGTCAAGTACACCCAATCTACCCACTTTGGGTGCAGTGTAGGGCAAGCCCCAGCAAGGGTTAGAGGAAGAACTTCACGCAAGCCGGCTCCTCCTTTGGGGAATCAGGCCCTATGTAGAAACTCTTCAGAAAGCTGAACATTAGGGCTGACTAGCCCAGCAAACAAGGAATCTCCCCAGGAGAACGGCCTCTACACCCTACAGTCTTACATCACCTAGAAAGCGATGGGGACTGCTGGAAATTGATCAGAGGGCAACAACACAACAACAGAATCGATCTAATGGTAACAGAACAAAAAAAAAGGAACTCACGCCGGCTGCATCTCTCCTCCAGATTCAGTTAACCCGGTCCTCTAGGGAAGGAGGCATTATCGCAAAACTGATGCTTCCGTGGAACATACCACTATTCACACCTGTCACAAATGCATTCCACAGGTCAGCCCCTCTGCTCCCATAGGGCCAGATCTCGAAGTACAATAAGTGAACAGGAGACAAACAGGGTAACTAGCCCATCTGTTTTGGCTCCAAACCACCTACTAGCTTCAACTCCTGAGGGTCAAACCTGTACCCCTCCACTAGCACACCCAGTTAACAGGCTCAGATATGTCTCCTCTTTGGGGATGCAGTGCAACCCTTCACCCAGTGGCTCCCAGCCAGGTTCCCAAGTGTACCCTTATGACTCAGTATGAGACCTGTGTATATTCTTACCCTTAGCAAGATAATGACACACCCTTGAGTGCTTAAAAATTTCAGAATTCCCCAGTCAGTCTCAATCTACTCATGCATAAGAGAGACTCAAACAGAATTTATGGAGAATAAAAATAAAGGAAAAAAAAAATGGACAAAATACAAAACACATATAGATCAGTTATCCTGTGCTTACAATCCAGAGAATAACTTGGAATTTTTACTGATCAAGATGCAGGAGTACTTAAGACATGTTGCACTTCCTCAAGTAGCATTTAGTATCCGTCCCAAAGTAAAACCAGTCGTGGCACCCGGAGATCTCAGCGTCTTCCTAGGCACTTCAGTCTCCACACCTTTCAAGCCCATGGCCACTGCAGACATTACGTGGGTCCTATACAAGACACTACCCTTGGTAGCTATATGCTCAGCCCAGAGACGCAGCTAAGCTAGAGTATTATCCTGCCACTTTCTGTACCTAGTCATTATCAAGGACGGGGTCACCCTGAGGAACACCCCAATGTTCTCGCCAAATGTCACCACTCAGTTACGCACCTCACAGGCCATAGAACTACCATCATGGAGTTCCTGTCCAAAGGATGGCTACAACATGGCAATAGAATACCAGGACACAAGACAGTCTTCTTAACTTACCCGGACAGAACCAAGGACTTATGCACCCCAGATACTCCATTTGTGCTACACAATGGGCCAAGGTGAGACCAGGCCGCTGCACAGTACACGTTATCCTCTGGAGTCAAACAAACCATGTCGGAGCCCTACAAATTTAAAGGACTGCCGAGCCCGCCCAACTTCATGGCCTACTCTACTAGGACAGTCTCCACATCTTGGGCAGAGATAAGCCGGATCTTGATCCAGGACATCTGTGCAGCAGCAACCTGGTCCTTGGTTCATGCATTTACCAGGTATTATAGTTTAGAGGTCCTCAACAATGAGAAGGCGGCCTTCGTTAGGAAGGTTCTCCTCAATCATGGGGACCTTAGCTGGTATGTCATCTGATCCTTCCCTATATATATTATCACTGCTTCTTACAACCCAGAAGTAATGAATAAAGGGATGCTGTAAGATGATGCAATATGCAATGGTAGTTTACTCACCTGGTAAAGGTGATTGCATGAGCATCACCTTACAGCATCCCAGTCCCACCCTTTTCTTCGGATGTCAGACCAGCTAAGGTTACACCCATTCTCTTTATCCTTATCCCGGCATGCCGGAAGGACCAGTACGATTAGCCTGTATAGATCAGGTGATAAATAGAAAACAAACCTCATCTGTCTGTCATCCCTAACTATATTTAAGCAATATGCCATGACAGAGAGTGGGTATATCGGTGTTTTACCATGCCTGGCGTGGTTCGGTCACGCGGCACAGCCGAGTGACTTAACCACACCAGAAGTGGTAAATACACCCATATAACCACTTTCTGTCATGATATATTGCTATTATACAATGTTCAACTTTTTTTTTTGGTTTTATAGTGATATAAAACTTTTACAGTGGGTATACTGGAGGATTTTTCACGATCACGTGATGTGTTTTGACCAATGAGGTTACAGGATTTTCATAAAACATTGTATAATCCCTAATAACTGTTAGAACATTACTGAAACCTTTACTGTCTCTCATCCCTAACTATACTCCCCAATAACAGTTAGGACATTGCTGAAACCTTTACTGTATCCAGGCAGAATGTTGTTGAACTTTAACTTAACCTTAGTACCTTAGGGGTATTTACAGCTTGGGAAGACTCGAACTGGAGTCCTGTGGGAAGGAGGTGGACCAAGGCAGATCAGATTTCGAAACATCTGATCACATGTGCATCAGTAGCCTATGGGATGGACGTAACTCAGATGATAATGGATGGGGGGATGCTGTAAGGTGATGCTCATGCAATCACCTTTACCAGTTGAGTAAACTACCATTACATGGCCATGATTGCTATGTCGGTCAAGAAGCTGGTTCTCCATCACTGACGAGAAGACAAGCCTTTATCTTATAATGAATGGCTGCAGGAGCTCCTCTTTAACCTCAGCGTTGAAAAAAATGATTGCTAGCTTGCGTGATAATTTAGGCAGATTTAATAGGATTTGGAGTACATTGCACACCTGATATACTGTACTCTTTGAGTTGGGGCAGGCACCCTTCACAGGTCCTATTAGTCTCTCTGTTAACTTTTAACACCCATGAGTAGGTTCATGTATTGTGTGATGCAGCTCTGTCACGGGTGGGGGATTGGGGTTAGGGGTGGGATGGTTTATTACTCTTTGTCTGTATTTCATTGTCTTGTTGTTTTGTTGTATTGGTATATTTGAAATCAATAAAGCTTATTAAATTAAAAAAAAACCTTTTCTCTGCTTTAGCACTTTTTAAATTAATTCAAATAAAAGGCGTGCTCCTGTTAATATGGCTGGAACCAGGATTACATCGATATTCTCGGCTATTTATTGCGCGCCTATTGTCCTGTGAGGCCAGGGAGCAGTGACTGCTTCATGGTAGTTCATTACAGTCTCAAGAAAAGCCATGTTAAACAATGGCTGTTCAAAAACAACAGAGAATACTGCTGGAAAAATTAGACAAAGCCGTATTAAAAGGAGCACTCCTTTTATTATTTCAAATGTAAAAACAAGTGCTAAAGCAGGCTCAAATCATACAGACAAGATGGAAAGGGCAATCTAAGATGTAATAAAACAAGCATTTGTCAATGCCGAATGTTTGCTTGCTGGCATTGGCGCTGGTAGTGCAGGAGCTAGAGAGATGCATAAAAGGAATGGCAGTGAAGTATGGAACTGACGCCAACCCCACACCCACCCTGCAGAGACTGACAGGCATTGAGGTGTGCCTTTGGGTCATCGGCCATAACTCTCATGCCATTTCACCTCACCCTGCCCTGCAGACTCCGACAAGTGTCGTGTTGTGCCTTGGAGTTGTCGGGCCTTACGCTCACCTCATTCCATAAGGAAATACATTGTGATGGGTGCAGTATAGGTGAATGGGGTGAGCTTTGGGGCAGAAGAGTCCAAGGCACACCTTGATGCCTGTCACTGGCTGCAGGGTGGGGTGGGGTGGAATGTGTGAGTATTACAGTCAACAATTCACAGTCACAGCCCTGACACCTGTCAGTTCTTACAGAGTGGGACGTTACGGTTAGAAACCCTAATGCCCCGGGTGTTTGTTGGTATTTGCACTCCAAACTTTCAACGTGGGCTTCTTGTGACCCCACCTCATGAAAGCATTTGGGACCTCTGCTCATGAACAATGGCACTGTGATTTTGTTTATCTGTCCCGAATGTTGATTTCCTACAGCAACCGTACCATTCTGCGCCAGATGTGCGAAAACACATTTTGGGCAGGATGTGAAAAATGACAGCTGTACCATTCGTAAGGAGGTGTGAAGAAAATGGCAATGTTGAAAATCTGGAGTGAAAATATTAAAAATTCCCGAAGTTACAAGCATGCATGGAAACTGCGCAACACACACTCATAACAGTAATTTTTTGTAATTTTTTCACCAAATTTTCAACATAGTTGTTTTGGGACCTCTGCTCATGAGCAGTGTCATTGTGATTTTCTTAATCTGTCCCAAACATTGATTTCCCACAGCGACTGTGTCATTGTGTGCCAGATGTGCAAAAACACATTTTGGGCAGGATGTGAAAAATAACAGCTGTACTGTTCATATGGAGGTGGGAAAAAATGGCAATGTTGAAAATCTGGAGTGAAAATATAAAAAAATCTCGAAGTTACGAGCATGTGTGTAAACTGTGTAGTGCATGCTCATAACACAGTCATTTTTTGGAATTTTTTCACCAAATTTGCAACATAGGCTTTTTGGGCGCCCACCTCATGAACAGTGGTACTGTCATTTCATTAATCATTCCCAAAAGGTGATTCCACACAGTGACCACAAAATCACCTTTCAGGACTGAATAACGAAATGACAGCGACTGATTTCATAAAGTGAGGTCCCAAGAACCCCATGTTGAAAATTTGGTGCCAAAAGTAAAAAAAATGGCCGAGATATCCACCTAAGTTGAACACCCCACCCCCCACTGATGCCATTACACAACTTACCGACATTTCTTCAGGTCACAGTCGGCTTTGAAGACTGCAGACATGTTCCCACTCCAGTGAAGACTGTGGTGCTGGACCTCTGGAGGTAAGTATGGGGTGAGGGGCTTGTGGGGAGCTGGGATGTGCAGAGGAGTGGAGTGCGGGTTTGGGGAGGGCACTCCAGAGTCAATGACGGACAGTTTTCTTTTCAGGAAGGGACATCGCAGGAAGGTTTTCTTTTTTTATAGGTGAAATAAAACAACTGTTGGGCACACTGGGGTGGGCTCCCAGTGTGGCACACAATGGTGATTGGGCGGGGGCAGGAACATGCCAACATGGTCACTTCGGAACACACTAAGCGCACTGGGGTGGGCTCCCAGTGTGCCACACAATCTTGAGGGGGGATTATACACATGCCGACAGGGGGATTGTGCACCCCCGTAGTCGACTTTCTAAGGACTGAGCGAGGTGGACGGTGAATGCCGCCGCCATGTTTATTGAAATGTTTCAGCAGGCAAGGCATGCCCTGAAATGACGGGGTGCTCCCTCATTGTGGCAGTGAATTTCTTTCAAGTTGGTGGCATGCTTCTCAACTGCTGTTTACAGCATGCTCATTCATTGGTGCCACAGAGACAAACCCAAAAAAGCAGTGGCAGCATTGACCACAACACTGCCGCACCTCCACACCCTGCTACTCCAGCAAGCTACCACAAAATGTTGCTTGTGCTGCATGTGCAAGACAACATGAAAACAGGCATTTGTCAATGCCAGATGTTGCTTGCTTATATGTGCTGTTTCGGTATTTGGAAGCGATAGTACCATGCCTAAGAACTGTCATGTGCCCCCCCCCCAAGACATTCACTGTGTCTTTCTGTTCAGTATTCACAGAAGAGAGGGAGGGGGAAAGGCCACAGCAGTACAGTAGTTACGAAGGCATGAACAGGTGGACAATAGTCCATTCACAGGCAGAAGACTCCTGCAGGAGGTGACTAAATTGAAGGTGGACAAAGCGATGGGACCAGATGGCATACGCCCAAGGATATTAAGAGAACTGTGAAGGGAGATAGCAGTACCTCTGGCAGCCATGTTCACTGAGTCATTCAACACAGGGGTGGTACTAGAGAATTGGAGGATGGCACATGTGGTACCTCTATACAAATCCAGCAGTAGGGAGGAGGCGGGAAACTATAGGCCAGCCTCACCTCAGTAGTGGGGAAGATCAAGGAGACATTGCTTAAAGAAAGGATAGTGGGGCATCTAGAAGTCATCTGAGCCCAGGACCGCAGGCAACATGGGTTCACAGTGGGAAGGTCATGTCAGGCAAATCTGGTTGATCTCTTTGACTGGGTAACAAAGGAAGTAAATCAGGGTGGGGCAGTGGACAATGCATACCTTGATTTAAGCAAAGCCTTTGACACTGTCCCACATACCAGGCTGATAAAGTAGCTGAGTAGGCTGGGCATGGGGGAAAGGGTGGTAAACTGAGTTAGAAACTGGCTAACAGACAAGAGGCAGAGAGTGGTAGTAAATGGGGTGCAGTCTGGGGAGAGAGGGTGACCAGTGGGATGCCGCAGGGATTGGTCAAGGGGCCAGTCCTGTTCAATGTCTTCATTAGTGACATTGCTGAAGGGCTGAAGGGAAAGGTCTGCCTGTTTGCAGATGACACCAAGATCTGTAAGACAGTGGATACTCCAGAGGGGGTGGAAAAAATGAGGGACCTGGGGAAGCTTGAAAAATAGACTGAGGACTGGCAGCTGAAGTTTCATTCAAAAAAGTGCAAAGTTATGCAACGGACACAGAAACCCTTGGGAAAGCTACGGATGGGGGGAAAGGAGTTGCTGACAGTCACAAAGAAGGAAAGGGACCTGGGGGTTCTTATTTCAGATGACCTGAAACTGTCAAAGTGGTAAGGCAGCTGGAAGGGCCAGTGACATGCTGGGGTGCATAGACAGGGGTATCACCAGCATAAGGAGGGAGGTAGTGATGCCATTAAATAAAACCATGGTCAGGCCTCACATGGAGTACTGTGTGCAGTTCTGGAGGTCATACCTTTGTAAGGATATTAACAGGCTGGAGATGGTCCAGAGAAGGGTGAATGAGATGGTACAGAGCTTGCAACACAAGACTTATGAGGAGAAATTAAGGGACCTCAATATGTAGTCACTGGAAGACAGGACGGAAAGAGGGGACATGACAGAAATATTCACGTGCCTGAAGGGTATAAGTATAACTACTGAGAAGCAGGAGACAGCTGCTATAGACACATGTGCCAGCTTCTGTGTGATATTCTTTTATTCTTATAAATCTGTAATCTCCAGTATTTCAGTAACCACATAACTACACTGCCTTCTTTAGGCAATTTTATGGTGGTTGATGCCTGGTGTCAGATGGCAGACAGAGGGCTCATCAGATTGTGTTGCCATCTGAAAAACTTCATAGAGTGTTCTTTTACTGGTAAGCATTTTGGAAAGCTGGTGAAGGTCTCACAATTTTTATTGTGATTTTATCTCCTTATGTCCATCTCCTTTGGTCCCCTCCCCATCCCCAGACCTGAACAGTCATCAGTGGCCACAGCTGCAGCCTTCTTCTTGCCAAGATGATGGTTGAGCAGCTGCCTTCACAGTCTGTGAAGTCTGACGTCTTTCAGTGCCGCTTATTGGTCATCTTCCAACACAGGTGAGGTGCTGCCAGACTAAAACTAACTCAGGACAAGCAGCTTTCAAAGTGGGGAAGAAATGGAGTTAGCAAGAATCAAGTACTCACTCAGATGTGGCATTGATTTTAAGATCAGCATTCTGGTGTGGACACTGCAAGTGGAACCCCAGCCCTTTAAGCAGCCTTATGAAGAGTAAAGGCTTCTGGAAGCACTGGGGTTCTGTTTATTGTACTGTAAGTGGGCTGCATCTAATTTGGTAATTTACTGTACCTTACATCTGGACGTATGGTAGGCCCAACTTTAAATAAACACTCCACCTGAATGAACACATGATGCCATAGAAACATAGAATTTGTCAGCAGAAAAGGACCACTCAGCACATCCAGTCTGCCCAAGTGTTCTCTACCTACTTGTAACTCCTGCCTGTATATGTTACTGCATGTCTTATTCTGCCTGCATCCATCAGGACCTCCTTGTGAATGAGCTTGCTCAACAGATTTTTCCTGCAATGAACTTGAAGCTACTCCACCTCCATAGCCCTACTGATCCCCATTGACCCCCTCCTTCCCCTTTTTCTAATACAGCCCTATGTTTGTCCAATGCATGCTTCATGCCCCCTACCATTTTAGCTTCCACCACTTCTGGCAGTCTTTTCTAGGTGTCTACCACCCTTTCAGTAAAGAAATATTTCTTCACATCTATTTTGAACTCCCTTCCCCCCAGCTTCATTGTATATCCGTTGGTTTGGGTGCTCATCCTCATTTGAAGGAAACTCCCCAACTGTACCCTGTTTACCCCTGTGAGGTACTTTGTAGGTCTTGATCATGTCACCTCTCATCCTCCTGTCTTCCAGAGTGTACATGTTGAGATTCTTCAGCCTTTCCTTCTAGGGATTCCTGTGAAAATCCTGAACCATTTTAGTTGCCCTCTGGAAAACCTCCACCGTATGTCCTTTCTGAAGTGTGGACTCTAAAACTGACACAGTATCCAGCTGGGGGTATACCAGGGAGTGATACAATGACAGCACAACATCCCTCCTCCTCCTACTGGAGATGCCACTCCTTATGCACTCCAGAATCCAATTTGCCCTGCCCATAGCCTTGTCACACTATACTACCAGCTTGAGGTCCTCTAATATAATAACTTCAAGGACCCTTTCATGTCTAGTGAGTATCAATACCTCCTCTCATCCTATAGTCAGCATTGGGGTTTCTATGCCCTAGGTACATGATTTTACACTTGTTGGCATGGAACCTCAGCTAAGTAAGAAAATGGAATTGATTTGAATGAATTGCAGTCTTTTAAGCAGCTTTTTGGTGTGTGTGTGTGGGGGCTCTGCCAATAACTATTTGATTTTGATTTTGGCCTCAAATCAGGTGCACTCCTGTAAATAGATAAAACACATTTAAGAAAGACTCAAGAAATGTGATAAAGTCTTTGTAAATTAGCCTGGGCTGAGCTTGCAGACAGGAGAGATAGAAACATAGACTTTGACACCAGATAAAGACCGCTTGGCCCACCTAGTCTGCCCATTTCCCTACCTACAAGATAAGCTGCAGATCCTAGTTAACCAACAGCCTATTTCTTCCTACCCCCACAAGAATTGCCTTGTCTGTCCCATGCATTATCCCACAATTTTAGAAGCCACAGGCTCATCAGAAAGGCTGTTCCATGCATCTACCACCCTCTCTGTGAAAAAACCCTTTCTCGCATTGCCCCTGAGCTGTCCCCCCATGTTCAAATTGTGTCCTCTTGTTCTTGCACATCTCTTTTCCTGAAAGATGCTACCCTCTTTTGTGACTTTGTTGATTCCACTGAGGTACTTAAAAGTTTCTTATCATGTCCCCCCTCTCCTTCTTGCAGACCCTGCACCATTTATATTGCCCTCCTCTGGACTGCTTCCATTATGTCTATGTCCTTGCGGAGATGGGGTCTCCAGAACTGGATGCAGTACTCCAGATGGGGTCTCACCAACTGTCTGTACACAGGGATAACAACTTCCTGTTTTCTGCTGGTGATGCCTCTCTCTATACATCCCAGTATCCCCCCAGCCCTCCCTACTGCCTTCTCACATTGCTTTCTAACCTTAAGGTCACCTGATATGATTACCCCCAGGTCCTTTTTCATTTTTGTTGTTGTTACTACCTCCCCCTTGTGTAATCTTCCCTTGGGATTTTGTTTCCCAGGTGCATTATTTTGCACTTCTTTGCATTGAATCCAAGCTGCCATACTTCTGACCATTCCTCCAACCTTGCCAAGTCCCTTCTCATCCTTTCCACGCCTCCTTGTGTATCAACCCTGCTGCAGATCTTTGTGTCATCTGCAAAGAGGCATACTTTTCCTTCCAGTCCCTCTGCAATGTCACTTACAAAGACATTAAAAAGGAGATGCAGTCTGTTCCTAATTAATGAGCTTCCCACTGGTCATCTGTGAGCCTCTTATGGGCCACAGCTTACTACACTAGCATTTGTCGATGCTGAATGGTTGCTTGCTGGCATTAGCAGTGGAAGTGCAGGAGTTAGACAGATGAGGCCCAATTCTCAAAGCCCTGCATTGGACGCAAGGTGCCTGTGGTGAACAGATATGGTGCAAGGTGCACCTTGCATCCATGACTGCCCTCCGTGTGATTCACAAAGCTGGCCTGCATCAACTGCAGTCTACTTGCCCCAAATGGGGCTTGCATCTGCAATGCACTGCAGCATGGCAGTAGGGGGAACTGCAGCTGACGCAAGCTGCATCCTGCGATTCACAGACATCACCGGGCGGGAGAAATTCTAAGTGCCCTTAGACCAGCCAGGGCAGGTGTAAGGGGACTTAGACATTCTCCCCTAGGTGACATGCCTGTATGTGGTACACCATGGGTGATGGTTTACCCACCATACACCCCCGAGTGTGGCCCCGTATGTCTGGCCTCTGTCCTAGTGGTCCAATGGCACCCCTCACAACTCCCCGATGCCACCTACATACCATGTTGGTATCCCCATCCTGATGCTACCCATTGGCAGCAGCTCCCTGATGCCTGCCCCATTGGCGCTATGCAGAACCAACTTATGGCAATACAGTGCCCATCCATGCCCCAGCAGGTGGTGCCCAAACCCCTCATACACCAGTCCTGACTGCTCCCCAGTGCCGGTACATCCCACCACTCACTTCTGTGGCCAGGCACCAGTTGCAGCAGATATGGTTGGGGACACTGGTCCACCAGGTTGGGGTCACATGCCCATTACCTAGTGGGACAGGGGGTCCTGTGTTAGCACACTGGTGGCCTGTGGTGGACCTGTGTGGTGTGCCAGGGGTTTGCTGCAGTGTTCCAGTCAGCACAAGCATGAGGAATTAGCCACTGGGACCCCTCCTGTACCTGAATCAGGTGCAGGTTCCTGAAGCACCAGGCATTGGTGCAAGCTGCTGTTTGCCGCGCTTGAGTGTCAGATGCAGGCCCTATGAGAATCAGGCCCATGCAGTATGGAATGGCAGTGAAGTACTGAACTGACGCCAACCCCACACCCATCCTGCAGAGATGGACAGGCATTGGGGTTTGCCTTTGGGTCATTGCCCATAACAGTCACGACATTTAACTCACCCTACCCTGCAGACACTGACAAGTGTTGAGGTGTGCTGTGTTCGGCTTTACTCATCTCATTCCATAAGGAAATATGCTGAAATGGGTGCAGTATAGGAGAATGGGATGAACTCTTGGGTCAAAGAGTCCAAGGCGCACCTCGGTGCCTGTCACTGGCTGCAGGGTGTGGGTGGGGGTGGAATGGCAAGAGCATTACTGTCGACAATCCCAAGTCACATCCCTGACGCCTGTCAGTCCCTACAGGGTAGGGTGTTATGGTTGAAAACCCTAACACCCTGGACATTTCTTGGTATTTATACTCCGAGTTTTCAGCATGGCTTTTTGAGATCCCACCGCATGAACAGAGGCACTATCAGTTTGTTAGCTGAAAGGTGATTTTGCACAGCGACTGTACCATTTGGCGCCACAGGTGCGAAAACACATTTCGAACAGGATGTGAAAAATGACAGCTGTACTGTTCATGAGGCGGTATAAAAAATGGCAATGTTGAAAATCTGGAATGAAAATATGAAAAAACTGATGAAGTCATGAGTGTGTGTAGAAACTGTGCAGTGTACACCCATAATGTACTTAGTTTGGGGATTTTTTACAGCAGATTTTCAACACAGGCATTTTGGGACCTCCACTCATAAACAGTGTCACTGTGATTTTCTTAGTCTATCCCGAACACTGATTTCCCACAGCAACCGTGCTATTCTGCGCCGGAAGTGTGAAAACACATTTCAGCCAGGGTGTGAAAAATGACAGCTGTACTGTTTATAAGGAGGTGTGGAAAAATGCCAATGCTGAAAATCTGGACTGAAAAGATTACAAATTTGTGAATTTACGAGGGTGCATGGAAATTGCACAATGCATGCTCGTAACACATTCATTTTATGGACGTTTGTCACCAAATTTTCAACATCGCCAGTTTAAGACCTCTGCTCATGAACAGTGCCACTGTGATTTTCTTAGTCTGTCCCGAACATTGATTTCGCACACCGACCATGCCACTGTGCATTACATGTCCAAAACACATTTTGGGTGATATGTAAAATGACAGTTGTACTGCTCATAACGAGTGTGGTAAAATGGCAATGCTGAAAATCTGGAGTGAAAATATTAAAAATGCTTGAAGTTACAAGCATGCATCGGAACTGCACAACACATGCTCTTAAACAGTGATTTTGGAGAATTTTTTGGCCAAATTTTCAACATAGGGTTTTTGGGGGCCTACCTCATGAACTCGGTCCCAAAAGGTGGTTCCGCGCAGGGACCGCGAAATCACCTTTCAGGATCAAATAACAAAATGACAGTGACTGAGTTCATGAGGTGGGGCCCCAAGAACCCCATGTTGAAAATTTGGTGAAACAATTCCCAAAAATGGCCGAGATAGGCATCAAAGTTGGAAAAAAAAACCATTTATGCCATTATACAACTTACTGGCATTTCTTCAGTTCACGGTTGGCTTTGAAGAGTGCAGACGTGTTCCCGGTCCACCGAAGATCGTTGCGCCAGGCTCCAGAGGTAAGTATGGGGTGATGGGGGTGTGGGGAGGCAGGGTGCACAGAGGGTGGGTGCAGATTGGGGGAGGACCAATGGAGTCGATGAGGGACCGTTTTCTGATTTGCAGGGGAATAAAAAAGAAAACAAAAACATCACAGGATGTTTTTTTTCTTTACAGGGGCATTTGGCATGCTGGGGTGGGCTCCCAGCGTGTCTCCTGATTGTTTGGGGCTGTAGCCAATAGGGTATTGGGCACCCCGTGGCTATATGAAGTGCTGGGGGACAAGAGCTGAGGAGTTGGACACCCCCTCGGCAGAGAAGACATTGGAGGGTGCATTATGCCGGCGGGGAGTGGGATCCCTGTCAGCCAAAATGAAGAGAAGGGCATGCCGACGGGGACTGGGCACCCTGTCGCACGAAGAAATTGGGGGCATTATGCCAACGGGGAGGGCTACCTGTCGGCTTTTTTCACCAGGAAGGCACACTGAATGGCGGCCTGCTTCCATCAGCTTTGTGAGGCCGCCGGAGAAGCCTGTCACCATAGAAACACAGCATCATGGAGCTGTGTAATTAGCTGCTACAGTCAGGGAGTGCACCAAACAGCTGTTGTATATGGATGGGGTGGTCCCTGATTGCAGCGGTTCAATTTCTTTGATGTAGTGGCCTTCTAGTTAATTGTGGTGATCCAGGGCATGCTTTTCTATTGGCCAGGCAGAGACCAGCCCATGAATGGGCTGCTGCCATTGGGCACAACACTGCCGCACCTCCACAACCTGCTTGTGAAAAACTGTGACTTAATGTGTTTTCGCCCATGCATGCAAACAACACAATGAATGGGTCAGGAATCGCACCGCTAACATGCACTGCTGCTTTCATCTCTTAGTGCTCTAGCCCTCCGGTGTGAGAACAGGTTGAAGCAGAACCCTGATGGAAGTGAGATGCTGCATCTCAAAGGGCTATATGGGCTCAAATTAGTTGTAAAGCCCTTTAGTACCCAGATGTTCATTCCTTTAAATCTGGAGTTTGCTCTCAGATAAGATCGTCCTTTTCCCTCTATTTGGTTAATAAATTATACAGGTGTACCTGATTATATACAACCTAAGACCATTTTTCTTTTTTCTTTTTTTTTTTTTTACTTTTGTGTCATTTGTGGAGAGCTGCTTCCAATGTGTGTACCTTTAAATGCTTGAGACACATTTCTACATAAATGACAGACACAACAGGGAAAACCATGCTGCACTTTCTCATTAATATCTTACTCCATTCATACTGCCTGGAAGGAAAAAGTAAAGGTTTGATATTTCATTTATTTAAAATGGTAAGTAAGTTGAGAGAAGCTCTCATTTGCCATTGTATTATTGACATCTTTGTGGTGTGACCGTGCGAGCTATCTTCGTGGCAGGAGCATGTGCTGCTGCAATTTGTTCACTGTGTATTTTGTACTTGAAGATCCATGGGCCTGGTGGTAATGGCCCTTTTTAGAGTTTCTCTTACTATGCTGAACACGTGGTATTTGATATATTGATTCAGACCATACAGGGTGATGACTGGATGGCAACCGTGTGTCCTTTTCATGACCAGAAAATATCGGCCGACTGAACTCGCTCAGTGTTATTAAGTCGAAGGAGTGAAACCACCTCCTCTCGAAGCCCTGGCAGGTTATCAGTAGGGTCAAGTCAGACAACAAGTTAGCTGGGGAGGCTGTAACACAAACTGTAAGGTGTGACCATGGCTTCTGATATCAAGCACCCACTGAGTGGGAAATTATGTCTGGCTGTCTCTGACCAGGAGGTTAAGGAGGGACAGAGGTCATAGCTGATGGTGCCCGCCTTGCCTCATTTAAAGGAGCAAGCAGATTTGTCTGCATCATTGTCAGTGCTGGATCCTCCATGGCTACCTCCCTTTCCTAGGCTATAATGGTTGTTAGGCCCATGCCTTTGTCACCTACCTTTATTTTGGTTACAAAGGAAAAGGAGGAGGAAAGCTGCCTCCTGCTGCTGGGCTACTTACAGGAAACAATCGCAGAGAAAAGTCTTCATAGTATTGTTGGAGACCTCAATGTCCTTGTGGATCTGCTTCACTGAAGAACCAAACAGTATCAACCTGTCCAAAGGAGATCCAAACCCTGTATTGAATATCGGTGCTATGTGATAACAGCGATGTGTTAAATCGTGATGTAGATTACAGCGAGGGCCAATAGCTGAAAATAAAATCGACGATCAGAACTACACCAAATCCCATTAAGGGTGACAAAAACAAGAGCTGCAAACTTTTTTTATTTGCTTAGAGACAAGAGATTGGAGCAGCAGAGGCGGTGCAGACATGATCCAATCAGCAACACAGGCACATCCCCTGCCCTCTGAGCAGCCAACCAAGGAAGGGCAGGAAGAGGTCTTGTAGGTTTAAAACCCCCACAAATCACAGGACCCCATGCCAACTGCTGGAGCTAACAGGGAGGCGGCTCTGCCAAATTCCAAGGAGCACTCCCTCCCTCTGCGCTGCAAACTTTCTTTTTTTTGTTTGGGGACAAGAGATCAGAACAGCAGAGGCGCAAACCAATCAGCAACATGGGCACCCCGAGCAGAAAACCAAGAAAGAGGAGGAAGAGGTCCCACTGGCCCTTAGCTGATATAAAGGAAGTGACCACCAAGCTGCTCTCCACAGCCAAGTTCCAAACGCTTAAGGATGTTGGAAGTCTGCCCACCAGAGTCAATGTGCTAAGGATGTTGGAGTCTGCCCACCAGAGTCAATGTGCTAAGGATGTTGGAGTCTGCCCACCAGAGTCAGCTCAATGAGGCAGCTGAACATCTGCACAGCAGCAGGAAGGTAGGACAAGTGGAAGGAGTCCTACCAAACTCATGTTGGTAAGCACACACCGCTAGGGAGGAGAAGTGGTAAGGTCTAACAGAAAACTGGGAAAGGTGAAACACCCAGTCTAGGGTAAGAGGTACAAAGGTTCCAAGAAAGGAAAAGCAGAAGCAAGGGTGAGGAAATAGACATACTGGGGTGGTTCAGTGCAGTGGCTGTGGGGCCGTAGTTTTCAGGAAGATGTTCTGGAGACTGCGGTGCTGCCCATCTGCGTGCACCTCACTGAGCTGAGTGGGGTGACTGCTCGACTTCAGGCTGAGTTGGCCAGATTTGAGAGGCCTCCTCCCCCACCCAGGGATGACCAAGTTCACTACCAATGCTACAAAGGTTGCCAAGGAGGAGGAGTGGCTGGACTACGGTGGGCTCAAGAAAGGTGAGGGTGGTGGTACCACTATGCAACTCCTACACTGCTCTGGCAAGGTGGGTATGTCCCATGGAGACACATGCAGTAGTGACCAGGGAGGATGCCGGGGTCCTCCGTAGTGAAGACCCCAAGGAGGGTGGAAGAGTACCACAGGGAAGGAGGAAGCAACTCTTGGTAGGGTTCTCCATAGTGAGGGGACTAGATTTGGGAACAGCTAGGGAGGGAGAGCAGAATGTTAGATACCTACCCAGTGCAGGAGGTTAGATGCCTACCCCAGTGCTATGGCTCAGATGGATGGTAAGTGGATCCTGGGATCACTAGGGTGGCAGGACAGGATGGAGAGCTGGATGTCATTGTCCACCTAGGGACAAATGACCTGGCTAGGAATGAGGCTAGCATAATGCAGGAGGAATTCAGAGAGTTGAGGAGGAGTCTTAGGCAGGTATCATGCTCAATGGCCTTTTCTGAGGTGTTGCATCTCTATGACAGGGGGGAGGATAGGGTACACCATACCAGGAACTTCAATGCATGGTTGAAGGAGTGGTGCAGAGAGGAGGGGTTCGGTTACATAGGGGACTGAGGTTGCACCTGAAGGGATAAAGGCCTATACAAGGGTGATGGCCTGTATCCATCTGGGAAGGAAACCAAAGTCCTCAGTGGATGGTTTAGATACTGCATTGCTGAGCATTTAAACTAGCTGGGGGGGGTGGAAGGAAGCAGGGAGACTTAAAATGCACCCCCCCCCACAGAAGTTGAAATAGTCAAGAGGGAGAACCTTAAGGGAGGGAATTCCCCTAAGGTAACTAAAAACAGGAACAGCAGAATGGTAGAAATGAAGTGGAAAGGGAATGAAGGCAGAGGAGAGAAATAGAGTAGAAGAAGGAAGAAAGGGGATGAAATGAAGGGTGGGAACAGAATCTGGAAGACCATGAGCTCAAATGCTTGAAGTCTGGGAAATAACATCCCGGACCTGGTGGCCATTATGGCAAAGGCTGATCTATACATTGTCACTATTTCTGAGTTATGATGCAATGAGAATCATGACTGGGATGTAGCCATACCAGGCTATATTCCGTTCAGGAAGAACAGGGTGGGTAGAAAAAGGAGAGAAGTGAGGGATCGCATAAAAGCAACTGAAATGCATGGAATACAGAGAGGAGTGGAAGCACTGTGGGTCACCCTAGAGATGGGGAACGGAGCTGCTATTCACACTGGTGTGACCTACAGACTTCCAGTATAAGGGGAGGAGATGGACATGGTTCTGATGGAAGCCATCCAAAACATGGCGACTAAGGGGGAGGTGTTGATGAGGGACTTTATGCAGTTTCAGCTATGGACAAGGGCATCCTGGACTCCCTGCAGGTGGCATTCCTTAGGCAGCCAGTAAGAGAGCTTACTCATGAGGGAGCAGTATTGGGCCTTGTACTCACCAATGGGGACAGTGTTTAGGAATCACAGTGGGTGGCCACCTGGGGACCAGTGATCACTGTACGGTGTGGCAGAGTCGAACAATGCAAGGGGTGGGGTCCTGGACCTTCAGCAGGGCCAACTTTACAAAGATGGGGGAATGCCTCAGTGATGCCCTGGCGAGGGCAGGACTTGGGTGGAGTAGAGAACAGTGGGTAAAACTAAAAGGGCCATGGTGAAGGCAACAAACCTCTGCAGTGAACAAGTTAGCAAAAGCAAGAAGAAAAAGAGACTGCTATGGTCCTCAAAATAAGTGGCTGGGAAGGTTAGGACAAAAAAAAGTTAGCATTCAGGAGGTATAAGGAGACACAGAGGGAGGAGGATAGGGAAGTGTAACAAGAGAAGCAGAGGGAGGCAGGGAAAGTAGTCAGGACCGCAAAGGTGCAAACAGAGGAGAAAATAGTCTGGGGTGTGCAGAAATGGGACAAGACATTTTTCAGGTATGTAAGTGAAAGGAAAAAGGGTGGAGGGGAGCAGGAAAGCAGATGTCCTGAACAAATATTTTTGTTCCATATTCACAGAGGAAGGGGAAGGTGGGGGACCTCAGTTAAGTGACAGGGCACATGAAGGAAGGAGGTGGACACCAGTCCATTTACAGAGGAGAGAGTCCTGAGGGACTCACAAATCTGAAAGTGGACAAGGCAATGGGGCCAGAAGGTGTACATCCAAGGATGTTGAAGGAGCTTAGAGAGGTGCTGGCTACACCACTGACAGTCCTGTTCAACCACTCACTGGAGACAGGAGTGGTTCTGGAGGACTGGAGGAAGGCAGATGTAGTCCCACTTCACAAGAGTGGTAGCAGGGAGGAGGCTGGCAAGTACAGGCAGTCAGCCTGACTTGATGGTAGAGAATTAATGGAATCCCTACTGAAGGGAAGGATTGTGGACTATCTCGAATACAGCGACTTACAGGATCCAAGGCAGCATGGATTCACTGAAAGGAGGTTATGTCAAACAAATCTGATAGATTTCTTTAACTGGGTGACCAGAGAGTTAGATCAAGGTGGAGCAGTGGACATGGCCTTCCTAGATTTCAGTAAGGCCTTTGACATTGTTCCACACAGGAGACTTGTAAACAAGCTGGGCAGCCTGGGAGTGTGTCCTAAGGTGATTAAACTGGGTAAGAAACTGGTTGGAGGGTAGTCGGCAGAGAGTGGTGGTAAAGTTCACTCTGAGGAAGGGAGGGAGACCAGTGGGGTGCCACAAGGATCAGTACTGGGACCAGTCCTCTTCAATGTCTTTATTAGCGACACTGCAGAGGGGTTAGAAGGGAAGGTAGACCTTTTTGCAGATGACACAAATATCTGCAACAGGGTAGGTACTCCGGGGGGAGGGTGGAAAAAATGAAGAGGGTTCTAAGAGAGCTTGAAGAGTGGTCAAGAGCATGGCAACTACATTTCAATGCAAAGAAGTGCAAAATCATGGGCCACAGGAACCCAGGGGCAGAGGCGATAGGAGGAGGTGGTACTGACAACCACCAAACAGGAAAGAGAACATGGGATAATCACATCTGAAGACCAAAAGACAACCATACATGATGCAGTTGGGGATGTCTTCAACATCCCCGACATCAATGGGAACAATACCGACTGTCGGCATTGCTCCCATCAGTAAACAGTCTTTTACTATGGGGGGTTGTGCCCCCTGCACCTCCCCATCTCTAAATATACAACTCCGAGTTGGAGTAGTATTGGGGATGGGGGCCGAACACCCAGAGAGTGAGCGGCACTGTGCAGCGAGCCACCACAGTGACCTGGCGAGATTCGTCACTGTGGTGGACCTTGCTGCAAAAATGTCATTGTCCAGACATGATACTGACCATACAGTGTGACAAGGCAGTGGGGAGAGCCAGTGGGATGCTAGGGTGCATAGGGAGGGGTATCACCAACAGAAAGAAGGAGGTGGTGTTACAGC
Organism: Neoceratodus forsteri; assembly: GCA_016271365.2. Taxonomy (NCBI): domain Eukaryota; kingdom Metazoa; phylum Chordata; order Ceratodontiformes; family Ceratodontidae; genus Neoceratodus; species Neoceratodus forsteri. The sequence continues at coordinate 1,808,008,778 of CM057449.1, forward strand.
TTTAGAAATCATTGGTGAGCCCTCATCTACAGTATTGTGTCCAGTTCTGGAGACCGCATCTCCAGAAGGAAGTACAGTAGAGGCGGTCCAGAGAAGGGCAACTAAAATGGTGCACGGTCTGCACCAAAAGCCCTATGAAGAGAGACTAAAGGACCTCAATATGTGCCATCAGTATCAGTGGCTCAGCAGGTTGCACACTTGTCTCTAAGGCTCGAAGAGCAGAAGGTTGCGGGTTCCATCCCCACACCAGGCACTTAGAGTAAAATCCAGATACTGACACTGTAGTGCATCATAAGAGGGATGCTGCACTCCTGAGGTGCCATCTTTTGGATGAGACATTAAACCAAGGTCCTGTCTGCCTGTTCTGGTGGTTGTTCAGGTGGACATTAAGGATCCCATGGCACTTCTCAACAAGAGTAGGGAATTTTTTTATTTAAAACCAAAAGCAATATTTACAGTACATCTCTTATACATTTACAATACACATTTTATGATTGTTTTTCCATATTGCTGTTTTCCTTATTTTCCATCTGAAATTAAAGAAATAAAGTTCACACTGTTTCTTCAACCTACCCAATCTATATTTTTCCACATGCTTTTCCCACATTTCACCATGTTTGATTTCATATTGATAAACAACATTAAGTTCAGCCTGTATTGTAAAGATTAAGTCAGTAAGGGTGAGATCTTGTCCTTGTAGAAAGTGTTGGCATCTTATCTGCCAAATTGTTCATTTACATAGGCCAGTAATGACATATATTGTATATTTGCCCCATGTCTTCCATTCAGATGTTAATTGCCAATATATATCAGTCTCATATGTCATATTGTTAAAACAACCGGCTTTCAGTATTTTAGAACATTCCCATACATCTTTAATAAAACAGCATTCAAAAAGGCAAGTGTTACATGGTTTCCAACAGACCTATGCATTTTCATCCAGACACATCCTTTCTTCTACCGCTTAATGTTTATGATTATTTCTGACATTCAGCTTACCAGGACTTCACATCCATATTGTTTCTGTCATTTTCTTTGACATGCAGAATTAGTTTAGTTGCCGTACTGGTCCTTGTAAGAAAAGATCCAGAAGCAAATGGTTTGATACCTTTTATTGGACCAACATAGATGTTACAAAAAGAAAACTGTGTCTAAGCTTTCAGACCAGCCAGGTCTTATAAGTCTTAAGGAAGGACCTGGTTGGTCCAAAAGCTTAGACACTGTTTTCTTTGTTACATCTATGTTGGTCTAATAAAAGTATCAAACCATTTGCTTCTGGATCTGTTTCATTTTTTTGGTATCATATTCTCTATGGTGGATTCTAATAGGACTCCTTTATCCACCGTGTGGTTTAATACAAATACTGGTTCATCATAATAATTTTTTATTAGTATTTCTTTATATAGCTGCTTTCTGGTTTTTATCTGTACGGTGTCTTTTTGTAGTTTCCATTGGGCCATGTATCTCCTACTTATCTTTATGTACTCCATTATTTCAGATTTCTTTTTACCTCTTGACCTCATTCCCCATGTTGTCATTATCTCTTCCTTCCAATCTTTCACTAGGACTGTCCATATATTCTCTTCATTGTTTAGTAGTGGCCTAATATTAATATGTATAGATATACTTTGGAAAAAGGCTATGGGCTGTATCATACTTAGCCCTCCTTCTTTCTTTGGTCTGTATGTGTGACTTCTTTTAATAGCGTTTAGCCTGTTCCCCCACAATTGGAAGAATAATCCTATCATCTTTGTCTGCATATCATGTGAAATAAGAAATATGTATGATAAGTACAAGCATATAGGGACTATAAAGTTTTTAAAAGTTGTATTCTTTTTTCTCATGTCATGTTCCATGATTTCCATCTTAGTATTTTGCTGTGTGCAATCTTATATTTTTCTTCCCAGTTTTCCTGTATTGTATTATGCTGTCCATATCTTACTCTTAAAATCTGCACATCCTCTCTTATAATTGGTGTCTCCTGAATATTCTGTAGTGACTTGTTCTAATGCCAAAATTTTACTTTTTCTTTTATTTATACTAATCCCAGTATTCTCCTTATATTTTCAAAAATTTAAGGCTTCCTCCCCAGACTGTAAGTCTGCAACAGACAATTAAGTGATAACATTCAGCAAGCTGCAGTATACAAAGCAATAACCGGCTTCTGTGGGGATTTGTGTAATCAACACAAAAGCCGGTTATTATGAGCATACTCCAACTCGTTGGATGTTATTATTATTATACAAGTTGGAGTGTGTTGGAAAAAGAAGTGTTTTACTGTCAGAAAAACTGCTGGCGCAACAGCATTTTTTACTGCTTGGTTTTTTGATGTGTGTGTGTGGGGGGTGATTAAACCACTGGAGGGGTGATTAAACCACTGTGGGTGGGGTTTTAGGTAAATAAACTACTCTGGGCCATTGTTTTCAAGTCTGTGGGGAAATAATTGATGAGAGTTCTGCATTCTGATTGGCTGAGTACAGATACTGTTGTATAATATGCAATCATCTGCATATGCACAAGTTTTGTTCATATTTTCTCCTGTACTTAACTGTAATGGTCTTCTGTTTTCCTGTTCCTCAATTTTCATCATGATCAGATCTAAACATATGATATATAGCAATGGACTTAGTGGGCATCCCTGCCTAACTCCAATATTATATACTGTACATGGGTATGCCCATATTCCATTAACCATTGGTAGTACTTGTGTCTCCTTATAAAGGGTTTTAATAATTCCTACAACTTCCTCCAGAAAATCATATGCTTTTACTACTTTCCAAGATATAGTTGTGCTGTATGGCATCAAAAGCTGTTTTTTGATCTAATGAAAGTATGTATCCCTCCATATCCATGTTTATTCCTTTGTTCACAATTTCTCTTACGTATGTTAAGTTTTGCCTTATATTTCTTCCTGGTATGGCACATGTTCAGATATTAAGTATTAGGTTCTGGGCAGGCACTGCTAACTTTTTTGTTATTATTTTGGCTAGTATTTTATAATCTGTTGTTAAAAGGCTTTTGATTATTGTTGTGTTTGCTTTTTCTAAATATGTAATTTCTTGTATTAGCTTGTAGGACTTTTGGCTTGGGAGGAGTTAGTGAGGAGTAACATGTTTTCCTTTGATTTTAACATGGAGTCAGCCACATGATCAACATGGCTTATTTAAATGTGCACTCTTCCTTTCTAACATGAGCTAAATGCTTTGAAATCTCCATTAACTGCAATATCCCTAACTTGATACTTTCTAGTTAGAAAGGGATGAAGTAATCACCCTGTATTCATTCTACAAGATTTCTACAGTTCTCTGTTGTTGAAAGTTCTTTATTATCTATCATTTGTGGAATGAGGAGCTGTATGATATAGTCATAGACTCCTGACTTAATATAATCTTTAACAGGGTTTAAATAGCAGTTTTAATAACTGTATTAAGTCTACCTATCAGTTCTTCCATATAGGATTACACCTACAGCCATTGAAGGCTGGTGACTATTGTAATATGGACTACCTTGAGATTTTTCTTTAACCCCTAATTCCTGTTGCGCTAGAATGCTTGATGATTATTATTTTGAATGTCAACAGCTTGAATTGGTTTATTCTGTACTTAACATGTTTATATCAAGCATGAGATTAAACTATATATTTTCTTTATATGAAAATAAAACATAAAGTTTTTTTTTAAAGACTTCTGGTCTCTAGTTTTTTATAGCTGCCTTTCCCTTTTATGAAGAAACATTGTTACTCCTTGTTTCACGCTACTACCCAATTGTCCTGTCAGATATATGTGGTTATACAGTTCTTTCAACATTGCAGTTAGCTCCTCTTTGTATTTTTTATACAATTAATTTGGAATTCCATTGATTTCTGGAGCTGTGTTATTTTTTAACAAGTGTATAGCTTCTCTTCTTTCTGTTTCTTGTATTTATTTTATTTGTTTTTCTATCTCTAACTTTAGGGATTCTGGTATGATCAAGTATTTTTTCCTTCTCTGGTTTGCTTGCTTTTCTGGAATTTTTCTTTCATATATTCTTTTATTATTCATTTCATATTCCTTGTATCTGTATGTTTTTGACCATTTTTATCTATTAATTCAGTCATTATTTTTTTTTTTTGTAGTGTATCTCTATTACTTGCATAGGGATTAGTATGAAACTTATTTCCCTGTGTTCTATTTTTTTGCTCCATGATTAATGATTTGACCCTGTTATATTGATAATCATACATTGTCTGTTTGATTTTTTTGTACATGTTCAGTTACATCTATTACATTTTCTTCCTGCTGTGTTAATAAACATAGAAATTTGGCTCTCATTCCTAAATATTTTTATAATTTGTTCCTTCCTTTTTTTGGATTCTGTTATAAGGTACTGCTTTATGTTTTGTTCTTTCTCTTCCCACCATTCTATTGGACTGTCATATAAAAAGTGAACTGTTTTCCTCACCATTAGTAATTCTTTTATTCCCCTATTTATATTTTCATCTTGTAGTAATGTTACATTCATCGTCCAGTAACCTTTACCTATTCTGAGACTCCCATTTAGGTCTATAATTAATTGTACTGCTACATGAGCTGATGTTTCAGTTGGTATTAGGGATATGTCATACACCTTTGCTCTCATTGGTGCAAACCAGAAGTCTATTCTTGATGATAGTTTTCCATTATAAAAGGTGTGCTCAGGAGATTTTTGTTTTATACTATATGCATCCTCTAACTCTGACCTGTTCAAAATGGTGTTCAGCATGTTTGTATCACAAAATATGTTCTTTGTTTTCCTTCCCCAGTCCCTTTTTGTAAGTCTATAATTAAAATCTCCTCCCCATAACACTAACTTCAAGGTATGTAAATATGGTTCAGTCATTTTTATCAATTTGTTTATTTCTGTTTTTTAACTTGTGGGTTATAAATATATATCATTTTCTCTGTTTTTTGTTTTTTTACCACTGCATCTACCATCATGGCTCTTCCTGGACTTATATCTACTACCTTAGTCACTAGTGTCTCTGTGGTGATCAGTAAAATTCCTGTTCTTGAACACATCTCTTCCCTATTGACCACAAGGAGGGCCCCATCCCGTTCTTTCTGTGCACTTGAATTTAAGTTAAGGCATGCAATCTTGTGTCTTGTAAATATACAACATCTCCTTTTACTTATTTTGGATAGAAAGGTGGCAGCTTTTTTCTATTTTTTATACTGTTCACATTACAGGACACAAATTGTAGGGACACCATAATTAAGGATGATGTTTTTGTTGTGGTTACTTGTCATCTTTTTCCTTTTGTTTCTTTTATATGTGCTTGTTTTTTGCTTTTCTTTTCTTTGATTTTTGCGTGTCTGTGGATTCATACTCTGAAAATTGTTCTGGTTGTGATAATGCTATTGATGATGTATCCAATTCTGCTTCTGAGTCTGCCCAGTTTTTTCTTGCAATATTTTGTACTTGTTTTGTAATGGTATTTTGCCTTCTTTTTCTTTAGCTTAGTTCTTGGGGTTTTAAAAGGTTTCTTGGATCGTGTCACCATTTGGAATGCCCCTCCTATTGGTGCTACTGGGGGGATATCACTTGCACTTCTGATTCTTTCACTGTCTGAATTTTTGTGGTTATGCTTTTTCCATTTTTTTTTATTCTTCCTCTTCTTCTCCTCTCTCTTCTTCAGCTCCATTTTTCATCTTTTCCTCTAATACTTTCTCACACATTATCCTCTTCCGGGGGGGGGGGGTGCTCCTCTTCCTGAGGTGTTTGTACTTTTGTATTTTTTCCCCATCTGTTTTGTATTTTCTGCCATTTGTTTTTCCTTTAACAATTTTTTAATTTGTGCTAAGGTCACATAGATGTGTTGCTCTGCTTGTTCTGCAGGGTCCAGACTATTATGGGATGCCATGGAGCAGTTTCGGAAAGAATGCTCATTTTCCTCGCAGTAACTACATCTCCTAGGGTTTTGCATGCTGCACTATTATGCCCCAGTATGCCACAAATCCACATTTGATTTTTTCACACACATTGCTTAGGTGACCTCATCTCTGCACCTGTAACATGCTCTTGGTTGTCCTCCATAGAATACTACTCTCCTGTCTCTGCCTAAGAAAAAAAGTTTAGTAGGTGCTGTACATCTCCATTAGTTTGCTTTAAAGTAACTTTAATCCTCCATCCTCCAGTCCACAAATGTTCTGAATCTAAAATAAGCTCTGGTTTTCCATTTAATTCACATCTTTGCTTAAGCCAGAATGTTATATCAGCCACATATACTCCTTCATTTTTAAAAATGACTGTAACATGCTTATATGCTGGTTTTGTCAAAGGTATGGCTATAAATGGCTTCCATAATAGTGTCTCCTTCAACTGGAGATATGGGGCCTGATTCCAAGACCTCCGGTGTAACTTGCATGCAGTTGTGAGTTATGCTGGTCACCACTATGCCAGGGACCATACATACATTCCAAGTGGCAGGGTCCAGGCAATTGCAACTTGATACACCATGCATGTGGTGGTAGCTCACTTATGGCATAACAATGCCATGTTGCATCTCACAGCAGTGACAGGTGGGTTTCTGGAGCCCACCCCACCCTGGACCACTGCAGAACACATCAGGGGGCATGGGGTCAAGGACAGATGGCACAGGCATCCGGGGTGCTATTGACAGGGAACCTCAGGGTCCCTCCTGGGTGGGACTTGTTGGGGGGTGTGCTAGTGGGGGCCAGGGGGACAGCATGGCACAGTTGCCATGGTGCTGCAAGGCTGCATCTGATTGTGCCAGCCATCAGATGCCAGTTAGGACAGCTCCAAGCTGTTGGAAGTCAGCTACACCACTGCGTGTCCTGGTATCACAATTGCGGGTTGCGATAGTGGGCCTTCTGGAATTGGCGAAGTTATTGTCGCAACCAGCAGTTGCGCCTAGGCTGCAAGCATATGTGTAGTCGTGAGCTGTGATTATTACTTGAATTTAAGTACAGGCATGCAATCTTGTGTCTTATAAATATATAACATCTCCTTTTACTTATTTTGGATAGAAAAGGTGGTTAGCCTTTTTTCTATTTTTATGCTGTTCATTACAGGACACAAATTGTAGGGACGCCATAATTAATGATGATGTTTTTGTTGTGGTTACTTGTCATCTTTTTCCTTTTGTTTTCTTTTATATTGCTTGTTTTTGCTTTTCTTTCTTTGATTTTTGCGTGTCTGTGGATTCATACTCTGAAAATTGTTTTGGTTGTGATAATGCTATTGATGAATTTATCCAATTCTGCTTCTGAGTCTGCCCAGTTTTTTCTTGCAATATTTTGTACTTGTTTTGTAATGGTATTTTGCCTTCTTTCCTTTAGCTTAGTTATTGGGGTTTTAAAAGGTTTCTTGGATCATGTCACCATTTGGAATGTTCCTCCTATTGTTGCTACCGGGGGGATATCACTTGCACTTCTGATTCCTTCACTGTCTGAATTTTTGTGGTTATGCTTTTTCCATTTTTTTTCCTCTAATACTTTCTCACTTTGTTGCACATTATCCTCTTCCGGGGCGGGGGTTGCTCCTCTTCCTGAGGTTTTTGTACTTTTGCATTTTTTCCCATCTGCTTTGTATTTTCTGCCATTTGTTTTTCCTTTAACAATTTTTTAATTTGTGCTAAGGTCACATAGATGTCTTGTTCTGCAGGATCCAGGCTATTATGGGATGCCATGGGGCAGTTTCAGAAAGAATGCTCATTTTCCTCGCAGTAACTACATCTCCTAGGGTTTTTGCATGCTGCACTATTATGCCCCAGTATGCCACAAAATCCACATTTGATTCTTTCATACATATTGCTTAGGTGACCCTCATCTCTGTACCTGTAACATGCTCTTGGTTGTTCTCCACAGAATACTACTCTCCTGTCTCTGCCTAAGAAGAAACAGTTTAGTAGGTGCTGTACATCACCATTAGTTTGCTTTAAAGTAACTTTAATCCTCCATCCTCCAGTCTATAAATGTTCTGAATCTAAAATAAGCTCTGGTTTTCCATTTAATTCACATCTTTGCTTAAGCCAGAATGTTATATCAGTGACATTTAAGCCTTCATTTTTAAAAATGACTGTAACATGCTTATATGCTGGTTTTGTCAAAGGTATGGCTATAAATGGCTTCCATAATGGTGTCTCCTTCAACTGGAGATTTGGGGCCTGATTCCAAGACCTCCGTGTAACTTGCATGCAGTTGTGAGTTATGCTGGTCGCCACTATGCCAGGGACCATAGCACGCATTCAAGCGGCAGGGTCAGGCAATTGTGACTGTGAGCTATGCTACGTATGTGGTGGTAGCCCATGCATGGCATAACAATACCACAAGTTGCATCTCGCAGTGAGTGACAGGTGGCCCCCCCAGAGCCCCCCCATCCTGGACCACCACAGAACACATCAGAGGGCATGGGGGGCAAAGACAGATGGCACAGGCATCCAGGGGTGCTACTGACAGGGAACCTCAGGGGTCCCTCATGATCGGGGTTTTGGGGTGGGGGTGTGCTAGTGGAGGCCAGGGGGACAGCATGGCACTGTTGCTGCGAGGCTGCATTTGACTGTGCCAGCCGTTGGATGCCAGTTAGGACAGCTCTGAGCTGTTGGAAGTCAGCTACACCACTGCGTGTCCTAGTATCACAATTGCGGGTTGCAACAGTGGGCCTTCTGGAATTAGGCTAAGTTATTGTTGCAACCCGCAGTTGCACCAGGCATTGCAAGATGCAGCATATGTGTAGTCGCATCTTGTGATTATCACAGCCTACAGATGCAATGGCGTAGGTGCCCTCCTGGAATAGCAATCGGCGTATTACATGACATAAGTTGCGGGATACGCCATGGGGATTGGTGTATCCCACCTTACACTGGCATAGCCCATCTTGGAATTGGGCCCATAGTTTCCAGAATCTTTCTAACTCAGATGGGTGTTTAAAGCTAATGTCATAAACTGTGTCCCCCAGAGTGTGTATTAAGGCATACACTTCATATGCATAAAATCACATGCTCTCCTTTATCAATTTTCTTCCTATAAATATTCTGTCTGGTACTTCTGACAGTCCTCCTCTGTGTTTTAGCCTCACTGTATTTCTTCATTTAGCAGGTTCTGAGGCTAATTTCAAGTGATCCAGAAAGAGACTAACATTTTTCCCCATTCTGGTTCTGCCTGTGATTTTTTTTTTTTTTGTGATTCTATATCACTTTGTTCTTTTTCTGTTTGCAGAGTTTGTTCCTCCATTTCTATGGAGGACTCAAACTCTTCTTCTATGTCTTCTGTATTTTCTTCCGAATCCCTGTTATCAGTTTGCATTCCCTCCTATCAGCATCAGGTATTTTTTCCATTTTAATACACGCTTTGTTTATCTGTTCGTTTGAGTACTGACAGGTGTTTGTTTGAGCTTCAGTTTTTTTGTGTCCCTCTCAGTATTTTCCTCCTGCTTTGTAATTGCTGCATATTTTCTGTTGATGTACTAGGTTGTTGGGATCCATCCTTTCCCATCTTCTGTTTTTCCATCCCACATTTTCCAAGGCTTCAGCTATCCAGTCTGGTGTATCACCAAAGGGATGCTTCCTGTACTTTCCTCCTGAGTTACAGCTTCCTTCAAAATTGCTGTCTCCTCTGTTTTTTTTCAATAGGTTCTTGGGGGTCTCTTTCTAATTAAATTGTTCCTCCCATTTCCTTTTTCTTTATGTTTTTGTTGCTTTTCCAACTTCTGTCCTTGTGTTTGTTTCTCAGTTTCTGCTTGTTCTGTCTGTGGTGCTTGTCTTAAGCCAAGCTGTTTCTGACTTGTTTTGGCCATTCTAATCAGGGCACCACTTTTGTTTTCTTCAGAGTGCTCTTTTTTCCCCAGTTGCCTTCTATTTTTTTTTCTTTACTGCCCATTCTGTCTTTTGACTGTGGTGCACTAGTTCTATCAGATGCGGCTTCCTTTGATGATCCTGCATCATCATGCAACAGCTGGGCCTGAATGTCAGATGCTGGCTGCTCCATTTCTGACACTTTACATTTAATACTTACAATGGCTTTCTGCAGTTTCTTTTTATTTTCCTCATGCCGCATCTCTTCTTCAAATAATTGGGCATATAAAACCTCCGTGTCAGCAACTAAAGAAATATCTTCTTCATCTTTTACTGTCATCCATGTTTCCTGCGTCTCTGATTTTTTTTCCTGGATTTTGATCCAAAACCTCCAGTAAGGTTTCTTATTCCATTTCACAAATTTTGGTCTCTAAATTTTCTGAGGCAAGGGAGGAGACCAGCTCTCCAGCCTCCTGGATGTCATTGCTCTCCTCGTGCCACTCAAAGACTAACATCTCAGCAGCTTTCTTACAACTGACATGGGCTCCCTCCACTGACAAGATTAGGGGAATTTCCCCAGTGTTCTGGCCAAATTTCTGCCATTCACTAAAAATATACCACCAACAGCTTACTCTGGTTCAATTTCAGTTGATTACCATCTGTATCTCTCCCCCCCCCCCGGTTGCCCCTGAAAAAAGGATTTCTAGTCTCAGTGGGCCCACCCAATCAACAAAATTCAATAAAAATAAATGTACACCCTGGAGGAAAGGAGGGAGAGAGGGGATATGATAGAGACTTTCAAATACATCACAGGTAGACATAAGGTACAAGAGGGTAGCATTTTGCAGAGAAAAAGATGTTCAAGAACAAGGGGTCATGCTATGAAGCTGGAAGAGGTAGATTCAGGGGAAACATGAAAAAATACTTTTCACAGAAAGGGTGGTGGATGCATGGACAGCCTCCCAGAGAAGGAGGTGGTGGTGGGAGCAAAAACAGTGACAGAATTCAAGAATGCATGGGATAGGTGCAAGGGAACCAAAGTGGGTAGAAAAGGGAAGGTGAATGGAGATCAAGCAGGGTCTGCATTATTACGGTAGGTAGGGAAAAAGGGCAGACTGGGTGGGCCAAGCAGTCCTTATCTGCCGTCAGATTCTATGTTTCACAACATCAACCCCCAGACCAAACACAGAGAGACAACATCTGCTTGATTCATGGTTAACTGAAGGCAATCAGCAGAAGCTATACCATAGTCAATAAGGTGAGACACTTTATCCAGGTGCTCCTCAGGAAGAACATCCCAAATACCCATAGCTGTTTTCCAGAGGACATGGAAGAGATCAGCAAAATATCCCAAGTAACTGGCTTGACACATAATCTCTTTGTCAAAAAGCATAACTGTGTTTCGATTCTTTCAGAGGATACGAAAGAAAAGATAGTCTTGCCAAGGGGCTGTACTGGCCGAGAGTCCAATTTAGCTTCGTTGACGGGGAATGCCAGGAAGGAGAAACTCTCCTTTGACTACAGATGTTTGTACTTTTTCTTGCATTCTTCCTCTGCATTGGGGACTTTGAAAGACACACCTGAGGAGATGCAAGAAGGACTTTCAATTCTCATCTGGACCCATCCTGCCTGGATGACAAGGAATGTTAAAACAAGGAATGCTCACTGGGGTGCTCTGTGGGGTGACTTAGGTGTTAGATAGAATCTCCCACTCAGATTAGAATGAGGGGACCAAGAAGCACTGGGGGAATTGAATGACTTGTCTAGCTGAGAACTGATAAACAAATTGACTAGTGTACAGCCCCCTCCACCAGTTTAACAGAAGGTAAAGGAACAAGTACCAGTGGAGGTACTACCAGTACAGACTGGACAAGAGCTGAGGGCAGAACAAGTGGAGCCTTTGATGGATCTTGGGCCAATGACCATCAGATGTTGCCACACAAATGGATGCTGGAATAGCTTACCCATCATCTCTAGTCTTTTTCCACTTGATCTTAAGACACATGTTACACGTGATGTGTCTGCTGGTTGGATAAGGAAGATGGACTAGACTTCTTCATATGACTTTTTTATTCGTTTTCTATCCTACAGTTTACATGGCTGATGTCAGAGGGAATCCTCCAAAGCGGTGCTTAAGTGGATATCACTTGAAGAACCAGAAGACCCATTTGGAGATGGGGAGTGTGGATGTTTGCAGCCTGGCTTCAGAAGTGGAGGTTTCAGGAATGGTTCCTGGGGTAGAGGGCTCTTGTCACTTGGAGTGGGTGACTGCCCCTCAGAGTCGCATCAAGTTCAAGATTGGGTTTTGTCGCCTGACCTGGATCCCTGTGCAGAGGACCAATGACCTCACCTTTATTTATTCATTTGAATTTTGGTGACTGGGTAAGTCCACTGAGACAACTGCAGTCTCTTTTTCAGGGTCGATCCGGAAGGGGTAGAAAACAAAGCATTACAAAAATAGAAAGACATTATGCAAAGTACAGAAGCAAGGTAGCTGTTAAATATGCAGAATAAGGTACAGAAAGTGATACAAAGCAAAGGCAAGACAATATCAAGTATAAATATTATGTACAACACACACAAAACCTTACAGGCTGTGTGGTACAGAGTGAAAGTATCAGCGTGCTGAGGCTAGCTAGCAGGAAAGATATACTTTATGAATCACAAAACATTTTATACAAAGCAAAGGCTAGTATTAACATATATGCACATTATGCCTAGCAGACATAGGGCTGGATATTCAAAAGGGTTGTGCCATGTGCAATAGGGTTGTGCAAGTCCGAAAATGCGCCATTCTGCGATATTCAGCAGGAGGCAGTTGCGCCACTGAAAACATGCTGAGCAACAGCGCAATGATAATGAAGGCATGCGCAACTGAAGGGGGAGGAACCATGCATAAAGGGCGCAGTGCGATGTTCAAAGACTTGCGCAATGCGCAACAGTGGAGCAAGCGGAAGTTGCGCCATAGCGGAAATGAGCCAATACAAAAAGGAGCAAGGAAGAGGCACAAGAACGCTACAGGGAAGCCACATGAGGCAGGGGGAGAGACAGGCACAGGAAAGCTGCAAGAAAGAGGGCAGGCCAGGGAAACCACACCACACAAGAGGGGCACAGGGAAGGTGTGTGGTGACAGACAAACAGAGGCCAGCACAGATAGGTGTACCCGGTGCAGGGGAGGTAGCAGTCAGGACAGCGGGGGTAACAAAGCAACAGCTGCTGGGAACACAAGCCAGGGACATGGCCAGTGTCACATTCCACATGGATGCTGTAATGAGGGGGTGAGAAGACATGCGGCGGGGGATGTGGCCGTGGAAGGGCCCATCGGTATGCCCCAACAGGCAGTACCGAGCCCACACCAGCTTTGAGCTGTATACAGATATGCTCGGTTGTGGGCCAGTACCACCTGAACAGGGCAATACTGAGGTGGCTCTGTGAGCTGTGCAGTGATGTGATGCAGGCACCCCACACGATGGAGTCATGCTCTGTCAGTGGAGACCAAGGTAACAGCCTGCATGTGCTTGCTCACCATGGATACCTTCCAGAGACCAACAGGGGACACCGCAGGCATAACACAGTCAGCCATGTCACGCATCCTCACCCAATTCCTCAGCGCACTGCTGCCACATGCTGCGGAGTACATCCATTTCTCCAGCACTTCGGCGGAGCGCACAACAAACATACTGGAGTTCCACAGGGTAGCACGTATGCCTGGCATGCTAGGGGCAATAGACTGCACCCATGTGGCCATACGCACACCACCTGGTGAGGAGGGGGCCACCTACATGAACTGCAAGGGCTATTCCAGTGTCAACTGCCAGGTGGCTTGCGATGCCAGTGGGTGCATCATCAATGTCTGTGCCACGCACCCTGGGGGAGCACATGATTCATACATCTGGCACCAGTCGGCACTGTGCCACCGATTCAGAGTGGGGACATCCCCACAGGACATCTAGTGAGTGAGTATGCAAATAAAATTGACATATCGTGGGCATGGGGGGTATGGCCAGAGGTGCCATGGGTGTGGCCCACAGGGCTTGGGGCAGTCTGAAGCTGAACACGACACTAACCTCCACTCTCTGCACACAGGTGACAGTGAATACCCACTCCGTCCCTGGCTGCTCACACCCTACCGGTGGCCCACGACCCCATCGAAGCAACACTACAATGAGGCACATGCCACCACACGCAATGTCATTGAGTGGGTGTTCGGGATGCTGAAGACACGTTTCTGTTGCCTGGACACCTCTGGCGGTGCCCTATAGTATAGCCCCTCAAAGTCCTGTGGGATATTCCTGGCCTGCTGCATCCTGCACAACATGGCCAAAGAATGTGGGATAGCCATACAGGTCGAAGAAGAGGACAGCGATGGGGATGACTGTGACGCCGGTGATGATGGCGATGGGCAGCCCCCCCTTGGCCTATGGGACCCCCGACTGATCCGGCTGGCACAGCTGCACTGGGACACCATCACAGAGGAGCACTTCAGCCAACCCAGATAAGTCATGGTGCCATGCGCAACCACCAGTGGCTAAGGCACAACCCACAGACACGCATGGAAACACACCAGGGGTGCATGCTGGCAAGGGATGTGGCAGGGCACAGAAGCACACACATACAACCAGGGAGGGGTGAACAGTAACACGCCACATGGACGGACATACACACACGCACACACACACACAATGCACCAAACGTGCACAGGGGGCAGGTGCAAAACCGAGCCAGAACGCCAACACTAGCAACACACATGTCCACAGGCCACCACGTCCACTGACTGTCCATGTGCGTGTGTCAGATGCTGGGCACCATCGCACTTTGGTGTACAGCGCAATGCAGACATCATCATGCACACGTACCTGTGGACAGCAGCCGAGGGTGTGCAGGTGGACCGATGTGTCCCGCAGCAGGCCGGGCACCCACCTGCACTGCCCACTGAAACACACAATGCACACAGGGCAGCACCAGACAGTGCCCATGCTGGGAGACAGGTCAGTCTTGCGGCACAGTGCCACATCCACCTCGGATGCCTGGGTAGCCCCGCCGAGACCCGCCAGCACTGGCAGGCTGACCATGGGCCTCATGGGGTGGCACCGATGGTCCACCAGGGGTTCCACTGCATGAACGCGACTGTGCCCGTGCAGGGGTCTGCAGCACACCAAACATGCCTGCACCAGGAGTGCTCGGGATGCCCACAGCTGAACCCGGCATCGACAGGGTGGGTGTCGCCAGCGATGCCAGAAGCGGGGGTGGATAATGCACTGCGTGGTGTGAAGCACAGGCAGCCTGACTGTGTGCCCATTGTGGCCATGACAGCAATTAACGGCTGTGCAAGCCTGTCAATGGCAGCGGTCACATCCTCCCACAAATGGTCAATCTGTGACACGATCCCATCGGTGTCCTGCTGCAACGCCTCCTCGCCCACTCCAGAGCCACACACAGTGCCTCCATGGACGTTGTAGCCGCATCTGCTGCTGGACCGATGCCTGCAGTAGGCGGGTGTGCTCGTCAATGAGGTCGTCTGCCTCCTCGGCATCCTGTCTCTCAGGGTGTGCACGGGCCTGGTGTTCAGCACCCCTTGAGGGTGGGTGCTGCACACCAAGACCAGGTATGGGCAAGTCCACAGGTGGTGCACAGATGCCACCACTGAACCCTGAACCCCCAGTCCTGGTGGGCGACTGCTGCTGCTGCTGCCCCTCCGCCCGCTGTGCCCAAGGGATCAGTAGTGCCGCCACTGTGGCCGCAACAGTCCCACTGTCCTGACCAGCCACCGGTGCTGCCCCACTGGTGCTGACAGGCACAGCCTGGGACTGTACTGACATGCTGGCCCACACGGCGGCACTAGCCAGAGCCATGGTCGCGAGCTGACCTGCTTTGTGTCCATTCCATGGCACACACGTGTCACTGCCCATGACGGTCGTGTCTTCATCAGTGGTGCAGGTCTCTGCCACAGCCACAGCATGCTGGCATCCTTGGATGCCAGAACGCTGAGACACAGGAAGGGCTTCCCCCACACCTGTCTCAACGACATCAGTGTGGACAGCCAGGTGGCCCCACTGTCGCAATGCTCCACGTATACTTGTGGAGGTGGATGGTCCCTCCTCCAACTCCAGCTGACTGTCCACAGTGGACAGGCCCACCACCGCTAACCCATGCAGTTGCTCAGGATCTGTAAGGGAAAGCAAAGTTGCGTTACTGCGTGTGACCTACCCTGCCCCCCCCATAGACTGACCATGACTTACCATGCAGTGATGGGCCACCACCCGTCTGGAAGCCACCTCCCGGAACTCCCTCTTGGCACTGCGGTGCATGCTTGCAGCAAGCCTGTCCTCTGCTGGTGTGAGCTGCACCACCTCCAGCTGTCCCCCGCCTGTTGCAGCACGTGCCGCCCTGATGGCAGCCACCTTCTCCTTCAGCCTCCTGTCAGTACCCATCTTCTTCTTACACTCCTGCATGGAGCACTGGTGGCTGCCTGCAGGATGACGGCACGTGCCACCTCCTCCCATGCAGCAGCACAGGCCGGAGGGGTGCCCTGCCATCCACTGAGCAGTGGCTCCTGATCCAGGTAGGCCTCGAAGAGTGGCCTCAGTCTCAGCCTTTGTGAAATTGGGCCTCCTCTTCCGCCCACCATCGTTATCCTCCTCACCCAGACCTTGCTCGGTCATTATTCAGCCTGTAAGGATGGCAGTGGTTATCTGTGACTGTGCAGTCCAAAGCATGTCCCTGAATCCACAGTCCACACTCCCACACAGCATGCAACTCACCAATAAACTGCAGTAACCAAATATGGCCACTGCAGAACATTGTCGCAGTTTTATAGCGCAATGCATGCAAATTAAGTGAGGAGCAACTTTAATTAGATGCAAATCGCGGTGCTGCGCCATTGCATGGCTGATCGGATGATTAGCATATGACGGCTGAATATCGCACTTTTGCACTTTGCACAATTGTGTTGAACGTGCTGAGCCAATGGCGCAGTTCCATGGCATGCGTAGTACACCTCACTGCGCATGCCCAGGCTGCTGATGCTGGCGTCTGCCATGCTGATGACGTGCTGTGCGTGATAGTCAATGCAGGGTGCGGCCACCATTGTGCCAGTGGCGCTATAGCGAAGGTCACCACATGGCGCTGTGACAATGGGCCTCCATAGGCGCAATGGCACAACTGCTCGATAGTCTGCTGTGGCGCTGGCAAACAGGCAACCAATCACGCTATACGCATAGTCATCTGATGGCACTGTGCGTGGCCTTGCGCCAGAGACCCTTGATCCTGTGCCCGACCTTGGCCCCCTTGGCGCCATGTGTCAGGCATGGGTGCACCTCTATCGCGCTGTTCGGTAACAGCGAGATAGGGAATGGCAGCTCTGTACCGCGCAGCATTTGCACATGGGGTACCACGCAGCAGAGCGCCATATTGCCTACTATAGCGGCTGAGATGGCACGCAGGAGAGCCCCACAATGGACTGCCACTGAGTTTGCCAATCTTGTGGCTATTGTGGAGCCACACCATGGGCATCTGTTTGGTGAGGAGGCACTGGACAGGGCCAGGACCCAGGTCTGGCAGGAGGTGGCCACTGACCTGGAGGCAGCCACTGGATGCAGGAGGACCACGGAGCAGTACAGGCACCGCTATGGGGACCTCAGGAGGAGGGAGCCAGACCTATTAGCCCATCTGCGGTCACGTACAGGAGGGGCACGTGCCACGCCCAGGTGGGGGATCCTCACGCACTTGTATTGTCCATATGGGTAACAGTGTTGTATGTGTCCAGCACATAGGGAGGGCTAGTCTAGGGTTGGCTGTGGCGGTGTTTACAGGGTGGGTGGGTGGGCACACACATTGGGGCAGGGGACTTTGCTTGGATTGTACTGATGTTCTTCTCTCCTTGTTTCCCTCACAGGCGCGTACGAGCATCACCGGATGAGGGAGGAGGACAGAGCGTCCAGGCGGGACGGGGACCATCACCGCCGACCTGACCGGCCCGATGAGGGTGAGTGCCATAACTCCATGATTACTATTGCATGCTGTGTAACAGAGTGGGCAGCAGGGCATGGCCACCATCCATGGACACCACTGCCATGCACGTGACTTGTGACAGTCAGCACTGTCCAGTGGCACTGCATGTCTGGGAGTGCGTCAGTGGTGGTCCATGCGTGCACTGGGCACATGGCTGTGGCACTACCTTCACACCACATAGCCACATTACTGTACGGCCATGGTGGTGCTGTGCAGGACATGGGCGGTGGGTGTGTGCAGTGGTCCACATGGCTGTGGCTGCCTGGGTGGGAGGTCTTGTGAACACGGCCACTGTGGGTTGTCGCACACCATCACAGGGGCGTGGCACATGGCTGTATGCCATGCACCATGGGTGGGCTGCAGGGGATGGACAGTCACACCTATTGACTCTGCTCCCTTGTCCTAGGTGACCAGAGGCTCCTGCAGATTCAGCAGTCCATCAATGAGCTGCTCCAGGTGGCAAGGGAGACTCTGCAGCTCCTCCAGGAAATCTACCGCCATGGGGTCAGGAGGAGCAGACATCAGCGCCAGGAGGAGGAGGCCCGGGCGGCCGATATGTCCCCATGCCCCAACTACCACCTTCCCCTTGACCCGCCTCACACCCCTTCTTCCCTTTCCCATATGTTCACCCCTGCCCTTACCCACCCCACCTTGTTTATGTGCCCCATATGTACATAGTTCTGTATATAGTTTTGTTTATTTGTTTCAATAGAAATATTTTGATATGAATACTGTGGTGGTCTCTGATTTGCAGCGGGCTATAGGTGCTCAGCTGCAGTGGTGTGCATGGCATCTGGGGTGGTGCAGTCATGGGTTTGTGTGTATGTCCATGGGGAAGTGACTATGGTGTGGGAGTAGCTATCAGTCAGTGTCTGTGGTGTGTGTGTGTGTGTTGTGCCCCTGCACTGGATGACTGTGTGCAGTGGTGCATGGAGCATGCTCTGTGTCCATGGTGCCCCTGTCAGCCCATCCATGGCCTGTGCAGCTGACACCCTTGCATGTCTGTGACCTGTAAGGTCTGCTGCCATGTCAGTGGTGGCTATAGCCACTGTACCCATCACAATGCTGAGTTGCCTCCTGTCACTGGTGTGGTGCATGTTTGCCTCAGGTGACACTGTGGCCTCTGCGGTTGTTGTCCCACCTCCATGCTGTGGCTTGTGTGTGTTGCAGGGGCTGTGCACCACTGTCTGTGACTTGTACTCCAGGCATATGATGGTGGCGTATGGGTCCACAGTGCCTGCGCAGGGTGGCTGGCACTCCTGTGCCAGGGAGGACTGCTGGCTGTGTGTACATGATTTCCATGGGCCCACACTAGGGGCTTGGTTGCCACGCTACTGCGTCCCTGTGTTATTGTCCCCTTGGGTATGGGTGGGTGTTTGTCCTCACTGTGTTGCATCCAGTGTGGTGCATGCTTCCATGCACCACTGTGGGTATCTGTGCTGGCTTTTTTGGCCAGTGGTGGGTTGGGGTGTGTCACTGGACTACTGTGCAGGGTGCTGTATCACTGCTGGTGGTGTCAGGGGCACGCTCTGTCCCGTGTGGGGTACCTCTTGTGCCGACGCATGGTCGGTCTCTCAGCTGTGCCTCGGTGGGATTGTGCGTGGTAGCATTGTGTCTGCCATTGTTGCATTGCTGTGTGCTGCCACCCACTGCTGGGTGCTCATGGTGGGGCTGCCTTGTATGGTTCTGTGGTGCACAAGGTTGCACTGTCACAGTGGGGGTGGTGGTATGCATGGGGTTTCCTGCTGTGGTGGTCACTGCTCATGGGGGGTGTCTGGGGTCACGGTACAGGGTGTGCTGTGCACTGGGGATGGTGGCACGGGTGGTCCGCCCTCCTTGTGTGGCAGTCTCAGCTTGCTGGTGGGTGTGATGGGGCACCATGGCCCGGCTGTGGGTTGTTTGCTTGTCTCCATGGGCGGTGGTTATTCCAGCCCTCCCCAGTTGTGCTGTGCTTGGGTGTGGGGTCACGATGTCAGTTCTGCTGTGTGTTCCTGCCCATCTGTGGCAAGGGTGGTGGGCCCCTACCTACCTGGTTGTACAGTTACATTGCTCTGCAGCTGGGGGCTCCTGCTTGCGCTATGGCACCTCTGGACTACTCAGCTGGACATCCCTTGTTGCGCCATAGCGCATCATATCTGCTCAGCTTCCCCTCCCTAGTTGCGCTATGGCGCAGGTTGTGTGATATTCAGACGTTGGCTGTAGGCGCAATTTGGCTTGCTCCTGTTTTGAATATGGCGTCTGTTGCGCATGGGCACAATGGACTTGTGCTTGATCCTGCTATTACGCACTTTTTGGGCTCAGTTTGAATATCCAGCCCATAGTATCCATGCAGGACAGTCTAACATTTGAAGCTGCAACCTAATGAAATGGAGGCAGGTGTAGGGAAAGAGATATTAGGTGAGACAAGACCAGGTTACCAAGGCTGTGAGTGAGGCATACACAGTGGATTGGAACACCGGGAGAGAGAGCAGGACAGAACAGAGGTGGAAGGGAGTTCCAATTGGCTATCACAGAAAAAGAGAAAGACTTGCGTGCAGTAGCAAGATGCATATTAGGCTTAGTTATTAAGGGGAGTGAGGCAGATCTGAGGGAACAAGGAGCTTGTCTCAAATGTATTAACTCACTGAGGCAGGGAGGGATAAATTTGTACACCAGTTTAAACAGGAGGCTAAGGAAATGGTACCTTAACTTTGATGCACAGGGTAACCATTCTAGCGTGGAGAGGATGGTACAGTGGTGCTGATGGGAGCTAACCCCCAGACAGAACCTACCCACCCTATGATAGGCCTTGGAGAGTATAGAAAGGGTCAAGGGAGTCAGAGAGACCAGCAATGGTGCACCATAGGTTAGGAGAGGTATAAGGGAAGATGTGGCAAGCTTAAGGCAGGAACCAGAGGATAGGAAAGAGCATGTCCTGTAGAGCAGGCCTAGGCGCTGGTTCAGATATTTTGAGACACTGGAGGCATGCAATATAAGAGATAGAGATGAGTCCAGAGTAATACCCAGATATTTAAAGGAGTGGACATTTTCGAGAATATTACCAGAGAGGGAGGTGATAGTAAGAGGTGAGAGAATGCGCTGGGAGGAGGGTAGGTGGGAAAAAATCATACATTTTGTCTTTTTCATATTCAGGACAAGTTGTTTACCCCAGAACCAATCCTCGAGGGCAGAGAAGTCAGAAGCCAGCACGTGGCTAACCCAGTCAGCATCAGGAGAGGAGCGATAGATGATTGCATCATCTGCATATAAATGTACCGTCACCCCTCCACAGAAGTTAGGTAGTTCGTTAGTGAATAACGAGAATAGCAAAGGGCCCAAAATGGAGCCTTGAGAAACACCATGAATTATGGGTTTTGGCTTAGAGACAGAGACAGCCCATTTAACTATTTGGGAATGGCAGGACAGGTAACTACTGATCCAGGATATGGCACTATAGTCGAGGCCAAGGACCTGAAGCTGTTGGAGCAGAAGACCATGGTTCACCAGATCAAACGCTTTTGTCAGGTCAACAAGGATGGCTTCGGTAAAAGAGCCTTGGTCCATCGCCTGGAAGATGTCAGAGGTCACCTTTATCAATGCCGTAAGTGGCATTGTGGTTCCTCTTGAACCCATGCTGACAAGGGATATCAGGGCATGGAGTTCTAGGTGGTCCTGGAGGTGATATAGTAGGGGCAACTCATTTTGCAAATTCTTCACATGGAACACCACCTTTATCAGTGGTATGACCTTGACTGGGACACCAGCTGTGCAAATGGGATGGCTCTCCTCATACTGCAGTCAGCTAAGTCACAAGATCAAGGACAGTCACAATGAATCATCACTCCTTGCGCTGAGACCAGGCTAGCTGACCAGAATGTTCCAATGAACTCATTTCCACCATGATGGCTCAGCATTATAGGTTCTGAGAGGAGAGGAGAGGAAAGGATAGGATCAAGCTTAATCTCAGTCTTTTGTCTGGGAGCTTGTGCTGAGGACTTGGTCAACAAGGTCTTTGGGGACATCAGTGAAAACAGACTTTGTAGCAGTAGCATTAAAATGTATTTTATACAGGAAAATAGCATACTTTTTTTTTTTACCAGGAGAGACACACTAAGCTGAAGCTTGCTTACAGATGCAACCTGGGAGCACAAGGCAGTTAAGTGACTTGCTTAGGGTCACACAGTATGCAAGTGGGGGCTGTGGGATTCAAACCCAGGTCTCCAGGTTTGTAGCTCAGAGCCTTAAATCACTGCACTATGCTTCCTCCTAAGCCAAAGCCAATTCACAGATGCATCTTTTGGTCACCCTTTTTGTCCAAAGCTCAGAAACAAAGCAATCACAGCAAAGGAGTGCCTTGGGTGTCACAACCTGAACCTGTGCGCAGTTCTTGCCATTTTACTAGGGGCCTAGGTATATCAAGCAGACATCATAAGGGTCAGGCAATGATACTGTGTTTCTACATTTCTTGTACAATTTGCTGTTGTGTTTAAAGCTGAAGGCCCAGAGGGAAAAAACACTGAAAAAAATCAAAGATCTAACTGGGCTTTGTTGGCAGCAAAAGTGGATGACCTGTCAACGGAAATGAGTAAAAAGCTGAGAGAGTCTCAAACCCAAAATAGCTGTAGTTACTAAAGGGAACCTCCTTTTCCTGCAAAAGAAGATTTGGAAATTGAAGGATGAGGGTACAAGATAAAGGGTAGGAGCTGAATCTCTAACTAATAGACGTTTCAGGGACTTTGCTCACATGCAAAGAGAAGACACAGATATGATTAAGTAAAAGGAATACAGTTAGTTCTAATTCTCATTAGCTCTGACACTGAATTAACCTAAGAACAAGCATCTTGTTCAATAAAAAAAAGACATGCAAAAGTTGTGTTGGTATATAAGGGTTGCCCAAAGACAACAGTTTTGAATCCAGTTTTATTTTATATTAACCACTGATATTACATGGATTTTACTGTTTTGATTAAACCTCTTATAAGAATGTCTTTATCATGCCTTTCTTTTTTGCTAACACTTTGGATATTCTCATAACAAGGTTCTGTGTTTCTATCTCAAAGTTATTACAAATTGTTTCACATGCTTAGCATTGGCTAATTCCATATCAACAACTCCACACCATCTTACTCAGTCTCCTGCAGCCCCCCATTAATGCAAAAAAATATCTTTGTGAAAAAAATGGAAGTATGATTCTGCTTTGTTACAATCATAGTTTATCAGTTTAATTGGACAAAAGTTGCTCACACAACTTCAAACAAAATGACAATCTTAAAGGGACACTATCACCTCTTAAGCCTAATCCTGTGTCTAGTTTACAAAAACACATTCTAGGATCACAGCCCTATTGTAGAGTCTGCTGATGTAGCTGGTTGTTCTTTTCATCTGCTTCCTTTTTCTTAATAAGACTAAAAAACTGGCTACTGTTGAAATCATATCAACACTTATTTTGTTTGAAAACCTTGATCTCATCTCACGGTATTCTTTTCAAACTTTAGGAACAACCCTCACACACAGGCAACAGTCACTTCTCACTGTATTATGAGTGGCTAGTTTGTGTGGGGGTGTTCACCAAGTTTCAAGAAGGATGCAGAGAATTACAGCATGCTGACCAATTATGGGCTGTAAGCAGACGGTGCTTGAGGGGTAACCCCAATATATTTCACCACACCCTTCCCTCCACACTTACTCCTACTCCCTCCCTCTCACTCTCCCTCCCCACCACTACACTCTTACCCATCCAGACCACTGCTATTTGCCCCTGGCTCCAACAACTACTACCAAAGCCCCTTCTCCACACCTTCATTCTGTCTTCAATGCTGGACAAGGCCCTGGCTGCACTCCTATAATTATTTTGTATGTGTCCACTTGTGCTAACAACTATTGCCTAAGCCTCTTCTTCATGCCTACCTTTCTGTTTTCATGGCTGGACAAGGCCTCTGGCTGTAATACTATAGTTATATTATATGTGTCCGCTGTACACCAGCTTTGCAATTTCAGTTCTAGTCTGACTAGTTGTTACCAAGCTAATGTACTACTTTATCCTGTTCCATATACTATGCCAACCACCCGTTATCTTTTGTCTTACTCGTTTATTGCTACTTCTTGCTTTATAACTTTTGTAAATGCTTAACTGCTCATTGTATGTACCAATCTATGTATTCATGATGTGGAACCTGTGTAAAATAAATAAATAAAATAAAATAAATGATACGATGTTTTTTACTTTTATTAAGGAAACGGAAGCAGATACAAAATAACCAGCAACATCAGCAAATTCTACACATGGTAAGCATTCATTTATATATGTATGTATTTATTTATTATACTTGTAAGCTAATGGGCATAACTGCCTGTTTTCATTAGTGACAAGATCATACAAACAATACATGGACATACAAACAATACAAAAAATACATAAAATTCAACAAATAAATTAAACATGACATCAAGAGCAGATACAAGTACTATGTTGAAATAGCCATGATTTGAAATTGGCTTTAAGCATTGTAATAGTTGTACAATTATTGAGTTCATTTGACAGTGTATTATAAAATTGTGGGGCACTAAATAAAAGTGACCTCTGAGAGGAAGATTTAAAAAAAAAAAAAAGGTAATTATGAAAGAGCTACTATTCTTGGTTTTAGTCCGTATTACTAGACAAGCAAAACATGCCAGAGACAGATTCAAGAAGAAGGTGTAAGCCATTCTTGTGCAAAAGAAAATCACAACAAAATGTACACCAATCTTCTAGGGAGAGGCAACCAGCAGCTGAATACAACAAAATGATGTGTGGTTCTGGGGAGATTAGTAATAAATCTACCGTTACCATTGTATACAATCTGAACTTTTGTCATATTACAGTGTACATTGGTAGCCCATAGTCAAGAACTGAGAATAGGAAACTATGGGCTAGCAAATTATGTGACCCTGGAATAAGGAAATTCTTAACCCTAAATAACATACCAAGTCTTTGATGAATAGTTTTAGTAATGTTATTAACGTGGTTCAAAAGATAGGGAACCATCTAAAGTTAATCCCAAATACTTAAAACTTCAACATTTTCAATTATACTGCCGTTCAAATCAGTGACAGATAAGTCAGAATCCCTTTCCATCTTAAACCCAGAAAATACTATGAATTTGTTTTTTTTGTAATGCAGAAACATTTTATGTGAAAGAAGCCAGTACTGAAACTGAAATCTTTCTGTACCAAATCAACTGCTACACTTGCATCTGAATCTGAAATGAAAATTACTGTATCATCAGCATAAAGTAATACCTCCAATGAGTTACAGAATTTCAGAATAATGAAAAATAAGGTGTTCCAGGATGGAACCCTGTTCAGACTGGCAACCTAGAATTGACACTCTGACATCTCCTTGGTAAGTAATTTGTAAACCAATAAGAAACCCTCATTTGAAAAATAAAAATTGGACAAAGATTTAACTAATAATTCATTGTACACTAAATCAATGTCAACTCAATCATAACATGTGTTTTGTTAAACAAGAGGCAATTTGTGACCTAATTGAGAATGACCATTTTCCTATTATTCCGGTATTGCTGGATTGCTACATATTACTGTGTTTGTTACTGTGTATTGCTGTGTAGTTGTGATCCCTTGTACCTCTCCTCAAAGACATCCCTGGAAACTAGCTGTTCACAGCTCAGTAGGCCCTCCATGTTGAAACTTGTAATAAATAAATAAGCCATGTCCCTTTAAGCAACATAAATGAAGGTGAACCAGAGATGCTGTTTTTTTCCGTAGAAACTGACACTATCTATTCTTTTATATACTGATATAAACTCCTAAACTGATGTGGAAGGGGCAATGTTCCAGCCCCAAATGTCACAGGAATGAAACAGTTAGTCTGTTTGTGGTGAAGGCTTTGATGAATATAGTAAAATGGGGTTTGTTTTTATTACATACAGTAATGGTATACTCAGCAAGATGAGGTGACCACCAGTTTTAGACCTCTCAGGACACCCTCACAGCATGCGTGCTCTTGTGGTTGTTTCAAGGATCACTCCAGAAATGCTGCAAACATAATGCACTACAATGGCAAAACTAGATGTTTTATTAGCAGAAAAAGATTACCGTAATCCCATGCTGGAATTATTAAGGGGAGGAAGGGCAAAGCCACTGGGACTTGACCCCCATAGCTCTGAAGTGAGCCCCTGTAGCCCATGCAAGTATGTTATTTACTTATAATGAAGGTAGGGGTGGCTAGTGGTAGGGTCAAGAACTGTGACTCAGAAGCTCTGTGCCTGAATGCTGCCATCGTGTACGGGGCTAATCTCTAAAAAGGAATACCAGGTGGGAAAAAGGCAGCAGTAACAAGGGCCATAAAAAGGGAAAAAAAACATGATTATTGTTTAAATGAACAAATGAAAATGCACAGTAGGGAGATCAAGAAGGCTAAACACTTCCAACTTTCCAATTATATTAAAAATGGCAGATCAAAGTCTACGTTTCATTTAACCTTCCAGTGCTCCACTCC
Organism: Neoceratodus forsteri; assembly: GCA_016271365.2. Classification (NCBI taxonomy): domain Eukaryota; kingdom Metazoa; phylum Chordata; order Ceratodontiformes; family Ceratodontidae; genus Neoceratodus; species Neoceratodus forsteri. The sequence goes on from CM057449.1 coordinate 1,808,035,036, forward strand.
ACCTAGCTGTGAAACTGGGTAGAATCAATGCCTCATTGAAAATGAGATGCTGCATCACAGCATTGCTATCTTGGTGAATTCGTTAATACAGAAACGCAGACTTATGGGCAAACAAAGACATGAGGTCCATCTAGTCTGCCCAAAGGCCTGAACTACTGGCAGTGATATTGTTGTATGAAGCCAAACAGAATAGAACCAAGGGCCCTATAGCTACCACCACTCATAAAGTGTATGTTTAATGCTACTGTTATCCAGACTGAAGTCTAGGGTTCACTGAGAGGCAATAATGAAAAGCTATGGTAAAGGATATATTGTTTTTAGGTCTGTTGCTTACTTTTAGTAAACTAATAGAGAATTCCATGCTGATAACAGTGACAGTTTTCAAGGATGGGAGACAGAGAATTTCCATAATCCAAATACAACTTCTGACCACTCCAAAACAGCACTGCATTGATCCTTGCTGTGCCGTGAACTTCTACAGAAGCCGTGAATTTCAATATACTCTAAATATACTGGCACAGCAAGGGTTACAGAGCAAGACATAGGTTCAGCAAGTGGTACAGTTTAAGCCAGGTGAAACTGTATTGTCATACCACCATTTTACAAACCATAACCACTAGGCTATCGTTTCAGACTCAAGACTGGGAAAACAAACTATGGGGTAGTCTGGAAAAATGATCCAAGTATGGCAAAGGAGATTTTAAAAGGCTTTCAGTGTTACTTAAAATGTTTTTAAAAAATATTTAATGTAATACTATGTATGTAAAAAATCATACATATATATAAACTCTGTAACAAATCTATTTATCTCATATAATTATCACAAGGTAAATTTGTATTAATCTAGATTGTTTACACAGGTAGACACCATTTACACACTTCTTCCGCGACTCTAAAGATCAAACACTGTGAAATGCAAATTTTTGGTTATTCTGTAGAAAGGCTTGCTTTTCCATAAGCTTTCTAAACAGTCCACTGGGATTTGCAAGAAGCTCTTCATGTTTCCACATTCAACGACCATACCCCGATCAAGAACGGCAACTGCATCAGCATTCTGGATGGTAGAAAGACGATGGGCTATAATCAGTACTGTCCTCCCTTCCATTAGGCGATCCAGAGCTTCCTGTACCAGATATTCATTTTCAGCATCCAAGGCACTAAATAATAGAAACGGATAACTATTTTGTTCCCTTTATCATATTGGGATGCAATATACAGTAGATAGTAACATGCATAGTTATATAATAATGTAAGGTTAGGAATGACTTGAGGTCCATTAGGTTCACCTACAGCTTCACAGGCAGGCGATTAATAAGTACTCTGTCCAAACGTAATCTAATTTATAAGGATTCCCCATCCACTTTACAACGCAATTTACATGTGAATTGTCCAGCAAGTAGAAGTTTGTCCAGACTCACCTGGAAGGCCTGTACTGTCTTCATGGCCACTGTCTCTACTGGTGGATGCTGATACGCTTACCTCTGGGAGAAGTGTCTCCTAACATTTCACAACAAGACATGACCGGGGTTAAATTACCAGTCTTTTAATCACTTCCTAGGGTGTAATGTGACACGAGGTGCAGCCAAGTGTCATAGTGTCCCTAGGGGTGAATGACTGTTATTTTAACTCCTGGGTGTCCTTTATTACTGTTTTGTTTTAAAAATTAATCCAAACAAAAAGTGTCAGACGTGTATCTTTTGAATGTATTTCTTGTTGAGATTTTTTAACAGTTCATCCACTAACGGTTTAAGAATGTTGGTTCATAATCAGAATGCATCATTCCAGTCATTCAGCAGTGCTAGAGGACTGAATGCTGACAGGAACAATTCATGCGCCATGGTGATCAGGCTGTACATGATAGTGTAACAATGTAACAAGCCTGAAATGCTGACAGCCAATCAGACTGCAGCATCTTTGAGACACTTTTTATAATACCTCTTAATTTGCCATCTCTGAGCTTTGGGGTGTGGCCCCACAACCTCTTGAAACACACATGATTAAATATCTCTGTCCCTACCTGTAAATACATAAAGGACAGAGATCACAACTTCTTCAGCCTCCATTTCTTCAGACTGAACATACTAAGGGCCTCCAGTCTCTGATCTCAGCTTTTGTCCTCCATTATCCTATTATTTCGTAGCTCTGCATTACACCCTCTTGACTGCCTCAGTCTTTTGCATGCTGGGGAGCCCAGAACTGCACAAAGTGCTCCAGCTTGGGCATAACCAGGGCCTTGTTAAGCAGCAGAATTACCTCCCCTGCTCTGCGGATGATCACCCTCTTCTCATGCAAACTAGGATTCTTCCAACCTGTTCGACAGCAGCCACACCCTGCTTGTCATGTTTTAGCCCCTAGTCAAAAATGACCCCAGGTCCTTTTCCTCCTCCACTGCAGCAAGAGGAACCCCGCACAGGTGTGTAGGTTCTACCTGTGATTTTTCCACCCCAAGTGTAGCACTCTTCATCTGGCTACACTGAATCTAAAACTCCATGTGTTCAACCAATCATTCAGCTTGTTCAGGTCCTCCTGAAGTGACTCCTCTATCCTCAAGGGAGTCCACCAACCTGGCCAGCTTGTTGTCATCAGTGAACGTAAGCAGCCTGCTGGAGACACCAGCTTTCAAGAGGGGGGTCAGGGGAGCATTAGGGAAATTACTATACTGTTTATATTGTATACTTTGTGCTAATTTGTGACAAGTGTACTGTTCCTTCACCCTAATGGCGATATGTTCTCATTTTTTTTGTACCCTTTATACTGCTGTACTGACCATGTGTATCTGCCCAGGTCAATCTTGTAAATGAGAATGCTTAATGGTGTTTTGCCTGGTAAAATAAAGATTGATTGATTGAGTCTGGGACACAAAATTCTGGACCTGGAGGCCATCAAGGCGGAGGCTAGCCTGGATTTGGCAGCCATACTGGAGTCATGGTGCACTGACACCCAAAACCGTGACATGGCCATACCAGGCTACTCTCTGCTCGAGAGAGACAGGGAAGGGATGAGGGGTCATACTGTATGTAAGGGAGGGAATCAAGGCCATGGAAGTGCAGGAGCATCAGAAGGAAAAGGAAAGGCTAGCGGTGCTGTGGGTCATCCTGGAGACAAGTACTGAGGCTGCTATCGGTACATGGGCAGTATACAGACCTCCAGCAAGGAGAGGAGTTGGGTTAGAAACTTGGGGAAGCCATCATCAGAATGGCAAGTAAGGGGGCGGTGTTGCTAGTTAGGGACTTCAATCTGCCAGATGTGGATTGGATCCTTCCAGCTGTAGCCTCGGCAAGGAGCAGGGCCATCCTTGACTCCCTACAAGGGCTTTTCTCAGGTAGCTAGTCAAGGAACCCACTAGGGATGGGGCAGCACTGGACCTGGTGCTTACAAACAGGGAAGACATTGTAGATATCACAGTGGGCAGTCCCCTAAGTACCAGTGATCACTGTGTAGTGTGATGTAACATTAAGATTGAAACAGAGGCAAACCACACAAGGACGAGGGTCCAAGACTTCAGGAGGGTGGGAACTGCCTCATGGGGGGGGGGTGAATGCCAGGAAGGGGTAGAGGTACAGTGGGGAAAAAATAAGGGAGATCATAAAGAAAGCAACCAGCCTGTGAATGAAGGAAGTGAGTAAAAGCAGAAGGAAAGAGAATGTTATGGTTCTCTAGGAAAGTGGCCAAGGTGGCAAAGGAAAAAAAAAAGAATTTAGGAGGTATAAGGAAATGCAGAGGGAGGAAGACAAGGCCCTGAATATGCGGCACAGTGCATATATTGAATGGTGGCGCAGGTGTGCAAGTGTGGAGCAACAGCCCATCGTAGGGAGCAAAGTTGAGCCTATAGAAATAGGGTGCAAGTGGTCGAACAGCAGATGCGCTAGGGGCCAGGAAGAGGAGTAGGAGTGAGCCAGCGAGAGAGCGAGACAGAAGGTCAGAGGCACAGGCAGAGAGAGAGTCAGGGTGGTGGAAGGGAGAGGACCACAGTAGGTGCAGGCCAAGGGACACAGAAAAGCAGGGGTGTCACCGAGGACAGGTGATGGTGGAGCACCACACAGGCAGCCACAGAGCAGCTGGAGCTGGAAGGCGTAACAGAGGAGGAGTGACAGACCACAGCAGGAAGGCAGGTCAGCAGGTGTAGCACCAGAGCACGGGGAGTGGACCGCCCAGGGGGTGCCAGGACAGTGGGGGCATGGCCAGTGTCCCATTCCTGATGGAGGCCATAATGAGGGGTGTGAGGAGGCAGGAGGAACAGCAGCACAGCTGTGGCAGGGCCCGTCAGCAGTATGCCCGGCATAGGCGATACCGGGCCCGACCAACCTCCGACCACTTCAATGATGTGGAGATTGTGGCCCAGTACCGCATGGACCGGCCAATGCTGAGACAGCTCTGTGAGCTGTGCAATGATGAGATGCAGGCACCCACCAGACGAAGCCATGCCATGTCGGTGGAGACCAAGGTGACAGCAGTCATGTGCATGCTTGCTACGGGCACCTTCCAGAGACCAACAGGGGATATGACAGGCATAACCCAGTCAGCCACATCTAGGCTCCTCACACAACTCTTCAACGCACTGCTGCCCCATGCTTCGGAATACATCCACTTCCCAAGCACACAGGCAGAGCGTACAGCAACAATGCAGGGATTCCACAGGGTAGCACACATGCCTGGCATGCTAGGGGCCATTGACTGCACCCACATCAGCATCCACATGCCACCTGGCCCAGAGGGGATGGCATATATCAACAGAAAGGGGCTGCCGAGCATCAACTGCCGGGTGGTGTACAATGCCAGGGGTTGCATCAGCAATGTCTGTGCCACACATCCTGGGAGTGCACATGACGCCTTCATCTGGTACAGCAGTGTCCTGTGCCAGAGGTTCGAGCGTGGGGACATCCCCACAGGCCACCCAGTGGGTAAGTATGCAACGTATGAGGGACCAGGCATGCCAAGGGACATGGGTGGCGAGGGTGAACAGGTGGTGGGCATGCCAGGGGGGAGGGGCAGTGGAACACAGGAGAGTGGACTAACCATATGCATCTCCCACAGGTGACAGCGGATACTCACTGAGGCCATGGCTGCTCACCCCCTACCGGCGCAAATCAACCCCAGCCAAGGAGAGATACAATGGGGCACAGGCCAGCACACGTAACATCATTGAGCGTGTGTTTGGGATGCTGAAGGCATGGTTCCGTTGCCTGGACAGATCCAGTGGAGCTCTACAGTACAGCCCCTCCAAAGCCTGTGGTATAGTCCTGGCCTGCTGTATACTGCACAACATGGCCATAGACTGTGGCATTGCTGTGGAGGCAGAGGAGGGGGACAGCAGTGTGGACGAAGGGGATGATGGACCGGAAGGGGGTGGGTCACCACCCCCTCGGTAGAGGGACCCCTGGCTCCTGAGTATGGCTCACCAGCACAGGGACACCATCACCCAGGAGCATTACAGTGGCCGCAGGTAGGAAGGAACAGACGGTCACACGCACTGGACACACTGGGCCGGCTGGCAGGCGGTGGCGTACATGGTACAGGGAATGCACAGGACGGGGTGTGCTGCAAGAGCAATGGGCACATGTCACAAACCCAGACACAGTGGCATGACGCGGGGACAGGCATCGCACACAGTGACACTGGAACACACACACACACACACACACACACACACACACACAGTAACACACACACCAATGCACCCAGGCAGTGGCACACGACATGGATCAGACGCAGTGAGCTGGAGCACAGGCACAACTGGTGTATACAGGGCATCATCATGTCCACGCCATGGGTGCTGGCGGCTGTGCATGCGCTGGCACAGGCAATGCATGGCACAATGTATAGTGCGGCACAGTTATGCACTGCACATGCAATGCCCATGCACACACTGGTGGCAGCAGCTGATGGCTGGGCAGGCTGCAGGTGCATCAGGTCCGGCGCATGGTACCATGGTCACCACAGACACGTGGGTGGCCGCGCCGTGGCTGCACAGCTGCTGGGGGTACATGCCCCAGCCCCCCCGGGGTGCCACCGCACGATCGCGTCCGGGACCGCACAGGGGTTGCTAGGCTGCCAAACAGATCTGCTCCAGGTGTGCTGGGGATGCCAACTGCAGAACCAGGCATCGACAGGGAGGGGTACGTATGACGCCTGGTCATTGGGGTAGAAGGTGCACCACATTGTGTGTTAGGTGGTACACCACACCAGGTGGCGCCCAGCAGTACAAACCCATCCCTGATCACACTGGCAATGCGGTTGTGTCCTCCTGCTGGCACTGCAGGGCCTCAAGGATCTGCGATGTGTCCCTCTCACGCACCTCAGAAGCCTGCCGCACCTCAGCAGGCAGTGCACGCACCTCGCCACAAGCAGCTCCTGTTGCTCCACAGATATCTGCAGCAATCGGGTGTGCACGTCCATAATGTCCTGCCCCAGGGGCACCTGGCCATTGCCGCGAACAGCTCGGCGGGGGTGTGCAGACGCGCTGGGCAGCTCCCTGCTCTTGTGGATGCTACACAGTGGGTGCTGCATGTGTGTGGACCAGGATAGGTGCTCCACTGCCTAATGCAGCATCCGCCTGCGCCCTGCCCTTCGCTGACCACTGCTGCTGCTGCCACCCCTCTGGGCCCGCCATGCTGCCCAGTGGCTGGTTAGCTGGTCCACCAACACAGGGCACCACCGTGGTGGCAGGCATGACAGTGCCAGCCATGGTGTAGGCCTGCAGTACCATGGCTGACTGGACAGTGTCCGCATCACCCAGGGCGGTCATTGGTATGGGTGCCTCCCCCTCGACGGCAACACCACTGTCCATGTACATGGTCTCATCGTCGTCAGACCTGGACCCGGCCCCGAGCTGGGTTTCAGCACACAGGACGCCATGAGTGGCGTCGCGCTCGAACCCTGCTAGGGCCTCATCCACTCCCATGGCTGGGTCCTCTGGTCGGACAGTGGTGCTGTGCTGCTTCGGATAGGCCCCGGATGCCTGTGGATGTGGGCGACTGTGCCTCTAGGTCGGCCCAACCTCCACAGCTGCACCCGCAGTCACCACCACCGCATGTGGCGTGCTAGATCTGTGAAGGAGAGACAGATGTGCCAGTGCTGTACCTACCATAGGCATGCCCACACCCCCATCCCTCTATACGTACTCATGCAGTGACGGGCCACCACCCATCTGGAAGCCGCCCGCACACCTCCACCATGCAGCAGCGCACTGTGGCCGCCACCATCTCTTCCTGCGGTGTGAGCCACTCCCCTCTGGCAGGCCCACCTCCTGTGGCAGTCCAGGCAGCGTTCGCTGCAACCCTCTCCGTAATTCACCGCTCATCGGTGCCCACCTTTGCGGCACTCCTGCACAGAGCGCTGGTGACTGCCCTGCTGGTTGACACACTCGGCCACTTCTGCCCATGCCACAGCCCTGGGCTGTGGCTTTACGGTGGCACCACTAAGCACTGGCTCCCTGTCCGGGTAGGCCTCGAACAGAGCTTCTGACTCAGCTCTTGTGAAATTGGGCCTGCGTTTCCGTGCAGGCCCAGGCTCCTCCGCTCCCTCTCGTGCCGACATTCTGCTACCTGTAGACATAAGCATGTCTGTCAGTGTTTGCCACATCGAACCCCCTGCCTGTCAGTTGCTGCCTGCTACATGCTCAACATACTGCTATGGGTTTCAATGCCAGTCCATGGCGTATTGTGCTGTGCTGGTGCACATATAACGCATGGTATGCAAATGAGCAGTGGCGCAGTCGTAATGGCATGCTAATGTGCACAGTGCGCCACCGCATATGCTGATGAGCATATTTGCATATCTTGCTGAATCTCGCTGCAATGAGCCATGTGCAATGGAACTGGGCTGGAGCAACCCCTAGTGCACTTCTGACGCATGCACGATGGGGGATAGTGCTACACGCATGCGCTTACCCTGTAATGGCTGGCAATAGCGCAATCAGCACAGCTACCACCCAGGCCCTGGTAGCGCACTCACTAGACCGGTCCTATGGCGCAGTTGCATGCTAGGCGTGGGTGCCCCAACAGTGACCCCCGACCCTTAACCTTTGGCACAGACAGTACATGCCCTCCCTGTGTATCACCATAACTGCACCATTGATCTGTACAGCGCCATGGCGCACTGTTTCAATTTCACCCCCGTTTGGCCATGGCGCATCGGTTTTGCACTGCGCTGCGATTTGACGCATTTCTGAATATCCAGGCCACAATGTTCATGACATTTCCCACAAAAAATAAAATGACAGACTTTGAGCACATATAATTTAAAGACAAGGGGTCCTAATATCATGATATTTGGCACCCCATTAGAGATCTGATCAACAGGTAATCATACAAAACTGCAGATCTGTAGCTCAATTGACAGCTGAGTTATGACCAAATTAATACATTTCAAACATTCCACAAAATTTCAATGAAATTTCACAGAAATTCAAAAAATTTTGAATTTTCTCATTCCACACAGCTCTATAAAGAAAACAACTTTTAAACATTTGGTAGAAAAATAGAAATCCTGAGTGTTCTACAAACCCTATAGAAAGGGAGGTTTGGGAAGGACCCATTGTAAAAGACTACTGCAAGATTATGGTGCACACAAAGGAAGAGGAAAAGGAAGGTACAGAAGGGGAGCAAGATAACAAGTCTGATTCAGCCCCACCTGAACAGGCAAAATCTAACTAAAGAAAATGTACAATATATTTTATTTAGGTTTTGAGCTTTATAGCCCATTACTTTACAAGGGTGATAGTTCATCCAAGCTGATTTTAGACATTTCTGAGCATCCCAGTTCAGGAGGAGGTGACCATAATTCGGGATGAACCAATGGCCAGCCGATCCCTTCCACTTCCTGGTCTTCCTGTCCCACCCCATGCTCAGATGTTTTCTGACATCTAACTTGGGAGAGTGCCTGAATGCACCACATTTTAGTCTATGGGTATAATTTTCAAAGTGATTTTAAAACTGTTACAGCATCCTTGATTTAAATGGAAGCCACTGCTCAACTATGGAACAGGCCTTGTGTACCACAAGTTGCATACACAATTCCTTGCAGGCCTTGGCTGGACCAGAGCCAAGTATTCTGCAGTGATAATCAGACTTGATACCCTTAATAGAAGAAAAGCTTTCACTGCAGGGTATCCAGCTCTGCACCTACAAAGGCCAACACTTGAACTGGTTCTGTTTGTGACTTCTGTAAGTTTATCGGAAAGTCTAGAGGTGCTTTTTACCCTCTGTGTAGAGCACCTGCCTCCTGCTCCATTTTTCCTTACTAGCCAGTTGTCCAGGAAGGGAAAAACACCACACTGCCTTCTCTGATGTGCTGCCATGCAGCTAGGCACTTTGTGAAAACCCTTATTGCTGAAGTGAGGCCAAGGGCCGTGAGCAGGGTACTGGCAGTTCCTAGCCTGAACCTCAGGTATTTTCTGTGTGTATGCCTAACTGGAATATGAAAGTAGGTATCTTTCAGGTCCAGTGACCCTAGCCAGTCCCTGACTGAAGAGCGGTATGACTGTGCCTAGTGTAACCATCCTGAATCTTTCCTTTCTGATATGTTTGTTCAGATATCTGAGGTCTAAAATGGTTTGATACTCCCCATTTTTCTTGTGACTGAGGAAGTATCTGGAAAACAGGCCCTTGCCCCAGTGTGATACAGAGACTTTCTTTTAATTTATTCTTTTCTCAGATTACAATACCTTTGAGCTAGTAGCTCGTTTGTAAAGGTTCCACGTTTGTTTGAAGAAAAAGAAAAACTTAGAGGCACTATGAGCAAGAAAGATCTAGTATGCTCAGGTCATACATTGTTACAGTGCATATAGAGATCATTAATAAAACAAGATAACACTGAGATACATAAGTCAAGCTGAGACATGCAGGACAGACTGACAACATTTTGATTACAGAGTTAAGATACAATTGATGAACAAGTAAGAAAGGTTACTAGTGGGAAGGGAGTATTGCGAACAATTTGGCACTGTTCTTGTCAAAGTGCGGTTTATAAGAGGTACCTCCACTGTTCTTGCTAGCAGTAATCTCCTTACCTCTAAATCCATCAGAATTATTTCTGTTGAAGTATGGGATGGACATGATTAGGGCTTCTGCATTTTTGGGAATTTTCTAAATGGTAGGGATAAACCTTAAGTCACTACCTCCAGGACCCACAGTTCTGTAGTGATTTCTGACCATTCCTGGAAGTAGTGGACCAATCTTCCCCCCCAATGGCATTGGTTGGATGACCCAAACAGAACTGCCAGGGGTTTCATTTTGCTGTGGTTTGGGGGCTGGTGTTGCAGCAGTATGGCTAGAGCCTCTCCTACCCCTGCTCCTATAGTACCTTCTTTGGAGTTGGTACTCATATGGAGCTTAGGCCTTTGGTAGTAACCCCTGACCCTGCCTCCCTCTCCATAAGGCCTGTAGGAAATGGAGGCCCTTTCCTTTTCAGTGCTGTTTTTATAAGTGGTTCTGTATTCATCCACTTTTTTCATGTATGCCTCTGTCTTGTCACCAAACAGGGAATTTCCCTTGAAAGAGAAGTCCATGGATTTAGTCTATGTCCTGGGATATGACAGTAGCCATTAAACCAGACACAGCTACTGCATGGGCCAGGACCCATGATGCAGAGTTACTGGTGTCCATGGCCATGTGGATTGTTATTAGTGGCATCCAGGGCTTATCTGACTATGGCAACCAAGTCATGTTCCACTTTACTGTCTGGGGCTGCATTCCACAGTGCTTGCTGGTACTGAGCTGTGTATGACATGTAAGCTGCCTGTCTGCGAGGCGCAAAGCTGTCGTGTACACTTTTTGGCCATAGTATCAGTTTTCTGGAATCCTTCTCAGGTGGCTGGGTGAATAATTGCTCCTTAAGCCTTCTCATAGGCAGCAGCTGGAGCACTTCTTCATGATCAGGGTGGCATACATGTACTCAACCCCATGTTGGTCCACCTGATACTTATTGACTTTTTCATCAATGCCAGCAGTTAAATTGGGTGCTGCCATGATTTTGGAAGTGACTTTTGGAGAGATTTGTGGATAGGAAGTAGCAGTCTCCTTGTGGAGCCAGACCCATCATATTCATAAATTCTTCCTCCTCTTCATACTCCTCTCATATTTCATGGGAGGGATATTGAGGTGCTTACCATTTGCCTAATAAAGGGGAATGTGATGTGTAATCCTCTGTAGGCCTGGGAGGAGAACCAAATTCTTGCTCAGGTAAACCACTGGGTTCCAGTACATTTCCCCTTCCTCCATAGGCAGGTGGTGTAGAACTGGAGTCTGAAGAATGGAGGCAAGCATAGTGAGAATTTCTGAAAGCCTGGAATGTCTGGAAAAAATGTCATGCTTTTATCATGTCCTCTGTTGAGGGTATTTGTCTTTGGTCTACTTTCTGCTCCTTTTCCTCTGGAGGAGGAGTAACAGAGACATGCTTTTTTTCTTAGCAGACACTATTTCCAGTACCTGCCATGAAGCTCTTTTACTTTCATTTTGCCATCACTGGACTCATGTTTCCCCTTTTGGACACCCTGGTTTCTGAACCATCTTTACCATGCTTTTGATGGCTGCGTAATTTTATCTGACTGCTGCTGTTTCTGACGAGAACTCCTTGATGCATGCTTTCCACCATCACTAGGAGCTCCCTCTAAGTCTTGACTGTGTTTTGGTGACACAGAGGCAGACTGAGAAGCCATGAAATCTTCTCTTTTTTTGCCCTTTTCTTTTGTGTTTTGGGGAAAATTACAGAGTTCAAAATTAGTAAAATTGCGGTCTGGACCTAGGCACCTTAAACAGAGCTTGTGGCAGTCTGCCCTTGTGAGGAGCTGGAAACAATCTGTACAGTTTCTAAAGCCTGTAAGTCCTGTTCTTTTTTCCTCTGGTCTGTAAGTTATGCCAAACACTGAAACACCAAAAATATGTTACTGTTTCCCAAGTAAACAAAAATATTTTTAACAGAGTTGAAAGAATAATGTGTTAACTCTTGAAAAAACTTTTATCGGCCTGGTTCCCTACAAATTGGAATCATGATAAAAGTACCTCAAAACCGGCAATTTTGTAAATAAAATGTGTGGATTTGATGTAAAGTGTAAATTGGCCTGTTTGGTTCCCTCTAAGCAGGAACCGTGACACTATTAAACATAAACCAATAAAGAAAAAGAAGTTATTTGAAAACAGAATATGTTATTAAGCAGAAACAAAGCAGTCCCTTTCAGGCAGGGGAAGAAAATCATGAACGCAACATAATTTTTGATCTTCTAGGAATATCTTCATTGATTCACATTAATGAGGGTCTTAGCCGGAAGTGCTAGGACCCTGTAGGAGGCAGAACTTTTCAGGAGGGTTGGAGTCGAGGCAAGCTGTGCACATTTATGGCACTGCAAGAGTGGCTCATGGTGCCAGGCTTACCTCAAGCACCAGCCCTCAACACCTCAAGTACCTTTTTAACAAAGAGGTGCAGCATAACCTAACTAGTACTTATGCACTAAACCTAAGGGCATAAGATAGCCCTGGTGACCCACATAAGAAAGGTCAGCAAACCAGTAACACAGTGTCTTCACAGCCCAAACCAAGAACAAGGGGTGAAGACCAAAAAAAGAGACTGGCGTGAACCCGGGAGATAGTTGCTGGGCATGTGAATCAATAGTGAAGATATTCCTAGAAGATCAAAAATTTACAGTGAGTACCTAATTTCTGTCTTCCAGGACTCAGTCTTCACCATTGATTCACACTAATGGATCAAGTACCAAGCTCAGACAAAACTCCATGGAGTAGGGCAGTAGAGCCAAGGACTCACTCAGGACTGAAGTCCAGTCAGACAGTCCCTCCAAAGGTGTGGCATGAACATCCAGGGCATAATGCTTAACAGAAGTGCACACTGTGATCCAAGTTACAGCTCTGCAATATAACACCGATAGGCACAGAATGTATACCAGGGATGTGACAACTGCCCTATTGGAGTGGGCACGTACCTGACCTTCCAGCTTGATCTGTGCCATGGAATAGCAGTGGCATAGACAGCTCACAGACTAGGCAGAAATGTACTTGATTGTAACAGGGTGTCCCTTTCAACTGGGATTGAAGTAGACAAGCAGCTTTTTGGATTGCCTGAAGAACTTAGTTCTGTCCAGCTAAAATGTAAGAACCCTCATAACATCCAGACAATGGAGTGTACGCTCTTCTTCATTCTGGAAGTTGGCAAAGTAGATAGGCAACACAAGTGGCTGGTTAAGATGGAACTCCGACACCACTTTAGGAAGGAACTTAGGGTATGTGTGTGAAGACCTACCTTGTCCTTGTGGAAAATGGTATATGGAGGATCTGTGACCAAGGCATGAGTTTCAGACACATTGCGAGCAGAAGAGATGGCCACTAGAAAAGCTGCTTTGCAAGTTAAAACTTAAGCTCACATGTCACAAGGGGCTCAAAAGGCTTGGTGAGCATATTCAGCACAAGGTTAAGATCCCAGGCAGCCACTGGCCTCCTGATATGTGGACTTGTGTGTAAGATGCCCTAAGAAACCTCTTGAACAGAGGCAGCTGTGCCAGGTGGAGAGTACTGATGGGCTTGTGGTATGCATAAATAGCACACAAGTGGACCTTAACTGTGGAATACAGCACCAGAAAGATCCGGCAAGTACACCAGAACTTTGTTAGTTGGGCACCCAAAAGGTCCATGCAGGTTTTGGAGCACCAGTTAGAAAATCTTTTCCATTTGGTTGTGTAAATCTTTCTAGTGGAAAGTTTATGGGCAGCCAAAAGTATTTCACAGACCTTCTGAGATACCGTGTACCTGTTTCTATTCTGTCTCTTCAGGATCCAGGCCTGAAGGTGAAGGGAGCAAAGGCTGGGATAAACCAGGTGACCCTAAGTCAATAAGTCCATCCTCAGTGCAAGTATCCTTGGTTTGCTGAATGATAAGTCTGCTCAGCAGAGGAAATATCTGTTGAAGCCATCAGGGGGCAATCAGAATCATCCTGCCCCCATGCACCTCCAGTTTGAGCAACATATACTGCACTACGAATTGGAGGGAATGCATCCTGACAGAAATGCCATGTCCTGGATTTCTGGAGCAGAATTGAGGCAGTTTGGCATTGAGAGGGATGCAAAAAGGGTCCACATCCGGAATGCCCACTCACTGAATAGTGATCTCACGCAGTCTGGAGCTTGTGACACTCATGAGGATCAGTCTCTGTTCAGCTGAGCTCATCTGCCAGAGTGTTCTGGATGCCCAGCAGATAACTGGCCAGGAGTGGGAAGCTAACAGTTTAAAGGACAAATTGGTTCACAGCAGATTTCATACACCTGTTTCAGATAAAAGAACATGGCTACCAGCAAGACCAAAAGGGTTTCACAAATGCAGTAGATGCAATAATTGTAAGTATGCACAACCGAATAATTATTTTGTACACCCAAGATTTCCATCCATCACAGTAAATGTAAACGAATTAATTACCTGTGACACCAAATATGTGGTTTATGTATTATGGTGTGACTGTGGGCTGATTTATGTTGGAAAAACAATATGCCCCTTGAAAGAACGAATACAGGAACATGTTCACTCTACTGAGAATCATAAAAAGAAACCCTGTAAGCTTGCACTTCACTAACTTTCACAACTTTAGCTTGGATGGCTTTACATTTATGGGCATAGAATGTATACAGCAAACAAGAACAGTGGGAGACAGGTCAAATCTATTGCTGCAACAGGAAGTAGATGGATCTACAAACTCAGTAGTGTTAAGCCCAATGGTTTAAACAATCAGTGGGATTTAAAGCCTTTTTTGAAGAAATAGTCTGTACTGTGATTCTGCCTGACCTCAAGGATCGAGATATTGTATTAATTCTGACAAATGACACTCATTCGGTTTCTGTGATGCCATTGTGGAGCATCAAATATCTTCTGTATATTAATTTATAATAAAAGAAAAAATAGTGAGAAAAAAAGAGAGAAATAAGAAATAAAATAAAATAAAAATCAATGGTGATAAACGTGTGTAAAAAGAATGTTTATTGATATTTCTCTTTTCTCGCCTAGATATTTTTCTGCTACTCCATTACTGTAATGGGGACTGTTGCAAGCCTAGGGTCTCATCTTTGAAAAGAAAGGAAAAGAAAATCATTGAACAAATGGATTGAAAGATGTTTGCATCTCATTTTCTGGGTTGTCCTCTATGAGAAGGACATTATTCTTACTGCTTTGTTTTTATTGCCATTCAGCAGTTATTTTTTTATATATATATATTGATGCTCTATATTTGAATTAAATTTTTTTTTCAGAAAAACTTTTTTTTTTAAATGTGGTGATTAAATGTTTAGAAAAAGTGATCAGTGTGTTTTTTCTTTCTTCTTTTATGGCAATATATCAAAATGACACACATCTAGTTAATTGTTTGAGCTGAATTGACTTAGACAATGTTTCCTTCTTTCTCTTGAGAGACAACCTAGAAAATGTTTAAGACCCTTAGTTAATTTGGCAGGCTGCAACTATTATGTTCATTCATATCCCCCACCCCCACCCCCATTTTGTATATTCTCATTCTTACTTTATTTATTTCTTATATTTACTTAATTGCCTTTAGAAGTACTAGTTTAGTCTCAGTTAAATTAAATATAAAGACTAGAATGCACCATAAATATATTGTGTGCAACAAATACCTTGTAAGACAATGAATGTAATATAATTATTATTTTGGATTGTTTTCTATCTTGTATTGATTGATTGGCACATTTCTGAAGATGTTATTTAACTAGCTGGGGATTTACCTATTTGGTTAAAAATGCATACACAGAGTCACTTGAGCATCAGTCACATACCCTTAAGAAAGACTCTGGTTAGGAGTCGAAGCGCAGGGTTTTTGCTCACTTACTACAACTGCTGTGTTTTGTTTGTACTGCAGCAATATTTTAACTGAAACTGTGGTACTTTTATCTACGTACCAGAGAATTTTTTCAAGCTGTGTTTGAAAATAAAACGCTTTTTGCTTGAAATTATATTCTAAGTCTGTAGTTGTGTGCCACTATTACCTTTGGTTTCTTGTAGGAACCCTTGTCAGCAACCCTTCCCACATTCAGGCCTGAGGCTCTGGTTGGGAAGAAACCCTGGGTGAGATTGTCCTCCAGAGACCACCATGGGAGTGAGCAGAACCAGGGGTTTGGTCACCTGAAAGGGAAGGTCTGAGGATGTGATGCCTGTGACCACTGTGCACTGAGCATCCAGTGGATGCTTCTCATGTGTAACCATGCCAGGAGCACTGCAAACATTGAGGAGGCCATCAGATCCAGCATGCACTGCATGGAGTGTGCTTAAACAGATCTGCACTCCATAATGTAGCATGCTATCTGCAGAATCACCTGCATTCTGCTCTCTGGAAGGAAGGCTGGGCCCTGACTCTATCTAGAAGAGTTCCTATGAGTAGGTGCTGTGAGGGTTGGAGCTGAGACTTCTAGATTCAGTAGAAACTCCAGGGAGGTAAGGAACAGAGAGGCCATGGCCACTGCTTGTTCCATTTCATACCTGGTTGGATGGCTATTAGTCTCTCATTCAAGTAAGGGTAAACCTGGAGTCCTAGCACTCTGCAAAGACTTGAGACACCAAGGATAGACCATACGGAAGGATTCTGAACTGACAAGCTTCCCCAGCATAAAAATCAGGAGTATCTGAGGTGGCTGGGGTGTACCAACATGTGTGCTTGTATGCATTCTGCATATCCAGGGAGTTAACCAATCCTGGAAGAAATAACTGTAAATTTATTAGTTCAAGAAAGTGAGATTTCTGAGGTCAAGGAAAGGGTGCATGACCCTGTGAATGAACCAGTGGTCTGAGCCAGAGATGCCTCTTTGATGCAGATGTCTAGCAGGAGCAAAATCAAAGGCATCCAATTGGCTCAAAGCTGATGACTATTGGAGTAAATTCCATACATGAGAGCCAACAGAATCCTTTTCTGAGTTTCTCCCAGGGACTTAAGTGAGCTCCAAAGGGGACAGTCATAAAGGGAAAAAATGCCATTGGAGCTAGTAAACTGCATGCCTAAGGTAGCTGTTGTGTAGGCCCATTTTCCCATAGTTCCAACTTGACTGAGTCCTCTTAAGAAGGTGTGAGGTGTCCTCTTAGGAGAGAATGGCCTTGTCATTCTTAGTGAGAATGACAAAGGCTGGAGTACTACGAGCAGTTCTGGAGACCCCATCTCCGCAAGGACATAGACAGGATGGAGGCAGTCCAGAGGAGGGCAACTAAAGTGGTGCAGGGTTTGCACCAGAAGCCTTACGAAGAGAGACTAAAGGAGCTTAATATGTATACCCCTGAGGAAAGGAGTGAGAAGGGGACATGATAGAAACTTTCAAGTACCTCAAGGGACTCAACAAAGTCCAAGAGGGTAGCATCTTTCAGACAAAGAGATGCGCAAGAACAAGGGGGCACAATTTGACGATAGAGGGGGTACTGCTCAGGGACAACGTGAGGAAGTAGTTTTTCTTGGAGAGGGTAGTGGACGCATGGAATGGCCTTCCTGAGGAGGTCATGGGGTCAAAAACAGTAGGGGAATTCAAGAATGCATGTTATAGACATAAAGCAATTCTGGTGGGGGCTAGAAAGAAGTAGGCTGTTGGTTAACTAGGATCTGCAGCTTATCCATCAGGTAGGGAAATGGGCAGACTGGGTGGGCCAAGCGGTCCTTATCTGCCATCAAAGTCTATGTTTCTATGCATCCACCAAGGCTGAGAAAGATGCACTGTACTAGAAAACTGAAGCAGGCCTACTCCACACCGCATAAGACACAGTTTTAAATGTGGGTGAAATAGGAGGAACTATATTTACTGGCATGATAGAAATGTTTAACCACTGATCAATGGTTGTAGGCTCAGAATTAAGTGAAGAAGCAAATCTCTGAGCAAAGCCTTGAAAATTTGATCCTCCTGAGGCACAGCAGTAGGGCCTTGGTCTGAAGAGTCCAAGCTAAGAAAATCATTGCCTCCCCTTTATCAAAGAGGTGGTCAGGGTCAGACTTGTCCCCTCCACATCCTCCCAGGAGGAGGCTGTAGAGAGGGGGATCACAGACCCTCTAATCCAGATATGTGGCCCCAGCAACACTGATGACACTGGCCCCAAGAATAAGGGACCTGTGTCAGGGTGGCACCAGACCCGGAACTGAATCCTGTACCAGGAAATCCCTGGCGCTGACCCTGCACGAACATGGCGCCGAGACCAGCACTAGAACCAGTGCCAGGCCAGGCCCCAAAGCACCCAAACCTGATGCCGGAACCGGATCCAGCGCCAATGACGCAGCCAGCACCAAAGTGACCAGCAATGGTAACTGGCCAGTCCCACCAAGTGACACAGGGTGGGGGTGCGGCCAATGGGAAAGGAGTAAGTGATTCAGTCACTGGCAAGGGCTGGAGGCTGTTATTGGAGCCAAACACTCTAGCTGGTTTGAAGGCCCCACCCGCAGTTTCAGTTCCACCGACCCCGAAGGGCCAGGGACCAGATCCGCTGGCACAGACACATGAGTCTGATGCTGCACCCACTGCTCCAAAGAACTGCCCAAGGGTGGAACTGCTAACCAGGGTTCCCACTTTAAGACAGAGGGGGACTCCATGCCTGAGACTTCGACATCCCAGTACCAGAGGTCCCCAGCAATGCTGATGGCACTAACAAGGACCTCTGGCCCCAGGAGATAGAAGGTCTTGTGGCAGACCTCCCAGAGGGTGACTTCAAGTGATACCATTTCTGAAGGGAAGAGGAAGAGGAAGAACTCGAAGCCAAGTGTTGCCAAGAACCCAAACAGAATCGGGAATTGCTCCATTCTTTTGCACTTTCAGTAGGACTGTCCTTCCTCCTGAGCACAGGACTACCCATAGTCAGAACCCTTCCCCAGCGGGGAAAGGGGACGGGACATGGCCCCACTTCAGGAGCAGCCTGCCTGAAAGACTTCCAACTGTCATCCTGTCAATTGTCAGGCGTATAATGACCTCCCTAAATAAGGCCTGCCGACTGCTCACTGGAGCCCACCGACTCACACATACATGTGAACGCTACGCCCAATCAGGATGGCTTCAACTCGCTAACCGAATTAAGTACCTAACCTGTCTGATGGCGAAAAAAACTACCTTGGGCCTTACCCCACCTTGTGTCCAAGCCCTCCTGCACCCAATCTCTAATCCACGTCATACCAGAGGGTCTGAATAACAGCTCCTACAAATTCCATGGTGCCGCACATCTCTGGGTCAAAGATCCTTTGCACACTGTGCTCCCACCTGGATGAATGCCCTCAGCACTCATATCACCTCCACCTCTTCACTGGCCATTTTCAAATCAAGACTACATCTTCATCTCACTGCCTCCAGTTCCTGTGACTGCCTCTCCTAACTTCCATTCTTCCCCTCGTGGCCCACCACCACTCTCCTTTGTTCTATGACAATGCTGTGAACCTATTCTAGTTTCTTTGGCTGTTGCCTCCCCTTCCTCTCCAACCCCCGACTCCTTATAGATCTCCTAACCTATCCTAACCTATGCGATTCACTACTTTATTACAGCGATGTATCACATGAACCAATGGATATTGTTTCTAAACTCTTTATTAATGTTGTTTTTCTGCCTATGTTGAGGCCAATGTAGCTTAGCCTAACATGTTTGTACTCTCTTGATGTGGAACCTTTGTAAAAGAGCCTTGGTTCAAAGGTATTTGTAATCCTAGACTAAAACAAATAAAAAAAAATAAATAAAATAAAATCCTCTATGGCCATCGACCGTAAACTCAGTAGGGCTAAGAAAAAAACTGATAGAAATGTTTCTGTAAACTCGCTAAACTGACACAAAAATATCAAACTCTAGCTTTAAAGACTAAAACTGAGAAAAAATGAATGCTGTTGTCATATAACCATGAAGTTCTGATTCCTGGTGGGTGAGTGACGTTGTCACTTATGTGCACGCTCAATGGCGGGGAAAAAAGGAACTGAGGCAGTTGAGGGCTGGTGATGAGGTAAGCAAGGTGTCAAAAGTCACTCTTGTGGTACTGTGCATGCACACGGCTTGCCTCAGTGCTAGCCCTCCTGAAACATTCTGGCTCCTGTAGGGTCCTAGTACCTCTGGCTAAGGCCCCCATTAGTGCAAATCAATGATAAAGATTGATTCCTGGAAGATCCTTAACATGTGGCCTTCTCTGATTCCTGGAAACCGATCAGAAACAAGAGAAACAACAAAATATATTAAAATGTATTAAAAAAAAAAAAACTAATGCAGAGTTAACAAAAATGACTATAAATAACATTGTATAAATAATTTAAAATAATAAACTGTTCTGAAGGCCAGAAGAGTAGAGCTGTACTTTGGGGAAACTGCTCACTTCAAGTGGAGACACAAATCTGACACTGGGTTGCTAAGGGGAGTGTAACCACACTGCAGAGTTTGAACTTAGTTCTAATTCTAAGGTTCTAACATTGGCATAACGTTTCATCTCCAGAGCAGCTCAATCCAGTGGATTGACTGCATGTTCTAAAGCATTACTGATGGATGCCTGGGGTTAGGAGGATCCTGTTTCCAAACAAATTATCCTACTAATTAAGAACAAAGGAATGAGAAATGCAGTCAATTTATAAACATACAATATGCTGAATTGTGTCTTAATATTATGTTTTTAAAATTTGATTAAAAGTAACAAACTCAATTTAAAGTTCCAGGGCATCACGTGGGCATGTACCTGATGCAATTGGTGTGACCATGCATTACATTCATTAGAAGAAACACAGTTACTACGATGAGTAACCCTTTCTTGCACGACATGCTGCTCTAGGAAGCAGCCCTTGAAAGTTGACTGGAACTTGGTTTCAACCCTGCTATCGATAATAGATTTGCAGTGGATAAAGCCAGTGGGATGCAAATTTGGGAGGATATCTCCAGTAGGAGAGGACGGTTGCTGCACTGTATCGCTTTGCTGGTGAAACCCCACCTGGAGTAATCTGTCCAGTTCTGAGGCCATACCTCAGAAAGGACATACTGTAGACAGAGTGGAGGCAGTCCAGAGGGCAGCAACTAAAATGGTGAGGGTTTGCACCAAAAGCCCTATGAGGAGAGACTAAAGGATCTTAATATGTACACCCTGGAGGAGAGGAGAACATGAGGGGACATGACAGAGACCTACAACTATCTCACGGGGTGAACAGAGTGCAAGAGGGGAGTCCCATTCAAATAAGGAAAAGTACCAGGACCAGAGGACATGTGATGAAGCTGTAGGGTGAGACGTTAAGAAAGATGTGAGGAAGTACTACTTTGCTGAAAGAGTGGTAGATGCCTGGAATAGACTGCCAGCAGAAGTGGTGGTGGCAAAAACAGTAGGGGGGCTTCAAGGATGTGTGGGATATACATGGGGAATATTAGTAACAGAGAGGAGGGAAGGGGCTGCCAAAGACTCAGTTAGGGTCTGCGAAGACAGACTAGGCAGGGGCCATCTGGGCAGACTGGGAGGGTCAAGCAGTCCTTTGTGCTGACAAATTCTATGTTTCTACATTGGTCTAACCCACTCTGAGTCCAAGGATTATATTTTATAAATCAACCACAAATGATACACCAGGCACCACCGATCTCAAATTAATCTCCTTTCCTGTCACTATCTCTCTCTCTCCTGCCCTATTTACTTTTCCTTCCTACCTTACCTAAAGAGAAATCTGTCTGTCTGCTTAATTTACTCTCTGACTGGTTTAAGAACTGCTGCACCAGTAAGCCATTAGTTTCAGCCTGCCTGCCAAGTTAACAAGCTCACCTTACGCTTTCTTTTTCCTCCCCACCTCCATTTTATACTTCAGTGAAAACACAAATTCCTTCTGTTATTTTTTAGTTAATTCTACCCCAAATATTTATTTTTGACTGATAAGGAACGAGTCAGGAGGACTCAAAAAAAGATCCAAATGAAGCAGCTCGCAACAGAGCAAAGGAGCTGTTTTCCTGCCTCACCGGCAGCATCAGCTGGGTGGAGTAGCAGGCAGGCGGTCCCATCAGTGGTCACTGGGAATCGGAAGGGGCTTGCAATGGCAGGCCTGAGAGGCAGCAGCGTGGTCACATCGGCGGCAAGAGGAGACCTTCTTTTGGGGCTAAATCAGAGAGGGAGCAGCACGGCCATATCAGCGGCAGGAGGAGACCTTGTTTTAGGGCTAAATCAGAGAGGGAGCAGTGCAGCTGCATCGGCGGCGGGAGGAGACTTTGCTTGGACTGCATCAGCAGCCAAGGAGGGTGTCACCAACCAATTGGGGCTGGCACAGCAGCAGGAGGTTTTCCGGCCAATCAGGGACAGTGGCACAAGACTGGAGTTTGCGGCCAGGTCTTAAAAGCCAAATGGCCTGGCCGCAACTCCAGGGCTTGCAACAGTGCAAAGGTGTTGTTTTCCTGCCACATCGTGCATCAGCTGGATGGAGAAGCAGGCAAGTGGTAGCATCGGGGCCACCGGGAATCAGGAGGGGCTTGCAGTGGTGGGCCCGAGAGAGAGAGAAAAGGCCTCATCAGCAACAGGAGGAGACCTTGTTTTGTGGCTAAATTGGAGAGGGAGCAGTGTGGCTGTGTTGGCAGTGGAGGAAACTTTGCTTGGACTGCATCGGCAGCTGAGGAGGGTGTCGCCAGCCAACCTGGCTACAGCAGCAAGAGGTTTTTCTGCCCACCCGCTCTTCCCAACCCCAACCACTATTAAATGCGGGGTTGAGGGAGGAGCTACAGAGTGGAGGCATTGTGGATTGGCCCAAGGGATCTGTACTGCACTTCACACAAGGGGCAATCACTTGTGGCTTGAGAGGATTGTGCTACACTGGTCACAAAGGGTGGCACTCCTGACAAAACTTTCGAATCTTTAAACTTTTAATCCTTTATCTCTTAACTGTTACATTACCTGCTGCAGGTTGCCTGGGTTGGTCAAATTTGGCTTTCTTTCCTTTTTTCTTTGCTACTAATTTGTCTGAACCTGTCCAGGCTAATTGCTATATTGTTAGCTCTTCTGTATCGCAGAGATGGGGCTTGTTGCTGCTAAGGCTATAGTCACTGTTTGCCTTCTATTGTTGCAGGGAGGGAGATTTGAAATTTGCAGGGTAGGAGTAAATGGTCTAAACACGTATCCTGTTTGGGGCTGGGTGACACTTTGGGCTCCAAAGGAGTCATCTGTGCAGCCAGTCAAGAAGCATACTTCCACTCCTTGGCTGGTCTTGGTTGCTTTAAAATCATATTACTGCAGCTTGGGTTGTGTAGTAGACGATGCTCCAGTGCAGACAAGGGCATGATGGCTGAAAGACGTTTGGGTACAGCAGGGGGAAATTAGTATAGGGTGGGGGAGGTGCATTATGGGGTGCCTGGCAGAGGCAGCTGGGCTGTGCATGGTCATGACTGGATGAGGGGGGTGGTCTTCCGGTTACAGGATGGGCAGAGAACAGGTTGGTGGGTTGCAGTGGCTGTGGAGCTGCAATGGCCATGAGTACACTGTTGAGGCTAGTGCACTGTCCTATTTGTGCTAGGTTAATGGGCTTGGAGGCTGAGCTGCACAGACTCTGGTGCATCCTGGACAGTTGGGTAAAGGGTATGAATGCAAGGACGGGGAGGCAAGACTCTTGGGATGGGAGGGTGTCAGCAAATGTGGGTGTAGAAGGATGGGGAGCTAACAGAACTTATGCTAGAGCTGACCGGCCCTGGGGGAAGACATGGATGAAGGGGTCCAGGGGACTGTGCAGGGGCCAGGGTGGAGGGGGCAGAGGTGGGAGCTACAGGCAGTGGGAGGGTGTCAGAAAATGTGGGTGTGGAAGGATGGGGGGCCAACAGAGCTCATGCCAGAGCTGACCGGCTCTGGGAGCAGACACGGGAGAAGGGGTCCAGGGGATTGTGCGGGGGTCAAGGTAGCAGAGGGCAGAGGGTGGAAGCTACAGGCAGTCGGGCAACAGGACCTCATTGAATCATGGCAAGGGAACTTGCCTTACAGGAGGGGAACTCTGGTCTGCAGCCAACTGAAGGGATTCCAGTCACAAACAGGTATTCGCCATTGGGGGACACCAGGGAGGAGAGTCCCTCAGAGGATGCAGGGGAAGCAGTCAGCAGTGGAAGGAAGGTTAATGAGGTGGAAAGGGAAGAAGGGCTAGGAGGTGATGGCCCTGAGACTACTGGAGGAGCCAGAGTTAGCACTAGAGGAGGAACTGGGAGCAGGGTACCAGGAAGGAAGGAAGGAAGGATGGATGAGGGTGGTAAGGAGGAGCATGGTGCCCAGGCAGAGAAAAAGCCAGCAGGGACCCAGTGCGGGGGGGAATAGTGAACAGGGCTGGGAGGTAGTAGCAGGGGCCCTGAGGGTCAGAAGGGGCCACAAGTGGGGGGAGTGCTAAGGATTAGACCCAGATGGAGCAGTGGAGGGCACTGTTTTGGGTGGGGAAAGGTCAGGTAGGAGTCAAAACTGGAAAAGGGGGTAAGGCAGTCGAGGGGAAGTGAATGGTTGGTGGGGCCAGAGGGAAAAAATTGGTAGTGAGGGTGGGTGGCAGAGGAAGGGGAAGGGTCGAAGGACAAGGAGGAGGTATGGGTGCTCCTGCTGGGGGACTCCATGATAAGGGTTATTAAGTGGGAAGGGGAAGAGGGGAAATGCTGCACTGTCAGGGTCAAGAGTATATCTGGTCTGACTGCATGAGGCAAAGCAGCTGTTCTACGTCCTGGTAAAGGATTGTGGGGGGTTCCCTGACATCTTAGTGCACCTGGTCATGAACGACATAGAGGGGAACAGTGTGCCTGAGATCCAGACAAGGTTCCGGGAGCTAACCCGGGTGTGTCACGCTGTGGGGTGCTTGGTCTCCTTTTCTGAGATCCTACCAGTGCCTACAGCCAGTGTGGGTAACAAACAGAAAATCAGAGGAATTAACGAATGGCTCAGATCATGGTGTGTGGCCAGCAGGTATGGGTTAGTGGGGGCTGGCGTGCAACTTGGGAGGACAAGGGGCTGTATGCTAGGACAGGCTCCACCTGAATTTGGGAGGAAAGAGGTTTTAAAGCTAAAACTGACCAAATTCATCGAGTCTAGGTGGAGTTTAAACTTATGGGGGCTGAAGGCCAATGCATGCTCCCCTCCTGAGGTAGGCAGGGCGTGAACCAATGGGGTGCCTGACTATGCGAAGTGTGCAGGGGCAGGCAGACATCTGGGGGTTTGAAGGTTGAGGGACAGGTGGGAGCAGGGTGGGGATGGAGGGTGGCTCTGATGAATGCCAGAGCATGGGCAATAAATGCCTGAGCTTCAGATGTTGCTAACTGACGGGGAGGTGGACATGGCATCAGTCACTGAAACTGAGCCACTGCCGTGCAGCATGACTGGGACCTAAACCTGGAGGGGTACTCTGTGTTTAGGAAGGACAGAACTGTGGGCAGGGAGGTGGGTAGCACATCATTTAGGAATGACATAGATGTATGCAGGGTGGAGGGGCCGAGAGGCAAGTAAAGGCGATATGAGTTACCTTGCAGGCACCTGGGAGTAAGAGGGTGAAGTTGGGGGGGGGGGTGGTTTATAGGCTACCCATGCAGGCAGACGATCTGGAGGAAGGCCCGGTGGAGAATCTCAGGGAGCATTGTGGTCAGGGGGCAGGAAGCACTGTGGTGCTGGGTGACCTTAACTTACCAGGGGTTGATTGGGGAACTATGTCATCCTCATCGACCAGGGAGCAGCACCTGCTGGACATCTTCCAGGATGCATTCCTGTCCCAACTGGTGGCTGAGCTGACAAGGGACGACTGCATCCTGGATGTGGTTCTATCTGACTGTGATCTGGTCAGGAACCTAGAGGTAAGTGACCTCTGGCAGGGAGTGACCATGCCATGGTCTGTTTTCCTGAACCAGGCGGGAAGAAAAATCAGCTAAAACAGTAGTAATTGACTTCAGGGCAATGAACTTCAAGGGTCTGGAGGATCCTCAGGTGACATTTAGAAGGGATCAGACCGGTATGGACACAGACAACAAGTGGGAAGTTATTAAAGAGGGCTCCTGGAAGCTATTAGGGCCTGCATAAAGGTCAGACGCCAAGTCTGGAAACCAGAAACCATGCTGGTGGACCAGGAGGTCCAGGAAGTGGTGAGGAGGAAGAGGGCTGCTTACAGATGATACAAGAGAATGCATGGGGTTATGGACAGGGGAGTATGATAACATATCCAAAAAGGTAACCAGGGTGGTGAGATCGGCCAAGCGAGGGGAACAGAAGTTGGCTCAGGTGATCAGGGAGGTGATAAAGGTTTTTAGGTATATCAGGGAAAGAAGGAAAGTGAAGGGTCAGATTAACAGACTGAGGTCAGGGAGGGGTGGGCTGAGGAGGCTGGGGAGCAGGCTGAGGTACTAAATGATTACTTTGCCTCAATCTACACTAGAGACGATGGTGGGACAGCACCTTACCGGGGGCGGGAGTCAGATTTGAAGAAGGGGAGAGGTCACGGATGGTGAAATTCCTGTTGGTAGGGTGTGGGAAGCTCTAAGGGCCCTGAAAACAGATTAGGCACTGGGTCCAGACTGCCTGCACCCTAGAGTGCTAAAGGAAATCGCGGATGTCCTGGCTGCACCCATGGCGGACCTTTTTAACTCCTCCCTTCAGATGGGGTGGGTGCCTCAGGATAGGAGGATGGCTCACATTAAGCCCATTCACACAGAAGGGCCATGTGAGGAGCCAGGCAACTACAGGCCTGTCAGCCTGACATCCATGGTGGGTAAAATGATGGAAGTCATATTAAAGGAGAGGCTGGATGAGTTTTTGGAGGCAGGGAGCCACTTGGATGATCACCAACATGGCTTTGTGCATGGCAGATCGATCAGACTAACCTTGTGGGGTTCTATGATTGGGTGACAAAGGCACGGGACCAGGGCAGGCGGGTGGATGTCCTCTTCCTAGACTTCAGCAAGGAGTTTGATTGTGCTACATCCTGGGCTGCTGGATAAACTAGGGAAAAATGGGGGTGGGGAAGAAGTTGGTTAGGTGGATAGGAAACTGGCTAACTGGGCCGGTTACAGAGGGTGGTGGTCTCCTCTCCTAGGAGGGTCATCAGTGGGGTTCTACAAGGGTGGCGTGCTGGGTCCACTCTGTTTAACGCTTGCATCTCTGACATCAGACATGGTATCAGAAGTGAGATGAGCCTCTTTTGCCGATGACTCAAAGCTGGGGGCAGTAGTGGATGGGGTAGAGGGCAGAAGAGCCCTTCAGAAGGACTTGAGACTCTTGAGGGTGGTCTCACACCTGGAGACTGAAGTTTAATGCTAAGAAATGTAGGGTTCTCCACTTGGAGCTTAGAAACACATCTCAAGAATACTTTCTGGGAGGGAGAAACTGCAGGTTTTGAATAGGAGAAGGACCTTAGAGTGGTGGTGGATGCCAAAATTAATAACTCTGAACAGTGCAGGAGGGCTGCGGACAAAGCAAATAAAATGCTGGGGTGCATTGCAAGGAGGATAACTTCCAGGAAGCAGGAGGTGATTTTCTCTCTGTATAACTGCCTGGTTAGACTGCACCTTGAATACTGTGTGCAGTTTTGGTGACTGCACTTGATAAAGGACATTTCACTCAAAAGGGTCCAGAGGAGGGTGACCAGGATGATACAGGGGCTGGGGGAAAAGATCTATGAGGAGATACTCAAGGAGCTCAACTTGTACTCCCTGGAAGAGAAGAGGGACAGAGGGGATATGATTGAGGTCTTTAAATATCTAAAGGGGGTAAATAGGGCACGCCCTGATAGGATTTTCCAGCTGAGGGAGGAAGGGGTCACCAGGGGGCATCACTTGAGGCTGGTAGGCGGGAGGCTCAGGGAGGAGAGTGGCATGCACTGTCTATGGAACTGGTGGAACTGAATACTGTGGAGGTCTTCAAAAGGGGCTGGGATAGGTATAGGGGGAAGATTAAACTGAGTAATGCCAGACCTGGAGATGAGGTTGAGGGGGGCAGTAAATGATGCATCAACCAGGTGTTGATTCTCGAGCAGACTCGATAGACCTTTGGGCCTACTCTGCTGGCATCTTAGTATGTTAGTATGGAAGTCTGACCAACAGTTAGACAGATAGTGCTGCCTGGGCTGTTGCTTCTGAAGAGATCTTGAATGTTTGCCATGCTACAGCACTGATGCAGACAAACTTGCTGCTTTGGGGAACCACGTGGGTTCTCTGAGCCACAAACCAATCAGGTCTCCCTCACAGTGCACAGCTCCCCATACCAGTCATGCAGCTTGAGACATAAGTCTCTCTCACTTGTTCTCTCCATCACTCTCTTTGAGTTGAATTCCCCTCCTCTGCTGTTCTGATACCTTCCCACACTGTTGATTGTATAGCTCCGTCATGAAGGAAAGGCACTCCTCACCTCTGCACTCATGCCAAGACGTCTACTGCGAGGTGCGGTACATCTTTGCTGCAGCACAGTGTGGTTAGGGGATAAAAATGTGATCGAAACCACTCCAAACAGTAAAAAATGTTTGGAAGCATCTCGAGTGCCACAAATGTTACTGGTTCATTGCTGGTTCAAGGAGTTTGATTTCTCCAAACCAGTTCGCCCACCCCTACAACAAACACCACAAAAGAGAGGAGAGGATACAAACAGACTATGCAGTGCCAAGAGAAGAGGAAGAGGGACCAAAAGGAATCTGAGCTGACGTTTGAGTGAACAATAAGAAGAGGAGAGACAAAGTGGGGAAGAGGTTGTTCCAGATGTAGAGAAGGCAGGATAAGGTGGGTTGCCCAGCAGCAGATTTGGAGAAGGCAATGGAGAAGGTGCGAGAATCCCAGGTGCGAAGTGAGTAGGACGTGGAACGGACAGGAGCATTCAGGAGGGAGACAGATAAGAACCATTAAGAAACACAATGATTGAAGCAGCAAGAAGCAAGAGGAGGGATTGAGAGGTTAGCGTAAATGGGGCAGTAGTAGATATGAGTGGGGGGCATTAGAGACGAAATGGCAGAAGGCATTGCAGAGTGTGTCCAGTCTGGTAAGATAAGGGCAGTACCATAGACCACAACCACATAATCTAACAGCGGGAGCACCAGCTTGGTGACAATTTCCCAGTGAACTGGGAGAGGTAGGCAATCCTTGTTGCAGTAGAGGGTACTAAATATGGGGTAGAGCTTTCTATGAAATTATCGATATTTGAGTAGTAGTAGTCGACACTTCCAGCCATATACCAATATACCATGGTACCTGAAATGGGGAACAACTTCAGGGAAGTGCCATCCAGTGTAGAAAAGACTAGGGTGAAAGTGAGCTTTGCAGGCTTATGACTTGCACCAAACGTCATGCACACCATCTCCTTGGCAGTGACCCAAAGTTGGGATTGGAATCAACGCTGGACATTACCGAAGTCATGCTGAAGCGATGTTTCTAGGGCAGAGACAGATTCATTCGAAGCACAAAGTGTCATCCACATACATATGCGTAAGCGAGCTAAACCGCAGCGAGGTGAGGTCATTAAGGAAGACAGAGAATAAGATGGGACCACGATGGAGCCTTGGGAACCCCAGGCTAAATGGGGGTACAAGGCATCAGCATGTAGTTCTTGAAATAAATCAATTTTACTTAATCTACAGTTACAGTTAACTTTCTTGTTACACTAAAGTGCTATGACATTTGTTTTAATGTACTTTATTATTACTTGCTCACTGTGCCTACCTCAGGTACTGGGCTTATTACATCCTGCCCAGAGTCTCCACTACAGAAACTGGATCCGCCGCTAATAATGACACTGTTACCCATGCTAAGTCATACAACCCTCGCTCCACCCCCCACCCCACCCCATGAGGCAGATGTTTGTTTTTATTTTTTGTTTGTTTTTTATTTTAACCAGGTAAAATGATCTGGCACAGCCCTTTTAGGCATGCCTGATGTCCCATATTACTGCTGAAGAACATGGCATACTTGGGGACAGAATGAATGACAATGACTGTCAGTACAGCAGGGGAGAGTACAGCCATTCATGTACTCACAGAGTGGGGCAACTACTGGCCAAGCCCTTTACACTCACCAATAAAGGAGATCCCACCCCAAAGAGACCCACCCACCTCCCTCCTCACAAGCAGACTCACTTGCCACGGTCCTGCTGTGGTGATCAGCAATGTATTCACCCACACTGCCAAAGTTGCAAGCAACAAGTGTCACTCCATCAGTGGTACATAGCAACCACCCTCCCATAGAATGAGTGTCCTCAAGGGCATTACCTCAGAGCTCTGCTTCTGATGTCCCATGCTCATGGAGTGAACCCGGTCATCATCATACCACAGCAGTTCCTACTGCTCAGCACCACAAAGCCAGTTATTTTTTATGTTTCATCTTCATCCATAGGTAAGCACCACAGCCCTTTTCATTATCAACGATCTCTCTCCCACTTGATGAACTACGGTGTTCAGCCTTTTCTAAAGAGCTCTGTCCCAGATGTCACTGTAACCAAAGTGGCCTCGAAGGGTCAAGTCTTTCCTTCCACATGGAGCCATCATCCCTCCAAAAGACAGAAGGTATCTGAAGTGGATGCCCAGTCTACTCAAGACACCCCAGGCTTGGGTTGTAAATCATGATCATGGTATGCAGATGTGCAGGCACTGCATTTACATGACAGTTACAAAGTGCTGCGACATTCTAATAAAAGATTACAAAACTGCCAATAATCAAGACATTCCAGTTATATAGTTTCTTCTCTTATGAATTTACTGCTCATAAAAGATTACAAACTGTTGGCTCCTTGATAGTGACCCTGAAGAACTATAATTCTATGTGTGTGTGTGTGTGGGGGGGGAGCAAAATTCAGCTCTGTACTCCTTTAATCTAAGTCACTTATTAGAGAAAAGACTGCCAACCATTCTGGAAAGTGGCTAAAGACTGAGTGGTGGTTTTGTGAGGCAAATGCCTGTCTAATAGGAAATATAGTAGGTTATTTGGAACCTTAGTTCTACTACTAGTATTCAGTTTACATCCACACTTAGGCAGTCTTCAAGTTTGCAGGCTCAGTCACTGGAACAGTCTTCAAGCTAGACTCCTCCTCCTACCCAACCATGTAGTCCTCAGCACTGGCTCTGCCCCCTTTGTACTCCGATGTGCAGGCTGGAACTGGAATCTGAAGCAATCCATACCAGGGGTGGTCAGGTAGTTTGTGTGCATATGAAATGAATACTACTGTAGAAGTGGAAATAAAAATTACCATAATTGTTGACCTTCTTGGACCATCTTCACCATTGATTCACACTGATGGGTTCTTAGCCAAAGGTACTAGGATCCTGTGGGAACCAAAAATCTTCAGGAGTGCTGGCGCCAAGGTAGGGTACGTGCATGCATGGCATCTGCGAGAGGTAGTCTTGCACTGCATAGCCTATCTCGGCAACAGCCCCAACCATCTCAGTACCTATTTTACCAAGTAGATGCAGTGTCATTTAACTAAGTAAACACCCAATCTAACAAGGGTATAAGATAGCCCTTGGGACCCGTGAAAGAAGGGTCAACAACAAGAACAGTGTCTTCACAGCCTAAATCAAACAATGGAGGTGAAGACCAATAACAGAAAAGAGTGAGCCGGGGAACAGTGGGTGGGTGGGTGTGTGAATCAATGGTGAAGATGGGCCAAGGAAATCAACAATTGTGGTGATTTTTATATCTTCCTAGGCTGTATCTTCACCACTGAGTCACACTGATAGGTTGAGTACCAAGCTCAGACAATAAATTACCCCGGCAGGGAGGTAGGAACCAGAGCTTACTCTGGACAGAAGTCCATTAAGGACTGTCCTGCCAAAAGAGGCATGCTGCCTGGCATGAACAGTGTAGTGCTTGACAACAGTGTGCACAGTGGTCAAGGTAGCAGCTCTGCAAATGTCAACAAAGGGACAGAGCAAATCTCTGCCAGGGATGTAACAACCACTCTGGTGGAATGGGCATGAACCTGGCCTTCCAACCTGACCTGCACCATGGAATAACACTGACAAAGGCAAGCAACTATCCATGTGGAAATGCATTTGATTGTATCTGACAGACCCAGATGGTTTGGGTTGAAGGAGAAGAGCTGCTTGGACAGATGGGTGTCCCTGGAACTAGCGATGTAGAACCTGAGGGCTTGTTTAATATCCAGGGAGTGGAGAGTGTGTTCTCAATTGTTCTGGAAGCTGGAGAAGCATGTGGGCAGCACCAGGGACTGGTTTAGATGGAAGTCTGTGACCACCTTAGACAAAAACTTGAGATGGGTGTGAAGAACCACCTTGTCCTTATGGAAGACTAGGTTTGCTGGGAAAGGCACCTAGATTCACCTGAGCTCTTTCCTTCTAGGTTGCTTATAAGGACAAAGCAAGGAACCTTATCAGAGCAAGGAAAAAGAGTAAGGCTTCTTTTGGCTAGGCAGATTTACTGTGTGTTATTTTGTTTTGTACTCACAGGGCTTGTTACTGTTCGTTGCTAACGTTTTACTATGTTATTTTTCTCTGATTCAAATTGTCGTTGCAGAGTATACTTTCAGCTGCATTATTACAAGGTGTGCCTACAGGTTTGTGCTTACAGATTACTGCTATAATCTTCTGATTCAAATTGTTTTTTACAAGGTATATCTTCTGTTACTGCTTTTTTTTTCTCTGTAGCAAAGTGTTTTTACAGGGTATATCTTCTGTGAAATTATTACAGGTGGTGCTTTACAGGTTTTACAGTTTTATCTATAATTAGGCTAAGCTTTCAGGGCTACTGCATTTGTTGTTGTGTAGATTGTTCTGCTCTTACTCCTTGTTTCTTTTCGTCCGTGGTTCTGCTTTTTGGCAGGAGAAGGGTCCAGCCACCCACCCCCATCCCGAACCACCCCATACTACACTCCTTTTATAGGATAGTACAGTCATGACATTTTCTGTAGCAAAGCAGGAAGGGGAGGATCAGCATAGTATCCACATAGTGACCTCATTTACAGGGGCACAAGTAATTTAACTTGTTATAACAAATTATACAAAACAAACAAAACAAAATCAAATTTTGCTTTCATTTTCCTCCTTCTAATTATTCTGACAGGTTATAAACCCAGCAACTCATCTGGAATGGATATTATTAACTGCAGGTACTCGGGACACTTTCAAAAGGGCAGTTATACAGGATTTAGGACACTGTCCCACATGCTGGACCACTGGAGATCTAAGGGCTCAGCTCCAGGCAGCATGGACAGAAATTGAGCGCCTCAAATCGCATATTCAGGAGGAAATGTATTATAAGAACTGCTCGCCATTTCCCCAACATCCAACAGAAGGACCTCAACCGCAGAGGGTAGTTGGTCTGGGAGGTTGGCAGGTGGTTAGGAAGGGCAAATCGGGTGCCCCATCACTCAGTGCTCTCCAACGTATCAACTCCACAAACCATACGAAACTACAAACAGGTATCTGCCTCTAACTCGAAATCAAACAAAGGGCAGAGGACACCACACAGCAGTACACCACAGCACATGAGCTAGCACAACAAAACTCACAAAAACAGGGACCAAAACAAAAAAGCAAAAAGGAATTTAAAACACTTCTGATCATAGAAGACTCCATGATTCAGGAAGTTGATACCTACCTCAAGCCGAGGGTAACGGTCAGATGACTCCCAGGTACATCAGCGTGGATAGACACTGACTGCATTGCTAAAACCATGCAGGAAGCAGGAAAAACATCTACATCCTGGTACACATAGAGACTAATGATCTTGCCGGCTAGTCAGTTGTGGAGACCAAGGAACACCTGACCAGGCTGGGTGACAAACTGTCATCCATTTAGTCCCGCATCTCCTTCTCTGAGATCCTGCCAATCTGGGAGAGGGGGCTAAACATGTGGCTCAAGAGCTGGCGCCAGGAAAAGAACACAAATTTGTAGGTAACTGGCAACAGTTTTGGGAGCGAAAGTTCTTTAAATTCGATGGACTGCATCTGACTAAGGAAGGAGTCAGTGCATTGGGGCAGACGCTTGACGCCTTTGCAGAATATTTAAACTAGCAATGGGAGAAGGGTGCAGCACCCGATATGTCAAATGGAAGAACACCTCCCTCCTCAGCTAGTGATCAAACAGGAGTTCAACATGTTTGTAGTTAATTTGCCTCACCAGGTAAGGAAAAAGGTCCGACTCCCCATACGATGCACAGGGGAAACGCTGGACCTCGCTCAACAACTAACACACCGAAATCTGCCCAATGGAAAATCATGCATACAAATACTTGCAGTCCAGGAAACAAGATCCCAGACCTGCAGTCAACAATGATAGAGGCTAAACTGGACATAGTAGCCATTAGCAAGACATGGTTCACCAGTAGCCACACTTGGGAGACTTCAGTACCCGGCTATGCGCTGTTCAGAAGGACCAAGGTTCAAAAGGGGGGGTGGAGTGGCCCTTATGTCAATGAAAATATCAAAGCTACAGAAATCTAGAATACACATAAGGAGCCAGAAGAACTTTGGGTCACCCTCGAAACAGGAAATGGGACTGCCATATGAACTGGGTTGTCTAAGGGCCTCCAGACCAGGGGAGGACACAGACATTACTGTTAGAAGATATACAAAACATGACTGCTAAAGGGAGGTTCTGATAATGGGAGACTTCAACATGCCAGATACAGATTGGTCAATACCAGCAGGAACATCTGCCAGAACTAGACACATAGTGAGATTCCCTGCAGGGAGGGCCTCAAACAACTGGTAGAACAACCCCACAAGTGACAGGGCTATCCTAGATCTAGTACTGACTAATGGGGAAAGTATCACAGAACTCCAGGTAGAAGGTCACCTGGAGCCAGTGACCATCACATAGTATGGTTCAATTTGGCCACTAGAACTAAATCATCCCATTCCAAGGCAAATGTATGGGACTTCAGAGGAGCTGACTTTGATAAGATGGCCAACAGAGTTAACCTAGCCCTGGCAAGAAGAAATACAGGTGAGGGGGTACAGGCAAAGTGGGCAAGCATTAAGAGTGCAGCACTTGAAGCAACATCCCATTGTGTTACAGAGAAAAGCAAGTGCAGCAGCAGAAAAGGTCAGAGCCAAAAGGCTGGCCTTCAGGAAATATAAGGAAACAGAGTGGGACGAAGACAGGGAGGCATACCAAACTTCCCTAAGCGAAGCAGGAAAGGCAGTAAGGTGAGGCAAAGGCCCAAACCAAGGAAACACTAGCACAAACAGTAAAATAAAGGTGACAAGACTTTCTATAGATTCATTAGTGAAAGGAGAACATCCAGAGATGGCACTGCTAAGAGTCAAAGGGATAAAGGGGGAGCATGAGGAGGAGGACCAGGACAAGCATCTATCCTAAATAGATACTTCTGCTCAGTATTTACTGAGGAAAAGGTAGGGCAGGGCCCACAGCTCAGCACCATGGACACGGGAGGAGGGAGGTGTGCACTAGTCCCTTCACAAAAGAAAGGGTCCCACAAGAGCTCGCTAAACTCAGGGTGGACAAGACAATGGGACCTGATGGCATACATCCCAGGGTACTAACGGAGCTAAGGGTAGAACTAGAACAGCCATTATCAGAACTGTTTAGTCAGTCTCTCAACACAGGAGAGATCCCAGAAGACTGGAGAAGGGCTCATGTGATCCTGCTCCACAAGCGTGGTAGCAGGGAGGAGGCAGGGTACTACAGACCAGTCAGTCTTACCTCAGTAGTGGGCAAGATTATGGAGACACTACTTAAGGAAAAGATAGTGCAACACCTGGAATCCATAGGAGCACAGGATCCAAGACAGCATGGGTTTACAACAGGAAGGTCCTGTCAAACTAATCTCATAGATTTCTTTGATTGAGTAACCACAGTGGTGGACCAAGGGAGAGCAGTTGCTTTAGCAAGCTTTCAATACTGTTCCACAAAGAAGATTAATAAGCGGGTAGGCTTGGGCTGATTAGAAGTTGGTCAACTGGGTGGCAAACTGGTTGTGAGCAGAAAACAGAGAGTGATGGTAAACGGTATACAGTCAGAAGAGATGCAAGACACAAGTGGGTACCTCAGGAATCAGTCCTGGGGCCCATCCTCTTCAATATCTTCATCAGTGACATTGTAGATGGACTGGAGGGTAAGGTTTGTCTGTTTGCAGTTGACATCAAGATCTGCAACAGAGTAGATGATCCAAATGGGGTGGACAGAATGAGAAGAGATCTGGATAAACTGGCAAAATGGTTGGAAGAGTGGCAACTGGGTTTAGCATAAAGAAGTGCAACATCATGCACAGAGGAAGAGAAACCCTGAAGCCACCTATAAGTTGGGAGGGAGTTGCTGGCAATCACAAGGGAAGAAAGAGACTTAGGCATCATCATCACAGATGACTTGAAATCAACCAAGCAGACCACTAAAGCAGTAGGTAAGGCTAGGGGGATGTTGGGGTGTATTAATGGGGGGTATCACCACGTCGTGCAGAGGAAGGTAATAATCCCTCTTTACAAGACACTAGTTAGGGCCCCATTTGGAGTACTGCATGCGGTACTGAGGCCGCATCTGCACAAGGACATTAACAAAATGGAGGCAGCCCAGAGAAGGGCAACAAAATGGTGCAGGGGCTGCATCAGAAAACATATGAGGACAGATTAACGGAGCTCAATATGTATACCCTAGAGCAGAGGGAGGAGAGAGGTGATATGATTGAAACATTCAAACATCTTAAGGGCATTAACAAGGTGAAAGAGTCTAACATGTTTCAATATAAGAAAAATAGCAGGACAAGAGGACACAACATGAGATTAGAGGAAGGCCGATTAAGGGGGAATGTGAGGAGGTTCTTTTTCACAGAAAGGGTGGTGGATGCATGGAATGGCCTACCTCAGGCAGTGGTGGATATGAATACAGTGCAGGGCTTCAAACATGCATAGGACAGGCATAAGGGAGCAATAAAAATGAGTATGAATAGATAGGCCATTGACAGAGTACAGACCTATGGCACATTCATAAGGTAGAAACAATGGGCAGACTGGATAGGCCTTGCGGTCCTTGTCTGCCATCAACTTCTATGTTTCTATGAATATAGTATACAGAGGATCTGTGACCAGAGCATGCATCTCAAAGACCCTTCATGCAGAGGCGATGGCAACTAGAAAAGCAAGCTTTTCAAGTCAGGAATCTGAGATCACAGGTAGCCAGAGGTTCAAAAGGCTTACGAGTAAGCATGTCCAACACAAGGTTAATGTCCCAGGCAGGGACAGGTTTTCTTACTGGGGGCCTGGTGTGCAAAATACCTTTCCCAAAAACCTCTTGAAAAGAGGCATTTGAGCCAGAGTAAGGTTCTAGACTGGCTCGTGGTACACTGAGAAAGCACACAAATGGACCTTAACTGAGGAGTATTGCAAACCAGCATCTGAAAGGTCCAGTAAATACTCCAAAACCTTGTCTGCTGGACATCAGAATGGATCCAAATGGGATTTGGAGCACCAGTCTGAAAAACATCTCCAATTAGCTGTGTAAGTCTTTCTGGTAGAGGGCTTATGAGAAGCCAGGAGAATTTCGGAGACCCTCTCAGGGACCTTGAACCTACTCAACTCTATCTCTTTAGGAGCCAGGTGTGGAGGTGAAGGGAGTGAAGGTTGGGATTATCCAGGGGCCCCTACGTGAGAAGATCTGTCCACAGGGGGAGAGGCCTCAGAGTGGCAACTGACAAATTGTTGAGTACAGGAAACCAAATCTTTGAGGCCAGTATGGAGCAGTGAGAATCATTTCACCTCCGTGTGCCTCCAGCTTGCGCAGCACTCTCTGAATTAGAGGAAGAGGTGGAAATGTGTACAGAAAACAAGTTGTCCACTGCAGCCTAAATGCATCCTGACAAAAAATAACTCCTTCTGGATTTTTGGAACAGAACTGAGGCAGTTTTGCACTGAGTGGGGACACAAAATGGTCCACTTGTGGGGTTTGGCACTCGTCGAAGAGAGACTGTACAACGTCTAGAGCTAATGACCATTCATGAGGACTTGCTTCTATCCGACTGAGCTGGTTTGCTAGAGTGTTTTGATCCCTGGCAAATAGGTTACCTGGATCAAAGCGTTGTGCTCAAGCACCATTCCCACACTCTCATAGCTTCTTGCTGAGGATAAAGTGTGCTCTGCCAAGATTATTAATGTAGTAGATGACTGTCTTGTTGTCTGTCTGTCTGCAAAAGGATTACCTGGTCGAAGACATGGCTACCAGGGCCTAGGGCATACAGGACTGCTCTCATCTCCAAGATACTTATGTAGAGATGAGATTCCAGTGGGTTCCAGACTCCGAGTGTGGTGGCTTTGACAAAGGGCTCCCCACCCCAACATAGACGCATCCATGGTGAGGGTTATCCGGGAGTTCTGGGGTGAGAAAGGAGACCTTGTCCTCCTGAGTCACCATGTAAGTGACTGGAGCAGAGGCTTACGTCATTTTGATATGGTAAGACTGAGGATGCGTTGTCGGAGTCCACTGCGCTGCTGAGCATCCACTGAGTTGTCCTCATGTGCAGTCATACTAGAGGTACTGTTAAGGCTGAGGAGACCATGAGGCTTAGCATCTGTTACATGGAGTGAGCTCAGACGGACTTGTTCTCCATGATAAAGCCTGCCATCTGGAGGATGGCCATTCTCCTGTCCTCTGGGAAGAAAGCCCTCACTTTGGTGGTGTCCAAAAGGGCTCCAATGAAGAGGAGTTGCTGAGAGGGTTGAAGTTACAACTTTCCCATATTCAGCAGAACTCCCATCAGGAACCGAGAAGTTTGTTCCATGCCCTGTTTGAACAGGCTAGCTAAGAGCCAGTTGTCCAGATAAGGAAAGACCTGAAGCCTGAGCTGTCGAAGGTGTGCCATGAGAATGGCAAAGCAGGTTGTAAAGATTCAAGGCACCGAGGATAGCTTAAAGGGCAGGACTCGGAATTGGTAATGACCCAGAGATATGAAGCAAAGAAACCTGTGTGACTGGTGTGCCCTGGAATATGCTATAGTTAGGTGTCCTGCATGTCTGGAGAGGCAACCAGTTTTGAGACTTGAGAAGTGGTAGTAAGGTCCCTAGAACCATTTTGACCTCCTCTTGGAGGAGAAACTTGTTCTGCTTTCTGAGGTCTAGGATGGGCGCATGCCCTCGACTTTTTTCTTAAAGAGGAAGTAGTGGGAGTAGAAGCCCGTGCCGTGTTCTGATTCAGGCACTACTACCACCACTGCCCTGTTGCTCAAAAGGCCTGCTATCTCTGAAGTGAGAAGGTCTGACCTGGCAGTGGATAAGGTCGCTGTCTTCTGGGTGGGATGTCTTGGGGGTGTCAACAAAATACAGCAAGCAACCCTCCTGGATAATCTGCAGGACCCACTTGTCAGAAGTGACAGATTTCCACTGGCTGTAAAAGAGTCAGATGTCCTCCTACTGAAGAAGAGAGTGCGCTTCATGCAGCTGAAGCAGAGCTGGGGCCAGAACTTCAGAGGATGACATTAGGTGCTTTCGGGACCTGCCTTCTGATGCATTTTCTTCTGCAGTTGAGGAGGTTGGGACTTGACTTGGTGTCTTCCACCTCTACCATGAAAGGACTGTTTATTATGACAGAAAACCCTGTCCCTCCCTCTTAGAGAGATGAGCTGGGGCAGGTCTAGCAGACTTGATGGCATCACGGGTCTTTTGAGAGACCTCAAGGGATTGCTCCACTTGTTGACCGAACAAGTAAGAGCCATCAAAAGAACATTCATGACCTGCTGCTGGGCATCATTTGAAAACCAAACATCTAAAGCGAAGAATGTCTCCTAATGCAGATACTGGCGTGGTGCTGGGAAGCAGTGTATCATGCAGCCATGGCTGCCTTCAACTGGTGACATAGACTCTATACCATGGGTCACAGTCTGCAGGATCTTCTGCTTAGTGTCTGACTCTGGCAAGGACTCAGCAAAAGATCTGAGAAATCCAGAATGCATACTCATATTGACAGAAATATCCTTGGTAGCTAGCTATACATACTCAAGGAAGCCACGCAAAGGCTCTCTTCCCCATCATTATCAGTTATCAGATTCTTTATTGATGAGGTGAGCTGTAACTTCTTGAGGAAGGATGGTCTTATCATTCTCAGCTAAAATGATAAATTTGTCAGCAATAAGCTGAGAAGCCAGAATAGGTCTTTCCTTACGGGCAATGTACTTACGGTCTGTCTCCTTAAAGACAGAAGGAATGATAGCAGGCCTGGCCCATACTGCCTTTGAGAGCATTTCAAAAGCCGGAGGGAGAGGAGGTATGAGGTTAACTGGAATGTTAGGCAGACGAAGCCACTCGAGATGTAACCACTTAACCTAGATCTCTGGCAGAAGTCTCAAGAGTTAGGGTTGCATGTATGTTGCAAAGCAAAGTCTAAAAGAAAGGTCCTCTTGTGGAACAGGAGGAGTGCCTGAGCAGAAGAATCTAGGGTGTAGGAAGGTCATCATCACCACCCTCAGAGATAATAAAGTTGGGGTCAGACTCATCCTCCTCTAACTCCTATAAGGGAAGAGGGGCAGGAAGAGGAGTAGACCTAGAGACACTCAGTCCAAGTCTCAGTGTTCGATAAACAGGAGACACTGGCACTAGCATGGGAGCTGGCACAGCCAGTATCGGTGCTGGACCCGGCACCAGGGCCAACAGGGCCTGCGCCAGCACCAAGGGAGCTGACACTGGCCAGCATGGTAGCACTGAGGTGCTGGGTGACTTACCTTGCATCAGGCCGGCGACCCATGTTCGGGAACGAGCATGTGCTGCTGGGGGTTGGCAGTGGGGAGAAGGATTGAGCATCCTCAGGACTGCTCTCCTTCTCCAAGGAGGGGGGTTAGTAGCATGTGTCGATTGCCTGCCCCCTAGCAAAGGCTGGAAGGTGGCATATCAGCGCGAGAGACTGAGGGTGAGTGACTGTGGCAGGCGCTTGGTGAGGGTGTGCATGGGAGCGTGCGCGCTGCCGCCACTGGCACCACTGCATGCCACAGTCCTCGGGGGAAGCCAGAAAAGTGGAAAATGGGAGTCCTCTGCAGGATGACGATGGTCCCCCCATAGCGGCCGGAAGGCACCTCCCGAATACTCATCTGGTCTGGTGGGTGGTGCTCCCACCCATAAAGGTAAGTCGTGGGGTTCAGGGAGGGCCTCATACCTGGTGTCCTGTGGGGGACATCAGAGGGCAACAGAGGACTCTGAGGGGAGAAATAAGTAACTATGAAAAAAAAAAAAGGGAGCTGACACTGGTCCCGCTTCCAAGAGAAGTCAGCACCGGCACTGGTCCCAAGGGAACCAGCTCCGACCCAAAGAGAAAGGACATGGCACCGAGAGATCCTTAGCGCCGCAGGTGTCACCGGATGGGGTGCTGGATATGGCACCAGGATAGGCCCAAAAAGGCCTGAATCTGACACCAAACCTGATGCCACCCTTAGCTGAGATCTAGCCAACACCGAAGTGACTGGCGAAGGTACCTGTGCTGGCCCCTGTGGAAAGACAGAGTGAAAGGGAAACCACCAGTGGAACAGGTGGTGGTGCGGTCACCGCCAAGGGATCGGGATCCATTGGCGGAGCCAAATGCTCTACCTAGCTTGAAAACCCCAACCATGACCCCGAGGTCCTCAGCCCCGAAGGGCCTGGAACTGGGCCCATGGGAAGGGGCAAATGAGCCAGACGCTGTACCCACTGCTCCATAAGAGCTGCCCAGTGGTGAAACTACTCACCACAGTCCCCACAAGAGGACAGAGAGGGGCTCCATGCCTGAGACTTCAAGTGACTGTGAGCAGGAGAGGCCAAGGGTGCTGGCACCGGTGAAGGCCTCCGATGCTCAGCCCTCAAAGACTTTGTGGCAGATTGACCAAAGGGTGACCTTGAGCGATAACGTTTCTT
Organism: Neoceratodus forsteri; assembly: GCA_016271365.2. Lineage (NCBI taxonomy): Eukaryota > Metazoa > Chordata > Ceratodontiformes > Ceratodontidae > Neoceratodus > Neoceratodus forsteri. The sequence goes on from CM057449.1 coordinate 1,808,076,715, forward strand.
CCCCTTCTGACAGGGAGAGGAAGAACTCAAGGTAGAACAGTGACGGGTACCCAACCAGGATCGGGAATGGGTCAGTTTCTTCTTGTGTTTGCTAGAGGACTACCTTCCCTCCCAAACACAGGACCACCCATCATCAGAACCCTCCTTCAGGGAGGGAAGTGGACCAGACATGGCCCTGCTGCCACAGCAGCAGCATGCCTGAAGAGGCTCCCTACCGTTACCATCACCGTCCATGGTCATAGGCCATTGTTCGTAGGGCTGAGAGAAACTTTTTTCTTCTTTCCTGTTTTTTTTATTTTCAACAGACACAAAAATAACAGACACTTAAACTAAATTGAAATAGTGGAATGAAACTGAATGCTGCTTTCATATAGACACGAAGATCTGACTCTCGGAGGGCGAGCGACATCATCACTGAAGTGCACTCCACAGCAGGGAAAAAAGGAACTGAGGTGGGTTGCCAAGATAGTCTATGCAGCATGAGACTAGCTCTCCACCCACCTGAAGATTTTTGGCTCCCAGAGGGTCCTAGCGCCACCGGCTAAAAACCCATCAGTGTGAATCAATGGTGAAGATACGGCCCAGGAAGATCTATGGTTACAAGTAAGAACTCTCTATTTCTACCTACCTAGATTCAGTTTATGATCCACAGTTAGGCAGACTTCTAGTAGTTCTCAAGAGGGGGCAAGGTATGCCCCAAATTAAATGACTAAAGAATTGAGGACTGAGGACCCCAAAACAGCATCACTATGACTGGGCAAGTTGATGCTGTAATGGATATGAAATGGGTGCGATTCCGACCAGGTAGAAGCCCTTCATATTTCAGAAATGGGCCTGTACTCTGACAGCAGCAACAGAGACCGAGTATGTCTAGTGGAGTGAGCTTCAACCCCATAGGTGGCTCCTCCCAGCCATCCAGTAACTGAGCTATGCAGGAGGTGATCCATCAACCAAAATTATCCATTTGGCTGTCAGTCTGCTTATGGTGGCATCAGCATAAGTTAGGTACAACTAGTAAGCCCTCACCATGAAATTCTGCTATGCGCTTCTGGTGAAGAGCAGGACTCTACGAACATCTAGTGTATGGACATTTCCTAGGTCTCTGAAGCATGAGTCTTTGGAAAGAAAGTGGGTGGAATGAGTGCCTGATTTAGGTGAAACTCAGAAACAACCTTGGCATGAATTTTTCACGATGGCATAAGACAAACTTGTCCTTGTGGAAAACCAGACATAGTGACTCCACTGATAGTGCCTGGAGCTCACCCACCAATCTGGCCAAGGAGACGGCAACCAAAAACATGGTTTCTACCAGTGTGGGAGATAACATATGTCCATAGGCTTGAATGGTTTACCCATTAGTCGTGACACAACATCAGCAATAAGTCTCACAGGAGAATGGTTCATGCACTGGAGGGACATGGTTTACAACCCTGCAAGAGACAGGGACCAGAGGCAGTTGAGCAACATGGAGCAGAAAGGGCAAAATTCCACACTTCTCACACCGATCGAGAACCTCATCCACTTTCAAGTGTATACCTTGCCATTTGACTCTTTCCATGATGCCTACAACACCCAGAGAACATCCTTGAAAACCCCAGGGCTTAAAACTCTACCCACTCAGGAACCAGGCAGTCAGATGCAGGGTCTGCCAGTCTGGATGTCTAGTCATCCTTCAGACCTCAACAGTTCCAGCAGAGGTTGAAGCAGCTACACTGGTCTGCTAATGAGACTGATGAGCTCAGGATACCAGAAGAGGCATAGCCAGTCCAGCGTGATCACAATCAGAGACACCAGGGTTTTGCAGTGGCATCTCCAGTTTTCTGGAATCAGCTGTCCTGCAAACATAGGAAGGCCCCTTTGGTTGAGATTGTTAAGTGGGGGTTAAAAAAAACACCATCTGTTTTCAATAGTCTACCCCAATGATTTGTAGTATTTATTAGTATAAGGAAATCAGATTTTAAGATATTTAATTATTGTGCTGCGCTATACTGTTGCATATATGTGTAAAAAGTGCCCACTGTCTGTGGGATTAGGTGCCAAAGAAACACAAACTACTACTACTACTGTACCTTCAAACCCTCCGGTATATCTTGTGGTACAGAGGGAAGTCACAGATAGGTCCTGAGCCCAAGAGAACCCATACTCCTCCTCCTCTGCTGAATGGGGATGGGCACAAAACAGTCTCACCTGTATTCCAAGGAAAGAATACATCCACTGACTGTGCATCCCATTTGTAGAACACCTAGGACACCACCTGGGGATGTAGCAACCACTTGTGGGATGCCTCTCCCACACAACTGAGAGTGTCCACCAGCTGCTTGTTTACTCCCATGACATGGACCAACACTAAGTCAGTGTGTACTGAGCAAGCTAGAGACCGTTTGGAGTGCCTCCTGACACAGTGCAGCAGAGAGTGTGCTGCCCTGTCAGCTCAGGTAGCACATGGTGATTGTGTTGTTCATGTTGACCAGGACCACTCGACCATGGACCAGCAGTGCAAACTCTGCTAGCAATAGGTGAACTGAGTGGAGTTCTGGTAGGTTTATGTGAGGCTGGGTTTCTCTCACTAACCCAAACCTGTCTGTTCTGCAGTTCAGAAGATGTGTGCCTCAGCCTACCAGCAACACATCCATCTTCAGAGTGACTGGAGGTTCTGTCCAGATGAGCAGCTGGGTTACTCAGAGCAGTTGGTTCAGGACCAGATGAAATTGGGATCACTAGCACCCCAGATCCCACTGAATGGGTTGCATGCACCAGTGGAACCAATATAGCACACCCATGGTAGAGACCATGAAGCCCAGAAGCCAGGGAAAATCCTGGGTAGGGCACAATTACCCAACCCAAAATGATCGGGCACAGGAGGATGAGTCCTCCACCCTGACTGGGGGCAGACGAGCTCAGGCTTGGAAGAGTCCAACTCTGCTCTAATAAATAAGATCACGTACACTGGGGTGAGCTCAGACATGGCGAGACTGACCATCACATTAGGTTCCAAAATGTCCAGATGGCCAGATTTCTGAGCTGCTCGATGTTCTCTGATGAGGTCCCAGTGATAAGCCAGTCATCAAGGTACAGAAATGGTACCGTGATGCCTGTGCACCTGAGTAAGGCTGCCATGAGCGAAAAGCACTTGGTGGACACCCTGGATGCCAAAGACAAGCTAAGCGCCATGTCTCTAAACTTATACATGGTTCTATCCAACCGAAGCTATGGAACTGTCTGTGTGCCAGACAGATGGAGATGTGGAAGTATGCATTCTGGAGGTTCAAGGAACAAAACCAAGTTCTTAGCCCCATGCATCAAATGATCTGGTTCAAAATCACCATGTGAAAGTTCCAAATGCAAATGAACTTGTTCAGGATTTGCAGGTTGAGAATGGGACACCAAACCCACTTGTCTTTCTGGGTACCAGAAAGTACCATATTCCAAACCCTTGGAGCTTGGTTATAAGGGACAGACTACATCACATGCTGCTTGAGGAAGTGATGAACCTTGCCCTGTAGTGTAGGAAAGAGTCTCCAGCAAAGCATGTCTTTCAATGGCACTTGGAACCGATAAAGGGTAGTCTCCAGAATTGCAAAGACAATCCCAATACCACCATAACAAGCACCCACCTGTTCAAGTAATAATGGACTACTGTGGCAGTAAGAGAGATGGCCCCGATTGGATGTTGCAGAAGAGATCAGGATACAGAAGCAATGGGTTCCCTCATGCCATCACTTTTGCTCTTGGCAGCAGCGGACCCCATGGACTGGCCTCCAGAGGAACTGGCTCCTCTGCACTTGAACTGGTCTTGACCTCCTGATTAACTGATGGGTTTGCCCAGGCAGTGCTGTTGAAACTTCTGCCTCTGTTCCTGCAGAGGTTGCTGCTGCTGCAGACCTTGTCTGCCTGAATATAGTATGCAGTCTCTAGGTCAACACTTTTACTGTGGCCAACATTACAGCGACAACAGTGCCAGGTCGCTGTAATGTCGGTGCAAGAACCTGGCACTGCTTTCTGGGGGTCTTGCACCCCCTCCCTGAATCAACTCTGACTTGGAGTTGATTATTATAGTTACAAGAGTGTGGGGGCAGAGCCCTCATGGGGTATTCAAGGGGCAAAAGCCCCGAAGAAAACAAAGTCTCCAGTGAACATCTTTATGCGACCGCAATTGCAGTCAACATAAAGGACTCACTGTAATGTCAGTCGACAGACATTGTCAACCGATCATCATGGATCCCCTGAATACAGGTCACAAAAGGAGCATAAGCCTTGTGACTTGGGCAGGCGCCTGAGATTAGTAACCAACATCACGGAATCCAGGGTGATACTGAACTTCTAGATACACATGAGATGGTCCTCAACCTCTGTCCCAAAGAGGTCCATCCTGGTGAAAGGCAGATCTGCCACCCATTGCTGGATTTCCTGAGAGAAAAGCAAAATCCACAACCAGGCATGCTGGCAAATGAACATCGCCAAGGCCACCTCTCAGGCTGAAATGTGACTGAATCTAGGGCAACCTACAACTGGTGCTTTACAGCCTCAGCCCCAGACTCTGGATCTCTCATAGAGCTTGCTGACCCTTCTGGAAGCACGCCAGTGAGGTCAGAGAGCTCATGGCTATATCCAGCCATCAAAGCCACACATCTGGCCTGGAGAACACCAAGGGAACCAGCTGTGTAGACCATACAGTCAATGTGGTCCTGCTTCTTTGACTTCTTGTCCATACTCTTATCTGACAAGCCCTGCACCTTCACTTTGTGGAATGCCATGTCTGCCTCTAGCACCTCTGGTAGTGAATGCTCCAAAAAGCTAGACAGCCTTCCCAGTGGGACTGCATATTTGAGATCCATACAGTGCAGTGGAGCCTGGCAGGAGCCATGTGCTGCCAGAAGGTGAGTGCTGGGCCCAGAATGGCAGGGGTCATAGGGAAGGCTACCCCCAATGAGGAGTCTCATTTGAGAATGTCCTACAGCAGGTATGCCCTCTCATTCTGGACCTCCTCCAATGACGCATCCAGAACCACAGATGTGTTCCATGAGGGGCGGCCATAGAGAACAGATCCCCACAAGAGACGGTCTTTCAACTGGCTAGCAATCCGAATATGTAGAGTCAATGGGATGGATGACACAACCAAATCAGAGTCAAGATGGTGGATCGTTGATTGCCTACACGGGTTATGTACGACCCTCTCTGTTTGGGTAACCGCCGTTGACAAGCGATGAGGACCTCCACACTCTGGCCTGGAATCTCAAGTCAGAGTGGGTTTTGGAGGTGGGGGCTCCACTTGTATCAGTCACTGCAGCATGACTGGCAAAGCTGGAGCTTGCAAAAGATATATGTGATTAGGGTGCCCTAATTCTTGTATGTCAGTCCTGTACTTGGGTCATCCTATATTGGCAACACAAAACTCAGATGACCAAAAACAAGGATGAACTCCACTGCAAGTCACACGATAATTAGCAAACTCTCTGTCTCTTCTATATCCAGGGAGACACTGAGACCTCTGCAGCCATGTTGTCTGGTGAATTAAGTCAACTCCCAAGATAGGGGAGACAGCAAGTTTCTATGAGTAAAATTGGGAGATGAAAAGAAAGAGATGGAATAAACTTTCAAGATGTGAGATGAAGGAATATAGTTTTAGTAGACAGATCAACAGTGTTGTATGGGCCTGAAGAAGTGAAAGCCATGAAACTGTTGCCCCATTTATAAGTGTGTTTAATACAATAAAAGCAGCTATTGTTTGCTAATTGTCGTGTGACTTGCAGTGGAGTTCATCCTTGTTTTTGATTATCAAAGCTGGAGCTTGGCCATGGGATGCATGACTGGAGCTGAAAATTGGATGGGTCCATCGGCAGCAGCAGTTGACCTCAACCCTTGACAAACACTCTGTAAGCCCAGTGTGGCCAGGATGCCCTCTCAGGCCTGTGACAAGTTTGATGTCAGTGGCAAGGCAGACAAGGAAGAAATCAACATCTACCACAAATAGCACTGTCAGTGTTGATGCTGGGAATGTGATTGAAAGCTCAATTGTGATCTCAACATCTCCTTGGGGATCAACTTGGTATTGGAACCTCTGGTGGCTTGGATACTTTCATGCAGGGATCCTGAGTACTATCCAAGAAGGAGTCTGCAAAGGGTCAGGATGACTAGCGGTTCGGAAGTGGTGGGGGACCAAGTGGGAGCTCAGTTGGGCACAGCCCACCCTGCTTGGGATGGGCATTTGTCAGCAAGGGGTTCCAAGAGAAAGAAATATTATTACTCGATGGACTCGTCTAAAATGTGGTTGACCATCCGAATGACCGGTGTCAACATCCATTTGGCTGCTTGGATGGTAGTTCCATGCTCAGATCACTGGGCTCTGCTGGCTGTTCGACCTCCCTTGACAGAAGCTGACCACGTGGACCCTTCAGCAGGGGAGAACATAAACAGTCCCTTGTTTGACAGTGATCCTGTGGCTGGTTTCACCTCTTCTTCTTGTGCCTTTGGGATGGAGAGTAACTTTTAAAGGCGTTTAAAGGCGGAAGAAAATTCTCAGAACTTTCATCTTAACAAGGAGTCAGGAGATCCAAAGCACTCTCCCCCACCACCATCAGACGGTGTAGGACCAGAAAATCCTTGCTGGCTCCCTCCACCTCTTAGGCTTCTATCTGTGCCACGAATCTCACAGCTGTCACATAAATTTTCACTGGCTTGCTCTGGATCACCCACAGCCAGCACGTCTCTAAGATTTATGAGAAAATGACTTGGCATCAGATGCAATTCTCCACATCATGGGAAATGCACAAGCAGTACATACAGGCATCAAGACCATCAGATGCGAACAACAGGTATCTGTACATCACACACCTCTTGAACCCAGCTTCTTCTTCTGTTCCATGGCAAAAACTGACTACAAAGTAGAAAGCCAGTGATGAAGATATAGAAATGAGTTTATGAAAGTAACACTTTCCATAAAAATGCTAGCAAGTCTTTAAACTAATTGAATCCTAGTTTACTAGCAGAATCTGTGAAGGAGGAGGAGATCTGTCTCTTAAAGTGGAGAAAAGATCTGATTGCAGGAGGGGCTGGAAGACCACATGGTTAGGTGACAGGAGGAGTCAAGCCTGAAGACTGTTCTGGAGACTGAGCACGCTCAGCGGAAGACTGTTTAAGTGTGGATAGTGACTTGAATCTAGGTTGTTACTTTAGAACTGAAAGTACCATACTAATTATACCTACAGCCCAAGTTAATATTCTAACTCACACCACTAAAGGAGAAAACAATGCCAGCTGCCTGCCATCACCATTTTATTTTCTTGCTTTTCTTTTCCCTGGAACCTTCTGCCAGATTCAGTGTCCTGGCTTCCTAAATCTGTTGTTCCTTTGGCTAACTTCTGCAGATTGCCCCATGAGTGCTCATCCCAGGTGGTTGCCTGGTCTGGGTAACAAAGTGCAGTAGTGTCAGGGCAATCTGTTCAATCTGATTTTTCACGTGCTTCCACTGTGCCTTGAAAAGCATTGCATCATGGGGCACCATGCTACATCAGTATCTCTGATGCCATCCTTTTACAAATGCAGCCACACCTCTGCTCCTCTAGGTCAAGCTAACCCAACTGTCTCCACAGGCTGGGAATATCTCACGCTGAAAACTGTTGCAACACCTGCAATAAATATTAAAGATATTGAAGTTTTGTCCAATTGGGAACTCTCATTCAGAGTGACAAAAATTAGTTTGTGGGCTGATGGTCAGTTGGCCACTAGCTTTCCAAATCTGTTAGCCAAAACAAAGTTTTTAGTGGCCATCCTTTTATGGTTTCTGTTCAGCATTACTTCCACAACAGGCAAAATTATTTATGGGCAGGTGTCCAGCTAGCCACTAACTTTAAAAATCTGGTAGTCAAACCAATATTTTTTGAGGTTGTTAGCCAGTTGGCTTTCTGATTTGTCCCATCCAGCTCTCATTTATGATGTCTACATGCTCAATACAAACAATAACACTTAATTGCATTACAGAATGTATGCGTGTGAATTACTTGGATGTTTAGTTTAGTTTCGTTTATTGGTCTAGGAATTAATACCTTTGAGCCAAGGCTCTTTTACAAAGGTTCCATGTCACATAGTACATAAAAAACAAGACATGTAATAACAAAAATGTTCAATAACAAAATTGTTCAGCAATTTACAAAGGCAGTAATAAATCAATATTTTTTTCAAGAAAGAAAGATACTCAGAGGCATTTAAGGAAAGATGGGGAGGGAAAAGTAGGAGGAGATAGAGGGAGAAAGAGAAGAAAGAGAGAAAAAGAAGGAGACTCAGTAGCAGACAGGACCAGTTAGTGGTACTCCGAGTGTCTTTGTCAAATGACGGGCCATGGTGAGGGATGGACAACGGAAAGGATAAGCCTTTAGTCAAAGCAGTCACAGGAGCTGGAGGCAAATAGGTGAATGTAGAGCATGGATTTGAAAGCTCCCCGTGATGTGGAGGATTGAGTAGGTAAGCTAAGGGCATTGTACCAGGTGGGGCCCAGTAGGCAAATGATCTTTGTCCCTGAGCAGTCTGGCATCTGGGGACCTGAAAAGGTTGGTGCTCAGATATTCTGGTAGGACGTGTGCCATTATTCAGACAGAGTAGGTCTTGGATACATGGTGGAGTCAGTCCCAGGATTGATTTTTTTGCCACATGTGACTAATACATGTCCCCATGCTCTTGTATGGACCTATAAGAATTTGCCACTGCCCGGCACCCTTGACAGTAACAGTTCACATCATTCAAGGGGGTCTATACTAGTGAAGCAAAACCGTTAATCAAAAAATACTGGAAGCCACTGGACAGAAAGAACTGATGCATCAATCATGATTGTTCCTTAATGGGAGTTTGTCACTTTTGCAAAAAAACTTTGAAAAGCATAACATTTAGACACAATCCAGGGTACTGTTTATGGATTTTCTGTATTTTTATTTGTTTTATTCTTCATTACTAACTTAATTAACATGGAAACAGGATCCTTTCCCCTACCGTTCATCTGCTCTTGCTGTTTGACCCTTTACTGAAGTCACAGTCCTGGGTTTGTGGCAATCATTTCCATGACCAGGCCCTGTGAGAGGAATTCTGGGCCCTGGGAAAAGTTCAGACTCTGGGGCCCCTATGCAGCTGCATACAGTAACATGCCGGGCAGCCTGGGCCCCTCTTTGGTGCTGGGCCCCAGGAATTATCCCCAGTTCTCCACTACCCCAAGGGCCCTGTCCACAGCAACAAACTGTGATGTCATGAACAGAGGATTATGACTGCAGCAAAGAATCAAGCAGCAGAAGCAGATGGACTCTAGGGGACAAGGATACAGGGTCTATGCAGATTAAACTAATAATGTGAATAGAGGGAAGAGAAATGCAGACAATTAATGAAATATAGTATAAGCTTAATTCTAAGTATTATGTTTTTAAATGTTTTCAAAACAGAAATAAAACTCAGTTTAATGTTTCCACAGGCCACTTCATTGGGTGGAGAAGAAGTTGAAGCACTGATGATGAACTGGGGCTTGATGGTCCAGGGACTAAGTCCCTCTGCGCAACTATCTGGTGTGGGGAAAAATCACGGCACCTGCAAAAATTGCTGTATTCAGCAATTTCTTTTTTCCCCACAAAGGTTTTTCTTCCTGCAGCCAGTTAGCCTTGCTGTGCCCTAGTCCACCTCCGGCTGATCAATACCTCTCCCCAGGACTCACCCGCAGTAGTTGTCCCAAGGATTACACCCAAGGTTGGGCCAGGAGCGGGAGGGCCATCCATTCTATCCCCCCCAGAGCACATAAATCCAGATCCACAGGGCCCCGGGGGGGGGGCATGGGTCAGAGGACAAGCCCAGCATCATCCGCTGGCTATGTTCCATTTTTCACCTCTGACCTGGTGGTGTGCAATGAGCACCAATGTGTGTGTGTGGAGCATGCACACACCACATGCTCTGCCACTGGCTGAACACAACATGTCACACCTGATTCCCTAAAGACCCCCTTCCCCCAGTGGTGGCAGTCTAGGAGAGGTGCGGCATGAACCATCTCCCTGGGAGTAGAGAGCAGTCCTCTGGATGCTCAATCTTCTCCATCCCTGATCAACCCCAGGACCTGAGGTCACTCTCGAACCCAGGTCACAAGTGTGGTGTGAGGTGTAGCATCTGGCGCCACATCCCTCAGTGTGACCAGGATGACCTATTTTCAGCAGTTTATGTGCACAAATGGCATTTTACTTTTCCCCCCAAAGCTAAGCAAAAAAAAAAAATGCGCACAAAGCTGTTAACTGTGAAAAAGGTTGCAAAAAGACAAGCTTTCTGAAAAATGTGTGCATATGGGAAAAAAAATGTGATTGCGTAAGATAACCCTGCCTTGCATAACTTTTTTTGTGCATGTGCGCAGTATTTCCACTTTTGAAAATCTGTCCCTGAAACTTAGAGCTGAGGACATATGGAACAGATTTCTGGAATATGGAAATACAGTTTGCCCCCAAACAAACAAGAAACTGACACAGTCACTTTTATGACAGAGTTCATTACATAAGAAAGAGTTGACATTCACATGGCCACTGGAGGGATGAGATGCTGGCAGAGTTTACATCACATACTCCCACACAAATCACCTCTATTGCGGAGGCAGAAATGTAAGGCATACTGTTGTACATCAGCACCATCGGTATATTTAGAATAATTAACTACCAAGCATTAAGACAGGGCTGATTCTTAACAGAGTAGGCTCTGTGACATTATGTGAGCTCGAAAGGGAAGCTTGAGAGTTCCAAATGTCATAGAACCCACAAGATCAGCCTGTTCTTAACACTAGATGGTGGGTTATCTTATATACTGCAATATAATGTGAACCTGGCTTCAAACTACATTTTATTCAAAAAGAAAAATACTGAATCAGGGTTAAGGCTTGTGTCAGAGAAGTAACGAGAAGTTGAACAAGGTGAAGTTTCAGTTGCAGTTTTGACTTCAGTTTTGTGGATCATGCTACAGTGGTTTGATTGGCAGATAGGGGGGTGAAAACCCGTACTTAATTCTCAACATCCCAAAAAAACTAGGCAGTTTGCTGTTAGGTATGAGTTTTAAAAACTGTTAAAACAAGGTAACCATGCCTTATATCCCAGTACCACTCAACCAACATACCTATCACCAGCCCTTGCAGGGCAATCTTCACTGCATAAACTGCTGGTTCAAATGAGTTTACTATCTGACTCACAGTGTGTGTGCTGCAGCAGTTGGGGGGGGGAGGGGGGAGCAAGCTCTCAGCCCTGTTCGCATACTCCACCATGGTGGTTGCCTGAGCATACACAATGATGGCAGCATAACCCTCCTGATGTTTCTTACATTTTATGTCTATATTCTGAACTTTTCAACTCTCTTAGTTGTGTCACTAGAGGGAGTCTATCCAAGCATACAGAGAACTAACCATGAAGAACAAACAAAAGTTGGCAAATGGGCTGACAAAGTCAACATTTGCTTTTTTACATAGAAACATTGAAGTTGATGGCAGATAAGGACCATGAGGCCCATCCAGTCTGCCCATTTCTTTTCTACCTTATAAAATGTGCCATCGGCTTTGCTCTGTCAATGGTCTTTCTATTCATACTCATCTGTATTGCTCCCTTATGCCTGTCCCATGCCTGTTTGAAGCCCTGCACTGTATTCATATCCACCACTTCCTGAGGCAGGCCATTCCATGCATCCACCACCCTTTCTGTGAAAAAGAACTTCCTCACATTACCTCTTAATTGACCCCCTCTAATCTCATGCTATGTCCACTTGTCCTGCTATTTGTCTTGTATTGAAACATGTTAGCCTCTTTCACCTTGTTTATGCCCTTAAGGTGTTTGAATGTTTGGATCATATCACCTCTCTCCCTCCTTTGCTCTAGGATATACATGTTGAGCTCTGTTAATCTGTCCTCATATGTTTTCTGATGCAGTCCCTGCACCATTTTGGTTGCCCTTCTCTGGACTGCCTCAATTTGGTTAATATCCTTGTGAAGATGTGGCCTCCAGTACTGCACGCAGTACTCCAGATGGGGCCTAACCAGTGTCTTGTAAAGAGGGATTATTACCTCCCTCTTCTGACATGTGATACCCCTACTAATACACCCCAACATCCCCCTAGCCTTACCTACTGCTTTAGTGGTCTGCTTGGATGATTTCAGGTCATCGGTGATGATGATGCCCAAGTCTCTTTCTTCCCTTGTGATTGCCAGCAACTCCCCTCCCAGCCTATAGGTGGTTTCAGGGTTTCTCTTCCTTACGTGCATGATCTTGCACTTCTTTGCATTAAACCCCAGCTGCCACTCTTCCAACCATTTTGCTAGTTTATCCAGATCTCTTCTCATTCTGCCCACCCATCGAATCATCTACTCTGTTGCAGATCTTGATGCCATCTGCAAACAGACAAACCTTACCCTCCAGTCCATCTGCAATGTCACTGATGAAGATACTGAAGAGGACTGGCCCTGAGGTACCCCACTTGTGACATGCATCCCTTCTGACTATATACTGTTTACCACCACTCTCTGTTTTCTGCCCGTCAACCAGTTTGCCACTCAGTTGACCAACTTCTGACCCAACCCAAGCCTACCAAGCTTATTAATCAATATTCTATGTGGAACAGTATAGAAAGCTTTGCTGAAATCAAGGTAGGCGACATCAACTGCTCCCCCTTAGTCCACCACTCTGGTTACCCAGTCAAAGAAATCTATGAGATTAGTTTGACACAGTGCATACAGGAACAGTAAGCGAGTAGTTCAGGGTCACACAGTGAATTAGCAGTGGTGAGATTCAAACATGGCTCTGCAGGTTCCCAGCTCGATACTCTACCCCCCCAGCCACTAATAATTGGGTGCCAAGATAACAATATTTATCTTACACAATGTATTTTCACACGTGTTGATTAATAGACAGACAGACAGATAGATAGGATAATGGATGGGCACCAGTCAGTGTCAGTGGCTCAGTAGGTAGCACACTCGCCTCTGAGGCCGGAAGATCAGAAGGCTGTGGGTTCAGTTCCCACATCTGGCACTTAGGTTAATATCCCAATACCGACACTGCAGTGCAGCATTGGGGGGGTGGTGCTGCACTTTTGAGGTGCCATCTTTCAGATGAGACGTTAAACTGAGGTCCCATCTGCCTGGATTGGTGGTAGTTCAGGTGGATGTTAAAGATACCATGGCACTTATCGAAAAGAGTGAGAATTTCCCCAGTGTCCTGGCCAAATTCCTCCCATTCACTAAAATACCACCAACAGCTTAATCTGGTTCAGTTTCAGTTGCTTACCATCTGTATATCCCCGGCCGCCTGAAAAGGGACTTCTAGGCCCAGTGGGCTTACGGTCCACAAATTCAATAAATAAATAACCACCATCTCTCATGGGGATTTGCATATATTTCCCATGATGCTTTTCATTATTAGATATGTGCAATGTTTCCTTTAAAACTTGGCTATATGGCCAGTATCCTCCAGGATAGCCCATGCCTCAGGGCATCTGCTCTAAAGCACTTTTGTAGTTCTCTTCTTTTCTATTTTGGGGTCCCCATGACCCAAAAAAATAACATCCCCTTAAGGGGTGGCTGGCCCTCGCTGTCCTGGGTTAAGACACAGATATGGCAAATAATGAGTCCAAATAAGGACAAAACATGTGTACGTGTCTGCTGTTCTTAACATTTGCAATGCACTGTGAGGCCTTCTGGCACCATGGAATTCTGCTTGGGGGACACATTCATGTACAGTGGCAGACGCCTTAGTTTGAAAGCCTATGAAAGTTTTTTTAACTGGGGTATTGGGCATACTTGTGGCTGAGCAGTCGAGATATGATGACTGAGTTTGTGCAATATAAATACTACATTAGAGCCATTCTTAGAACTTTGTGATGTCAGTGATGATCAAGCGGTGCTTAACTCAATGCGGTTAGGCACTGCTTGATCGTCACTGACATCTGAAGTCTAGAATGACTCTAATGTACTGTTTGTATTGCACAGACTCAGTCATCTGTATCTCACTGCTCCAGCTACAGGTATGCCCAATACTCACTTAAAAGAACTTTTCATGAGCTTTCAAACTATGTCTGCCACTGTACATGAATGTGTCCCTTTAACGTAGAGCTAGTCCAAATTCTCTCATGGGGATTTGCATATTTTTCCCATGATGCTTTGTATTACTGGGGAATGTGCAGTTGTGTTTCAGTTAATAACGCTGTGTTCCCATTCAGAGGTTGTCATGACAACCTAGTAAACCTCACGATCAAAGCTTGTGAGGTTTACAGTTGGCATGACGACCTCAAGGTGGGAACTCCATGGTGTTGTTAACTGGTGCCCACCTATTGTCTTTTATAGTGTATGGGTACCAATAAATGAAATTTGACCTTATTTTACGTTTCTTTGCTTAGAAACGCTCTCCTTCTGGGCCAGCTCTCACCACCACCATGGCTGTTTATCATAAGCTGGTAGTTCCAGAGACACACACACACCAAGCTTTTCACATTGTTATGCTATAGTTGTGATCTACTCAAGAGAGTATAACAACCTCTTGACATCACAACGATAGCATAACAATGATAGGAATTCATTGAATTCCATCCTAACAACCCTCTCCCATAGACAGACAGACAGAGGTGTGTGTGTGTGTGTGTGTGTGTGTGTGTGTGTGTTGTAGGGCCACAGCTGCCATTAGAAGATATGCTAACAGTGCAATGTGATCAGTAGGGGTAATGAGTAATAATATCCAAATAGCACAAATAAAAGGATGCTCATATCCAGGTACTGAGTATGTTTCCCTATATGGGGAAAAATGTTTGGGGATATTAGAACATTTAAAAAAAATCCTATTCCTCCCCAGATGACCACAGCTAGTCTTTTGGCCTCTCCCTCTCAATTCCAGTCTTTCACCACCCTCCACCCTCATAGTGATATTTAAAAATAAAATTTTACTTGCTTTTGGCACACCAGGATTCAGCACAGCCTGAAATGCCATCCTCCCCAGCCGAGCCCACCAGTACCTACAGTGACAGAATTTCAAAGTTGCCACCTCTATCTTGAATCCTTGAGCCAAGACTTGTGGGGGCCGGTAGCAATCATGCCAGCCTAGCCCAGCCTCTGACCCGCTACAGCATACCATTATACTTCTTTTGTATCAGCTGATCTGAAAGAGCATAAGATGGTCATGACCAGGAATGGTAGGGTGGTGGGAGCAGTGCTGAGAACTGATAAATTCTAGGCAAACTGACCAATAAGCCTGCTTGGCATCATCACTGCGCAAACTGCCCTGCCTACCTCTACCTCTCCTCTGGTCAGACATCTCTTGTGCTGTATCTCATCAGCTAACATTGACAGAGGGTGATGGCATGCTCAGATGATTGGGCTAGCTTGGAGCGAGTACTACTGGTCCCCTAAACTGTGGAATGATGGGAATGCCAAACTGTAAAATCTAAGCATGGAGGGGATAGGAAGGGGGACTTGGGCTGGAGAAGGAAGGTATTTCAAGATGGTGTTGGATCCCAGCAGAGTGCTAGGAGCTGGCAAATTTAGTTTTAAGCAACACTATGGGGGGTGGGAAATGATTGCAATTGTAACACACTGGTAATGCATTAGCAACTCACATTGTGTTATTTTTCAACCCTTCACCAGCTTAAATGCAACTGTTGTGAAATGTTTTGCCACTCAAGTGGAATTCATCTGCAGTTCTGTCACCATGCAATGCAAAGCAGACTTGCAACTCCTAAAGCAACAGCTTTTGTAAGACTGTGTACAGGATCCTGCAGTACTTATGTAACTCACTGAGAAATGCATAAGCAACTCTTGCAGGATAATTTAAGCAAACTGCACTGTAGTTCACTCAGTTCTACTGGCAGAAGTGGGCCTGTTTTGATGAAGCGTTACATGTACAACATGAAGTGCTGAGGGTTTTGTGCTGTGGCTTTGTTACTCAAAATAAATGCACCAAATGGCATTTTCAACTGCTGAGTAAGTTTTCTTTTTTGCCAAACGAGTGTGGCTCTTTGTGTTGTATGACCTGTTTTAGGTACCTGGGTAGTGGTGCTACATCAAACCTGCCAAACTGCTTGAATTGAGCATTTCTGCCTTTACCTCTGACTTTTCTGTTCCCACAGAGTTGCTCTTCATCCATTGTATGGAGCAACAGGGACACATGGTGTAACTCTGGCTAAAAGCAGAGCCCTTCTTCCCAAAGACTGATTAATCATTCTCCTCCTTTGAAGTTTCCAGGATTCTTAGAGGCATACCAATCAACCCTGAATCACAAAAGGGTGGGACACTGAGTGGGGGAAACAGGTCAAAATGTGAGACTATCATGGACTGGAGACAGCAGTTCAGAACTCTGTGGAAGGAAACACCTTAAAGTCCATCAAATTTCCTGTTGCTTGTGCTTGTCCTGTTGCAGCAGGGAGTGATCTGAATTTCTGCTTTTTAATCTCAGTGTACAGTATGGAACCCCTCCTTCTCCAGGTGGGCTGTATGGGATTTCTGAATGGTAATATAAGGGACGTCCTTGGTAGTGGAGGTCCATTGAGTGGTACAGTGTGCGTAGATGTAAAGCTGCAACAGCTCGTCTGAAACTGTCTGAGGTCGCATGCAGTGCTCCTTGGTGCTTTGATAGTGGTGTGCGAAAACACATTTCTCAGTACCAGAGCACCTGGGTACAATATTCCGCATGAAAGTTTGTCTTCGCACTCTGCACCCCAAAATATAGGGTTCAGAAACAGAAGCTGCTCTCTGCAGTGTCCTTTGCCCTGATATTAATCACTTCCAAAAGTTGCTGTGCAGTAGTAACATTGTTTTCCTACCTTGTTGCCTCATCCAACAAAAGAATTCTGGGGTTCTGAAAGAAAACAAATAAAATTTGTACAACTTCAAATGAGAACAGCTTAACAGAAGGTTATAAATTGCATGATTTTCAACCAATCAGAAATTAGATTTAAGGATTCAACTTCACATCTTTTTTTAAAGATGATAAAATGTTAAAGGGGACAGTGTGAGGACATAGTACTTTAAGTCTGGGGATCCTAAGTCAACATATGTGACTTTGATAAAACCCTAAACAGTTTTTTTGTTACCCAGCTCAGCATTATTAACCCCCAACATATGGTACAGATGACCTTTAGGACTAGCCAGGGCCTGGTCAAACTCCAGTCTCTCCAATCTTTGAGACCTTGGACAGCTCCCTCTTGGAAGATGTCCCCTACCTTTTAACATCTGGGTATATGTATGATAGGTGGAGTGCTAAAGAGCAACTTTGCAGTTCAGCATGTGCTTTCATAAATAAGATGTTTCAGTTGTTACAATTTACTAGAGAATACCTTTTTTCTACATTTTTAATGCTCCTTTCCAAAATCTACAGCACATCTTGGCAGTCCATCTAAAAAGTCTGTATAGAAAACACTGGAAAGCATGTGCCTCTCCTCTGTTAACCTCATAGTGCTTTTGTTTATGGCGTCATAGTGCTCACCATGACAACAGACTGTGATGTCACAAACACCAATTGTGTTGTTAGCAGGGGAGAGTCAGGCACATTTTGAAAGACTCGGTGAAATAAATATAGCATGTAACGAGACGTTTACACACACACACACACACACACACACACACACACACACACACGGGGTTTATGAATAGCACCTAACCCAAGGGTGTGTGTAAACTTTCAGTTACACACACCGACCCATATTTTATTTTATATAATTGCTGGGTTTCCTTTTTCACCTCAGCAATTATATAAAATGAAAGAAGTTGCTGTGTGGCCACAGTCCTGTTAGGGTTACAGTGCACAATCTGGGACCGTAGTTGACTTTCTTTATTTATTTAAAAGTTGTTGTTTGTAGAGCTGGAACAAGAGGGGGCTCAGGGAGACTCACAGCCTACCTGCATAGCAAGGGATTCTTGGGTGTATAGGGAACTAGGGAGCGGTAACCCGCTGGTTAGGGAAACATTGGAGGCGTGGGACCATATGTGGCGGCGGAAAGGCTTGGCTCACAGGGAGACTCTGCTGTTGCTGATAGCAAAGAACCCCTTCTTTATACCTGGGATGGAGGATAGAGGGTTTCTGGAATGGGAAAGGGGGGGAGCAGCCTCTGTGGGGGTTCTTTTGGAGAAGGGAGAGCTAAGTGAGTTTGACAGGATCAGGAGAGATGTGAGGCTGGGGACATCCCAATTATTCCGATATTTACAAGTGAAAGCATTTGTGGGAAAGATGGGCATGGGGGATAAGGGAGGGTTGCACCTGAATATTGTGGAGCGGATGGTATGTCAAGCTAAGTTAGACCCGAAGGGATTCCTAGGAAAAGTGGCTAATCAGGATAGGCAAAGTCTGCCGGATTTAACTGGCGCCACAAAGGCTCTTTGGGAGAGGGACTTAGGACAACAAATATCGGAAAAGAACTGGAAGCTAGTGCTGGGGATGCCGGAGGGGATCATGGTGTGTAATAAGTTTAAAGAGGCCTTCTACAAGTTCTTGCATAGAGCACACTGGGCCCCAGTGGTGGTTCATAGGGTGCGTCCCTCAATATCCCCGTTATGCCGGAGATGTAATAGGGGGATGGGTACCTTTTTCCACTGTTTTTGGTCGTGCCCAGTTCTGGTTAAGTTTTGGGAGGAGGTAGTACATGAGGTAAATAAGGTGTCAGGGGCGCACTTACCTCGGGATCCCTTGGTCTGCTTATTTGGGGTAGAGGCAGCAGAGGGGGAGGAAGAGTGGCTGCCACTGCCTAGGAGGACAAGAGTACTGTTCACATTTGCCAGGCACTGTATTCAGAACACTTGGGTCACCGGGAATAGGCCTACGATAACTGAGTGGCGAAGAATGGCCATCCGCTCTCTGGCTTCGGAAAGGCTCACACTACTGATGAGGAATAGGGAGGAAGTGTTCCTGAGGGACTGGGCTCCCTTCTTGGCATCCCTGAGTATGTCTGAAAACATAATGCTGCATACAGGGTTGAATGTATAAACAACAGCAGGGGGGCAAATCTAAAAGGGAAGGGCTCCCCAATAACTGAGCAGTCACTGCTTAGTATCACTGCCTAATATGTTTTATGTTTTATGATACTATTATCTGGCACAAAATGAGAACGAAATGGATATCTTGGGTGTATCCCCCACTGCCTGTCCCTGCAGGGGTGCCCCAAGGCTCAGTCCTGGGCCCATTACTCTTCTCCGTATTTTTAAATGATCTCCCAGAAGCATGCTCCTACTCCTCCATCCAGATGTATGCAGATGACACTGTCCGATACACATCTGGCCCTACAACAACCTGTGTAGCCATCCGACTCCAAGAGGATTTTAATGCCATCCAGCACTGGTTTAGGTCCAACCAGCTGTTTCTAAAATCCCCAAAAAAACAGTATCCCTAACTTTCACTCCACAAAGACTATCCCATCAAACCACCAGCACCCCCTTCAAAACCCTGGATGGTACTCCCCTAGAAAATTGTACAAGCTTCAGATACCTGGGAGTATGGCTAGATCAGCACCTAGATTTCTCAGCCCACATCTCCTCCCTACACAAGCGTCTGCTCCCTAAACTTGGCACTTTGCACCACAACAAAAGCTGCCTCCCCACACAGACAAGACATGCCATAGTGCAAAAAATGATCCTTTCCGTCCTTGACTACGGTGACATAATTTACTCCATCACCCCCGAGTCCGCCCTGGCCAGCCTTGACACCCTATTCCACTCCTTCTGCCGCCTCATCCTAGCTGCCCCCAATCAACACACCACTCGACCTTTATATCTCGTTAGCCCTACCATCCCTTCATGACCGCAGACAAATCAACTGCATGCAGATTCACCGCCAAATATTGGTCCCACTCCTTCCCCTTACCTGACCTCTGTCCTCTCCCAACAATTGTCACCTATTTACTCCTTAGAAGATCAGACCTAAACTGTTCCATGTCCCATTCATGCGCACAACCAAAGGCCAGGCTGCTTTTAACTACCGCATACTGCAGTCCTGGAGCCCTACCTTCCCCATCAGGCACGCATCTAACACCCATCTAAAAAACCAATTACGCAGGACACATTTCACCTCCAGCTGCTCCTGTTTTAACTAAGAATGTTACCAAATATCTCTCTGCTGTTAATCTAAAACGTCTTGTACAGTACCCTACCCCCATGTCATTATACTGTTTATGCCAATTTATATTGTAAAATACCCTTGTCTGCATTTTTCACCCTAAATGTATGTTTATGCACTTGCTCTCTTTGTACGGTATAAGCAATTCCAATTTTATGTATGTGGGTCCCGTCCCCCAGGTCGCATCTGGAATCGAGCATGTTGCTCAGTATGCTTTCCGGGTAAAACTCGTAAATAAATAAATAAATATGTGGTTAAGTGTGAGTATTTGGTTATGTTCAAAGGTACAGATGGAAGCGCACACTCAATTGCATCTATGCATCTATTCATTGCATCTATTCATTATATTCATTGCATCTATTGTATTTAATTTACTGTATCTATTTGTTGATTGCATCTATTTGTTGATTGACTGCATCTATTTGTTATTTGTTACCATGTAGTAGTCAGTATGTATTATTAGTTTTGGTAGGGATGTCAGTATGTCTATCTATGTGGTTGTTAGCTGTTGTATGTTATGCATGTATTGTCTGTGAAAGAAAATCTTTAATAAACAGAGTATTCAAAAAAGTTGTTGTTTGTTTTGTGGTCAGTCACAAGTTAATTTTTAATGGTTGTGGTAGATTAGTTTTTAATTACTTACCACCGAGTTACGTGCAGTGTGTCCAATATCGGTTCGGTGAGAAGGCAAGTGGCCAGGAAGACAGGAACTGTGGGGTGCGCATGCGCAGGGTGAGGGAAACCATGTGCATATTTGCCATAATAAACACTCCTTTATTATGGCAAATTACGCCACGGTTTCCCTATGGGAAAAAGGGAAACCCAGTTATTTTAGTGCATTATCTATAATATTTAGTAGACCAGCAGCAGGAAATGTAAAAAATAAATAAATAAATAAAGAATTAGAAAACAATAAAGTTAATACATAACTGGTGTATAGAAAGTTGCTCTTTAATTTACTGGCCCAGGTATCATGCAATCTGCATGAGCCAGTATGACTCTCCACAATTTTCCATGTTGACCAATGGAGATTTGGCTGTGTTTTTTGGGACTGGAACCTGATGTCTGGACCAGAAAAACGGTGGATACTCTGTCTGGCAGCATTTGATACCCATAATATATGTATAACGAAACAAATCTAGCTGAAGACATGCAGCGGTAGGGGTGAGCTAGTGCAAATCTTGGCAGGCCCAGTAGAAATTGGGTCAGATATTCCCAGCTGGACTGACCAGTCCAAGCACAGTTAAGCATGCATGATTCCTGAGTATGATTGCTGCTGACTTCTGCTGCTCACAGATCCCACCCACAGAAAAATGTAGTCTAAACTGGGGACAAATCCCCTCCACTCTCTGCTCATAGTAAGATTATTGTGAAAATGCAAAATCCAATTTCAACTATTAGGATCTGATTAATAGTGCTACTAGCATTTTCAATCTAGCCAGGTAAATTTCCTTTTTTGGTTCTGCCACTATGCTATCAAGTGCCCTCCCTCTCCCTTTCCTCCCTGGAGTGTAGATGATGCTGCCTCTATTTTTACCTTGAGTTTCTGGCTTGGCTCCTTATAGTGTTACTGCAGCCACCTACGGAACAGCCCTCTCCTTCTTCTACAATCTCAAAAACCCTGCCCCCGCTCCTCACATGCATTTACTCTCCCTCAGTCTAATACTTCTGCCTGGTTGGCGCACCCATCATCTCTAGGATGATCTCCCTTCCTCCACTCTGTTTTCTCGTCTTCTGCACCAAAATCTTTCCTTGAATATAAGTATACTGTACTACTCATGCCTGTAGCTGCTTCTGTTTCTTTTCCTCTCATCTCCCCCATTCCTTACCCTATCCTGACCATCCCTGATCTCTCCCCTTCACCCGTTTCCTCTATTCCCTAACCCTCAGCTTTCACATTCCCCATTCCCTTACTTCCGTGTCCCTTTACTTGTGCCTTCTCCTATCCAGGATAAGGCCACCCCTGCCCCCCCATACCTTTTGTTCTTCTGTGAAGTAGTAATTTTGCCCTGTTGTCTTAGACATTATCCACAGTCATCGTAGTATGCTACCAAATACTGTATTTTATTCTACGCAAATGCCGTTTTCCCTACTCCCTCTTCCTCAGGATGCACTTATTCAGCTCAGTGCTGGTCTTCCTGGACAAATGTTTTAAATTAATTTAAAAAATCAGAGTCCATTCAACAAATCTTTATAAAAGGCACATGAAGAGCTGCTGGATGGGAGGGCCTCGATGTAACCTTGTGTAAGAGCAATGAACCGAATGTAAAAAGTCAAACACTGGGACAATCAGCAGTATTTTGCTGTTTGAGTGTAGGGGTCTGGCCTCATTCTTTTGCCTACAATAAAGCTGCTACAGTCACATCAATGCACTAAAATGTAACCCACACACCTTTATATGAAAGTTAATAATTCAGTCAAATCCGAACAAAACCAGTTTTGTAGTTCTTTAAGACCTTTATGTGCCTGAATGGGATAAACAAGACTAATACAGGAGAGATATTCTGGATCAGAAGAGGGAGGGTTACAAGAGGGCATCAACTGAGGTTGGAGGGGGGAAATTCAGGAGGGAAATTGGGAGACATTTTTTCACTGAACGGGTGGTAGGCAAGTGAACACTCTACCTGAGGAGGAGGTTTCTGTAGGACAGTGGGATATTTCAAGAGGGATGGAACAGAGTGAGGGGGATGAGTGTGGGGGGAAGAAAGTGGGGCAGCTGCAAGTTGAGGGACCAGCTGTGCAATCGAGCAGACTCGATAGACCATGAGGCCTGTTTCTGCTGGCATTTTTGTATGTTTGTATGTTCTGGCACAACTGTAGCAAAGAGAGTTTAGCAAAGATGGCCACTAGTCAGTCATCTTTGATCTAAAGTACATCAAAATGAGGTCCGTACATTTTTAAATGAAGGGGTTAGGGTCCATCCTAAAGACAACTTGCTGGTAACCTGGGTTCACTTCTCATGCCTATGTCACCGCTCATGGATGACAGGAGTTGGTGGCAATGGTTCTGCAGATGCCCTCTGCCCCTAAGGAGGGATTCAACCTCTGCTGCTTTTCTACTCCAAAGGTGGACTAGCGGGAGAGAAATATGAAAGCATGTCTGAATAGGGAAAGAGTCTCAGTGAGCTCTGACTTTCACAGGGACATGACTGGCCAAACCCATGGCACCTCCAGGGGTAGAAAGAGAAAAAAGAAAGATGTTGCTCATTAGATAACATCCCTGTTCCCCTTATGGCCATCACCTTTGGCTCTGCTGGCCTCCGAATCACATGCCTCCAGTACACTGGATTCGGTCTTCAGTCAGAGCCTCACAAGCTATGGGGGAAGGGGGAAGCAGAATGAAGGTGGAGAGGGCTGGTATGGTTAGTTGCTTGGATGGGAATCTGGTCAGCAAATTTAATTATGTGAGGCCGTGTATCCATTCTACCTCCCTGTCTCTGGCTGGGTTATATCTCAGTGTGTGCCCTGCTTCGTATGATCATTCACACTCAGAGAAACACCACACCAGATTCACCAAGGTTCCAGGGACTTTTAACCCTAATTGTTTAATTTCCCTATTTTTTTTACACTTTGTGTTTCAACCCTAATAGATGAATTAATGCAGTTTTATGCTATTTCCGCACTTTCTTTTGAAAAAAGATATACAACAACTTACACCTTTAGCGTCTACCTTACTTATACCCCATGATGAACACTGCATAGTGACCCTGTGCCAGACTTGTAGCTTGTTTTGGGAGTGGCTCTGCATGAGGAAACTGCTTAAAGAGGTGCAGTGCACCAGATCTGTGGCTTGCTTTGTGGGTGGCTCTGCAGCCATTCATGAAGCAGTTGCATCATCACATACACTGCACCAAATGTGTACCGGACGTAGCCGAGTGGGCCTGCAGGATACTCGCTAATCAGATGCATTATCACATGCACCCTCCACACATGCAGCTTGCTATGTATATGGCACTGCAAAGCCATCTTTTTCTCTCTTTTGAGACTTCCACAAAGAAAACTGTATCTCATGAAAATGTATTTGCCAGCCACAAAACAGGTTTTGAGTGACAGAACAGTCTGTTTTCCGGACACTAGACAACAAAATTTCATTAAAAACTTAAAAACTGTGATTTTCAAAAAATCTGCACTTTTTCAGCAACCGTCACCAAGGAGGGAGCATCCAGGGTCAGAGAGCACTGCTCTTCACAGCTCCCGCAACAGGGATCGGGTCCAGCCGCTTCTTTACTGGGCTTTAAGTTATTTTTTCTGACTTTTCAAATACTGGGCAGAAGCGTAGGCACCCAAGAAGAGACAGGAGAATAGAGTAAAAATTCCCACCTCCGCCTCCACAACCTTTAAATGCGCTAGGGGACTTCCTGTGATTGGTCAGCCCAGGAGAGGAGGTGGAGCAGTGTGCTGAGATGGGGTCAGATGCTGAATTACAGTAGTACTGTGTCCCTACCCATATGAAAGCACGGGACCCATAAACAAAAGAGAACTGTACTGTTAAGGGGCTTAGTAGGACTGGTTGTATGCTACTTCAGGAAACAAAAGTGAAGTGTACTGTTAAGGGGTTTGGCAAGACTTGTTGCATGATACATTAGGGAACAAAAAGAGCAGTGCACTGCTAAGGGGCTTAGTAAGACTTGTGGTATGTTACATTAGAAAAAAAAACAGAGAAGTGTGATGTATGCTAACTTTAGGCAGCAAATAAGAGAATGTGTTTCTATATTAGCTTACTATAAGCTAACATAGGGCTGAGTAAGGAAACAGTGGCACCATCACACAGTTACAAGGTGCAAAAAGGGGCTAAGAGAAAAATACAGTGGATAACATTGGGTAAGCTAAGGGAGGGAGAGAAAGCAGTAAAGAATGAATTCGCAGAAAGCCGGAGAAGGCAGTGGAGGAGGAACCCTGGCATGGGAAGGGAGTTGCGCGAGACTGGGGACCTGGTAGAATAGTGAGGTGCAATGGATGTGGGGCAGCAATGCTCATGGAAATGCTGTGAAGGATTAGGGGATGTCCAGTGTGTATAAGATGGAGGCACACAGAGATAATGGTGCATAGTCTGTGGGGAGAGGTGGTGAAATTAGGGCAGGCTAAGGAGGATGGGGGCACTACAACTACACAGGCAGCAAGGAAAGATGGGGGCTGGCATCAGTGGGAGATGTGGGGATATAAGAAGAGAAAACAGAGGAAAAGGGAATAGATAGGGACAGGGAGGGTTGGGGGACAGGCCAGGTTAAAGGGGAAACAATGAATGGCAGGAGGTGAGGAGGGTGAATGGGGGTTAAGGTGTAGAAGCTCAGGGAATGGTCTGTATCACTAAACAAATGCAGGCTGTCCTTCAATGGAACAGCAGGTGCTGGAAAAATATAAATATTCAAGTGTAAACGACCATCCAGCACTCCAGACTACAACAATGATTCAGTGAGAGTATTTATTGATTAAAATACATAATACTTACTATTGTAAGCAGTAAAAATTACACATATAAAAGTGAATTATTTCAGCTTCTCAACCCACAACCAACCTCAGCACTTCAGGGCTTTCACTGCTCTTTGTCCAGGCGCCTGTACTGGGACACAGATGGGTAAGGAACATCCACTGAAGAAGGTATTAGTGTGACCAACAGGTACTTACCCTTTATTGGCCATGATGGAGAAGAGGGATCGGGAATTGGAGGGCAAAGCAAGGAAGGGCCATGGAGCAGGGACAGACAGTTGGGAAGGGGGGGCAAGAGTCGAGCATATGAGTGAACTGGCAAGCTAGGGGGAAGCCACAGGAAAAGGGATGAAGAGGGGAGAAAACAGGGCACCTGGGCTGGGAAACCCAGTGGAGGGGATGGATGGGGTGCAGGAGGGGGAAGGGGCAAGAGTATAATGACAGGTGAAGGACTATGCCAAGGGATAGAAGACAGCATCAGGCACCCCAGCAAGCGTGATGGACAGAGGTGCATATAGACAAAGTGGGCAAGAGGTACTGTAGAGGGGGATAGCGGAGGGAAGAGAAGAGAGAAACTTGACAGGGCACAGATAAGTGGGGAATCCATACACGCAGGGGGACTGAGGAAAATGTGGTTCTAAAATTGGGGGACTCCATAATTAGAGGTATCAAAAGGGGGGAAAGAGAGGAGGAGGAGGAAGGCTCTATTAGGGCTGAGTGCATGACAGGCATGATGGCACTCAAGGCCAAGCACTTAGTACACACCTTAGCCAGGAAACATAGTGGACCCCCTCATATCGTGGTGCATCTGGGCTCAAATGACCTTGAGGGGAACAGTGTGCTGGAAGTGCAAGCTAGATTCAAGGAGTTGGCAAGAATCTGTAAAGAGGAGGGGAACACAGTCTCTCTTTCTTTTTTTTTTAAACTCTTTTTATGCTCTGTACGAGGCATCTCTCGGGAGGTGCCCTCAACACTACCCTGCTACTCCCCACCGTGACTTCCTCTCAGTGATCACCTCCCACGGACAGACTTCCCAGCCCTCTGGGAGGGTCCACCACGCCTATCTTGGTGGCGCCTTTCTGTGATTAGAGGTTCCATCTCCACGAGTGGTGCCTGGGGATCACTGCAGCGATAGTCGGTGCTGGGGATGGATGTGAGGGTAGGTTCTGAGGTCCTCATCACCTCCTCGATATGCTGGGGATTTCCTTTCTTATGCCCCCAGGCACAGCATGCAATGGCATCAGCGTGGACTCCTCCCCACAGACAGCCTGCTGCTGTTCCTTGCTACTGGGCAAATGCCCCAGCCTCCACTAGCTGAGCTCGGAGTCCCTTGAACCTATCCAAGGAGAAGAGGCAGTCCTCTGGATGCTCAATATTCTCCTCACCCTGCCTGACCCCAGCCCTGGCTCATTCCTGAACCCGGGTTGCTGGCGTGGCACGAGTTGTGGTGTCCAGCGCCTCAACCCTCAGCACCACCAGGCTGGCCACAGTCTCTTTTTCTGAAGGTCTGCCAGTACCAAAAGCTAGCAAGGTTGGAAAGGGGAAAATTGATGAATTCAACTTGTGGCTAAGGAGGTAGTGTCGTGAAAAGGGTTTTGGTCTGGTGGGGAATGGGATAGAACATGAGATAACAGAACTCCATGCACCAGACAGGCTGCATCTTAGCAAGGGGGCACAAGGGTCCCAAAAGGTAAACTGGATAGCTACTTAAGAGACAGACTGCATTTAAACTTAACGGGGAGGGCAGCAGGGATTAGTCTAGCTAGCACTTCTCTGAATAATGGGGCAGAAGAGCAGTAAGGGATGGCAGTGGGAAGGGGTATATGGTGGAAGGGATTAGCCACAAATGCTAGGAGTTTGGGGAACAAAATGGTGGACTTGGAGGCCATAATGGTGGGCGAGGGTCTGGACATTGTGGCTATCACTGAGGCCAGGTGGTCAGAGCATCAAACTTGGGAGGCATGAACATACGAACATATGAAAATTGCCAGCAGAAAAAGGGCTTACAGTCTACCAAGTCTGCTTGATTACACAGCTAGCACCCTTATTCTGCAGGTGCCTCCACTCTTCCCCTCGCCCTGTCTCATCCCTTTGAAGCTGCCCACTGTTCTACTGGATACCACCTCTGCTGGTAGCACATTCCACCTGGCCACCACCTCTCTGAAAAAAGTGTCTTCGCACCTCCTCCTGAACCTACCCCCCAATCTCATATCATGGTCTTGGGTGTCCTATCCCTCCCTTAGCTTGAAAAGCCCTCCTTACCAGACTTGTTTATTCCTTTCATGCACTTGAAGGTTTCAATCATATCACCACTCTCCCTCTTTTCCTCAAGTGAGTACATATTTAATTCCCTCAGCCTACCCTTGTAAGTTATGTCCATCTTTGTCACCCTGCGCTGCACCCTCTCCAGTAACGTAATGTCCCTTTTCAGGTATGGGCGCCAGTACTGCACACAGTACTCCAGGTGTGGCCTAACCAGCTTTCTATACAATGGCAGAATCACCTCCCCCATCCTTGAGGATATCCCCCTAGCAATACAATCCAACATCCTGTTGACCTTTGCAGATGCCTTTCTACATTGTGCCGAGTTATTCATTGCTCCCGTAACTAGCACCCCAGATCCTTATCCTCTTCAGTCACAGCTAGCTGCACCCCCAGTTGATTGCTCCTCCTAGAGGTTTTAGCCCAAAATGGCACTTTTGGCACTGAACCCCAGCTGCCAGGTTTCTGACCAGTTCTCCAGCTTTGACAGATGCTCCTGCAACTCTTGCCAACCCCTAGGTCATCCACCACAGCCTCCCATCATGGTGTCATCAGCAAAAGAGTAATTCTGCTCTTGATGGCCACCAAAATGTCTGCAATGAATACCCTAAACAGCACTAGTCCCAAGACTGAACCCTGTGGAACTCTGCTCGTCACACCGCCTTGGGGATGATAGCTCCCCATCCACAACTACCTCTGCTGTCTTCCTTGTAGCCAGTTCCCTACCCAGCCCACCATATTCGCTTCCCACCCCTGCATCTTGTAGCTTACTTCCCAGTCTCCCATGCGGCACCAAGTCGATGCCTTACTGAAGTCCAGGTACAGGACATCCACTGCATGAGCTTGTCCAGCTGCCTAGTTATCCAGTCATAGTACTCCACTAGGTTTGTCTGGCAGGATCTGCCAGTGACAAAGCCATGTGGTCTACTGCCCTGCATCCCACTGGCCTCCAGAAGGGACAGCAGCCTCTCCTTCAGGATTGTCTCCATCAGCTTATGTACAATGGACGTGAGGCTCACCGGTCTATAATTCCCTGGTTCATCCTTGGGGCCACTCTTATGGAGAGGTACCACATGAGCCATCCTCCCATCCTGAGAACACACCCGAGGTCAGTGAGGTACTGAATAGGTCTGCCAGCAGCCTGCCAGGACCTCTGCTGGCTCCTTCAGTACCCTATAATGAACTGCCATCTGGGCCTGATGCCTTGTACACCTTAGTGCCTTCAAGCCCTCCTGCACTCTTGTCCTTTGTGATTTCCCTGTCCAGCCCCTCTCCCCCGTTATGCCCTCAAACCTCCCTGGGTATCTCCCTCCTCCTCTTTAGTAAATACAGAACAGAAGTAGTCGTTAGCCTGCCTTTTCACCCCTGCTTCCACCCAACCCCCTTGATCCTTACTATTGTCCCTACAGCTCCTTTTTTCCCCGATGTACCTGAAGAATTCTTCTCCCCACCTTGATGCCCTGCGCCAGCCTGAGCTCCTTTGCTGCCCTCACCACTTTCTTCGCTTCCTTCAGGTACTCTTCCCTGTCCTCCCCCCTTGTTTTTCTGTACCTCCTAAAGGTGGCTCTTTTCTCCCTTACCTTTTCCATGACTCCTTTGCTCACCCAGCTAGGTTTCTTTGTCCTAGCCTTCATGGTTGAGGCCTTGCTACAGGTTTTAGTTGCTTCCACTACCACCACCTTTATGATCTCCCACCTCTGGTTAGTGCCCATACTCAGTTGAATTTTGGCCAGGGACTGTTCTACTACTTCCCCATCCTCTAAGTCAGCCGTCCTGAAGTCCAACACCCTTGTGTTGTATACTACTACTTCTTTTCCCAAATTCAACATAAACCATACTGAGTGGTGGTCGCTCTGCCGGAGGTTCTTCCACTCTCAGTTCCCTCACAGATTCCCAATTACTAGCACTAGAACAAGGGTGTTCCCAACCTGGTTGGGTCACTGACCATCTGCATCAGAAACTGTCCTGAAAGGTGTCCAGCAACGCCTGCTCCCTTCCACTGTTTGTGGCTGGGGTACTCCATCCCACTCCTGGCAGGTTGAAGTTCCCCACCATCCCACCTCCCCTTTCTGCAGGTCCTCCCAATTTGACCTGCTAGTTCCCTGTCTAATTCTTCCAATTGGGAGGGTGGTCTGTACACCACTCCCAATCTGAGAGTCTATTCCATGAGTCCTGGATTTGCATCCATAATGATTCTGTGCTGCCCTCTGCCCATACACACTTCAGTCCTTCCCTCACATATAGCACCACCCCCCCCTTCCCCTTTACTCTGTCCTTGTGGAATATCCTGTACCCCTGTATTGCCAGGTCCCAGTCATGGTATTGGATGGTCCATGTTTCAGTAATGGCCACCATGTCCATCTCCCCCTCTGCATGAGGGACTGAAGCTCTGCAGTTTTATTCCCCAGGCTTCTAGCATTCAAGGTGACCACCTTCCACCCGCTTACCTTCTCCCCTCCCCTCCAGATTATTCCAGGGTACAGACTTTTAGAAAAGATAGAGCTGGAAGAAGTGGGGGAGGTTAACATTGTATATAAAGGATGGCATTAGGGCAATGGAAGGGCAGGAGGAGTAAGGGGAGGCAGAGGGCCTTTGGGTCACACTGGAAAAATGGTATGGTGCATCATAAGGTTGGATGTGATTTACAGACCTCTTATGCAGGGGGAGAAAATGGGATAGGCAGCTGCTGCAGCCGGTTCAATGGATGGCACTCAAAGGGAAGCTCCTTCTAGTGGGAGACCTAAACCTCCTTGATATGGACTGGGAAATCCTGTCTGCAGCATCAGCCAGGAGGAGAGAGATCCTTGATGCACTCCAGGGTGCCTCCCTGCAACAGCTGGTAAAGGAGCCCACTAGGGATGATAACTTACTGAACATGGTCCTCACCAACGGGGAAAGTGTGGAAGAAGTTGTTGTAGGAGACAGCCTAGGTACAAGCGACCACAATACAGTGAGTTTCAGGGTAAAGATGGGGAAAGAAACAAATCAGACGATCTCGAAGGTTCTGGACTTCAGGCAGACTGACTTTGCCAAAATGAGGGAAATATTCAGGGAGGAAATGAAGGGGAATGAGAAATTAGGGGACGTGGAGGAATATAGAAATCTATAAAGTGGGGGGTACTGAAAGCCACTAAAATCTGCATAAGGAAGGTAGGAAAGAACAAAAAAGGAAGGAGGCCACTCTGGTTCACCAGGGAGGCAAAAGAGGCAATTAGGGAAAGAAAAAGGACATTCAGAACATATAAGAAGACCCAGAGGAAGGAGAACAGGGAGCCTTACAGAGAGAAGCTGAAGGTGGCAGGGCAGAAAATTAGGAGGGCTAAAGCAGATACAGAAAAGAGAATTGCTAGGCAGGCCAAAAGGGGGGATAAATCTTTTTTTTAGGTATGTGGGGGAGAAGAGGAAGGCAAGGCAGGGGGCAGTAAGAGTGAGGGGTACAAGTAGAGGTGGACTTGGAAACAGGCAGAGGTGCTCAATAGCTACTTCTGCTCCATCTTTATGGTGGAGGGAGGGAAGGGACCTGAGTTAAGGGGTAGAGGAGGAGAAGACAAAAGGGTGGATCCTAGCCTGTTCAGGAGGACAGGGTAAGAGAGGAACTAGGAAGGTTGAAGGTGGACAAAGCAATGGGTCGGACAGCTTACATCCGAGGGTACTCGAGAACTTAGGGAGAAGCTAGGAATACCACTGAGGAGGCTGTTCAACTCGTCCCTGGATACAGGTTGGGTGCCAAGGGACTGAAAGAGGGCTGACATGGTGCCAATATGTAAGGGGAGCAGCAGGGAGGAGGCGGAGAATTATCACCTGGTCAGCCTCACCTCTGTGGCGGATAAGGTGATAGAGATACTAATAAAGGAAAGGGTGGTCAACTACCTGGTAGACAGCGGACTGCAGGACAACAGACAGCATGGCTTTACAAATGGGAGGTCATGCCAGATGAACCTAACAGAGTTTTTCGATTGGGTGATGAAGGTGGTCAATTGGAGGGGCAGTGGATGTGGCCTATCTGGACTTCAGGAAGGCCTTCGACACTGTCCCCCACAGAAGGCTGGTAAATAAGCTAGAAACCTTAGGGGTGGGATGGTCATGGAAAAAACTAGGTGGCTGGACAACTGGTTGAAGGACAGAAGCCAGAGGGTGGTGGTGGTAAATGGGGGGAGGCATTCCAGGGAGAAGGGGTGGTGAGCGGAGTGCCTCAGAGGTTGGTATTGGGACTCAACCTTTTAATATCTACATAAGCGATATTGCAGAGAGAGAGAGAGAGAGAGGGCAGGGTGTGCCTTTTGCAGATGATACAAAGATCTGCAATAGGGTGGACACCAGGGAATGGAGGTCATGAGGAAGGACCTGAAGATTCTGGAAAGGTGGTCAGAAACATGGCAGCTAAAATTCAATGCCAAAAAGTGTACAGTGATGCACATGGGGTGAAAAAACCTGCAAGCCATTTACACACTGGGGGAGGGGATAAAGCCAAATGAGCAGGAGAGGGATCTGGGGATTATAATTTCGAAAAACCTTAAGGTTGATGACCAATGCAGCAAGACAGTGGGCAAGGCAAA
Source organism: Neoceratodus forsteri (assembly GCA_016271365.2). Taxonomy (NCBI): domain Eukaryota; kingdom Metazoa; phylum Chordata; order Ceratodontiformes; family Ceratodontidae; genus Neoceratodus; species Neoceratodus forsteri. Next base: position 1,808,109,025 of record CM057449.1, read on the forward strand.
CAGAATGCTGGTTGTCACAGAGTGCCTCTGTGATAAAAAGGGGGCTTTAGAATTTGTGTTAGATATTTTCTTTTGGGTATTTGATTGTTGGGAAGTTTCCCCTTTAAGAGAGAGGAAAAATCATATTTGAAGGGTAATCAGGCAGAACCCCCAGGTAAGTTTGGAATTGATAGAATTGATTTCTTTTATTCCTTGGTGGGGTCCTTGGGGTTGTCAGGAAAAGAATTTATGTTGTTTGGACCTTGTGAGTAGATGCTCATGTTCATGGTTTGAACGACGGTAAAACGGCACGTCTGCAATCGTGGGTGACGCTCGTGCAGTTTAAAAACATTCGGTTTTTCGTTTGCAAGCAGTAGCTTGTCATTTGGATTATAAAGTAAATATCCCCTAAAATCGCAGGTTTGGATGGACTGAATGTTGTTCTTGGTGAGGCTATGTGGGGCCAGCGCGGGGCGCTGTGTGCACCTTAGTGAAGTTTCTGTTCTGGCTTTGTTGTTCCTGGTTGCTGAGGAAGGTTCTCTTCCCCCATGTTGTTGAGTAGTACTGTAGAGTCTGGAGCCTCAGGTAAAATGTATGTGCTTTGTTTCCTTTCTGTGTTACTTGAATTATTTAGTTAGCTTTTGTGTTAATCCCCCAAAGGTTGGAGAGTGGATTTTGTTTATTCAGGACAGGACCGGGGGTTCGTTTTAAGCTTAAATAAAAGGTTTTATTTTATTTAGAAACCCCTCGGTCTGTGTTTATGTTTGTGGGCTCCGAATCTAATTCTAAACTTTGCCTGCTAATAATCCAGCCGCTTAGTACAAAGGCTGGTGTGTTGCAAAGTGGTAGACAATTTTCTTTAGTTTACAGTGTAGTGCTGTTAACCCATTTTCCATTTGGATAAGCACACTGTTGCGAGGGTATTTAGCTTGTTAATTTACTTTAGATGTAAAGATTTAGATGGAATTTTACATACCCTCCTTAGTTGAGGTGAGGCGTTTTCCTGTTGTTTTGGGGAGTGAGGATAGTTTTTGTAGTTGGTGTTTTGGGAGTTCCTGGTGTCCAAACTCTTTGGCATTTGGTGCTGTTTTGGGAGTTGGCCGGCCGCTCCCTGAATTCCTTTATACTATTGTTAAAGGGGTGGTTCCTTTTCATGCTAGAAAATGAATACAAAAACATCTAAAACTATTGTAATTCATTCTGGTGATAGCATGAAAGTAGTTAGAGTAACAAAGATGTGTTCAGGTTATGTAAACTAAATAATGATGCAGTGTTTAATGAAATTAATTTGAAAATGTGTTGCTGAGGTGGAGTTAAATAATCACATGACTCTTTTGGGGTATAAATTTAGATTGTGTGGGATGAGAGATTAGATTCTGTTTTGCTGTGGGACTGGAGGTATGCTCTGGAAACTGCTGAAAAGTGCTCTGTGGAGTTATGATGAACTGTGGTACTTACTGCTTTGAAGTGAAGATTTAGAATTGTCAGAAGATTTTGTCTACTCTGGTATCTACTGTTTAAAATGGAAGTGTGAGCTGGAAAATATTTAAAGGAACAAAAACACTGCCAATCTGAAATTCTCCTGTTGAAATAACATCTGAAAAAGAATAAATTGAATTCAAAATATCTACAAGGACTGGTGAGACATTTCTTTTCTATCTGATTGCCCACATATTCTTGCGCCCTACCACACTGGTATGCCTAGGAAGGGACATAAAAAGCAGGAGGAGGGAGGTGCTGATGCTTCTTATAAAACCATCGGTGAGGCCTCACCTGGAGTTTGGGGTCCAGTTCTGGAGACCTCACCTATGCAAGGACATAGATGGGATTGAAACAGTTCAGAGAAGGGCAACCAAGATGGTGCACGGTATGAACAGAAAGCCCTATGAGGTGAAGTGGAGGGAATTTTATCTGTACCCATTGAAGACTAGGAGGCAGTGGGGGGACATGATAGAAACATTTAAGTACATGAAGGGGATTAATAAGGTAAGGTAGGGAAGCTTAGTCACAAGGAAAGAAGGAGCTAAAACTAGAGGTAATAGTCTAAGATTAGAAGAAGGAAGATTTAAGGACAATGTGAGGGGATGTTACTTCATGGAGAGGGTAGTGGAGCCCTGGAACAAACTACCCGAAGAGGTGGTGGGGGCTGTAACTGTGGAAGAATTCAAGAGGGCATGGGACAGGCACGAGGGGCTGACCAGTGGGCAGAGTGGGATGTCTTTTGACAAAGGTGATGATTTGGGGGGGCAAATTTCCCATTCAACAAAAATACCACCAACAGCTTAAAATCTGGTTCAATTTCAGTTGGCATCCATCTGTATCCCCCTCCCTGGGACGAGGCTGAATATAGGCAAAAAATTGTCTAGTCCTCCTTCCCAGCCAACAAAAACTAAAAAAAAAAAAAAAAAAAAAAAGGTCAGACTCCATAGGCTAGAGTGGTCATTTCTGCCACCACATTTCTATGATTCTATGAAAAATCAACCTTACACCCCACTCTGTTGACCACACAAGTTTCATACTACAGTTCCAAGTCTGTGTATTTTTAATGCACATTTTTCTTTATGTTACACACTTTCATGACCAGTAACATAAAAACTGTTTTAAGTCATAAGAACGGTCCTGTTTTGTGACTCATGACTGCCTGTTTTCATTAACAATTTAATTTCATTAATAAATTAAAAAGTACAGTTTAAAGGGGAAGTAAACATTGGAGGGATCACTCAAATTGTGAAAGCCCATGCAAAGATATTTCATATGAGGTACTGAGCTGTTTTGTAGATGTCAAGAGTCCTGAGATATGAACATCTAAATCATCTGTAAATCAAAACAAGGCAGCAGCCATTTTATGGAATCTTGAGGCAGAAAGTGATGTCACTTAGGGGCATTCTGTAATTAACACCACCCAGCTTGCCCCTCAGTGACATCACTTCCTGTTTTAAGATGACATGAAATGGCTGCTGCTTTACTTTGATTTACAGAGTATTTAGATATTCTCATCTCAAGACTCCTGACACCTACAGGTAAGCCCAATACCTTTTCTGAAAGATCTTTTCGTGGGCTTTCACAATTTGAGTGATCCCTGCAATGTTCATTTCCCCTTTAATAAAAAAAGTTAAAGAATCAACCTTACATTCCACTCTGTTCACCACACAAGTTTCAGACTACAGCTCTAAACATTGTTTCTGATGTGCAGTTTTCCTTTCTTTTACCTAGTGTCACGACCGCTAAGACTGACAAAAAGTGTAATTTCACAAAAAACTTATTTTACCACCAAAAATGGAAACTAACGTTGCTATGAAAAAAGCATGACATATTTGTTAAAAAATAACTGCGCATGTGCAAAAACTTTTTTTTATAATTTAAAAACTAATGTTCTTAGTAAAGCCACCTATCAAAGAATCATCCTTGAGCCAAACTCTAACTAACCTAGAAATTTCAAGTTTGAGTGCACAGCCCTTTCTGTGCCATTGGTGAGCAAACAAAGTCTAAACAAAGATAGTTTTCATGCTTTCAATCTTCTAGAACTTATAAATGACTGACCCGATTTTATCTAGGATCCAGAGATCCTGGCACCAACAATACACATGTCAAAAACAGGTCATTCCATGCAGCGATGGCCATGGAATTAAGGTGCAAAAATCAGGGTATAAAGCAGAAAAGCCTACTCAACCTTAATAAAGGGGTGTGGTATTGATTGTAGCTGATGGATGTTCTGCTCATTTTCATATAATTGCCAATCACCCCAAATTACAGCCATTAATTGTGTGTGTTAATAAATATTTAAATGGCTTGTACTTCAGTTACAGGAGCACATCAATTTGCCATGAACAATTAGCCCCTGTGAAAGTTCGCTCCATCTCTTCGCTGAAATGGAATACCGCAGCATGATTTTATTTATATTTTTGAGCCTCCTAAATTAATTATGTAACCTTACACAGGAAATATTCATTTTCTGTAATGATTCCTGAGGTCTGGAGGAAGTGAACTGTCACAGGGCGAATAGTCTGTAACAGACTGTTGTGTAGCTCTTAAGTAACTACACACTTGGGGCCTCCCTTGCCAAAAGACATTAAAATTTATGAAACACAGTAAGTGCTACAAGGATTCTTGCTGCAGGGCTTGGTGCTTAAAATAACGCTTTTTTCTTCTGCTGTTCTCAGACGAGGTGCTATTTTGCAAAAGAAAGTACTGATTTTTGCTTGAACTGTATTTCTTGTGCATTGCCCTGCACTAGTAGTGGCTGTTTTGTGTGTTTTCATGAAATATTCTTTATCTCCTATAACTTACAGTATGTTAATGGAACCAATTGAAAAAAGACCCCTTCTTCATTTTCCCACAGAACATCCCACTTAGTCACAGTCTTTCTGCTACTGGTTATATAATTTATTTTTTTTTTTAATTTAGCTGGCATTGTTTTTTGTCCAAGGTATGCAAAGCTACTATAAGCATTACCCAACATGCTTAAAAAAGAAAAGTTTCCTCCTTTCAATTCCCTATTTACCTTGAGAAGGGCTCTTGCAATTGCAATTCGTTGTTTCTGACCACCTGTATGTATACAAAACAAAAATACACATTCATCTTTAATGGAACTACCTGCTATTGACATAACCGTACATAAACAAACAGGACCCAAACTGAACCAGCTGTCTCATACACTGTAAGATAATTTGTGTATTTAGAATCTTGCCATAGTAGGACAGCTGCAGTTAAGTGCAACAGTTTCAAGAGGGTTCTCAAAAGTCAGAAAACACCTTATCTAATACACAGTACAGTAAACTTACTTACAAATGTGCATGTTCCAGATTTTCTGTGATGTAAGTTGCAACATATGAATATACATGGGTGGAAGGTACAAGATCCAGTACTAAACTAATAATATTAGGGATCATGAATTACTGAATCCATTAAAGTAAATCTTGGAATGGTATTCTTACAGCAATGAAATATCAAAAGAAAAAAAAAAAGGAAATCAGCAGCCAGGTCTACTTTTCTAATTTAACGTTTCTCTAAAGGACAACTTGTGCCCTCCTTGTATACCTATTTTAAATATTGTGACTGTGAACTGTGTAATGCATTAACCTGCTGCTACCCTGGGACCATTACATAGACATTTTTTATCACGCAGGGCTATCAGTGGATGGAATTTCTTATCCAGAACAGTAAATAATACAGCCACCCAGTGGCAGTATATTGCATGCAAGCCCTGGGTTACTGTGAAAGCCATGCATCCTGTTCTAGGCTGACAGGGAGCTGAGCATGTCACAGAATCTTGTACAGAGGCTGTCAGGGTGCCAGGCATGTTACAGAATCCTGTACTGAGGCTAGCAAGCTGGGCATGCCACAGAATACAATACAGAGGCTGGCAGGGGGCCAGATACGTCATGGAATCCTGTACCTAGACTGTGAGGGGACAGGCATGTCACAGAATCTTATACAGAGTCTGTCATGGAGCCAGGCATGTCAAAGAATCTTGTACAGAGGCTGTCATGGAGCCAGGCATGTCACAGAATCTTGTACAGAGACTGTCATGGAGCCAGGCATGTCACAGAATCTTGAACAGAGGCTGTCATGGAGCCAGGCATGTCACAGAATCTTGAACAGAGGCTGTCATGGAGCCAGGCATGTCACAGAATCTTGTACAGAGGCTGTCATGGAGCAAGGCATGTCACAGAATCTTGTACAGAGGCTGTCATGGAGCCAGGCATGTCACAGAATCTTGTACAGAGGCTGTCATGGAGCCAGGCATGTCAAAGAGTCTTGTACAGAGGCTGTCATGGAGCCACGCATGTCACAGAATCTTGTACAGAGGCTGTCATGGAGTCAGGCATGTCACAGAATCTTGTACAGAGGCTGTTATGGAGCCATGCATGTCAAAGAGTCTTGTAGAGAGGCTGTCATGGAGCCAGGCATGTCACAGAATCTTGTACAGAGGCTGTCATGGAGCCAGGCATGTCACAGAATCTTGTACAGAGGCTGTCATGGAGCCAGGCATGTCACAGAATCTTGTACAGAGCCTGTCATGGAGCCAGGCATGTCAAAGAGTCTTGTAGAGAGGCTGTCATGGAGCCACGCATGTACATAATCTTGTACAGAGGCTGTCATGGAGCCAGGCATGTCACATAATCTTGTACAGAGGCTGTCATGGAGCCAGGCATGTCACATAATCTTGTACAGAGGCTGTCATGGAGCCAGGCATGTCACATAATCTTGTACAGAGGCTGTCATGGAGCCAGGCATGTCACATAATCTTGTACAGAGGGCTGTCATGGAGCCAGGCATGTCACATAATCTTGTACAGAGGCTGTCATGGAGCCAGGCATGTCACATAATCTTGTACAGAGGCTGTCATGGAGCCAGGCATGTCACGAATCTTGTACTGAGGCTGTCAGGGTGCCAGGCGTGTCATGGAATCCTGTACTGAGGCTGACAGGGGGACGGACATGTCACAGAGTCCTGTAGTGAGGCTTGCAGGGAGCCAGACATGTCACAGAATCCAGTACAAAGGCTGGCAGGGGGCCGGACATGCCATGGAATCCTGTACTTAAGACTGTCAAGTGAACAGATATGTCATGGAATCTGTACATAGTCTGGCAGTGGGCCAGTCATGTCACGGATTCCTGTACTGAGGCTAGCGGAGGCAGGGCATGCCACAGAATACAGTACAGAGGCTGGCAGGGGGCCAGACACGTCATGGAATCCTATACTCGGACTGTCAGGGGGACAGGCATGTCATGGAATGTATTATCTGGCAGTGGGCCAGTCATATCACAAAATCCTGTACTGAGGCTCTCAGGGTGCCAGGCATGTCATGGAATCCTGTACTGATGCTGACAGGGGGACAGGCATGTCACAGAATCCTGCACTGAGGCTTGCAGGGGGCCAGGCATGTCACAGAATCTGCTACAAAAGGCTGGCAGGGGCCGGACATGTCATGGAATCCTGTACTTAAGACTGTCAAGTGAACAGATATGTCATGGAATCTGTACATAGCCTGGCAATGGGCCAGTCATGTCACAGATTCCTGTACTAAGGCTAGCAGGGGGCAGGGCATGTCACAGAATCTAGTACCCGAGGCTGGCAGGGACTGGGCACATCATGCATGGGATGGACTCAGGGGGACCATAGTAACAGGTCTGGGAGAGGGTAAGGCCAGAGGATCAGTTAAGGTCTATGGTCAATTAGGGTCTATGGTAGCAGAGTAGATAGGGACTTTTGGGCAGACTAGGTGGGCCAAGAGGTCCTTTTCTGCCAACAGCTTCTATGGAATCTCATACTGAGGCTGTCAGGGGCCAGGCATATCATGGAATCCTGTACACTGGCTGGCTGACTGAGGGCTGGGCATGTCACAGAATCCTGTACTGAGGCTAGCAGGGGCTGGGTATGTCACAGAATCCAGTACAGAACATAGCAGGGGCAAGACACAACATGGAATACTGTACTGAGACTGTCAGGAGTCATGCATGTCACAAAATCTGTACATTGGCTGGCAGTGGGCCAGTCATGCCATGGAATCCTGTACTGAGGTGATTAGGGGACTGGGCATGTCACAGAATCCAGTACCAAGGCTGACAGGGGGCTAAGCATGTCATAGAATCCTATCACTGAGGCTGGCAGGGGTCAGGCATGTCATGAAATCCAGTACTAAGGCTGACAGGGGCCTGGCATGTCCACAATCTTGTACTGAGGCTGTCAGGGGCTGGACATGTCACAGAATCCAGTACAAAGGCTGTCAGTGAGGCTGGGCACATCATGGAATCCTGTACTGAGGCTGACAGGGGACAGACACATCATGGAATCCTGTACTGAGGCTGTCAGGGTGCCGGGCATGTCACAAGATCCAGTACAGAGGCTGGCAGTGGGGCTGGGCACGTCATGGAATCCTGTACTGAGACTGACAGGGGGGCCTGGCATGTCACAGAATCCTGTTCTGAGGCTGTCAGAGGGGCAGGAACGTCATGGAATCCTGTACTGAGGCTGACAGGGGGGCCTGGCATGTCACAGAATCCTGTTCTGAGGCTGTCAGGGGGGCAGGAACGTCATGGAATCCTGTACTGAGGCTGTCAGGGGGGCAGGCATGTCATGGAATCCTGTACTGAGGCTGACAGGGGGGCAGGCATGTCACTGAATCCCGTACTGAGGCTGATGGGGACAGGCATGCCATGAAATCCTGTACTGAGGCTGTCAGGGGGGCAGACATGTCACAGAATCCTGTACTGAGATTGACAGGGGGTCAGGCATGTAACTGAATCCTATAATGCAGCTGAAAGGGGTCAGGCATGTCATGGAATCCTGTACTGAGTCTGACAGGGGGAGCAGGTACATCATGGAATCCTGTATTGAGGCTGTCAGGGGTCAGGCATGTCATAGAATCCTGTACTGAGACTGAAGGGGATCAGGCATGTAACTGAATCCTATAGTGAGGCTGAAAGGGGGCCAGACATGTCATGGAATCCTGTACTGAGGTTGACAGGGGCCGGGCATGTCATGGAATCCTGTACTGAGGTTGACAGGGGGACTGGTATGTCACAGAATCCTGTACTGAGACTGAAAGGGATCTGGCATGTAACTGAATCCTATAATGAGGGCTGAAAGGGGGTCAGGCATGTCATGGAATCCTGTACTGAGGCTGACAGGGGGCCGGGCATGTCACAGAATCCTAGACTGAGACGACAGGGGCGGGCATGTCACAGAATCCTGTACTGAGGTTGACAGGGGCGGGCATGTCATGGAATCCTTTACTGAGGTTGACAGGGGACTGGCATGTCACAGAATCCTATACTAAGGCTGACAGGGGCCTGGCATGTCACAGAATCCTGTACTGAGACTGACAGGGGGCCTGGCATGTCATGGAATCCTTTACTGAGGTTGACAGGGGGACTGGCATGTCACAGAATCCTGTACTGAGACTGACAGGGGGCCGGGCATGTCACAGAATCCTGTACTGAGACTGACAGGGGGCTTGGCATGTCATGGAATCCTTTACTAAGGTTGACAGGGGGACTGGTATGTCACAGAATCCTGTACTGAGGCTAGCAGGGGGCCAGGCACGTCACAGAATCCAGTACAGAGGCTGGCAGTGGAGGCAGGGCATGTCATGGAATCCGGTACTGAGACTATCAGGGGGTCAATCGTGTCACAGAATCCTGTATGCTGGCTGGCAGGGGGCCAGTCGTCTCATGGAATCCTGTACTGAGTCTAGCAGGGGGGATGGGCATGTCATGAAATCCTGTACTGAGATTTTCAGTGGGCCAGGCATGGCATGGACTCCTGCACTGAAGCTGACAGGAGACCAACATGTCACAGAACACTGTACGAGGCTTGCAGGGGTCAGTCATGTCACAGAGTTCTGTGCTGAGGCTAGCAGGGGATGGACATGTCACAGAATCCACTACAGAGGCTGTCAGGGTCCTGGCATGTCACAGAATCCTGTACTGAGACTATCAGGGGCCAGACATGTCACAGAACCCAGTACAGAGACTATCAGGGGCCAGACATGTCACAGAACCCAGTACAGAGAGACTATCAGGGGCCAGGCATGTCACAGAACCCAGTACAGAGACTATCAGGGGCCAGGCATGTCACAGAGCCAGTACAGAGACTATCAGGCCAGTACAGAGACTATCAGGGGCCAGGCATGTCGCACAATCCAGTACTAAGGCTGGCAGGGCTGAGCATGTCACAGAATCCTGTACTGAGGCTGTCAGGGGACAGGCACATCATGGAATCCTGTACTGAGGCTGTCAGGGTGCCGGGCATGTCACAAGATCGAGTACAGAGGCTGGCAGTGGGGCTGGGCACGTCATAGAATCCTGTACTGAGACTGACAGGGGGGCCTGGCATGTCACAGAACCCTGTTCTGAGGCTGTCAGGGGGGCAGGAACGTCATGGAATCCTGTACTGAGGCGGTCAGAGTGCCGGGCATGTCACAAGATCCAGTACAGAGGCTGGCAGTGGGGCTGGGCACGTCATAGAATCCTGTACTGAGACTGACAGGGGGACAGGCACATCATGGAATCCTGTACTGAGACTGACAGGGGGACAGGCACGTCATGGAATCCTGCACTGAGGCTGTCAGGGTGCCGGGCATGTCACAAGATCGAGTACAGAGGCTGGCAGTGGGGCTGGGCATGTCACAGAATCCTGTTCTGAGGCTGTCAGAGGGGCAGGAACGTCATGGAATCCTGTACTGAGGCTGACAGGGGGGCCTGGCATGTCACAGAATCCTGTTCTGAGGCTGTCAGGGGGGCAGGAACGTCATGGAATCCTGTACTGAAGCTGACAGGGGGCCAGGCATATCATGGAATCCTGTACTGAAGCTGACAGGGGGACAGGCACATCATGGAATCCTGTACTGAGGCTGACAGGGGGGCAGGCACATCATGGAATTCTGTACTGAGATTGACAGCGGGTCAGGCATGTAACTAAATCCTATAATGCGGCTGAAAGGGCTCAGGCATGTCATGGAAACCTGTACTGAGGTTGATAGGGAGCCGGGCATGTCACAGAATCCTGTACTGAGACTGACAGGGGAGCTGGTATGTCACAGAATCCTGTACGCTGGCTGGCAGGGGGCCAGTCATCTCATGGAAACCTGTACTGACGCTAGCAGGGGGATGGGCACGCCATGAAATCCTGTACTGAGGCTGACAGGGGGGCAGGCACATCATGGAATCCTGTACTGAAGCTGACGGGGGGCAGGCACATCATGGAATTCTGTACTGAAGCTGACAGGGAGGCAGGCACGTCATGGAATCCTGTACTGAGGCTGACAGGGGGGCAGGCATGCCATGGAATTCTGCACTGAAGCTGACAGGGGGGCAGGCATGTCATGGCATCCTCTACTGACTGAGGCTGTCAGGGGGCCAGGCATGTGACAGAATCCTGTACTGAGACTGAAAGGGGATCAGGCATGTAATTGAATCCTATAATGAGGCTGAAAGGGGGCCAGGCATGTCATAGAATCCTGTACTGAGGCTGACAGGGGGGCAGGCATGTCATGGAATCCTATACTGACTGAGGCTGCGGGGAGCCAGGCATGTCACAGAATCCTGTACTGAGACTGAAAGGGATCAGGCATGTAATTGAATCCTATAATGAGGCTGAAGGGGCCAGGCATGTCATGGAATCCTGTACTGAGGCTGACAGGGGATTTGGCATGTAACTGAATCCTATAATGAGGCTGAAAGGGGGTAAGGCATGTCATGGAATCCTGTACTAAGGCTGACAGGGGGCCGGGCATGTCACAGAATCCTGTACTGAGACTGAAAGGGGATCTGGCATGTAACTGAATCCTATAATGAGGCTGAAAGGGGGTAAGGCATGTCATGGAATCCTGTACTGAGGCTGACAGGGGGCCCGGCATGTCACAGAATCCTGTACTGAGGTTGACAGGGGGACTGGTATGTCACAGAATCCTGTATTGAGACTGAAAGGGGATCTGGCATGTAACTGAATCCTATAATGAGGCTGAAAGGGGGTAAGGCATGTCATAGAATTCTGTACTGAGGTTGACAGGGGGACTGGTATGTCACAGAATCCTGTACTGAGACCGACAGGGGGCCGGGCATGTCATGGAATCCTTTACGAGGTTGACAGGAGGACTGGTATGTCACAGAATCCTGTACTGAGACTGAAAGGGGAACAGCATGTAACTGAATCCTATAATGAGGCTGAAAGGGGTAAGGCATGGCATGGAATCCTGTACTGAGGTTGACAGGGAGAGTGGCATGTCACAGAATCCTGTACTGAGGCTTGCAGGGGGTCAGTCATGTCACAGAATTCTGTGCTGAGGCTAGCAGAGGGATGGACATGTCACAGAATCCACTACAGAGGCTGTCAGGGTCCTAATATGTCACAGAATCCTGTACTGAGATTATCAGGGGGCCAGGCATGTCATAGAACCAAGGACAGAGGCTGGCAGTGGGGCAGGCATGTCATGGAATCTTGTACTGAGACTATCAGGGGTCATTCGTGTCACAGAATCCTGTACATTGGCGGGCAGAAGACTAGTCATCTCATGGAATCCTGCACCGAAGCTGACAGGAGACTGAACATGTCACAGAATCCTATACCAAGGTTTGCAGGGGGACAGTTGTGTCACAGAATTCTGTGCTGAGGCTATTAGGGGATGGACATGTCACAGAATCCACTACAGAGGCTGTCAGGGTCCTGGCATGTCACAGAATCCTGTACTGAGACTATCAGGGGCCAGGCACGTCCACAGAACCCAGTACAGAGACTATCAGGGGCAGGCATGTCACACAATCCAGTACAGAGGCTGGCAGTGGGGCTGGGTATGCCACAGAATCCTGTACTGAGACTATCAGGGGGCCAGGCATGTCACAGAATCCTGTACTGAGGATGTCAGGAGGGCAGACACGTCATGGAATCCTGCACTGAGGCGGACATGGGGCTGGCATTTCAAAGAATCCTGTACTGAGGCCGACAGGGGACAGGCACATCATGGAATCCTGTACTGAGGTTGACAGGGAGCCTGGCATGTCACAGAATCCTGTACTGAGGCCGACAGGGAGCCTGGTATGTCACAGAATCCTGTACTGAGGCTAGCAGGGGCAGGGCATGTCACATAATCCAGTACAGAGGCTAGCAGTGAGGGCAGGGCATGTTATGGAATCCTGTACTAAGACTATCAGAGGTCATTCATGTCACAGAATCCTGCACGCTGGCTGGCAGGGGGCCAGTCATCTCATGGAAACCTGTACTGAAGCTAGCAGGGATGGGCACGTCATGAAATCCTGTACTGAGGCTGACAGGGGCAGGCACGTCATGGAATCCTGTACTGAGTCTGACAGGGGAGACAGGCCGTCATGAAATTCTATTACTGGAAGCGGACAGGGGAGGCAGGCGTCATGGAATCCTGTACTGAAGCGGACAGGGGCAGGCCGCATCATGGAATCCTGTACTTTGAAGGCGGACAGGGGCAGGCACGTCATGGAATCCTGTACTGAGGCTGACAGAGGGCAGGCACATCATGGAATTCTGTACTAAAGCTGACAGGGAGGCAGGCACGCCATGGAATCCTGTACTGAAGCGGACAGGGGGCAGGCACATCATGGAATCCTGTACTGAAGCGGACAGGGGCAGGCATGTCATGGAATCCTGTACTGAAGCTGACAGGGGGCAGGCACGCCATGGAATCCTGTACTGAGGCTGACAGAGGGCAGGCACATCATGGAATTCTGTACTAAAGCTGACAGGGAGGCAGGCACGTCATGGAATCCTGTACTGAAGCGGACAGGGGCAGGCAGTCATGGAATCCTGTGCTGAAGCGGACAGGGGCAGGCATGTCATGGAATCCTGTACTGAAGCTGGACGGGGGCAGCACCATGGAATCCTGTACTGAGGCTGACAGAGGGCAGGCACGTCATGGAATCCTGTACTGAAGCGGACAGGGGGCAGGCATGTCATGGCATCCTCTACTGACTGAGGCTGTCAGGGGCCAGGCATGTCACAGAATCCTGTACTGAGACTGAAAGGGAACAGGCATGTAACTGATCTTATAATGAGGCTGAAAGGGGGAAGGCATGGCATGGAATCCTGTACTGAGGTTGACGGGGAGTGGCATGTCACAGAATCCTGTACTGAGACTGAAAGGGAACAGGCATGTAACTGAATCCTATAATGAGGCTGAAAGGGGTAAGAGATGGCATGGAATCCTGTACTGAGGTTGACAGGGAGAGTGGCATGTCACAGAATCCTGTACTGAGACTGAAAGGGGTTCAGGCATGTCATGGAATCCTGCACTGAGTTTGACAGGGAGCCAGGCATGTCACAGAATCCTGTACTGAGCTTGACAGGGGGCTGGGCATGTCACAGAATCCAGTACAGAGGCTGGCAGTGGGGGCAGGGCATGTCATGGAATCCTGTACTGAGACTATCAGGGGGTCAATCGTGTCACAGAATCCTATATGCTGGCTGGCAGGGGGCCAGTCATCTCATGGAATCCTGTACTGAGTCTAGCAGGGGATGGGCATGTCATGAAATCCTGTACTGAGATCGTCAGTGGGCCAGGCATGGCATGGACTCCTGCACTGAAGCTGACAGGAGACCGAACATGTCACAGAACACTGTACCGAGGCTTGCAGGGGGTCAGTCATGTCACAGAATTCTGTGCTGAGGCTAGCAGGGGGATGGACATGTCACAGAATCCAGTAGAGAGTCTGTCAGGGTCCTGGCACGTCACAGAATCCTGTACTGAGGCTGTCAAGTGGGCAGACACGTCATAGAATCCTGCACTGAGGCGCACATTTTGGCTGGCACATCATAGAATCCTGTACTGAGGCTGCCAGGAGGACAGGCACATCATGGAATCCTGTACTGAGGCTGCCAGGGGGGATAGGCACATCATGGAATCCTGTACTGAAGCTGACAGGGGGGCAGGCATATCATGGAATCCTGTACTGAAGCTGACGGGGGGATGGTACATCATGGAATCCTGTATTGAAGCTGACGGGTGGAAGGTACATCATGGAATCCTGTACTGAAGCTGACGGGGGGAAGGTACATCATGGAATCCTGTACTGAAGCTGACGGGGGGGAAGGTACATCATGGAATCCTGTACTGAAGCTGACAGGGGTGCAGGCATATCATGGCATCCTATACTGACTGAGGCTGACAGGGTGCCGGGCATGTCACACAATCCTGTACTGAGGCTGACAGGGGGACAGGCACAACATGGAATCCTGTACTGAAGCTGACAGGGGGACATGTACATCATGGAATCCTGTACTGAGGCTGACAGGGGGACAGGCATGTCATGGAATCTTGTACTGAAGCTGACACGGGGGGAAGGTACATCATGGAATCCTGTACTGAAGCTGACGGGGGGGAAGGTACATCATGGAATCCTGTACTGAAGCTGACAGGGGTGCAGGCATATCATGGCATCCTATACTGACTGAGGCTGACAGGGTGCCGGGCATGTCACACAATCCTGTACTGAGGCTGACAGGGGGACAGGCACATCATGGAATCCTGTACTGAAGCTGACAGGGGGACATGTACATCATGGAATCCTGTACTGAGGCTGACAGGGGGACAGGCATGTCATGGAATCTTGTACTGAGGCTGACAGAGGGACAGGCACATCATGGAATCCTGTACTGAGGCTGACAGGGGATGGGCATGTCAAGAAATCTTGTACTGAGGCTGACAGAGGGCAGGCACATCATGGAATCCTGTACTGAGGCTGACAGGGACAGGCAGGCATCATGGAATCCTGTACTGAGGTTGACAGGGGGCAGGCACATCATGGAATCCTGTACTGAGGCTGACAGGGGATGGGCATGTCATGAAATCTTGTACTGAGGCTGACAGAGGGCAGGCACGCCATGGAATCCTGTACTGAGTCTGACAGGGGCAGGCACATCATGGAATCCTGTACTGAAGCCGACAGGGACAGGCACATCATGGAATCCTGTACTGAGGCTGACAGGGGGCAGGCACATGGAATCCTGTACTGAGGCTGACAGGGGCAGGCACATCATGGAATCCTGTACTGAGGCTGACAGGGGACAGGCACATCATGGAATCCTGTACTGAAGCTGACAGGGGACAGGCACGTCATGGAATCCTGTACTGAGGCTGACAGGGGACAGGCACATCATGGAATCCTGTACTGAGGCTGACAGGGACAGGCACATCATGGAATCCTGTACTGAAGCTGACAGGGGACAGGCACGCCATGGAATCCTGTACTGAGGCTGACAGGGGACAGGCACGCCATGGAATCCTGTACTGAGGCTGACAGGGGGACAGGCACGTCATGGAATCCTGTACTGAGGCTGACAGGGGGACAGGCACGTCATGGAATCCTGTACTGAGGCTGACAGGGGGACAGGCACGTCATGGAATCCTGTACTGAGGCTGACAGGGGGACAGGCACGTCATGGAATCCTGTACTGAAGCTGACAGGGGGGCAGGTACATCATGGAATCCTGTACTGAGGGTGATAGGGGGCTGGGCATGTCACAGAATCCAGTACTGAGGCTGGCAGTGGGGGTAGGGCATGTCATGGAATCCTGTACTGAGACTGTCAGTGGGCCAGGCATGGCATGGACTCCCTCCTGAAGCTGACAGGAGACTGAACATGTCACAGAACACTGTACCAAGGCTTGCAGGGGGTCAGTCATGTCACAGAATTCGGTGCTGAGGCTAGCAGAGGGATGGACATGTCACAGAATCCACTACAGAGGCTGTCAGGGTCCTGGCATGTCACAGAATCCTGTACTGAGACTATCAGGGGGCCAGGCATGTCACAGAACCCAGTACAGAGGCTGGCGGTGGGGCAGGGCATGTCATGGGATCCTGTACTGAGACTATCAGAGGGTCATTCATGTCACAGAATCCTGTACATTGGCAGGCAGAGGACTGAAGCTGACAGGAGACTGAACATGTCACAGAATCCTATACCAAGGCTTGCAGGGGCACAGTTATGCCACAGAATTCTGTGCTGAGGCTATTAGGGTAGCTGGACATGTCACAGATTCCAGTACTGAGGCTGGCAGGGGATGGAAATGTCATGGAATCCTGTACTGAGGTTGTCAGTGGGCCAGGCATGTCATGGAATCCTGCATGGCTGCAGTTAGAGGGCTGGACATGTCACAGAATCCAGTACACTGGTTGGCAGGAGGCTAGTCATGTCACATAATCCTGGAATGAGGTTAGCAAGGGCCCGGGCATGTCACAGAATCCAGTGCTAAGGCTGGCAGAGGCCGGTCATGTTGAATCCAGTAACGAGGCTGGCAGACGGCTGGGCATGTCACTGAATCCCATACGGAGGCTGGCAGACGGCTGGGCATGTCACTGAATCCCATACGGAGGCTGGCAGGGCCTGGGAATGTCACAGAATCCTGAACTGAGGCTGGCACCTGGCAGGTAATGAACATGTCATAGAATTCTATACGGAGGCTGTCAGGGGGCCCGGCATGTCATGGAATCCTGTACAAGTGCTGGCAGAGGGCCAGGTATGTCAGGGAATCCTGTAATGAGGCTGGCATGAGGTCAGACTTGTCATGGAATCTTATATTGAGGCTGACTGGGTGCTGGACAAACCCTGTACAAAAACTGGCAGGGAGACAGACATGTCATGGAATTGTAAACCAAGGCTGTAAGGGGACATGTCAAGGAATCCTGTACTGTGGGTGTAATGGGGACGGGTATGTCATGGAATCCTGTACTAAGGCTGACAGAGGATCAGGCATATCACAGAATCTTGTACCGAGACTGACAAATGCCCAAGCATGCAATGAATCTCACCACGGCTGGCAGGGGCCAGCATTTCATGGAATCTTGTACCGAGGCTGGCAGAGAGACCAGGCATGTCACGGAATCCTGCACTAAGTCTGGCAAGGGGCCAGGCATGTAATGGAGGGCAAGCACTTGGTTCCTGGCAAGGAGGCCATAAGCCACCTTGCATTCCTGCACAACCTTCTGGTCAAGCTAGGAGCAGCATCAGCAGTGAAGGCAGCTGCTTGCCCACCCTCCCAGTTGGACGAAGACTGTACATAGTCCCAATCTTCAGAAAAGGAGATGGGGGAATTAGGGGGAAGCCAGTATAATGAAAGATAATACATTTCCAGTAGAAGTCCATCAAATTTAAACCACCTGATCTGAGCCTCACGTGCAACAGCAACTTTCAACAAGCAAAACAACCCCCAAACAGAACAAACATACAAAATCACAGCTCTAAAAATGTATAAGGATTCAGTAATTCATGAGGATTATATAACAGGTTGCAGTATATTAACACATTTCTCTCCACTGTTGAGACCTAGGATCCATAACCAAGGCATAGTAAAGCCACAAGCTGTTGACATACCATGTTCTAAGTGAAAATAACATAATTTATACAACAGAGTGGAGAGAAATGCCACAGAATAAAATTGATATTTTCAACCCACTCTACAAGGGATCATGATATAATCTATGGACAGTGTCTATTAACCCTGTTTTCAATCAGTTTATATAGAGGATAATGTATAGGGTCGCTATCGATAACCAGCTCATTAACCGTTGAGAGGTTGCCATGGCAACCTTGTAAACCTCAAGAGCTAAGCTCAAGAGGTTTACGTTAGCCACAGCAACCTCAAGACAAGTTAAACTAGCTGGTTGCCATAGCTAACCATACATTATTTTTATGGTGTATGGTTCACATAACTAAAAAAATACATCAGGAACCTTACAACTGCTGTTGGATCAGTCACCGCTGCTAATTTTGGGTCATGTTCGCCGTAAGGCCATTTTCAGGAAGGTCGTGAGATTTCTGTGGCGGGCATGTGCAGATTGTTCCCAGTTGTTAACCCATTGATGTGACGTATCATCGATGGGTTAACAACATGGTGACATCACATCGATGGTAAAACGTTGTTATGAAAAGGTAGATTTCTACCTATAACAACGTTCTACCATACGTTATAACCTGATAATCCCATCGTTATGACACCAGTATGCTGTAAACCTTGCTTAACTATGTCATAATGATGGGATTACAGGATAGAATGTCACCAACTGTCAAAATTCTTGGAAAGGAAAGGTGATCTGTTGTTTGGACATTCGTTCAAAACCCACACATTCCATTTAGACAGTTACAGACCTGCTGCAGTATAGATCACAATGGCTAATTTCAGCACTTCCGTTGCTCAACATTCAAACCAGGAGGCATTCATAGTCAAGCAGGAGAACATATGCACATTAAAAGAAAATGTCCCCGGGCTAGTTTTTCCATACACTATAAAAATACAATGCCTGTGTAACAGTGGTCAACCTTGGACATAATCACCTCTTGCAGTTGCCATGACAACTGTAAACCTCTCAGCGCTATGCTCTCGAGGTTTACCTGGTTGTACTGGCAATTGCTTGCAGTGATTACATCGTGGTAAACCACTGTTACTCAGGCATTATCAGCTATGTCTTGCATTTTAATGTATGTCACAACTGACATCTAGCAAAGTGGGGTACATCACAATATAATACTGAACCAATCAGAGAACAGTTTGCACATTATTGATGACATCACAACAGCCATGTACAGTACTGTAATACTGAATCAATCAGACAACAGCTTGTACAAATCTGAATACATCACAATAGCCATGTGCATGCTGAAGCAAGTAGTTGAAACCAGGCAGAAACATGTACATGTTCAGATGATTTAAAAGTGACAACTATTAAACCAAAGTTGTATAAACTGAATAGTTTTTTTTTTTTTTGCTGTTAATTTCTTTATCCGCCTAGTCCCTGGTGGCTATACATCCCGTCGGATTCCCCCAGCCCCATCCCCCACTCGCAGCCTACCCTTCCAGCTGCCCCATGGCTTACCCCCCATGGTGGGGCGGCGGGGACCCTCGACCCGACTAACTTCGGATCCGGTGCTGGAAGGATTACTGCCCATCACTGGGGCGGCGCCTGTGGAGACCGACCATCACTATGCCTCGCCAGTACCCATTTTTCCTCCAGTTTGTTTGGATCCCCTAGACAAGGCGTGCAGTGGCGCCAAAATGCGCACACTCCGTACATGATCCTCCGAACGCCTGCCTGGTCTTCCCCACGCTTGTAGCTTTAGTGTGCCAGCGCCTTAGCCTCCACCAGGGGCCAGTCACGCACCGAATCGCTGGTGTCTCCCGGAGAAGGAGAGGCAGTCCTCGGATGCTCGATCCCTCTCCTCCCCTGCCGACCCCCAGTGGCCCATGCTCGTTCCCAAATATGGGTCGCTGGCATAGCGTGAGGTAAGGTGACAAGCGCCTCAGCCCTCAGCACCACTGGGCCGGCCATATAAATCGAGTATTAAGACTACGTCCGCTCAGGCTTGTAGTAAGCCAACACACGACAACAGTTTGAGAAGTTATTTCATTTATTTTGTTTAGTACCCTCATTTTGCCTAGTTTGGTTTCTTCTGGGGAACTGTAAGCAAGATATTAAATTTAACTTTATAACTATATAGTTCATATCTTCTTATATTTAATACATTTTTAAAATCACTGACTTGATCATGTTATACTTCAGCATTTACTTGTTTCTATATCACAACATGGTTTTCAGATTCTTCTGGATGTAATTAAGCATTTCATATTTGTGCCTTTCATATCATTATTACTAGCTGACAGTATTCATATGTGCTACTTACTTTTCTACTGGGCTATTTTGGCCTCCCTGCCTGCCTTGACCTTTGCCATCAATGTGCCAGTAGACATATATATATATATATATATATATATATATATATATATATATATATATATATATATATATATATATATATATATATATATATATATATATATATATATATATATATATATATATATATATATATATATATATATATATATTTGAGGCAAAAAACTCCATTTAATGCATCAGTTAGGGTTGTTCTATGCGAAAAGCGGGGAAATTCGGGGTTAGGGTTGAAAGCCCCCTTGGACCCCCAGCCCAGCCCCCAACCAGCATCGAGTGCAGCGTTGGGGTGTCATTCACTCTCATCCCATCACATGTAAAAGCAGAGGTATGAGAGAATGGGGTGAGGAGTTGGGACCGTGACAACAGCACTGGCTGATTGAGGCTGTGAGAGAGAGACTAACAGTCTCCACAAGCTGTGTAAGCCTAACAAATACGATGAAGGTGATGCCCCTCTAATTTCCTCCTTTTAAGAATAGAGGATGATAAATACTGAATGGAATGCAGTGGCGGGGCGCGTGATGTCTTGTTACATAACAACAGGAACTGCAAAGCAAATGACACAAGCGGCAGCATCGCAAATTGTTATGATAACAGCAACAAAAAAGCCAACAGAAAAGAAACGCAAGCGCATAAAGACGCAAACTGTTACACGAAGGTCATGGTACGCAATTGTAAATGTAAATGGTAACAGTAACAGCAAGAATAAAACCAACAGAAACAGAAGCATGAGGCGCATACAAAAACACAAACACGTAACATGCGCAGTGCGGTACCGCAATTGCAAATGCAAATCGTAATGGTAACAGCAACAATAACGAGAAACAAAATAGAAAACAGTGACAAATGCAAATGCAAACTGTAACACACATGGTGGTGTGAGCGAGCAGTGATCTTGACAGGGTAACAGAAGCGCACCTGGAAGCTAACTGACACAGTAACGAAAGCGCACCCTTCTTTCCCAAAACTGCACTGAAAAAACACACTGAAACAAAGAACGTATGCATTATAATTGACTTCGAGCAGAAAATTACGACTTAGAATAGTAAATTGCTTATATCTCAGGAACCGTGACGATGTAGAAAAAAATTAAAATTTTGTATGGATTATAACTTTCCTGGATGGTTTCTGCTTAGCCCCTGTTGGGTGGCTAAGCAGTTTTTGACCTGAAAAGTCCGTATCTGCGACCATTTCCAGGATACGGGACCAGAAAAGGAATGGGCGCCATAATGTTATTCTATGGCAAAAGTGTCAACTGAGATGCCATAACTTTGCATGGTACAATTATTTCACTAAACCAGCAAAAAGCACATCTCTGGGATGTTGGCTTTCTTCCTCAAATTTCAGCCCAAATGACCAAACACGTTATTTTGCAGCACTGCAGCAAAGAATTCCTGTAATACAGCAAACACTGCAATGTTATCCTATGGGGAAAAATGTCAACTTCATGGTAGCATAACTGTGCTCCTATACTATTTCTTGAACAAACCACCAAAATACACACGGTGGGATATTCCCTTTCTTCCCTCAAATTTCAAGTCAAAAGACCAAAACTGTTCCCAAGATATTAAATATAAAGTTTTATAAATTTCATATATTCCATTATAAAAATCTGGCCATCTTGTCCCTCCCTCATGATCAAAGATGGCGATCAAAAATCTCACGATCAAAATTTGCAGGCTCACGATCAAAAATTTGCAGGCTCACGAACAAAATTTTAAAACCTTATAAATCGAAATATTTAAGGAATTACTGTAAACCACGACCATGGTTTGACAGAGCAAGCTCCTTGAGTAAAACCCACCCTCATTGGACTACCACAACACCCTGGGCTGAGATAATTGTTTCTTTAATGGGGCCATCTTGTCCCTCGCTCGCGATCGCACGATCGCGATCAAAAGAATTTACAGGGTCACAATCAAAGAATTCAAATGAATATAATTTAAAAAATATGCATAATCGTGGTAAATCACCACCATAGTTCATCAAACGAAGCCCCTGAGTAAAACCCACCCTTGTTTGACTTCCTACAACACCCCTGGGCTGAGAAAATAGCTTTTTTCATCCGGCCATCTCGTCCCTCGCTCGCGATCAAAGAAGCTCGCGGTCAAAGTTTTTGCATCCTCGCAATCAAAGAAATTGCTCGCTCGCGGATAAAGAGCGGGACAAGATGGCCACATTTTAAAATTAAATTCTCAGCCCAGGGTGCCCTAGACTGTCAAATAAAGTGGGTTTTCCTTAGAAACTTCGTTATATTCAACATGCCCAAATAAATGTAATAATGCTACACTGGTAGTCTAGTGGCCCCCTCCTAATTAAATATTTACACCCTGGTAGTCTAAGTGGCCCCCCAACAAATATGTGAAGAAATGAATGCCCTGGTGGTCTAGTGACCCCCCCTCTTTTTTTTATTTAGATCCCTGAGTAGTCTAGTGGCCCCAGGCTGTATTGTCTAATAACATCAGAGTTTTATATCCCTGGTAGTCTAGCGGCCCTCAGTATAATAAAAAGAAATTATAAGTTTATTATATGCCTGAGTAGTCTAGTGGCCCCCACTCATCCATCAAGCCCAGCAACAACCCCACCCTTTGCCAGCCAGTGACTGGCACAGCCCTCCTCTCATGTCCACGGCCAGCCGCCGAGCTGTCTGCATTCTGACGGTAATGCGCCTCTTTACGTATGCTGCTCATAATCCAGACAGTGGTCGGTGGCTGGCCGTGGAGGAGGAGGCTGCCAGTCGCCAGCTGGCGAAGGGTAGAGAGTGCTAGGTGAGCTCAGATAGATGGGTAATGGGTGAAATACTAGACCACCAGGCATATAATAAGCTAATTATTTCTTTATTATGCTGGCGAAATGCTTAGACTACCAATGATATAAAGACCAGATGTTACCACACAATATAGCCAGGGGGCCACTAGACTACCAGGGATCACAAAAAAAAAACAGGGGGCGCACAAGACCACTAGGCATTAATTTTACATATATTTATTGGGGGCCACTAGACTACTAGGGATGTAAATATTTTATTGGGGTACTAGACTAATAGGGAGTATTATTACATTATTTTGGCATGCACAGGGGTACAATGAAGCCCCTCAGCTAAACCAATCTTTATTTGACAGTACAGGGCACCCCTGGATAAAAACTGAATTTTAAATCTGTCCATCTAGTCCCTCACTCGCGATGCCACGATCACGATCAAGAATCCGCATAAATCAAAGAATTTGCAGGCGCATAAGCAAAAGAAATAGCAGTCACGATCAAAAGACTAAAAAAATGGTAAACGCGATTGTTTGACCGATCTGAACACTGAACCAAGCATACATGGTTCAATGACGGACCCTCTGAGCAAAACCCACCCTCATTTTGTCCCTAGCCCACCCTGAGCGAGATACTTATGTTTTGGAATTCGTGATGCAAGATCGCGATCAAAGGAGTTCTCGTGATTAAAGGGTTGTCGGCTCGCGATCAAAGATCGTTAGTGAGCCGTGGGCAAAAGAATTTAAGGCTAAAAACTCTATTTTTGGACTGATTTGGATGGAACCAAAGCCATGAGCGATGAGATCGGTCCCTTGAGTAAAACCCACCAAGTTTTACTTCCAGAATGACCCTGAGCCCAGATATTTGTGTTTGTGCAATTGGAAAATTGAAAACAAGATGGCGGACCACACGGTCAAAGAATTTTTGAAATTCCTTGGGATCAAAGATTCTTGAACACGAGGTACTAAATCTTTGACACGCCAGGCGGGACGAGATAGCCAGAACCCCAATTATTTGATGTAAGATATACATATAAATTTTCCCATTGACTTATAATGGGAACTTAAAAGATGCCATAACTTTTGAGATGCCTTAATATTTTTCACCAAACAAAAAGTGACATGTTCGGTGACCAAGGCTCTTTCAAATGAGCTATCTCTTGAGTGGCACCACCTGTGACCATGCAGGACCACATTTAGAATGCCCAATGGTGCCTCAAAAGTGGATAATTTACATTTTCAATAGCTTTCATACATGAAGACCAGCGCTCCAACACAAACACAATTTGGCAAATCTAGTATGTGCTAACGTGTTCAAATTTCAGGCAAATCCACTGAGCAGATTGTACAATTATTAATGTAAACTTTGCGAGCTAGTATGTAACTGGCCGCTCAACCCCAACTATAGTGTGGCGACCGTGCCACTATAATTAAAATATATATATATGTATATATGTATATATATATATATGTATATATATATATATATATATACACACACACACAACATAATGGAACAAATGTGAAATGATTAATTACATCTAGAAAATTTTAAATCATTACTGTGATATACAAACAAGTAGATGCTGATGTATAACATGATAAATTTTCTGATTTGAAAATGTATTAAATATATGATGTTATAAACTATATAGTTATAAATTATATTATATATTGATTACAGCTACCCAGAAGAAACCAAACATGATGAAATGTTGGGGTGCTAAAATACAATAAATAAATTAACTTTTCAAACTATAGTTGTGTGTTGACTTATTGCAGACCTGAGCAGCTCTATTCTTAATTTTCTTTCAATGTTGGTGGAGGCAGCCTACTCCACCACTAAACAAGAGTGAGAAAGTAGTGATTCTTCATGGGACCTCTACTTACATGTATTAATTGGATATGCAATGGTCTGACTTAAAATACGCATTTTATCATCACTTGTGAAGAGCCAGGACTTTCATAACTTTCTTGTGGCTCTGACACTCATGAGTTATGGTCCTGCCTCCTCACACTTGAAGATGCATTGCGTATTTTGAGTCAGGCCATTGAATATCCCCTATTTTCTTTTTACCCAATTTATTCACCATTGGTGTGGTGTGGTGTGTATATATTTAATAAAATGTTCTAATGATAGAACTTTCCTGTAACTGCTGAAAAACTGCACTGTCATTTGTGTTGTGCCTTCATAAACCATGCTTACCTCCTGCAACCCATTCAATTATTAACCAACCATCAACAACTCCAGCATGATTTCACCAAACTCCATCTATGTGGCCTTCCTCTCTCTTCTGTGGTCCCGCTAACTCTACAATCCATTCCAATTTTTACACTCCAGTCGTCACCAATAAACTGAACGTCAGCATATGCAACTCATCATCAATAACACCCACTATACCAACAACAAATCACAAGCATACACTAAAATACTAGCTTCTAAAACACTAACCAATCACATTTTGCCAACAATCTCAATTCAAATAAAAAATACATCCAAAGTGCATGTACCAAACCAAATCACAAAATAAATTGCAGTTAAAAAATAAAAGCTATTCTTAGAACGTTTTTAAAGTACTTTCACCACATTCACATACCTTGCATAAATTGAATTTGTA
Organism: Neoceratodus forsteri; assembly: GCA_016271365.2. Lineage (NCBI taxonomy): Eukaryota > Metazoa > Chordata > Ceratodontiformes > Ceratodontidae > Neoceratodus > Neoceratodus forsteri. The sequence continues at coordinate 1,808,134,575 of CM057449.1, forward strand.
ATGGTCCACTGCTGAAAATAACTTCTTTATCTGTATTCAACATGAATGCCTTCCATGCCTCCTCACTAGTGGGGTCACTGAGGTAATTCACATGCAGATAAACAGGTTATTTTCACCAGATCCAATGCATATCCCATATACATTTAATGCATTCCAGTGGGATGCAAATGACTTCACTTGAAGAGCACAGCTTAAAAAACTCACCACAGATAGCCTTATTCCTGGGCTACTTGTTGTGTTGCTTCCTAACAAAACATAGTATCACGTATGTTTGTGAATACTATTAATAGGCTTTAAGGCAAATCAAATGTTAATAGCAATTGTACAAATAAAATAAAAGTACCTTTACCTGAGAGTAAAACACCTTTCTCCCCGACCACAGTATCAAATCCCTTGGGGAAGTTGCTTACAAAAGTATTTGCATTGGCCATTTCAGCAGCTTGGTGGATTTCCGCAGCTGTAACCTGAGATGGATCCACTGCACCATACGCAATATTTTCAGCAATAGAACAGGAGAACAGAACAGGTTCCTAGGGTATAAAAAGAAAAGAAAAAAAAAATACCATTTCATCAGCACTCAAGTCTTTGGCCCAAAAAATCCAGGTAAGGCCACATGCTATGATGCTCTGTGTTTTACCACCAACACAGTTTTTCCATTCTAGTTTCAGAAGCAGAGCTCAGTCCTGCCATCTGCTGACAAACCAAACAAGTGTGGACATTTCTCCCTCCCTCCCTGAATCTTGTTAGGGATCAGAGTGTAGAAAATGTCAGTTTTTCACCAGAGCTGGCCAAGTAGTTGGCTTGTGATAACATTACACAAAAAGAGCACCAAAAGGATGAAACACGTCTGTAGTTTCTTGGTCGCAGTCTAATCAGGAGGATAAATGTAAAGGCCTGTTTGCAGGCAACTTTCATTCTTGTGTCACATTGTCAGCTTGTCCTAAACATGGATTTACATGCTGTTTCTCATGCTTTGCACTGAGCTTGGGGTCGGTCAGTATCCTTTTATGGATGCTACACGCTTCTCTTTCTTCACACTGCCTGTGCTGTAGGTACACTGGATATAATAAATTTCAGTTTACAAAACTTCCAGTTTTCACATAAAATAGAATGCTCTCAGCTTACTACAGTGCAGAGTTACTGTGTGGTTATCCTGTGACAAACATACAAAGGACCTACACTATGACAGACTCAGAGTCACTGGGCAATTTCTTCATTTTAAATTTTTAATACTAAAAACATACGTACATTTGTCTAGCATACTAATAATAATCATAATGACCTGGCTGATATTTACTTAGCAGTTTGGGATACTGTTATTCCCTCATTACCCCTAATATGTGAAAAAGTATGTTCAAGACTGCTGTCCACCTCCTAACCTACACTTAGAAACAATAACACATCACTGTGATTTTCAGAAATGTATACTGATTCTTTCCATAACCAATACAAAATTACTCTTGAGGTCTTTAAAGTCTTCATGGTTTGGCTCCACTGAACTTCTGTATCTTAATCTATTTCCCTGCTCTCTTTTCACTCCACATCTCCCTCCTTCCTTACACCATTTTCCATCTCCCTTACCTCCACTGGTAGTCACTCTATTAGCTTCTCTGCCCCCATGCATGGAATAACTTCCCTCTTCATTGCCAACTACCTGAGTGTTAAATCTCACTCAAAACCTTCCTTTTCTCCATAGCCTAGCCTCCTTTGCCCTGCGTTCCTCTATCTCAGCTAGCTATAACACTTGAAACGTATATTTATTTATTTAGTTTTTGTTTACCGGGTAAGTACACTAGACAAGTTTTATGCCTATTTTCAGGAACGACCCGGGAGAGTCCAAAAGGGTACAACAGGTACATTGATACAGTAATTGGTTCAGACGAATACATTCAGGTACAAAAACAGGAGAAAAGACAATTTTTACAGTTGCACTCAGGTACTAACTGTTTAATAGCACACAGTGACTGTGGGACTCTAAGCAAGTTGTTTCACCTCTTGGTGCTTCCAGTGACCCAGTTTCAAAAAGGGTAAAAGCAGGAACCTCTGAATACCAGATGCTGCATCTCAGATAGGTGATTCTATTTTTAAATTATTTTACTGAGTCATTAGAAATCATAAAATATGACGTCAAAGAAATAAATAAAAATAGGCAGCATATATTTCAGATAGGTGATCCTGAGTAAATACTTTCTCTCTGTCTCTGTCTATCCGTCTATCTAGTCCTCTCTCTCCAATATATGTATGTTTGTGTTGAATTTTTATCAACTATTAATGTTGTTCCTGTTATTTAAGTATCTTTGATCAGTTTAATCAATACTTTCTGACTGTACTTATTTTTACACGTTGAGTACTCTATAAAGCATTTTGCAATCCATATGAGATCTACAGAAAAAAAAAAATGGAACGTATTGCAAACTGCAACTGCCCTACTATTATCACAGTAATGACACTTTTTTTTTTACTAAATATGAGATATTTGTTCAGATATGTGAAGTTCTTTGTTAAGTTTCAGACTTTATATTAAAATCCAATACCAAGATTGCCCTGTGAGAAAGGCCTTAATTCAGGCAAAATGTGGAGACTAGCAGCACCGTTCTCCTATTACCTGGCTCACTGTCCCAATGTTTGTACGTAACCAGTATGGGTTCAGCTGACGTATGTCTCGGCCATCAACAGTAATGGTACCTACAATGAAACAGATTCACATGGTGGTAATATGCGATGACAATAGCTCTTCTCATTTTTTACTCGTTGCATTATTTCAGCTTCTGTTCTTTTCCCTGTGCCAGACTTCTCAGGTTGAATCTCTTTCCATGTGAAAGGATTTCTTGCTCCCCAGCAACCTTTTTGGCTTTATTTGACACTTGTGCAACTCCTTCCAGCTGACACAGGAAAAAGCTTTGTCCTACCAGCTGGAGTGAAGATGTTGTTCTGCAACTGGCAAGAGGGTTGCAGAAAGCAGGAAAAGGGGCAAAGCAAAACGTCTTGACATCTTTTGGCATGGCCCCCAGCACTGGGAAGACCCTGTTCCCAAACAGATGCCATACATCAGCCAAATAAACCTCTTTAGGCATCCAGGCCAAACTGAAACTCTCTCTTAATGACATCTAGTCTAGGACTAGTATCAGTAAAGATTTACTGCTACTGGAAATTACATTTAGTGAGCCACTCTGGTAATTAAATAATTAAGAATCTTAACATTAAGATAGGAGTCCACAAAGAGGACATGGTAAGCACACACAATTTAATAATATTTTTTACAAAAATCTTTTGGTTATATAGTGAACATCTTTAAAGGTGAAAAGAAACACTGCGACATTCTCAATTCATATTTGCTTACCCACTGTTCTCTTTCTGCACACATCTCTATATGAATGAAACTGGAGCAGCCCCTCCATTTGCCCACCTCCCTTTTTCCTGCTTCCTGCAATCCTCTAGCCAGTTGCAGAACAGCACCTTAACTCCAGCTGGGAGGACAAAGCTTCTTCTTGGGTCAGCTGGAAGGGGTTGTGCAAGGAACTTGCTTAATGAAGGCAAGTCTGTACAAACTTAACTATTGAGTTGTTAGAAGTGTCTTTCGTCTGCACGTTTTTTTTTTTTTTATGTTGGAATAATGTACTGTAAAGTCATATATCACGGGACAAATGTACTTACTAAATAATCATAACATAATGGGCTCAATTTTCAGAACCAGAGAATGCAGCAAGCCCTGGTGCACTGATCATGTGGTGCACAGAGCTTGTGGCATTCTCCTGGCCAGCGGCTGGGATTTTCAATCCTGAGCACCAAATGCCTCAAATTAGACCAGCTTTTCCCTGGCCTAATGTTCGGCATTCAAGGACTGTTTTACAGGGCTTGCACTAAATATTTGGCTCAAGCTGCCGTAAAGTGATGAAACTGTCACAACTGCACCCACCAATATAAAATTGAGTGCAGTTGCGGCAAAGGAGTTGTGCATAGCTGCACAAAAAAATGGCTGCCTCAGGCCTTGATGCAAGCCCTACATCAGCCTTTTAAAATCAAGCCCAATGTCTTCTCTTTTAAGCTAATATGTGACCTCCCACAGGACAACTTTGTCAAATAGGGATCTTTGAGTCCTAAAGTTATCTCCCATTAAAAAAAAGATTTTTGTATATCTATCGTTTGCGGTCTCCTTCATCTTTACATTCAGCTATGTATGTTCCCACCCTATTGCACCATTACAAATGCTACAACTAGTGACATCAGTTAGCATCAATCGTTGGCTCCTTTGCTGACACCACTACTTGCATGGGCTGCTGCTTTGAAGCAAACTGAGCACATGGAGGAGCTGTTCAGTTTCATTCACGTAGAATCCCACACGGTGGCAGCATCAGTGTCAGAAACCACTGACTGATTCAATGAGTGATATCACTGGTGGGAGCACTTATAATAGCACAATAGGGTGGCAACATATATAGCTGGTTTTAAAGACCAGACAGACAGAAACAAAAAAATCGGAGAGACATGCATAGAACAAGAATAGGAGTAAGTAAAAGCAGCATAAATTAGGAATCCTCGGTGTTTCTGTTCCTCTTTGAAGTATCGTCATTCAAACTGATGCAGTAGACAACAAAAATAACGTTTGTGCTTCCCTGGTCTCCAGCAGTTCAGTAAGAATTTATTTTAGTCATTCACGGAAACAAACAGCTGGTCCCAGACTCAGAAGTATCTTCAATACCTGCTAGATCTTTGAAGGCGTTACACGTACTACGGTTGCAGAAATAAAAAAGCAAAAGCGTGCTTGTACAGATTTATTACATACTGAACTGGCCTTTTCTATAAGGCTAGTTTTAGGAACAAGAAGTATGCTTATAAAAGGCCAAGCTCCTCTATGCAAACACTACTCTGGATGAACAAAGTCATTTGCCATGCTTACACCTACTTACATATGCACAGTGCTGCATTTTCTAAGCCCAAATGTTCCAAGGGTCACTGTCAACCCGTTAGGCCTCAAGTACCTCTAGTTTAAAAAGAATAGTTACTACCTAACAATAAATCTCAGGAGAATCTCCTCCATTGAGCCACATCATGGAACTGTCATCTGGCATCAGGGCCACCCAGAAACCTTTACAGGCTGGGGCCACCATGTCAGTGTACCATTGGCACCTATAATACATTGGCATTCCCAGCATGCCTCAGTTCCCTACCAGAGACAAGCTCAGAGTATCCAGTCTTTCAGATGAGACGTTAAACCGAGGTCCCATCTGCCTGGATTGGTGGTAGTTCAGGTGGATGTTAAAGATCCCATGGCACTTATCGAAAAGTAGGAAATTTCCCAGTGTCCTGGCCAAATTTCCCTCATTCATTAAAAAAATACCAACAACAGCTTATCTGATTCAAGGTCAGTTGGCATTCATCTGTATCCCCTCCCAGGTCATGCCTGAAAATAGGCAGGATTTGTCTAGTCGCTTACCGGTCAACAAAAACTAAATAAATAAAAAAAAAAAAAAAATTATTGGACTGGTAGGGATCGAGACAACCAGAACCAAAACCAGGCACACAGGAGAGGATATGTAAACCTGAATAAGAATGCTGTAGTGCCATCAGAGGAGAAAACAGTGTGTGGCAGCAGGCAATACAGTCACCCACCACCTGACAAAGGGAAGGCAGGAGGGACAGATGTGGCTCAATTTAGGAGATTCTCTTGAAGATCTACTTTCTACGGTAAGTAACTATTCTATCTTCTTCAAGGATGTCTCCCTCCACTGAGCAACATCATGGAATAATTCCCAAGCAATACCAAGCACAAAAGGTGAATGGCAGAACCTAATAATCCTGAGAAAGTAGACCTTGCAGAACATTGAGGCCAAAGCTGGCATGTCTACAACTTAAGAGATGATGTCCAGACTGTAGTGTTTAGAGAGTGTATGAACAGTATTCTAAGTGGCAACAGCACAATTGTTAGCAGCGGACAGATGCTGAAAACAATTCAATGAGGCAACCACCCCTTGGGGGGAATAAGCATGGACAGGAACAGAAAGCTGCTTACAGCTTCTAGTAACAAAACTTAATGCAACTGGCCAGTTATTTAACAATCCTTGTTTAGAAATCTGAGAGCCTCCCATTTTGGGGCAAAGGAATAAACAATTAAGAAGATTTTCTTGAATCCTTTGTATAATCTAGGTACCATCGCAGCGTCCTATGCATGTTCGGTGCATGAAAATGATGTTCCCCACTATCTGTGGGGAAAGGAAAAGTAAACAGGAAATTCTACTGTCTGATTTATTGTTCTTTCAGACACAACCTTTGGAAGAAAATGAGGATCAGTGCATGCTGTGACCCTATTCTTGTGAAAACTAATAAATGGAAGATTTGAGACCAGAGCCTTAACTCCGAGATGCATCTAGCAGACATCATAGCCACGAGAAACAGTGTCTTCCAAGAGAGGAAACACATCTCATGAGTAGTGGCAGGCTCAAAGGGAGGCAGCATGAGGGTCTCTAGGATAAAACTGAAGACCCACACTGGAACCGGATCTTGGACCAGGATGTTCAGAAGAAGGATACTCCTTAAGAATCTCCGGAAGCCTACAACTGGGCCACTGTCTTATGCTCTGAGAGGCAAGAAAGGCTGAAAGCAGCCATGCAGATCATTATGGAGGAATACCTAGTCCAGTTCCTTGAGGCAGTAGGTATCCAGAATTTTAAAGAACTGGACGTGTAAAGGGATTTAGTACATGTCCAGTACACCATACAGTAAAACATTTACAGTTCTGTGAACAAGTGTACCATGTGCCTTTCTATCCGTTAAGAGTACATCAGTTACCACGATGAAACCCGAAGCACAAGAGCGCTACATCCTCAGCAGCCATGCGTGAAGATGAAAGGGATTGAAGAGTTGGGTGCACCAGAGTACCCTGCTCCTGTGTCAGAAGTCTTGCTCACAAGGGAAGTGAGATGGAAGGGTCCACTGCTAATTGCTGGAGAAGTGGAAAATCAAATTTGTCTGGGCCAGAGAGGGACCACCAGAATCATACAAACAAAAAAGAAGCCAGCAGAAGAAGGCCATTTGGTCTATCAAGCCTGCTCGTATTGCAGGGTTCACAGCTTGAGCTAATGTCCCTGCCCTCCCTCCCCACTCCTCCCATCCTCCCTCCCTACCCATAATCCTTACTTCCCCCATGCCTATCCCAGCCTCTCTTAAAGCTGCCCACTGTCTTCAACAAGATGACCTCTTCCAGCAGTGCATTCCAAGTGTCCACCACCCTCTTTGTGAAGAAGTGCTTCCTGACCTCCCTCCTAAAGCTCCCACCCTCCAGCTTAAGACTGTGCCCCCTAGTGTTATGGTTGCCACTCAGCTTAAAGAGACTCTCATTGTCAATCTTATTTATCCCTTTCAGGTACTTGAAGGTCCCAAGCATTCTCTCTCTCTTCTCTCTTCTCTCTTCTCTCATCTTCCAGGAGTACATGTTCAGTGTCCTCAACCTCTTCTTGTATGCCTTACCCTGATGACCCATTATCATCTTTGTAGCCCTCCTCTGGACCTTCTCCAGCAGGTTAATGTCCTTTGAGGTGTGGCACCAGTACTGAACTCCATACTCTAGATGCCTGTACAAGGGCAGTAGAACCTCCTCTCTCCTACTACTGATCACCCTAGATATGCATCCCAGCATCTTGTCTGCCTTTGTTGCTGCTTTCTTGCACTGTGTGATGTGCTTCAGGTCACTAGTGATCATCACTCCCAGGTCTTTCTCCTCCTGTGATGCAAATACTCGGACTCCACCCAGGTCCAATCAGGGTGGCATGCTCGACCTACAACTTTACCAGAACCTGCTGTATGAGAGACAGAATGAGGAAACGCATAAAGAAACCTCCTTTTTCAAGAGAGGGGCAATGCATCCCATCATAAAACTCTAAGCCCTTAAGAAAGCGAGCAGAAACGCAGCAGTTTTGCATTGTATACTGACGCAAACAGGTTTATGTCTGGATGACCTCATTTTTCAAATAGGTCAACCACAACAGAGTCTGAGAGTTCCCATTTGTGGCAGAGCACAGTGGATCGACTAAGGTGATCCACAAAAGCATTCAGGGTCCCAGGGAGGAACACCCTCTTACAAAATATGATGTGTTCCACTGCTCAGTGCCAAACTCTCATTGCTTCTCTGCAGACAGCGTATGAATGAACTCCGCTTTATTGATTGATGTAGTACGTTACCGACCTGTTGTCTGTGTGATCCAACAACTGGTTCCCTGGAAATGAGGATGGCAAAGGCCTCTAGTCCACATACAACAGCCCTCATCCCTCAAGTGTTGCACCATATCCAGAGGGCCCACTACTGGCCTTGGGTTTGGAAACGGCCAAGATGAATCCCCCAACTAATCCCTGAGACATCTGTGGTCATTACTAGCAGTGGGAATGGTGGCAGAAATGGTGATCCTCTCTCCAGGTTGGATCTTTCCAGATAACAGAGGAGGGAATGACAAAGAGAAGGAGTGACCTGTGTGAGGTTCTGCAACTCATCTGAATGTTGAGCCCATTGTGCCGTGAAAACCATTGTGAGAATTCTCATTTATTTAGTTTTTGTTGACCGGGTAAGTGCACTAGACAAATCCTGCCTATTTTCAAGCAGCACTGGGGCGGAATACAGATGAATACCGACTGACCTTTGAACCAGATTAAGCTGTTGGTGGTATTTTTAGTGAATGAGGGAAATTTGGCCAGGACACCAGGGAAATTCCCCTACTCTTTTCGATAAGTGCCATGGGATCTTTAACATCCACCTGAACTACCACCAATTTAGGCAGATGGGACCTTGGTTTAACATCTCATCTGAAAGACGGCACCTCAGAAGTGCAGCACCCCTCTCATGCTGCACTACAGTGTCAGTACTGGAATATTAACCCAAGTGCCAGATGTGGGAACTGAACCCACAGCCCTCTGATCTCCGGCCTCAGGCGAGTGTGCTACACCTACTGAGCCATTGACACTCTGAAGGTAGGCTAGTGGAACTGTCAGGATGGCAGCAGCCATTAGACTGATTAGTCTTAAGAGCCAACAGGCCAATACATAATCGCTGGAGATCAACAGCTGTGCCTGTGCCACTAGTCCCATGGCACAGTCCGAGGACAGAAACGCCAACCCAGACCCAGGACCAGAATTCCTCCAATGTACTGGAGTCATTGGCAGGGGGTAAGGACTGACTTCAGTTCACTGACCAATATGCCCAGTCAGTCGAACAGTTGTCTGGTCAGAAACAGTGTGTATACTGGTGGTGCACAACTTTTTTTTTGTGGAGGGCCAGACTGAAGACTTGCGCCAAGGTTGAGGGCTGAGGGCCACTGTAAGATGGCCCAAGGTGACAACTGTCCAGCAAGCCATTATTAAATGTGCACATAAAACAAATCAAAACATACATTTATCTATTTGTTTATCAACATGTTACTGAAACTAAAAACAACAACAACAAAAAATGAAGACTGCACGTGGAAGCTGCTAGATCCTCGGGGCCACGGACAGCTGCTGTGGTGGCCATTTGTGACCCCCGGGGCCACACGTTGTGCACCCCGGTGTATACTATCGCTTCCTTGAATGGGGCCTCTAATACCCAATTGTCCATGTATGCGAAGACATATAGACCCTCCTAGCGGAGGGCCACTGCTATTGTTGCAAATACTTTGGTACAAACACATGGTATAGAGCATAAGCCAAAGGGCAAGACACACAGTTGGTAATGAGAGCTCCGAAGCATGAATCACAGATACTTTTCGTGAGATTTTCTGATTTTAACTTGAAGGTAAGCATCCTTCATGTTAAGCGCGACCATTTAGTCCCCTTTAACAGGAGGTGTAACAGGAACTGGAGGGACACCATTCTGAACTTCTTGTAGTCTATGTACACATTCAGGTCCTGCAGGTCTGAGGCAGGCCTTAAATCCCCTGTCCACTCTGAAACCTTACCAGAAAGTACCTTGAGTAAAAACCCTGGTTTGTTTCCTCTATCGGGACCAATTCTCTAGCCCTTTGCAATGAAGGGATTGAACCTCCTCCAGCAGAAGGGCAAGACATTCCAGAGAATATCGGTTTGGCAATGAGGCAGTAACTGAAGGAACAGTAAAAAGTTCTAAAGCACGTCCTACTGAGAGAATCAAACCTCTGAGGAACCAGAACCATGTAAACAGTTAAAGCAGCAGTGCATGATAACTGAAAATTTTGACCTATACTTTTTTATTTAGATTGCCCTTATCTACTGACTTGTATGATACCCTTCTTTTGCAGTTTCAGTCTGCCATAGTACTTATTTTTACATTTGAAATAACAAAGGAGCTCTCTTTCTAATATGCTTGCACCAGGTTTCCTCACTATTCTCAACTGTTTTGTACATCAGTTGTATAAAAACACTTTTGCTGTGACTAAAATGATCTACTCTGCAGCAGGCAGTGCTGCCTGACCTATTGGACAGTAGGTGTCCAAAACAGCTGCGAATACTGATGAAAACCTGGTGCATGCCGTGTAAAGGCGCTCCCTTTATTTCAAATGTGAAAAAAGTGCTAAAGCAGACTCAAACTGTGTACAGAAGGGTACCATGCAAGTCAGGAGATAAGGGGCAGTCTAAAATCAGGGAGGCAGTATAGTGCAGTGGTTTAAGGCTCTGCACTGCAAATCTGGAGACCTGGGTTTGAATCCCACAGCCCCCACTTGCATACTGTGTGACCCTGAGCAAGTCACTTAACTTGCCTGTGCTCCCAGGTTGCACCTGTAAACAAGCTTTCAGCTTAGTGTGTCTCACCTGGTTAAACAATTGGATAAAAAAATAGAATGAAAAAGTATAGGTAAAAATTTTCACTGCTATCATGCATTGCTGCTTCAACAAAAAAAAAAAAAACATTTTGAGAAGAGGAAACTGTCCTATTCTGGAATAGTCAGAAAGACCACACTAAATCTGGACTGTTTTAATCACAGATAATTTTTATATTTTACAGCATTTTTTATCGATGCAAACTAAATACATTTAATTTGCTTTCAATGTTTCATGACTGCTGTTTCTTCTTCAGGAGACTGGCATAATTCTATAAATTAACCAAATAAACAATAATTATTATAGTATTCCACAAGCAGTTTCAGCTAATATAGTATATTTTTAAATCAACATAAGCACTTACAAGCAGCTCAAGCTGAAGTTCATAAAATAAGCGAGTGCATAATTGGTTTTAGGATCACTTTCCCTACATTAATTCATCTGCAAAATCACAAGTTGTTTACTTACTGGCTATATAAATCTGAATCGACATTCAAAATGCTTGATTCTATAAAAATACATATACCACACATTTTTATATCCACACTCTAATGATTATCCTTTCACCCTCCATCCTCGGGGAGAGGACTAGAGAAGTCCTCCCATTTTCCAGCCTTCTAAAATGAATCCACCTTTTGCCTTCTCAAATTAGCTGAAACCAATATATATATGTAATAGGTAACCCACTGTAAGGTGTGCGGCCGCGCTGATATACACACGCCTTAGTGTGCATTGTGACACACAAGGCCGCAGGCCGAGTGTGTTCAACCACCCAAGGCATGCATATATCAGACAGCGACTGCACACCCTACAGTGAGTTATCTACCTTATAAAATGGCTAAATGGTTTTTGAGGGGGTTAAAAGTGATGGCGTGTGGTTGCACATTTGATATATGCAAAGTCATATGGTGTGTTTCAGCCAAACAGCAGACAGTATTTTCCCTACCCATTTTATAAAAAAAAAATATATATACATATATATATACACACACACACACACATATATACATACAGGTATATTCTCAATATAAGTGCATTACACCAATATTTTAAATCTTCATAGATATATTTAAAATACTCTAGTTTCATTTTTGCAGTTGTTCCCCAGTATGTAGCTGGCTTGCTTAGCAGTCCTTCCTTAGATCTGTAGTTCACTACTGAGAGACATAAAAAATACAGCTTTATTTAATAATCTATGTTCTCTCACAATTTATAATATATCCCCAAAACAGTGTCTATGTGTTTATTTTAATTGTTCTTACCCTATCACTTCTTCTTGGTATGTGCTTATACTCATATATGTGCAAGTCTGTTTCCTTGGCTAAATAGCTGATATTTTCTGCAAACAGACTCTGTGACAAAATATATTAGCACATTCTTAGTTTTAGCATGCCTCTGTTAGAAATTAAACATTCTCCTTGACGAATATCGTATTAAAAGGTAAACACTTACATGCTTTGAAAGTGTCTCTCAGCATACTGCGGTTCTCCATTAGCTGCAAAACTCAGCAGTGTGGGTGGCTGATCTCAACTTCCTCCTCCTTAAAGGGGAAAATGAACTGCTTCCCTCTGAAAGGAGCATAATTACTGACTGTTGCAAATCAGAGGAAAAACAGCCACTCTAAATCAGGAGTGGCATCTTATGCAGATACCTGGGACAACAGCTCTGGCAGCAGTAACAGAAGCATCATATGCTGATCTTAACAAATGTTTGCCTGCCTCTTGGCCAATAGCGATGTTTGCTGAGCAATGGCATTGTGTTGGCCCTCAGGCAATTTTTCAGCCAGATTGACCATAGTCCTAAACAGGCAATTCTGAAATGTAATCATGTATGCCTGTCCGTTAGCAATCCAGGTAGCCAAGGCAAAGTCCTCTTCCTATGACATCCAACTTCCTGACTTCTTATCAGGGGACAAGAAGCTCAAGTGTTTACGACTTTTAGATCTATTATGAGAAGCCATTATAATCACAGAATCTGTTTCAGGCTGTGAAGAACAGTATGCTTAGCTGTAGGGACAAGATATTGTTTATCCACACTTTTAGGAACTGCAGGCAGTTTTGTGGACCTATGCCAGGCAGCCAACATGGCATCCTTAAGGACTGAATGCACTGGAGGGATAATTACTGTAGGAGAGGATGAAACTTTAAATCTTAAAGGAACCATCAAGCAATAGCAGAACAGAGCTTTGTCTGTTCATGGCATGAAATATAGTTTAAAATAGCAAACAAAAGTAAGTAAGCATACAGTGACAGCGAAATACCTGAAAAAGTTTGACGGCATACTTCAGCAGTGTTGGACCGACGCAGATTGACAGCAGGAGAAAGAACTGAAACAAACCGAGGACACTGACGTTATACAGGCACCAACGCAGCATGCTGATGTGGATGGCCCTACCCTGCAAAAGTTTCCAGGTGGTCCTGATGCTGACAGCTTACAGTTCCATGACATGGCTCAATGGAGTGAAATATTCTTGAGGAAGATCATATGTTGATTTCTCACCTTCTGTAGAGACTGGTGCTGTATCCGCAGTTTCATCCTGATTTCTATTTTGGTTTTAAAAGTGAAAACAGCCTACCCACCATACTGGTTAGAGCAATCCCACACAGATAGTGCGCCAAATGCTGTGCCATTGCCAGCTCTGGACCGCCACACCGTATTCTGGCTAAGAAACTGGAGATTGAGTGGCACTCCAGTCAAAAGACAAACACTTATATAAATAAAAAAAGGTGAGTTTGTTCAAACAGCCTGATACATGGATGCTAACAAGCTTGCCCTGGCACTTCAACCATGTGGCTCTTCCTCAGGGACATGTCATGTTGTGTGTTACCATACAAAAACGTGGTTTTTTACAGTCTTTGCTAAACTTCCACTGCATCTTCTCCGAACTTGGAAACACCCCAACACAGTTTAGCCAGGCATGATGCAGTGGGAGAGGAGGAGGAGAGAAGACTATTAAATTGTGAGTGGCGGCACTGTATAGGGGTATTCCTAACGTTCAGGAAGTATGCAATAAGAGTAGATCAAGGATTTGACACAAAACAAGGTTGGGAATAGCTATATTATTAGCATGCATTTCAGTTCTGCTAAGAAAACAAAACAACCAGCAACATCACTGAATTTTGCAGAAGGTACACTATCCTAAAATGTTTTTTTCAACAAAAATTAATATGATGAAAAGGAAGCAGTATAGAATGGCGGTCTAAGGCTCTGAGCTGCAAATCTGGTGACATCCAGCAACCAGACCTGGGTTTGAATCCCACAGCTTCCGCTTGCATACTGTGTGCCCTGAGCAAGTCACTTAACCTCCTTGTGCTCCCCAGGTTGCTCCTGTAAAAGCTTCCAGCTTAGTGTGCTATACCTGGTTAAAACAACTAAATAAAAAAAAAAAAAAGGGTTGATGGTGTCCCTTTAATACCAGGCCATTTTGTAAGTGAAATAATACACTTAAGGGTGCTGCAGTCACTGTGAGACATGGGCACGCTTGCTGTGTGTGTGTGTGAAGGAACACTCCTCAGTACACACTAGAGGAGTGCCACAATCACCCAATGAACGCTGCACTCTGTAGTACTGTCCAGGTATTACAGCAACAGCACCTCAAGATGGGCCCTAAGTGTGCATACTGCAGTTTACATGTTAAGCTAATAAAAACTGTGAAATAGGAACCACAAATACAGAAAACTGACTGGCTGAGGACCTTGGAACTGCGTGCTGCTATCCCAGCACAACAGCATGGAAGAAGATTCGAGTCCTCTTTACCCATTCAGCCTCTGAAATATCACTCCCTGCTGCCACCGAATGCCTGCTCACTCACACTCACAAATTCTCCTTGCTGAGAGCCTTCAAACCCTAGAAGCTGAATAGGTTTTTTAAAAAAAAAAAAAAAAAAAAAAGAGAAGAAAATAGAAACAGTGGAGGAATTCAAGAGGGCATGGGACAGACACAAGGGGCTGGCTAGTGGGCAGAGGAAAACATCCCTGGGAAGTGGAGACAAGTAGGGGCAGGTGCGAAATGGGCAGACTAGATGGACCAGGATGATTCTTTTCTGCTGGCACTTTACTATGATACTATGAACAAACGAGGAGTCAGAGAAATAACTACAGCTCTGCCCCCCAATAATTTCATTGCCTTTTGTTCTCAGCTCCCAACTTTAACTTCAGCCACCAACTCAGGCTTAAACTAACATCCTTCGCACCGCTTCCTTCATGCCTCCAGCTCTCACTGCCGACCTCAGAGAACTAAAACTCCTCCTGTCTTCCGACTTGACTACTAACAACTGCATCTTAATCTAACAAATCCACACCAATGGAAGGATGGCTACAGGACCGACCGATTGATCTACACTGCATGTACTGCATAATCTTAATATTCAAAAAGCGGAACTCTGGCCGTCACCGTAAAAATTCCAGATGCTTGAATGTCATATATAAACTGCATTTATTGTTATTAAAATGCCAACCCTGGTGCTGCCAAATGTTTTTGAGCCCCACTAGGCTCTTTCTCAAGGCAATAGCACACATGTGCAAGTATACCCATTTTAAACAACAATCTTAAAGTGACAGTGCTACAATTCCTATATATAACGACAAAGCGAAATGCATACCCCAACAATCTATAAACTTTATATTATAAAATGAAGTATGCACACAAAAAATACATAAACAAAGGAAAAAATGTGGAAGGGGTAGGAAGGGAAGGGAAAAAAGGGGGGAGAAAATGAACAATAATAAATAGAATAAAGTATGGGGTGGTGTGTTTAATGAGAAGTTTACACACACCCGAGGGGTTAGATGCTACATAAACCCCAAGAGCGAAGCTCGAGGGTTTGTGAAAGCACCTAACTCTGAGTGTGTGTGTGAAACTTCGAGTGTTCTACACATTCACTATATTTTATTTTATATAATTGCTGGTTTTCCTTTTTCGCCTCAGCAATTATATAAAATAAAATGAAGTTGCCATGCGGTCATGGTCTGGTCCAGTCAAAGCGCACAATCCAAGGTCAAGTTCGGTGTTTCTTTTTTTTTTTTTAATTAGCATCCGAAAAAAAAACACATTGTGGTAATATTTTGTAAAAGAAACTTACCGCCGAGTCCGAGTGGTGGTTCAGTATTTCCTGACTGTTTTGGGAGACGACAAGCGAAGAGTCAGAGCCAAAGAACTCGAGGCAGTCGGGAACAGGGAAGTGCGGGTGGCATCTGCAGGATTGAGAAACCGTGCGACGTGTTTGCTGTAATAAACACCCTTTATTACGCAAATTACACCACGGTTTCCCTATGGGAAAAAAGGAGACCATTAATTATAATACTACCACTATTCCTTTGCAAATATGCCACTAGCAAGTATATTAATCCTTTGATAGGGGCATACATATCTAAATTCCAATGCACCAAATATTACACCACACACACAGATATTTTATGTTATTTTGTATATTTTAAAAAAGGTGCTTATCTACATAAAGCTTATACGATGCAGCTTATTTACTACTAATAATAATAATAAATACAGAACCTATACACTAGAGCAGAATAGTAATACATTTAACAGGATCCCTTATATCCATTTAACGTGACTATTATTAATCATGAATTCAATTCTTCTGATAACCTTTATTTCCTATCTTATGCCTTTAAAAAAGGCTTCGACTGACATCTGACATTAAAACCTTGGCCATGGCCTCTAATGGCTCCTAAGGTATATTGCCAAAAGCCTATCAAATGTATTACTATTCTACTCTAGTGTATAGGTTCTGTATTTATTATTATTATTACAGTATTAGTATATAAGCTCTATAGTATAAGCTTTATGTAGATAAGCACCTTTTTTAAAATATACAAAATAACATAAAATATGTGTATGTCTGGTGTAATATTTGGTGCAATGGATTTTACATATGTATGCCCCTATCAAAGGGGTTAGTATACTTGCTAGTGGCATATTTGGCAGTGTAGTATTATCATCATTATTGTTCATTTTCTTTCCCCACTTTTTCCCTTCCTACCCCTTCCCCATTTTTTCCTTTTATATATTTTTTGTGTGCATACTTCATTTTATAATATAAAGTTTATAGATTGTTGGGGTATGCATTTAGATTTGTCATTATATATATGAATTGTAGCACTGTCACTTTAAGATTGTTGTTTAAAATGGGTATACTTGCACGTGCATGCTATTGTCTTGAGAAAGAGGCTATGGGGCTCGAAAACATTTAGCACCAGGGTTGATGTTTTAATAACAATAAATGTGGTTTATATATGACATTCAAGCGTCTGGAATTTGTTTTACCGGTGACGGCCAGAGCTCCGCTTTTTGAATACTAATCTTAATCTAACAGCCTCCTTCATGATCCTGCTCTCACTGCCGGCCTCAAGCAGTACAACTCTGCTCTCTTCTGACTTCAGCTGCCAACAACAGTTGTTCAATGTAATGGATTGCAGCCCTCTCTGCCTCAAGGCTCTCACTCCAACTGCGGCCTCTGCTCACTTTAACTCCCTCTTCTCAATGCCTGCTGTTTCTTTGCTGCCTATATAGTTGTAACCCCTTTGTTACCGGGTTACTAGAATCCCAGTAAGACCTAGTGGTAGGCAGGGAAGGCAGCTTGTGAAACTCCAGTTAAATGGGTTTCACACTGTCTCACTCTGTCCTCAGTCACAGCTGAGACTAGAGGGATGACATCATTATAGAATTGTCACAGCTGCATGAGCCACATTTGGAATCTTCAGCTCAGAGTAAGTTAGAATCTTGGGAATTCAAAGTCAGTCTTCAGTTTGTCCTTAAGCAAACAAGAAGGACACCAGTAGTGTCTGTTTACCCCCCTCCCTCTGGGGGTGAGGAAAAGTTCTTTGTGGGTTCCAGGGCAATCCCTTCTCCACCTTGGGAAGAAAGCTGCCTGTTTTAATTTAAGTTCAGTCTGTTCACGTATAACAGCAAAGGTTACATTTCTTGCCTGTGGGGCACCTACCTGAATGGGTGAGTGTTTGGCCTTATTGGAAGGGACAAACAACTTCTTTTCTTCAGTTGATTTCAAGTATTGGGGACTGCTATTTGGGAGAACTATGTCAACTAGGACAAACAAATAGAGCAGTCATCTGTTTAAAGTGTTAAAGTTCATTGTAGAGGGTGCTTCAGGTCATCAACCGTCAATCTACAGTTTTAAAGTCTAAAGTTCTGTGTGTCCAGAGAAATGGCCGGTATGGGCTGTGGGAGCTGGAGGTGGATAGATCCCCATCTTTAGTAACCAGGTCCACCTCTCGGATTTCTTCTGTGTTTTTGCTACTTGCCTCATGCACTTGGCCAGTGATGGGTGGGTACCCAGACGTGGGTCGCAACTTGAAAAATCTCTAGGAGTCATAGACTCTATGGTGTGGGGAGCCACAGGTTGGGAACATATCCTTGTTTGTTGGGAGTCTCCCTATTTGATGGGAGTTTCGAATTGGAAGTACGAAAACAAAATCTCTCTAGGAGTCGCAGACTTCAAGTGGTGTGGGGAGCCACAGTTTGGGAGCTTCCTTGTTTGATGGGATGTCTTTCCAAGTAGAGTTTGGGTTCATTGCCAAGTGGACCGTCAGTCGAGTGGCCGGCAAGGGAGCCGGGCCAGTCGGGCTGTGTATCCAATGCGCATGCAAAGTCTGGGCTGAGTGCCTGGTGGGTCCAAAGCCAGACAACTGTTGTAGTGTTCATTCCTCAAATGGACCGCTGTGTTTAACCTCTAATCTGCATTACAGTTCGTAGCCCTGTGGGGACCATACAGAGCTTTGTTTATGTTCAGTGAGTTAATAAATAAAGCCACACTGAAAATTCCCAATTCTGGTTTTGGACATTACAGTTATTGCTTCCTGTAGTTGGATTTACTTGGGTGCCCCTGTGCAGAGTAGTCAAACCTAGGTCTCTTGTGCCAAGTAGCCTCATCCTTCCCCGAACCCGTAGATACCCCCATGTATATCCATGCTACAAATGTGGACCATAGAGGGGTTACATAGTACTTACATAGGGGACATAAAAAAAGCCTTCTGCTGCAAGCTGCTGGTCACCCATGAACACTAAGCATCCTCAACTGGACTACACTTTTCTATTTTCAACATTTCCACTTTTAAATTTTTTTATAATTACTTAAAATTACTGTGAAAAAACTGCATTTATAATGTTATGGTAAACCCATTTCATAATTGCAGAAAAGCACTCCAGGGTGTACCCCGTGCTGTGATAACGGCACTTATCAGGTGGTGGCAGCACTCAGCCTTCAGCCTCATGCTTCATCCCAGCCAAGGCATGCTGTTATAACAATACAGTAGACACACTTGTATGAAAAAAATAAAATAAAACCACATTTGAAACCTGTGTACAAGATGGTCAAAATGTTTTATTCTGCATACAAAGTGTACAAGCAGCTGACCCTACACATGAATGCAGAATAAAATGTTTTGAGTATCTTATACCAGGCTATGAATGTGGTTTTATTTTATTTGTTTTCATTAAGCCAGTGTTAAAATGATGCATCATGGACTCTGAGCTGCCCTTGTTTGTTATTTCACAGCGCACACACTGTTGCACCTTACTGCTTAGGTAACGCTCAACGAACGCAGCACCCTGTGTATGTGTAGTATTGCCCACATATCTCAGCAAGATCACCAGAAGAGGGGTCTATGCAGACCCAGAAATGTGCACACTGTAGCTTATATGTGGGTCTAACAGAAGTATCACACCAGCAGCTTTCTCCATCCCAGTGAGGGACATGTTATGTTGATGCTTAATACAAAGGGTTTTTGGTGGAATGGGTAGCCATGGTTCAGTGCTCTTGTTTCAGAGGCAGCCTTATAATAGACAGCCTTTTAGCAATGAGCTTTCAGTGCATTTATTATACATTCAGTATAAGGCTACTGTTTTTGTTAAATATGAAAACAGAAAGTCAGTTACCAGAGCTTGGATCATACAGTCTCAACAGCAGCGATACTAAAGTCGATTTGCCTGAGCCACTGGGTCCTACCACTGCCATCACAGAGCCGCTGGAACTGATAGGTTGAGGTTCTGGAAAATAGAAGCTTCTGTACGGGTGGGGTAAGCAAAACAGACATCTCGAAATTCCAGTGCCCCTTTAAACGTCTCCTTTTCTAATACCATGCCCTCTGTAAACCAACAAAAAACTAAATTACCAAAAATGACAATACAGATCTGGACCATTAAAATGTTTACAAGTTACAGTATGCTGCTGAACACACTCAAGGTGAAACAGGTTATTTTCTGGCAAAAACAGCTGCATAAGTGAGAACAGTAAGGGATAGCAGTCTTAGAGCTTTGCATGACAGAGGTTGAGAATTATATTTGTAGCACTCAGGAAAGTACAGGTAGGTCTAAAAAGTAAAATGAAACACTACTAAACTGTAAAATCTATGACTTCTTTGTTGAATACATCAACAAACAAAAAGATTTGCATGTAAATACAGTAGCCATGTTAAAACCAAAAAAACTATACAGACTGCACACAGGGACCGATGTGTAATCAAGACAAAGGCCCTCACTGGTGCCACATTTGTTCCACTCCATCAGACTTCACTTTCATATAGTTTAAACAAACTCTGGGCAAGGGAAACTGCTTGGTATTACAGCATAGACCCAGGTATGGATATGGATGTTATATCTCTGCAACAATTGTACTGCGGGGAGGGGGTGTCTTTGCACCCGAACCCCCTATGAATTAATATAATCAACTTTGAGGTTGCACATACCTCGGAGTAAAGAGTAAGTTCCTAAACCTTGCGCAGTTGAAGCCCCCCCTCATTCACGGTACACACATTCACTCTTCTTCCCTTGACCCGAAATCCTTTTCGCGGTTTGTCACCACGCCTGTAAGTGTTATGAGTAATAGTGCTCAGTGAGCAGACATGCTACCTTCAGACGGTACATAAAGGTGTCATAGTGTTGTCACTTTGGCACCAGGAGATATATGGAGCATGTTTACCATATGCACTGGTTTCAGTTTACCTACACGTGACTACAAATGGAGTGAAAGTGCTGCAGACTGTAAACTGACCTTCCAACTAGCGGACTTTATTGTGCCACACCTTGGCAGACTCTTTACGGGCACACTGAAAGCTGAAACAAAATCCGCCCCTTGTCCTCACTGATCCTGGCTTAAAGATTCAGTTCTCTAGTCAGGAGAAAACAACTTCAGCTATCAAGCACTCGAGCTTGACCTGACAGCTTCCCTTATTAAACTCCTCAAGCACTGCCAACCTTACAAAGCTGTGGACCAGCAACATGCTGTACAATGTAAG
This sequence comes from Neoceratodus forsteri, assembly GCA_016271365.2. NCBI lineage: Eukaryota > Metazoa > Chordata > Ceratodontiformes > Ceratodontidae > Neoceratodus > Neoceratodus forsteri. The sequence continues at coordinate 1,808,155,598 of CM057449.1, forward strand.
AGGAGACAGGAGAGGGTTAAATGAGATCAGTGAAAAGAGGATCTGCACTAAACCGGATTACAGGGTATAAAGTACCTCTTACTAAATGGCATCTCTCTTCACTAATCCACAGCCAACAGAGAGAGCAACGTGTTCAAGGAACAGAAGAGGAAAAACGAATAATCCTGGGAAAAGGGGAGAGGAAAATAGGCAACCAAAACTAGCTTGCCCTGTTTTTGCCACCAAGTGAGTAATATGACAACCAATGGAAGTATAAGACACAATCACATAACAAGAGGACACGGCCTGCAGACTCATAGAGCACAGTTCATGGGGAATGAACAAAATAATTTTACGCACAAAGGGAGGCAGGTGTGTGGAACAGGTTACTAGAAGCCATCGTATTGTACACTCAAAGAGTTTAAGGCTGGCCTTGACAGGCACATGAGGAAGGTTCATCTAAATAGGTATTACTATGGAGAAATATGGGACAGGCTAAAAGGGCACACCTTTTTTTAACAATTTTGTTTAGCCAGTAGCCAGTTTTACAGTAGACAGTACAAGCGCTCCCTTTACAGTACAAGGGATGCAAGCTCCCAGTTATCGAATACAGTGGCTGGCCGAGGTGGTGAGAGGAGGGCAGTGCTGTTTGTTGTATGGACTCCCTTGGCACCAGCAATTATGGTAAAGGGGTGGCAGGGTTGATTGTTCAGTGCCCACTGTGCAGGGGGAGAGGGCCACTAGACACCAAGGAAGGCTCATGGTGGTACAGGGATAGGGATTGGTGGGTGTGGGGTACTACTAGATGCCATGGAATATGTGATATAATACAGGGATGGCGATCAGAGGGCAGGGGGGAACCACTGGACACCAGAGAATTATTTAATTCTCACGGGGCTGGCAATCAGAGGGCAGAGGGGACAACTGGACACCAGGGAATTATTTAATTCTCATGTGGCCAGCAATCAGAGGGTTGGGTGATCACTGGACACCAGGGAATTATTTTATTCTCATGGGGCTTGCAATTAGAGGGCAGGGAAAACCACTGGACACCAAGGAATAATGTTTATTTTATCGGAGCCAGGGATCAGAGGCGGGGGACCACTACACACCAGGGCATACTGTTTAACAGGGTCATGGATTGGAGGGTGGGAGACTATTACATGCTAGGGCATAATGTTTATTTTAATGAGGCCAGTGATCAGGGAGGGGACCACTAGTCACCAGGAAAGTATTTATTTTAACGGGGATCAGAGTGGATGGGGCCAGCCACAGGAGGTGCACAAGCTTGCCACTTCTTGCCATGCAAATGAACCCATAATGGGCATGCATATGGCCCTTTAGCACCTAGCATGCCCAAAGGGCTCATTTGTATGGTGCCAGATGAATATCATGCCAGGGACTTCCAGTGCTATTGGGTCTGGGGACTGTTCCTGCACTGCCAGGATCCATGTGTGGGCAGTGTGACTTCACTTACCACTGTGCCAACATGCCCTTATATTCAGTTGGATAACACCGGTGAACTATCCAACTGAATATAGCACCCTCTGGATCACAGGCAATGGGCAAACGCAGTGCAAACCTCTGTGCTACGCTTTCCCCGTTTTTCAATATCTGGACTCAGATGTACTACCTTAAGTATCCATTAATGGATTTCAGACTAACAGAGGATTTCCACAGCCAGAGACAGAAAATGATGTCATCTTGTTCTAGTGAGTGTCCAGGTGGAAGTAAAAGAACCCAAGACACTTTTCACAAGAGTTGGGGATTTTCCCCAGTGTCCTGGCCAACATTCCTCTCCCCTTAAAACGTGTTCATACAACTGTCCATGGCTGTGTAGGTGTATGTGCAAAATGGCTGCCACTACAGTTCTCTGCTGAGAGTTACTACAGTGGGAGAAAACAGTAAAGGTTTTGAAGAAAGTCTGCCAGCAGGAGAGATGCTAGTCATGCCACCTGACCCTTCGGACAACACACAAAGACTAAAGATTCAAAGCCTACTGCCTTGGAATGGGAAGGGGCCCAGGCTCTATGATGATGATGTCACAGCTCTGGAAAGTGAAAACATACCTCTTTTCATCAGCATACCCTGACTCAGAATAATATTCTATTGCCTAATGATTTTAAGCTGATTTGTATTTCAGCAGTATTTGAAACAGATCTCACTGCCATTTTACCATTTTTTGGTCTGTACCTAAGTTACGTGCAGTGCCTTGAGTCTCTGGAATAAGGCAAAATATATGTATATGTATATGTATATGTATATATGTGTGTAACCTAGGTGGCGCTATCCCAAGGGTTACTACCCTACCTGCTTGGCTAGTAGCAGGTTAAGGGGCTTGAGTTCTGAAAGCAGGTGCCTCCACCCAGAGGTCAGGGTTGGTAGTGGTCAAGCTAACCTGGGCACTGCCTCCGGGACATTGTAACCCCTTTCCTTACTATAGTGGCCAGAACAATACACAACAATCACTTTCACAATCCCCTTGATGCCCTTTAGGCAGTATAGCGCAGCGGTCTAAGGCTCTGAGCTGCAAATTTGGTGACATCCAGCAGACCAGACCTGGGTTTGAATCCCACAGCTTCCACTTGCATACTGTGTGACCCTGAGCAAGTCACTTAACCTCCTTGTGCTCCCAGGTCGCTCCTGTAAAAAAAGCTTTCAGCTTAGTGTGCTATACCTGGTTAAACAACTAAATAAATAACACACAAGTACCCACACTGTTTGCACTTACCACTAGGACTTTCCTCTGGCCTGGCCCTGGGGACCCCCTGTAAAACAAGGTTATACACAGCAAATAACAGCAGTACAGTACTTTTGTACAAACTGGAACCACAGTCAGGGTAAATGCAAAAAAAGAGATAGATCTGATTTATTCAAGGGACTTGAACATGGAAGGGGCGTAATCAGGTTAATTTGCTTAAAGGCTGTATCAATCAAACAGTTATGCATGCACTTCAGGGTCCATAAACAGTCACACACTCTGGGTATCCAGATGGAGAATGGTGGGGTAGCGAGGAACATTGAAGCTGGCTGGGGCCCTGTGATAAAAGAAAACAACATGCACAACACACACTATTTATAATCTGGAGCCGGAGGGCTCAGTTCATGAGAAGAAACAACAAGACAATCAGATGACACACTTTTAGATTAAGCTGTTGTTGCAGGGAGCTACCCTGATGATTACTCACGATACTAAAGACTGGACACAGGTTGGATGAAAATCGAGACAGCAAGTGGTTAATCTGGAGTGCCAGGAGAAGCAGGGCTCACACGAATCGCTGAGGCATTGTTCCTGTTCAAGCGTGGAGCAGGGGGCTCATCCCCAGGCAGGTCTCTCGTCGATGGCTTTCTCTGTGCAGTGGGCAGTCTGGCTGGGCCAGTGTGGCAAGGCCCCAGCCAAATGGAGAAAAATTCGAATACAGTCTGTTTTGAGCTAGATACAGCTTCCAGCAAGCAGAACACAGTTCACACAGTGGGGAACCAAATCAACGACCTACTAACAACTCACAAGCACATTTACCGTAAGGAAATTCTACTGTACCAGGCAAACCACTCTCCGGTCATGATCGTAAAGGTCTCTGCACAAACCGGGATTCAAAGCAGCTGGAAATCCTGACAGGCCGATTGCATTCAGCAAAATCTTCAGTCTTCTTCAGGTATGAGCCTGGTAAAAACAATCAGTGGCTTACTTCATTCTCACAAACTTGGATTTAGTCCGAAATAATTCTCTTCTCTCCCTCTCAGAGGCAGCAAGCAGACATGCAGGCCACAACTCAGCCCTTTCACAGTTCTCCCATGCGAAACTACACAGAACTCTTGCCCAAATCACTTGGGCTGTTACTTCTTCACTTCTCAGCTCAGAACTAACTGAAAATTGCAAGCAGTCTGGGAAATCTCCCAAGATCCAAAAGGTTTGGTTGGCAGATATGTCTGTCAGTCACAACGAAGGCTCCCCCTTCAGGTGCAAAAAGTCACCAAAAGCCCAAAACTACAAATCCTACAGATTTTGACTCCAGACAGCTCCTGTAGTCTAGCTCCATTTTAGGTCCCACCAGAACTGATTGGTCCAATCCTCAGTCCAGGACCAAGATAGTGGAGATAAACAAAACAGTCCTTGCTACAAAGAAGGCAGGTTAGACAAACTACATTATCACTCTAAATGATTTTCAGCAAATAGTTACATCTTTCAACGGAACTCCCTCTCAGATTATTTATGACTGCAATCCACTCAGCTCTTAAGCGGCAGTGCACAGAGGCATATAGGCATCTCTGGCAATCACATTTAAACTGCTAAAATGCAGGACACCAGCCTGGCAGTGAGCATTTAGGCAAGCTCAAGGAAGACTTTTCGGGAACCCCCATTTGTAGGAGGGGTTACATCCTTCCCTTCCTGGAGAAAACTTGGCATCCGCGTCAAGTCTGTACCATCATGCATCAGTTAACATAAACTTATTACTTTACTATACATGTTCACTACACTTCATGATACTATATCCATTCTGACAACACATTACGCATATTTCACACAGGTAAATTGAACATTACTATACTGAATCAGGTAATAACTTCTTGTACCTTAAACAATGCAAGAGGGGTCCCTTCCTTACCAGCTAACTTGAGGCTAGAGGGGGGCGGGGGCACCATGGTGAGAGGGAGAGGGAGAAACAAGTAACCTGGAATTGGCTGTCAAGCTCAATTTGGGCAGTGAGCTTGGTGAGACATAAACACCTTCATGCACCACATTGAGAGGCAAATCCACTGGCCTCCTGGGAGAATCATAACTGAGGTGTACTACTGGCTTGACAGCTCAGCCAGTCTTTCTGAGGGGGACAACTACAGTCTCTGTACTCTCAGCACTGGTCTAGGGACTCTAGTCACTTGTGAGGGGTGCCTCTGCCTGGGTGGGAATGTCCAAACTTGAAGTACTGTCTGCTCCTTGCTCTGCAGGCTCTGTTTCTACAACACTTGACTCATTTTGCAAAGGCTCAGGCACAATCAAGCTTTGAGGAACTGAAGGGGTGCGGCCAGCACTCTCACAGTGTTCTTCAAGCTTGAGGGAGTTGCGGCGACTAGGATGAAGGTTAGAGCAGTGCTGGCAGAAGTCCAACTTAGAAGCCGACCATCTTAGACTGCTAGAGCATTATTGACTCTATCAGTCAGCAATCTCCCGTAAGAAGGCAGAGTTCCTGTCTGGGGAGATTGCTGCCACCCAGAACCAACCAGCTCAGCTTTTTTGAACTGTGGACAGGTTGTGCAACCTAGCCTGTCTGCAAGTTCGAAGAGCATTTTCACAATTACAGTGTGAAGAGCTTGCTCGGTTCTTTGCTGATAAGGTGGCTGACAACAGGTCGGAGATCCATTCAGCACACTCTATGGGAGTTGCAGATGATCGATGCTTGGCCACTATCCCCCCCTTTCTCCTGGAGTTCCTTCGACCAGCCAGAAATCGTGGATGTTATGCAGATTGTCCAGGGTATGCGCCCTACATGCTGTAGTTTAGATTCGGGCCCTACAGCCCTGATTATGGGCTGTTATGATGTTATCGGCCAGGTTCTGGCACAGGTAGTCTGGTGCTCCCTTGACTCTGGTGAGTACTCCTGTTCCCTGAAGGAGGCAGTGATGACACCTTTGTTGAAGAAAGCTTCACTGGACCCAGACTCTCACAAACTACAGACCTATCTCTAACCTTCCCTTTGTGGGGAAGGTGATTGAGAAAGTAGTGGTTGTACAGCTGGAGAACCATTTGACCATCCATACCATCTACGAATCTCTCCAGTCTAGTTTTCGAAAGAGGCACAGTACCGAGACTGTGCTGGTTCGGGTGCTCAATGATCTTCTGATGGTGAGAGATCAGAAAAAATGATCCATTTTGGTACTTTTTGATCTGTCATCAGCCTTTCACACCATGGACCATGGGGTACTGCTCGCATGCCTGAGATTCATCTGTGGTCTTTCTGGGTTGGTCCACAGATGGTTTACATCATTCCTCACTGGCAGAACCCAGACACTTCGATCTCAGGTGTCGGCTGTTATTAAGTTATCCTTTTATCATCTGAGGAACATCGCTAGGATCAAGCACCTTGTTCCATCCAGTGACCTTCCTACATTGATCCACGCCTTTGTGACCTCGCGTCTGGATTATTGCAACTCCCTTCACTTTGGGCTGCCGGAGGTTGATATCCACCGCCTGCAGCTGGTGCAGAATTCCTCAGCCCGGTTGTTGATGGGGACTCCTCGGTCCTCTCACATCACACCAGTGCTGCGGGAACTGCACTGGCTGCCAGTTCGGTGGCGGATCACCTTCAAAGTCAGATTACTGACTTACAAAGCCCTACGTGGACTGGGCCCTGACTACCTGAAAGAGCTTCTGGTCCCTTACTACACTGAGTGACTGCTCCGCTCGGCCGACAGGGGTTGCTAGAGATTCCAAGGGTTTCTTTAAAATCTTCAGGGGCACGGGCATTTATGTTCATGGCTCTGACCCTCTGGAATTCTCTACCCCATCGGATTAGGGAGTGCAGGACCATGGGGGGATTTAAACAGGCACTAAAGACGTATCTATGGAGCAGGGCCTATGGTGATTAGGATTACAGATCTTAAACTGTATATATACTGTGTATATTATATTTATTACTGGGGTTGCAGCATTGTTTTAAACTGTTTTAATTTGTACTGCACCTTGACACTTGAAAGGAGCATTAAAAATAGAGATTATTATTATTATTATTCAAGTTCTGGTATGTCACCAGAAAGACAAACCCTCAGCCCCTTCTTCAGGCAAATCATACAGTTCCACAATACACAGAGACTCAACATCTTCAGACGTGATACTTTGCACTTCACTTTCTGGGAGCATTAGCTCCAAGGACGAAGCTGAGGGGTAAGGCAGTCTAGAAGGCCCAGCTTCATCCCCACAATTTATCAGGGGGTTACCTTGAAAAAGCTGACTCAGTTCATAAGTGGGGTAATAGGCATGGTCGTATTCTCTTTTGTCAGAAGAGGACTGACAGTCACTATCATTCTGGGCCCGCTGCGGATGAAACCCCAAATTTGTGACCACTGGGGTAGGTTGACTCTGTCTCTTTCTTGCAGCAGCATGAGTCACCAGCCCAGGGGGCTCAATTTCTGGGGGATCAGCCTCAATCATGACTTGGCCGATAGGTAGCAAGTGGTTACAGTGCATGGTCTTGACAGCTTTGGAGTTGTTCTCTGGGTGCACCTTGTACACAGGTAAATCATCCAACTTTCCAACTACCACATGGGGAAGATGGTGCCACCGATCAGCAATTCTGTGTTTACCATGCAGTCCCAAATTGCATAACAACACACTGTCTCCAGGCCGAAGCTCTTGAGCCTTTACTTTTTTATCATGCCTCTCTTTGTTGGCTAGATTTCTCTTGGCAGCCATTGTCAGGGCCAGTTGATAGGCATGGTTAAACTGAGCTTTCAGTTTTTGTACATATTGCAAGTAGTTTTCGGCTCGGACCCCATCAGGAGAGACCCCAAAATGGACATCAACAGGCAGCCGGGCCTCTCTCTCGAACATGAGGTGGTAGGGAGAGAACCCGGTAGCATCGTTTTTTTGTGCAATTGTATGCATGTACCAAGGTGCTAATCTGCTGGCTCCATTTATGCTTGTCTTTTGGGTGGAGGGTGCCTAGCATGTCTAGCAGGGTGCAGTTAAAGCGTTCTGGTTGAGGTTCCCCCTGCGGGTGATAAGGGTGGTTCTTGACTTTCGCACCCCCATAGAGAGAGCATTTCTTTGATTAGCCGACTCTCAAAGTCTCTGCCTTGATCAGAATGAATCTGCTGCGGGGCACCATAGTGGACGAAGAAATTTTCCACTAGCACCTTGGCCACGGTCGATGCCTTTTGATCTTTGGTGGGGGAAGCTTGTGCATACCATGTGAAATGATACGTAACCACTAACACATTGCCAATGTTCTGCTGATCAGATTCTAAACACCAGAAGTCTATGCAGACTAGTTCCATGGGGTGCTGGCAGCAATATTAACAAGGGGAGCATCCCTCTGAGGCAGGGCTTTTCTTTGCAGGCAGCAACTACAAGTCTTTACATGGTGCTCAACATTGGCCCCCATTTTGGGCCAGTAGAAGCGAGATCATACCAGGTCAAGGGTTCTGTCAATACCGAGTTGCCCCATGTGACTGTGGAGGGACCTCAGGACCAATTGTTGCTTGTCTACTTTGCCACTACGATCTACTGTTGCTATACAACAACTGATTGAGCAACTTCAATCTGGGGCCTTCTTTAAACAATAAAGCAGTTCGCAAGTCAGTGGAATGTAACTTAGACACATCTTTCCCCTCACGCAGGGCATCAAGTGCTGGTTGAATCATAGGCTCTTAGGATTGAGCCTACTGAATGCTGTCATTGTCAAATTGAGGTAGTGCACTAATATCTAGAGCAGAGAAGTGGCACTAAGTAGCTGGTATGCAGGTGTCAGAAGGGCCCAAGCAATCTACTAAACAGTTCACTGTGTCCGCAGACATCTGTTCATCTCTATCAAACTTTTGGCACAATGCTCGAATGTCCTCTTCAGACAGCCTGATCCAATCACTCTTGGAAGTGGGCCTTCCTGATAGGGCATCAGCATCAATATGGTTCAGGCCCCAGTCTGTATTCGACAGCATAATCATAGGTTGATAATGCAGAAAGTCACCGGCGCCAAGTGGCATCTAACTTAGCTGAAGTCTGTACATAGGTCAACGGGTTATTGTCAGTCTTCACCAATATCTTTGCCCCATAGAGCGATTCATGAAACTGGTCAATGATGGCCCACTTTAGTGCAAGAAACTCCAATTTATGCACAGGGTAGTTTCGTTCGGACGGGGTCCTGCTCCTACTGGCGTAAGCTACTGGTCTCAGGCCATCCTCATGGTCTTGATACAGCACCGCACCTAGACCCTGCAGACTAGCATCCGTATGCAGCACATAGGGTTTGGTGCAGTCAGCATAGGCGAGTATGGGGGCGTGGGTGAGCTGGTATATGACCTCATGGAAGGCTGCTTCACAGTCAGGCATTCAACGGGACCCGAAGAGTTCACCTGGGTGGAAGTATACTTTTTCTAGTTCTTTAATGGCCCCTTTTTTGTATTTACGATTGGCAGGAGGGTAACCCTGGGTAAGGTTCAAGAGCAGGTATGAAATTCAGAAAAATATTAGCTGCCCAGTGGGAACCCAAGTCCGAGAAATACGTTTCCATAAACTGATATACATGCCACCCCAATTTATGTTTACTCATGCTTCTCTTTCATCATCAGCGTCAGGCGTCATCATTACTTTGTTAAAATTTGTCAGTAAACACACATACGAACAACTGGTATGGTCTGAATATTTTATGGTGGTAGTAGGCAGCAGGCTTTAATGATATACTGCTCTTCCTCTGCCCCCACCACCTGCAGTTACTTTAGCCTCCTTATACCTTAAAAGGATTTTGAATATTTTGAATTTCTGCTCTGCTGCCTCACTATGTCCTTAAAAAGACTTACTGACCTGCCCTGCCCTGCCACAGTCAAGTCCCTCTCTCTATATGTCCCTTAGATTATCATCCCTTGTAGGGTTGGGGATGTTTGGATTGTTTGCTCTGCTGCCCCCACCAAGTCCTTATAGGGATTTATTGATCTGCCTCCTGCCTCGGCATGGTCCACTCTCTACTCTTTGCCCTTACTGCAGTTTTAAAAAGGCCTGTACTGTGAAAAACAGCCCTTATCACTTTCTGCAGCTCAAACACTGCTGGTGCTGCCGGTCGTGCCTCCAAGTATGACTATGTGTGGTTCTGGCAGCAGCAATAGCTCACGTCGGGGTGGGATCCAACAGTCAGCGCAGCCAGCAGCCCGTGACAACACTGACTGTGTGCATCGTCATGTGATCATGGTTGCGATCCCATTAGCACACACATTATGCTGTCTCCATGGTCACATAATACTCTTGCTTGGGGGAAGAGGGAGGACTGATGTAATAATCGCAGTTCATTCTCTGCTAAGGGGTGCTGGAGCCTGCTGGGGAAAAAAGATCAGCCTGACTGCTTGAGGAGATGAAAGGTCAGCCACAGCTAGGTGCCCCAGGGCAGGTAGCTGGGAATGAGGTGTCCCCAATCGAAAATGCCTGCCTTGAGGCACCTAAAGTACAGGAATTTCGCACCCTGTTCAAGAGTGGGCGAATCACCTTGGAATAATCTTTTATGAACCTGTGGTAGTAGCCACAGAACTCCAGGAAATGTTGTAGTTCTTTCAGATTATGGGTCTGGGGCCAAGTACTGTAGTCAGTGCTTCAACCTTACTGGAATCAGTCTCTATCCCTTTTGTAGATACTATGTTCCCCACATACTTCATGGAGGTTTGGAAAACTGGCACTTGTCAATGGACAGCTTGAGGTAAGTCTTCCAGTCGGTCTAGGCTGTTGTTGCAGGGAGCTACCCTGATGATTACTCACGATACCCAAGGCTGGATGAAAATTGAGACAGCAGGTGGTTAATCTGGAGTGCCAGGAGAAACAGGGCCCACACAAATCGCCAAGGCGTTGTTCCTGTTCAAGCGTGGCGCAGAGGGCTGATCCCCAGGCAGGTCTCTCATCGATGGCTTTCTCTGTGCAGCGGGAAGTCTGGCTGGGCCAGTATGGCAAGGCCCTGGCCAAATGGAGACAAATTTGGATAGTCTGTTTTGGGCTGGATACAGCTTCCAGCAAGCAGAACACAGTTCACACAGTGGGGAACCAAATCAATGACTCACTTACAACTTACAGCACATTTACATGTAATGAAATTCTACTGTACCAGGCAAACCGCTCTCCGGTCACGATCGTAAAGTCTCTGCACAAACCGAGGATTCAGAAGCAGCTGGAAATCCTGACAGGCCGATCGCAATCAGCAAAATCTTCGGTCTTCTTCAGGTATGAGCCTGGTAAAAAAATCAGTGGCTTACTTCATTCTCACAAACTTGGATTTAGTCAGAAATAATTCTCTTCTCTCCCTCTCAGGGGCAGCAGGCAGACATGTAGGCCACCACTAAGTCCTTTCACAGTTCTCCCATGCGAAACTACACAGAACTCTTGCCCAAATCACTTGGCTGTAACTCTTCACTTCTCAGCTCAGAACTAACTGAAAATTGCAAGCAGTCTGGGGAAATCTCCAAGATCAAAAGGTCTGGTTGGCAGATCTGTCAGTCACAACAAAGGCCCCTTCAGGTGCAAAAAGATGCCAAATGCCCAAAACTACAATTCCTACAGATTTTGACTCCAGACAGCTCCTGTAGTCCGCTCCATTTTAGGTCCCACAGAAATGATTGGTCCAATTGCAGTCCAGGACCAAGATAGTGGAGATAAGCAAAACAGTCCTTGCTGCAAAGAAGGCAGGTTAGACAAACTACATTATCACTCTAAATGATTTTCAGCAAATAGTTACATCTTTCAATGGAGCTCCCTCTCAGATTATTTATGACTGTAATCCAGGTAGCTCTTAAAGAGACAGTGCAGAGAGGCTATACAGGCACTCTCTAGCAATCACATTTAAACTGCTAAAACGCAGGACACCAGCCTGGCAGTGAGCATTTAGGCAAGCTCAAAGAAGATTTTTTGGGAACCCCCATTTGTAGGGATATATATATATATATATATATATATACACACACAACACGCAGGGGCACAGCAATCGCAATGGTACGGTAACAGCAACAATAGCAGCAAAGGAAACAGAAACACAAAAGAAAACGCAAGCGCATATGAAAACAGAAACCATAATGCGCACGGGCACAGTAACGCAATTGCAAATGCAAATGGTAACAGTACCAGCAACGAAGACGCAGAACGAAAGAGAAACGGTAAACCAAACGAAAGGGCTGCTGTAAATGGAAATGGCAATGCTCACAGGGACGCAAACTGAAATGCAAACACAAACAACAGAGGAAACGTAAATGTTAACAGTAACGTAAGCGCAATACAAATGAGAAAGCAACGGCAATGCACTTGGTGGTGCACATAGGAACGGTAACGCAAACAGGTACATAAACGCAAGTGGAAACAGTAACTATAAAAGTAACAGAAAGCCATACCCTGTTTTGCTGGACAAGTGCATAGAGAAACACAGTGGGACAGATATTCAAAAGGGTTGCACCATGCGCAACCCACTTATGCACTCTGGGGTGATATTCAAAAGGGAAAAGTCGTGCTTTAAATCTGATGTGCGGAGAAACATCTATGACATATGCAAGCACAGGTGGGGGTGTGCCCATCCATAACCTCGCAGCCCCACGATATTCAGCCCGGGATGTGCAGAGCCATGCGCCATGCAACCCCTACCCGCGCCAGCACAAAGTTAAGCCAAAAAAAGACTGATGGCCACCCATGGTGGAGTTGTCGCATTGCAGGGCACAACATGGCAGCTGCCACATGTGGGTGGCTACCTGAGTTCCCGCCGCACCTGGCGGTGCCCCCCCATGCCCGATCGCGGGCATCTGTGTAAAACAGAAGTATGTCCTATATCCCTAGTGGTCCAGTGGACCGCTAGCTGCCAGATCGCAGGCATATGTGTTTAAAGAAGAGAGAAGTTTCTATATCCCTGGTGGTCCAGTGGACCGCTATGTCCCCGATCGCGGGCATCTGTCCAAATATGGAAAAATCCTGTCCCATATGCCTGGTGGTCCAGTGGACCACTATGTGCATGATCGCGGGCATTTGTACAGAAAACAAAAGGTCCAATATCCTGGTTGGTCTAGGGTACCCCCTCCCCACCCACCCACTGAGCCCCACCGCGCTTCCCCGGTCAGCCAGCGGGTGGCGGCACTCCCACCTGCCTGCGCCCGACGCCGCCCGACTGACTCCTCGGTAGGGCTGCATGCCACTGGTTCACGTGTGAGCCAATGGTGTGCAGCCCTACGAGTATCAGTCAGCGGGCAACAGAGGCGGCAGGCAGATGTGCTACCGACAACCCGGGTAGAAACTGGTGGTGAGGAGCTCAGTGAAAGCGAAATGGTACCAAACCCTCGAGGCTGTGGAACCTTTCTTTACAAACCCTTGGGATCACAATCACTGGACACGAGATATAGGGCGTATTCTATTACACAGATGCCTGTGATACCCTTCATCACTGGAACGCCGGTCTCAAGGCTCTCGCTTAACAATGCACCACAATCAGGCACATAGCAGTCCACAGGGCCACCAGGGATATTAGAGCAGAATTTTTATTTTACAGATGCCCGTATCGGGACTACGGGCGTCGGTCCCTGACGCTGCTGCCTGGCAGGGCACCAGGTGCAAGTCATCGGGGATCGGCGCGACCCGCGCATGCAAATGAAGGGCCATATTGACATGCAAATGGCCCCATGTGCACCTTGCATAAATTATGGCTCCATTTGCATGTCCACTTTTGAATATCACGGGTGCTGTGCATGGCACAATGGTACTTGCGCTAGCACTTCTCCATGCTCCACTCTGGCCACTTGTGCTGGCACGCGCAGTGCCACTGCGCCATGCACACTGGGGGTGGCCAGGGTGTGATATTCAAAGCTGCTGAGCCATGGCGCAGCTCCGTTGAATATCGCCCAGGCCACACCCCTGCACAGCCAAGTTGAGATGCGCCCAAGCTTGCGCCACAGCCTGGCACAGTTTGAATATCCGTCCCTGTGTGTACAAAGAATATATGCATTGTAATGGCAATGGAAGCTTAAAAGCAGCACTGGAAGCACTTAATTGCTAATATCTCAGCAACCACACAACATAGAAAAAAAATTTAAATATCACAAAAATCATTATTTTCCTCACTACCGTATTATATTACATAGCCCACAGGGCTATGTAACTCTGCAAAAATCTGTATCTACTTTTACCGTTTTCAAGATATCGAGCCCTGAAAAGGCGCGCATACGCCACCATGTTAGTCTATGGGGAAAAAGCATCAACTTGAAGTACCGTAACTTTGGAGTCGTACAATATTTTTTCACCAACGGCACATCTGTGACATATTGGCTGCCTTCCCTCAAATTTCAGGCCAAAAGACCTAACCGTTCTTTTGCAGCAAGGTGGCAAGAACTCCTGTCATTTTGAGCCATAGTGTTACAAAAATACTTTCATGATTTCGCAACTTCGCACAGATTTGCAAAAGTGTTGTGCATTCGACAGTACTTTCTTGATACTATTTCCAGAAATTTGAAAAACATATTTCTGGGGTGTTTAACCCCAAAATAAAGACATGGCTAGCATCCCCAGGCTCTGACTAGGTGAACATAAAAAAAAAAAAAAAAAAATAGTGTCCCTAGATGGTCCCAATTTTAAATGCCAAGCATTTTTCTGATTGCTAACTGAAAACAAAATGGTGGCTTTGCAAAAGTAGTAGGGGCATTTGCGACAGTAAAAAGTGCAATTGCGAAAGTGTCGAACTTTCGTTAACTTTTCCCATTGACTTATAATAGGAACTTGTTTTTGAATAACTTTTGAACCATTCAATATTTTTTCATGAAATCTTCAAAAGGCACTTCAGGGATCCCACGCATGTTCCGTGAAGTTTTGGGACCACTCGCACAAAATGTGCGACTTGTAGGCACGAGCAAAGAATTCACCAAATAGTGTAAACACTCGCACAGATCACGCTTAATAACTCCGCAGCCGTATATCCAACTGGTACAAAACTTGGCAGATCTCAAGGTGTATGGTTCTTGATCATGCATTCCAAATTTCAGGCAAATCCATTGAACGGTGGCAAAGTTATTAAGGTGCAAAGTTTGACCTTTTAACCTTAAAAGGGCTGCTCAACCCTAACTATGGAAGCACTACCGTGCTACCATAATATATATATATATATATATATATATTTTTGCCTTATTCCAGAGACTCAAGGCACTGCATTTTAAGGGTACAGATCAAATAAAATGGTAAAATGGCAGTGAAATCTGTTTCAAATACAGCTAAAATACAGATCAGTTTAAAATTCATAAAAAGTTTAACCAGAAAGTACATACTAAGCTAAAAAACAGCTAGTTTCCAGGTGTGTCCTGGGGGAGAAGGAGATAGCTAAACAATTAAAATTATTAAACAAATAAACAAAGTAAAATACAATAATATAGTAATTACAAGCAGAATCATAAATATTGTGACAGAATAGTAAATAAAAGGCAACTAGAAACAAAACCCATACTAATATATACAGAAAGGAAAAATGGTGAAACAGCAAGAGGGCAAAACAAGAGAGTGGAGAAAAAGAGGAAGGGTCATCAGCAGTTGCAGGTGGGATGACAAAAGTCAAACAGAAGAGACTTAGGGAGGAGGGAGAAGGGACAGAACAAATAGAGAGGGGAAGGAAGGATCAAAGTTTAGGAAAGCGGTAAGAAAAAGCAGATTGACCAACAACAGATTTTCTGGGAGGAATAGTGAGAGAATGGAAAGTATTGTTGAGGAGAGGGTAGGGGTAGGAGTAAGAAGGAGGAGGGGAAATAAGGAATTTGAGATAAGAGTGAAGGGCGCCGAACCACAATTTGGATTAAAAAAAGAGACACAATGGGAAAGGCGCCTAGCATCAAGAGAGGGGAGAGAAAGGGCTGAGTAAAAAGAGCAGTGGCGTATACGAGGGGGGCAATCTAAAGCAAAGTGGCAGAAAGAATGAAAAAGGGGGTCCAGTCTGACAAGGGAGGATTTAGGGGCACTACTGTAGACTAAGTCACCATAGTCAAAGATTGGAAGGATAATTTTTAGTACAATTTCTCTACGGGCAGGGAACGATATACTTGCTTTATTCTCACACAAAACACCAAGCTTAGGATGAAGCTTATGGTGAATTGCATTAATGTGCACAGAGAAATCAAGATGCCAGTTAAAACAGACCCCGAGGTACTTAAAGGAGGAGACATCTTCAATTTTAGCACCATCAAGGGTATTAATTAATGGGGGAGAAGTAAGTTTGGCAAGCCACTGATGGATACCAAAAGTCATCGAGGATGTTTTTTTGCATTAAGAGACAGCTGGTTATCCTTGAACCAGCACTGAATGTTGTCAAAATCCAACTGTAGTTGGGAGGTAAGGTCACAGGGAGAGGAGCCAGCAGCAAAAAGAACTGTGTCATCAGCATACATATGAATGAATGCAGAGGAACAGATAGAGGGTAGGTCATTTAGGAATATTAAAAAGAGAATAGGACACAGGACAGACCCTTGGTGATGACTGAACTAATGGGAAGTGAAGGTGAAATGGATTTTCCTGTCAGACAGCTTGAGACCTGCCTTTAAGAGTTGGAACAAAACCAACTGATTGAAGTGTCAAAAAGGCCAGCAGCTTTATGTTTGTCCAGTAGGAGATGATGCGCCACACTGTCAAAAGCTTTAGCAAGATCAACAAAAATGGCAGAAGTGATTAGTCCTTTATCCACACCTGTAAGTATGGAATCAGTGAGCCGAAGGAGGGAGGCAGAAGTGGAGTGGAATTTCCTAAAACCAGACTGGAAGGGAATGAAAAAGGAGGAGCCATCAGGAAAGGAAGAAAGCTGAGACAGAACAATGCATTCCTGTAACTTACCAAGGTTAGGAAGGAGACAAATTGGATGGAAGTTACCAGAAAAAGTGGCGCCGAGTGAAGGAGAAATTTAGGGTTAGACCATCAGGACTACTCTCTTTAGTGGATTAAGGAATATAACTTCGTTGCAAAAACTTTGTTAATGCTCCAGTTAGGGTCAAAAGTGACAAAGTTAGGAAACTAAGTATTGGGGTTTCCATAACACCCAGCCCTCAAACCAGGCAGGAGAGTAGGTGTGGGGTGTGCACTGAGCTTCTCAAGCTAACACTCACCCCATTCCATCTGTAAATAAGGTCAGATGTGTAGGCTTTATGAGAATGGGTGAGTGTTTGGCTGAAAGACAAAAGCATGCCCACAACTTTTCTCCTGCCTGGTTTAGAGGTGGTGCTAAACCTAACCCTCATTTCCCAACTTTTGTTGCTTTGACCCTAACTGAAACATTAATAAAGTTTTGCAAACTCATTTCCTTACTTGAGATAGTATAATAGTATCCTTATTTTACTGTTGTGCGCAGGGTCCTTCAGACCCCTGCACTCCCATCCTCCATGGATGCGTATATGTATGTAACTGTGTGAAGCACTGGGGCCCCAGCCAGTGTTTCCATTATAGGACAACAGTGACCAAATTGTATCGCACAGCCACCTTAGTACCCCAA
This sequence comes from Neoceratodus forsteri, assembly GCA_016271365.2. NCBI lineage: Eukaryota > Metazoa > Chordata > Ceratodontiformes > Ceratodontidae > Neoceratodus > Neoceratodus forsteri. Next base: position 1,808,172,742 of record CM057449.1, read on the forward strand.
CTCATGTACCCAGTACAGAAACATTTTCAATCCCTCGCCAAAATGTAATTCTTGCTCAACTATTAACGCCATTCTGCACCACGGAGTAAAAAACACATTTTGGGCAGGATTTGAAAATGACAGCTGTGATATACATGAGGTGGAGTAATAAGAAGGCTATGTTGAAAACCTAGAGGTCAAAATATTTAAAATTTCGAAGATTCACAGTGGGCTGAGCGAAATTGCAATGAATGGTCATAATGGCATTTTGTTTCATAATTTACCCCAAATTTTCAATGTAGTCTTCTTATGACTCTACCTCATAAACCCTGTAGGTAAAATGTTCTAATCCATGCCAAAATGCAATTCCATGCCACAGGTGCGAAAACATTTCGGTCAGGATGTGAAAAATGACAGCTGTACTGTTCATGAGGTGGTATGAAAAAATATGGCTATGTTGAAAATCTGGAGTCAAAATATTGAAAATTACCAAAGTTATGTGCATGCGTGAGAAGATTTCAATGAACGCTCATAACTGGGCCATTTTGCAATTTTCACCAAACTTTAAACTTGGCCTTTTGGTAACCAACTCTAAACACTGGTGGTGAAATTGCTATTTGTTTCCAAAAGATGATTTCATACAGCAACTGCAAAATCATCTTCTGGGCCTGATTAACAAAATGACAGTGCCAGTGTTCATAAGGTGGGGTCCCAAAAAGGCCATGTTGAAAATTTGGTGAAAAAATTCCTATAAATGGCAAAGTTACAGTATGAAATATGTTCAAAATGCTATTAAAATACATTATACTACATTTACCTTGATTCCTTAGTTCATGGTTCGGCTTTGAAGAGTGCAGACGTGTCTCGGTCCACAGAAGATGACAACCTACAACCTCAGTGCCAAGTATAGGGTAAGGGTGGGTGCTCAGTGGGAGGTCAGGATGGGGAAGGGATGGCGGGGACGATGAAGAGCCATTTGTTTTCAGGTTTAAAAAATAACATCGGGGACTGTTCTTTTACACAATATAAAAGTAAATAAATATTTAGAGATACTGGGGTGGGCTCCCCAGTGTCCCACACTGCAGGGGCAGGGCATGTAATGCCAACATGGAGATTAGGCCCTCGATGTTGGTACTATCAATTATACAATGGTAAGAAAAATGCTGGACTCTGATTGGTCAGTCTAGGAATGGACCCATGATATTATCCTGGTATAACATCACGGATCTAGTCCCAACACACACATGACCACATCACACATTCAAGCATTAAAAGAATTACTGCCCACTACCCAGTACCTGCACTGCCTTGTGTACTTATAAAGCCCCCACACATCCCTTCAGGGGTGAGATTCAATTGTTCCAGCACTAATAAAGCATTTCACACTTAGCCCCAACAAGTTCACAATCCCAGTTTATAAAAACACATACTATACAACAAAAATGAAGCGAAGTGCTGAATGTACCATGTCTAACTCTCTGTCATGGGATTCTACGAGTGTCTTCTGAGTTCAAAACTGCCGCGCTTGCTCCTAAAACAACGGGCCGCATTTGCATCAATTAGGAAAACACCCCCCCATATACACTTTATACCAACTACTTATATAGATGTTGTCACTTCAGGTAATTAAACCAAAAAAAGCCACTCTGTATGAGCATCTTCATTGTCAGCGAACAAGCGCATCTTCAAACAGCCACCACGTGGCTCTCACTCGCTTGCTCTTTGAATTACTTTGTCCCTTTTTTAACTTTAAACCTTACCACGTAAAACAAATATTCTCCCTACCACTCGGCCTGTGGCCTCATGCCTAATCACCCCAGGAGTGACATTATCCCAGCACAACACACACCCTGTCGTGCATTATTGCTTAATTAAACAATGGGCTGCCCGGTGTCGGATTATATAAATACATAAATATAAGGGAGACAGTGATCAGAGGGTGGGGGGGTGCATTACACACCAGGGACTCAGATAAGAATAAGGAGGATGGGATCAGAGGGTGGAGGTGCCACTAGACACCAGGGACTAAATCTTTTATTTTTAGGGACTGTGATAGGGGAGTGAGGGGTGCCATTAGACACTAGGCCAAGGGGGCTTAAACCTCACACTGCAGCCAGCAGCACGAGTTCAGTTGCAGCTGTAGAAGTCAAGAAAATACTCACTTCTCATACAGAGAATGCGGAGGAAGCACTCCTCTCGCTAAGCTGGTCACCCGGGATTTCAGGTGCAAAGAAAAGGTTTTTCTGGCCCTAACTGTGAAAAACAAACACCAAAATCTAGCTAAATGGGTCCCGTTTAGCTAGGTTCTGGTGTTCAATTTTTAAAATGACTTCATTTTATGTATTTTCCATGCTTTCTAGTTCATGAAAAAAAAAAGCAAGATGACTTGAGAGGATTTTTCTCTCAAGTAAAAGGATTTTATTCTCATGAAAAAGAACCGGGTCCTTTTACGCGAGATCAAATCCTTTGTCGAACTTTCTCCCTCTACCCTGAAAAGTGATCTTTCCATTGAAAACAATGGAAAATGAAAAATTTAATAACTTTGCAAAAGATTAATATTTTAATTGCATGTTGTAAAAGATTAAAATAAGGACAATATTACACTATCTCAAAAAGTAAGGAAATAAGTTGCAAAAGACTTTGTTAATGCTACAGTTATGGTCAAAGTGACAAAGTTGGGAAATAAGGTGTTAGGGCTTCCCTAACTCCCCACCTTCCTATACCAGGCAGGAGTGCAGGTGTGGGGTGTGCCTTGCGCTTCTCAACCCTAATGCTCACCCCATTCTCACAAAGTCTACACATCTGACCTTACTTACAGGTGAAATGGAGTGAGTGTTAGGCTTGAGAAGGCCAAGGCACAATCCATACCTGCTCTCCTGTCTTATTTGGGAGGGCGGGGTGTTAGGGAGACCCTAACGCCTCATTTTCCCAACTTTTGTCGCTTTGACCCTAACTGAGTATTAAAGTTTTTGCAATAAATATATACATTATGGTAGCACGGTAGTGCTAACATAGTTAGGGTTGAGGAGCCATTTACATGTTAAACCCCAAATTTTGCACCTTAATAACTTTGCAACCGTTCAACAGATTTGCCTGCAATGTGGAATACATGATCAAGACCCATATGCCTTGGGATCTGCCAAGTTTCGTACTGGTCGGATATATGGCTGCGGAGTTATTAAGCATGATCTGCGCATGCGTTTACGCTTTTTGGGGAATTCTATGGTCGCGCCTACAGGTCGCAAGGTTTGTGCGACCGGTCCAAAATCTTCAGGGAATGTGTGGCCAGGGTCCCCAATGTGCCTTTCAAAGATTTTGTGAAAAAATATTAAACAATTCAAAAGTTATTCAAAAAACAAGTTCCCATTATAAGTCAATGGGAAAAGTTAACAAAAAGTTTGACAGTGTTGCAAATGCAATTTTTACTTTCGCAAATGGCCCTTTTACTGTCGCAAATCCGCCATTTTGTTTTCAGTTGGTGATCAGAAAAATGCTTGCCATTTAAATTTGAGACCATCTAGCAACCTAATTATTTTTGTATTCACCTAGTCAGACCCTGAAGATGCTAGCCATGTCTTTATTTTGGGGTAAAACACCCCAGAAATATGTTTTCAGGTGTTCTGGAAAAAGTACTTGCAAAGTACTTCACTGCCGACATCTGTCAAATGAATCTAAAGCTTTCTCTTAAATCGCGACAGTACTTTTCTAGGCTGTGGGAAAATGACAGCAATTCTGTGCACCCCACTGCAAATGAACGATTTGAAGTTTTGAGCTGAAATTTGAGGAATGCAGCCGACATCTCACAGATGTGCTTTTCAATGTTTTGTTGAAAAATATTACACAGCGCAGAAGTTACGGTATGCCAAAGTTGCGCTTTTCCCATAGGATAACATTACGACATCTGACGCTGCAGCAATCGTTTGCGCCCTGCGTGCAAAATAACGGCTTTGGTCTTTTGAGTCTGAATTTTGCAAGGAACACAGCCAACATCCCACAGATGTGTTTTCAGTGGTTTGTGAAAAATATTACAGGGAGGCAAAGTTATGGTACTCCGAACGTCTGTTTTTTTCCCCATAGGATAACATTACGGCGTTCGCCGCGCATTTCAGTTCCCGTATCACGGAAACGGTGCAAGATACGGACTTTTCGTCGGAAAAATGCTAAGATGGGGACTAAAGTACAAATTAGCCAGGAAAGTGATAATTCTTATGACTTTTAAATTTTTTTTCTATGTCGTGCGGTTCCTGAGATATAAGCAATTTACTATTCCAAGTCCTCATTTTCTGTTCCAAGAGTCATTATTTTGCATACATTCTTTGTACTCACTGTCTTTCTCTATGCAGCTTTAGGGGAAAACCAGCCTGTGTGCTTACATTACTGTTACCATTACCATTTCCGCTTGTGGTTTTGTACCCGTTTCACTTACTGTTCACGTTTACGCCACCATGTGCGTTACCCTTTGTGTTTTCATTTGCGGTTGTGTTTGCGTTGTTTTCAACATTTCTGTCTACAGTACTGTTTCTCTTTCTGTTTTGCTTCGTCACCCTGTGCATTACGATTTGTGTTTGCGGGCACAATGTTACTATGTGACAAGACATCACGTGGCAGAACACAGGCCCACCCTTCACCGCATTACATTCACTGTTTCGTTATCATTCTCAAGAAATTAGAGGCAAAACTCGTTTACCATCAGTTAGGGTTGTTCCACAGCGACAAAAGCGAGGAAATTAGATGTTAGGTTGAAACCCCATTGCCCTCAGCCCACCCCCATCCGAGAAATCGGGTGCGTTGAGGGGTCATCGGTCCCAACTCTCACCCCATTCTCCTATTCATCAGCTTCTTTCCACATGTGATGGGGTGAGACTTAGGGCCGACGGCTCCAATGCACCCTGATTTCAGTTGAGATGAGGGTGCAAAGGGGTTTCAACCTCAACATCAAATTTCCTTGCTTTTGTCGCTGTGGAACAACCCAACTGATGCAGTAAATGGAGTTTTTGTCTACTATATATATATATATATATATATATATATATATATATATATATATATATATATATATATATATATATATATATATATATATATATATATATATATATATATATATATATATATATATATATATATATATATATATATATATATATATATATATATATATATATATATATGGAGATATTGAATGGCCTGACTGAAGATATCATATTTATCTTCACGAGAGGCCAGTGATATCATGATATCTCACGAGTGGCGAAGCCACGAGTGAGATATCTTGATGTCACTGGCCTCGAGTGAAGACAAATATGATATCTTCAGTCAGGCCATGTCATATTCTGTTTATACAACATATGTTTTGGGTCCAATCCAGCACAACCCTCCCACATGACCACCTTCAATACAATCAACCACATAGAGGTGATGGCCATGCCAACATAACCCTCTGGCAGTTGTAGTTTAAAAAATAGCTGTTTGATGCTGCAATTTCATAGTCATTTAAAAATCTTATTTGGTTGACCCTGCCATGCTCCCACCTAACACAATGTCTCATATCCCTCCCCCCACACACAAACAAAGAGTATGTATGTTATTTAAATGTATTATGTGGTTAATTCTGCCATGTTCAAGTTATTAAAAAAACATATCTGGTTGAAGCTGGCATTGTAGAAGTGATTAAAAACATATCTGGTTGATGCTGCCATTAATTTTAATCAAATTAGTATTTTAATACGTATCTGATTGATCCTGCTACTTACTGCACTTTGTTTCTCCCAAACCGTCGATGACAGGCGCTAGCTACACTGATACATTATGTGGTGCCTAGCGTTTACTACAAGGCACGTTGCATTCCACATTTAGAAACTGAGGATAAAACGACTCTTACTGTTGGTTTTCAAAGTAAGTGCAGACTGTAGAGACTCCACAGCGAGTGTTCACCGCTTCAGCTTCAGCATTGCAGAGGGAAGCACGAGCGAGTGTCACTCACTCGCACTTCTGTCTACTGTTCTGAGGCAGGGGACACTCCAAGAGTCTCTACACTCTGCACAGTCTTTGAAGGACGGCAAGGCAAGGCAAACAAACAGTGACTCATCATTTTCTAAATGTGGTAACACAGGGTGCCTTGTAGTAAACGTCTGGCACCATGTCAAGTATTAATGCAGATTGCACTCGGTCACGTTGCGATATGTTTCAGGGGAGAAAGCGAAAGTGCAGTAAGTGGCAGGATCAACCAGATACGTGTTAAAAATACTGCTTTGTTTAAAAGTAATGCCAGGATCACACACTTTTTTAATGCCTTCTATAATGGCAGGATCAACCAAATAGATGTCTGAGAAGCGTTGGGGGTGGGGGATGCTTACAGGTGACAGAAGGAGACTAGCGCTGGAAAGTGAAGAGTTTCACTAATTAGGATGACATACAGGAACATAGAGATATCTCCATGACGTATAGGAACATGGAGATATCACTATGACGTATAGGAACATGGAGATATCAGTGATATCTTCACTGCCTGTCTGAGATATCACTTTTTATCCATTCATGTATCCCAAAACATGTGTTGTATAAATAGGGGATATGACATGGCCCGACTGAAGATATCATATTTATCTTCACGAGAGGCCAATGATATCATGATATCTCATGGAGATGAAGCCACGAGTGAGATATCTTGATGATCATTGGCCTCTGAAGTGAAGATAAATATGATATCTTCAGTCGGGCCATGTCATGTTCTGTTTATACAATATGTGTTTTGGCCATGTGATAGACTCTCTTCAAACACAGTTCTCAATACCCCCTCCAAGAGGCTCCAACACAAAAGATGAGCTACAGTATGTGTTTTGGAAAAAAATTATTTGGTGGATTTTTGTAGTTTTAAAGAAATTTATCTGGTGGATCCTGCTATTATTTTTACATAAATAATCATTTAAATAAGGATTTAAAATGTGACTGGTTGATCCTGTCCCTCTGAGTTTTGTTAGCCCACTAGTAGCCATATGAAAAAATTACTCACCTTAGTAATTGCTTTTCTTCTCATGGAGTCTTGCTATATTAGGACCATTGCAGTCATTCCCCACACTTGAACTGCCCGAGAGGAAACAGTTAACTCCAGAGTGATCTGAGTTCCACAGCACAGGCGCTGTTCAAAGCTCTATCTGGCTAGTTTCAAATGAAACTGTCAGGTTCTTTACGAGCCTAAACTAACATAGCAAGTCTGTGTGGAAAAGCTCTACACTAGCCATTGGCTACCTACCATTAGTAGAATTAGAACAATCACAGAATAATAATAATATTTATTGTTAGGATCACCCTTACAAGCACTAATAGGCCCCTCTCCCAAAAGACTCAAGTCCAGAGAGGGACCATCTACCACTTAACAAAAACAGAAATACCTAGTTCCCTAACCCAAATGAAACAGGGGGACTAGAGAGACTAACATGGCATGACACAGTGCTTGCACTAATTTGCCAACCCCATACCCAAGTAGGAGTTCTGAGAGGGTAGGAGGGTTGTTCTAATATAGCAAGACTCCATGAGAAGAAAAGCAATTACTAAGGTGAGTAATTTTTCTTCAAACACCATGAAGTCTTGCTATATTAGACCATTGCAGATTACCCAGCAGTACCTCCATGGAGGAGGGTCAGAACCTACTTAGAAATAGGCTCTGAAGTACAGCTGTGCCAAAACGAGCATCTCTCCTGGACTGGACGTCCAGGAATAATGCTTGCAAAGGTGTGAACTGTTTACAGGTAGCAGCTTGACAAATTTCCAAAATGGAATATCTCTAGCAGCCGCTAGAGATGCAGCTGTACCCCTGGTGGAGTGAGCCTCAGTCCTGAGGGGGGTTCCCTACCTAGTTTTTGGTAACAGAATGGATACAGAGACAATCCACCTTGCAACTGTCCTCTTAGTGGCAGGTCTCCCTTGCCAACCTCTCCATAGGTAAGGAAGAGTTGGAGGATTGAACCTGTGACCCTTAGTCGTTCCACATAGTAGCTTAGGGCTCTTTGACTCTCAAGCTGTGTAGTCTCCTTTCACCCGAGGAAGAATGCTCAGTGAAAAATACTGGAGAGAAATGGACTGGTTCAGATGAAAATCTGAAACCACTTTGAGTAAAACTTTCTGTTAGTCCTGAGGACTACCCTTATCCCTGTGAAAAGAAATAAAATCCTTTTCCACTGAAAGGGCTTGCAATTCACTTATACGTCTGGCAGAAGTGATAGCCACTAGAAAAACAGTTTTCCATGTTAAATACTTGAGATCTGCAGAAGAAAGGGGCTCAAAGGGAGGTTGCATTAACTGAGCAATGCAAACATTCAGGTCCCAGGCAGGGGCTGGTTCCCAAAGGAGAGGGTTAGTGTGCAGTAACCCCTTAAAAACTGGAAAACACAGGGTGAGAGGAAAGAGAAACAGGCTTCCTCGGAAACAAAGGCAGAAACAGCTGCCAGATGAACCTTCAAGGTAGCTGGTCTAAGGCCTAGGGAATTTAGATGGGCCAAATGGTCCAGTAAAGTGGCCAAGTCAGCAGATTCTGGCACAATTTGTTTCTCCTAACACCAGAAGGAAAACCTCTTCCACTTAGAATTGTAAGTAGCTTCTAGTGGAAGGCTTCCTAGAAGCCTTTAAAATATCCAGGACCCTTGAGAAAGGTGCAAATCAGCAAATTTCTAATTCCTCAAGAACCAAGCCTTGAGGTGGAGGGATTTGAGGTCCGGTACCACACTCTCCCCTGTGCACAGGTCAGCAAGTCGTGGGTCCTGGGCAAGGTCAGGGAGGGTGGATTGTCAGGACAGGAGGAGAGGATACCAGGGCTGTCTGGCCCAGTCTGGAGCAATCAGAACCACTTTGCAGGGCTGAGTTCTGATTTTTACCAATACCCTGAAGAGAGAGAGGGAAGGGGAAAAGCATAGGAATTTCCCTTTCCAATCCAGCAGAAAGGTCCAGGGGACTGAGCCCAGCACTGGAGGTCTGCAACAAAATAGAGGAAGTTGATGGTTGTCTGGGGCTGCGAAGAGATCTATCTGAGGGTGCCCCATCTGGCAAAGACCGACCCCAATACTTGAGGATTCAGAGACCATTCGTGATGGCCCTGGGAAATCCTGCTGAGAGCATCCGCCAGGACATTGTCCTTTCCTGGAAGGTGAATTGCGATCAGGGAGGTGTTTAGGGAGTAAGCCAGAGACCACAACTTCATTGCTTCGGTGCACAAGGCTGATGACCGAGTGCCCCCTTGCTTGTTTATGTACCACATTGTTGTGGTGTTGTCAGTCCTGATTTGAACTACTTTGTTCTGGACAACAGTTGCAAAAGCCTGAAGAGCTAAAAGAACAGCTCTGAGTTCCAAAAGATTGATGTGGAGCAGAGATTCCTGGGGGGACCACACTCCTTGAGTGGAAAGGTCGCCCAAGTGAGCCCCCCACCCTAACAGGGAGGCATCCGTGGTGAGGGTGAGGGAGTGGGAAACGGGTATAAAGGGAACCCCTTGAGTAAGATTGCTTTGATCCTGCCACCACTGAAGGGCCAGGATCAGGGTTTTGGTCACCGGGACTAATTTGGTAAGGGGGTCCCTCCTTTGAGACCAATAGGACCTCAAGTGGAACTGGATGTCCCTCATCTGAAATCTTGCTCCCTGCACGACAGCTGTGGAAGCAGCCATGTGCCCTAGGAGTTGCAGAAAGTGCCTTGCTGGTGAGACCCGCAGGGTAAAGGAGAGGATGCCAGGCAATGAGCCTGTCCACTCTTTCCGAGGGGAAATACCCTGGCTAACTTTGTGTTCAATTCTGCACCTATGAAAGTTAGAACCTGAACAGGTTCCAGAACTGCTTTGGTAAGTTCAGCAGGAATCCCAGGGAAGTGAGAAGCTGCTGGGTGACTTGCAAAGTGGGATTTACCTGATCTGGAGACTGACCCTATGAGCCAGTCGTCCAGGTAGGAAACACAACAATCCCTTGCCTTCTTAAATGAGCCACTACCACAGCTAGACATTTTGTGTGAATGCCCTTGGGAGCGAGGTTAGGCGAAGGGCATTGCTCTGAACTGGTAGTGGCCAGAGAGCAGTTCGAGACCTGAGGTACTTTCGGTGAGAAGGCCTGATCATGACATGAAATAAGTCCCTGAGGTCCAGGGAAGCTAACCAGTCCTCTGGCCTCAAGGAAGGCAAAATCATTGCTAGAGTTAACATTTTGAACTTTGGTTTCAATAGATGTTTGTTCAGGTACCTTAAGTCTAAGATGGGCCGCCATTCTCCTGTCTTTTTTGGGGTAAGAAAATATCTTGAGTACAGTCCCTTGCCCTGATGGCAAGGGGGGACCCTTTCCACTGCTTTGCAATCCAGAAGGGAAGAAACCTCTGCTTCCAAAGCAAGGGCTTCTGAAGAGTTTGCAGGTGGAAATTGCCTGGCTCTCATCTTTGGGAACTGTTTGAAGCTGAGAACCAGGCCCTGGCTTACTACTTCCAGAACCCACCTGTCCGAAGTTAGGGACAGCCAGTTCCAGCTGAAATAAGCCAACCTGCCCCCACTGGTACAGGAGAATCGGCCCTGGGCACCCCATCAGAGTGCCTGCTTGGCAAGCAGCTTTAGGCTGAGGGAGGCGACTGTCTACCTGTGCCCGTCTACCTCTGCCTCTGAAAAACCCTCTGTGAAAAGCAGAGGAGGCTTGGGGATGGTAAAAGGGCCTGTGGAAAGGCCTACCCTTCCCCTGGGGGCATGCCTTTGTGGAGTGGCATGTCTCTCCTTAGCTTGGGCACTTTTGTAGGTAGTTCTATATTCATCCATCTTTTTCATATAATTTTCCGTTTGATCACCAAACAGAGAATTTCCCGTTACAGGAAAATCCATAGCCTTTGACTGAGTATCTTGGGACAGATTAGTGCATCTGAGCCATGCCAACCTAGGAAAGCTACAGAAGTGGCCATGACCCTAGAAACATCACTCAGGGAGGAGATCGCACCGCAGTATCCACAGTGTTAAATGCTTTTCAAACTCAGAACTCTGGCCACATGAAAGTAGTTTGCAGTTGAGCAACTCCGTGTTATAATGAGAAACTTAAAAACACTGGATTTACACCAATTATGTTTGAACTATATTGTTTTCTAGTTATTTCTTAATTTCTTTACTTACCCTGCTGTTGACACTAAATTTTGCAGATAATGCAGCAATTAATTCACTGAGTCTTTCAAAATGTATCAGACTGTCCCTGCTAGTCCCACATTTGCTGTTTGTGACATCACAGTCTGTTGTCAGGGTGATCATTATGATGTCATAAAATCAAGGCACTGTGAGGTTAACTGGGAGAGGCAAATGTTTCTTTACAGACTTTTAGAAGGATTACCAGGTGTGCAATAAATATTGGAAAGGAAAATTGAAAATGAAAAAAATGTATATTAAATTGTAACAGCTGAAATGCCTTATTTATGAAACCACATGCTCAATCGCAGACTTGCTCTTTAAGAAATTAACTGTATCTTACTGTATGAAAGGACCCCCATTAAACTGTGGTTTCACATCTTATGAGCCTGTCCAACAATCCTGAGGGTTGCAAACTTAAAATGAATGAATACTCTGCCCATCTACATTCCATTTTAAAAATACTGTAAATGAAGTAGTTTTACAGTACAGTGTGTTAAAGGAATCCTTGGTCTTTCAGAACAAAATGGAGTTTTTGGTGCATGCTACAGAGTGTATCTACTGTGGCAGATACCAAGTTTCAGTGGGTTGCACCAATTAGCTCCTTCACTTCAATGCTTTTTGGACATTTGGAAAGATATTGTTCTAAATTGTAATCACCAGCCAAGAAAACATTAGGGAAAAAATGAGCTGCCAATGCTTGCTTGATTGATACTACCACAAAAATATAGTGTCATCAAACAAAAGTCTGTAATCTGAAACAGGTTTTAGCTATTTTGTCAAACTGCACACAGATACTTTACAGATGAAGTCACTTTTTCATTTCAGACTGCGACCGTATTTGGGCTTACTCTCAACAACTGTAAATTTTCATGAGAAATTATGAATATATTTCATGCTGGTGCTATTGCAGTCAAAAGGAACATTTTTGACTTGTACATTAGACAAGGGAGCTGGGTTTTCAAAGCTCATAGACATAATGACAAGGAACAAAATGTGTTGCAAGTTGTGTTTTGTCTATTTGGACAATTTTGATAATCTGTTTTGTCTAGTGAGTTGTAGGCAAATTTTTGGCTGCACAATTTATTTAATTATACTTTGGTAATTGGGTGGAGCCCACTGGGACAATGCCCGTTTACAATAGCGACACAAATAGTGCACATAGCTGTACGGTGAGTGGACAATTACATTCCATTTCATGTAAAACACTTACATTTACAAAGGTCAAGAAGATGCTGTTCATACAAATGGTTTAAAGAATCAAAGAGATTTTGCCTCTCTCAGGTAGGGCAGTAAGGTGTTTCTAGTGTCGTAGTCAAAGAAATGTGGACCTATTAAGAAATATCACAGAGAAGGACTAGAGAGTTGATAAATACAGAGAATAAAAGAGGGTCAGAGATGGAGCCCTGAGGAACTCCACTCGAGACATCCAGTGGGAGAGGGCAAAGTGTTAGAAAGTTTAATCACCTGTCTCCCTGATCTATTAAATCAACTCTGTATAGCTCCTGTCCAATCCACCAATGTATCAGCACTGCAACCGGTGACATTGTTGGCTGCAGTCAGTCAGTGGCTTCTGACACTACTGCTGTTACTTTCACAAGTTGCTACTGCAATGTAAACTGAGGAGCTGCTCCATTTTCATCAATCTAATCCCCCCTACAGGTAGCAGTACCAGTGCTAGGAGTCACTGACGCTGCTTCTGCTGATGTCACTGGTTTGAGCACCTTCAGTGAAGCCCGCCAGCATGCAACACAATTTTGCAGAATTCCGCAGCAGAGTTACTGCAGGAAACAAGGCAATTTCTATGGCAGTTAATCCCGTTTATCATGTAGGAATCTGTGACAATGTGTTGCACCAGGACAGTGGGCTCTGTTGTATAACTGCATGATGGGGGGAATTACATGCATAGCTGTTTTTTATTTATTTATTAATTAATTTAGTTTTTGTTTACAAGGTGAGTGATCGGATGATACAGTGCCTATTTTCAGGCATGACCGGAGAATCACAAGTGACTAAAGTCCTGGAGGACACAAAACAAAACAGAGAGGAATGTAAGAAAGGTAGCATAGGGTAGCTAATATGGACTGGGAATACTGCAGCTGACTGAGAAGCTGATCATTTTCTGGGATTAATGACTGGATGGGGAATGGGTGGCCTAAAGTGCAGCTGCAGGCCACCTCCCATTAGCTAGTCATTATTCCTAGGAAATGACTGGCTTTGAGAGTGTTATTGTGATCATTAGTCTAATCAAAAGTAACCTTGCTTTTTGATCTAATTTTTTTATTTTCAGTTGTTGCTTTTGGCTGTGGTAGAACGGTGCAGCATGAGGATGTCTCACACACAGGTGGATTAGTAGCTGGAGCGGCCATTTCCAAAAGATTAATGACTGCTCCAGTAGCCAATTAGGAGCCTTGCAAGGATCATGGATATTTAGTTAGACTTATAATGCCTACTTTGGCAGCCTCCGCTGGAAAGCTGTTCCACAGACTCCTTTTGAGAGAAAAGATGGTGAGCCTGTGGAGTAGATCGCCAGAGAAGCTTAAATGCTTAAACACTGGTGATAACTAAGCACTAGTAGGCTAAATGATTATACTAGTCAGTGGAATGGGAATACTGTGAGTCTGAAATCTTTTCAAGTTAAAAAAAAAAAAGAAGTCACATTTCCTTCCCCAGACTCACATACACGTGCACAGTTAAACAGCTGCCATGTTTTAGAATGCTCTGCTTTTCTCGGAGTGAACCTAATGCCCATTCCCCGACATGTGTTGCAGCTGCACATCATCCTCTAGCTGGGAGGACAGACAAACTTCTGCGGTGAGGGACCACCAAACTCCAGTATGCCTTAGGAAGGGACACCTGAGTCTGCACCTTGAAACTCAGTCTCCTAGGTGGTGGCATGGAGTGCTGCCACCACTTCACCCAGGCGGACCAATCCAGAAATAACTTGTTATCCATAGCATAATGGTTCTCTTGATTTGTAACTTGGAAAGGATTGGTTCAGTTTGTGGTCAGTGGACAGAGGTCAGTTTTGTGGACTCGGCCACATATTCATTACATTCTTCTGGACCTGAATGACCAGAATCTACTTCACAGAGTCTTGCTTTTTACTTGATATGAGGTTTTGGTTTTTTATGAGCGGAGGAGGTTGAGTTAAGGAAGGTAACCGCATATCCAAATATTTATCAAAATTTAGGCCCTTAACCTGCACTACTTTAACAGCTGTCACCAGCTCTTGGTGTTCATTTGAGTACTGTATGTATTTTCATAAACGTGTTCTGCTAAGCACTTATAATTTCCACAGATCTCCTTTTTAAATGCTACCTGTTGTGCCCAGGTGTTGCAGTACATTTTTCTGATTGTTCCAAGAAGCGTGCATATAAAGAAAGTCTTGCATTTTTTGTCTTCATACTGTTTGTAGACTGTGACATCATAAACACAGTAAATGTGAAGTCAGTTAGGGGCCATCACATGTTTTTGAAAACAGAGAGGAGAATAGGTGAAATTGTTAATGCGAAATATTCAAAAGTTTTATAATAGGGCAAAGCCGAACACCTGATAAACTAAGGCTAAATTAAATTGCTGCAAATGTAATGAGTTTAAACATTTTGATTTATTAGATATCCGCTCTTCAGGTTAGGTCAATAAAACATTCTTTTAGTTTCTCTGCCGAGCTGTGTGTTCAGAAGTCTGCCATTTGCTAGTGTGCTGATCTGCATCATTGCAGTGTATTTATAAAGCACAGCTCTGCTCTCAAAAGCAGAACCGTTACAGCTTAATAGAAACAAAAAAATGATTTTAGTAAAACATTTCTCAGTTGGAGAATCTGTCTACAGTACAAGCTGTTCTTTACAGTGGTGCCAGTCAAGTATGTTTTTGAGTCGAATATGACTGTCAAGTATGTTATGAAAGTTGACTATTCAAAGGATTATATAATTTGATTTAATATGCGTTTAATGGAGGGCTCCACTGTAGTCTGAAAAACAAACCAGCAAGCAATTATTTTCATTTCTGCATTCCATTTTCCTACCCTACTTTCTACTTTCTACCCCTCTCTAATTATCTCAGATCTCTGACTTGCCATTTCTCGTTATTTATCAGCCTGATGTAACATTGCCCAACCAAAGGAAGACAAACTTGAAAAGAGAAGCCTTTCTGTTCTTAGGAGCTGAAGTGAAAGTCAATAAATGCCAGTTCTCTGCCCAGATGTGCCAGCACACTCTCTCAGAAGGTCTTTATTACATCTCCAGGGTTTGCTGCTCCACTGTGTAATTCAAACAAGAGGTAGTAATCAGCACCCACGAGTAAGCACCTGCTAGCTTTAACCACTATGTATGAAAGTAATCACTTGTTCCATTTCACCCCGAAATTGCTACTTTGGGATTAATGAGGTATTACTGGGGCCTCTTCAGAAAAGTGTTTATAACATCTGACAGAAGTCAACATTTGAAATAAACTTTGAGTTGCTACCATTGTCTGATCACTTGCTTTGATTAAATTTTCACATTTTTAATAAAATATTCACAGTTGGCATCAGCAAAAATCAAGTTATGCAAAATTTCAGTTTCAAGACATTCTATTTATTTAAATCTTGCAGGGCTGCGGACTGATATAGCAGTCCAAAATTCCTATATGTTCTAATTCTGTCTGCAGCCTAAGGGTTAAGATTTTTTTCTGTGTGAATTTAGTGCTCAAGAAAGGTACTGGTCTGACAGCAATGGAACCTGAAGTCCTCTGCTTATCCACATGACAGGTACAGCACTGGTGATCACAGCACAAGCTTCCCACACTGCCGCGCCAGTTTACATCAACCCTGCCAGGGAGGGACCACCATGTAGTTGAGAGGGTAGTTCAGACTCCATGCCCATTCAGTCCTTGGCCTCTCATGTGAGACTACAAATAATGGTGCCAATTAGTGCCAGTTGTGTTGGTGTCTTTTGTAATGTGGACACCTGCCCACTAGGAACAGGACTGAGACCCACCACAACTTAATTAATATAGGTCACTGAACAGCCCTCATGTGATGATTGTTTTAGTCATTACTGACCAGTGCTGAAATTGAATCAGTGACCTAGAGGTGAAAGGTTTCTTAACCCACTATCAATCCAGTCAGTCATCTGGTTCTGCTGCTTTCACTTTTTCTGTGTGTTTGTGTGTGTGTGTGTGTGTGTGTGTGTGTGTGTATCACTGAAGACATTTTCATTAAAATAGTATTGCTTTCCTGTAGACTTTACCTTTTCATGTTGCTTATGCCTGCTGAGAATGCGACCTATCACAGAACTGATGTTGACATCACAACCAGAGGACTGTGACTTCACAACAGGTAAAGCAGCAGGAACCAATGAGTTTTAAGGGGGCAAAGAGCCACAGAAAGATAATATATGTAAAAGTAGAAGGGGCATCTCATAGTATTACTAGGTCACTCAGTCACCATGTACAAGTTATTCCGTACCTTTAACATTAGAGAAGTGAAAGACAGGAAACACCAGTGTCACGTGATGTCCCCTCTAGTCTTTATATACAGTATATTTGATCAAAATGCAAAGACTCTGTTTTCATGACAATATCCTTAGTAATAAATAACTGAATAATGACAGATTCAAGTGTTGGGGGAATATTATGATATTTAAGTCCTACTGATGAACAACAAAACATGTTTTGCAGAAAAATGAGGAGTCACGTAAGAAAACATCTTGGATTTCTAAACTGCCAGTCAGAGTCATAAAGTTGTAGTGGTCTGTAACTGCTTACACAGAATTGCTAGAAACAGATTCTGTGACTCTTAAACATAATAAATCAATCAGCTAATAGGCTATCCGTGTTTACAATGAAAATCAATTTTTCAAATTTGTCTTATACTGTAAAACTATTAATTTTTGTGCAGTCTGTTTTTTGCACTCTAAGACTGCCCAAGATAGTTATGCCAATTTATTTTTACACATTTGGACAATTAACAGCTTCAGCCTGTTAGCATTCCATCTGTGGGCTCACCGTATAAATCTTTCTGCTCACTGCTGCTCATGGTGGCTGATGCTGCTGTGATGTGTTTCTTATCTGTGGTTCCAGCAAAAGCTGTGAAATGGGATTGTGCCTCTGTTGATCCTGAAAAGCCAAGTCAGAGGGCTTCTATTCCACTGAATGTTGCAACATCTGTTGTGTTGTAGCATAGCTCAGTTTGTCTGCCTGTTAAGAAGCATCGCTTCAAGTATACTGTACCTCATACTCTACCACATCCTGTTTTGAGATCGGGAAGTATTCTGTCAAATTTGGGCTCATGAAGACAGTGAACTTTTACTTCTCCTGATACTAGACAACAGTAAACAAGAGCATGGTTAGAAAGTCCAAAGCTGATTACCTCACTAGATTGCAGCATACTCCTAACCTTACCAAACTGCTGACCAAGCTACAGAAAAAACAGTGGGGGCATCAACCTCTACTGCTCATGGAAGTGAAAATGAACTTAAAAGAACCATTAAACATCTCAGCAGTGAGGGCACAATAGTAAACACTTGTGTTGTGACCATACTTGCCTTTGAGGATGGTAAAGCCCACATCCCACTACAACTGATTAACTATAGTGATCCGCTGTCATTTAACAGACGTTAGGCATGGCTCTTTCTGCACAGGATGGCCTATTCAAAGCCCAAAAGGACAAAAGCCACCTCTGGATTTCAAACACAGCTGCGTGCTCATTTCCTCCAGTGTATTGCCACTGTGTTCCCTCCGGAGCTCATCCAGTCCAAACTCTTTATTAACCTTGATTCATTACAAAAAGCTACATTAATGCACCTGGTAGAGTTGAAGCACAATATATAAGCAAGCAATAATACACAATGAGGTGTGGGTTATGTGCTGATAAAGCACTGAGAGGTACTAAGGCATAAGGCGCTTGCGCCGAGTTCTTTATGCCTCTAGGTGTGTTGTCAGCACGTAACCCACACCTCGGAGTGTGTTATTACGCTTATAAAATGGGCTCCTTTAGTAAAGAAGTTATTTAAAAAATAGATATAAAAAGTAGATGAAAACAGTAAAATATATGATTATGAAGCAGAAAAAAGGAAAAAGTAGTTCCTGTCACTGTTTTGGTAGGGAGCTGTTTAATTAAAACTTGGTACAGGCTATCGTCTGTGATTCATGTGCAATGGATAGCAATGCCATTTATAAAAAAAAAAAAAAAAACTTTGAAAAGCATTTTGTTGTGCCAAAATATTTCATAATTTATCTCCCCACCCGTTTCACTTAACGCCAATAGAGATGCGTGTTGAAAATTAATGTGTCAGATAGTAGCTGAGGTAACTAGCGGATGTTTGTTGTTCCCTGTGTAACAGACAGAAACATTTCTTGTGTGTTTTTACAGCTTTCTGCTGTTAAATTAACATTGTAAATAGCTGGGTGGCTGGCTAGCTTGTGGTGGCGTGTCCATTAGCGGTGCTGTAGGTTTGATGCTTCATGGTCCTGGGAGTGTTACAATGAGAACATAAAGAGACCGTGCTTTTTTTTTTTATGGTTACACTTATGGAGTTATGGACTGTTGCAGGTCTTGAAGTAGGGAGAGGAGTTACTGGGGAAAGGAAGCACGTATTGTGGAGACTTTTAAGTAGTGGGACACCGAGTGGGACCGACAGCTATGGTCTGCGATGCAGAGAAGCAGTGAGTATTTGATTTTTCGTACTGGTTGTGTAGGAAGAGATATAGTACTGTAGACACTCACTGCTGGCATTGCTTCTGCATTCGTGCCATTGTGTCTCTCTCTCTGCAGCTAGTGGGGTTGCGTTGGCTGAGATCATAGTTGAGCGGTGAGAGGCTGTGGCAGAGAGGTGGCACGGATGATTCTGTGATGCTGCAGTTTGCTTGGCACAATTGCTGGTTGGCATAATATATATTGATAAGGAAATGGTTGAAAATGGCTTTCAGCCAATCAGATTAGTTGATTTGTTTAGCTCATTTATAACAAGCACTTGTCAATGCTGAATGTTTGCTTGCATGCTGTACTTGGTCTTGCTTGTACATATTTTTACTATATATGTTTAACCAAGATAGTCCAGATGAGATGTAATATGTCATTTGCAAAGGGATCCTGATTTCACACAGTTTTATGCTGCATTTACCCAATATAGTAGAGGTGAGATGTAATATCTCATTTTTTGTGTGGTCCTGCTTTTATAATGCATTTTTTCTAGGGTAGATTGTCTCAGATGCAACATCTCCTTTTCAGTGAGGTTTGCTGTAGGGTCTTGTTTTTATGCAGTGCTGCAGTATATTTAGGAAAATGCAGGGATGCAGAGGAAGACTCTGAAACTCCTTGAATATTAGCAAATATTTATTATTAATATACAGTCATATTGCATGTGCCACCAAATATTTCCCGGCCAAGGGGGCCCCTTCCTCAGGACTGACGGTGCTTCCATTTGGTGAGGTGTGACTCTTTTAGATCCTGAATATATGTGTTGGACTTGCCCAGCCATGTCAGATAACTGTAACTAAATTTTTCATGTGGACATCTTCATTACTATCAGGATATGGTAGTAAGCAGGTCGTCAGATACCTGAAAGCCTTGAATGGAGCCTTTTCCTGGTGAAATAAATAAAGATACAATATTTTGATTTATGTAAAAAAAACATATTAAAATGTTTCAATTTACATGTAATACAAAAGAGCAGGGAGCCGTTTTATAAGTGCAGTAATAAAATATTCAAGGATTTGAATGCATTGCCCAGGGGCTTAAGGACACTGAGCTTTGTTATGTGCCTCACTGCCTGGGGGGAGGGGGGGCTACATTGAAATCCTTTAATTCATACTCTGTTGTGGCTTATTGCTTAACTTTTCCTTATCCATGCCTTATTGCTTAAATAAACCAGTGCCACTTATTGCAAAGTGCTACCATGAGCTTTAGCGTGGCACATTGAAAGAAATTGTCCCTCTCATCTTGGGTTCTGTATCTTAACTCAGTTTTGCCTGGATGGCTATTGAGTATCAAGGCTAATCAGTGGAAAGATCAGACTTCAAAAGTGCTCCAGATAGTAAGGAGTTAATTAAGCTAAACAGTCAGACAGGAACCTGGAACATTGGAGGTTTTTGATGTGGTGTTCTATACAAACCAAGTATTCTTTGTGGGAGCAATTAATGTCTAGGTTTAGCAATTCTGTGGTTAAGTTAAATACAGTATAAAGTCCTGGCAATTCTAGTTGTCATTCTGTGGCACTACCCTGTAGAGGTTTCCCAGTAAAGAGGAAATAAATTGTGGTTATTTATTACAGAATGTTATCAAATGTTTCCAGTTCAGATGTTAAATGCCTTTCTGGTGCTGCTGGATGGCCTAATGGTAAGGATTATAGGTTATCATGTGAATCATTCATGCATATCATACTCAGGCTATTATGCATCAGGAGGCAGAGACAGTGTTGGGTGCTCATCATGGACTCCTTCTGCCTGGGGGGTGGGGTAGAAGTGGCACTTGCTATTACACGACTGTTCCTAGTGGTCCAGGAGGAGGTAGTTGTGTGATCAGGAATACACGGCTATAGACAGAAGTCCCGCTGCTTGCATCACGCAGAATGGTAACATAGGATACAGTGGCATCAAATGTGTAGCCCCATACCAGATGGGAAAGTCCATTTCACGAGGGCAGGCATTGGGTGTCTGGGGGCCAATGGTGACAGTTTCAGTGTATGTAGAATCTAAGGCTTGTGGATGGGCTACAAAACCATGTGGCCCTTGGTGTAAGTGCATTCCAGAGTTCATCTGGTGGACATTATCACTAAGTTGCAGAAAAAAGGGGCGTAGCCAGCAGCCAAGCTGTGAACAGCCTTTTTGCACAGCTCCTCAGGCAAAGGCTGAATTCAGAGGATAAAACTAACTTTTTTCAAATTTAAATAGTAAATAAACATTACTAAATTACAACTCAATCTATACACTATTGAATGATATTAAACTCATAGAGGTGGACACAGGTAAACCGCAGCAATGGTCCTCGGAAACAAACCGGGAACTCATGGGAAAGGAGCCTGATCGAAAGAGCCTAAAGCTGGAGGTAGCAAGGAACCACAACTGGGAATGGAGGACCAGGCAGGACCACAGTCAACCAATGCTGTCTTGATGAAGGCTATACAGAGCCTGGACTAGAAAGTGGAGGACTATAGCACCAAATTAAAACAAATCCACAATAAGGTGGAAGCTGTGGCTGAAGAAGCAGAACAAGCAGAACAAGCAGACGGGGCCCTTATGGTTGCCACTGGACCCATGAAGGAGAATGGCATCTTAAGGAGACATCTGGAAAATATAGAAAATGCAGTTCATGCCTCACATCTCCATATCCTGGGAATCCCGGAACATCTGGAAGGAGAATACCCCTTACTTTTCTTTACAGACTGGCTAAAGAAACTTTTACAGCTAGAGTCTGACTTTACAGTAATCAAGGCCTAGCACATTTCACCACATGGTGGCCATCCACAATTAGGAACAGGAGACCCTGCACCAGGTTCTGTAATGCTGGAGCTTAAAACATTGGCAGAGAGGGACATCATCCTGCAGCAGGCTAAAATATTAAGCCTGCAAACTTGAAAAGATAACAAGGTCCACCTTTTTCTGGATCTCAGCTATGCCATGAGAATGCAACTGAAGTTTGGAAGGGTTGAGGCGTGCCTCCGAAACCTAGGGTGCACCATGTTCTACTAATTCCCTCAGTTTGCTGTCTGTCTACGTGAGGTAAGACCAATCACTTTGCCAACATCTCCGAGGCCTCTAAACTGTTAGAGAAGATCAAGAAACAGTTTGTAGTTCAAGAGGATACCTCTGACTCTGATGGGATGGAACTGTTTGGAATAAAACCATAGTGGTATTTGGTGTGGACTATGGGAGTTAAAAGAGGGGAAATTCAAATGTTTGGAATTTTACTAAAATAATACAGTAAATAAATGGTGATTAATATAGAAACATAGAAACATGATGGCAGAAAAGGACCACCTGGCCCACCAAGTCTGCAGAAGGTTAGGACTTCCTCCATAACCTACTTGTCCCTGTGCCTCCTCTTCCCCTCACCCTCCTGCTCCCAATACCAGACCCATGTGGCCATCCCAAGCTCTCTTAAAGCCCCTTACAGTGACCTCCCCATCACCTCCTCTGGGAGTTCATTCCATTTTTCCACCACCCTTTCAGTGAAAAAGTTGTTCCTGGTGTTTTCTCTAAACCTGTCTCCCTCTATCTGTAGCATATGCCCCTGGTCCTCTGTGCCCTTTAGTTTAAACAGTCCCTCTTCTGATTCTCTGTTTATCCCCTTCATAAACTTAAAGGTCTCAATCATACCCCTCCATCCCTTCTGCATTCCAGGGAGTACATTCTCAGTTCACTCAATCTGTCTTCATGCGTCAGGTGACAAAGCCCAGCCACCATCTTACTCACTCTTCTCTGCACCCTCTCCAGCCTTTCCTCATCTTTTATGAGGAACGGTCTCCAGAATTGCACCCGATAGTCCAACTGTGGTCTGACTAGCTGTTGATATAAGGGAATGATAACCTCTCTCTTCCTGCTAATGAATCCCCTCCCAATGCAACCCAACATCCTGCTAGCCTTGGCTACTGCCTGCCCACATTGTTTAGCTACCCATAGGTCCCTGAAACAATAATTCCCAGGTCTCTCTCCTCCTCAGTCTCTTCCAGTGCCAGATCCCCCAGGTAGTAAGTCTCATTTGGTTTCTCCTCCCAAGTGCATGATTTTGCACTTTTTACATTAAAGGCCAATTTCCATCTTTTGGACCAATCCTCCAATAATCCTAGGTCCCTGTGCATATTCTCTCTCCCCTCCTGGTTTTCTACCCCATTACAGATCTTCATGTCATGCTCAAAGAGACACACCCTAATCCTTAGACCCTTAGTTATATCCGCCATGAATATGTTAAACAGCAGTGGACCCAACACAGACCCCTGGGGAACCCTGCTTGTGACACTTCCTTCCCCTGAGGCAACACCATTTACTACTATCTTCTGACTCCTACCAGTTAGCCAGTTTTGCACCCATCTAACTACCCTCGCCCCCGGTCCCAGTCCATCCAATTTATAGATCAGTCCCCCATACGGAACAGAATCAAACACCTTTCTAAAGTCAAGATATGCAATCCACTGATCCCCCTTGGTCCATTTCCCTAGTGACCCCATCAAAGAACTCTGTTAAGTTTGTTTGACAGAACTCCCCTCGAAGAATCCGTGCTGATGCCTATTAGTAAGTTTATTGTCCCCCAAATACTGCTGAATCCTGCCCTTCAGTAACTTTTCCATAATTTTGCCTGCTATGCCTACTATAGATGTTAAGCTCACAGGCCTATAGTATATGGCTATATCTAGCGGATAATAATTCTAAAGGGTCAGATTAAAGATGGCGCATTATATCACACAATATATTTCTTCCTCAAGTATCTAATCCCAAGGATTTCATCCCCACTAACACCTAGGTGTCCAATTTTGATGTCTGTCTGTCATCAGTTAACCACTGTTTGTTTAATCAAGTTTACTTCTGTATTATTGGAAATAGATTAAATATTCATAATCAAAATTGTTATAAATCTGTACCTTTTTGCTTGATTCTGTGCAGAAGGGTGTAAAACTGTCAATGGATATACCGATATTTTGAGAGTTGGATGATTAACTCCATAGGGTGCACATTTTGAGTGAACATTGCTGTTATCCCTGCTCAATGGCTGATGTTGGAATGTTTTATTTCTAAGGATTCATATCATAGGCACTGCTGTAATATGAAAAAGTTGGAGAATATACGCATACCCCCAAATGATGTAATGCTTAACAGGGATGCTTACAGTTTTGTTACTGTAAAAATGTAGTAATAACCCTTAGGGTGATTGTGTTTCTAGTAGATGCCTGCCTGTTTGAAATAATATGTTGTGTAATATTGCGTAAGCCAATAAAATATAAGAAAAAAAAAAGCTGCAGAAAACAGAAGTTTAGTTCATTAATTAGAATGATGTTGTTTGTATTGATGCTATCGTCAACCTCACAGAATGTTTTCAGTTGGATGGCAGCCTTCTAATTGGTCAGCTAATTGCCTTGGGACCACTATTGTGCATACCAGAACATTACGTACATACAACTCAGTATTTAAAAAAGTATTATACTTAGTACTTGTAATTTACACACAGCACATACTGCTTTTGCCATAATTACAGTTCTGACATCAGAAATCCTATAAGACTGTAGTTCTGATGAGATTTTCTGGTGATACAGTATTATAAACCACAAGAGCGATGTTGTAGCTTGCACAAAATAGGCCAATAAACCATGGGCCTTAGTTATGCAGGAATGCAGCTGGGAGCTGTGTATTTTCAGTGGCACTTCGCATAGCTGAGACTCATGTCATAGGAACGGAATGGGTCTCTGATATTTACACAGTTGCAGGGTTGAAATTCGTTTTGCAGTCACTAGCCAGGAGGGCTAGTGATTGGAAACTCTCTGGCTCCACATACTTTTGCACTGGCCCAGCTGGTGTACTTACTGAAATGTTACCTTCCCTCTCCTCCTCAAGGGCCTCCTGGATGTTCCCAGGGTTCGGCTGAGGACTTCTGGTGATCGAGGCTTTCAATGTCTCTTGGGCCGACCCTGTGGAGCCTTGGCTTCACTGTACCTGCAGTCTGGGAGGCCCCCTCAGTTGGTGTTTTTAAGCAGAGGCTTAAGGCCCACCTCTTCAGCCAGGCTTTTACTGAATAACTTATTTCCAACCCTGTCCACTCTATAGTTAATTACTACAGTTAATTTTAATTCTTTAATGCAGATCTTACCTTTTTGTTGCTTCTGAGATGTACTTGTATGTATTTTGTTATACACCATACAGTGCCCAGAGCTTCTGGGACTGGGCATCTTAAAAATAAAATTGCCTTGCCTTGCCTAATACAAGCCAGCAGAGTTAATTAATGTAAATTTTTTCTGGCCCAATAAAGAAATCTACCAGCATTTGGCGATTGGACTGGTGCCAGTTCCAACCTCCGCAGTTGGCAGTCTTGAGTGAGCAGCAGTATACAAAACATACAGACACGTTCAAATGATTTTAGTTATGTCATCTTAGATGAGGGTGTCTGCAGCTGGGTGGTGCAGGAAGGATCTTTTTAGCTACCATTGACAGAGAGAGTATACATTACTTTAAGGGGGAGCAAACTGAAACTGAGATAGCATTAATTTACACTGGTCATGGGGCACAGAAGTGGGTTTTCAACAACTGGGTGGTGTGGGTGGGGATTTCTCTTTCTAAAGCCAGAATGCTTATAGAATAATATCTGTTCTGGGAGGGTGGTAGCAGCCATACTGGTTATGTCAAGATTAGGATTTTATTTGTGTTTGGGGAGCTGTTGTTTTGGATATTCTAATGGTAAATGGGCAACATTTGGATGAAGTACCACATTGACTGTATGGGGGGGTGCTCAAGGCACTGTCATATGATGTGCATGCTCCAATCACATAGAAACATTGACTTTGACAGCAGATAAGGACCGCTTGGCCCACCCAGTCTGCCCATATCCATACCTTTTGGATAAGCTGCAGATCCTAGTTAACCAACAGCCTACTTCTTCCTACCCCCCCCCCACCAGAAGTGCTTTATGTCTGTCCCATTCATTTTTGAATTCCCCCACTGTTTTTGACCCCAAGACCTCCCCAGGAAGGCGGTTCCATGTGTCTACCACCCTCTCTGTGAAAAAATACTTCCTCACGTTGCTCCTGAGGTGTCCTCCCTCTATCTTCAAATTGTGCCTTCTTGTTCTTGCACATCTCTTTTTCTCAAAGATGCTACCCTCTTGCACTTTGTTGATTCCCTTGAGGTACTTGAAAGTTTCTATCATGTCCCCCCTTTCCCTCCTTTCCTCGAGGATAAACATATTAAGATCCTTTAGTCTCTCTTCATATGGCTTGTGGTGCAGACCCTGCACCATTTTAGTTGCCCTCATCTGGACTACCTCCATCCTGTCTATGTCTTTGCGAAGATGGGGTCTCCAGAACTGCACACAGTACTCCAGATGGGGTCTCACAAACTGTTTGTACAGAGGGATAACAACTTCCTGTTTTCTACTGGTGATGCCTGTCCCAGTACATCCCAGTATCCCCCAGCCTTCCTTATTGCCTTCTCACATTGCTTGCTTACCTTTAGGTAATCTGATATGACTACCTCCAGGTCCCTTTCCATTTTTGTTGTTGTTAGTACCTCACCCCATTGTGTACTCTTCCCCTGGGTTTTTGTTTCCCAGGTACATTACTTTGCACTTCTTTGCATTGAATCTAAGTTGCCATACTTTTGACCATTCCTCCAACCTTGCCAAGTCTATTTTCATCCTTTCCATCCCACCCCTTGTGTATCAACCCTGTTGCACATCTTTGTGTTGTCTGCAAGAGGCATACTTTTCCCTCCAGTCCCTCCACAATGTCACTTATAAAGATATTAAAAGGACAAGTCCCAGTTCTGAACCCTCACGGTTACCCCACTAAGTAACCCCCTTTCTTGAATTTGGACTCTATTTACTATTACTCTCAGTGTCCTGTTGTCCCTGCAATTTTTACCTAGGCTACCACCCCAGGACCCACTCCCAGGCTGGCTAGTTTGTTTATTAATCGTTTGTGTGGGACTGTGTCAAATGCCTTGCTAAAGTCTAGGTAGGCCATGTCCACAGCCCCTCCCTGGTCTGCTCTTTGAAAATAAGATAGTGTTGTGTGGATTCAGACCCACAGCCTCTTGCTTATGAGGCTGTAGACCTTTCCACTATGCCACAAAGCTGGCACAAACCTTCATTTCTTCAGCCCATTTTATAAAATGTCATCCAGACCCTTCAATATACAGTAACTGCAGCCTCATTACTGCTGCATCCTTGTATTACTCAGTGTGTGATGATGCAGCGTGACATGATAACATCTGGATGTTTTTCCCTCCTGCTGGAAGCCATTCATGTATTATATAGTAGCAACATGGTCCTCTGTCTTAGCCCTTTATAGCTTAAATAGGGGTTGGCTGAGGTGAGCGCTGCCTCTGTTGGTCCTTATCTGAGTGACCAAGGCTCACGACAAAGGGATTTATTGCATATGGAAGCCAGCTCACTGTACTGGCCAAGCTTCCTGGCTTAGAGCACACCACTTAACACTTCAAACAGCACAGTTGAAAAGATAACAAGAGATGGATTTTTTTTTCTTAGCTAGTGGCTGCATCTTGGTAATTTCTCAGATGTTGAATAACAACATCAGAGATGGTAGTGGTGGCTCTGCCCTTATGTAGAAGCCCGGGAGCAAGGCAGCATTGCAGAACTTTGCTGTCAGATTGTTTATAGGTAACAAAGTTACAGTGTTGCGTAACATTTTTCCATCATTTTAAAGCCTGGGTCATACTTTTGGGACAGGACACACTGTTTCCGCTGTCAATTTTTATGTTCATGTTTTTAGAGCTCAGCAGGACTTTCGCTGTTACAGACCCCATTCCAGCAGTATGTGCAACAGACCACTACCTTGTATGTATTTGTACTGTTTTTATTTTAGAGCTTGATACCAGAAAAGACAAACTGAGCCACAGCTGCTTTACATGTGCATCCCGGAAGCGCAGGGAAGTTAACTGACTCGCTCAATGTCATACAGTATGCAAGTGGCAACTGTAGGGTTCAAACTCAGGTCTGCAGGATCTTCAGGTTTACAGCTTGGTGCTCTAACCTCTAGGCTATA
Source organism: Neoceratodus forsteri (assembly GCA_016271365.2). Taxonomy (NCBI): domain Eukaryota; kingdom Metazoa; phylum Chordata; order Ceratodontiformes; family Ceratodontidae; genus Neoceratodus; species Neoceratodus forsteri. Next base: position 1,808,200,531 of record CM057449.1, read on the forward strand.
CTACCTCCCTATTCTAGTGCCTCCACACTGTTAAGAAATTTCCAACAGTCAGTATATACTGTATGACCTCTCTGCTGTTTTGTGCAGTGACCTTCCTACTTATGTGACAGATGAGACATCTCTGCAAGCAGCTAATAAGTCCCAGAAATGCATCATTGAAGACTGCAGTTCTGTTTGTTGATATGTGTGCAGTAGTGTGACTGGTTTTAATTGAGAACCAAGTTTCAGGTTTCTGAGGAGTGGTGAAGCTGCATTGCTCCATGTAAATCTCGACTGTCATTTGCAGTGCAGTTTCTTTAGATTTATTGTTTATTTTTCTGGAGAAGATCCTGATGACCTAGGCAAAGTGCCGCAGGACAGTTGCTTTTTTTTACATAAAATTTTCTTTGGCAGCAATTGAGAGGGTACAGTAAAACTTTAGACTGATGTCCTCTGTATAGCCACAGGCCAGGTGTACTCAGGGAAGGAGTGAGCCCCTACTTAACTGCCTCACCAGTAATCCTCATCTCCAACCTGGGTAGATTGGTCAGTCTTGGGGATGAGAAAACCTTGCTCTATGCTCATCCCAGATAACCTTGGGGTCCAGGTTGAGTGAAGACTGGTGACATTACATTGCTTTAGTTGTTGTTAATTGTATCGAGTTGTCTTATTGTTGTCCCAGGGCACTCTTTTGAAACAACTGACATCCCAAGGGACTCTTGTAGGGAAGAAGATTTGACACCATAATGAATTATTTCCAATAGCGCCATCTTCCACCGTCCCCTTTCCATAAGGCTTTCCTGCCATGGTGGTGCCCTTGGGTCAGTGTCACCCTTACGGGTTCCATTGCTGGGATGGACCATCAGCAGTACAGACATGGGAGTGCTCAAGCATCATCCTGCTGTTTATTGTTCCCTTCCCTGAGGTCACCAATGGCAAGGCGTAAAGCTGTCTCTCTCTCATGGTGTGGTGCTGTGAAGCCCAGCAGCACCTTCCCTCCTGAGTACTGGGATTGCTGCTGCTGCTGCTGTAGTCATCCAGATGGCACAAAGAAGTCAGGAATCCTCCCCCCACAGAGGAGGAGGGGAGTGCCCTTAGGAATGCTTGACCATCCTACTCCTTATCCGCGATGCCAAGCTGGCTTCTGAAAAGATGCATTTACTATCGTAGTCTGGTTGAGATGCAACATCTCAGGGACAACAGCACAGTCAGTCAAACTATATCAGTATCAGAGATATTATACATTATATGTTGTTGACAATAATAATAACTAGGAGCTTAAAATGGTGTCCAAATTAGGGTTTAGTCAGAACATTTACACTACCTACACTATATAAATAGACTTGAGGTCATGTTGGCGTCTCCTTTGTAACAAACTGTCTTCAGACTCCTACTCATTTAGTGCTATATGTAATAATTCAGAGCCCTGAAAGGTTTTCAGAGTCTTGATGTTTTTTTTTTTAACCTTCCATGTCTCACAAGCCAGAATCTCTTTCAGCTACTGCCAGTGCCATCTATACAACCTTGGAGCTCCTCTTGGCCCTGAACCTCTGGGGCACCCACGACACACTACAGTGTTTCCTCCCCATCTGTCACACCAGGTGAGGCTATGCCTGCTGCTCCATGGTAGCGAACCCTCCTCTGTGTGCATGTGTCTTCAGCTGATGGCAGGTCTGCTCTCGCCTTTTCCTTTGCAAGCCACAGGCAAACAAAACTGCACTCCCACCTGCGGCCGATTGGCAGTAGTGCAGTGGGCTGAACAACCCTCCCTCCCTCAAACAGGAGAGCATTCCCGTCCTCTGGACCACTTAATCCTGCTCTCTTTGCTGGCCCTCCAACACCCTGACTCTGTTCTGAACCTGGGTTGTCAGCATTGCAGGTGCAAATGCAGTCGCTGCGCTGATGGGTTAACTCTAAATCATGGTGTTGTTGGCTGTTTTTATTTCAGCTGTGATGCTTCCAATCATTGTTTTCATAGACAACTTGAGCACATTTCTGAACAGAGCTGCAGATGTTTCAGTTAATAGCTGTCACCACTACCACTTGTGTATTGGAAAACAACTAGTTGTCACATTTAAGTTGTATACAAAAATAGAAGGGGTAGCACATAATCCATTATCAGTAGGGCAGTAACCTCTAAAGTGCCATATTCTCTCTGTCAGTCTTTTATTCCCATCCCTGTCTTCAGCAAAACTTCAAGCCCGCCCATCCAACCAGCATGGCTGAATTGCTCTGTCTGTGATAAAAAGGATGAAAATAGCCCCAGTGTTCTGTTCATCTAGTTTTCTAAAGTTCCACACTCTGAATCCTTGGGGATACGTTAATAAGAGTTGTGCTGCTGTAGTACCTAAGAGTGTTACTCACAGTATTAAAAGATGCAAAGCATGTACTAGATACTGGAATTATTTCTAATTCAGGAGATGCTATGTGCCCTTATTATTTTGAAACATAAAGATGTTGCTCTACACGTGTTGTTTTAACTCATGCAGTTTTCTGTAAAAGATTGCACTCAATGTGAACTGTGCTTCTGATTTGCAGAGCAATAGCACCTCTTAGTATTGCCACTTCTGTTGCAGCAAACCACCAGATGTTAACTATTAGGCAAAGCTAAACAACTATTTTTATTGGGCACAGTTTTATGAGAGGGAAATTTGTCTAGCTCAGTCATAAGAATTTAGGTTTTCAGCTAGCGCTATGACAAGAAAGCCTGGTTTCCTGCATTAGGTGTACATTTCATCATGCAGTTTAAGACCATAAGACTTCATAAAGCATATACTCCCACTAAGACACAGGAAAGGGCCAAGGTCAGCAACTGGGCAAACATGGCAGAGCTGAAGGTACAGTAGTACTCATTTTGCAAAAATGCAACCGGCTAATGTTTGTCCTGGGACTTTTATTGTACTGATGTTTTTCATAGAAATGATTTATTGTTGATCGCATTTACAATTTGTATTGGTGTGAGTACTGTCACGCCACATAGCAGAGTTCCTTTTTGCTATATTTTTGACCAATTATTTTGATTTTCTTTATTTCTGTAATGTGTGTGGGGGGCTATCACGTGTCCTCTTTTTTTCCTCTTTTTTAATTTCAATAGTTTATGGGGAGGTGGCTGGCTGGATGAAGCCTTTTAATTTCAGTTCTATACAGGAGGCACAGGCAGGCCAGAGGTAGCCTTTTTTTAACATTGTCTTCTTATTTCAGTAATGTATGGATTTAAACCTGCTTTTAAATAAATGTATTTGCTAAAAAAAACTGTTTTGACATTTTTGTGAAACAAGGAATTTTGTGAACTGTTCCAACATTTTACAAACTTAGGTGAAAGCAAGTCATTCAGAAGTTTCATACAGCAGCAGGATAATCTGCTGCAGCACAGAGCATGACAACTCTAGCAGCTGATCACCCATACTGGAGAGAAAACTGGATTTGGCCATGACGTGAAATACTGCAGGGAAGCCAGAGCTGAGTCCCAGCGCGTCACCACTACCACTTGTGTCCCTCTGCTGATTTCCAGCACTGGAAGTGCATCACTTCAGGTGGTGTGGAGTGCTTACGCAGGGTCTTTAAATTCCAATGCCATTTCAGCTCCTCACCACGGCAGAGTTTCACAGGAGCTGAAACAGATCAGCTTACAGTGCCCCAAATGTGTTTACACTTATCCTCTGGCAACGGATCAGCTACTCTGCACCACTCACGCTGGTGTAGAATGCATAATAGGTGCTTTTGCATGGGACACTTGTCCCATAACGGCACTTTGTTCCACCTGGTCTGTTGTGGAACAGATTGCCTTTACACAATGTGATCTGTATCGCAAGGAGCAGTACAGATCAACTATAACATTACCTTTTTTGTGCCGTGTACATGCAGTTTGCTCCAAAACAGCCAACACAGCAGGGGATTCCCTGTTGTACTGGCAGAGGAATAAGCGGCAGGGAGCATTTACATGGCTGGGTACAACGGAACAAAATTCTGTGAACCCAGGAAAGCTGGGAATGCGGAACTGGCAAACATTCAGTTCTCTTGTGGAACCGGTCGCCTGTACATGGCATTTTGGTAACATTGCAGCTGAACTGTATCGCTTATTACGATACAGAGCACTGCATGTAAAAACACCTAATGTAAACTGGGCTACTATGTGCCGTTGAGCAAGTCATGTAACCTTGGCCATTCTTAACATTCTTCCCCATCTGTGCTTAGTCTCATGCTTTCCTTAACTTCCCTCAGTTTTCCTTAACCTGCCTGTGCTGAAGCTCCCCTGTCTCCCTCCCATTACTTATGTCTGTCCTAACCTGGAAACATTTTCTTTAACCTCCCTGTACTAATGGCTGCTGCATCTGGTCTCGACTTTCAAAGTGAAAAGTCAATGAGAGGCACTGTGTAACACTAAATTCCTTGGCCGGGATTTTCAAAAGTCTGGATGCAGTATTTAGCAGCAGTGTACTGCCACAACTGCGTCCATGTAAATTCTCCAGAATGCATTTTTATTTATTTGTGTGAATGCATGTGAATATAACAACAGGAGTCCAGTAATGATGTTGATGACCCACACGTCTGCATCATCTCCTGCTGTAGATGCTTCCCTGCAGATAGAATGGAATTTAGAGTTCTGCTGGATCTGCCACCAATCCTCTGAGCCCTCCATCAACTAGAGACACTGACGTATTCCTGGTGGGGAGACCTTTAGCTGCCACCAGCAGAGAAGTGCCTCAGATTAGCCTGACAGTGGTGGGGAAACTAAGTCTGTTCACTTCAGAGCTTGGTGACATGGTAGGGGCTACTAGAGGGACCATCAACTTGTGTGCCCAGTGCCATCCCTTTTTCCACTTCAGGGCCCTGTCCATCTCCTGCGTGTGTGCTGCTACCATGTGACTTCCTGGGGATGGGCATGTTAGGCAGATTATGGTCGCCCACACTACTAAGAACACCTCTGTAACAGCACCACCAGGAACTTTGGGAGGGCATCGAAGGATGCTCTGAACCCTCCTGCTGGTCTCCATTCCTGGCATCCAAGGTCAGGGTGTAACCCAGGGTTCCAAAGTGCCCGAGTGATGCCCCATCACTCAGCCCTACTCTGCCAGTTTAGTGCATTTTTATTGCCACGGTCATCTTTTGTTCTCTCTCTCTCTCTCTCTTTCCAGTAATATTTACCACCTTAGGAGCAAAACCTAATTTTATTTTGTCCTGTTTGTGCTCAAAAGATCCATGTTGTTGACCAAAAATCAGTTTAAGAGCTACTGTGCTCTGAATTGGGCAAAACGTATATCAACTGCCTGCTGCATTTGAATCTGTAGAACTGTGTTGAGGAAGGGGTAGTTTGAGTGCATGCACATTTATTTATTTATATTATTTATTTCAAAAGTTTCACCAGGAAAGGCATACTGAGGTGAGTAACAGTTCATTTCAGATGCATCCTGGGGAAAGGGTAAAGAAGGGCAAGAAATAAACAAAAGTACAAATATGATCAAGCAAATAATAAGGTAAATCACTTAGGCAGTTACAATGGTGACGGATTATACATAGCAGTAAGTACAGTATGAACCAAATGCAACGTGTGTAAAAAAGGATGGGAGGTTACAAAAGGGGGAAAGGGAAGGGGGATGGAGGGGGTAGTAAGGGGTGCAGCAGAGGGTAAAAATTTGGGGACACCAGTAGTTAGTGCCAGGGGAAGGAAGACCACACCCTGGTTAAAGTGCCGGGAAGTTTATTCTAGTAATTGCAGAGGAGGTAGAAGGTGTTGCTCCACACTGCTTGAACTGAATGATAAAAATAAAAGAACTCTTTCATGATGAACAACTCCTTGTGAATGGTGATGATTGCACAGAGTGCAGAGTTATTGGTCTTTTACTGCATAGAGTGGTTGCCTTGGCGACGTCATTAACCTCGAGAGCAAAAGCAACCACGAGATGCGGTAACCGTGGCTGGTTACCAATGGGAGGCCATCGATTGTTTTTTATAGTGTATTTTAGAATACTGTTCAGAGTTGAAGTTTATTTATTTATTTATTAATTTCTGGAAATACCTTTGAGCCAGAGGCTCGTTTACAGAGGTTCCATGTCATGAGACATAATATAAAGCATAAGAAATTTTACATTTAACATTTAGTACAGAAAACAAGAATCATTCTGTTATACAGAATAGGTACAAGTCTAGTTAATACAAGAGTCAGGGAGGTACATTATTCCTGGAACAAAAAAAAGGAGAGAAGTGGGAGATATTTACAACAGTATAAAGACACAGTGAGGCATGAAAGGGATTAATTTTGTTCAGGGTAACCTGTGCAGTGGTTAAGATCAGAACCTGTTGGAAGATCACGGATACTTTCAGTGCAGTACAGAATGGGTACAAAATTGCAGATATGGGAAATTGGTATGAGGCAGAGAAGATGGGGGGCTACAGTGCCAAGGTGAGGGGAGGGAGAGGGAGATATGGCAGGAGTAGTCAGTGTAGACAAGGAGAAAGGGAAAGGGGGAATTGTTTAACCAGAAAAGGCACACTAAGCTGGAGCTTGTTTCCAGGTGCGACCTGGGAGCACAAGGAAGTTAAGTGACTTGCTCAGGGTCACACAGTATGCAAGTGGATGCTGTGGGATTCAAACCCAGGTCTGGTTTGCTGGATGTCACCAGATTTGCAGCTCAGAGCCTTAGACCACTGCACTATACTGCAAGTAACTAACCGTATTGCTGTGGTGTCCTGTCCACTCGGGGTTTTTTTAAAAGTAACCGCTGTTTTATTATTTTTTTTTTTGCATAATATTTTTATTAAGCTTTGTGAGTTCCACTTACAATAAGCAGTACATACAGGTGGGTTATATATACTGACAACCATAAAATGTTATACTTTGAGATACAAAATGCTGCATATTATCCATCCCACCCTGGCTAAATCGATGGGGGGATGTACCCATAACTGGTAAAACTTTAAAATAAGAATTTAGTTTGAAAGCCTACAGCACAAGGAGGTCTCCATGGGGGGTGACACCAGCTGGCACCTAACTAGCCCAGCAGTGTGTGAACCACCAGCCCACAATCCCCTCTACAAGTTGCAAAACGATAATAATATAACAGCTCCATGATTGTAAACATTCTCTTATGTTAACAGTACTCTCTTTTTAACCTATGATTTGCCTAATGTATATGTTAGCCTCTCTAATAATGGCATCAAAACACACAATCCCCGATCCCGAGATACTTCCACAAGTCCAAAGTACAATGTGGAGAAATCAGAGTCCAAGATTATTGTCCAAGCTCCGGATCATCTTCATGCCCTCTCCCTTATAACCTTAAAGTATTAAATCCTCCCTAACATGAAACAGATAACCATCATTAAATGCTTACTAATGTAAACCTAAGAGAAGAGAACTTGGGGGATCCATTACATGCCATCAATACTGTAGTCATTCTCCTTCAGCACCCTCAGGTCTCAGTCTTCTTGGGACACTTCCTGCTCCATCGTACTAATGCCTTCTCCACCTCCGAGGGTCATTAAAAGATAAACCCTGTCCTTCCACACAGTTCGCAACTGTGCATGAGACAATAGCTGGTGAACTACTTTTACGTGACGTAAGCGACTGTGGACAACATCAAATGCCTGGCGACGTTGGCGAGTTTCAAATGACAAATGCAGATAAATGGATAAAGTGGCATCCCCATGTTTAAGAGTTCTCCGGCACCTAGCTGTGGCCAAAATGCAATCCCAGTCACCAACACTGGAGCAGATCACCACAAATACACGGGGTCCATTCTGGTCCTGAGGCGGCCTCCAGGAGGTTATTTGAAATATCCAATCCAGAGGAAGCAATGAGTCCTCTTCCGTAAAACCAAGCATGTCCAGGAGAAAAGTGCGGGCAAATCCTGAGGGATCCTCTCCCAATGGCAACTAAGGTAGGCCTATTATATGGATATTTCTCTCCTGCACCTGGTTCTCCAGTAATTCGATGCAGCGGCGCAGTGCACCAGTGTCCCCAATCAGTTTAGTTGAGACGTCCATTGTTTTATTCAAATTTTCTTCCAACTTGGACACTGCTTCTTGTGTGAGCTCTACCTTGGTTTCTAAGGCCACCACTCTCGGAGTTAAGGAGTCAAACTTATGGTCCAACTCTTGGACTGACCAAATCAGCTGCTGGAAAGTCGAGTTGATCGTTCCGAGGGATACTTCCCCCATGTGGGCAGTGCTCACAGCCCCTGCCATGCTACTCTGAGAAGGTCCACCTTCTCTGCTACTCCTCGGATGGAAAAAGTCTGGACAAGCAGCTGTGAAGCCTTTAGTTTTCCCCATTTCCAGCCACTGAGGGTCATACGGATCTCGAAAATTGCTTTGTTGTGTGAAAAGCTCCTGATGAGTACTTTTAGCAATAAAACTTTTAAAATAAAGGGAGCTACCGAAAGCTGCTACCTCTCATGGCAGCTCAGCAGTGCCCCTGTAACCGCTGTTTTATTGGAATGTCAGGATGCGATAACAGCTCGCTTGATTTATGTTTAAACTGTTATGCTGCACTAGCTACGTATTTTGTGCAGCATAACAGCTAGAACGACCGATCGCAGTGCAGCATAACAGCATTTAGAAATGCTTAGATTTTTATTGATAACAGCATTCTAAAATACACTATACTTGTTTTCTATGTAGTGATTTATCACCTTTACATTTCAAACTGTTAGTAAAAATAATCCATCTTTAGTGTTGCTTTAACCTGTAGGCTATGCTGCCAGCTGATCATTAAAAACTACACATCTCAAAGCTGACTCTGTGGTGCCAACAGGTATTGGGGCCCCATATCATGATTTCTAAACCCTGTCTGTGTTCATGTCAGTACAGATTTCTGGGGGCTGCCACAGCACAAATTTCTCTCTTTTTCCTTTCCCTCTCTTGTAGCCTTTTCTCTTACAATTTTGGGTGTGAACTCAGGTCTACAAGATGCAAATGTGGCTACGTACCTACTAGCCTGGCATCATGGGGCCAGCCTTGAAATGTGAAGTTTTTGATTATCAACTGGCAGTACAACCTAGAGGTTAAAGCAAAGAGCTGTGAACAAGCTTTGTTCATCCAGCAGAATGGGTTTTGATTCCATCATGCTCTACTTGTATATTGTGTGACCAGAGCAAGTACACTTAACCTCCCTGTGCTCCCAAAACACACTGAGGAACAAGCTGTTGCTCAGTGTGCCTTTCCTGGACAAAGACAGTAAAAATAATCTGAGCATGTGTTATGATTCTGAAAATATTATGCTCTCTCTATCCAGATTTGACTTGAAAAGAAAAAATAAGACACCAATACTTGTTTATTAATTGCAAAAACACATAGATGGACAACACAGTTAAAACATGTATAACCTGAAATGCATTATTAAAAGAGTATTTTACTTCTTTTGATGAAGTTAAAAGTCTAACAGTTTCTTACTGAAATACTTTGGATGGAATGGGATTTTCTACCGTAAAGGAAAAAAGCTATCTGGTTGATCCTGCAACCCATACCTTTCGAGCGTGTCTTACACTCAGCAGCTATGCCGACAGACTGCAACTTTCCAGAATGCCATTCCCACTGTAATGTAAAAAAAAGAAAGAAAAACAAACAAAAACAAAACAAAGGAAGAGACAGTGTGTGTGAAGTGTGTGAAGTGTGTGTGTGTGTGTGTGTGAAGTGTGTGTGTGTAGTGTGTGTGGTGTGTGTGTGTATGTGGTGTGTGTGCGTGTGAGAAAACAAAAACAAGGGAGAGAGTGTGTGTGTGTGTGTGTGTAAAGTGTGCATGAAGTGTGTGTGTATGTGTGTGAAGTGTGCATGAAAACAAGAAACAAAGGGAGAGACAGTGTGTGTGTGTGTGGTGTGTGTGTGTGTATGTGGTGTGTGGTGTGTATGTGAGAGTGTGTGTGTAGTGTGTGTGTAGAGTGTGTTATGTGTGGTGTGTGTGTAAAGTGTGTGTGTGTGTAAACAAAAACAATGGGAGAGGGTGTGTGTGTGTGTGTATGTGTGGTGTGTGTAAAGTGTGTGTGAAGTGTGTGTAGAACAAAACAAAGGGAGAGACGTGTGTGTGTGTGTGTGTGTGTGTGTGTGTGTGTGTGTGTGTGTGTGTGTGTGTGTGAAGTGTGTGTATATATAGTGTGTGTGTGAAAAACAAACAAGGAGACAGAATGTGTGTGTGTGTGTGTGTGTGTGTGTGTGTGTGCGCGTGTGTGTTTGAAGTGTGTGTGCATGCGGCGTGTGTGTGTGAAGTGTGTGTGCATCACCCTCGGTGTGGGATGCTTTTATAACTGCTCAGACTTTGCCATCAGGGTTAATGTAGCATCCCACACCTTGGGTGTGTGTAAAATTTTGGTTACGCACACACACCCATATATTATTCTATATTTTAATAATGCAGTTCAGATTATGCTTTTTTTTTTTCAACAATGTTGTTCATCCATGTGTTTTTGCAATTAATAAACAATTAATGGTGTCCTATTTTTGTCTCTTTTCAAGTCAAAGATGGATAGAAAGAGCATAATATTTTCAGAATCACAACACATGCTCAGATTGATCTTACTGTCTTTGTCCTGGAAAGGCACACTGCTACAGCTTGTTTCTGGGTGTGTTTTGGAAGCACAGGAGGTTAAGTGACCTACTCTGGTCACACAATATACAAGTAGAGCATGTTGGAATCAAACCCCATTCTGCTGGATGAATGAAGCTTGTTCACAGCTCTTTGCTTTAACCTCTAGGTTGTACTGTTAACTGTTAATCAAAAACTACACATTTCAAGGCTGGCGCTGTGATGCCAGGCCAGTAGGCATGTAGCCACATTTGCATCTTGTAAAGCTGCATTTACACCTGAAATTGTAAGAGAAAAGGCTGTAAGAGAGGGAACAGAATAATACAGAAATTAGTGCTGCAGCAGCCCCAGAAATGTGTACTGACATAAACACAGACAGGCTTTAGAAATCCTGATACAGTATGGGGTCCCAATACCTGTTGGCACCACAGAGCCAGCCTTGAGATGTATCGTTTTTAATGATCGGCTGGCAGTATAGCCAGAGGTTAAAGCAATCCTAAAGATGGATTATTTTTACTAACAGTTTGAAATGTGAGAGTGATAACTCACTACTTCCAATGCATATACAAAACAATTACTATAAATGTAGAAAGTGTTGTAATAACACCTTAAAACACACTTAATAAAACAGACAATTTCCTATTTAACCTACTTTCAATGGAGGGCCAAGATCCTCAGTGACATCATTTCCTGTCAGGATCCTAAAACATATTGCTTCCCCCATCCCTTAATTACAGACTGATTTACATATGAATAACTCTGGACTGCAAAGACTCACTGATAAACACAATGGCTCACTCAAATTAGCTTTTGATGGCCTTTCAGACATTAAGAAACCCTGTTGATGACAGTTCCCCTTTAATGCACAAGGGAAACCATTTCTAGGGAAGGTGGTCTAATAGTACCGCTCTGTAGATGATCTTGTATGTATCTGGGATGTTCAGAATTCAAAGCCAGACCATTGTTGTAATGGCTGGATGACAGCACTGTAGATTTGTCTTTTACTGGAACAATTGACCAGAAGACAATTGAGTTTTTGAACTTAAAATGAGTTTGGATAGAAACATAAAAACAGAAGTCTGTCACAAACACATAGCAAGCAACATTGTTTTAAGATTGCACAGTGTACACCCTGTTAGCCTAATTAACAGTATCCCTCTTAGGGAGTACATCAAGATTAAGCAAACTTGCTCACAGAAAGAAGCCTTTGAAAGAAAGGCAGTTGAATTATCTGAGACATTTTCTGGTAGGAGATAGTCAGTAAAACTGGTTCACAAGGCTTCTCAGAAGGCAAACTGAATGTCCAGAGAATGTCTTGCAGTCCCCAAGGAAAAGGTAAATGACAAGAGACTAGTACAACCTGAAATGTTTGTTACAAAGTACTGTAAAAAAGGCAGGGGAAATTATCAAACAAAACTGGTCTGCATTAATGAGGAACCCTTATTGTTAAGAATCTCCCCCCCCCCCCGAATTACATATTGATAAGCTAGAAATTTAGGGGACAGAATTGTGCAGAGTCTTAAATGACTAGTTTCAAGACACTGGCTGCAAAACAATTGTATGCAGCTGTTATAATTCTAGCATGTGCAAACGATAGTCTCAGACAGATTTCTATATGTACCTAATGCAAATCAGCCAATACAAATCAAACAGTTCATAACTGCTCAAGTGATCATGTGGTTTATGCTGCCTGGTGTTGCTGCCCAAAAATTATATGTGGGTTGGACCACCAGGCAGCTATAGGTAAGGCTGCAAGTGTATCTTAGATTTGTCAAAGGGGACACTTGAATAGTGCTCTAAGAGGACATTTTCTTGGAGTAGTAGCCCTGCCTCTTTTACATTTGTGGGCTGAAAGCTTTTTGAGTCCAGAGAGCGAGGTGCACGTTTGCCACTTTTGTTGCTGCTTAAAACATTTTATAAATACAATAGAGCCTATTGGATTAGATGATATTTTGGATTTCAACCCTATTATGATGTCTTGATCGGATATATTGTTAGGATGGTTGTACCCTGTACATGTGCAGGAGATATAAACAAGTTTCCCTCCTCTTTATGTATTTTTGAGAAGTTGCTTCAGTATGCTATCACTGAGCTCACAGTAGTTCTATGAAATGTTGTTTTTTCACTAACATGTTATAATTGCTGGTGAGCCCCTTTAACAACCTGAATTCAGACACCGTGAAAACACCGTAATAACCCGAAATCGAGTTATTACGGCGTTTCACAATCTCAGAGTCACTCTCGAGCTGTACTCTGCACTCGAGACAGCTCAGGTGCTAACTCAGATTTTTCCCAGCTAAAGCGCTTCTGCTTACCAACTGCCTCCGTTTGAGTTGTTACTTAAAAATCCCTCAGAAAAACGATGTGGAACAAAATACCATAATTTAAAGACACTCTCTCTTTTGTAGGTCACCCCAGCAACCAGATGATCTTCGTGGCCACCACAACACTTCCTGTTTGGCGCACTGCTAATGGCACAATTTAAAATTAGCACAATATTTAAAATTTCTAGCTTTACAAAAACACTCTAAAATTGTAATTAATCTTTCACCTGTTCACTATTTAACTGCGATCACCAGCGAATGTCTACAACATATTCCACTCTACATTTGGACTACTGGTATCTTTTTTTTTTTTCCTATTAGATAAACGCTGGAGAAGACTCTGCACCAGCAATTATAAAAAATAAAAGATAGGCAAGTGTGTGCCTATGAATATTTTTTTCACACTCTCGATGTGTGATGACTGCATAAACCTCTCGAGCTTTGCTCTCGAGGTTTATGGGTCATCACACACCTTGGATGTGAAAAAAATATTCATAACACAAACTTGCCCATCCATTATTCTGTATTTAAAGTCATTGCTTTACATCTCAAATCTTTCCAAGGAGACATTATAAAGGTCTCTAATTTTTGATACAGGATAAAAACAGTTTTCAGTCTCTTTAGGTGGTGCAGAAGGTACAATGATATCACTAGGCCCGATTTTCAAAGAGCCCTTAGAGAGACACAAGTTGCGTCGCTCTAAGGGCTGTGGCAAACTCTGGGTGTGCCAGAGACCCTCTGCCCAATTCTACAAGAAGCAGGGTCCTGGTGCCAAACTCCCCCCGGGTTGCTGCAAGCTGACAGCTGCGCCAAACAGTTGGCGCACCTGCAGGGATCTAGCCCCCACCCACCCGGCACAACACTAGAGGGTCCGGAATGGGGGTGGTGGTGACAGTGCTGCTGGGGAAGGGGCTGGGGGTAAAGGGGCACAGGAGGTGGCATAGAAGTCAGGAGACAGCTGGGCAGTAATGGTCTTTGGCACCCAGTGAAATCGTCTGCTATGTATATATGTGTATTGTAATTTATCTATGCAGTATACTGTATGTGACTGGGTGGGTGGGGGGGCTCCAGGGACAGAATGTGCAGCTGCCAGGACTGTGCCCTTCTGGTGCCATGTCATGTTCTGTCCTTGAAACCCTTCCCCCTGTACAGTATCCTTCATAAGTACAGTACAATGCACATATACACACAATAGTCAACACACCCCACTGGATGCCACAGCAGTCTCATTACTGCCCAGCTGTCTCCTCAACTCCCCCTATACCACCTCCCATGCCCCTTCTGACCCTGGCAGCCCATTGTCTGACCCCGTCCCACTGGTGCAAGCCACTTAGACCACCTCCTGGCTTGTCTAAGTGATGCCCCTTGCTGTGTCCAGGGCGGGGCTTGCAAAATCCCCAAAAAGGGGATGATGCAGCCCCGCCATGGTGTAAGCCCCTTGCAACCTGGTGCACTGGTTTATTTGATGCAACTCTGGTGCAAGATGGCTTTGGTGCGGCTGTGTCAGGATTTGACGCAGGCTGCATTACAAAATTGCAAATGACGCAAGTTGTGACGTGAAGTCACCCTTGCATCAAAATCTTTTGACGAAGTCCCTTGTGTCATTTTAACTGTTTTGATAATCAGTCCCACAATGTCTGCTGTAATGTTTAAAATGAAAGGCTTGAATTGAATGCTATTATAACCAAATGCTCACCTAAAAATGCCTTGTTTTTAATGTTGTTTTAACTACTTTTAAAAGAGACACATTGACTACACGTGCACAATTCTGTAGATTTTTAATCTAATATGTCTCTTCTAGATATGCCAGTCACTTCGTACATTAGAGGGGTTCTTTGGCATCCTCCATGGCCCTTTTTAAAGTGAATACCATCATGAAATAGGTAGTCCAGTAGGAATACTACGTGCCTCTCAAAAGTTGCAATTGCAGCATAAAGGTAAAATATTCAAATAATAGATACAAAGACGTTTGCAGTAAAAGGTATGTTGGCCTATTCAGTCTGCCCACCTTACCTAACTACTGTGTACCAGTCCTAGTGGCCATCCCTCCCCTTAGTTTCTGCCCCCTCCTTCTGACTATGCCCATTCGCTTGTCCCATTTCTGCTTGAAACTGCTTACTGATTTGGCCTTTACTATTTTTTTCTGGCAGCTTCTTTCACTTATCCTCCGCCTCTTCCATGAAAAGTGCTTGTGGATGTCTTTCTTGAATCTCCTCCTCCCTCCCTCCCACCCCCACTAGTTTAAGTGTGCCTTCCTCATCCCTGTATTTGAGGAGAATGTTTCTTGGGCTCCACCTGTTTATCTCAAGCAGGTACGTGTATGTTTCTGTCATGTCACGCTTTTCCTTTCTCTTCTCAAAGGCCTACCAAGTCCCGCAGCTACTCCTCATGTGACTTGTCCCCTAGTCTTTGGATCATCGTTTGCCCTCTGCTGTATTGCTTCTGCTATGTCGCAGTCATTCCTCAGGTGTGGACTTCATTACCTTCTGCAGTATTCTAGGTCTGGTCTCACTAATGACCTGTACAGTTGGAGGATCTCCTCCGATGTCTGCTGCTTATCTCCCTCCCTATGCATCCCAACATCCTGTTCACTTTTCCCACAGCTATGTTATAGTGTGCTGTGAATTTTAGGCTCTGATATTAAGACTCCTGGGTCCTTTTCCTCCTCTG
Source organism: Neoceratodus forsteri (assembly GCA_016271365.2). Taxonomy (NCBI): domain Eukaryota; kingdom Metazoa; phylum Chordata; order Ceratodontiformes; family Ceratodontidae; genus Neoceratodus; species Neoceratodus forsteri. Next base: position 1,808,216,020 of record CM057449.1, read on the forward strand.
TACTTTCCAGCACCACCCTTCCTCCATTTCATACTGCGGTGTTGTGTTCCTTTTCCCAAAGAGCATCACCTTACATTTTTTTGTGTTGACGCACAGCTGTCACATCTTTTACCAGCTCTCCATCCTGCCCAGATCCTCCTGTAGTTCTGTTGTCCCTTCATCCGTGGCAATGCTTGTGCAGATCTTTGTGTCACCTGCAAAGAGGCAGACCTTGGCTCTTATGCCTTCTACTATGCCACAAAAGAACACATTGAAAAGGACAGGGGCCAGCACCAATCCCTACGGTACTCTGCTTGTAACCTCCCTTACTTCTGAGATCAACCCATTAACAATGACCCTTTGGGTTCTTCCCCTCAGCCAGCTTTCCACTCAACACGCACATTTTTTCTCCATCCTTTATGGTTTCTTGAACAGTATCCTGTGGGGGACTGAGTTAAAGGACTTGTTAAGGTCTGAGTTCACTGTATGACTGCCTGCCCCTTATTGGCCGCCCTGGTCACCCAGTTGAAAAAGTCTGTTAGATTTCTCTGGAAAGCCCTCCCTCTCATGAACACCTGCTGCCTGGTGTCCTGTACCACATTTCCTTCAAGAAGGTCCACTAGTTTCTTCCTCAGTAGAGACTCCATTACCTTCACCGCTATAGATGTCTGGCTCACTGGTTTATAGTTCTTATCTCATCTTTCCTTCAATCTTGTGCAGATGGACCATGTCTGCTGTTCTCCAGTCCTATGAACCACCCTGTTGGCAAGCGAGCTGTTGCAAATGTCTGAAGCGGTGCTGCTGCCACTTCCGTAGACTTCTTGAGCATCCTATGGTGCAAGGCAAGCCATCAGGTTCCATAGATTTATGTAGTTTCAACCCTTTTAGCTTGTCCAACACCCTTTCCCCCATTATTTTGCCCATGTGCTTGTGTCCCCACCCCGTCTCATTCCCTCCTCTCTCCACATTCTGGCAGTGCACCATCTTTCTCCCTAGTAAATACTGAACAAAAGTATTTGATCAGTAATTCTGCTTTTCCTTTGTCCTCCTCCTCTCATCCTTCCTCGCTCTTGCCCCTTTGATCTTTTGCCTCTCCTGGATGTATCTGAAGAATATCTTTTCCTGTTGCTTCACTCAATTGCTAGCCTGATTTTTTTTCATTGTCTTGGCCTTCCTGACATTCATATAGCTACCTTTACTGCTTGTAGGTACTCTTCCCTATTCTCCCCCCTTTGGCTTTCCTTATATTTCTTGAACACCCTCCTCAAGGCTCTTACCACCTTCTTTACTTATGCTGTGCACAACACTGGGCCACTTAACCTTCTTCCCTTTGATACATTCCCAACCGAGTTTTCTGCTGCCTCTAGCATTTCTTTTTTAAATGCCTCCCATTTTTGCTCTGTCCCTTTTAACTGCCCTATACTCTCAGTGCTTTTTCTCAAAAGTCCCCTCATCCCATCAAAATCCACTTTTTAAAAATCCCATGCCCCCAGTTGTGGTCCTTTTCTGGACCTCCAACCTTACTGTCTTGTGTTCTCTGGATCCTAGTAGTTCCTGGCTACCACATTTGGGATCCTCTCACTGTTGATGGGTATCAGATCCAGCAGAGCCCCTTCCCTTGTCAGGCCCTGGACCAGTGTTGTACTAGGAATGCCTGCTGGCATGCATCTATCAGGAGCTAGTAATTGGTGCAATTGGAACTTTTCAGTCCACATCCTTCATGTTAAAGTCCTCTACTATGTAGATCAATGTGTCCCCTAAGTTGGCCACCTTCCTTGCCATCTCTCTCAGTTCTTTATCTGTCATCTCGTCCTGGCTTGGTGGTATGTAGACCACCCCAGTCCTAATCTGTTTCCCATTCCCTGTTGCTGCTAGTACAGACAGAGTTTCTAGTTTTCCTGAATTCCCTAGGCTGTCAATTTCCATTGCTTCTGCCCCCTCTTTATGTGCAGTGCTGTTCCCCCTCCTCTACCTTTTGTTCTGTCCTCCCTAAACAGTGAGTATCCTAGTATGGTTATGTCTCACTTGTGGTTCGAGGTTGCCCACAGCTCAGTGGCAGCCACCAGGTCAAGGTTTCCTTCCGTGGCCATCGCCTGCAATGCCAGCATGTTGTTGCCAAGGCTCCTTGCATTTATTTATTTATTTGCTTTTGTTAACTGGGTAAGCACGCTAGACAAGAAATGCCTATTTTCAGGAGCGACCCAGGAGGTTACAAGATAAATTTATACACAGGACAGCAGCATGACAGAGAAGTGTAGTACATTCAATTGAACAGTGCAAACAATAAACAACAGACATATGCAATAGTGGCAAAGTCAAGCTAGCAGTAAAGGGTTATATACATATCATGAAAGAGTACAAGAGCATTAGGGTAACACAGTATGCATATCATAAAATGGATACAAGAGCATTAAGGCAGGACATGGAACGTGAGTCCATGCTTAAGGGCAGCAGGTGTTTTGGGGCCAGGGAGTAAATAAGGGGCAACGGTAGCCTTTCTTAGCTCAGGAGGCTAGTGGTCCGATGGCCAGGATAGGGGGTAGAGTACACCAGGGTAGTGTAAGAGATACCAGGCATCTTAGGGATAGTTACAGGCAGTGGCAGATTTCAAGTGGAACCACAGGGAGTTCTTAAACAGGTGATGGGAGGGAGTACATCTGGTGGATGTGGGAAGAAAGTTCCAGAAGCAGGGGGCGCAGACAGCGAAGACATGATCACCAGACAAAGTACAAGTTTTAGGAACAAGGAGGGACAGTGTGTCGGTAGACCTGAGTTGGAATGATGGCTGTGCAGGCAGAAGTAGCTGAGACAGGGCAGGAGGTGTGGCATTATGGACAATTTTTTCTATGAAGCAGCCCAAAACAAATGAATGATAATTACTCAGGGACAACCAGTGAAGCTTTTCATATAGTGATGGGTAAGTGATGGGTAAGTCGCGGTGCAGCAAGAGCAAAACGGCAGATATTGTTGTAAACCACATCCCATTTTGCAAGGCTAGCTTTAGTGGTGAGAGGAAAGTTTGTCAGCCCATAGCTAAGTGAGGGGAGAAGTATTCCTTTGGTGAGGGCAAGACACGCAGCTACTGTAAGGGACCCACGAGCCATATAAGCAAGACCGAGTTTGATGTTTGTTGCCATACACATATTTAGAATGTGAAGGGAGAGGTGTAATTGAGGGTCGAGGGTGACTCCCAGGTATTTAAAGGAGCCTGTTTTACCAACAGGGACCCCTTAAAGACTCAAGACCTTTAACGGGGTGAAATACCACTTAAGTTTTGCCGAGGAGCCAAAGAGCATGAGTTGAGTTTTCTTTATGTTTATCACAAGCTTATTTAACAGGAGCCAGTGTTGCAGTGCATTGAAATCCACTTGTAGATGGCTATTTATAGTATTGATATTGTCCGAACCGCACAGAAGGATCGTGTCATCAGCATATAGGGTCGTGTTGCTGTGGGAGAGTAGTGATGGAAAGTCATTAATGAAAAGAGAAAATAGGATAGGGCATGAGATGGACCCCTGGGGGACACCTACCATAACAGGAACAGGTTCTGAGAGAGCGTTGTTATACTTAACAAACTGTAGTTTATCAGAGAGATAGTTTGAGAACCAGCTTAGGGCTGGACCAGACACGCCATGGGATTGAAGCTTTGCGTGAAGTAGGGTGTGATCAACTAGATCAAAGGCCTTAGAGAGGTCCACAAAGATTGCCCCTGATAACTTGCCTTGGTCCATGGTGGTCCTGATTTCGGATGTCACCTTAGCAAGGGCTATGCCAGTTCTGTAACCTTTGTGAAATCTGTGCTGCCCAGGGGACAGTAGGGCATGCTTAGACAAGTGATCTGTCAGCTGTGCTTCCACAACCTTTTCTAATATTTTGCTGACAGCAGATAGGATGGCAATAAGGCGGTAGTTTTCTGTACATTTCTTTTCACGCTGCTTAAAGACAGGCACCACCATAGCTACTTTCCAGATAGGCGGGACAACTCCAGTGGTGAGGGATCGATTAAGAATGTGGGAGATGGGTTGTGCTAGCAAGGGGGCCCCAGTCCTTAGGAGTTTGGGTTCAAGACCATCATGGTCAGCACTCTTATAAGGAGGCCAGCGAGTAGTTTGTAAGTGTCCCTCACAGTGACTGATTTTAGATAGAATGGGGGGCAGAGCGGGGCTGCAGAAAGGGAGGTACATTAAGGGGAAGGTGACCAGACATTGTTGGTACCAAACATAGAAGTATAAGCTGAAAGATCTGAGAACTGCTTGTTAAAGGCATTGGCTATAGTAGCAGCATTGTTGCAGTTATGGCCAGCTGCGATCGTGTCCACAGTGTCACACCTACTATGGCCACTAACTATGGTTTTGATGGTGTGCCAAGATTTTCATGGATCTCAGGCAGAGGAAATTAGGGTAGTCTTGCAGTACTCACTCTTGGTTATTCATATTGCTTTTCTACAGTTATTGCGGAGTCGTCGGTAATCATGATAATCAGATAAGTCATTAGAGGCTTTAAATTTGCCCCATTGCTTATCTCTAGCTTTCATGAGAGACAGCAGGTCACCATGCAGCCACTTGGTAATAGTACCTCTAACTCTCTTTCTGATACGAGGGGCATGTTTATCTTGTAAAGGGGGTAGGATGTTAAGGAGGTTATCAAGAGCAACTGAGGCCACGGAAGCAGACAGAACCGGGGACCAGTCAGTGAGTGCAAGATCATGAAGGAAGAGTTCAGGGCTGAAGTGGGAGACGTATCTTACGTGCAGGATTTTGTGGGGGACTTTAGGAGAGGAGACTTTCCAAACACAGTAAGTGGGGGAGTGGTCAGATATACAGTCAGAAAAAAACCTGGATGCAGAAATCCTGTCAGGCCGATAAGTCAAAATCCAGTCCAGAAGCGAGCTTCTGTCCCCAGGAGGGGAGGTGTGCATAGGAACACTGAAGAGTTGAGTAAGGCCATGAGCTGCCGGCAGGGCTCATATAGTCTGACATTATCACCGCACCAATTTAGGTTGAGGTCCCCACATATAAGCACCTCGTTTGTGGAAGTCTTAGGGCTAATATTACCATGCAGATAAGAGAGCCAATTGATACCCTGCTTGGTAGGATTATAAATGCAGATGATGTGGAGCTTTTTGGAATTTCCTAGCAGGAGTAGCCCATGAAGGAACTCACATGTCATGGAAGGGGGTAACATCATATGGGACCAGAGATATGTTGAGATGACTCTTATAATACATTAAAGACCACCACTGTGTTTTTACTAGCACGATCATGACATAGTAGGCTGTAATTGAGGACATGAAGGCTGAGTCAGGGTGGTAGATTTCAGCCAAGTTTCTATGAGGCACAGGATATCAGGGTTGTAGTGGAGACCCAGGCAGTGAGCCTCAGCATGATTAGGGATGAGACTGCGAATATTAAGATGGGCAACTTTGAGACCTTTGTAAGTGGACAAGTGAGGAGGAATGAAGGCCTGTTGTGTAGCAGGCCCAGGATTCAGTTAAGTGTCTCTTGCAAGGAGGATAAGGAGGACTGAGTGTCAGAGAAGGCAGCACAGCTTGCCCCTCCTATTAGAAGGTTTGCAAGAGGGGTGGTGCAAACGTTTGCGTATATGAACCGCGATTTTCAAGAATTTAGGTGGGAAGCACCCAAGGGGGCAGATATTTGTATGCCCTGTAGCAATGATATTGGAATAGGTATAGCCGTAGAAGTGGTTTGACCCCATGGGTCATCAGAGAGCGTGAGGTAGACAGTAATGAGATGCAAAGTCCATAGGGAACAGAGTAGACAGGTAAGGGCATATATCTCAAAGATCTGGGATAAGTGGACATCACCAGAGAGGGTAGTCAAGGATGCCGTCCCTAGTAGTAAGACCAGCTAAGTAGAGGAGGTGGTAGGTAAAGGAGCTGAGAAATTTGTGGAATCAATATCAGGGGAATATATATAACCTCAGATTTGGGAGACTGCAGTGGAGTGAGATCAGAGAGGAAATTGTGTGCCTGCTCAAGAAAGAAAAGTAAAACAATGAGCTAGAATTGGAGAGGGAGAGAGAGGGAAAATAGGTTTCCTTAAGTAGTGTGATACAGGTTGACGATTTGACTTAAACGTAAGGTTGCCACCCTCTAGCGGTGGTCCAGTATAATCTGCAAATGACAAAATAGGGAGATTACTTCTGGCCAATCATCACAGGATGAGAAAGAAGGGGTGGAGTTACTGCCTATAAGACAAAGACATGGACGGAGGGGTGGGAGGGGGCATGACACAAAGCATCAGCGGAGAGAAGCAGAGGGGTTGTAAAATCCCTGCAGTTAAAGCTTAAAGTGAGGGACTGTGCTCCGGAGGGAGTTGGCACCAATTTCAAAACACAGGCAGAAGCAGGAATGCTGAGTGCGCTGTGGGGTTCCCCTTGAAATTCGTACCTGGAGGATTTTTGTTGTTTGAGGTGGCTCGGAGCTCTGTCTGCTGCCATGGGGTGGGCAGAAATGCAAGTGAAGGGAGCCTGAAAGAAATAAAAAAATAAAAGGTATGGGGGTTAGGTGAGATCGGGCAGGAAGAGGCATGGAGACAGCTCAGATTACAGGCTGAGAGATGAGTCTGAGGACTTAGGTTCAATAAGGCACTTTTGCAGCAAGCTCTAGCCTTTGCTTAACATTAAGTGTTCTAAGTCCTTAATTAAGAACAGGCTAAGCACATCGAAATAGTAAAGCAAAATTCAGTGGGTTAAGCCCTCAGTTACAAAACAGGCTGTACACACTGAAATATTAATGCAAACTCTGTGGTAAGCCCTTAGTTAAAAAACAGACCGAGCAATATGAAATAGTTAAACATCAGGCAGTTCAAATTCTACAGCAGATTCTGTGCAAGAGATGTCTTAATTAAATCCCTCACTACAGCACAAGCAGAGGGGCTGTAAAATCCCTGCAGTTAAAGCTTTGGTGCATATCGTCCTCCAGCAACTGGCCCTACTCTCCCTACCCACCCCCCTTTTATTTTTACCCTTGGTATGGTTGTAAACACCTGGAAAGTATTTAAGGCTATGGATGGTGAGAGCAGCCATATTACAGTGAGGTCTGGCACTCATGTTGTGTGTTTCTGTATGACTTGCTTGTTTTGCACAATGCTTGATTGATTTCTGTAGCAATAAATGTTTCAAGTCTGTGACTTTGAGTGCTCTGTCTGTTTTGGATGCCTGCATGTTTGTCATCTTTGGGCGACTAGACGGGGACTGGAGTCTTTGGGCAGCCTGCTTTTCATTCATTGTTTAATTCAGGGGGAGCAGTTACCTGGAGTGACTAAGGGAGACCCCTGTGTCCAAAAACCCTTGTAGCATTAGAGCAAGTGCCTGGCCTTGTGCGGTGTGAACAGGGGCCTGTGGTGGGACTCGAAAGGGAACAACAACCCAGGGAGAGTTGTAACCAGGTTGGTGGCAGTGTGATTAAGTAAGTGAATCAGACCAAACTTGGCAAACCACCTGTGAGTGTGTTGAGTGTGTGTGACGCCTTTTTTTTTAAATTTAAATATGTGCTTCATAACTTCCACTCCACAGCATTGCCTGCCACTGTCTTGTAAACGTATGCACTTCCACTGTCCACTCTGCAAATGTGTGCTGTCTGGTCTGCCATTGGTTGTCTGCAGACATTTGCATTGAGTGAGCTTCAAAAAGCATGTCATAATTTGTATAGTTTTCCTTTAAGTGTTGGCTCCTTCATCAGCAGCAAGGGCATTCATATACTGCTCTTTAGTAACACCAGTGAATATCAAGAACATTCGGCAAGTCACTTACCAATCAGCAAGCAATGAGATTCAGTCTCTTGTTACTGGGACTAGCACAATTCAATCTGTGAGTGCTGATTTCAGATTCTGTACAGCAGCTTGGTTACAAGTACCTTCCAGGGCTGAATAAACCACTCTGGGCTGCAGAATGATTTTTAAAAGTATATTTCCAGTGTCAGCTAAGTGCTACACAGTCACAGCAATAGCAGTCCCCAGAATCCAGCATTGTGTGCACGTGTGTGTTATCAGAGCGGTCTGGGACTGGCACAATCAGTTTTTGAGTGCCAATTAAATTTGTCTGGGACTATCAAAATCCAGTGTTTGAGAACTGATTTACTTGGTGGGACGGGCATGATTCTGTTTTCAGTGCGGTTTTTATCTGCTGGACGTGGCATGGTTTCATTTCTGATGACTGATTTTACCCGTCAGAAACTGACATGAGTCAGTTTTTGAGTGCTGAGTTTAGTTGTCTGGAATCAGCATAATTCCATTTTTGAGAGAGATTTGACCAGCTGGAAGTGGCAAAATGTCATTTTTGAAGTTAGTTTTACCATTGGCAACTGACATAGTTCTGTTTTTGAGTGCTAATTTTAGGTTTCTGAGCTCGACTCATTTAGTTTTTGAGTACTGATTTTTCCTGCTGGGACTGGCACAATTCCATTTTGAAGAAAGACTTCACCTGTCAGGGACTGGCATGATTCATAGAAACATAGAAACATAGAATTTAGCGGCAGATAAGGACCGCTTGGTCCACCCAATCTGCCCATTTCCCTACCTACTGGATAAGCTGCAGATCCTAGTTAACCAGCAGCTCACTTCTTCTTACCCCACACCCTAGAATTGCCTTTATGACTGTCCCAGGCATGCTTGAATTCCACCACTGATTTTGACTCCCACAACCTTCCTCCGGAAGGCCGCTCCATGCATCCACAACCCTCTGTGAAAAAATACTTCCTTAAATTACCTCTGAGCTGCCCCCTCTATCTTCAAATTGTGCCCTCTTGTTCTTGCACACCTCTTTTTGAAAGATGCTACCCTCTTGGACTTTGTTGATTCTCTTGAGGTACTTGAAAGTTTCTATCATGTCCCCTCTCCCTCCTTTCCTCGAGCTATACATAAATTGCTCCTAAGTCTCTCTTCTTATGTCTTCCGTGCAGACCCTGCACCATTTTAGTTGCCCTCCTCTGACAGCTTCCATCCTGTCTATGTCTTTATGGAGATTGGGTCTCCAGAACTGCACACAGTACTCAGATGGGGTCTCACCAGCTGTCTGTACAGAGGATAATCATCCCTGTTTTCTACTGGTGATGCCTCTCCCTATGCATCCCAGTAACCCCAGCCCTCCTTGCTGCCCTCTCACATTGCTTGCCCACCTTAGGTCATCTGATATGACTACCCCAGGTCCCTTTCCATTTGTTGTTGTTAGTATCTCACCCACCATTGTGTACTCTTCCCTGGGTTTTGTTTCCCAGTGCATTACCTAGCACTCTTAGACTTGAATCTAAGCTGCCATACATTTGACCATTCCTCTAACCTTGCCAAGTCCCTTCTCATCCTTTCCACCCCACCCTGTGCATCAACTCTGTTGCAGATCTTAGTGTCATCTGCAAAGAGACATACTTTTCCTTCCAGTCCTTCTGCAATGTTGCTTATAAAGACATTGAAGAGGACCGGTCCTAATACTGAACCCTGCGGTACCCCACTAGTAACCCTCCTTTCTTCTGAGTGGACTCCATTTACTATTACTCTCTGTGTCCTATTCTCCAGCCAATTCTTTACCCAGGCTGTCATCTTGGGACCCACTCCCAGGCTGGCTAACTTGTATATTAATCTTTTGTGTGGGACTGTGTCAAATGCCTTGCTAAAGTCTAGGTAGGCCATGTCCACAGCCCTCCCTGATCTACTACTTTGGTCACCCAGTCAAAGAAATCTATCAGATTTGTCTGGCATGACCTTCCGCAGAATCCATGCTGCCTAGGGTCCTGTGCCCTCTGGCCTCTAGATACTCGACAATTCTTTCCTTCAGAAGTGATTCCATCATTTTCCCTATCACTGAGGTTAAACTAACAGGTCTGTAGTTTCCTGCTTCTGCCTTGCTCCTACTTTTGTGAAGGGGAATCACATCTGCCCTCCTCCAGTCCTCGGGTACCACCCCACCCTCCCATGATTTGTTAAAGAGGGTAGTCAGTGGTGTCACTAGTTCTACCCTTAGTTCTTGTAGAATTCTGGGATGAATCCCATCAGGCCCCATTGCTTTGTCCACCTTCAGTTTTAAGAGTTCTTTCAGAACCCTTTCTTCTGTAAATGGGCTGTTATCAACTTCTGTATCCAGAGTGTTACTACTGTTTGTTTTATGTACCCTCCCCTCTTCATTTGTAAATACTGAGCAAAATATTTGTTTAGTATCTCTGCCTTTTCACAGTCTCCTCTCCCCACCCTCCCTCCCTTTATTAAGCCTCACTATCCCTCCCTTGGTCTTCCTTTGCTCCCTGGTGTACCTATAAAGGTTTTATCCTCTTCTTAACTGAGTTGGCTATCTTTTCCTTGGTTTGGGCCTTTGCTGTTCTGACTGCCTTCCCAGCCTCCTTTGCTTTAACTGATACAGTTCTCTGTCCTGCTCCTTCTGCAATTCCTTGTACTTCCTGAATGCTTTCTTTTCTCTCTTGAACCTTCACTGCCACTTCCTTTGAGAGACCATAGTGGTTTCTTACATCGCCTTGTTTTGTTTATTTGCTTCACACAAGGCTCGTTACCTCTGTGATGGCAGTTTTATTATTCCCATTGTTCTTCCACCCTCCTTCCTGCCCACTTGCTAGTGCATTCCTTAGGTACTCCGCCCATTTAGCAAAGTCAGCCCTCCTAAAGTCCAGTACTTTTGTCTTTGTATGGCTTGGACTCTATTGCTGTTTATTGTGAACCATACTGTTTGATGGTCGCTAGTTCCCAGATGGCTACCCACTTCACATCTGTAATCCTCTCTCCATCTCCATTTGAGAGAATCAAGTCTAATATTGCTCCTCTCGAGTGGGCTCCAGTACTAGTTGTCTAAGGCATGTCCCCTGTAGGGCATCTAGAATAACTGCACTCTTCGAAGTGGCAGCTGCAACTGCACTCCAGTTAACATCTGGCATATTCAGATCACCCATCAGCAATATCTCCCCCTTTTCTGCCATTCTAAGTATACTTTCTCTCATTTCCCTGTCCATTTCCTCCCCTGAGAGGGGTCTCAGTAGCACAACCCTGTGCGATTGTGGTGCCATTGCCTGTCTCCAATTTACCACAGTGCTTCTTCTCCTCCCTGTTTACCCTTTTGTTCTGTTGCTTTTATTCTTCCCTTATGTAAGAACTACTCCTCCTCCTCTTTTACCCTCCCTGTCCCTTCTGTAGACAGTGTATCCTGGTATGTTTATGTCCCAGTCATGGTTTTGTGTGTACCATGTTTCTGTGACTGCCACGATATCCAGATGTTCCTCCTCCATCAAGGCCACTAATTCAGGAAGCTTGTTACCCAGACTACGGGCATTAGTACTCATTGCTCTCCATTTTTTGATGGCTTTACCTTCTGTTGCAGCATCCCCCACTGACCGTTCTACCTCAGTCTTTTTCTCATTTAGTACCCTGTTTTGTAGGGAGAGTCTGGGATTCAGTTCATGAGTGTTGATTGTACCCATCTAGGACTGGCAGAGTTCAGTTTTCGAGTGCTGATTTTACCTGCTGGGACTGGCAGAATTCCATTTTTGAAGATTGATTTTTACCTGTCTAGGACTGACACAATTAAGATTTTGAATGCTGAATGTACTTATCTAGGATTGGCACAGTCCGTTTTGATTACTGATTTTTCCTGCTGGGACTGGCACAATTTCATTTTTATGACTGATTTATCTATCAGATATTGGCACAGTCCAGATTTTGAGTGCTAATTTTACCTGCTGGGACAGGCACCATTCCATTTCAGAGTGCTGACTTTTGTCTACTTGGCATTACACAATCCCAGTTTTGGGACTGGCACCATTCAACTTTTCTATGCTGATTTTACTCTGTCTGGGATGCTACAAACATTTTTGAATGCTGTATCTCCTGTCCAGTACTGATATGATTCTGGTTCTCATTTAAAATCTTGATAAGATTAAACCCATAGCAGCACAGTAATGGGAAAGGCAGCTGTTCTGTATACTGTACTACTCAAAGAGCACATCTATTGTGGCACAGTTATTTTCTCTCTCTGGGTAGCACCCCTCATGTTTGCATTAAAGAACAGTAGTAGAAGTGATTGTGCAGATAAAATGATATTAGAATAACTTAGAATGTAACACACAATTTTACTGTAACTTTATGAGTTAGCATATACTTTCTCCCAAACACCGGCTGATTGATAGCACCACATGGAATCCAGTATTGTCAAAGAACTGGAGCCTGCCCTTGCAACTTTTGAGTTGACTCTGCAGTTTTTCCTTTCAGACTGCCAATATTTCATTGGACAAGGTTCAGTTCTAGTTGTAGGAAAATCTAGTGTTAAAGCCAGCCTCTTACCATTTGATGTATGAAGCTGGTTCAGAAACCTCATGCCACTTGTTTCAGAAGACCTGGACTAGTGCAACTGTTGTTGTTGCTTGAAGAGCGATGGGTACGTGAGCTGTATGTATGGGAAGGCATCTCAGGGAGAAGATGCTGCAGGTTTCCCTTTAAAGGGCTGTTGACAGCTCTTGCTAAGACATACTGCAGCTTACAGTTTAGATGTTTTCAGCATTTACTCCCCTCTTCATTCCTTTTTTTTTTTTTGCACAGGAAATTCACCGGAAAACCGGATCACTCTCATTTTGAACTTAAAGAGTGCAAGAAATTATTTCTCATGTGCAGCTATTGGTAACGTTTCTGTCTTTAAAAAACATATACTTTGTACCTGCAAATGATCCATAATTGTGCCAGAATAAGTACTGATATGAAAAACTGTATTGTGCATTGTTTTTCTAGACTAGTTCCAGGAAGGTGTTTTGTTATGTTACTGTAGTATTGGGGAGGGCTTGCCTATCTCTGAGAGGTCAGTGGCTTTGCTGAAGATTTCTGAAAGCATACAGTGTCAATTCAGTGTCGGGCTGGGTGCAATGCCCCCACCTGGAAGCCGAATACAGTGGCCCTCCTGAAATATCAATTGTGGAGCGCCCCAAGGTAACGACCTCATCTCAGTATCTCTTCTATTTGACACACTAGCGTCATGTTTGCATCTTACATTTACCTCACAGTGCCTCAGATAATTCTATTTATTTAGAAAAAAAGATGATAAATGTGAAGATTTACAGAGTTTAGAAGGTGGCCAGGCACCCAACTGATGGAGGCCCACCTTGAAAATTCCAGATATCCTGGTGGGCCAGTCCGACTCTGAATGCCATATACAAAAGTCCAGATACCTGCAGTCACATACTTTTCCTGCATATTTGCTCCCTGCTTGTCTACATGAAATTATAATACTTTGTTAATGGCATTACATTATGTTACTATGGAAATGACTAATGATGTCACAAGCAGACAGGATGTCAATGCTAGTAAACTGTAGTAACTTAACCACCGTACAGTAGCAAAATGCAACGTGTTATGCTGTGAAAGGCATGTAACCTGCAGTGCTCCAGTCCATACAGTTGCAGAAATGGGTGGAAGCAAGGCCCCACTGAAAATCAGGTGCTGCATCTCAGGTGGGCCATCCTGCGTAAATAAAAATTGGATAGCTGTCTGTCTGTCTATCTGTCTATAGATATACATAAAAAGATGAAGTCAAAGAGACAGAAATTCAGTTTGCAGTCAGATTTCCTTTCTGATCTGTTCCCACTAGCCATTAACCACAGTGCCAAAAATAATACATTTTCTAAAAAAATCTTTAACCCGTTCACAACAGTGGTGAAAGCTTTAAAGACAGAGGGTGTACCACATTTATATTAAATTATATAGAGGATAATGTATGGGCAGCAGTTAACAACCACAGTGTATTTGCTCCTAGATGTTACCATGGTATGTAAACCTCGAGAGCGAATCTCGAGAGGTTTACAGTTACCATGGTAACCTCAAGAAGCAAACTCACTGTGGTTGTTAACTGCTGCCCATACATTGTCTTATATAGTGTATGGGTACCAATATAAGGAAAGCTGTGGAAAAAAAAAATATTTTTCTTCAACCCATGACCGCCTCCACGTTGTTCAATCCTCCTAAGTACAAATGAAATACTCCAACCCTTCCGCTTACCTGCCGTTGATGACATGGACACAATTTGATTTTGGTTGTGAGACTGGGACACTGCACTACAGAAAGAAAAAAACATTTGGACGTAATCAAAACTAATTCAGAGGTGGATGCGATTTCTGGGGTCAAAACAGGTCAGCGTAGGGTTAGAGGGTCTTCCGGAAGTACTAAAAGTGAAGCAGAGGTCACTTGAGGAGACTTTTTTTTACCAAGCTACAGTGCACAACTGCCATTACCATTCGAATACTGCTGTGTGGTACTGATGCCCACTGAGCACTACTGCAGTGGAATGTGACAGCATTCTTTCTTGTTATGGTATCGTTCTACAATGGTTAACAGCAAGAGAATGTCAGAACGATACCATAACGAGACTGTTTCTACAATTTTTGGCAATGATAACATTCTACCATACAGTATAAAATGGGTAGGGACAATTCTGTGAGGATGTTCCAGCCATCCTTTTTAATTATTATAGCACGTGGGGGGAAAAAAGCCAGTAGTAGTGGTTTATTGACTAACTGGAATCCAGCAGCCGCTGATTCAGTTTAAAATCGGGAAAGTGGCAGACACTTTTTTCTTAATATGCGACCTTCGCTTTTCTCCATTCTGCTCCCAAAGCACACAATAAAGGTAGCATCTATGAAGATTTACAATCCGAAGTCAATCTTCTCCAGAGACAACTTATTCATAAAAAGCTCCTCCTCAATGCCAAAAAAACGAAAGCAATGCTCTTCTCTCCATCTACCCTTTTAACCAACTCTGCAACTGCTGGCCCAGTACCCCAGATCACCACTTTACTAGGTGAAAAACTGGAATATGTCCAAAATTCAAGTACCTGGGGTGTGGCTAGACCATAGACTCTCCTTCATTGAACATATTGATGATCTACTAAAAAGACTAAGGCAGAGGCTGGGAATTTTCTTTAGAATCAACAGTTCCTTACCAGAGATGCCAAGCTATGGCTGGTCCAATCCACATTTCTTTCGTTTATAGATTATGTGGATTTCATCTATAGTCATTGCCCTACCTATTGTTTGTGAAAATTGGACACAGTCTTCCACAGAGCCCTGAGGTTCATTATGGGTCTCCCACACGGCACGCATCACTGTTCTCTGTACACGGCTGTAGGTTGTACTTCCCTTAAATCTAGAAGAGAGAGGAATGCCACATTTTGGACCTTCAGAGCTATTTCAAGAAAATGACATCACCAATTGCCTTCCTTTAAACGCAGTAGGTAACTATGCACTACGAAGCTCATCTTTCCTCTCACTCAAAGTACCTATGGCCAAATCTCGCTTTGGCAGAGTGGCCATAAGCTACGTGCTGCCTGCACTTTGGAACAAAATACAAAAAACTCTTAAACTGTACGCCACTGTCTGCTTCTCCGCCTTCAAGAGCTTATACTCCCTATCATTCAAAGAAGTCTGCAATTGTTTCTCCCACCCTGGCTCTGGGTCTGTGTCTCTTGTAGTACCCCATTCTGTCATGCACAGTACGCTAACAAAATAAACTTCTGGTACAGTCTACTGACCTTCCAAGACCTAGTCTCTCCATCCCCTTGTTCCACACCTCTGCCCACTCTCTCCCCTTACCCCCACTTATCCTCTGTCCCCATCATCAGGATAGAAACCACTTGTATCCTCTGGTGAGACTATTTCCGTGCCTACTCCTGCCACTCTCCCTCTGCATCCCTAGCCATTTCCTCGTCCCCTCACATTCCTCAATTCTGCTTACCTGCTACTCTTTCCCTTCTCATCCCATTAGGTCCCTCTAGTCCTGCCCTCCTCTCACCTCCCGTTCTTCCCTTGTTCCTCCCTCATTTCTGTGTCCAGACTGAACATATGCATATGCCATACTTCTACACTATTGTCTCGAACACTAGTTCTTGTATGCTCTGTTCTCTCTTATGGATTTGTTTTCAAATATTCCTCTGTACTCAATCACATCACTCTATTCTGTTATATCCACCGTGTTCCACCCTGACCCATCTCGCAACTACACATTGTATAACTTTGCCCAGTTGGACAATTAAAGATCTTGTTCGATGTATTGATATTGCACTTGTAAAGAATGTCTCTGTACGATTATCTATGATTGTTATATGTTTTGTAATCTTTAAACTTTATGTATTACCTTGTCTGGTTGCACATACAGTATATGTTTGTAACAGTTTAACCTAACCAGGTCCATCTTGCAAATGAGCTATGCTCAACGATGTTTCGCCTGTATAAATAAAGATTTTGATTGATTGATTGATTGAGCATCTTTGTGTTTTTTTCTTTCTACTTTTTCCCCCATTTTGCACCTCACCAGCTACTTGGGACCTCCTTCAACCTCCCAAAGCCCTTCTGTACCCACTGCATGAATCCTTTGGTGATCCAACCTGCCACCAGACTTTGCTTGATAACCTCCCAGGATACCCTGAAAGTAACCCACGGCTTATCGATCAATCAAAACTTTATTTATAAAAAGGTGCCTTTCTAAAACCAAGGCTCCTGTGCATCATATAATAAAACAATATTACTAAAAACAATAAATTAACCAAGCTTAATAATATTTAAAAATCATTATCCTTGTTTAAAAAAGATATTTTTAAGTGCTCCTTAAAAGTTTGAATGATTGGGCAATCTTGTACCTGACAAGGTAGAGAATTCCACAGGGTCGGGGCCATAAAACTAAAAGATCTGGCCCTCGGAGGTCTTCAGATGAACCCTGAATTCTAGCAATCCTCATCAGTGGATTGGAGAGGGGGGGACAGCAGGGATGAAGGAGATTTTCAGGTAGCTAGGTCCCTGATCATGTAGGGCCTTATCCCCTGTGGGTGGGACCCCCCAGTTCCTCCAAGCCAGGAGGAGGATTCTTCATTTGATGGTTGGGGCCAGTGAGGAGGAGCTGGCAAGGTGCGGTACGAGTTGAAGAGACCCTGTGTGGCGTGGGGTGGCGGTGATGGTTTCATCTGCCTGGAGCTGCTGGGGGTATTTTTCCCCTGTTAAGCCCTCCCCTTATTCCACCCCAGGGCATGGTCATGAGAGGTAACCCAGTAAAATGCTTATCAGGGCCATTGAAAGGGTGGGTAAGCCCCACCTATCTTCAGTACTCCCCTGCTGGCCTCACTCTGGGTGGGTGATACCTCCATGTCACTTGCCAGGCAAGTGGGCACATGCCTACATGAGGTCACCTCAGAGAGAGCACTTATTCCTTCCTGTATGACCCCTCCATAATATACTGTGATGTGGGCATGTCGCAAGTGGGCGCCTACCGAAACAGCGACCCATTTACAGTGTATATCCAGATGGCTTAGGAGTAGGGAGGGCGACTGGATGGGGGATGGTTGCAAATGGTGACGGGATGTTGCTACACATACACATACATGGGGGGGTGGAGCGAGCATGCCAAGTGAGGGGCGGGAGGGTTTATGAGGGGTGGTGATGCGGTCAGTCGCTGAGCTGGCTCAGTAGCGTGGTGGGGTGGGTGCTGCCCTAGGATGGCTGGGATGCAGGGTTTGGGTCTGGGGCTATATGTTTTTGTTGCGCCCGGCCTGAGAAAGTGACATTTTTTCACTGTTGCCCCCAACATGCACCTCTATGGAGCTGAGAATCTAAAAGTAAGGGGTGCGGGGAGCTGCAGGGCACAGCCCCTCACATAAAGTAAAAATACAGTTCCTGCGCTCGTTGTTTTGTCAGCTGGGTTCTGCATTGCAAAATTGAATTTCAGCGATACATTCATCATAAGGACGACGCCTTTCAGCAATCACCCTTATGACATAGAACCACATAGTCATGCTGGAAGGAGGTGCCTTCCCTTCCTGAGGCAGGAGGCATCTAAGAACCCTGCCTCACTGGTCAGCACCAGATGTCCCGGACTCAGAGTGCCAACCCGGGTAGTCTGGGTGACAAGTGGTAACTCTACCACTGTGCTGGCTGGCTGGCACAGCAGCGTCTTTCTTTAAAAGACAAGGGACATCATCAAATTACAAAAAAAAAAAAAAAAATGCAGCTCTGTCCCGACCCGTGGTCCTCACTCTACTCACCGGCACTGTCTCACTCTTAATCCTCACCCACAGAGAGTTGAGACCACTGAAGTTTTATAAAACATGCTACCACAAATGGTAGCCTGCAGCTGATAAGACCAAGAGGAAATTTCTGTCTTGCCAGCAGCCTAGTGACCCACTGCTGTTGCTCTTGTAGCAGCCAGATTAGTTATCTGTGAAGAGGAAAGGGATGGGTGGGAGACAAGACTGTGCATAATAGAGAGACAGCCTACTATCAGACTCATTCCCTCCTACCCCAATCGTCTTGCTCTCTAGCACCTCTACTGACAGTTAAGTAGTGGGACTATTTTGCACCACAAAAAAGAAAGATGTTAAATATTTTTCAATTTCTTTAAAATAATTACAACATTTCTCAACAGATATACATTTTGTAAGTGTAGTAACACTCTGGGATGTAGGCTATTTGCTGATAAATGCACTTTTGGGGGGACATAAGGCACTCGGCCTACACCCCCATGCCACACTACACCCCTAGGTGTGTGCTTATCAGAGCATAACCCACACCCCGGTATGTGTTATTGCTTACATATACATTCTCTCTATCAGGAATACTGCTACTATTTTAGTATTTCTCTACTGCTACCATTTTTAGAGTAGTTAAAGCCACAGTGCCTTACAAAAAAAAATCCCAGTGGAAGCGTAGGTGACACAGTTTCACCTAAATCATTTTTGCATGTTGATTGTGACCACATCCTTTCACATTTAGCCCCCATGCTTTTGCAACACCTCCGGTCTTTCCCCCATACTTCAAAGTAAGCCCTGGGACCAGATATTCAAAACTTAGTCCCAGGGCTAAATTAGCACTGTACAGTGTGCCAAACTAGCCCTGAACCAGTAGCAAGCTATATTCAGAGGAATATCCCGGGCTAAACCTGCTGAATATAGCATGCAAAGGAAGCAGTGCAAACAGGGCTGGGAGTGCAGTGCTAAAATAGCCCGGAAATAAGACAGCTCTAAATATAGGAACAGGAAGTGCAAAATGCAACAGCAGCTCAGTGGACACAGATGTGGAGTAAGGCAGAGTTGAAGGTGGTGGACAATGTGTGTGACAGCAATGAAGTGTTGCACAACAACTGCAGACAATGCAGGCCACACACTGCAGAACTGTGCTATGCTTGTAAGAGGTTTGCCTGGGGCTAACTGATTTCACAGTGAAACACATTAGCCCGGGGCAAAAGTATGCTATATTTAAAGCTCCTATGCAAGTGAGCCTACTTAGGCAAGCCATGTGCAAACAGCCACATTAGCATCTCATTAAGGCCTGCATAGTATACAGTAGCATGAAGATTGCATGGTGCTATTCCATGGTGCACACAGCTCTACCTGTAGGTTAGCCTGGAACTACAGGTCAAAACCACAGGCTGGATGGTGCCCACAGCTCCACCTGTAGGTCAAACTGGACACACAGGCTAAAAGTGCTCCCATCCCTCCACAGATGCACATATGTATGTGGCAGAAGAAACACAGAGGTCTCTGGCCCCCAGCGCCCACACATACAGTTACGGGTATGAATGTAAATCACAACTGATAGTCATAACTCGTGCCATCTTAAATAATGTTCACCCCAAATGTTCAGCATAACCTTCTTATCACCTCACCGCATGTACCCAGTACAGAAAACCTTCAAAGCCCTGTAGAAATATAATTCTGCGCAATTGTAATGCTGGTTTGCACCACAGGTGCAGAAAACAGTTTTGGCAGGATTTGAAATAGTACAGATGCACTATCCATGAGGTGGTGTAAAAAATGGTAATGTTGAAAATCTGGAGTGAAAAACTGGTGAAGCGATGAGCGTGCGTAGAAACTGCACAACACATGCTCGAAATTCTGTCATTATTTGGAATGTTTTCACCTAATTGTCATCATGGTTTTTTTTAGACTTCCCCTCATGAACAGTTGCATTGTGATTTTGTTAATCCATCCGGAAAGTTGATTTCACACAGCGACTGCGCCATTCTGCACCACAGGTGTGAAGACACGTTTCAGGCAGGATGTGAAACATGACAGCTGTACTCTTCATGAGGAGATGTGACAACATGGCAATGCTTGAAGCTGTGGGGTGAAAATGTTAGGAAATTGATGAAGTTAGGCGTGCATGGAAAATCACTAATGCTGCGCTCATAAGCATAGTCCTGTTTTGGAATTATTTTCCAAATTGCAACATGGGCTTTTGGGGACCCCACCTCATGAACAGTGGTACTGTTGTTTCGATTAATCGGTCTCTAAAGGTGATTCTGCACAGCAACCATGAAAGTAATAAAATGACAGTGACAGTGTTCACCGAGGGTGGGGCTAAGAGACACATGTTGAAAATTTGAGGTCAGGAATGTAAAAATAGCTGAGATATCATCATACATTGAACCCCCATTGCCAGCAATTATACTAAAGAGCTCCTGACTGTAGCTGGATTTCTACCTGAATTCCAGTGTGCTATATTCCATTCTTGTTGGTTAACTATTAATTACATTATTAAAGTATGGTTCTATTGATGTTATTGTCTTAATTCTCCCCCCCACCTCCCCAGTTTTTCTGCTGATTGTTTACTGCTGGCCAGTTGGACTGCGTATGACATCATTTGTAGGGTCTGACAGGAGCCTCTGAACACTGCCATGTTTGCCTCTGTTCATCAAGTGGCTCTTCTTGCGGTCACCTTTTAGGCTCAATTTACATAGATTTACCAATGGCCTTCCATACTGTCAACCATGCCCTCCTACTCACCGCACTCTCTGACATTGGCCTCTCGTATGAAACCACATCCTGGTTCTCCAGTTATCTGGGAGGCAGGTCCCAATGGGTAAAAATCCATGACACACTCTCAGACAGCCATTCCGTACTTTCTGGAGTCCTTCATGACTCAATTCTCTGCTGTCTTTTTTCAGCCTTTTCCTCAGTGCCCTCTCCCAAGCCTGTACAGGCAAACTCCTCCTTTATGTGGATGACGCAGTTATTTTTGCAAGTCATCCTGATCCTCTCCCTCTTGAAAACATCCTCCAGCATAGTTTCACTGAAGTAGAATCCTGCTTTGGGCTCCATAAACTTGTTCTCAACTACAATAAAACAAGGTTATGATATTCATCAATCCGCTTAACAAACATAAATCAACTCAATTGTCCATCCTCAGTAGCCACAGTACACCACTTGAACAGGTCGATAACTTTAAATATTTCGGCATAACCCTTGACAGCGCCTTCTCCTACCATGAACACATAAACCTGGTCTGGAAGCAGTTAACTCCAGAACTTAACTCCTTTACACACACAGGGACTTCCTGACCCTGGTGCCCTCCGTCTGGCAGTAACAAGTTCTGTCCTTTCAATAATAGATTATGGGCTAGTTATCCATGGGTCCATAACTGGCACTGCCCTTAGTAGAATCAAAATAGCTCTTAATAAAGTTTGCTGACTGGTTGCTGGTGCAGACAGGCATACTCACGTGCGATCTGTATGATCGTACCAATTGGCTGAACTTCAAGAGCAGGATCTTGTACCAATCCTGCCTGATGGCAAAAAAAAAATTACTCTCAGGCTCTCCCCTCCCTCCACACAAACAATCCTTGTACGTGCCTTAAACCCTCGGAGCATGAGGAGCACCTTTAAGGTTTCCTATCAAGTCCTTTTCTGCCGGACAGGTCATGGGCAACGGACATTCATGTTCAGGGCACCTAACTGGCCTACCCACCCATATTCTGTCTGAACACAAGTTAGGCCCTTTCAAACTCAAATTTAGGCACCACTTCCTTGCACTTAGTAGCTGTGACTGCTCATAGTACTCTGTCGAGTCAGTCTGCCTAATTGCCCTCAAGCACCACTTTCACCCTGCCTCCACCCTTTCCTTTCTTCACCTACCTCTCCCCTCCCATCGCCATTCCCCTTTTTCTCCACTAATTTCTTTTCCTACCTCCCCACCCAACCTTCTCTACTCCTCCTAATTTCCGTTACTCCAATACCACTCAGTTTTCTGCCCCCTTACCCTAAGCCAATTTATGTGACAGACATTATTGTCTGCCTAGGCTCTCTCTCTGCGTGGCGTACTTGTTTCTAGCTCTGGCCACCACCCTAGCTACTTCCTATCTGGTCTGCTTCTGATGCACATGCATTCAGAGTTTGATGCTATTGACAATGTCACCTTACTGACAGCACCCCTACCTACCCAACTGCAACTTATCTGTAGGTGCCATTGTTGCAACTGACTCTGTAATATGCTTGGAAACTCTGTTAATGTTAACTCTATAATGTAAAAATTGTGACTCTGTACTCTCTGTATCACCTGACTTGAATTGTTGCTTGATGTTTTATAAATTATTGTATGTTGTTGTATTATCTGTTTGTCCCTGTACACTCTTGACGTGGAACCTTCGTAAATGAGTCTCTGGCTCAAAGGTACTATAATTCAGAAACTTAAATAAATAAAATAAAAAAAACAAATGTCCCAGGGGAACCATTATTTTTCCTTGTTCTGCTCTACCCAAGAAGTTTAAGACCCCACTTTTGAAAGGCAAGGCTGTGGACAGCATATTTCTGGGCACTGATAAATTCATCCTGTGAGTTACCATGTACTGAAACACATAAAGGATTGATCTGCTATAGTGTTATTCACAATTATTATCCCCCAGCCCCAGTCACCATGGCTGAGTGTACTTGCTAGCTTATGGATGGCTGAAACTGGAGACAGTGAGCCAATCCCTAAACTGGCCTAGTCTGCTGGTGCTTTGCAGCTATGAAATATATACTCTGTGTAAGGCTTACAACAATGGATTTTTCCTGGCTTCAACCATAAACCAGTGCATCAAACAGCTTGGCCTCAAAGGATTTGTTGTTTGCTACCCGAAAGCTGCCAAGCCATCAGCAGAAGTGCTGTAACGTGCAGTATGACCACTCTGAAAAAAATAAAGTAAGCATCGTCTGCCCAGGACACTAGCTTTTCTATGCAGGCAGTGGCGTGGATGTTTTTAGCCAGCTTTGTACTGTATGATGCAAAGTGACTTAGTGGGATCCGATGCTTCACCCTTGGGGTGTGCAGCAGTTGTGTTTTCAAGGTTTACAGTATTTATCTTTATACTGGATATGATCACTGGGAGATCCTCCCGTTGTTAGGATCATCATGTCTAGCTGTCTTTACAGAATCAGAACAAGATGTTTCATCATAAAAGAAGAAGCGCACGATTTCCAAAGTAACAATATAACACATACCTGTACTACCATATGTAACGCGCATGTCTGTAAGTTGACTGCCATCTGGGGCCCACTGTCATAAGTGTCTGTGGGAACGATGTGCAATAGTCCCACCCTGTAATGCTGTCTGTTATAAGGCTGCCTCTAAACAACACCTGTATACCTGCGCCCCCAAATCTATTGAAGTCTAGGATTCTAGTCAGCTATGTGATACAAGTTTTGCTCTCACTGCTGTATTATATTGATTGCAATTAGCTGCTGTTATTCTGCTAACTAATTCTCTGCATTTATTGTCTATATTTCCTCCTCCTTCCCACCGGGTCGCACCTTGGCTAAGCGCGCCTTTCTCGGTTACCAAATGTTTAAATAGCAAACAAAAAAACGTATGTACTTTGTGCTTTAATGCTTCAGTCAGTGGGCTCCTAAGAAAAGGCTTATATTTTCTCAACAGTTGCTTTCATTCTCTAAAACTAAGCTGAAGCTGGAAAAGTAGCAATAAAGTACTGCACAGAGGTCCGCTTGGTGGAAACAACAGTCTTCTATTTCATATTATGACTAAATGTCTGTTTAATACTGGATTTTCATTATGCTTTAATGATATTTGCACTTGTCAATTCTGATTTACAATTTGTATCTTGCAATGTTTATTTTCATTTATTATCAACTACCATGTACTACTGCACCCCCCAGACCTGAACAAGCATTCTTAAATGAATAAATTATTGGGCAGATCTAGTGTTTCAGAACTCCAGTGGCATAACGAGGGGGGGGGGATCGGATATTTAACACTGAGAGTGGAAGTTGGTGATGTGACTTTGTTGATACAGATACCACTAGACACATCACTGATACTGAACTGAGAAAAATGAAGGCAGGAAGCAGAAGCAGGTTTACAAAAGAGGAAAAATATTTGTAATACAACTTCAGCTGATAGCCTCTAATCCTTTAGAGGTACAGAATGCAGTGTGATTGTGCTTTTTTTAAATGCACTGATTCTTGAATGCTGGGACCAGACTTAGAAATATGATTAGTGGCACATATGAGACTACAACAGGGCTACCTGTCATGGAGAAACGTTTATGGCTGCAGATCGGTAAGGAGCTATGATAGCTACATTTTGGTTTTTCCTGTCTGTGATAGTGCTGACCATCCAGTAATGTCTGCTGTAAGCTACTGACTAATTAATGTTTTACAAGTAACTTATTTTTAGTTTTTAAGGCAGCATGCGATAGCTTCTGCTTGTCGTTATCATACTTATTATTTTGTGTAGATTTTAAAGATTACTATTACAGGATGGTCAGGTGCATAGGAAGGGGTATCACCAGTAGGAAGAACAAGGTTATATTACCTCGTACAGATCACTGGTAAGACCCCTTCTCGAGTATTGTGTCCAGTTCTGGAGGCCCCACCTCCGGAAGGACATTGATAAGGTGGAGGCGGTACAAAAGAGGGCTACCAAAATGGTGCAGGGCCTGCATCAAAAGCCCTATGAGGAGAGACTCAAGGAACTGAATATGTACTCTCTGAAGGAGAGGAGGGAAAGGGGAGATATGACAGAAACATTCAAATACCTAACCGGTATTAATAAGGTACAGGAAGGTAGTATTTTCCATAGAAAAAGGAGCTTGAGGACAAGGGGTCACACTTTGAAGTTGGAGGGGGGAGGCTCAGAGGAAATGTGAGGAAATACTTCTTCACAGAGAGGGTGGTGGATGCCTGGAACAGCCTTGCAGCGGAGGTAGTGGGTGCCCAAATGATGATGGGATTCAAGCATGCATGGGACAGATACAAGAGGACCTTGGTAGTAAGGCAAGGGGAGGAGACGGCCAGAGATCGAGTAAGGTCTGTGGTGGCACAGTAGGTGGGGAAAACTGGGCAGACTAGATGGGCCAAGAGTCCTCTCTCTCAACAGCTTCTATGTTTCTATGTGTTTAGTGAGTGTGAGTTAGATGTGATGTCTGAGTAGTGATGTGACTAGCACAGTGTGGTGCCTGTTGAAGAGATTTCTTGGCCTCCCCCCTCCGAAAATTTGCTTACACACAGTGCTTGGTTTTATCCCTTACATGCATATGCACTGGAAAGAAATACAAAAAACTAAACAAAGTGGAACTTGTCAGCCTTTCAAAAGTGTTTATGCATTCCACATACCACCATTTTTGCAAACAGCCTTTGTGTCTCCAACATGTTATTGTTGACTTTAATGGGTCTATAAACAAAGGGTAGGGAGGGTTTTTACTAGAGATTACAGTCAAATATTGCTATGGTTTTCTATGGTTGGCAGTGATGTCATGAACTGATGGTTTACTGTTGTCCTTTGTTGGTTGATCATCAAGCAGATTGTTAGTCAGTATGGGTCTATAAACCAGGAAATGGAATAAAAGAACATAATGCAAAATGAGAAAGATTGTGTAGGCATTTCTCAGCACGTTTGGAACTCTGATTAATGAGTTCTTGATTGTTATCATATGTAAACTTTGAGCAGATTTTAAAGACTGCCGTTATGTTGTGTGTGTGTGTGTGTGTGTGTGTGCATGCATATGTTTGTGTCTGTTGGCTGTGGTAAGGTCTGAGCAAGGATATGGCTAGCAAAATGTACCTGTTGAAAAGCTTTCTTATAATGTTTCCCTGATGAATCTGCATGCCCTTAATGCTTTGCACATGGTTGTTATCCTTTAGAATACATACATATGCAATGGAGAGAGTTACAAAAATGAAACATACTGGAAATTATCAGAATTGCATTATTGTTTATCAATTCTACATACTGCCCTGTTTGCAAACTGCCTCTGCTTCTCAGTAGTGATGCTCGGATAGTGCCTTTGTGGATCCGATTGTGATCCGTCAGATAGTGGCAGTATCCAACCTGGGATCCGACCTGGGATCTGGTCCTAAATCAGAGGTCTGATCCCAGGTCAGATCCCACAGTATTCAAGGTCGGATCCAGGGATCAGTGGTCAGATCCAGGGATCCAACCGTGGATCCAGTGTCAGATCTAGGGATCCGACCGTGGGTCTGGAGGATCCGACCTGGATCCGGGATGGTCGGATCCACAGTTGGATGGCATTACTATCCAACTCGATCCACTATCTGGCCAAACGTCAGGTATTTGGTGGTATCCTAATTCATAGGATACTATCCAAGCAACACTACTTCTCAGTCATGTCATGTGGAATCTGCAAATTAAAGGGATTATGTTTAGTGTGCACAGCACGTGTGCGCATTGGCTGTGGTAAAGTCTGGTTATGGACATGGCCAGCAGAATGTAGTGCTTGTTGAAGAGATTTCTTATACAGCTCCCCTGAGGATTTGTATACCCACAATGCTTTGCACTTGGTTTTATACTTTAAAATACACATATTCATTGAAGATAGTTATATAAAAAACTAGCTAATTGGAAATTATCAGCCTTCCAGTATTGTAATGCTTTCAATATACTGTCCTTTTACAAACTGCCTTTACATTTCATACATGTCATGCAGACCATATGGGCCTATAATCAAAAGAGTAGGTAGGGGTTTTAACAGGAGGATACATTGCTAAATACTGCTGTGGTTGTCCATGGCTGACAGTGTTATCATAAGTGGTTAAATCACCGTTGTCTGTCTGTGCCCAAGCAGGTTATCTGTTAGTATGGTTTACCAAACTAGGAAACGAGAATGAGGCAACTTAATGCAAAATGAGAAAGATTTCTTAGGCATAACTCATTGACTTTTGAACTTTAATTAATGGTCATGCATCACTGGTGTCATCTTTACTCTTTGTGCAGAGTTTATATTTTATTATTATGTTTAGTGTTGGGACAAGGCCAGCAGAATGTGTTGCTGCCAAAGAGATTTCTTCTACAGCTCCCATACCAAAAGATTAGCAACGATACATTGAGCTTGTTTTTTTATTTTGTTTTTTACTTTAAAATACACTCGCATGCACTAGAGAGAGTTACACACAAAAAATGAATTGGAAATTATCTGTCTTCTGTTACTGTCCATGTATTCAACATGCTGCCCTTTTTGTTTTGTCTTTGCTTCTCTTGCAGCTCATGCTAATGATAAAGGGTCTCTAATCAATAAGCATGGGGGGTTATACCAAGAGGATGCATTATCAAATACTCTTTTTGTTCTCTGTTGATGTTAGTGGTTATTCAAGTTGATTGCTTTCTGTTTTATATTGCTGTTGATTAAACACATTTATTCTCAATATATATTCCCAAACAATGCAGAAAATGTCATGGAGTAAAAATCTGCAAAGAACTGTTGAAGAGTTTAGAGTACTGTATTAGGACACAGAGAGAAGGATAGCTTAGCACCTCTTAGTTCCATTGGTAAAGTTAACCAAATATTTGTAGTGTGTGGCCATATATTCCTTGCAAAAAACTTTGTTAATGCAGCAGTTAGGGTAACAACGCCACAAAAGTAGGGAAAAATGAAGTTAGGGTTTCCAACCTTAACTCCCTACCCCACCCCCCAGCCAGCAAAAGGAAAAAACGTTAGGGTTTTGGGTCTCTAGAGTCTTGGCGAATCAGTGGTGAGGTCTTTCTTGGAGTTGTCAATCCTAATGGTCCCCCTCCCCCCCAGCCTGTGGCCTGTAGTCCAAAGCACAAGGAACAGTTGCAAGCCAGTGCCTTACAGTGATACACTCTTCAAATGTAGAGAATTATGTCTCGCCGCATGTTACCAATACAAATTGTTGTAGCTTTCTTCATATACTGTTGCCGCAGTGAAAGTTCGACATTGAAATCCTTCACAGCGACAACTTTAAGGTTGTCGTTGTACAGGACCCAATGTTAAAGTTTTGCCTTTTCACCACTGTTTTGCCCCCCTACAAACAAACTACGACTCAGAGTTTGTTATCTAAAAGTAGGGGGACATGGGGGGTGAAGTCCCCCACATGAGGGGTGTGGGTGGTGAAGCCCCCCATGAAAACACACTCAATGTCTGACAGGTGAAATTTCACCTGTTGACATTGTTTGTGTCACTGTACCACAGTTTGACAACATTGTTGTCACTGCGGCTTAGTGGAACCAGCTTTCTTCATGGAGAGCATGTGTGATGTTGTTTGTTCAGGGAACAGGGTGGGCATTAGGGTTGACAGCCCCAAGGAAGACCCCACCACTGATTTGCTAAGACTCCAGAGACCAAAAACCCTAATTTTGTTTCCTTTTGCTGCTTGGGGGTTGGGGAGTTAAGGTTGAAAACCTTAATGCCACATTTCCCTACTTTTGTGGCATTATGTTACCCTAACTGGTTCATTAATGAAGATTTTGCAAGTAATTTCCTTTCTTTCTAAGATAGTGGAATTGTATTCTCATTCATGCAGGTCCCAACAGATGCAGTTGCTCTGGGCCAAGGGAAGACTCCATCTACCTGCAGAAATGCAGGGCCCATGAGTTCTGTGCAATAACGGATATGAAGAATTCATGGGGCTGTCTGGTGGCTGGCAGATGTTCAGGGCCCTGTGGTTCTTGCACTTCTATGTGGCCGCAACTACTGATGCACAGGGCAAAGAGTGCTTCTGTCAGTCAATGCACAGGGCCTTCTATCACCCAAGGGTGGAGCGGTGCAGGGCCCTATGCCAAGAGGACAGTTGTCTTCACTATATGGTAGCTGGACCTGTGCAGACAACCCTGCAACTTCCATTCCCTGGCTGGAGGGGTGTCACATAACAGTGCCATCCCTCCATCCTCACCCCATCCAGCGGGATCACTGATCTCACCACCAAACTCTGCTCACCGGCACAGGATCACAAAGCATACCTGCTGGGGTCAGGACTGGCACAATACATAAAGTTTAACAGTTTTTTGTTTATTTGTTTAATTTTGACCCAAACTTTTCAAGATACTCTTTTTATCATTCACCTTATAAACATGACGTATACCATTTATAGTATATTGGATGGAATGTCATTTCACACCAAAGTCTGAAAACACTTCTTGTCCAGGATTTAAAACATGACACATATCACATTTATGAAGTGGTGTGGAAGAATGGCTATGCTGAAAGTTCGGAGTCAAAATATTTAAAATTAGTGAAGTTATGAATGAACATTAAAGTACTGGAACGTTCACTCATAACCTGGGCAATTTACCGTATATGTGCACCAAATTTTCAGAATAGCCTTCTTATCACCCCACCTCATGAACCTGGTAGGTGAAAGTGTTCAAATCCATGCCGAAACATCTTTCTGTGCCACCAAAACAGCATTCCGCTCCACCGGTGCGAAAACACATTTTGACCAGGATCTGAAAAATTGCAGCTGTTATATTTGTGAGGTAGTGCGAAAAAATGTCTATATTAAAAATATGGGATCAAAATATTTAAAATTGCCAGTTATGAGCAAGTGTAGAAAAATTTCAAGGTATGTGCATAACTTTGCCATTTTTACATATTTTGACTCAAATTTTCAACATAGCCTTCTTATGACCCCATCGAATGAACAAGGGTGGTGAACATTTTCAAATCCTGCCCGAAAGGTGATTTCTCCAAGCAACTGCAAACTCACCTTTCAGGCCTAATTTGCATAATTTCACCACCATTGGGCATGAAGTGGGATCCCAAAAAGGCCATGTTGAAAATGTGGGGTCAAACTATGCAAAAATGACAAAATGATGCATTAAAGTTGAAAACCCCATTGAAATATATTGAATCACACTTGCCTTAGTTTCTCATATTGCAGTCAGCGGTTTCAGCAGTAAGATCTGTCTTTGATTGGACAGTGGATCTTCACCCTGGGACATGTTCAGGTGAGTGAGGAGGTGTGGGGGAGCAGGGTGGTTGGTGTTCTGTAGGAGGTTGGATTGGGGGGGTCGGATCAGTGAGGGACCATTTTCTTTTTTAGAGGTTTAACCAAAAGAACGCTGAGGGATGGTTTTTTGTTACAAGGAATATTAATGTGGG
Organism: Neoceratodus forsteri; assembly: GCA_016271365.2. NCBI lineage: Eukaryota > Metazoa > Chordata > Ceratodontiformes > Ceratodontidae > Neoceratodus > Neoceratodus forsteri. The sequence continues at coordinate 1,808,246,102 of CM057449.1, forward strand.
GATGGTGATCAGAGTGGGGGCACTCGATACCAGAAAAAAACATACAATAAAGGGATAGTGATCAGAGGGTGGGGGTGCAACTAGACACCAGAGAAAGAAACATACAATATGAGGACAGTGATCGGAGGGTGGGGGGGCGCCACTAGACACCAGACAAACATTATATGACTGAGGGGATGGTGATCGGTGGTGGGGAGCTGCCACTGGATACCAGGGAATCATTATATGAATGAGGGGGCAGAAACTGGAGGGTGGGGGGCACCACTAGACACCAGGAAAACATAATCTCAATGAGGGGATGGCAATCAGAGGGTGGGGGCACCAGTAGACACCAGGGAAACATAACATGAATGTTGTCTACTGATGGCAAATCATATAAGGCAGTTTGGAATCCCAGGAAACTTGGATGAGTTTTAAATAATGTTTAGTACATCATAATGTAATTGACTGCATTTGAATACATTGCCCCCCCACCCTTTTCTGCCGACATTTGGGGGTTGATATCTCACATCGTAGCGTGCCTCTTTGTGAGGTGAAATGTAACCGATGCAATTACTTTCTATGTTTTAAATTATCTCCTAATTGCGAGAGATCAAAAGGCTCATACCATTCTAGTCCTTCTTGATCTCTCTGCAGCATTTGATACTGTGGACCATGGTGTGCTGTTGGAGTGCCTGCGCTTTCTTTGTGGACTGCCTGGTACAGTTCTACACTGGTTTCGATCTTTCCTCATGGGGCAGACTCAGAGAATTGCTATGGGGATTTATTCCTCTGATATCATGTCTCTGTCTTGTGGGGTGCCGAAGGGCTCCATTTTGGTGCCCATGTTGTTCGCAGTCTATATGCTGTCATTAGGAGATATCATTAGGCGTTACAGTCTGGGTTTTCACTGCTATGCAGATGATACCCAGCTGTATTTGTCCTTTACTCCCAGTCAGGATGATGCAATCCCTCATCTTAACAGCTGTCTGGCCGAAATCAATGACTGGATGAGCGCCAGCTGGCTGAAGTTAAACCCGGATAAGACCGAGGTGTTGGTTGTGGACCCAGGTCGACTTGAGGCGGGCCATAGGGCTGAAGTACCATCAGGCCTTTGGCTTGGTGGTGCCCAGCTCTTGACCTCAGGCCAGGTACATAACCTGGGTGCTATTGTTGACAGCGGTTTGACTTTGAAATCTCAGGTGTCAGCCATTGTTAAGTCCTCTTTTTACATCTGAGGAATATCGCCTGGGTGAAACACCTGGTTCCTCCGGATGACCTTCCCACTCTGGTCCACGCCTTTGTGACCTCTCGCCTTGACTACTGCAGTTCCCTTTACCTGGGGCTACCGGGGGTAGATATTCGTCGCCTGCAGCTAGTGCAGAATACAGCAGCCAGGCTTTTGTCTGGAACATCTGGGCATAGTCATATTACACCTGTTCTGCGCGGGTTGCACTGGCTGCCAGTACAATGGCGAATCACCTTCAAGGTTGGGTTATTGACCTATAAAGCCCTGCACAAACAGGGACCGCAGCATTTGAAAGATCTCCTTACTCCCTACTGCCCCTCTCGCTCACTCCGATCCGCCGACGAAGGATTGCTAGAGATTCCCAGGGTTCGTCTGAAAACATCTGGAGCTCGTGCGTTTTCATATGCAGCTCCTGCTCTGTGGAATTCTCTATCTCGTCGGATACGAAGCTGCCTGACTGTCAAGAGTTTTAAAGCAGAGTTAAAAACCTTTCTATTTGAAAAAGCTCATGGCGTATGATTTTATATTGTTAATACTCTATTTGTTTTATTCATTGCTATTTGTAAAGCTCTTTGATCTTTGGAAAAGTGTTTAAAATAAATTTTACTTTACTTTACTTACTTTATGTTTGGATCACATATTCAGTTAAATTAATAAAAAAGAATGTGGACTTATTTTTTCCTCCATTCTTTTTTATATAAAGGCATCCTTTTTTGTATGCTTTTTTCTTTCACACGAAAAAAAAGAATGCCTTCATACAAAAAAGTATCAGAAAAATAACTAAGTCCAAATTCTTTTTTTGTATGAAGCCATCCTTTTTCATATGGACCAATTCTGTTTTGTATGCCCATATGAAATGAGAAAATCGGATAAGAAAAGGATGTTTAAATGTTAAAAAAATACATTTCTGGGTCATTTTTCCAGAAACTGACTGCCGAATCCACCTAACAAGGTTCCGATTAGCAAGGTACATGTGTTGGTGTGTGTGTGTAGCAAGTCATTTTTGTGGGTTTTGATATTTTGTTTTTTTGAAAAAAGCAGAAATAAGATGGCGGCCATATGAAAAAATATTTTTTCTTCACGAAAAAGGATCCTTTTTCATATGGACCAAATAATGTTTTACTTCCAAGCAGCTATCCAAAGGGCACTAGTGAGCAACCAACATGGTGGCTAGATTATAAGTTAGCTCCAGGTCTACACTAGTAAACTTGAGCTACTTTAAACATTCTTTGGTCCAGATAGTCTGCCATTTTGATCTGTTCAACAGAGTTTTACACTGGGAGCAAAGACAGGCCCTAAACAAAATGATCAGCAAACCTTCCACGGCCTGGATGCCTTCTTAGCACCAGCAGCAAACACAAGAGGAATGAGGCCTATGCAGCATGGTGGTGCCTCGGGATCTGAATTACCTTCGACTCAAATATTGTGGATACTACAGAAGATACAGGCTACTTGTGAGTAAACAAGTAAGCGACTGGCTACTGTGGAAATGAACCTGCTAACGAGTAAGCAAGCAAAGCAGAATGCCTCATTTGTGCGAGACCTACAGTTTCTTTGCTCAAAGGTAGAAGTCTTGGAAAATTCCCAAAGGAAAGACAATGTTCGTATAGTGGGATTTCCCTCTAATAAAGCGACCACTACAGAATTATTACCAACCTTGGAAAAACTGATCTTTACCGATTTACAACTGTTGCCTACCAGTTCGGGAGTTCACATAGTTTGGGCATTTATCATCCCCCAACGTACTTGACCACATGGAACAGATATAATTAAGTCTTTGATTGCTCACCACTGGAGGCTCATATCCCCCTATGCCAAACAGCTTTGAGCCCTGGAGACATTGTCTATGAGAACCATAAACTAACCCTTTTTCCCAATCTCTCTGTGCAGATGCAAACCCATAAAAAAGACATGCAAAGCATAAAGAAATCTGTCTTAGAATGTGGAGTACAAGCTCAGTTATTGTTCCCAGCTCGACTGCAAACTAAACATCAGACTAAGAGCCAGATATTCAAAACTGTGCCCCGGGGCTAAATTAGCACTGCCCTGCGGGCAAACTTAGCCCGGAGCACAAAGCAAGCCATATTCAATAGGAACAGCTCAGGGCAAACAGCTTCTGAATATAGCATGGGAATGAGGCCAGGCAAACTGGGCTGGGAGTGCAGGGCAAACTTAGCCCTGGAATAAGACAGCTCTGAATATGGCAACCAGGAAGTGCAAATCACAACAGCAACACAGTGCACAGTGATGTGAAGGTGAGCAGAGGTGAACTATGTGGCCAATGTGTGTGTCAGCAAATGCATGGACCCAGTACAGCTGCAGGTAGCAGTGTATGTGAAAGTACATTGTGCAAAACTGTAAAATATTCCATGAACTGTTTGCACGGGTTTAGCACAGGGCTAAACCGTTAGCCCGGTGCAAACATGTTTGCCCAACGCTAAACTTTGCCATATTCAAAAGTGCCATGCAAATGAGCCTGCTTAGGTAGTCTCTGGGCAAACATCCAGATTAGCATCCCATTATGACCTGATTTGCATGCAGTTTGCACGGGCTGGGACAGCCCTGTGCTAAACCGCAAGCGATGTTAGCGCTCGCATAAAACAGTTTGGGGAATAGTATACAGTTTTGAACACTGTACTTTCACATGCGCTGCTGCCTGCAGCTGTACTGGGACAACACAGCATAGGCACAGAAGATGGTGGTGGTGCTGCATGTAACTGTCACACTGTAGGTCATGCTACAGTGCACAGCAGACACTACAGTAGCAAGGGGGCCAGTAGTGTGTGGACACAGCAATGCCTATGGTTGCAGTGATGATGACTGCAGTATACACAGTGACAGGCCCAACCTGCAGGTGTTTACTGACAGTGTATGTTACTGTTACGCTGTTGTGTGACCCACAGATGCTGCACCTCTGGCATGGGATGCTCACAGTGACATATACATGTTTGGCTTTGTGTGCTGTGGCAGTTGTACAGCTCTGTGGTATGTGGCCGGGGGAGGCATATATTATCAGAAAGGCACACTGGTGTTGGAGTATTCCCAATACTGGCCCATGTGCACTGCATGATGTGTCCCAGCCTTGTGGCCACACCTGGTCTGTGGCACAGCCTGGCCACCCATGCACTCTCCCCTCAACATCCTCCATGCCCACAGTGCTGCATGTGCATGCTGGCATCTGTTGGAGTCCACAGAAGAGTGGTCCACAGGTGTGTGCCTTATGGCCACACTGCCATGCTGTCCACTGATGGCAGGGTCACCACTTACTGCCTGGCATGGCTGGGACTGGTGGCAGATGATGGCATCATTGTGATGCCATCAGTTAGCAGCATGCTTCCTCTATGTTTGGCTTTGTCTATGTGTCATATTTATTTGTTAAGGTCACGTAAAGCCACGCAAACACCACACAAAGCTAAAGTGTTGCGCGAAGCTAATTTCCCAGGGTTAAGACAAGCTTTTCCTGGGCAGCAACGTGCAGCGCACTAAGTGTCGCTACTTAAGTCATGCAAAACCACTAGCGCTAGTTGCTGAATATAGCATTGCGCCTGTATTCATGTCAGTTTGCCCCTTGCATACATTATGATTTTGCCCGGTTCTAATGCAGTTTGCTCGCGCTATTTGTCCTTTTGAATATAGCAGACCAGCACTAATGCTAGGAGGCAGTATAGCGCAGTGGTCTAAGACTCTGAGCTGCAAATCTGGTGACATCCAGCAGACCAGACCTGGGTTTGAATCTCACAGCTTCCACTTGCATACTGTGTGACCCTGAGCAAGTCACTTAACCTCCTTGTGCTCCCAGGTCGCTCCTGTAAAAAAGCTTTCAGCTTAGTGTGCTATATCTGGTTAAACAAGTAAATAAAAAAAAATCCCGCGCTAAACCTGCACAAACGTTTTTTTGCCTGGCGCAAAGTTTTGAATATCTGGCCCAAAGTCTCATATCTTTACAGACCCTGCATCAGCTTCTGCTTTTGCTGAAAGATTGATCAACAGCATTACTACCATGCTTGACGCTGGAGACGGCGATGAATGACTCTAATATTGTGGTAACTGTACTTCTTACATCTGAGATACCTATAGCTACTGCAGATGCATGGCTGCAACAAGTAGACTGTTAGGACTACATACATCAATGACTTAAGTATAAATGTTATGCTCTTTTTACTTCTCTTATGGATTAATGAGCTTATTAATATCCTGACACAGGCAGGCTTCCGTGTCCGTAATTGGAACTGGGCACAGATTCTCTATTCACTTCAGTTTCGTTTTTTATGGCTGCCATGTTGGACTGTCTATTTGTATTAAATGGAAGTATATGTCTTCTAATTCCTGGTGCGATGAAAGGTAATATCCTATATGTGAAGGTTCATACCACTCAATTTGTGAATTAACTGTGATATCCTTTTTTTTTATAAAATGTTTTAACTCCCTATTTGGTTGCTGGTAAGTCTGCCTCAGAGTCTTGGGGTGTACATCAACTTAATTGAGCCTGGGACATCTTGAGCTATGGTCTCACCCACTGATGAGCACAGTCTCCCACACATACTTATCTCCTACAAGGGGCCTGGAATATTAGTGTTGCTCCTGTGTTACCAACCAGTAAGTGACAGCACCTTCTCCTACAGTGCTAACAGGCTGGACTTTGACTCCTTTTTGCCTGTCATGGGTTTTCCCTGCTATTTGCATGGACAATGTTTTTATTGTAGTGCTGATTTTTGTACCCTCCTGTACATGCGATATTAGGGAATTGCATTTCTTCTATTTTTTTTATGTAATATGGTGTATACTGTATAACATAAAAATTTATAAATAAATTTACAAAAAGCAGTTATCAAAAGACTACTGAGCATGCTCGAATCGAAATTTCAAAATTTAATAACTTTGGAGTGGATTGATGTTTTTCACCAAACCAGCAAAAGGCTCATCTGTGAGCCAATCCCTTTTTACCCTGAACATGTCAGACCAAAATTCCACACTGTCTCTGCACTAGGGGATGACAACAAAACAGCAATAATGTTTTTTTTTTTTTTTTACTTATTTCAGTATCCACATCTCGAAATCCACTCATCCAAGTAGAACGACACTTGGCACATCAAGATATCTAACCCCCAGCACCAAGAATGCAAAATTGTGTGCAAATCTGTCAAATGGTTGCAAAGAAATTAAAGTGCAAACTTTGAAGTTTAACATAGAAACCCCTGCTCAGTTTTAACTGCAGGGGCACTACTGCTTCCACAGGCAAATTAGGCTATGATTACACTATCTCAAAAAGTAAGGATATTCACTGCAAAAAACAGCGTTAATGCTTCAGTTAGGGATGAAGATATAGTGACAAATGCAGGGAAATATGACATTAGGGTTTCCAACCCTAAAACACCTGCCCCACCCCTGAAGTGAATGAAGGGTGGAGGCTTCCTGGGGGTTGTCAACCCTAATGCTCACCCCATTGTATGCTCTCATGAAACATACACACCTGTCTCCATCACATCTTTGCTCTTCTGTTACTGCAGTGCGATGGTGTATGGTTGACAACCCAAGGAGAACTCCACCCTCATTTGCTTCATGGGCGGGCGGTGTTTAGGGGTTGAAAACCCAACACCATATTCCCTACATTTGTCGCTATATCTTCAACCTAACTGATGCCTTAACATAGTTTTGCAGTGAATATATATACACATATATACACACACACACACACACACACACACACACACACACACACACACTGTGTATGTGTGTGTATATATATATATATATATGTGTGTGTATATATATATATATATATATATATATATATATATATTTTATGCAATAGGTGTGGACTCAAAATATCAGACCAACTATATGAAGAAATCAGAGGACACACATTTATTAGTATAGTACTGTCATCATCTCCAACTTATTCATATAGTACTGTTCTTACTCAAGGGGTTCCCTTTATACCAGTTTCCACTCCCTCACCCTCACCACGGATTTACTCCCTGTTAGGGTGGGGGGCTCACTTGGGCGACCTTTCCACTCAAGGAGTGTGGTCCCCCCAGGAATCTCTGCTCCACATCAATCTTTTGGAACTCAGAGCTGTTCTTTTAGCTCTTCAGGCTTTTGCAACTGTTGTCCAGAACAAAGTAGTTCAAATCAGGACAGACAACACCACAACAATGTGGTACATAAACAAGCAAGGGGGCACTCGGTCATCAGCCTTGTGCACCGAAGCAATGAAGTTGTGGTCTCTGGCTTACTCCCTAAACACCTCCCTGATGGCAATTCACCTTCCAGGAAAGGACAATGTCCTGGCGGATGCTCTCAGCAGGATTTCCCAGGGCCATCACGAATGGTCTCTGAATCCTCAAGTATTGGGGTCGGTCTTTGCCAGATGGGGCACCCCTCAGATAGATCTCTTCGCAGCCCCAGACAACCATCAACTTCCTCTATTTTGTTGCAGACCTCCAGTGCTGGGCTCCAGTCCCCTGGACGCCTTTCTGCTGGATTGGAAAGGAAATTCTTATGCTTTTCCCCTTCCCTCTCCTCTTCAGGGTATTGGTAAAAATCAGAACTCAGCCCTGCAAAGTGGTTCTGATTGCTCCAGACTAGGCCAGACAGCCCTGGTATCCTCTCCTCCTGTCTTGACAATCCACCTCCCTTGACCTTGCCCAGGACCCACGACTTGCTGACCTGTGCACAGGGGAGAGTGTGGTACCGGACCTCAAATCCCTCCACCTCAAGGCTTGGTTCTTGAGGAATTAGAAATTTGCTGATTTGCACCTTTCTCAAGGGGTCCTGGATATTTTAAAGGCTTCTAGGAAGCCTTCCACTAGAACTACTTACAATTCTAAGTGGAAGAGGTTTTTCCTTCTGGTGTTGGAGAAACAAATTGTGCCAGAATCTGCTGACTTGGCCACTTTACTGGACTATTTGGCCCATCTAAATTCCCTAGGCCTTAGACCAGCTACCTTGAAGGTTCATCTGGCAGCTGTTTCTGCCTTTGTTTCCATGAGGAAGCCTGTTTCTCTTTCCTCTCACCCTGTGTTTTCCAAGTTTTTAAGGGGTTATTCACACTAACCTTCCCCTTTCGGGAACCAGCCCCTGCCTGGGACCTGAATGTTTGCATTGCTCAGTTAATGCAACCTCCCTTTGAGCCCCTTTCTTCTGCAGATCTCAAGTATTTAACATGGAAAACTGTTTTTCTAGTGGCTATCACTTCTGCCAGATGTATAAGTGAATTGCAAGCCCTTTCAGTGGAAAAGGATTTTATTTCTTTTCACAGGGATAAGGTAGTCCTCAGGACTAACAGAAAGTTTTTACCCAAAGTGGTTTCAGATTTTCATCTGAACCAGTCCATTCTCTCCAGTATTTTTCACTGAGCATTCTTCCTCGGGTGAAAGGAGACTACACAACTTGACGTCAAAAGAGCCCTAAGCTACTATGTGGAGCTACCAAGGGTCACAGGTTGAATCCTCCAACTCTTCCTTACCTATGGAGAGGTTGGCAAGGGAGACCTGCCACTAAGAGGACAGTTGCAAGGTGGATTGTCTCTTGTATCAATTCTGTTACCAAAAACTAGGTAGGGAACCCCCCTCAGGACTGAGGGCTCACTCCACCTGGGGTACAGCTGCATCTCTAGCGGCTGCTAGAGATATTCCATTTTGGAAATTTGTCAAGCTGCTACCTGTAAAACAGTTCACACCTTGCAAAAACATTATTATTCCTGGACGTCCAGTCCAGGAGAGATCTCGTTTTTGGCACAGCTGTACTTCAGAGCCTATTTCTAAGTAGGTTCTGACCCTCCTCCATGGAGGTACTGCTGGGTAATCTGCAATGGTCCTAATATAGCAAGACTTCATGGTGTTTGAAGAAAAATTACTCACCTTAGTAATTGCTTTTCTTCTCATGGAGTCTTGCTGTAATAGAACAACCCTCCTACCCTCTCAGAACTCCTACTTGGGTATGGGGTTGGCAAATTAGTGCAAGCACTGTGTCATGCCATGTTAGTCTCTCTAGTCCCCCGCTTTCATTTGGGTTAGGGAACTAGGTATTTCTGTTTTTGTTAAGTGGTAGATGGTCCCTCTCTGGACTTGAGTCTTTTGGGGAGAGGGGGCCTATTAGTGCTTGTAAGGGTGATCCTAACAATAAATATTATTATTATTCTGTGATTGTTCTAATTCTACTAATGGTAGGTAGCCAATGGCTAGTGTAGAGCTTTTCCACACAGACTTGCTATGTTAGTTTAGCTCCGTAAAGAACCTGACAGTTTCATTTGAAACTAGCCAGATAGAGCTTTGAACAGCGCCCTCGCGCTGTGGAACTCCAGATCACTCTGGAGTTAACTGTTTCCTCTCCGGGGCAGTTCAAGTGTGGGGAATGACTGCAATGGTCCTAATATAGCAAGACTCCATGAGAAGAAAAGCAATTACTAAGGTGAGTAATTTTTTCATATGGCTACTAGTGGGCTAACAAAACTCAGAGGGACAGGATCAACCAGTCACATTTTAAATCCTTATTTAAATGATTATTTATGTAAAAATAATAGCAGGATCCACCAGATAAATTTCTTTAAAACTACAAAAATCCACCAAATAATTTTTTCCAAAACACATACTGTAGCTCATCTTTTGTGTTGGAGCCTCTTGGAGAGGTATTGAGAACTGTGTTTGAAGAGATCTATCACATGGCCCAAAACACATATTGTATAAACAGAACATGACATGGCCCGACTGAAGATATCATATTTATCTTCATTGAGGCCAATGATATCAAGATATCTCACTCGTGGCTTTGCCACTCATGAGATATCATGATATCATTGGCCTCTCGAGAAGATAAATATGATATCTTCAGTCGGGCCATGTCATATCCCCTATTTATACAACACATGTTTTGGGATACATGAATGGATAAAAAGTGATATCTCAGACAGGCAGTGAAGATATCACTGATATCTCCATGTTCCTATACGTCATAGTGATATCTCCATGTTCCTATACGTCATGGAGATATCTCTATGTTCCTGTATGTCATCCTAATTAGTGAAACTTTCACTTTCAAGCGCTAGTCTCCTTCTGTCACCTGTAAGCATCCCCACCCCCAACGCTTCTCAGACATCTATCTGGTTGATCCTGCCATTATAGAAGGCATTAAAAAAGTGTGTGATCCTGGCATTACTTTTAAACAAAGCAGTATTTTTAACACGTATCTGGTTGATCCTGCCACTTACTGCACTTTCGCTTTCTCCCTGAAACATATCGCAACGTGACCGAGTGCAATCTGCATTAATACTTGACATGGTGCCAGACGTTTACTACAAGGCACCCTGTGTTACCACTTTCAGAAAATCATTAGTCATCTGATTCCTGTTTGCCTTTGCCTTGCCGTCCTTCAAAGACTTGCAGAGTGTAGAGACTCTTGGAGTGTCCCTGCTTCAGAACAGCAGACAGAAGTGCGAGTGAGTGTGAGTGTTGCCATAGCAACACTGCCGTATACCTCTACAATGCCAAGTCTGAAGCGGTGAACACTGCTGTGCAGTCTCTACAGTATGCACTTAGTTTGAAAACAAACAAACAGTAAGAGTAGTTTTTAACGCTCAGTTTCTAAATATGGTAACACAGGTGCCTTGTAGTAAACGCCTGGCACCACATCATGTATCAGTGTAGCTAGCGCTCCTGTCACGACAGGTTTGGGAGAAACAAAGTGCAGTAAGTAGCAGGATCAATCAGATACATATTAAAAATACTAATTTGATTAAAATTAATGGCAGGATCAACCAGATGTGTTTTTAATCACTCCTACAATGCCAGCTTCAACCAGATATGTTTTTTTTTTTTTTAATAACTTGAACATGGCAGAATTAACCACATAATACATTTAAATAACATACATACTCTTTGTTTGTGTGTGGGGGGAGGGATATGAGACATTGTGTTAGGTGGGAGCATGGCAGGGTCAACCAAATAAGATTTTTAAATGACTATGAAATTGCAGCATCAAACAGCTATTTTTTAAACTACAACTGCCAGAGGGTTATGTTGGCATGGCCATCACCTCTATGTGGTTGATTGTATTGAAGGTGGTCATGTGGGAGGGTTGTGCTGGATTGGACCCAAAACATATGTTGTATAAACAGAATATGACTGGCCTGACTGAAGATATCATATTTGTCTTCACTCGAGGCCAGTGACATCAAGATATCTCACTCGTGAGCTCGCCACTCGTGAGATATCATGATATCACTGGCCTCTCGTGAAGATAAATATGATATCTTCAGTCAGGCCATATCATATTACCTATATATATATATATATATATATATATATATATATATATATATATATATATATATATATATATATATATATATATATATATATATATATATATATATATATATTATAAACAAAAAAAACTCCATTTACTGCATCAGTTGGGTTGTTCACAGCGACAAAAGCAAGGAAATTTGATGTTGAGGTTGAAACCCCTTTGCACCCCTCACCCCCCAACTGAAATCAGGGTGCGCATTGGAGTAAATGGCCCTAAGTCTCACCCCATCACATGTGGAAAGAAGCTGATGAATAGGAGAATGGGGTGAGAGTTGGGACCGATGACCCCAGCCGCACCCGATTCGGATAGAGGTGGAAGAAAGTGTCAAATTTAACAACATCTATTTCGCTTTTTATCGGCTGTGAAAGGTAACTAACTATGCGAAAACGAAGTTTGCCTCTAACTCTCTTTGAGAATGATAACGAGAAATAGTGAATGTAATGCGGTAGCGGTGGGCCTCGTGCTCCTGCCACGTGATGTCTTGTCACATAGTAACATTGTGCCCGCAAACACAAATCGTAATGCACAGGGTGACGCAAAGCAAAACAGAAAGAGAAACAGTACTGTAGACAGAAATGTTGAAAACAACGCAAACACAACCGCAAATGAAAACACAAAGGGTAACGCACATGGTGGCGTAAACGTGAACAGTAAGTGAAACGGGTACAAAACCACAAGCGGAAATGGTAATGGTAACAGTAATGTAAGCACACAGGCTGGTTTTCCCCTAAAGCTGCATAGAGAAAGACAGTGAGTACAAAGAATGTATGCAAAATAATGACTCTTGGAACAGAAAATGAGGACTTGGAATAGTAAATTGCTTATATCTCAGGAACCGTACGACATAGAAAAAAAATTTAAAAGTCATATGAATTATCACTTTCCTGGCTAATTTTGTACTTAGTCCCCATCTTAGCATTTTTCCGACGAAAAGTCCGTATCTTGCACCGTTTCCGTGATACGGGAACTGAAATGCACGGCGAACGCCGTAATGTTATCCTATGGGGAAAAAAACAGACGTTCGGAGTACCATAACTTTGCCTCCCTGTAATATTTTTTCACCAAACCACTGAAAAGCACATCTGTGGGATGTTGGCTGTGTTCCTTGCAAAATTCAGCTCAAAAGACCAAACCGTTATTTTGCAGCAGGGCGCCAAACGATTGCTGCAGTGCGTCGTATGCCGTAATGTTATCCTATGGGAAAAAGCGTCAACTTTGGCATACCGTAACTTTGCCGCTGTGTAATATTTTTTCAACAAAACACTGAAAAGCACATCTGTGAGATGTCGGCTGCATTCCTTCCAAATTTCAGCTCAAAACTTCAAATCGTTCATTTGCAGTGGGGTGCCACAGAATTGCTGTCATTTTCCCACAGCCTAGAAAAGTACTGTCGCAATTTGCGAAAGCTTTCGCAGATTCATTTGACAGTGTCGTGCGTGTGAAGTACTTTGCAAAAGTACTTTTTCCAGAAATCTGAAAAACATATTTCTGGGGTGTTTTACCCCAAAATAAAGACATGGCTAGCATCTTCAGGGTCTGACTAGGTGAATACAAAAATAATTAGGTTGCTAGATGGTCTCAAATTTAAATGGCAAGCATTTTTCTGATCACCAACTGAAAACAAAATGGCGGATTTGCGACAGTAAAAGGGCCATTTGCGAAAGTAAAATTGCATTTGCAACACTGTCAAACTTTTTGTTAACTTTTCCCATTGACTTATAATGGGAACTTGTTTTTTGAATAACTTTTGAATTGTTTAATATTTTTCACAAAATCTTTGAAAGGCACATTGGGGACCCCTGGCCACATTCCCTGAAGATTGTGGACGGTCGCGACAAACCTTAGCGCACCTGTGAGGCGGTGAATCATAGAATTCCCCAAAAGCGTGAACGCTAGCAAGAGATCATGCTTAATAACCCGCAGCCATATATCCGACTCAGTACGAAACTTGGCAGATCCCAAGGCATATGGGTCTTGATCATGTATTCCACATTGCAGGCAAATCTGTTGAACGGTTGCAAAGTTATTAAGGTGCAAAATTTGGGGTTTAACATGTAAATGGCTCCTCAACCCTAACTATGTTAGCACTACCGTGCTACCATAATGTATATATTTATTGCAAAAAACTTCTTTAATACTCCAGTTAGGGTCAAAGCGACAAAAGTTGGGAAATGAGGCGTTAGGGTCTCCCTAACACCCCGCCCTCCCAAATAAGACAGGAGAGCAGGTATGGATTGTGCCTTGGCCTTCTCAAGCCTAACACTCACTCCATTTCACCTGTAAGTAAGGTCAGATGTGTAGACTTTGTGAGAATGGGGTGAGCATTAGGTTGAGAAGCTAAGGCACACCCACACCTGCACTCCTGCCTGGTATAGGAAGGTGGGAGTTAGGAAGCCCTAACACCTTATTTCCCAACTTTGTCACTTTGACCATAACTGTAGCATTAATAAAGTCTTTTGCAACTTATTTCCTTACTTTTGAGATAGTGTAATATTGTCCTTATTTTAATCTTTTACAACATGCAATTAAAATATTAATCTTTTGCAAAGTTATTAAATTTTTCATTTTCCATTGTTTTCAATGGAAAGATCACTTTCAGGGTAGAGGGAGAAAGTTGGAAAGGATTTGATCTCATGAAAAGGACCGGTTCTTTTCATGAGAATAAAATCCTTTTACTTGAGAGAAAAATCCTCTCAAGTCATCTTGCTTTTTTTTTTCATGAACTAGAAAGCATGGAAAATACATAAATGAAGTCATTTTAAAATTGAACACTAGAACCTAGCTAAACGGGACCCATTTAGCTAGATTTTGGTGTTTGTTTTTCACGTTAGGGCCAGAAAACTTTTCTTTGCACCTGAATCCCGGGTGACCAGCTTAGCGAGAGAGAGTGCTTCCTCCGCATTCTCTGTATGAGAAGTGAGTATTTTCTTGACTTCTACAGCTGCAACTGAACTCGTGCTGCTGGCTGCAGTGTGAGGTTTAAGCCCCCTTGGCCTAGTGTCTAATGGCACCCCTCACTCCCCTATCACAGTCCCTAAAAATAAAAGATTTAGTCCCTGGTGTCTAGTGGCACCTCCACCCTCTGATCCCATCCTCCTTATTCTTATCTGAGTCCCTGGTGTGTAATGCACCCCCCCACCCTCTGATCACTGTCTCCCTTATATTTATGTATTTATATAATCCGACACCGGGCAGCCCATTGTTTAATTACAATAATCTACGACAGGGTGTGTTGTGCTGGGATAATGTCACTCCTGGGGTGATTAGGCATGAGGCCACAGGCCGAGTGGTAGGGAGAATATTTGTTTTACGTGGTAAGGTTTAAAGTTAAAAAAGGGACAAAGTAATTCAAAGAGCAAGCGAGTGAGAGCCACGTGGTGGCTGTTTGAAGATGCGCTTGTTCGCTGACAATGAAGATGCTCATACAGAGTGGCTTTTTTTGGTTTAATTACCTGAAGTGACAACATCTATATAAGTAGTTGGTATAAAGTGTATATGGGGGGGTGTTTTCCTAATTGATGCAAATGCGGCCCGTTGTTTTAGGAGCAAGCGCGGCAGTTTTGAACTCAGAAGACACTCTGAGAATCCCATGACAGAGAGTTAGACATGGTACATTCAGCACTTCGCTTCATTTTTGTTGTATAGTATGTGTTTTTATAAACTGGGATTGTGAACTTGTTGGGGCTAAGTGTGAAATGCTTTATTAGTGCTGGAACAATTGAATCTCACCCCTGAAGGGATGTGTGGGGGCTTTATAAGTACACAAGGCAGTGCAGGTACTGGGTAGTGGGCAGTAATTCTTTTTAATGCTTGAATGTGTGATGTGGTCATGTGTGTGCTGGGACTAGATCCGTGATGTTATACCAGGATAATATCATGGGTCCATTCCTAGACTGACCAATCAGAGTCCAGCATTTTTTCTTACCATTGTATAATTGATAGTACCAACATCGGAGGGCCCAATCTCCATGTTGGCATTACATGCCCCTGCCCCCCTGCAGTGTGGGACACTGGGGAGCCCACCCCCAGTATCTCTAAATATTTATTTACTTTTATATTGTGTAAAAAGAACAGTCCCCCGATGTTATTTTTTTTTTTAAACCTGAAAACAAAATGGCTCTTCATCGTCCCCGCCATCCCCTTCCCCCATCCTGACCCTCCCACTGAGCACCCACCCTTACCCTATACTTGGCACTGGAGGTTGTAGGTTGTCATCTTCTGTGGACCGAGACACGTCTGCACTCTTCAAAGCCGAACCATGAACTAAGGAATCAAGGTAAATGTAGTATAATGTATTTTAATAGCATTTTGAACATATTTCATACTGTAACTTTGCCATTTATAGAATTTTTCACCAAATTTTCAACATGGCCTTTTGGGACCCCACCTTATGAACACTGGCACTGTCATTTTGTTAATCAGGCCCAGAAGATGATTTTGCAGTTGCTGTATGAAATCATCTTTTGGAAACAAATAGCGAAATTTCACCACCAGTGTTTATGAGTTGGGTTACCAAAAAGGCCAAGTTTAAAGTTTGGTGAAAAATTCCAAAAAATGGCCCAGTTATGAGCGTTCATTGAAATCTTTCTACGCATGCACATAACTTTGGTAATTTTCAATATTTTGACTCCAGATTTTCAACATAGCCATATTTTTTCATACCACCTCATGAACAGTACAGCTGTCATTTTTCACATCCTGACCGAAATGTGTTTTCGCACCTGTGGCATGGAATTGCATTTTGGCATGGATTAGAACATTTTTACCTACAGGGTTTATGAGGTAGAGTCATAAGAAGACTACATTGAAAATTTGGGGGTAAATTATGAAACAAAATGCCATTATGACCATTCATTGCAATTTCGCTACGCCCACTCGTAACTTCGGAAATTTTAAATATTTTGACCCTAGGTTTTCAACATAGCCTTCTTATTACTCCACCTCATGTATATCACAGCTGTCATTTTTCAAATCCTGCCCAAAATGTGTTTTTGCACCCGTGGTGCAGAATGGCGTTGTAGTTGAGCAGAATTACATTTTGGCAGGGATTCAAAATGTTTCTGTACTGGGTACATGAGGTGGGGTAATAAGGTGGCTGTGCTGACAATTTGGTCACTGTTGTCCTATAAATGGAAACACTGGGCCTGGGGGGCCCAGTGCTTCCACATACATCATACACATATGGCAGGTCTGAAGGACCCTGCGCACCAACAGTAAAATAAGGATACTATTATACTATCTCAGAAAGTAAGGAAATAGGTTGCAAAAAACTTTGTTAATGCTCCAGTTAGGGTCAAAGCAACAAAAGTTGGGAAATGAGGGGTTAGGGTTTCCTAGCACCCCACCCTCCTAAACCAGGCAGGAGAAAAGTTGTGGGGCATGCTTTGGTCTTCTCAAGCCAAACACTCACCCCATTCTCATAAAGCCTACACATCTGACCTTATTTACAGATGGAATGGGGTGAGTGTTAGGCTTGAGAAGCCCAGTGCACACCCCACACCTACTCTCCTGCCTGGTTTGAGAGGGTGGGGTGTTATGGAAACCCTAACACTTAGTTTCCTAACTTTTGTCACTTTGACCCTAACTGGAGCATTAACAAAGTTTTTTGCAACGTAGTTATATTCCTTAATCCACTAAAGAGAGATAGTCCTGATGGTCTAACCCTAAATTTCTCCTTCACTCGGCGCCACTTTTTCTGGTAACTTCCATCCAATTTGTCTCCTTCCTAACCTTGGTAAGTTACAGGAATGCATTGTTCTGTCTCAGCTTTCTTCCTTTCCTGATGGCTCCTCCTTTTTCATTCCCTTCCAGTCTGGTTTTAGGAAATTCCACTCCACTTCTGCCTCCCTCCTTCGGCTCACTGATTCCATACTTACAGGTGTGGATAAAGGACTAATCACTTCTGCCATTTTTGTTGATCTTGCTAAAGCTTTTGACAGTGTGGCGCATCATCTCCTACTGGACAAACATAAAGCTGCTGGCCTTTTTGACACTTCAATCAGTTGGTTTTGTTCCAACCTTAAAGGCAGGTCTCAAGCTGTCTGGACAGGAAAATCCATTTCACCTTCACTTCCCATTAGTTCAGTCATCACTCAAGGGTCTGTCCTGTGTCCTATTCTCTTTTTAATATTCCTAAATGACCTACCCTCTATCTGTTCCTCTGCATTCATTCATATGTATGCTGATGACACAGTTCTTTTTGCTGCTGGCTCCTCTCCCTGTGACCTTACCTCCCAACTACAGTTGGATTTTGACAACATTCAGTGCTGGTTCAAGGATAACCAGCTGTCTCTTAATGCAAAAACATCTCGATGACTTTTGGTATCCATCAGTGGCTTGCCAAACTTACTTCTCCCCATTAATTAATACCCTTGATGGTGCTAAAATTGAAGATGTCTCCTCCTTTAAGTACTCGGGGTCTGTTTTAACTGGCATCTTGATTTCTGTGCACATTAATGTAATTCACCATAAGCTTTCATCCTAAGCTTGGTGTTCTTGTGTGAGAATAAAGCATATATCGCTCCCCTGCCCGTAGAGAAATTGTACTAAAAATTATCCTTCCAACCTTTGACTATGGTGACTTAGTCTACAGTAGTGCCCTAAATCCTCCTTGTCAGACTGGACCTCTTTTTCATTCTTTCTGCCACTTTGCTTTTAGATGCCCCCTGCATTGCGCCACTGCTCTTTTACTCAGCCTTTCTCTCCCTCTCTTGATGCTGGCGCCTTTCCCATTGTGTTCTTTTTTAATCCAAATTGTGGTTCGCGCCTTCACTCTTATCTCAAATTCCTTATTTCCTCCTCCTTCTTACTCCTACCCTACCCTCTCCTCAACAATACTTTCCATTCTCTCACTATTCCTCCCAGAAAATCTGTTGTTGGTCAATCTGCTTTTTCTTACCGCTTTCCTAAACTTTGATCCTTCCTTCCCCTCTCTATTTGTTCTGTCCCTTCTCCCTCCTCCCTAAGTCTCTTCTGTTTGACTTTTGTCATCCCACCTGCAACTGCTGATGACCCTTCCTCTTTTTCTCCACTCTCTTGTTTTGCCCTCTTGCTGTTTCACCATTTTTCCTTTCTGTATATATTAGTATGGGTTTTGTTTTCTAGTTGCCTTTATTTACTATTCTGCCTACAATATTTATGATTCTGCTTGTAATTACTATATTATTGTATTTTACTTTGTTTATTTGTTTAATAATTTTAATTGTTTAGCTATCTCCTTCTCCCCCAGGACACACCTGGAAACTAGCTGTTTTTTAGCTTAGTATGTACTTTCTGGTTAAACTTTTATGAATTTTAAACTGATCTGTATTTTAGCTGTATTTGAAACAGATTTCACCTGCCATTTTACCATTTTATTTGATCTGTACTTTAAAATGCAGTGCCTTGAGTCTCTGGAATAAGGCAAAAATATATATATATATATATATATATATATATATATATATATATATATATATATATATATATATATATATATATATATATATATATTATGGTAGCACAGTAGTTCTACCATGAATTAGGTTGAGCAGCCTTTTAAGGTTAAAAGGTCAAACTTTGCACCTTAATAATTTTGCACCGTTCAATGGATTTGCCTGAAATTTGGAATGCATGATCAAGAACCATACACCTTGAGATCTGCCAAGTTTTGTACCAGTTGGATATACGGCTGCGGAGTTATTAAGCGTGATCTGTGCGAGTGTTTACACTATTTGGTGAATTCTTTGCTCGTGCCTACAAGTCGCACATTTTGTGCGAGTGGTCCGAAAACTTCACGGAACATGCGGCTGGGATCCCTGAAGTGCCTTTTGAAGATTTCATGAAAAAATATTGAATGGTTCAAAAGTTATTCAAAAAACAAGTTCCTATTATAAGTCAATGGGAAAAGTTAACGAAAAGTTCGACACTTTCGCAATTGCACTTTTTACTGTCTCAAATGCCCCTACTACTTTGCAAAGCCACCATTTTGTTTTCAGTTAGCGATCAGAAAAATGCTTGGCATTTAAAATTGGGACCATCTAGGACACATATTTTTTTTGTGTTCACCTAGTCAGGACCTGAGGATGCTAGCCATGTCTTTATTTTGGGGTTAAACACCCCAGAAATATGTTTTCAATTTCTGGAAATAGTACTTCACAAAGTACTGTCGAGATCACTAACACTTTTGCAAATCTGTGCGAAAGCTTTCGCAAATCATGAAAGTACTTTGCAACACTATGGCCAAAATGACAGGAGTTCTTTGCCACCTTGCTGCAAAAGAACGGTTAGGTCTTTTGGCCTGAAATTTGGAGGGAAGGCAGCCAATATGTCACAGATGTGCCGTTTGGTGAAAAAATATTGTACGACTCCAAAGTTACGGTACTCCGAAGTTGATGCTTTTTTCCCCATAGACTAACATGGTGGCGTATGCCGCGCCTTTCAGGGCTAGTATCTTGAAAACGGTGCGAGATACAGATTTTTCGTTGAAAGTTACATAGCCCTGTGGGCTATGTAATATAATACGGTAGTGAGGAAAATAATGATTTTTGTGATATTTAAATTTTTTTTCTATGTTGTGTGGTTGCTGAGATATTAGCAATTAAGTGCTTCCAGTGCTGCTTTTAAGCTTCCATTGCCATTACAATGCATATATTCTTTGTACACACAGGGACGGATATTCAAACTGTGCCAGGCTTGGCGCAAGCTTGGGCGCATCTCAACTTGGCTGTGCAGGGGGTGTGGCCTGGGCGATATTCAGCGAACTAGCCATGGCTCAGCAGCTTTGAATATCACACCCTGGCCACCCCAGTGTGCATGGGCGCAGTGGCACTGCAGCGATGCCAGCACCAAGTGGCCAGAGTGGGCATGGAGAGATGCTAGCGCCAGAAGTACCATTGTACCTGCACAGCACCCGTGATATTCAAAGTGGACATGCAAATGGAACCATAATTTGTAAAGGTGCACATGGGGCCATTGCATGTATGTTGGCCTCATTTGCATCACCGGGTCGCGCCGATCCCCGATGACTTGCACCTGGTGCCCTGCCAGGCAGCAGCCGTCAGGGACCGACGCCCCCTGCAGCCCGATCACGGGCATCTGTAAAAATAAAAAACCCTGTTCAATATCCCTGGTGGTCCAGTGGACCGCTATGTGCCTGATTGCGGGCATATGTGTTTAAAGAAGAGAGAAGTTCCTATATCGGCGGTCCAGTGGACTGCTATGTGCCCGATCACAGGCATCTGTGTAAAAATAGAAATACGTCCTATATCCCTGGCGGTCCAGTGGACCACTGTGTGCCCGATCGCGGGCATTTGTAAAGAAAACAAAAGGTCCAATATCCCTGGTGGTCTAGGGTACCCCCCTCCCCACCCGCCCACTGAGCCCCACCACCCTGCTCCCTACCGGTCACAGTCGGCAGGCAGCACTCCACCCGCCTGCCGCCCCTGCCCGCTGACTGACACCTCGGTGGGGCTGCACACCCATTGGCTCACACTCTGAACCAGTGGGCATGCAGCCCTACCGAGGAGTCAGCGGCCGGAGTCGGCAAGCGGCAGGTGGGAGTGCCGCCACCCGCTGGCTGACCGGGGGAAGCGGGGCGGTGGGGCTCAGTGGTGGGTGGGGAGGGGGCACCGAGACCAACCAGGATATTGGACCTTTTGTTTTCTGTACAAATGCGCGATCAGCTCACATAGTGGTCCACTGGACCACCAGGCATATGGAACAGGATTTTTCTATTTGGACCAGATGCCCGCGATCGAGGACATAGCGGTCCACTGACCACCAGGGACAGTAGAAACTCTCTCTTTAAACACATATGCCTGCGATTGGCAGCTAGCGGTCCACTGGACCACTAGGGATATAGGACATACCATTTTACACAGATGCCCGCGATCGGGCATGGGGGGGCACCGCCAGGTGCGGCGGGAACTCAGGTAGCCACCCACATGTGGCAGCTGCCATGTTGTGCCCTGCAATGCGACAACTCACCTGCGGGTGGCCATCAGTTCCTTTTTTTTTGGCTTAACTTTGTGCTGGCGCAGGTAGGGGTTGCACATGCATGGCTCTGCACATCCCGGGCTGAATATCGTGCTGCGCAGGTTATGGATGGGCACACCCCCCCACCTGTGCTTGCATACATTACAGATGTTTTCCGGCACATCAGGATTTGTGCCACGTACTTTTCCCTTTTGAATATCACCCCAGAGTGCATAAGTGGGTTGCGCATGGTGCAACCCTTTTGAATATCTGTCCCACTGTGTTTCTCTATGCACTTGTCCAGCAAAAACAGGGTATGCGCTTCTGTTACTTTTACAGTTACTGTTTCCACTTGCGTTTATGTACCTGTTTGCGTTACCGTTCCTGTGTGCACCACCAAGTGCATTGCCGTTTGCTTTCTCATTTGCGATTGCGTTTACGTTACTGTTAACATTTACGTTTCCTCTGTTGTTTGTGTTTGCATTTCAGTTTGCGTCCCTGTGAGCATTGCCATTTCCATTTACAGCAGCCCTTTCGTTTGGTTTACCGTTTCTCTTTCGTTCTGCGTCTTCGTTGCTGGTACTGTTACCATTTGCATTTGCAATTGCGTTACTGTGCCCGTGCGCATTATGGTTTCTGTTTTCTATGCGCTTGCGTTTTCTTTGTGTTTCTGTTTCCTTTGCTGCTATTGCTGTTACCGTACCATTGCGGTGCTGTGCCCCTCTGCGTAGTGTGTGTATATATATATATATATATATATATCCCTACAAATGGGGGTTCCAAAAATCTTTTTTTGAGCTTGCCTAAATGCTCACTGCCAGGCTGGTGTCCTGCTTTAGCAGTTTAAATGTGATTGCTAGAGAGTGCCTGTATAGCCTCTCTGCACTGTCTCTTTAAGAGCTACCTGGATTACAGTCATAAATAATCTGAGAGGGAGCTCCATTGAAAGATGTAACTATTTGCTGAAAATCATTTAGAGTGATAATGTAGTTTGTCTAACCTGCCTTCTTTGCAGCAAGGACTGTTTTGCTTATCTCCACTATCTTGGTCCTGGACTGCAAATTGGACCAATCATTTCTGGTGGGACCTAAAATGGAGCCGGACTACAGGAGCTGTCTGGAGTCAAAATCTGTAGGAATTGTAGTTTTGGGCATTTGGCATCTTTTTGCACCTGAAGGGGGAGCCTTTGTTGTGACTGACAGATCTGCCAACCAGACCTTTTGGATCTTGGGAGATTTCCCCAGACTGCTTGCAATTTTCAGTTAGTTCTGAGCTGAGAAGTGAAGAAGTTACAGCCCAAGTGATTTGGGCAAGAGTTCTGTGTAGTTTCGCATGGGAGAACTGTGAAAGGACTTAGTGGTGGCCTACATGTCTGCCTGCTGCCCCTGAGAGGGAGAGAAGAGAATTATTTCTGACTAAATCCAAGTTTGTGAGAATGAAGTAAGCCACTGATTTTTTTACCAGGCTCATACCTGAAGAAGACCGAAGATTTGTTGCTGATTGCGATCGGCCTGTCAGGATTTCCAGCTGCTTCTGAATCCTCGGTTTGTGCAGAGACTTCTGCTGATCGTGACCGGAGAGCTGTTTGCCTGGTACAGTAGAATTTCATTACATGTAAATGTGCTGTAAGTTGTAAGTGAGTCATTGATTTGGTTCCCCACTGTGTGAACTGTGTTCTGCTTGCTGGAAGCTGTATCCAGCCCAAAACAGACTATCCAAATTTGTCTCCATTTGGCCAGGGGCTGCCATACTGGCCCAGCCAGACTTCCCGCTGCACAGAGAAAGCCATCGACTAGAGACCTGCCTGGGGATCAGCCCTCTGCGCCACGCTTGAACAGGAACAACGCCTGGCGATTTGTGTGTGGGCCCTGTTTCTCCTGGCACTCCAGATTAACCACCTGCTGTCTCAATTTTCATCCAGCCTTGGGTATCGTGAGTAATCATCAGGGTAGCTCCCTGCAACAACAGCCTAGACCGACTGGAAGACTTCGACCTCAAGCTGTCCATTGACAAGTGCCAGTTTTTCCAAACCTCCATGAAGTATGTGGGGAACATAGTATCTACAAAAGGGATAGAGACTGATTCCAGTAAGGTTGAAGCACTGACTACAGTACCTGGCCCCAGACCCATAATCTGAAAGAACTACAACATTTCCTGGAGTTCTGTGGCTACTACCACAGGTTCATAAAAGATTATTCCAAGGTGATTCGCCCACTCTTGAACAGGGTGCGAAATTCCTGTACTTTAGGTGCCTCAAGGCAGGCATTTTCGATTGGGGACACCTCATTCCCCAAGCTACCTGCCCTGTGGGGCACCTAGCTGTGGCTGACCTTTCATCTCCTCAAGCAGTCAGGCTGATCTTTTTTTCCCCCCAGCAGGCTCCAGCACCCCCCCTTAGCAGAGAATGAACTGCGATTATTACATCAGTCCTCCCTCTTCCCCCAAGCAAGAGTATTATGTGACCATGGAGACAGCATAATGTGTGTGCTAATGGGATCGCAACCATGATCACATGACGATGCACACAGTCAGTGTTGTCACGGGCTGCTGGCTGCGCTGACTGTTGGATCCCACCCCGCGTGAGCTATTGCTGCCATGAACCACACATAGTCATACTTGAGGCACGACCGGCAGCACCAGCAGTGTTTGAGCTGCAGAAAGTGATAAGGGCTGTTTTTCACAGTACAGGCCTTTTTAAAACTGCAGTAAGGGCAAAGAGTAGAGAGTGGACCATGCCGAGGCAGGAGGCAGATCAATAAATCCCTATAAGGACTTGGTGGGGGCAGCAGAGCAAACAATCCAAACATCCCCAACCCTACAAGGGATGATAATCTAAGGGACATATAGGAGAGAGGGGACTTGACTGTGGCAGGGCAGGGGCAGGTCAGTAAGTCTTTTTAAGGACATAGTGAGGCAGCAGAGCAGAAATTCAAAATATTCCAAAATCCTTTTAAGGTATAAGGAGGCGAAAGTAACTGCAGGGTGGGTGGGGGGCAGAGGAAGAGCAGTATATCATTAAAGCCTCTGCTGCCTACTACCACCATAAAATATTCAGACCATACTCAGTTGTTCGTATGTGTGTTTACTGACAAATTTTAACAAAGTAATGATGACGCGAACGCTGATGATGAAAGAGAAGCATGGTGTTAAACATAAATTGGGGTGGCATGTATATCAGTTTATGGGCACGTATTTCTCGGACTTGGGTGTCCCACTGGGCAGCTAATATTTTTTCTGAATTTCATACCCTGCTCTTGAACCTTACCCAGGGTTACCCTCCTGCCAATCGTAAATACAAAAAAGGGGCCATTAAAGAACTAGAAAAAGTATACTTCCACCCAGGTGAACTCTTCGGGTCCCGTTGAATGCCTGACTGTGAAGCAGCCTTCCATGAGGTCATATACCAGCTCACCCACGCCCATACTCGCTACTTCTGTTGACTGCATTCAAACCCTATGTGCTGCATCACGGATGCTAGTCTGCAGGGTCTAGGTGCGGTGCTGTATGCAAGACCATGAGGATGGCTCGAGACCAGTAGAAGCCAGTAGGAGCAGGACCCCGTCCGAACTAAACTACCCTGTGCATAAATTGGAGTTTCTTGCACTAAAGTGGGCCATCATTGACCAGTTTCATGAATCGCTCTATGGGGCAAAGATATTGGTGAAGACTGACAATAACCCGTTGACCTATGTACAGACTTCAGCTAAGTTAGATGCCACTTGGCGCCGGTGACTTTCTGCATTATCAACCTATGATTATGCTGTCGAATACAGACTGGGGCCTGAACCATATTGATGCTGATGCCCTATCAGGAAGGCCCACTTCCAAGAGTGATTGGATCAGGCTGTCTGAAGCGGACATTCGAGCATTGTGCCAAAAGTTTGATAGAGATGAACAGATGTCTGCGGACACAGTGAACTGTTTAGTAGATTGCTTGGGCCCTTCTGACACCTGCATACCAGCTACTTATTGCCACTTCTCTGCTCTAGATATTAGTGCACTACCTCAATTTGACAATGACAGCATTCAGTAGGCTCAATCCTAAGAGCCTATGATTCAACCAGCACTTGATGCCCTGCGTGCGGGGAAAGATGTGTCTAAGTTACATTCCACTGACTTGCGAACTGCTTTATTGTTTAAAGAAGGCCCCAGATTGAAGTTGCTCAATCAGTTGTTGTATAGCAACAGTAGATCGTGAGTGGCAAGTAGACAAGCAACAATTGGTCCTGAGGTCCCTCCACAGTCACATGGGGCAACTCGGTATTGACAGAACCCTTGACCTGGTATGATCTCGGCTTCTACTGGCCCAAAATGGGGGCCAATGTTGAGCACCATGTAAAGACTTGTAGTTGCTGCCTGCAAAGAAAAGCCCTGCCTCAGAGGGATGCTCCCTTGTTAATATTGCTGCCAGCACCCCATGGAACTAGTCTGCATAGACTTCTGGTGTTTAGAATCTGATCAGCAGAACATTGGCAATGTGTTAGTGGTTACGTATCATTTCACATGGTATGCACAAGCTTCCCCACCAAAGATCAAAGGCATCGACCGTGGCCAAGGTGCTAGTGGAAAATTTCTTCGTCCACTATGGTGCCCCGCAGCAGATTCATTCTGATCAAGGCAGAGACTTTGAGAGTCGGCTAATCAAAGAAATGCTCTCTCTATGGGGGTGCGAAAGTCAAGAACCACCCCTTATCACCCGCAGGGGAACCCTCAACCAGAACGCTTTAACTGCACCCTGCTAGACATGCTAGGCACCCTCCACCCAAAAGACAAGCATAAATGGAGCCAGCAGATTAGCACCTTGGTACATGCATACAATTGCACAAAACGACGAGTACCGGGTTCTCTCCCTACCACCTCATGTTCGAGAGAGAGGCCCGCTGCCTGTTGATGTCCATTTGGGGTCTCTCCTGATGGGGTCCGAGCCGAAAACTACTTGCAATATGTACAAAACTGAAAGCTCAGTTTAACCATGCCTATCAACTGGCCCTGACAATGGGCCAAGAGAAATCTAGCCAACAAAGAGAGGCATGATAAAAAAGTAAAGGCTCAAGAGCTTCGGCCTGGAGACAGTGTGTTGTTATGCAATTTGGGACTGCATGGTAAACACAGAATTGCTGATCGGTGGCACCATCTTCCCCATGTGGTAGTTGGAAAGTTGGATGATTTACCTGTGTACAAGGTGCACCCAGAGAACAACTCCAAAGCTGTCAAGACCATGCACTGTAACCACTTGCTACCTATCGGCCAAGTCATGATTGAGGCTGATCCCCCAGAAATTGAGCCCCCTGGGCTGGTGACTCATGCTGCTGCAAGAAAGAGACAGAGTCAACCTACCCCAGTGGTCACAAATTTGGGGTTTCATCCGCAGCGGGCCCAGAATGATAGTGACTGTCAGTCCTCTTCTGACAAAAGAGAATACGACCATGCCTATTACCCCACTTATGAACTGAGTCAGCTTTTTCAAGGTAACCCCCTGATAAATTGTGGGGATGAAGCTGGGCCTTCTAGACTGCCTTACCCCTCAGCTTCGTCCTTGGAGCTAATGCTCCCAGAAAGTGAAGTGCAAAGTATCACGTCTGAAGATGTTGAGTCTCTGTGTATTGTGGAACTGTATGATTTGCCTGAAGAAGGGGCTGAGGGTTTGTCTTTCTGGTGACATACCAGAACTTGAATAATAATAATAATAATCTCTATTTTTAATGCTCCTTTCAAGTGTCAAGGTGCAGTACAAATTAAAACAGTTTAAAAACAATGCTGCAACCCCAGTAATAAATATAATATACACAGTATATATACAGTTTAAGATCTGTAATCCTAATCACCATAGGCCCTGCTCCATAGATACGTCTTTAGTGCCTGTTTAAATCCCCATGGTCCTGCACTCCCTAATCCGATGGGGTAGAGAATTCCAGAGGGTCAGAGCCATGAACATAAATGCCCGTGCCCCTGAAGATTTTAAAGAAACCCTTGGAATTTAGCAACCCCGTCGGCCGAGCCGGAGCAGTCACTCAGTGTAGTAAGGGACCAGAAGCTCTTTCAGGTAGTCAGGGCCAGTCCACGAGGGCTTTGTAAGTCAGTAATCTGACTTTGAAGGTGATCCGCCACCGAACTGGCAGCCAGTGCAGTTCCCGCAGCACTGGTGTGATGTGAGAGGACCGAGGAGTCCCCATCAACAACCGGGCTGAGGAATTCTGCACCAGCTGCAGGCGGTGGATATCAACCTCCGGCAGCCCAAAGTGAAGGGAGTTGCAATAATCCAGACGCGAGGTCACAAAGGCGTGGATCAATGTAGGAAGGTCACTGGATGGAACAAGGTGCTTGATCCTAGCGATGTTCCTCAGATGATAAAAGGATAACTTAATAACAGCCGACACCTGAGATCGAAGTGTCTGGGTTCTGCCAGTGAGGAATGATGTAAACCATCTGTGGACCAACCCAGAAAGACCACAGATGAATCTCAGGATGCGAGCAGTACCCCATGGTCCATGGTGTGAAAGGCTGATGACAGATCAAAAGTACCAAATGGATCATTTTTTCTGATCTCTCACCATCAGAAGATCATTGAGCACCCGAACCAGCACAGTCTCGGTACTGTGCCTCTTTCGAAAACTAGACTGGAGAGATTCGTAGATGGTATGGATGGTCAAATGGTTCTCCAGCTGTACAGCCACTACTTTCTCAATCACCTTCCCCACAAAGGGAAGGTTAGAGATAGGTCTGTAGTTTGTGAGAGTCTGGGTCCAGTGAAGCTTTCTTCAACAAAGGTGTCATCACTGCCTCCTTCAGGGAACAGGAGTACTCACCAGAGTCAAGGGAGCACCAGACTACCTGTGCCAGAACCTGGCCGATAACATCATAACAGCCCATAATCAGGGCTGTAGGGCCCCAATCTAAACTACAGCATGTAGAGGCGCATACCCTGGACAATCTGCATAACATCCACGATTTCTGGCTGGTCAAGGAACTCCAGAGAAAGGGGGATAGTGGCCAAGCATCGATCATCTGCAACTCCCATAGAGTGTGCTGAATGGATCTCCGACCTGTTGTCAGCCACCTTATCAGCAAAGAACCGAGCAAGCTCTTCACACTGTAATTGTGAAAATGCTCTTGAACTTGCAGACAGGCTAGGTTGCACAACCTGTCCACAGTTCAAAAAGCTGAGCTGGTTGTTCTGGGTGGCAGCAATCTCCCCAGACAGGAACTCTGCCTTCTTACGAGATTGCTGACTGATAGAGTCAATAATGCTCTAGCAGTCTAAGATGGTCGGCTTCTAAGTTGGACTTCTGCCAGCACTGCTCTAACCTTCATCCTAGTCGCAGCAACTCCCTCAAGCTTGAAGAACACTGTGAGAGTGCTGGCCGCACCCCTTCAGTTCCTCAAAGCTTGATTGTGCCTGAGCCTTTGCAAAATGAGTCAAGTGTTGTAGAAACAGAGCCTGCAGAGCAAGGAGCAGACAGTACTTCAAGTTTGGACATTCCCACCCAGGCAGAGGCACCCCTCACAAGTGACTAGAGTCCCCAGACCAGTGCTGAGAGTACAGAGACTGTAGTTGTCCCCCTCAGAAAGACTGGCTGAGCTGTCAAGCCAGTAGTACACCTCAGTTATGATTCTCCCAGGAGGCCAGTGGATTTGCCTCTCAATGTGGTGCATGAAGGTGTTTATGTCTCACCAAGCTCACTGCCCAAATTGAGCTTGACAGCCAATTCCAGGAGTTACTTGTTTCTCCTCTCCCTCTCACCATGGTGCCCCGCCCCCTCTAGCCTCAAGTTAGCTGGTATGAAGGGACCCCTCTTGCATTGTTTAAGGTACAAGAAGTTATTACCTGATTCAGTATAGTAATGTTCAATTTACCTGTGTGAAATATGCTAATGTTGTCAGAATGGATATAGTATCATGAAGTGTAGTGAACATGTATAGTAAAGTAATAAGTTTATGTTAACTGATGCATGATGGTACAGACTTGACGCGGATGCCAAGTTTTCTCCAGGAAGGGAAGGATGTAACCCCTCCTACAAATGGGGGTTCCCGAAAAGTCTTCCTTGAGCTTGCCTAAATGCTCACTGCCAGGCTGGTGTCCTGCATTTTAGCAGTTTAAATGTGATTGCCAGAGAGTGCCTATATAGCCTCTGTGCACTGCCGCTTTAAGAGCTGAGTGGATTGCAGTCATAAATAATCTGAGAGGGAGTTCCGTTGAAAGATGTAACTATTTGCTGAAAATCATTTAGAGTGATAATGTAGTTTGTCTAACCTGCCTTCTTTGTAGCAAGGACTGTTTTGTTTATCTCCACTATCTTGGTCCTGGACTGAGGATTGGACCAATCAGTTCTGGTGGGACCTAAAATGGAGCTAGACTACAGGAGCTGTCTGGAGTCAAAATCTGTAGGATTTGTAGTTTTGGGCTTTTGGTGACTTTTTGCACCTGAAGGGGGAGCCTTCGTTGTGACTGACAGACATATCTGCCAACCAAACCTTTTGGATCTTGGGAGATTTCCCAGACTGCTTGCAATTTTCAGTTAGTTCTGAGCTGAGAAGTGAAGAAGTAACAGCCCAAGGATTTGGGCAAAGAGTTCTGTGTAGTTTCGCATGGGAGAACTGTGAAAGGGCTGAGTTGTGGCCTGCATGTCTGCTTGCTGCCTCTGAGAGGGAGAGAAGAGAATTATTTCGGACTAAATCCAAGTTTGTGAGAATGAAGTAAGCCACTGATTGTTTTTACCAGGCTCATACCTGAAGAAGACTGAAGATTTTGCTGAATGCAATCGGCCTGTCAGGATTTCCAGCTGCTTTTGAATCCCCGGTTTGTGCAGAGACCTTGCGATCATGACCGGAGAGTGGTTTGCCTGGTACAGTAGAATTTCCTTACGTGTAAATGTGCTGTGAGTTGTTAGTAGGTCGTTGATTTGGTTCCCCACTGTGTGAACTGTGTTCTGCTTGCTGGAAGCTGTATCTAGCTCAAAACAGACTGTATTCGAATTTTTCTCCATTTGGCTGGGGCCTTGCCACACTGGCCCAGCCAGACTGCCCACTGCACAGAGAAAGCCATCGACGAGAGACCTGCCTGGGGATGAGCCCCCTGCTCCACGCTTGAACAGGAACAATGCCTCAGCGATTCGTGTGAGCCCTGCTTCTCCTGGCACTCCAGATTAACCACTTGCTGTCTCGATTTTCATCCAACCTGTGTCCAGTCTTTAGTATCGTGAGTAATCATCAGGGTAGCTCCCTGCAACAACAGCTTAATCTAAAAGTGTGTCATCTGATTGTCTTGTTGTTTCTTCTCATGAACTGAGCCCTCCGGCTCCAGATTATAAATAGTGTGTGTTGTGCATGTTGTTTTCTTTTATCACAGGGCCCCAGCCAGCTTCAATGTTCCTCGCTACCCCACCATTCTCCATCTGGATACCCAGAGTGTGTGACTGTTTATGGACCCTGAAGTGCATGCATAACTGTTTGATTGATACAGCCTTTAAGCAAATTAACCTGATTACGCCCCTCCCATGTTCAAGTCCCTTGAATAAATCAGATCTATCTCTTTTTTTGCATTTACCCTGACTGTGGTTCCAGTTTGTACAAAAGTACTGTACTGCTGTTATTTGCTGTGTATAACCTTGTTTTAGCAGGGGTCCCCAGGGCCAGGCCAGAGGAAAGTCCTAGTGGTAAGTGCAAACAGTGTGGGTACTTGTGTGTTATTTATTTAGTTGTTTAACCAGGTATAGCACACTAAGCTTGAAAGCTTTTACAGGAAGCGACCTGGGAGCACAAGGAGGTTAAGTGACTTGCTCAGGGTCACACAGTATGCAAGTGGAAGCTGTGGGATTCAAACCCAGGTCTGGTCTGCTGGATGTCACCAAATTTGCAGCTCAGAGCCTTAGACCGCTGCGCTATACTGCCTAAAGGGCATCAAGGGGATTGTGAAAGTGATTGTTGTGTATTGTTCTGGCCACTAGTAAGGAAAGGGGGGGGTTACAATGTCCCGGAGGGCAGTGCCCAGGTTAGCTTGACCACTACCAACCCTGACCTCTGGGTGGAGGCACCCGTTTCAGAACTCAAGCCCCTTAACCTGCTACTAGCCAAGCAGGTAGGGGTAGTAACCCTTGGGATAGCGCCACCTAGGGGTTACACACACATATATATATACATATACATATACATATATTTTTGCCTTATTCCAGAGACTCAAGGCACTGCACGTAACTTAGGGTACAGACCAAAAAAAATGGTAAAATGGCAGTGAGATCTGTTTCAAATACTGCTGAAATACAAATCAGCTTAAAATCATTAGGCAATAGAATATTATTCTGAGTCAGGGTATGCTGATGAAAAGAGGTATGTTTTCACTTTCCAGAGCTGTGACATCATCATCATAGAGCCTGGGCCCCTTCCCATTCCAAGGCAGTAGGCTTTGAATCTTTAGTCTTTGTGTGTTGTCCGAAGGGTCAGGTGGCATGACTAGCATCTCTCCTGCTGGCAGACTTTCTTCAAAACCTTTACTGTTTTCTCCCACTGTAGTAACTCTCAGCAGAGAACTGTAGTGGCAGCCATTTTGCACATACACCTACACAGCCATGGACAGTTGTATGAACACGTTTTAAGGGGAGAGGAATGTTGGCCAGGACACTGGGGAAAATCCCCAACTCTTGTGAAAAGTGTCTTGGGTTCTTTTACTTCCACCTGGACACTCACTAGAACAAGATGACATCATTTTCTGTCTCTGGCTGTGGAAATCCTCTGTTAGTCTGAAATCCATTAATGGATACTTAAGGTAGTACATCTGAGTCCAGATATTGAAAAACGGGGAAAGCGTAGCACAGAGGTTTGCACTGCGTTTGCCCATTGCCTGTGATCCAGAGGGTGCTATATTCAGTTGGATAGTTCACCGGTGTTATCCAACTGAATATAAGGGCATGTTGGCACAGTGGTAAGTGAAGTCACACTGCCCACACATGGATCCTGGCAGTGCAGGGAACAGTCCCCCAGACCCAATAGCACTGGAAGTCCCTGGCATGATATTCATCTGGCACCATACAAATGAGCCCTTTGGGCATGCTAGGTGCTAAAGGGCCATATGCATGCCCATTATGGGTTCATTTGCATGGCAAGAAGTGGCAAGCTTGTGCACCTCCTGTGGCTGGCCCCATCCACTCTGATCCCCGTTAAAATAAATACTTTCCTGGTGACTAGTGGTCCCCCTCCCCTGATCACTGGCCTCATTAAAATAAACATTATGCCCTAGCATGTAATAGTCTCCCCACCCTCCAATCCATGACCCTGTTAAACAGTATGCCCTGGTGTGTAGTGGTCCCCCCGCCCTCTGATCCCTGGCTCCGATAAAATAAACATTATTCCTTGGTGTCCAGTGGTTTTCCCTGCCCTCTAATTGCAAGCCCCATGAGAATAAAATAATTCCCTGGTGTCCAGTGATCACCCAACCCTCTGATTGCTGGCCACATGAGAATTAAATAATTCCCTGGTGTCCAGTTGTCCCCTCTGCCCTCTGATTGCCAGCCCCGTGAGAATTAAATAATTCTCTGGTGTCCAGTGGTTCCCCCCTGCCCTCTGATCGCCATCCCTGTATTATATCACATATTCCATGGCATCTAGTAGTACCCCACACCCACCAATCCCTATCCCTGTACCACCATGAGCCTTCCTTGGTGTCTAGTGGCCCTCTCCCCCTGCACAGTGGGCACTGAACAATCAACCCTGCCACCCCTTTACCATAATTGCTGGTGCCAAGGGAGTCCATACAACAAACAGCACTGCCCTCCCTCACCACCTCGGCCAGCCACTGTATTCGATAACTGGGAGCTTGCATCCCTTGTACTGTAAAGGAGCGCTTGTACTGTCTACTGTAAAACTGGCTACTGGCTAAACAAAATTGTTAAAAAGGTGTGCCTTTTAGCCTGTCCCATATTTCTCCATAGTAATACCTATTTAGATGAACCTTCCTCATGTGCCTGTCAAGGCCAGCCTTAAACTCTTTGAGTGTACAATACGATGGCTCCTAGTAACCTGTTCCACACACCTGCCTCCCTTTGTGCGTAAAATTATTTTGTTCATTCCCCATGAACTGTGCTCTACGAGTCTGCAGGCCGTGTCCTC
This sequence comes from Neoceratodus forsteri, assembly GCA_016271365.2. Lineage (NCBI taxonomy): Eukaryota > Metazoa > Chordata > Ceratodontiformes > Ceratodontidae > Neoceratodus > Neoceratodus forsteri. The sequence continues at coordinate 1,808,279,691 of CM057449.1, forward strand.
TTGTTATGTGATTGTGTCTTATACTTCCATTGGTTGTCATATTACTCACTTGGTGGCAAAAACAGGGCAAGCTAGTTTTGGTTGCCTATTTTCCTCTCCCCTTTTCCCAGGATTATTCGTTTTTCCTCTTCTGTTCCTTGAACACGTTGCTCTCTCTGTTGGCTGTGGATTAGTGAAGAGAGATGCCATTTAGTAAGAGGTACTTTATACCCTGTAATCCGGTTTAGTGCAGATCCTCTTTTCACTGATCTCATTTAACCCTCTCCTGTCTCCTCTTACATTGTACAGCATGTTGCTGGTCCACAGCTTTGTAAGGTTGGCAGTGCTTGAGGAGTTTAATAAGGGAAGCTGTCAGGTCAAGCTCGAGTGCTTGATAGCTGAAGTTGTTTTCTCCTGACTAGAGAACTGAATCTTTAAGCCAGGATCAGTGAGGACAAGGGGCCGGATTTTGTTTCAGCTTTCAGTGTGCCCGTAAGGTACGGCCAGGTGTGGCACAATAAAGTCCGCTAGTTGGAAGGTCAGTTTACAGTCTGCAGCACTTTCACCCATTTGTAGTCACGTGTAGGTAAACTGAAACCAGTGCATATGGTAAACATGCTCCATATATCTCCTGGTGCCAAAGTGACAACACTATGACACCTTTATGTACCGTCTGAAGGTAGCATGTCTGCTCACTGAGCACTATTACTACGCAACACTTACAGCGTGGTGACAAGCACGAAAAGGATTTCCGGGTCAAGGGAAGAAGAGTGAATGTGTGTACCGTGAATGAGGGGGGGCTTCAACTGCGCAAGGTTTAGGAACTTACTCTTTACTCCGAGGTATGTGCAACCTCAAAGTTGATTATATTAATTCATAGGGGGTTCGGGTGCAAAGACACCCCCTCCCCGCAGTACAATTGTTGCAGAGATATAACATCCATATCCATACCTGGGTCTATGCTGTAATACCAAGCAGTTTCCTTGCCCAGGTTGTTTAAACTATATGAAAGTGAAGTCTGATGGAGTGGAACAAATGTGGCACCAGTGAGGGCCTTTGTCTTGATTACACATCGGTCCCTGTGTGCAGTCTGTATAGTTTTTGTTTTAACATGGCTACTGTATTTACATGCAAATCTTTTTGTTTGTTGATGTATTCAACAAAGAAGTCATAGATTTTACAGTTTAGTAGTGTTTCATTTTACTTTTTAGACCTACCTGTACTTTCCTGAGTGCTACAAATATAATTCTCAACCTCTGTCATGCAAAGCTCTAAGACTGCTATCCTTACTGTTCTCACTTATGCAGCTGTTTTGCCAGAAAATAACCTGTTTCACCTTGAGTGTGTTCAGCTGCATACTGTAACTTGTAAACATTTTAATGGTCCAGATCTGTATTGTCATTTTTGGTAATTTAGTTTTTTGTTGGTTTACAGAGGGCATGGTATTAGAAAAGGAGACGTTTAAAGGGGCACTGGAATTTCGAGATGTCTGTTTTGCTTACCCCACCCGTACAGAAGCTTCTATTTTCCAGAACCTCAACCTATCAGTTCCAGCGGGCTCTGTGATGGCAGTGGTAGGACCCAGTGGCTCAGGCAAATCGACTTTAGTATCGCTGCTGTTGAGACTGTATGATCCAAGCTCTGGTAACTGACTTTCTGTTTTCATATTTAACAAAAACAGTAGCCTTATACTGAATGTATAATAAATGCACTGAAAGCTCATTGCTAAAAGGCTGTCTATTATAAGGCTGCCTCTGAAACAAGAGCACTGAACCATGGCTACCCATTCCACCAAAACCCTTTGTATTAAGCATCAACATAACATGTCCCTCACTGGGATGGAAAGCTGCTGGTGTGATACTTCTGTTAGACCCACATATAAGCTACAGTGTGCACATTTCTGGGTCTGCATAGACCCCTCTTCTGGTGATCTTGCTGAGATATGTGGGCAATACTACACATACACAGGGTGCTGCGTTCGTTGAGCGTTACCTAAGCAGTAAGGTGCAACAGTGTGTGCGCTGTGAAATAACAAACAAGGGCAGCTCAGAGTCCATGATGCATCATTTTAACACTGGCTTAAATGAAAACAAATAAAATAAAACCACATTCACAGCCCGTGTACAAGATACTCAAAACATTTTATTCTGCATTCATGTGTAGGGTCAGCTGCTTGTACACTTTGTATGCAGAATAAAACATTTTGACCATCTTGTACACAGGTTTCAAATGTGGTTTTATTTTATTTTTTTCATACAAGTGTGTCTACTGTATTGTTATAACAGCATGCCTTGGCTGGGATGAAGCACGCAGGGCTGAAGGCTGAGTGCTGCCTACACTGATAAGTTGCGTTATCACAGCACAGGTATACCCTGGAGTGCTTTTCTGCAATTATGAAATGGGTTTACCATAACATTATAAATGCAGTTTTTCACAGTAATTTTAAGTAATTATAAAAAATTTAAAAGTGGAAATGTTGAAAATAGAAAGTGTAGTCCAGTTGAGGATGCTTAGTGTTCATGGGTGACCAGCAGCTTGCAGCAGAAGGCTTTTTATGTCCCCTATGTAAGTACTATGTAACCCCTCTATGGTCCACATTTGTAGCATGGATATACATGGGGTATCTCTGGGTTCGGGAAGGATGAGGCTACTTGGCACAAGAGACCTAGGTTTGACTACTCTGCAGGGGCACCAAGTAAATCCAACTACAGGAAGCAATAACTGTAATGTCCAAAACCAGAATTGGATTTTCCAGTGTGGCTTTATTTATTAACTCACTGAACATAAACAAAGCTCTGTATGGTCCTCACAGGGCTACGTAACTGTAATGCAGATTAGAGGTTAAACACAGCGGTCCATTTGAGGAATGAACACTACAACAGTTGTCTGGCTTTTGGACCCACCAGGCACTCAGCCCAGACTTTGCATGCGCATTGGATACACAGCCCGACTGGCCCGGCTCTTGCGGCCACTCGACTGACAGTCCACTTGGCAATGAACCCAAACTCTACTTGGAAAGACATCCCATCAAACAAGGAAGCTCCCAAACTGTGGCTCCCCACACCACTTGAAGCCTTCGACTCCTAGAGAGATTTTGTTTTCGTACTTCCAATTCGAAACTCCCATCAAATAGGGAGACTCCCAACAAACAAGGAGTATGTTCCCAACCTGTGGCTCCCCACACCACTTAGAGTCTATGACTCCTAGAGAGATTTTCAAGTTGCGACCCACGTCTGGGTACCCACCCCATCACTGGCCAAGTGCATGAGGCAAGTAGCAAAAACACAGAAGAAATCCGTAGAGGTGGACCTGGTTACTAAAGATGGGGATCTATCCACCTCCAGCTCCCACAGCCCATACCCGGCCATTTCTCTGGACACACAGAACTTTAGACTTTAAAATTGTAGATTGACGGTGGATGACCTGAAGCACCCTCTACAATGAACTTTAACACTTTAAACAGATGACTGCTCTATTTGTTTGTCCTAGTTGACATAGTTCTCCCAAATAGCAGTCCCCAATACTTGAAATCCAACTGAAGAAAAGAAGTTGTTTGTCCCTTCCAATAAGGCCAAACACTCACCCATTCGTTGCAGGTGCCCCACAGGCGAAGAAATGTAACCTTTGCTGTTATACGTGAACAGACTGAACTTAAATTAAAACAGGCAGCTTTCTTCCCAAGGTGGGAGAAGGGGATTGCCCCTGGAACCCACAAAGAACTTTTCCTCACCCCCCAGAGGGAGGGGGGTAAACAGACACTACTGGTGTCCCTTCTTGTTTGCTTAAGGACAAACTGAAGACTGACTTTGAATTCCCAAGATTCTAACTTACTCTGAGCTGAAGATTCCAAATGTGGCTCATGCAGCTGTGACAATTCTATAATGATGTCATCCCTCTAGTCTCAGCTGTGACTGAGGACAGAGTGAGACAGTGTGAAAGCCATTTAACTGGAGTTTCACAAGCTGCCTTCCCTGCCTACCACTAGGTCTTACTGGGATTCTAGTAACCCCGGGTAACAAAGGGGTTACAACTATATAGGCAGTGCCAAAGAAACAGCAGGCATTGAGAAGAGCGGGAGTTAAAGTGAGCAGAGGCCGGCAGTTGGAGTGAGAGCCTTGAGGCAGAGAGGGCTGCAATCCATTACATTGAACAACTGTTGTTGGCAGCTGAAGTCAGAAGAGAGCAGGAGTTGTACTGCTTCGAGGCCGGCAGTGAGAGCAGGATCATGAAGGAGGCTGTTAGATTAAGATTAGTATTCAAAAAGCGGAGCTCTGGCCGTCACCGGTAAAACAAATTTCAGACGCTTGAATGTCATATATAAACCACATTTATTGTTATTAAAACATCAACCCTGGTGCTGCCAAATGTTTTCGAGCCCCACTAGCCTCTTTCTCAAGACAATAGCATGCACGTGCAAGTATACCCATTTTAAACAACAATCTTAAAGTGACAGTGCTACAATTCATATATATAATGACAAATCTAAATGCATACCCCAACAATCTATAAACTTTATATTATAAAATGAAGTATGCACACAAAAATATATAAACAAAGGAAAAAATGGGGAAGGGGTAGGAAGGGAAAAAGTGGGGAAAGAAAATGAACAATAATGATGATAATACTACACTGCCAAATATGCCACTAGCAAGTATACTAACCCTTTGATAGGGGTACATATGTAAAATCCATTGCACCAAATATTACACCAGATACACATATTTTATGTTATTTGTATATTTTAAAAAGGTGCTTATCTACATAAAGCTTACTATAGAGCTTATATACTAATACTGTAATAATAATAATAAATACAGAACCTATACACTAGAGTAGAATAGTAATACATTTGATAGGCTTTTGGCAATATACCTTAGGAGCCATTAGAGGCCATGGCCAAGGTTTTAATGTCAGATGTCAGTTGAAGCCTTTTTTAAAGGCATAAGATAGGAAATAAAGGTTATCAGAAGAATTGAATTCATGATTAATAATAGTCACGTTAAATGGATATAAGGGATCCTGTTAAATGTATTACTATTCTGCTCTAGTGTATAGGTTCTGTATTTATTATTATTATTAGTAGTAAATAAGCTGCATCGTATAAGCTTTATGTAGATAAGCACCTTTTTTAAAATATACAAAATAACATAAAATATCTGTGTGTGTGGTGTAATATTTGGTGCATTGAATTTTAGATATGTATGCCCCTATCAAAGGGATTAATATACTTGCTAGTGGCATATTTGCCAAGGTAATAGTGGTAGTATTATAATTAATGGTCTCCCTTTTTTCCCATAGGGAAACCGTGGTGTAATTTGCCGTAATAAAGGAGTGTTTATTACAGCAAACACGTGCACGGTTTCCCTCAATCCGTGCAGATGCCACCGCACTTCCCTCTGTTCCCGACTGCTCGAGTTCTTTGGCTCTGACTCTTCGCTTGTCGTCTCCCAAAACAGTCAGGAAATACTGAACCACCACTCGGACTCGGCGGTAAGTTTCTTTTACAAAATATTACCACAATGTGTTTTTTTTTCGGATGCTAATTAAAAAAAAAAAAAGAAACACCGAACTTGACCTTGGATTGTGCGCTTTGACTGGACCAGACCATGACCGCATGGCAACTTCATTTTATTTTATATAATTGCTGAGGCGAAAAAAGGAAAACCCAGCAATTATATAAAATAAAATATGGGGTGGTGTGTGAACACTCGAAGTTTACACACACACACTCAGGGTTAGGTGCTTTCACAAACCCCTCGAGCTTCGCTCTTGGGGTTTATGTAGCATCTAACCCCTCGGGTGTGTGTAAACTTCTCATTAAACACACCACCCCATACTTTATTCTATTTATTATTGTTCATTTTCTCCCCCCTTTTTTCCCTTCCCTTCCTACCCCTTCCACATTTTTTCCTTTGTTTATGTATTTTTTGTGTGCATACTTCATTTTATAATATAAAGTTTATAGATTGTTGGGATATGCATTTCGCTTTGTCGTTATATATAGGAATTGTAGCACTGTCACTTTAAGATTGTTGTTTAAAATGGGTATACTTGCACATGTGTGCTATTGCCTTGAGAAAGAGCCTAGTGGGGCTCAAAAACATTTGGCAGCACCAGGGTTGGCATTTTAATAACAATAAATGCAGTTTATATATGACATTCAAGCATCTGGAATTTTTTACCGGTGATGGCCAGAGTTCCGCTTTTTGAATATTAAGATTATGCAGTACATGCAGTGTAGATCAATCGGTCGGTCCTGTAGCCATCCTTCCATTGGTGTGGATTTGTTAGATTAAGATGCAGTTGTTAGTAGCCGAAGTCGGAAGACAGGAGGAGTTTTAGTTCTCTGAGGTCGGCAGTGAGAGCTGGAGGCATGAAGGAGCGGGTGCCGAAGGATGTTAGTTTAAGCCTGAGTTGGTGGCTGAAGTTAAAAGTTGGGAGCTGAGAACAAAAGGCAATGAAATTATTGGGGGGGCAGAGCTGGAGTTATTTCTCCGACCTCGTTTGTTCATAGTATCATAGTAAAGTGCCAGCAGAAAGAATCATCCTGGTCCATCTAGTCTGCCCATTTCCACCTGCCCCTACTTGTCTCCACTTCCCAGGGATGTTTTCCTCTGCCCACTAGCCAGCCCCTTGTGTCTGTCCCATGCCCTCTTGAATTCCTCCACTGTTTCTATTTTTTTTCTCTCTTTTTTTTTTTTTTTTTAAGCGCAACCTATTCAGCTTCTAGGGTTTGAAGGCTCTCAGCAAGGAGAATTTGTGAGTGTGAGTGAGCAGGCATTCGGTGGCAGCAGGGAGTGATATTTCAGAGGCTGAATGGGTAAAGAGGACTCGAATCTTCTTCCATGCTGTTGTGCTGGGATAGCAGCACGCAGTTCCAAGGTCCTCAGCCAGTCAGTTTTCTGTATTTGTGGTTCCTATTTCACAGTTTTATTAGCTTAACATGTAAACTGCAGTATGCACACTTAGGCCCATCTTGAGGTGCTGTTGCTGAATACCTGGACAGTACTACAGAGTGCAGCGTTCATTGGGTGATTGTGGCACTCCTCTAGTGTGTACTGAGGAGTGTTCCTTCACACACACACACAGCAAGCGTGCCCATGTCTCACAGTGACTGCAGCACCCTTAAGTGTATTATTTCACTTACAAAATGGCCTGGTATTAAAGGGACACCATCAACCTTTTTTTTTTTTTTTTATTTAGTTGTTTTTAACCAGGTATAGCACACTAAGCTGGAAGCTTTTTTACAGGAGCAACCTGGGAGCACAAGGAGGTTAAGTGACTTGCTCAGGGCACACAGTATGCAAGCGGAAGCTGTGGGATTCAAACCCAGGTCTGGTCTGCTGGATGTCACCAGATTTGCAGCTCAGAGCCTTAGACCGCTACGCTATACTGCTTCCTTTTTCATCATATTAATTTTTTGTTGAAAAAAAAAAAACATTTTAGGATAGTGTACCTTCTGCAAAATTCAGTGATGTTGCTGGTTGTTTTGTTTCCTTTCTTAGCAGAACTGAAATGCATGCTAATAATATAGCTATTCCCAACCTTGTTTTGTGTCAAATCCTTGATCTACTCTTATTGCATACTTCCTGAACGTTAGGAATACCCCTATACAGTGCCGCCACTCACAATTTAATAGTCTTCTCTCCTCCTCCTCTCCCACTGCATCATGCCTGGCTAAACTGTGTTGGGGTGTTTCCAAGTTCGGAGAAGATGCAGTGGAAGTTTAGCAAAGACTGTAAAAAACCACGTTTTTGTATGGTAACACACAACATGACATGTCCCCTGAGGAAGAGCCACATGGTTGAAGTGCCAGGGCAAGCTTGTTAGCATCCATGTATCAGGCTGTTTGAACAAACTCACCTTTTTTTTTATTTATATAAGTGTTTGTCTTTTGACTGGAGTGCCACTCAATCTCCAGTTTCTTAGCCAGAATACGGTGTAGCGGTCCAGAGCTGGCAATGGCACAGCATTTCTGAGCGCACTATCTGTGTGGGATTGCTCTAACCAGTATGGTGGGTAGGCTGTTTTTCACTTTTAAAACCAAAATAGAAATCAGGATGAAACTGCCGGATACAGCACCAGTCTCTACAGAAGGTGAGAAATCAACATATGATCTTCCTCAAGAATATTTCACTCCATTGAGCCATGTCATGGAACTGTAAGCTGTCAGCATCAGGACCACCTGGAAACTTTTGCAGGGTAGGGCCATCCACATCAGCATGCTGCGTTGGTGCCTGTATAACGTCAGTGTCCTCGGTTTGTTTCAGTTCTTTCTCCTGCTGTCAACTGCGCGTCGGTCCAACACTGCTGAAGTATGCCGTCAAACTTTTTCAGGTATTTCGCTGTCACTGTATGCTTACTTACTTTTGTTTGCTATTTTAAACTATATTTCATGCCATGAACAGACAAAGCTCTGTTCTGCTATTGCCCTTGTGGTTCCTTTAAGATTTAAAGTTTCATCCTCTCCTACAGTAATTATCCCTCCAGTGCATTCAGTCCTTAAGGATGCCATGTTGGCTGCCTGGCATAGGTCCACAAAAACTGCCTGCAGTTCCTAAAAGTGTGGATAAACAATATCTTGTCCCTACAGCTAAGCCATACTGTTCTTCACAGCCTGAAACAGATTCTGTGATTATAATGGCTTCTCATAATAGATCTAAAGTGCGTAAACACTTGAGCTTCTTGTCCCCTGATAAGAAGTCAAGGAAGTTGGATGTCATAGGAAAGAGGACTTTTGCCTTGGCTACCTGGATTGCTAACGGACAGGCATACATGATTACATTTCAGAATTGCCTGTTTAGGACTATGGTCAATCTGGCTGAAAAATTGCCTGAGGGCCAACACAAGCTACTGGCTCAGCAAACAATTGCTATTGGCCAAGAGGCAGGCAAACATTTGTTAAGATCAGCATATGATGCTTCTGTTACTGCTGCCAGAGCTGTTGTCCCAGGTATCTGCATAAGATGCCACTCCTGATTTAGAGTGGCTGTTTTTTCCCTCTGATTTGCAACAGTCAGTAATTATGCTCCTTTCAGAGGGAAGCAGTTCATTTTCCCCTTTTAAGGAGGAGGAAGTTGAGATCAGCCACTCCACACTGCTGAGTTTTGCAGCTAATGGAGAACCGCAGTATGCTGAGAGACACTTTCAAAGCATGTAAGTGTTTACCTTTTAATACGATATTCGTCAAGGAGAATGTTTAATTTCTAACAGAGGCATGCTAAAACTAAGAATGTGCTAATATATTTTGTCACAGAGTCTGTTTGCAGAAAATATCAAGCTATTTAGCCAAGAAACAGACTTGCACATATATGAGTATAAGCACATACCAAGAAGAAGTGATAGGGTAAGAACAATTAAAATAAACACATAGACACTGTTTTGGGATATATTATAAATTGTGAGAGAACATAGATTATTAAATAAAGCTGTATTTTTATGTCTCTCAGTAGTGAACTACAGATCTAAGGAAGGACTGCTAAGCAAGCCAGCTACATACTGGGGAACAACTGCAAAATGAAACTAGAGTATTTTAAATATATCTATGAAGATTTAAAATATTGGTGTAATGCACTTATATTGAGAATATACCTGTATGTATATATGTGTGTGTGTGTGTGTATATATATATGTATATATATTTTTTTTTTATAAAATGGGTAGGGAAAATACTGTCTGCTGTTTGGCTGAAACACACCATATGACTTTGCATATATCAAATGTGCAACCACACGCCATCACTTTTAACCCCCCTCAAAAACCATTTAGCCATTTTATAAGGTAGATAACTCACTGTAGGGTGTGCAGTCGCTGTCTGATATATGCATGCCTTGGGTGGTTGAACACACTCGGCCTGCGGCCTTGTGTGTCACAATGCACACTAAGGCGTGTATATCAGCGCGGCCGCATACCTTACAGTGGGTTACCTATTACATATATATATTGGTTTCAGCTAATTTGAGAAGGCAAAAGGTGGATTCATTTTAGAAGGCTGGAAAATGGGAGGACTTCTCCAGTCCTCTCCCCGAGGATGGAGGGTGAAAGGATAATCATTAGAGTGTGGATATAAAAATGTGTGGTATATGTATTTTTATAGAATCAAGCATTTTGAATGTCGATTCAGATTTATATAGCCAGTAAGTAAACAACTTGTGATTTTTGCAGATGAATTAATGTAGGGAAAGTGATCCTAAAACCAATTATGCACTCGCTTATTTTATGAACTTCAAGCTTGAGCTGCTTGTAAGTGCTTATGTTGATTTAAAAAATATACTATATTAGCTGAAACTGCTGTGGAATACTATAATAATTATTGTTTATTTGGTTAATTTATAGAATTATGCCAGTCTCCTGAAGAAGAAACAGCAGTCATGAAACATTGAAAGCAAATTAAATGTATTTAGTTTGCATCGATAAAAAATGCTGTAAAATATAAAAATTATCTGTGATTAAAACAGTCCAGATTTAGTGTGGTCTTTCTGACTATTCCAGAATAGGACAGTTTCCTCTTCTCAAAATGTTTTTTTTTTTTTGTTGAAGCAGCAATGCATGATAGCAGTGAAAATTTTACCTATACTTTTTCATTCTATTTTTTATCCAATTGTTTAACCAGGTGAGACACACTAAGCTGAAAGCTTGTTTACAGGTGCAACCTGGGAGCACAGGCAAGTTAAGTGACTTGCTCAGGGTCACACAGTATGCAAGTGGGGGCTGTGGGATTCAAACCCAGGTCTCCAGATTTGCAGTGCAGAGCCTTAAACCACTGCACTATACTGCCTCCCTGATTTTAGACTGCCCCTTATCTCCTGACTTGCATGGTACCCTTCTGTACACAGTTTGAGTCTGCTTTAGCACTTTTTTTCACATTTGAAATAAAAGGGAGCGCCCCTTTTATTACGGCATGCACCAGGTTTTCATCAGTATTCGCAGCTGTTTTGGACACCTACTGTCCAATAAGGTCAGGCAGCACTGCCTGCTGCAGAGTAGATCATTTTAGTCACAGCAAAAGTGTTTTTATACAACTGATGTACAAAAACAGTTGAGAATAGTGAGGGAAACCTGGTGCAAGCCATATTAGAAAGAGAGCTCCTTTTGTTATTTCAAATGTAAAAATAAGTACTATGGCAGACTGAAACTGCAAAAAGAAGGGTATCATACAAGTCAGTAGATAAGGGGCAATCTAAAATAAAAAAAGTATAGGTCAAAATTTTCAGTTATCATGCACTGCTGCTTTAACTGTTTACATGGTTCTGGTTCCTGCGAGGTTTGATTCTCTCAGCAGGGACGTGCTCTAGAACTTTTTACTGTTCCTTCAGTTACTGCCTCATTGCCAAACCGATATTCTCTGGAATGTCTTGCCCTTCTGCTGGAGGAGGTTCAATCCCTTCATTGCAAAAGGGCTAGAGAATTGGTCCCGATAGAGGAAACAAACCAGGGTTTTTACTCAAGGTACTTTCTGGTAAGGTTTCAGAGTGGACAGGGATTTAAGGCCTGCCTCAGACCTGCAGGACCTGAATGTGTACATAGACTACAAGAAGTTCAGAATGGTGTCCCTCCAGTTCCTGTTACACCTCCTGTTAAGGGACTAAATGGTCGCTTAACATGAAGGATGCTTACCTTCAAGTTAAAATCAGAAAATCTCACAAGTATCTGTGATTCATGCTTAGACTCTCATTACCAACTGTGTGTCTTGCCCTTTGGCTTATGCTCTATACCATGTGTTTGTACCAAAGTATTTGCAACAATAGCAGTGGCCCTCCGCTAGGAGAGTCTATATGTCTTCGTACATGGACAATTGGGTATTAGAGGCCCCATTCAAGGAAGCGATAGTATACACCGGTGCACAACGTAGGCCCCGGGGTCACAAATACACACAGCAGCTGTCCGTGGCCCCGAGGATCTAGCAGCTTCCACGGCAGTCTTCATTTTTGTTGTTGTTGTTTTTAGTTTCAGTAACATGTTGATAAACAAATAGATAAATGTATGTTTTGATTTGTTTTATGTGCACATTTAATAATGGCTTGCTGGACAGTTGTCACCTTGGGCCATCTTACAGTGGCCCTCAGCCCTCAACCTTGACGCAAGTCTTCAGTCTGGCCCTCCACAAAAAAAAAGTTGTGCACCACCAGTATACACACTGTTTCTGACCAGACAACTGTTCGACTGACTGGGCATATTGGTCAGTGAACTGAAGTCAGTCCTCACCCCGCCAATGACTCCAGTACATTGGAGGAATTCTGGTCCTGGGTCTGGGTTGCTTCTGTCCTCGGACTGTGCCATGGGACTAGTGGCACAGGCACAGCTGTTGATCTCCAGCGATTATGTATTGGCCTGTTGGCTCTTAAGACTAATCAGTCTAATGGCTGCTGCCATCCTGACAGTTCCACTAGCCTACCTTCAGAGTGTCAATGGCTCAGTAGGTAGCACACTCGCCTCTGAGGCCGGGAGATCAGAGGGCTGTGGGTTCAGTTCCCACATCTGGCACTTGGGTTAATATTCCAGTACTGACACTGTAGTGCAGCATGAGAGGGGTGCTGCACTTCTGAGGTGCCGTCTTTCAGATGAGATGTTAAACCAAGGTCCCATCTGCCTAAATTGGTGGTAGTTCAGGTGGATGTTAAAGATCCCATGGCACTTATCGAAAAGAGTAGGGGAATTTCCTTGGTGTCCTGGCCAAATTTCCCTCATTCACTAAAAATACCACCAACAGCTTAATCTGGTTCAAGGTCAGTTGGTATTCATCTGTATTCCGTCCCGGGCTCTCTGAAAATAGGCAGGATTTGTCTAGTGCACTTACCCGGTCAACAAAAACTAAATAAATGAGAATTCTCACAATGGTTTCTACGGCACAATGGGCTCAACATTCAGATGAGTTGCAGAACCTCACACAGGTCACTCCTTCTTTGTCATTCCCTCCCTGTTATCTGGAAAGATCCAACCTGGAGAGAGGATCACCATTTCTGCCACCATTCCCACTGCTAGTAATGACCACAGATGTCTCAGGGATTAGTTGGGGATTCATCTTGGCCGCTTCCAAACCCAAGGCCAGTAGTGGGCCCTCTGGATATGGTGCAACACTTGAGGGATGAGGGCTGTTGTATGTGGACTAGAGGCCTTTGCCATCCTCATTTCCAGGGAACCAGTTGTTGGATCACACAGACAACAGGTCGGTAACGTACTACATCAATCAATAAAGCGGAGTTCATTCATACGCTGTCTGCAGAGAAGCAATGAGAGTTTGGCACTGAGCAGTGGAACACATCATATTTTGGTAAGAGGGTGTTCCTCCCTGGGACCCTGAATGCTTTTGTGGATCACCTTAGTCGATCCACTGTGCTCTGCCACAAATGGGAACTCTCAGACTCTGTTGTGGTTGACCTATTTGAAAAATGAGGTCATCCAGACATAAACCTGTTTGCGTCAGTATACAATGCAAAACTGCTGCTTGCTTGCTCGCTTTCTTAAGGGCTTAGAGTTTTATGATGGGATGCATTGCCCTCTCTTGAAAAAGGAGGTTTCTTTATGCTTTCCTCATTCTGTCTCTCATACAGCAGGTTCTGGTAAAGTTGTAGGTCGAGCATGCCACCCTGATTGGACCTGGGTGGAGTCCGAGTATTTGCATCACAGGAGGAGAAAGACCTGGGAGTGATGATCACTAGTGACCTGAAGCACATCACACAGTGCAAGAAAGCAGCAACAAAGGCAGACAAGATGCTGGGATGCATATCTAGGGTGATCAGTAGTAGGAGAGAGGAGGTTCTACTGCCCTTGTACAGGCCGCATCTAGAGTATGGAGTTCAGTACTGGTGCCCACACCTCAAAAAGGACATTAACCTGCTGGAGAAGGTCCAGAGGAGGGCTACAAAGATGATAATGGGTCATCAGGGTAAGGCATACAAGAAGAGGTTGAGGACACTGAACATGTACTCCCTGGAAGACGAGAGAGAAGAGAGAAGAGAGAAGAGAGAAGAGAATGCTTGGGACCTTCAAGTACCTGAAAGGGATAAATAAGATTGACAATGAGAGTCTCTTTAAGCTGAGTGGCAACCATAACACTAGGGGGCACAGTCTTAAGCTGGAGGGTGGGAGCTTTAGGAGGGAGGTCAGGAAGCACTTCTTCACAAAGAGGGTGGTGGACACTTGGAATGCACTGCTGGAAGAGGTCATCTTGTTGAAGACAGTGGGCAGCTTTAAGAGAGGCTGGGATAGGCATGGGGAAGTATGGGATTATGGGTAGGGAGGGAGGATGGGAGGAGTGGGGAGGGAGGGCAGGACATTAGCTCAAGCTGTGAACCCTGCAACACGAGCAGGCTTGATAGACCAAATGGCCTTCTTTCTGCTGGCTTTTTTGTTTGTATGATTCTGGTGGCCTCTCTGGCCCAGACAAATTTGATTTTCCACTTCTCCAGCAATTAGCAGTGGACCCTTCCATCTCACTTCCCTTGTGAGCAAGACTTCTGACACAGGAGCAGGGTACTCTGGTGCACCCAACTCTTCAATCCCTTTCATCTTCACGCATGGCTGCTGAGGATGTAGCACTCTTGTGCTTCGGGTTTCATCGTGGTAACTGATGTACTCTTAACGGATAGAAAGGCACATGGTACACTTGTTCACAGAACTGTAAATGTTTTACTGTATGGTGTACTGGACATGTACTAAATCCCTTTACACGTCCAGTTCTTTAAAATTCTGGATACCTACTGCCCTCAAGGAATCAGGACTAGGGTATTCCTCCATAATGATCTGCATGGCTGCTTTCTCAGCCTTTCTTGCCCTCTCAGAGCATAAGACAGTGGCCCAGTTGTAGGCTTCCCGGAGATTCTTAAGGAGTATCCTTCTTCTGAACATCCTGGTCCAAGATCCGGTTCCAGTGTGGGTCTTCAGTTTTATCCTAGAGACCCTCATGCTGCCTCCCTTTGAGCCTGCCACTACTCATGAGATGTGTTTCCTCTCTTGGAAGACACTGCTTCGTGGCTATGATGTCTGCAAGGATGCATCTCGGAGTTAAGGCTCTGGTCTCAAATCTTCCATTTATTAGTTTTCACAAGAATAGGGTCACAGCATGCACTGATCCTCATTTTCTTCCAAAGGTTGTGTCTGAAAGAACAATAAATCAGACAGTAGAATTTCCTGTTTACTTTTCCTTTCCCCACAGATAGTGGGGAACATCATTTTCATGCACCGAACATGCATAGGACGCTGCGATGGTACCTAGATTATACAAAGGATTCAAGAAAATCTTCTTAATTGTTTATTCCTTTTGCCCCAAAATGGGAGGCTCTCAGATTTCTAAACAAGGATTGTTAAATAACTGGCCAGTTGCATTAAGTTTTGTTACTAGAAGCGCGGTAAGCAGCTTTCTGTTCCTGTCCATGCTTATTCCCCCCAAGGGGTGGTTGCCTCATTGAATTGTTTTCAGCATCTGTCCGCTGCTAACAATTGTGCTGTTGCCACTTAGAATACTGTTCATACACTCTCTAAACACTACAGTCTGGACATCATCTCTTAAGTTGTAGACATGCCAGCTTTGGCCTCAATGTTCTGCAAGGTCTACTTTCTCAGGATTATTAGGTTCTGCCATTCACCTTTTGTGCTTGGTATTGCTTGGGAATTATTCCATGATGTTGCTCAGTGGAGGGAGACATCCTTGAAGAAGATAGAATAGTTACTTACCGTAAAAGTAGATCTTCAAGAGAATCTCCTAAATTGAGCCACATCTGTCCCTCCTGCCTTCCCCTTTGTCAGGTGGTGGGTGACTGTATTGCCTGCTGCCACACACTGTTTTCTCCTCTGATGGCACTACAGCATTCTTATTCAGGTTTACATATCCTCTCCTGTGTGCCTGGTTTTGGTTCTGGTTGTCTCGATCCCTACCAGTCCAATAATTTTTTTTTTTTTTTTATTTATTTAGTTTTTGTTGACCGGGTAAGCGCACTAGACAAATCCTGCCTATTTTCAGGCATGACCTGGGGAAGGGGGATACAGATGAATGCCAACTGACCTTGAATCAGATTAAGCTGTTGTTGGTATTTTTTTTTAATGAATGAGGGAAATTTGGCCAGGACACTGGGGAAATTTCCCTACTCTTTTCGATAAGTGCCATGGGATCTTTAACATCCACCTGAACTACCACCAATCCAGGCAGATGGGACCTCGGTTTAACGTCTCATCTGAAAGACGGATACTCTGAGCTTGTCTCTGGTAGGGAACTGAGGCATGCTGGGAATGCCAATGTATTATAGGTGCCAATGTGGTACACTGACATGGGTGGCCCCAGCCTGCAAAGGTTTCTGGGTGGCCCTGATGCCGACAGATGACAGTTCCATGATGTGGCTCAATGGAGGAGATTCTCCTGAGATTTATTGTTAGGGTAGTAACTATTCTTTTTTAAACTAGAGGTACTCTGAGGCCTAACGGGGTTGACAGTGACCCTTGGAACATTTGGGCTTAGAAAATGCAGCACTGTGCATATGTAAGTAGGTGTAAGCATGGCAAATGACTTTGTTCATCCAGAGTAGTGTTTGCATAGAGGAGCTTGGCCCTTTTTATAAGCATACTTCTTGGCTCCTAAAACTAGCCTTATAGAAAAAGGCCAGTTCAGTATGTAATAAATCTGTACAAGTACGTTTTTTGCTTTTTTATTTCTGCAACCGCAGTACTGTGTAACGTCTTCAAAGATCTAGCAGGTATTGAAGATACTTCTGAGTCTGGGACCAGCTGTTTTGTTTCCGTGAATGACTAAAATAAATTCTTACTGAACTGCTGGAGACCAGGGAAGCACAAAACGTTATTTTTTGTTGTCTACTGCATCAGTTTGAATGACGTATACTTCAAAGAGGAACAGAAACACCGCAGGATTCCTAATTTATGCTGCTTTTACTTACTCCTATTCTTGTTCTATGCATGTCTCTCCGATTTTTTTTTGTTTCTGTCTGTCTGGTCTTTAAAACCAGCTATATATGTTGCCACCCTATTGTGCTATTATAAGTGCTCCCACCAGTGATATCACTCATTGGAATCAGTCAGTGGTTTCTGACACTGATGCTGCTACCGGTGTGGGATTCTACGTGAATGAAACTGGAACAGCTCCTCCATGTGCTCAGTTTGCTTCAAAGCAGCAGCCCATGCAAGTAGTGGTGTCAGCAAAGGAGCCAACGATTGATGCTAACTGATGTCACTAGTTGTAGCATTTGTAATGGTGCAATAGGGTGGGAACATACATAGCTGAATGTAAAGATGAAGGAGACCGCAAACGATAGATATACAAAAATCTTTTTTTTAATGGGAGATAACTTTAGGACTCAAAGATCCCTATTTGACAAAGTTGTCCTGTGGGAGGTCACATATTAGCTTAAAAGAGAAGACATTGGGCTTGATTTTAAAAGGCTGATGTAGGGCTTGCATCAAGGCCTGAGGCAGCCATTTTTTTGTGCAGCTATGCACAACTCCTTTGCCGCAACTGCACTCAATTTTATATTGGTGGTGCAGTTGTGACAGTTTCATCACTTTACGGCAGCTTTGAGCTAATATTTAGTGCAAGCCCTGTAAACAGTCCTGAATGCCTAACATTAGGCCAGGAAAAGCTGGTCTAATTTATGCATTTGGTGCTCAGGATTGAAAATCCCAGCCGCTGGCCAGGAGAATGCCACAAGCTCTGTGCACCACACGATCAGTGCACCAGGGGCTTGCTGCATTCTCTGGGTTCTGAAAATTGAGCCCATTATGTTATGATTATTTAGTAAGTACATTTGTCCCGGTGATATATGACTTTACAGTACATTATTCCAACATAAAAAAAAAAAAAAAAAAGTGCAGACGAAAGACACTTCTAACAACTCAATAGTTAAGTTTGTACAGACTTGTCTTCATTAAGCAAGTTCCTTGCACAACCCCTTCCAGCTGACCCAAGAAGAAGCTTTGTCCTCCCAGCTGGAGTTAAGGTGCTGTTCTGCAACTGGCTAGAGGATTGCAGGAAGCAGGAAAAGGAGGTGGGCAAATGGAGGGCTGCTCCAGTTTCATTCATATAGAGATGTGTGCAGAAAGAGAACAGTGGGTAAGCAAATATGAATTGAGAATGTCGCAGTGTTTCTTTTCACCTTTAAAGATGTTCACTATATAACCAAAAGATTTTGTAAAAATATTATTAAATTGTGTGTGCTTACCATGTCCTCTTGTGGACTCCTATCTTAATGTTAAGATTCTTAATTATTTAATTACCAGAGTGGCTCACTAAATGTAATTTCCAGTAGCAGTAAATCTTTACTGATACTAGTCCTAGACTAGATGTCATTAAGAGAGAGTTTCAGTTTGGCCTGGATGCCTAAAGAGGTTTATTTGGCTGATGTATGGCATCTGTTTGGGAACAGGGTCTTCCAGTGCTGGAGCTATGCCAAAAGATGTCAAGACGTTTTGCTTTGCCCCTTTTCCTGCTTTCTGCAACCCTCTTGCCAGTTGCAGAACAACATCTTCACTCCAGCTGGTAGGACAAAGCTTTTTCTTGTGTCAGCTGGAAGGAGTTGCACAAGTGTCAAATAAAGCCAAAAAGGTTGCTGGGGAGCAAGAAATCCTTTCACATGGAAAGAGATTCAACCTGAGAAGTCTGGCACAGGGAAAAGAACAGAAGCTGAAATAATGCAACGAGTAAAAAATGAGAAGAGCTATTGTCATCGCATATTACCACCATGTGAATCTGTTTCATTGTAGGTACCATTACTGTTGATGGCCGAGACATACGCAGCTGAACCCATACTGGTTACTGCATAAACATTGGGACAGTGAGCCAGGTAATAGGAGAACGGTGCTGCTAGTCTCCACATTTTGCCTGAATTAAGGCCTTTCACAGGGCAATCTTGGTATTGGATTTTAATATAAAGTCTGAAACTTAACAAAGAACTTCACATATCTGAACAAATATCTCATATTTAGTAAAAAAAAGTGTCATTACTGTGATAATAGTAGGGCAGTTGCAGTTTGCAACACGCTCCATTTTTTTTTCTGTAGATCTCATATGGATTGCAAAATGCTTTATAGAGTACTCAACGTAAAAATAAGTACAGTCAGAAAGTATTGATTAAACTGATCAAAGATACTTAAATAACAGGAACAACATTAATAGTTGATAAAATTCAACACAAACATACATATATTGGAGAGAGAGGACTAGATAGACGGATAGACAGAGACAGAGAGAAAGTATTTACTCAGGATCACCTATCTGAAATATATGCTGCCTATTTTTATTTATTTTTTGACGCCATATTTTATGATTTCTAATGACTCAGTAAAATAATTTAAAATAGAATCACCTATCTGAGATGCAGCATCTGGTATTCAGAGGTTTCTGCTTTACCCTTTTGAAACTGGTCACTGGAAGCACCAAGAGGTGAAACAACTTGCTTAGAGTCCCACAGTCACTGTGTGCTATTAAACAGTTAGTACCTGAGTGCAACTGTAAAAATTGTCTTTTCTCCTGTTTTTGTACCTGAATGTATTCGTCTGAACCAATTACTGTATCAATGTACCTGTTGTACCCTTTTGTACTCTCCCGGGTCGTTCCTGAAAATAGGCATAAAACTTGTCTAGTGTACTTACCCGGTAAACAAAAACTAAATAAATAAATATACGTTTCAAGTGTTATAGCTAGCTGAGATAGAGGAACGCAGGGCAAAGGAGGCTAGGCTATGGAGAAAAGGAAGGTTTTGAGTGAGATTTAACACTCAGGTAGTTGGCAATGAAGAGGGAAGTTATTCCATGCATGGGGGCAGAGAAGCTAATAGAGTGACTACCAGTGGAGGTAAGGGAGATGGAAAATGGTGTAAGGAAGGAGGGAGATGTGGAGTGAAAAGAGAGCAGGGAAATAGATTAAGATACAGAAGTTCAGTGGAGCCAAACCATGAAGACTTTAAAGACCTCAAGAGTAATTTTGTATTGGTTATGGAAAGAATCAGTATACATTTCTGAAAATCACAGTGATGTGTTATTGTTTCTAAGTGTAGGTTAGGAGGTGGACAGCAGTCTTGAACATACTCACATATTAGGGGTAATGAGGGAATAACAGTATCCCAAACTGCTAAGTAAATATCAGCCAGGTCATTATGATTATTATTAGTATGCTAGACAAATGTACGTATGTTTTTAGTATTAAAAATTTAAAATGAAGAAATTGCCCAGTGACT
The DNA here is from genome assembly GCA_016271365.2 of Neoceratodus forsteri. Lineage (NCBI taxonomy): Eukaryota > Metazoa > Chordata > Ceratodontiformes > Ceratodontidae > Neoceratodus > Neoceratodus forsteri. Next base: position 1,808,299,844 of record CM057449.1, read on the forward strand.
CTGAGTCTGTCATAGTGTAGGTCCTTTGTATGTTTGTCACAGGATAACCACACAGTAACTCTGCACTGTAGTAAGCTGAGAGCATTCTATTTTATGTGAAAACTGGAAGTTTTGTAAACTGAAATTTATTATATCCAGTGTACCTACAGCACAGGCAGTGTGAAGAAAGAGAAGCGTGTAGCATCCATAAAAGGATACTGACCGGACGCCCCAAGCTCAGTGCAAAGCATGAGAAACAGCATGTAAATCCATGTTTAGGACAAGCTGACAATGTGACACAAGAATGAAAGTTGCCTGCAAACAGGCCTTTACATTTATCCTCCTGATTAGACTGCGACCAAGAAACTACAGACGTGTTTCATCCTTTTGGTGCTCTTTTTGTGTAATGTTATCACAAGCCAACTACTTGGCCAGCTCTGATGAAAAACTGACATTTTCTACACTCTGATCCCTAACAAGATTCAGGGAGGAGGAGAAATGTCCACACTTGTTTGGTTTGTCAGCAGATGGCAGGACTGAGCTCTGCTTCTGAAACTAGAATGGAAAAACTGTGTTGGTGGTAAAACACAGAGCATCATAGCATGTGGCCTTACCTGGATTTTTTGGGCCAAAGACTTGAGTGCTGATGAAATGGTATTTTTTTTTTCTTTTCTTTTTATACCCTAGGAACCTGTTCTGTTCTCCTGTTCTATTGTTGAAAATATTAGTATGGTGCAGTGGATCCATCTCAGGTTACAGCTGCGGAAACCACCAAGCTGCTGAAATGGCCAATGCAAATACTTTTGTAAGCAACTTCCCAGGGATTTGATACTGTGGTCGGGAGAAAGGTGTTTTACCTCAGGTAAAGGTACTTTTATTTTATTTGTACAATGCTATTAACATTTGATTTGCCTTAAAGCCTATTAATAGTATTCACAAACAACGTGATACTATGTTTTGTTAGGAAGCAACACAACAAGTAGCCCAGGAATAAGGCTATCTGTGGTGAGTTTTTAAGCTGTGCTCTCAAGTGAAGTCATTTGCATCCCACTGGAATGCATTAAATGTATATGGGATATGCATTAGGTCTGGTGAAAATAACCTGTTTATCTGCATGTGAATTACCTCAGTGACCCCACTAGTGAGGAGGCATGGAAGGCATTCATGTTGAATACAGATAAAGAAGTTATTTTCAGCAGTGGACCATTACAAATTCAATTTATGCAAGGTATGTGAATGTGGTGAAAGTACTTTAAAAACGTTCTAAGAATAGCTTTTATTTTTTAACTGCAATTTATTTTGTGATTTGGTTTGGTACATGCACTTTGGATGTATTTTTATTTGAATTGAGATTGTTGGCAAAATGTGATTGGTTAGTGTTTTAGAAGCTAGTATTTTAGTGTATGCTTGTGATTTGTTGTTGGTATAGTGGGTGTTATTGATGATGAGTTGCATATGCTGACGTTCAGTTTATTGGTGACGACTGGAGTGTAAAAATTGGAATGGATTGTAGAGTTAGCGGGACCACAGAAGAGAGAGGAAGGCCACATAGATGGAGTTTAGTGAAATCATGCTGGAGTTGTTGATGGTTGGTTAATAATTGAATGGGTTGCAGGAGGTAAGCATGGTTTATGAAGGCACAACACAAATGACAGTGCAGTTTTCAGCAGTTACAGGAAAGTTCTATCATTAGAACATTTTATTAAATATATACACCACACCACACCAATGGTGAATAAATTGGGTAAAAGAAAATAGAGGATATTCAATGGCCTGACTCAAAATACGTAATGCATCTTCAAGTGTGAGGAGGCAGGACCATCTCATGAGTGTCAGAGCCACAAGAAAGTTATGAAAGTCCTGGCTCTTCACAAGTGATGATAAAATGCGTATTTTAAGTCAGACCATTGCATATCCAATTAATACATGTAAGTAGAGGTCCCATGAAGAATCACTACTTTCTCACTCTTGTTTAGTGGTGGAGTAGGCTGCCTCCACCAACATTGAAAGAAAATTAAGAATAGAGCTGCTCAGGTCTGCAATAAGTCAACACACAACTATAGTTTGAAAAGTTAATTTATTTATTGTATTTTAGCACCCCCAACATTTCATCATGTTTGGTTTTCTTCTGGGTAGCTGTAATCAATATACAAATATAACTTTATAACTATATAGTTTATAACATCATATATTTAATACATTTTCAAATCAGAAAATTTATCATGTTATACATCAGCATCTACTTGTTTGTATATCACAGTAATGATTTAAAATTCTTCTAGATGTAATTAATCATTTCACATTTGTTCCATTGCGTGTGTCTGTGTGTGTGTGTATATATATATATATATATATATATATATATATATATATATATATATATATATATATATATATATACATATATACATATATACATATATACATATATACATATATATATATTTAATTATAGTGGCACGGTCGCGCCACTATAGTTGGGGTTGAGCGGCCAGTTACATACTAAAGTCAAAAGTTTGGACGTTAATAACTTTGGACCCGTTCAGTGGATTTGCCTGAAATTTGGAACACGCGATGGGGCATACTAGATTTGCCAAATTGTGTTTGTGTTGGAGCGCTGGTCTTCATGTATGAAAGCGCTGAAAAATGCGAAATTATCCACTTTTGGAGGCACCATTGGGCATTCTAAATGTGGTTCTGCATGGCCGTTGTGTGGTGTGCCACTCTGCGAGATAGCTCATTTGAAAGAGCCTTGGTCGCCGAACATGTCACTTTTTGTTTGGTGAAAAAATATTAAGGCATTCAAAAGTTATGGCACTTTTAAGTTCCCATTATAAGTCAATGGGAAAATTTATATGTATATCTTGCGATCAAATAATTGGGGTTCTGGCCATCTCGTCCCGCCTGGCGGTCAAAGAATATGCAGCCTCGCGGTTCAAGAATCTTTGATCCCAAGGAATTTCAAAAATTCTTTGACCGCGAGGTCCGCCATCTTGTTTTCAATTTTCCAATTGCACAAACACAAATATCTGGGCTCAGGGGTCACTTCTGAAGTAAAACTTCGATGGGTTTTACTCAAGGGACCCCGATCTATCAAGCCATGGCTTTGGTTCCATCCAAATCAGTCCAAAAATAGAGTTTTTAGCTTTTAAATTCTTCGTTCACGGCTCACTAACGATCTTTGATCGCGAGCCGACAAATTCTTTAATCGCGAGAATCTTTGATCGCGATCTTGCATCGCGACCTAAAAACATAAGTATCTCGGCTCAGGGGTGGGCTAGGGACACAAATGAGGGTGGGTTTTGCTCAGGAGGGTCCGTTCTATTGAACCATGGCGTTGGTTCAGTTCAGATCGGTCAAACAATCGCGTTTCACCATTTTTTAGTCTTTGATCGTGACCGTGCTATTTCTTTGCTTGCGAGCCTGCAAATTCTTTGATTTGCGAGATTCTTTGATCGCGATCGTGCATCGCGAGTGAGGGACGAGATGGACAGATTTAAAAATTCAGTTTTTTATCCAGGGGTGCCCTGCACTGTCAAATAAAGATGGGTTTAGCTGAGGGGGCTTCATTGTGCCCCATGTGCATGCCCAAAATAATGTAATAATGCTCCCTGGTAGTCTAGTGCCCCCCCAATAAAATATTTACATCCCTGGTAGTCTAGTGGCCCCCCCAATAAAACATATGAAGAAATTAATGCCCTGGTAGTCTTGTGCCCCTGTTTTTTTTTTATTTAGATCCCTGGTAGTCTAGTGGCCCCCTGAGCTATATTGTGTGGTAACATCTGAGTCTTTATATCATTGGTAGTCTAGCGGCCCCTCGCCAGCATAATAAAAGAAATAATTAGCTTATTATATGCCTGGTGGTCTAGTGGCTTCACCTCCACTATCCATCAATGCCCAGCAGCCTGTCTTGCCTTCGCCAGCTGGCGACTGGCAGCCTCCTCACTTCACGGCCAGCCACCGACTGTCTGGATTATGAGCAGTACGTAAAGAGGCTTATTACCGCCTGTAATGCAGACAGTCGGCGGCTGGTCGTGGGACATGAGAGGGAGGGCTGTGCCAGTCACTGGCTGGGCAAAGGGTGGGGTTGTTGGGTGGGCTTGGATGGATGAGTGGGGCCACTAGACTACCAGGCATATAATAAACTTATAATTTCTTTTATTATACTGGAGGGGCCGCTAGACTACCAGGGATATAAAACTCAGATGTTATTAGACAATACAGCTCGGGGGGCCACTAGACTACCAGGGATCTAAATAAAAAAAAAAACAGGGGGTGGGGGTCACTAGACCACCAGGGCATTCATTTCTTCACATATTTTGTTGGGGCCACTAGACTTACCAGGGTGTAAATATTTAATTAGGAGGGGGCCACTAGACTACCAGTGAGTATTATTATATTATTTGGGGGTATGTTGATACATTAACGGTTTCTTTAAGGAAAACCCACTTTTATTTGATAGTCTAGGGTACCCCTGGGCTGAGAAATTTAATTTTAAATGTGGTTATCTTGTCCCTGCTTTATCCGTGAGCGAGCAATTTCTTTGATTGCGTAGGATGCAAAACTTTGACCGCGAGCTTCTTTGATCGCGAGCGAGGGACGAGATGGCCGGATGAAAAAAGCTATTTTCTCAGCCCAGGGGTGTTGTAGGAAGTCAAACAAGGGTGGGTTTTACTCAGGGGGCTTCGTTCTGATGAACTATGGTGGTGATTTACCACGATTATGCATATTTTTTAAATTATATTCATTTGAATTCTTTGATTGTGACCCTGCAAATTCTTTGATCGCGATCGTGCATCGCGAGCGAGGGACAAGATGGCCCAATTAAAGAAACAATTATCTCAGCCCAGGGGTGTTGTAGGAAGTCCAATGAGGGTGGGTTTTACTCAAGGAGCTTCGTTCTGTCAAACCATGGTCGTGGTTTACAGTAATTCCTTAAATATTTCGATTTATAAGGTTTTAAAATCTTTGTTCGTGAGCCTGCAAATTTTTTGATCGTGAGCCTGCAAATTCTTTGATCGTGAGATTCTTTGATCGCCATCTTTGATCATGAGGGAGGGACAAGATGGCCAGATTTTTTATAATGGAATATATGAAATTTTATAAAACTTTGATATTTAATATCTTGGGAACAGTTTGGTCTTTTGACTTGAAATTTGGAGGGAAGAAAGGGAATATCCCACCGATGTGTATTTTGGTGGTTTGTTCAAGAAATAGTATAGGGCAGCAAAGTTATGCTACTATGAAGTTGACATTTTTCCCCATAGGATAACATTGCAGTGTTTGCTGTATTACAGGAATTCTTTGCTGCAGTGCTGCAAAATAACGGTTTGGTCATTTGGGCTGAAATTTGGAGGAAAGAAAGCCAACATCCCAGAGATGTGCCTTTTGCTGGTTTAGTGAAATAATTGTACTGGCCGGCAAAGTTATGGCACTCTGAAGTTGACACTTTTTGCCATAGAATAACATTATGGCGTCCATTGCGTCTTTCGGGTCCCGTATCCTGGAAATGGTGCGAGATACGGACTTTTCGTCAAAAAACTGCTTAGCCACCCAAACAGGGGCTAAGCAGAAAACTATCCAGGAAAGTAATAATCCATACAAAATTTTAATTTTTTTTCTACATCGCACGGTTCCTGAGATATAAGCAATTTACTATTCTAAGTCGTAATTTTCTGCTCCGAAGTCAATTATAATGCATACGTTCTTTGTTTTCAGTGTGTTTTTTCAGTGCAGTTTTTGGGGGAAAGAAGGGTGTGCCCTTTCGTTACTGTGTCAGTTAGCGTTTCCAGGTGCGCTTCTGTTACCGTTCGCATCACCGTTCTCGTCTACACCACCATGTGTGTTACAGTTTGCATTTGCATTTGCACTTGCGTTTCTATTTTGTTTCTCGTTATTGTTGCTGTTACCATTACGATTTGCATTTGCAATTGCGGTACCGTGCCCGTGCATGTTACGGTTTGTGTTTTTGTATGCGCCTGCGTTTCTGTTTCTGTTGGTTTTATTCTTGCTGTTACTGTTACCATTTACATTTACAATTGCGGTACCATGACCTTGCGTGTAACAGTTTGCGTTTCCGTATGCGCTTCTGTTTCTCTTTCTGTTGGCTTTATTGTTGCTGTTATCATAACAATTTACGTACCGTTGCCGCTTGCATTTGCTTTGCAGTTCCTGTTGTTATGTAACAAGACATCACGCGCTCCCGCCACTGCATTCCATTCAGTATTTATCATCCTCATTCTTAAAAAGGAAGGAAATTAGAGGCAACAAACTCCGTTTAATGCATCAGTTAGGGTTGTTCTACAGCGAAAAAAGTGAGGAAATTCGGGGTTAGGGTTGAAAGCCCCCCTTGGACCCCCAGCCCAGCCCCCAACCGGCATTGGGGTGCGCGTTGGGAGTCGTCGGTCCTAACTCTCACCCCATTCTCCATACCTCTGCTTCTTTACACATGTGATGGGATGAGAGTTATGGGACACCCCAACGCCAGCACTCGTGCTGGTTGGGGGCTGGGCTAGGGGTTCAAGGGGGCTTTCAACCCAACCTCAATTTCCTCGCTTGCTATAGAACAACCCTAACTGATGCATTAATGAGTTTTTTGCTCAAATAAATTATATATATATATATATATATATATATATATATATCTACTACACATTGATGGCAAAGGTCAAGGCAGGCAGGGGAGGCCAAATAGCCCAGTAGAAAAGTAAGTAGCACATATGAATACTGTCAGCTAGTAATAATGATATGAAAGGCACAAATATGAAATGCTTAATTACATCCAGAAGAATCTGAAAACCATGTTGTGATATAGAAACAAGTAAATGCTGAAGTATAACATGATCAAGTCAGTGATTTTAAAAATGTATTAAATATAAGAAGATATGAACTATATAGTTATAAAGTTAAATTTAATATCTTGCTTACAGTTCCCCAGAAGAAACCAAACTAGGCAAAATGAGGGTACTAAACAAAATAAATGAAATAACTTCTCAAACTGTTGTCGTGTGTTGGCTTACTACAAGCCTGAGCGGACGTAGTCTTAATACTCATTTATATGGCCGGCCCAGTGGTGCTGAGGGCTGGCGCTTGTCACCTTACCTCACGCTATGCCAGCGACCCATATTTGGGAGCGAGCATGGGCCACTGGGGTCGCAGGGAGGGAGAGGGATCGAGCATCCGAGGACTGCCTCTCCTTCTCCGGGAGACACCAGCGATTCGGTGCGTGACTGGCCCCTGGTGGAGGCTAAGGGGCTGGCACACTGAAAGCTACAACGGGGGAAGACCAGGCAGACGCTCGAGGATCATGCACGAGTGTGCGCATCTTATGGCGCCACTGCACGCCTTTGTCTAGGGATCCAAACAAACTGGAGGAAAATGGGTACTGGCGAGGCATAGTGATGGTCGGTCTCCACAGGCGCCCGCCCAGTGATGGGCAGTAATCCTTCCAGCACCGGATCCAGGTTAGTCGGGTCGAGGTTCCCCGCCGCCCACCATGGGGGTAAGCCATGGGGCAGCTGGAAGGTAGGCTGCATGTGGGGATGGGGCTGGGGAATCCGACGGGATGTATAGCCACCAGGGACTAGGCGGATAAAGAAATTAACAGCAAAAAAAAAAAAAAACTATTCAGTTTATACAACTTTGGTTTAATAGTTGTCACTTTTAAATCATCTGAACATGTACATGTTTCTGCCTGGTTTCAACTACTTGCTTCAGCATGCACATGGCTATTGTGATGTATTCAGATTTGTACAAGCTGTTGTCTGATTGATTCAGTATTACAGTACTGTACATGGCTGTTGTGATGTCATCAATAATGTGCAAACTGTTCTCTGATTGGTTCAGTATTATATTGTGATGTACCCACTTTGCTAGATGTCAGTTGTGACATACATTAAAATGCAAGACATAGCTGATAATGCCTGAGTAACAGTGGTTTACCGCGATGTAATCACTGCAAGCAATTGCCAGTACAACCAAGTAAACCTCGAGAGCATAGCGCTGAGAGGTTTACAGTTGTCATGGCAACTGCAAGAGGTGATTATGTCCAAGGTTGACCACTGTTACACAGGCATTGTATTTTTATAGTGTATGGAAAAACTAGCCCGGGGACATTTTCTTTTAATGTGCATATGTTCTCCTGCTTGACTATGAATGCCTCCTGGTTTGAATGTTGAGCAACGGAAGTGCTGAAATTAGCCATTGTGATCTATACTGCAGCAGGTCTGTAACTGTCTAAATGGAATGTGTGGGTTTTGAACGAATGTCCAAACAACAGATCACCTTTCCTTTCCAAGAATTTTGACAGTTGGTGACATTCTATCCTGTAATCCCATCATTATGACATAGTTAAGCAAGGTTTACAGCATACTGGTGTCATAACGATGGGATTATCAGGTTATAACGTATGGTAGAACGTTGTTATAGGTAGAAATCTACCTTTTCATAACAACGTTTTACCATCGATGTGATGTCACCATGTTGTTAACCCATCGATGATACGTCACATCAATGGGTTAACAACTGGGAACAGTCTGCACATGCCCGCTACAGAAATCTACGACCTTCCTGAAATGGCCACGGCGGTGAACATGACCCAAAATTAGCAGCGGTGACTGATCCAACAGCAGTTGTAAGGTTCCTGATGTATTTTTTTTTTATGTGAACCATACACCATAAAAAATAATGTATGGTTCGCTATCGGCAACCAGCTAGTTTAACTGTCTTGAGGTTGCTGTGGCTACGTAAACCTCTTGAGCTTCGCTCTTGAGGTTTACAAGGTTGCCATGGCAACCTCTCAACGTTAATGAGCTGGTTATCGATAGCTGACCCATACATTATCCTCTATATAAACTGATTGAAAACAGGGTTAATAGACACTGTCCATAGATTATATCATGATCCCTTGTAGAGTGGGTTGAAAATATCAATTTTATTCTGTGGCATTTCTCTCCACTCTGTTGTATAAATTATGTTATTTTCACTTAGAACATGGTATGTCAACAGCTTGTGGCTTTACTATGCCTTGGTTATGGATCCTAGGTCTCAACAGTGGAGAGAAATGTGTTAATATACTGCAACCTGTTATATAATCCTCATGAATTACTGAATCCTTATACATTTTTAGAGCTGTGATTTTGTATGTTTGTTCTGTTTGGGGGTTGTTTTGCTTGTTGAAAGTTGCTGTTGCACGTGAGGCTCAGATCAGGTGGTTTAAATTTGATGGACTTCTACTGGAAATGTATTATCTTTCATTATACTGGCTTCCCCTAATTCCCCATCTCCTTTTCTGAAGATTGGGACTATGTACAGTCTTCGTCCAACTGGGAGGGTGGGCAAGCAGCTGCCTTCACTGCTGATGCTGCTCTAAGCTTGACCAGAAGGTTGTGCAGGAATGCAAGGTGGCTTATGGCCTCCTTGCCAGGAACCAAGTGCTTGCCCTCCATTACATGCCTGGCCCCTTGCCAGACTTAGTGCAGGATTCCGTGACATGCCTGGTCTCTCTGCCAGCCTCGGTACAAGATTCCATGAAATGCTGGCCCCCTGCCAGCCGTGGTGAGGATTCATTGCATGCTTGGGCATTTGTCAGTCTCGGTACAAGATTCTGTGATATGCCTGATCCTCTGTCAGCCTTAGTACAGGATTCCATGACATACCCGTCCCCATTACACCCACAGTACAGGATTCCTTGACATGTCCCCTTACAGCCTTGGTTTACAATTCCATGACATGTCTGTCTCCCTGCCAGTTTTTGTACAGGGTTTGTCCAGCACCCAGTCAGCCTCAATATAAGATTCCATGACAAGTCTGACCTCATGCCAGCCTCATTACAGGATTCCCTGACATACCTGGCCCTCTGCCAGCACTTGTACAGGATTCCATGACATGCCGGGCCCCTGACAGCCTCCGTGATAGAATTCTATGACATGTTCATTACCTGCCAGGTGCCAGCCTCAGTTCAGGATTCTGTGACATTCCCAGGCCCTGCCAGCCTCCGTATGGGATTCTAGTGACATGCCCAGCCGTCTGCCAGCCTCCGTGATGGGATTCAGTGACATGCCCAGCCGTCTGCCAGCCTCGTTACTGGATTCAACAACATGACCGGCCTCTGCCAGCCTTAGCACTGGATTCTGTGACATGCCGGGCCCTTGCTAACCTCATTCCAGGATTATGTGACATGACTAGCCTCCTGCCAACCAGTGTACTGGATTCTGTGACATGTCCAGCCCTCTAACTGCAGCCATGCAGGATTCCATGACATGCCTGGCCCACTGACAACCTCAGTACAGGATTCCATGACATTTCCATCCCCTGCCAGCCTCAGTACTGGAATCTGTGACATGTCCAGCTACCCTAATAGCCTCAGCACAGAATTCTGTGGCATAACTGTGCCCTGCAAGCCTTGGTATAGGATTCTGTGACATGTTCAGTCTCCTGTCAGCTTCAGTCCTCTGCCTGCCAATGTACAGGATTCTGTGACATGAATGACCCTCTGATAGTCTCAGTACAGGATCCCATGACATGCCCTGCCCCACCGCCAGCCTCTGTACTGGGTTCTGTGACATGCCTGGCCCCCTGATAGTCTCAGTACAGGATTCTGTGACATGCCAGGACCCTGACAGCCTCTGTAGTGGATTCTGTGACATGTCCATCCCTCTGCTAGCCTCAGCACCGAATTCTGTGAAGACTGACCCCTGCAAGCCTTGGTACAGTGTTCTGTGACATGTTCAGTCTCCTGTCAGCTTCAGCGCAGGGAGTCCATGCCATGCCTGGCCCACTGCAGTCTCAGTACAGGATTCCATGACATGCCCTACCCCACTGCCAGCCTCAGTACTGGATTCTGTGACATGCCCAGCCCCTATCACCCTCAGTACAGGATTCCATGATGTACCTGCCCCCTGTCAGCTTCAGTACAGGATTCCATGACGTGCCTGTCCCCCTGTCAGCCTCAGTACAGGATTCCATGACGTGCCTGTCCCCTGTCAGCCTCAGTACAGGATTCCATGGCGTGCCTGTCCCCTGTCAGCCTCAGTACAGGATTCCATGACGTGCCTGTCCCCCTGTCAGCCTCAGTACAGGATTCCATGACGTGCCTGTCCCCCTGTCAGCCTCAGTACAGGATTCCATGACGTGCCTGTCCCCCTGTCAGCTTCAGTACAGGATTCCATGATGTGCCTGTCCGCTTCAGTACAGGATTCCATGATGTGCCTGCCCCCCGACAGCCTCAGTACAGGATTCCATGATGTGCCTGTCCGCTTCAGTACAGGATTCCATGATGTGCCTGCCCCCCTGTCAGACTCAGTACAGGATTCCATGACGTGCCTGCCCCTCTGTCAGCCTCAGTACAAGATTTCATGACATGCCCATCCCCCTGTCAGCCTCAGTACAGGATTCCATGATGTGCCTGCCCCCCTGTCAACCTCAGTACAGGATTCCATGACGTGCCTGTCCCCTGTCAGCCTCAGTACAGGATTCCATGATGTGCCTGCCCCTCTGTCAGCCTCAGTACAAGATTTCATGACACTGCCCATCCCCTGTCAGCCTCAGTACAGGATTCCATGATGTGCCTGTCCCTCTGTCAGCCTCAGTACAAGATTCCATGACATGCCTGTCCCCCTGTCAGCCTCAGTACAGGATTCCATGATGTACATGTCCCCCTGTCAGCTTTAGTACAGGATTCCATGATGTGCCTGTCCCCCTGTCAGCCTCAGTACAGGATTGTGTGACATGCCCGGCACCCTGTCAGCCTCAGTCAGTATAGGATGCCATGATATGCCTGCACCCTGTCAGCTTCAGTACAGGATTCCATGATGTACCTTCCCCGTCAGCTTCAGTACAGGATTCCATGATGTACCTTCCCCCGTCCCAGCTTCAGTACAAGATTCATGACATGCCTGTCCCCTGTCAGCCTCAGTGCAGGATTCCATGATGTACATGTCCCCTGTCAGCTTCAGTACAGGATTCCATGTTGTGCCTGTCCCCTGTCAGCCTCAGTATGCAGGATTGTGTGACATGCCCGGCACCCTGTCAGCCTCAGTCAGTATAGGATGCCATGATATGCCTGCACCCTGTCAGCTTCAGTACAGGATTCCATGATGTACCTTCCCCCCCAGCTTCAGTACAGGATTCCATGATGTACCTTCCCCGTCAGCTTCAGTACAGGATTCCATGATGTACCTTCCACCCGTCAGCTTCAATACAGGATTCCATGATGTACCATCCCCCCGTCAGCTTCAGTACAGGATTCCATGATATGCCTGCCCCCCTGTCAGCTTCAGTACAGGATTCCATGATGTGCCTATCCCCCCTGGCAGCCTCAGTACAGGATTCCATGATGTGCCTGTCCTCCTGGCAGCCTCAGTACAGGATTCTATGATGTGCCAGCCAAAATGTGCGCCTCAGTGCAGGATTCTATGACGTGTCTGCACTTGACAGCCTCAGTACAGGATTCTGTGACGTGCCAGGACCCTGACAGACTCTCTACTGGATTCTGTGACATGTCCATCCCCTGCTAGCCTCAGCACAGAATTCTGTGACATGACTGACCCCCTGCAAGCCTCGGTACAGTGTTCTGTGACATGTTCGGGTCTCCTGTCAGCTTCAGTGCAGGAGTCCATGCCATGCCTGGCCCACTGACGATCTCTCAGCCAGGATTTCATGACATGCCCATCCCCTGCTAGACTCAGTACAGGATTCCATGAGATGACTGGCCCCTGCCAGCCAGCATATAGGATTCTGTGACACGATTGACCCCTGATAGTCTCAGTACAGGATTCCATGACATGCCCTGCCCCCACTGCCAGCCTCTGTACTGGATTCTGTGACATGCCCAGCCCCCTGTCAAGCTCAGTACAGGATTCTGTGACATGCCTGGCTCCCTGTCAAACTCAGTGCAGGATTCCATGACATGCCTGAACCCCTTTCAGTCTCAGTACAGGATTCTGTGACATGCCACTCTCCCTGTCAACCTCAGTACAGGATTCCATGCCATCTCTTACCCCCTTTCAGCCTCATTATAGGATTCAGTTACATGCCTGTTCCCCTTTCAGTCTCAGTACAGGATTCTGTGACATGCCACTCCCCCGTCAACCTCAGTACAGGATTCCATGCCATGCCTTACCCCCCTTTCAGCCTCATTATAGGATTCAGTTACATGCCTGTTCCCCTTTCAGTCTCAGTACAGGATTCTGTGACATGCCTGGCCCCCTGACAGCCTCAGTCAGTAGAGGATGCCATGACATGCCTGCCCCCCTGTCCGCTTCAGTACAGGATTCCATGACGTGCCTGCCCCTCTGTCAGCCTCAGTACAGGATTCCATGACGTGCCTGCCCCCCCGTCAGCTTCAGTACAGGATTCCATGACATGCCTGCCCCCCTGTCCGCTTCAGCACAGGATTCCATGACGTGCCTGCCCCCCTGTCCGCTTCAGTACAGGATTCCATGACGTGCCTGCCTCCCTGTCAGCTTTAGTACAGAATTCCATGATGTGCCTGCCCCTCTGTCAGCCTCAGTACAGGATTCCATGACGTGCCTGCCCCCTGTCAGCTTCAGTACAGGATTCCATGACATGCCTGCCCCCCTGTCCGCTTCAGTACAGGATTCCATGATGTGCCTGCCCCCCTGTCCGCTTCAGTACAGGATTCCATGACGTGCCTGCCTCCCTGTCAGCTTTAGTACAGAATTCCATGATGTGCCTGCCCCTCTGTCAGCCTCAGTACAGGATTCCATGGCGTGCCTGCCCCCTGTCAGCTTCAGTACAAGTTCCTGACATGCCTGCCCCCTGTCGCTTCAGTACAGGATTCATGACGTGCCTGCCCCTGTCCGCCTTCAGTGACAGGATTCCATGATGCGGCCTGCCCCTGTCCGCTTCAGTACAGGATTCCATGACGGCCTGCCTCCCTGTCCGCTTCAGTACAGAATTCCATGACGTGCCTGCCCCCCTGTCAGACTCAGTACAGGATTCCATGACGTGCCTGCCCCCCTGTCAGCCTCAGTACAGGATTTCATGACGTGCCCATCCCCCTGCTAGCTTCAGTACAGGTTTCCATGAGATGACTGGCCCCCTGCCAGCCAGCGTACAGGATTCTGTGACATGAATGACCCTCTGATAGTCTTAGTACAGGATTCCATAACATGCCCTGCCCTCACTGCTAGCCTCTGTACTGGATTATGTGACATGCCCTGCCCCTGCTAGCCTCAGTACAAGGATTCTGTGACATACCAGGCTCCTGTCGGCCTCAGTACAGGATTCTGTGACATGCCAGGCTCCCTGTCAACCTCAGTACAGGATTCCATGATGTGCCTGTCCCCTGTCGGCCTCAGTACAGGATTCTTTGAAATGCCAGCCCCATGTCCGCCTCAGTGCAGGATTCCATGACGTGTCTGCCCTCCTGACATCCTCAGTACAGGATTCTGTGACATGCCTGGCCCCCCTGATAGTCTCAGTACAGGATTCTGTGGCATACCCAGCCCCACTGCCAGCCTCTGTACTGGATTGTGTGACATGCCTGCCCCCTGATAGTCTCTGTACTGGGTTCTGTGACGTGCCTGGCCCCCTGATAGTCTCAGTACAGGATTCTGTGACATGCCAGGACCCTGACAGCCTCTGTAGTGGATTCTGTGACATGTCCATCCCCCCCTAATAGCCTCAGCACAGAATTCTGTGACACAACTGTCCCCCTGCAAACCTTGGTATAGGATTCTGTGACATGTTCAGTCTCCTGTCAGCTTCGGTGCAGGATTCCATGAGATGACTAGTCTTCTGCCCGCCAATGTACAGGATTCTGTGACACGAATGACCCCTGATAGTCTCAGTACAAGATTCCATGACATGCCTGCCCCACTGCCAGCCTCTGTCCTTGGTTCTATGACATGCCTGGCCCCCTGATAATCTCAGTACAGGATTCTGTGACATATTAGGACCCTGACAGCCTCTGTAGTGGATTCTGTGACATGTCCATCCCTCTGCTAGCCTCAGCACAGAATTCTGTGACATGACTGACCCCCTGCAAGCCTCAGTACAGGATTCTGTGACATGCCACTCTCCCTGTCAACCTCAGTACAGGATTCCATGCCATGCCTTACCCCCTTTCAGCCTCATTATAGGATTCAGTTACATGCTGTTCCCCTTTCAGTCTCAGTACAGGATTCTGTGACATACCAGTCCTCCTGTCAACCTCGGTAAAGGATTCCATGACATGCCCGGCCCCCTGTCGGTCTCAGTACAGGATTCTGTGACATACCAGTCCCCCTGTCAACCTCAGTACAGAATTCTATGACATGCCTTACCCCCTTTCAGCCTCATTATAGGATTCAGTTACATGCCAGATCCCTTTCAGTCTCAATACAGGATTCTGTGACATACCAGTCCCCTGTCAACCTCAGCAGGATTCTGTGACATGCCGGGCCCCTGTCAGCCTCAGTACAGGATTCCATGACATGCCTTACCCCCTTCAGCCTCATTATAGGATTCAGTTACATGCCAGATCCCCTTTCAGTCTCAGTACAGGATTCTGTGACATGCCCGGCCCCCTGTCAGCCTTAGTACAGGATTCCATGACATGCCTTACCCCCTTTCAGCCTCATTATAGGATTCAGTTACATGCCAAATCCCCTGTCAGCCTCAGTACAGGATTCCATGACATGCCTGGCCCCCTTTCAGCCTCATTATAGGATTCAATTACATGCCTGATCCCCTTTCAGTCTCAGTACAGGATTCTGTGACATGCCTGGCCCCCGGCAGCCTCAGTCAGTATAGGATTCCATGACATGCCTGCCCCCCTGTCAGCCTCAGTACAGGATTCTATGACATGCCTGGCCCCCTTTCAGCCTCATTATAGGATTCAATTCATGCCTGATCCCCTTTCAGTCTCAGTACAGGATTCTGTCACATGCCTGGCCCCCTGACAGCCTCAGTCAGTAGAGGATGCCATGACATGCCTGCCCCTGTCAGCTTCAGTGCAGAATTCCATGGCATGCCTGCCCCTGTCAGCCTCAGTACAGGATTCCATGACGGCCTGCCTCCCTGTCAGCTTCAGTACAGAATTCCATGATGTGCCTGCCCCCCGTCAGCTTCAGTGCACAGGATTCCATGATGTGCCTGCCCCTGTCAGCCTCAGTACAGGATTTCATGGCGTGCCCATCCCCTGCTAGCCAGTACAGGTTTCCATGAGATGACTGGCCCTGCCAGCCAGCCGTACAGGATTCTGTGACATACCAGCTCCCCTGTCAGTCTCAGTACAGGATTCTGTGACATGCCCGCTCCCTATCAACCTCAGTACAGGTTTCCATGACATGCCTGAGCCCTTTCAGCCGCATTATAGGATTTAGTTACATGCCTGACCGCTGTCAATCTCAGTACAGAATTCCATGATGTGCCTGCCCCCTGTCAGCCTCCAGTACAGGATTCCATGATGTGCCTGTCCCCTGTCAGCTTCAGTACAGGATTCCATGATATGCCTGGCCCCTGTCAGCTTCAGTACAGGATTCCATGACGTTCCTGCCCCCCTGACAGCCTCAGAACAGGATTCTGTGACATGCCAGGCCCCCCTGTCAGCCTCAGTACAGGATTCCATGACGTTCCTGCCCCTCTGACAGCCTCAGAACAGGATTCTGTGACATGCCCAGCCCCACTGCCAGCCTCTGTACTCGATCTTGTGACATGCCCGGCACCCTGACAGCCTCAGTGCAGGATTCCATGACGTGCCTGTCCCCCTGTCAGTCTCAGTACAGGATTCCATGATGTGCCTGTCCCCCTGTCAGTCTCAGTACAGGATTCTATGACGTGCCCAGCCCCACTGCCAGCCTCTGTACTGGATCTTGTGACATGCCCGGCACTCTGACCGCCTCAGTACAGGATTCCATGACGTTCCTGCCCCCCTGACAGCCTCAGAACAGGGTTCTGTGACATGCCAGGCCCCCCTGTCAGTCTCAGTACAGGATTCTATGACGTGCCCAGCCCCACTGCCAGCCTCTGTACTCGATCTTGTGACATGCCCGGCACCCTGACAGCCTCAGTACAGGATTCCATGATGTGCCTGTCCCCCTGACAGCCTCAGTACAGGATTCTGTGACATGCTCAGCCCCACTGCCAGCCTTAGTACTGGATTGTGCGACATGCCTGGCCCCCTGATAGTCTCTGTACTGGGTTCTGTGACATGCCTGGCCCCCTGATAGTCTCTGTACTGGGTTCTGTGACATGCCTGGCCCCCTGATAGTCTCTGTACTGGGTTCTGTGACATGCCTGGCCCCCTGATAGTCTCTGTACTGGGTTCTGTGACATGTCTGGCCCCCTGATAGTCTCAGTACAGGATTCTGTGACATGCCAGGACCCTGACAGCCTCTGTAGTGGATTCTGTGACATGTCCATCCCCCTGCTAGCCTCAGCACAGAACTCTGTGACATGACTGACCCCCTGCAAGCCTCGGTACAGTGTTCTGTGACATGTTCGGTCTCCTGTCAGCTTCAGTGCAGGAGTCCATGCCATGCCTGGCCCACTGAAAATCTCAGTACAGGATTTCATGACATGCCCATCCCCCCTGCTAGACTCAGTACAGGATTCCATGAGACGACTGGCCCCCTGCCAGCCAGCATACAGGATTCTGTGACACGATTGACCCCCTGATAGTCTCAGTACCGATTCCATGACATGCCCTGCCTCCACTGCCAGCCTCTGTACTGGATTCTGTGGCGTGGCCCCTGCTAGCCTCAGTACAGGATTCTGTGACATACCAGTCCCCTGTCAACCTTAGTAAAGGATTCCATGACATGCCAAGCCCCTGTCAGTCTCAGTACAGGATTCTGTGACATGCCCGCCCCTGTCAGTCTCAGTACAGGATTCTGTGACATGCCAGTCCCCTGTCAACCTCAGTAAGGATTCCATGACATGCCAGGCCCCTGTCAGTCTCAGTACAGGATTCTGTGACATGCCAGGCCCCTGTCAGCCTTAGTATAGGATTCTGTGACATGCGTCCCCTGTCAACCTCAGTAAAGGATTCCATGACATGCCCGCCCCTGTCAACCTCAGTACAGGATTCTGTGACATGCCCGCCCCTGTCAGTCTCAGTGCAGGATTCTGTGACATGCTCGGCCCCCTGTCAGCCTCAGTACAGGATTCCATGACATGCCTGACCCCTTTCAGCCCTCATTATAGGATTCAGTTACATGCCAGATCCCTTTCAGTCTCAGTACAGGATTCTGTGACATACCAGTCCCCCTGTCAACCTCAGTACAGGATTCCATGACATGCCCGGCCCCCTGTCAGCCTCAGTACAGGATTCCATGACATGTCTGGCCCCTTTCAGCCTCACTATAGATTCAGTTACATGCCTGATCCCTTTCAGTCTCAGTACAGGATTCTATGACATGCCTGACCCCCTGTCAGCCTCAATACAGGATTCCATGATGTACCTGCTCCCCTGTCAGACTCAGTACAGGATTCCATGACATGCCTGACCCCTTTCAGCTTGCATTATAGGATTCAGTTACATGCCTGACCCCTGTCAATCTCAGTACAGGATTCTGTGACATGTCTGCCCCTGACAGCCTCAGTACAGGATTTCATGGCATGCCTGTCCCCATCAGCCTCAGTCACGGGATTCAGTGACATGCCTGCCCCTGTCAGCCTCAGTACAGGATTCCATGACATGCCTGCCCCCTGACAGCCTCAGTACAGGATTCCATGACGTTCCTGCCCCTGACAGCTCTCAGAACAGGATTCTGTGACATGCCAGGCCCCTGTCAGCCTCAGTACAGGATTCCATGACGTTCCTGCCCCTCTGACAGCCTCAGAACAGGATTCTGTGACATGCCAGGCCCCCCTGTCAGTCTCAGTACAGGATTCCATGACGTGCCCAGCCCCACTGCCAGCCTCTGTACTGGATCTTGTGACATGCCCGGCACCCTGACAGCCTCAGTACAGGATTCCATGATGTGTCTGTCCCCCTGTCAGCCTCAGTACAGGATTCCATGATGTGCCCAGCCTCACTGACAGCCTTTGTACTGGATTCTGTGACATGTCCAGCCCCTGACAGCCTCAGTACAAGATTCTGTGACATGCCAGGCCCCTGTCAGCCTTAGTACTGGATTTCATGACATGCCTGACCCCCTGCCAGCCTCAGTATAGGATTCTATGACATGCTTAGCCCCCTGTCAGCCTTGGTACTGGATTCTGTGACATGCCCAGTCCCCTAATCACCTCAGTACAGGATTCCATGGCATGACTGGCCCACTGCCAGCCAATGTACAGATTTTGTGACATGCATGACTCCTTGACAGTCTCAGTACAGTATTCCATGTTGTGTCTTGCCCCCTGCTATGTTCTGTACTGGATTCTGTGACATACCCAGCCCCCTGCTAGCCTCAGTACAGGATTCTGTGACATGCCCAGCCCTCAGTCAGCCAGCCAGTGTACAGGATTCCATGATATGCCTGGCCCCTGACAGCCTCAGTATGAGATTCCATAGAAGCTGTTGGCAGAAAAGGACCTCTTGGCCCACCTAGTCTGCCCAAAAGTCCCTATCTACTTGCTACCATAGACCCTAATTGACCATAGACCTTAACTGATCCTCTGGCCTTACCTCTCCCAGACCTGTTACTATGGTCCCCTGAGTCCATCCCATGCATGATGTGCCCAGTCCCTGCCAGCCTCGGGTACTAGATTCTGTGACATGCCCTGCCCCCTGCTAGCCTCAGTACAGGAATCTGTGACATGACTGGCCCATTGCCAGGCTATGTACAGATTCCATGACATATCTGTTCACTTGACAGTCTTAAGTACAGGATTCCATGACATGTCCGGCCCCCTGCCAGCCTTTTGTAGCAGATTCTGTGACATGCCTGGCCCCCTGCAAGCCTCAGTGCAGGATTCTGTGACATGCCTGTCCCCCTGTCAGCATCAGTACAGGATTCCATGACATGCCTGGCACCCTGAGAGCCTCAGTACAGGATTTTGTGATATGACTGGCCCACTGCCAGATAATACATTCCATGACATGCCTGTCCCCCTGACAGTCCGAGTATAGGATTCCATGACGTGTCTGGCCCCCTGCCAGCCTCTGTACTGTATTCTGTGGCATGCCCTGCCTCCTGCTTAGCTTCAGTACAGGAATCTGTGACATGACTGGCCCACTGCCAGACTATGTACAGATTCCATGACATATCTGTTCACTTGACAGTCTTAAGTACAGGATTCCATGGCATGTCCGGCCCCCTGCCAGCCTTTGTACTGGATTCTGTGACATGTCTGGCTCCCTGCAAGCCTCACTACAGGACTCTGTGACATGTCCGTCCCCCTGTCAGCCTCAGTACAGGATTCCATGACACGCCTGGCACCCTGACAGCCTCAGTACAAGATTCGGTGACATGCCTGGCTCCATGACAGCCTCTGTACAAGATTCTGTGACATGCCTGGCTCCATGACAGCCTCTGTACAAGATTCTGTGACATGCCTGGCTCCATGACAGCCTCTGTACAAGATTCTTTGACATGCCTGGCTCCATGACAGCCTCTGTACAAGATTATGTGACATGCCTGGCTCCATGACAGCCTCTGTACAAGATTATGTGACATGCCTGGCTCCATGACAGCCTCTGTACAAGATTATGTACATGCGTGGCTCCATGACAGCCTCTCTACAAGACTCTTTGACATGCCTGGCTCCATGACAGGCTCTGTACAAGATTCTGTGACATGCCTGGCTCCATGACAGCCTCTGTACAAGATTCTGTGACATGCCTGGCTCCATGACAGCCTCTGTACAAGATTCTGTGACATGCCTGGCTCCATGACAGCCTCTCTACAAGACTCTTTGACATGCATGGCTCCATAACAGCCTCTGTACAAGATTCTGTGACATGCCTGACTCCATGACAGCCTCTGTACAAGATTCTGTGACATGCGTGACTCCATGACAGCCTCTTGTACAAGATTCTGTGACATGCCTGGCTCCATGACAGCCTCTGTACAAGACTCTTTGACATGCCTGGCTCCATGACAGCCTCTGTTCAAGATTCTGTGACATGCCTGGCTCCATGACAGCCTCTGTTCAAGATTCTGTGACATGCCTGGCTCCATGACAGTCTCTGTACAAGATTCTGTGACATGCCTGGCTCCATGACAGTCTCTGTACAAGATTCTGTGACATGCCTGGCTCCATGACAGCCTCTGTACAAGATTCTTTGACATGCCTGGCTCCATGACAGACTCTGTACAAGATTCTGTGACATGCCTGTCCCCCTCACAGTCTAGGTACAGGATTCCATGACGTATCTGGCCCCCTGCCAGCCTCTGTATTGTATTCTGTGGCATGCCCAGCTTGCTAGCCTCAGTACAGGATTCTGTAACATGCCTGGCACCCTGACAGCCTCTGTACAAGATTCTGTGACATGCTCAGCTCCTGTCAGCCTAGAACAGGATGCATGGCTTTCACAGTAACCCAGGGCTTGATGCAATATACTGCCACTGGTGGCTGTATTATTTACTGTTCTGGATAAGAAATTCCATCCACTGCGATAGCCCTCATGATAAAAAATGTCTATGTAATGGTCCCAGGGTAGCAGCAGGTTAATGCATTACACAGTTCACAGTCACAATATTTAAAATAGGTATACAAGGAGGGCACAAGTTGTCCTTAGAGAAACGTTAAATTAGAAAAGTAGACCTGGCTGCTGATTTCCTTTTTTTTTTTTTGATATTTCATTGCTGTAAGAATACCATTCCAAGATTTACTTTAATGGATTCAGTAATTCATGATCCCTAATATTATTAGTTTAGTACTGGATCTTGTACCTTCCACCCATGTATATTCATATGTTGCAACTTACATCACAGAAAATCTGGAACATGCACATTTGTAAGTAAGTTTACTGTACTGTGTATTAGATAAGGTGTTTCTCTGACTTTTGAGAACCCTCTTGGAAACTGTTGCACCTAACTGCAGCTGTCCTACTATGGCAAGATTCTAAATACACAAATTATCTTACAGTGTATGAGACAGCTGGTTCAGTTTGGGTCCTGTTTGTTTATGTACGGTTATGTCAATAGCAGGTAGTTCCATTAAAGATGAATGTGTATTTTTGTTTTGTATACATACAGGTGGTCAGAAACAACGAATTGCAATTGCAAGAGCCCTTCTCAAGGTAAATAGGGAATTGAAAGGAGGAAACTTTTCTTTTTTAAGCATGTTGGGTAATGCTTATAGTAGCTTTGCATACCTTGGACAAAAAACAATGCCAGCTAAATTAAAAAAAAAAATAAATTATATAACCAGTAGCAGAAAGACTGTGACTAAGTGGGATGTTCTGTGGGAAATGAAGAAGGGTCTTTTTCAATTGGTTCCATTAACATACTGTAAGTTATAGGAGATAAAGAATATTTCATGAAAACACACAAAACAGCCACTACTAGTGCAGGGCAATGCACAAGAAATACAGTTCAAGCAAAATCAGTACTTTCTTTGCAAAATAGCACCTCGTCTGAGAACAGCAGAAGAAAAAAGCGTTATTTTAAGCACCAAGCCCTGCAGCAAGAATCCTTGTAGCACTTACTGTGTTTCATAAATTTTAATGTCGCTTTGCAAGGGAGGCCCCCAAGTGTGTAGTTACTTAAGAGCTACACAACAGTCTGTTACAGACTATTCGCCCTGTGACAGTTCACTTCCTCCAGACCTCAGGAATCATTACAGAAAATGAATATTTCCTGTGTAAGGTTACATAATTAATTTAGGAGGCTCAAAAATATAAATAAAATCATGCTGCGGTATTCCATTTCAGCGAAGAGATGGAGCTAACTTTCACAGGGCGTAATTGTTCATGGCAAATTGATGTGCTCCTGTAACTGAAGTACAAGCCATTTAAATATTTATTAACACACACAATTAATGGCTGTAATTTGGGGTGATTGGCAATTATATGAAAATGAGCAGAACATCCATCAGCTACAATCAATACCACACCCTTTATTAAGGTTGAGTAGGCTTTTTTTTATACCCTGATTTTTGCACCTTAATTCCATGGCCATCGCTGCATGGAATGACCTGTTTTGACATGTGTATTGTTGGTGCCAGGATCTCTGGATCCTAGATAAAATCGGGTCAGTCATTTATAAGTTCTAGAAGATTGAAAGCATGAAAAACTATCTTTTGTTTAGACTTTGTTTGCTCACCAATGGCACAGAAAGGGCTGTGCACTCAAACTTGAAATTTCTAGGTTAGTTAGAGTTTGGCTCAAGGATGATTCTTTGATAGGTGGCTTTACTAAGAACATTAGTTTTAAATTATAAAAAAGTTTTTGCATGCGTAGTTATTTTTAACAAATATGTCATGCTTTTTTCATAGCAACGTTAGTTTCCATTTTTGGTGGTAAAATAAGTTTTTTGTGAAATTACACTTTTTGTCAGTCTTAGCGGTCGTGACACTAGGTAAAAGAAAGGAAAACTGCACATCAGAAACAATGTTTAGAGCTGTAGTCTGAAACTTGTGTGGTGAACAGAGTGGAATGTAAGGTTGATTCTTTAACTTTTTTTATTAAAGGGGAAATGAACATTGCAGGGATCACTCAAATTGTGAAAGCCCACGAAAAGATCTTTCAGAAAAGGTATTGGGCTTACCTGTAGGTGTCAGGAGTCTTGAGATGAGAATATCTAAATACTCTGTAAATCAAAGTAAAGCAGCAGCCATTTCATGTCATCTTAAAACAGGAAGTGATGTCACTGAGGGGCAAGCTGGGTGGTGTTAATTACAGAATGCCCCTAAGTGACATCACTTTCTGCCTCAAGATTCCATAAAATGGCTGCTGCCTTGTTTTGATTTACAGATGATTTAGATGTTCATATCTCAGGACTCTTGACATCTACAAAACAGCTCAGTACCTCATATGAAATATCTTTGCATGGGCTTTCACAATTTGAGTGATCCCTCCAATGTTTACTTCCCCTTTAAACTGTACTTTTTAATTTATTAATGAAATTAAATTGTTAATGAAAACAGGCAGTCATGAGTCACAAAACAGGACCCGTTCTTATGACTTAAAAACAGTTTTTATGTTACTGGTCATGAAAGTGTGTAACATAAAAGAAAAATGTGCATTAAAAATACACAGACTTGGAACTGTAGTATGAAACTTGTGTGGTCAACAGAGTGGGGTGTAAGGTTGATTTTTCATAGAATCATAGAAATGTGGTGGCAGAAATGACCACTCTAGCCTATGGAGTCTGACCTTTTTTTTTTTTTTTTTTTTTTTAGTTTTGTTGGCTGGGAAGGAGGACTAGACAATTTTTGCCTATATTCAGCCTCGTCCCAGGGAGGGGGATACAGATGGATGCCAACTGAAATTGAACCAGATTTTAAGCTGTTGGTGGTATTTTTGTTGAATGGGAAATTTGCCCCCCCAAATCATCACCTTTGTCAAAAGACATCCCACTCTGCCCACTGGTCAGCCCCTCGTGCCTGTCCCATGCCCTCTTGAATTCTTCCACAGTTACAGCCCCCACCACCTCTTCGGGTAGTTTGTTCCAGGGCTCCACTACCCTCTCCATGAAGTAACATCCCCTCACATTGTCCTTAAATCTTCCTTCTTCTAATCTTAGACTATTACCTCTAGTTTTAGCTCCTTCTTTCCTTGTGACTAAGCTTCCCTACCTTACCTTATTAATCCCCTTCATGTACTTAAATGTTTCTATCATGTCCCCCCACTGCCTCCTAGTCTTCAATGGGTACAGATAAAATTCCCTCCACTTCACCTCATAGGGCTTTCTGTTCATACCGTGCACCATCTTGGTTGCCCTTCTCTGAACTGTTTCAATCCCATCTATGTCCTTGCATAGGTGAGGTCTCCAGAACTGGACCCCAAACTCCAGGTGAGGCCTCACCGATGGTTTTATAGAGAAGCATCAGCACCTCCCTCCTCCTGCTTTTTATGTCCCTTCCTAGGCATACCAGTGTGGTAGGGCGCAAGAATATGTGGGCAATCAGATAGAAAAGAAATGTCTCACCAGTCCTTGTAGATATTTTGAATTCAATTTATTCTTTTTCAGATGTTATTTCAACAGGAGAATTTCAGATTGGCAGTGTTTTTGTTCCTTTAAATATTTTCCAGCTCACACTTCCATTTTAAACAGTAGATACCAGAGTAGACAAAATCTTCTGACAATTCTAAATCTTCACTTCAAAGCAGTAAGTACCACAGTTCATCATAACTCCACAGAGCACTTTTCAGCAGTTTCCAGAGCATACCTCCAGTCCCACAGCAAAACAGAATCTAATCTCTCATCCCACACAATCTAAATTTATACCCCAAAAGAGTCATGTGATTATTTAACTCCACCTCAGCAACACATTTTCAAATTAATTTCATTAAACACTGCATCATTATTTAGTTTACATAACCTGAACACATCTTTGTTACTCTAACTACTTTCATGCTATCACCAGAATGAATTACAATAGTTTTAGATGTTTTGTATTCATTTTCTAGCATGAAAAGGAACCACCCCTTTAACAATAGTATAAAGGAATTCAGGGAGCGGCCGGCCAACTCCCAAAACAGCACCAAATGCCAAAGAGTTTGGACACCAGGAACTCCCAAAACACCAACTACAAAAACTATCCTCACTCCCCAAAACAACAGGAAAACGCCTCACCTCAACTAAGGAGGGTATGTAAAATTCCATCTAAATCTTTACATCTAAAGTAAATTAACAAGCTAAATACCCTCGCAACAGTGTGCTTATCCAAATGGAAAATGGGTTAACAGCACTACACCGTAAACTAAAGAAAATTGTCTACCACTTTGCAACACACCAGCCTTTGTACTAAGCGGCTGGATTATTAGCAGGCAAAGTTTAGAATTAGATTCGGAGCCCACAAACATAAACACAGACCGAGGGGTTTCTAAATAAAATAAAACCTTTTATTTAAGCTTAAAACGAACCCCCGGTCCTGTCCTGAATAAACAAAATCCACTCTCCAACCTTTGGGGGATTAACACAAAAGCTAACTAAATAATTCAAGTAACACAGAAAGGAAACAAAGCACATACATTTTACCTGAGGCTCCAGACTCTACAGTACTACTCAACAACATGGGGGAAGAGAACCTTCCTCAGCAACCAGGAACAACAAAGCCAGAACAGAAACTTCACTAAGGTGCACACAGCGCCCCGCGCTGGCCCCACATAGCCTCACCAAGAACAACATTCAGTCCATCCAAACCTGCGATTTTAGGGGATATTTACTTTATAATCCAAATGACAAGCTACTGCTTGCAAACGAAAAACCGAATGTTTTTAAACTGCACGAGCGTCACCCACGATTGCAGACGTGCCGTTTTACCGTCGTTCAAACCATGAACATGAGCATCTACTCACAAGGTCCAAACAACATAAATTCTTTTCCTGACAACCCCAAGGACCCCACCAAGGAATAAAAGAAATCAATTCTATCAATTCCAAACTTACCTGGGGGGGGGGGGTTCTGCCTGATTACCCTTCAAATATGATTTTTCCTCTCTCTTAAAGGGGAAACTTCCCAACAATCAAATACCCAAAAGAAAATATCTAACACAAATTCTAAAGCCCCCTTTTTATCACAGAGGCACTCTGTGACAACCAGCATTCTGTTTGCCTTGCCCACTGTCTTGCTGCATTGGTCATCAACCTTAAGGTTTTTCGAAATTATAATCCCCAGATCCCTCTCCTGCTCATTTGGCTTTATCCCCTCCCCCAGTGTGTAAATGGCTTGCAGGTTTTTTCACCCCATGTGCATCACTGTACACTTTTGGCATTGAATTTTAGCTGCCATGTTTCTGACCACCTTTCCAGAATCTTCAGGTCCTTCCTCATGACCTCCATTCCCTTGGGGTGTCCACCCTATTGCAGATCTTTGTATCATCTGCAAAAAGGCACACCCTGCCCTCCATCTCTCTCTCTCTCTCTCTCTCTCTGCAATATCGCTTATGTAGATATTAAAAAGGTTGAGTCCCAATACCAACCTCTGAGGCACTCCGCTCACCACCCCTTCTCCCTGGAATGCCTCCCCCCATTTACCACCACCACCCTCTGGCTTCTGTCCTTCAACCAGTTGTCCAGCCACCTAGTTTTTTCCATGACCATCCCACCCCTAAGGTTTCTAGCTTATTTACCAGCCTTCTGTGGGGGACAGTGTCGAAGGCCTTCCTGAAGTCCAGATAGGCCACATCCACTGCCCCTCCAATTGACCACCTTCATCACCCAATCGAAAAACTCTGTTAGGTTCATCTGGCATGACCTCCCATTTGTAAAGCCATGCTGTCTGTTGTCCTGCAGTCCGCTGTCTACCAGGTAGTTGACCACCCTTTCCTTTATTAGTATCTCTATCACCTTATCCGCCACAGAGGTGAGGCTGACCAGGTGATAATTCTCCGCCTCCTCCCTGCTGCTCCCCTTACATATTGGCACCATGTCAGCCCTCTTTCAGTCCCTTGGCACCCAACCTGTATCCAGGGACGAGTTGAACAGCCTCCTCAGTGGTATTCCTAGCTTCTCCCTAAGTTCTCGAGTACCCTCGGATGTAAGCTGTCCGACCCATTGCTTTGTCCACCTTCAACCTTCCTAGTTCCTCTCTTACCCTGTCCTCCTGAACAGGCTAGGATCCACCCTTTTGTCTTCTCCTCCTCTACCCCTTAACTCAGGTCCCTTCCCTCCCTCCACCATAAAGATGGAGCAGAAGTAGCTATTGAGCACCTCTGCCTGTTTCCAAGTCCACCTCTACTTGTACCCCTCACTCTTACTGCCCCTGCCTTGCCTTCCTCTTCTCCCCCACATACCTAAAAAAAAGATTTATCCCCCCTTTTGGCCTGCCTAGCAATTCTCTTTTCTGTATCTGCTTTAGCCCTCCTAATTTTCTGCCCTGCCACCTTCAGCTTCTCTCTGTAAGGCTCCCTGTTCTCCTTCCTCTGGGTCTTCTTATATGTTCTGAATGTCCTTTTTCTTTCCCTAATTGCCTCTTTTGCCTCCCTGGTGAACCAGAGTGGCCTCCTTCCTTTTTTGTTCTTTCCTACCTTCCTTATGCAGATTTTAGTGGCTTTCAGTACCCCCCACTTTATAGATTTCTATATTCCTCCACGTCCCCTAATTTCTCATTCCCCTTCATTTCCTCCCTGAATATTTCCCTCATTTTGGCAAAGTCAGTCTGCCTGAAGTCCAGAACCTTCGAGATCGTCTGATTTGTTTCTTTCCCCATCTTTACCCTGAAACTCACTGTATTGTGGTCGCTTGTACCTAGGCTGTCTCCTACAACAACTTCTTCCACACTTTCCCCGTTGGTGAGGACCATGTTCAGTAAGTTATCATCCCTAGTGGGCTCCTTTACCAGCTGTTGCAGGGAGGCACCCTGGAGTGCATCAAGGATCTCTCTCCTCCTGGCTGATGCTGCAGACAGGATTTCCCAGTCCATATCAAGGAGGTTTAGGTCTCCCACTAGAAGGAGCTTCCCTTTGAGTGCCATCCATTGAACCGGCTGCAGCAGCTGCCTATCCCATTTTCTCCCCCTGCATAAGAGGTCTGTAAATCACATCCAACCTTATGATGCACCATACCATTTTTCCAGTGTGACCCAAAGGCCCTCTGCCTCCCCTTACTCCTCCTGCCCTTCCATTGCCCTAATGCCATCCTTTATATACAATGTTAACCTCCCCCACTTCTTCCAGCTCTATCTTTTCTAAAAGTCTGTACCCTGGAATAATCTGGAGGGGAGGGGAGAAGGTAAGCGGGTGGAAGGTGGTCACCTTGAATGCTAGAAGCCTGGGGAATAAAACTGCAGAGCTTCAGTCCCTCATGCAGAGGGGGAGATGGACATGGTGGCCATTACTGAAACATGGACCATCCAATACCATGACTGGGACCTGGCAATACAGGGGTACAGGATATTCCACAAGGACAGAGTAAAGGGGAAGGGGGGGGTGGTGCTATATGTGAGGGAAGGACTGAAGTGTGTATGGGCAGAGGGCAGCACAGAATCATTATGGATGCAAATCCAGGACTCATGGAATAGACTCTCAGATTGGGAGTGGTGTACAGACCACCCTCCCAATTGGAAGAATTAGACAGGGAACTAGCAGGTCAAATTGGGAGGACCTGCAGAAAGGGGAGGTGGGATGGTGGGGAACTTCAACCTGCCAGGAGTGGGATGGAGTACCCCAGCCACAAACAGTGGAAGGGAGCAGGCGTTGCTGGACACCTTTCAGGACAGTTTCTGATGCAGATGGTCAGTGACCCAACCAGGTTGGGAACACCCTTGTTCTAGTGCTAGTAATTGGGAATCTGTGAGGGAACTGAGAGTGGAAGAACCTCCGGCAGAGCGACCACCACTCAGTATGGTTTATGTTGAATTTGGGAAAAGAAGTAGTAGTATACAACACAAGGGTGTTGGACTTCAGGACGGCTGACTTAGAGGATGGGGAAGTAGTAGAACAGTCCCTGGCCAAAATTCAACTGAGTATGGGCACTAACCAGAGGTGGGAGATCATAAAGGTGGTGGTAGTGGAAGCAACTAAAACCTGTAGCAAGGCCTCAACCATGAAGGCTAGGACAAAGAAACCTAGCTGGGTGAGCAAAGGAGTCATGGAAAAGGTAAGGGAGAAAAGAGCCACCTTTAGGGAGGTACAGAAAACAAGGGGAGGACAGGGAAGAGTACCTGAAGGAGCGAAGAAAGTGGTGAGGGCAGCAAAGGAGCTCAGGCTGGCGCAGGGCATCAAGGTGGGGAGAAGAATTCTTCAGGTACATCGGGGAAAAAAGGAGCTGTAGGGACAATAGTAAGGATCAAGGGGGTTGGGTGGAAGCAGGGGTGAAAAGGCAGGCTAACGACTACTTCTGTTCTGTATTTACTAAAGAGGAGGAGGGAGATACCCAGGGAGGTTTGAGGGCATAACGGGGGAGAGGGGCTGGACAGGGAAATCACAAAGGACAAGAGTGCAGGAGGGCTTGAAGGCACTAAGGTGTACAAGGCATCAGGCCCAGATGGCAGTTCATTATAGGGTACTGAAGGAGCCAGCAGAGGTCCTGGCAGGCTGCTGGCAGACCTATTCAGTACCTCACTGACCTCGGGTGTGTTCTCAGGATGGGAGGATGGCTCATGTGGTACCTCTCCATAAGAGTGGCCCCAAGGATGAACCAGGGAATTATAGACCGGTGAGCCTCACGTCCATTGTACATAAGCTGATGGAGACAATCCTGAAGGAGAGGCTGCTGTCCCTTCTGGAGGCCAGTGGGATGCAGGGCAGTAGACCACATGGCTTTGTCACTGGCAGATCCTGCCAGACAAACCTAGTGGAGTACTATGACTGGATAACTAGGCAGCTGGACAAGCTCATGCAGTGGATGTCCTGTACCTGGACTTCAGTAAGGCATCGACTTGGTGCCGCATGGGAGACTGGGAAGTAAGCTACAAGATGCAGGGGTGGGAAGCGAATATGGTGGGCTGGGTAGGGAACTGGCTACAAGGAAGACAGCAGAGGTAGTTGTGGATGGGGAGCTATCATCCCCAAGGCGGTGTGACGAGCAGAGTTCCACAGGGTTCAGTCTTGGGACTAGTGCTGTTTAGGGTATTCATTGCAGACATTTTGGTGGCCATCAAGAGCAGAATTACTCTTTTGCTGATGACACCATGATGGGAGGCTGTGGTGGATGACCTAGGGGTTGGCAAGAGTTGCAGGAGCATCTGTCAAAGCTGGAGAACTGGTCAGAAACCTGGCAGCTGGGGTTCAGTGCCAAAAGTGCCATTTTGGGCTAAAACCTCTAGGAGGAGCAATCAACTGGGGGTGCAGCTAGCTGTGACTGAAGAGGATAAGGATCTGGGGTGCTAGTTACGGGAGCAATGAATAACTCGGCACAATGTAGAAAGGCATCTGCAAAGGTCAACAGGATGTTGGATTGTATTGCTAGGGGGATATCCTCAAGGATGGGGGAGGTGATTCTGCCATTGTATAGAAAGCTGGTTAGGCCACACCTGGAGTACTGTGTGCAGTACTGGCGCCCATACCTGAAAAGGGACATTACGTTACTGGAGAGGGTGCAGCGCAGGGTGACAAAGATGGACATAACTTACAAGGGTAGGCTGAGGGAATTAAATATGTACTCACTTGAGGAAAAGAGGGAGAGTGGTGATATGATTGAAACCTTCAAGTGCATGAAAGGAATAAACAAGTCTGGTAAGGAGGGCTTTTCAAGCTAAGGGAGGGATAGGACACCCAAGACCATGATATGAGATTGGGGGGTAGGTTCAGGAGGAGGTGCGAAGACACTTTTTTCAGAGAGGTGGTGGCCAGGTGGAATGTGCTACCAGCAGAGGTGGTATCCAGTAGAACAGTGGGCAGCTTCAAAGGGATGAGACAGGGCGAGGGGAAGAGTGGAGGCACCTGCAGAATAAGGGTGCTAGCTGTGTAATCAAGCAGACTTGGTAGACTGTAAGCCCTTTTTCTGCTGGCAATTTTCATATGTTCGTATGTTCATGCCTCCCAAGTTTGATGCTCTGACCACCTGGCCTCAGTGATAGCCACAATGTCCAGACCCTCGCCCACCATTATGGCCTCCAAGTCCACCATTTTGTTCCCCAAACTCCTAGCATTTGTGGCTAATCCCTTCCACCATATACCCCTTCCCACTGCCATCCCTTACTGCTCTTCTGCCCCATTATTCAGAGAAGTGCTAGCTAGACTAATCCCTGCTGCCCTCCCCGTTAAGTTTAAATGCAGTCTGTCTCTTAAGTAGCTATCCAGTTTACCTTTTGGGACCCTTGTGCCCCCTTGCTAAGATGCAGCCTGTCTGGTGCATGGAGTTCTGTTATCTCATGTTCTATCCCATTCCCCCACCAGACCAAAACCCTTTTCACGACACTACCTCCTTAGCCACAAGTTGAATTCATCAATTTTCCCCTTTCCAACCTTGCTAGCTTTTGGTACTGGCAGACCTTCAGAAAAAGAGACTGTGGCCAGCCTGGTGGTGCTGAGGGTTGAGGCGCTGGACACCACAACTCGTGCCACGCCAGCAACCCGGGTTCAGGAATGAGCCAGGGCCGCCGGGGGTCAGGCAGGGTGAGGAGAATATTGAGCATCCAGAGGACTGCCTCTTCTCCTTGGATAGGTTCAAGGGACTCCGAGCTCAGCTAGTGGAGGCTGGGGCATTTGCCCAGTAGCAAGGAACAGCAGCAGGCTGTCTGTGGGGAGGAGTCCACGCTGATGCCATTGCATGCTGTGCCTGGGGGCATAAGAAAGGAAATCCCCAGCATATCGAGGAGGTGATGAGGACCTCAGAACCTACCCTCACATCCATCCCCAGCACCGACTATCGCTGCAGTGATCCCCAGGCACCACTCGTGGAGATGGAACCTCTAATCACAGAAAGGCGCCACCAAGATAGGCGTGGTGGACCCTCCCAGAGGGCTGGGAAGTCTGTCCGTGGGAGGTGATCACTGAGAGGAAGTCACGGTGGGGAGTAGCAGGGTAGTGTTGAGGGCACCTCCCGAGAGATGCCTCGTACAGAGCATAAAAAGAGTTTAAAAAAAAAAGAAAGAGAGACTGTGTTCCCTCCTCTTTACAGATTCTTGCCAACTCCTTGAATCTAGCTTGCACTTCCAGCACACTGTTCCCCTCAAGGTCATTTGAGCCCAGATGCACCACGATATGGGGGGGTCCACTATGTTTCCTGGCTAAGGTGTGTACTAAGTGCTTGGCCTTGAGTGCCATCATGCCTGTCATGCACTCAGCCCTAATAGAGCCTTCCTCCTCCTCCTCTCTTTCCCCCCTTTTGATACCTCTAATTATGGAGTCCCCCAATTTTAGAACCACATTTTCCTCAGTCCCCCTGCGGTGTATGGATTCCCCACTTATCTGTGCCCTGTCAAGTTTCTCTCTTCTCTTCCCTCCGCTATCCCCCTCTACAGTACCTCTTGCCCACTTTGTCTATATGCACCTCTGTCCATCACGTTTGCTGGGGTGCCTGATGCTGTCTTCTATCCCTTGGCATAGTCCTTCACCTGTCATTATACTCTTGCCCCCCCCCTCCTGCACCCCATCCATCCCCTCCACTGGGTTTCCCAGCCCAGGTGCCCTGTTTTCTCCCCTCTTCATCCCTTTTCCTGTGGCTTCCCCCTAGCTTGCCAGTTCACTCATATGCTCGACTCTTGCCCCCCCTTCCCAACTGTCTGTCCCTGCTCCATGGCCCTTCCTTGCTTTGCCCTCCAATTCCCCCGATCCCTCTTCTCCATCATGGCCAATAAGGGTAAGTACCTGTTGGTCACACTAATACCTTCTTCAGTGGATGTTCCTTACCCATCTGTGTCCCAGTACAGGCGCCTGGACAAAGAGCAGTGAAAGCCCTGAAGTGCTGAGGTTGGTTGTGGGTTGAGAAGCTGAAATAATTCACTTTTATATGTGTAATTTTACTGCTTACAATAGTAAGTATTATGTATTTTAATCAATAAATACTCTCACTGAATCATTGTTGTAGTCTGGAGTGCTGGATGGTCGTTTACACTTGAATATTTATATTTTTCCAGCACCTGCTGTTCCATTGAAGGACAGCCTGCATTTGTTTAGTGATACAGACCATTCCCTGAGCTTCTACACCTTAACCCCCATTCACCCTCCTCACCTCCTGCCATTCATTGTTTCCCCTTTAACCTGGCCTGTCCCCCAACCCTCCCTGTCCCTATCTATTCCCTTTTCCTCTGTTTTCTCTTCTTATATCCCCACATCTCCCACTGATGCCAGCCCCCATCTTTCCTTGCTGCCTGTGTAGTTGTAGTGCCCCCATCCTCCTTAGCCTGCCCTAATTTCACCACCTCTCCCCACAGACTATGCACCATTATCTCTGTGTGCCTCCATCTTATACACACTGGACATCCCCTAATCCTTCACAGCATTTCCATGAGCATTGCTGCCCCACATCCATTGCACCTCACTATTCTACCAGGTCCCCAGTCTCGCGCAACTCCCTTCCCATGCCAGGGTTCCTCCTCCACTGCCTTCTCCGGCTTTCTGCGAATTCATTCTTTACTGCTTTCTCTCCCTCCCTTAGCTTACCCAATGTTATCCACTGTATTTTTTCTTAGCCCCTTTTTGCACCTTGTAACTGTGTGATGGTGCCACTGTTTCCTTACTCAGCCCTATGTTAGCTTATAGTAAGCTAATATAGAAACACATTCTCTTATTTGCTGCCTAAAGTTAGCATACATCACACTTCTCTGTTTTTTTTTCTAATGTAACATACCACAAGTCTTACTAAGCCCCTTAGCAGTGCACTGCTCTTTTTGTTCCCTAATGTATCATGCAACAAGTCTTGCCAAACCCCTTAACAGTACACTTCACTTTTGTTTCCTGAAGTAGCATACAACCAGTCCTACTAAGCCCCTTAACAGTACAGTTCTCTTTTTGTTTATGGGTCCCGTGCTTTCATATGGGTAGGGACACAGTACTACTGTAATTCAGCATCTGACCCCATCTCAGCACACTGCTCCACCTCCTCTCCTGGGCTGACCAATCACAGGAAGTCCCCTAGCGCATTTAAAGGTTGTGGAGGCGGAGGTGGGAATTTTTTACTCTATTCTCCTGTCTCTTCTTGGGTGCTACGCTTCTGCCCAGTATTTGAAAAGTCAGAAAAAATAACTTTAAAGCCCAGTAAAGAAGCGGCTGGACCCGATCCCTGTTGCGGGGGGGGGGGGGAGCTGTGAAGAGCAGTGCTCTCTGACCCCTGGATGCTCCCTCCTTGGTGACGGTTGCTGAAAAAGTGCAGATTTTTTGAAAATCACAGTTTTTAAGTTTTTAATGAAATTTTGTTGTCTAGTGTCCGGAAAACAGACTGTTCTGTCACTCAAAACCTGTTTTGTGGCTGGCAAATACATTTTCATGAGATACAGTTTTCTTTGTGGAAGTCTCAAAAGAGAGAAAAAGATGGCTTTGCAGTGCCATATACATAGCAAGCTGCATGTGTGGAGGGTGCATGTGATAATGCATCTGATTAGCGAGTATCCTGCAGGCCCACTCGGCTACGTCCGGTACACATTTGGTGCAGTGTATGTGATGATGCAACTGCTTCATGAATGGCTGCAGAGCCACCCACAAAGCAAGCCACAGATCTGGTGCACTGCACCTCTTTAAGCAGTTTCCTCATGCAGAGCCACTCCCAAAACAAGCTACAAGTCTGGCACAGGGTCACTATGCAGTGTTCATCATGGGGTATAAGTAAGGTAGACGCTAAAGGTGTAAGTTGTTGTATATCTTTTTTCAAAAGAAAGTGCGGAAATAGCATAAAACTGCATTAATTCATCTATTAGGGTTGAAACACAAAGTGTAAAAAAAATAGGGAAATTAAACAATTAGGGTTAAAAGTCCCTGGAACCTTGGTGAATCTGGTGTGGTGTTTCTCTGAGTGTGAATGATCATACGAAGCAGGGCACACACTGAGATATAACCCAGCCAGAGACAGGGAGGTAGAATGGATACACGGCCTCACATAATTAAATTTGCTGACCAGATTCCCATCCAAGCAACTAACCATACCAGCCCTCTCCACCTTCATTCTGCTTCCCCCTTCCCCCATAGCTTGTGAGGCTCTGACTGAAGACCGAATCCAGTGTACTGGAGGCATGTGATTCGGAGGCCAGCAGAGCCAAAGGTGATGGCCATAAGGGGAACAGGGATGTTATCTAATGAGCAACATCTTTCTTTTTTCTCTTTCTACCCCTGGAGGTGCCATGGGTTTGGCCAGTCATGTCCCTGTGAAAGTCAGAGCTCACTGAGACTCTTTTCCCTATTGCAGACATGCTTTCTGCATATTTCTCTCCCGCTAGTCCACCTTTGGAGTAGAAAAGCAGCAGAGGTTGAATCCCTCCTTAGGGGCAGAGGGCATCTGCAGAACCATTGCCACCAACTCCTGTCATCCATGAGCGGTGACATAGGCATGAGAAGTGAACCCAGGTTACCAGCAAGTTGTCTTTAGGATGGACCCTAACCCCTTCATTTAAAAATGTACGGACCTCATTTTGATGTACTTTAGATCAAAGATGACTGACTAGTGGCCATCTTTGCTAAACTCTCTTTGCTACAGTTGTGCCAGAACATACAAACATACAAAAATGCCAGCAGAAACAGGCCTCATGGTCTATCGAGTCTGCTCGATTGCACAGCTGGTCCCTCAACTTGCAGCTGCCCCACTTTCTTCCCCCCACACTCATCCCCCTCACTCTGTTCCATCCCTCTTGAAATATCCCACTGTCCTACAGAAACCTCCTCCTCAGGTAGAGTGTTCACTTGCCTACCACCCGTTCAGTGAAAAAATGTCTCCCAATTTCCCTCCTGAATTTCCCCCTCCAACCTCAGTTGATGCCCTCTTGTAACCCTCCCTCTTCTGATCCAGAATATCTCTCCTGTATTAGTCTTGTTTATCCCATTCAGGCACATAAAGGTCTTAAAGAACTACAAAACTGGTTTTGTTCGGATTTGACTGAATTATTAACTTTCATATAAAGGTGTGTGGGTTACATTTTAGTGCATTGATGTGACTGTAGCAGCTTTATTGTAGGCAAAAGAATGAGGCCAGACCCCTACACTCAAACAGCAAAATACTGCTGATTGTCCCAGTGTTTGACTTTTTACATTCGGTTCATTGCTCTTACACAAGGTTACATCGAGGCCCTCCCATCCAGCAGCTCTTCATGTGCCTTTTATAAAGATTTGTTGAATGGACTCCTGATTTTTTTAAATTAATTTAAAACATTTGTCCAGGAAGACGCACTGAGCTGAATAAGTGCATCCTGAGGAAGAGGGAGTAGGGAAAACGGCATTTGCGTAGAATAAAATACAGTATTTGGTAGCATACTACGATGACTGTGGATAATGTCTAAGACAACAGGGCAAAATTACTACTTCACAGAAGAACAAAAGGTATGGGGGGGCAGGGGTGGCCTTATCCTGGATAGGAGAAGGGACAAGTAAAGGGACACGGAAGTAAGGGAATGGGAAGTGTGAAAGCTGAGGGTTAGGGAATAGAGGAAACGGGTGAAGGGGAGAGATCAGGGATGGTCAGGATAGGGTAAGGAATGGGGGAGATGAGAGGAAAAGAAACAGAAGCAGCTACAGGCATGAGTAGTACAGTATACTTATATTCAAGGAAAGATTTTGGTGCAGAAGACGAGAAAACAGAGTGGAGGAAGGGAGATCATCCTAGAGATGATGGGTGCGCCAACCAGGCAGAAGTATTAGACTGAGGGAGAGTAAATGCATGTGAGGAGCGGGGGCAGGGTTTTTGAGATTGTAGAAGAAGGAGAGGGCTGTTCCGTAGGTGGCTGCAGTAACACTATAAGGAGCCAAGCCAGAAACTCAAGGTAAAAATAGAGGCAGCATCATCTACACTCCAGGGAGGAAAGGAGAGGGAGGGCACTTGATAGCATAGTGGCAGAACCAAAAAAGGAAATTTACCTGGCTAGATTGAAAATGCTAGTAGCACTATTAATCAGATCCTAATAGTTGAAATTGGATTTTGCATTTTCACAATAATCTTACTATGAGCAGAGAGTGGAGGGGATTTGTCCCCAGTTTAGACTACATTTTTCTGTGGGTGGGATCTGTGAGCAGCAGAAGTCAGCAGCAATCATACTCAGGAATCATGCATGCTTAACTGTGCTTGGACTGGTCAGTCCAGCTGGGAATATCTGACCCAATTTCTACTGGGCCTGCCAAGATTTGCACTAGCTCACCCCTACCGCTGCATGTCTTCAGCTAGATTTGTTTCGTTATACATATATTATGGGTATCAAATGCTGCCAGACAGAGTATCCACCGTTTTTCTGGTCCAGACATCAGGTTCCAGTCCCAAAAAACACAGCCAAATCTCCATTGGTCAACATGGAAAATTGTGGAGAGTCATACTGGCTCATGCAGATTGCATGATACCTGGGCCAGTAAATTAAAGAGCAACTTTCTATACACCAGTTATGTATTAACTTTATTGTTTTCTAATTCTTTATTTATTTATTTATTTTTTTTACATTTCCCTGCTGC
Organism: Neoceratodus forsteri; assembly: GCA_016271365.2. Taxonomy (NCBI): domain Eukaryota; kingdom Metazoa; phylum Chordata; order Ceratodontiformes; family Ceratodontidae; genus Neoceratodus; species Neoceratodus forsteri. Next base: position 1,808,337,845 of record CM057449.1, read on the forward strand.
TGGTCTACTAAATATTGTAGATAATGCACTACAAAATAACTGGGTTTCCCTTTTTCCCATAGGGAAACCGTGGCGTAATTTGCCATAATAAAGGAGTGTTTATTATGGCAAATATGCACATGGTTTCCCTCACCCTGCGCAGCGCACCCCACAGTTCCTGTCTTCCTGGCCACTTGCCTTCTCACCGAACCGATATTGGACACACTGCACGTAACTCGGTGGTAAGTAATTAAAAACTAATCTACCACAACCATTAAAAATTAACTTGTGACTGACCACAAAACAAACAACAACTTTTTTGAATACTCTGTTTATTAAAGATTTTCTTTCACAGACAATACATGCATAACATACAACAGCTAACAACCACATAGATAGACATACTGACATCCCTACCAAAACTAATAATACATACTGACTACTACATGGTAACAAATAACAAATAGATGCAGTCAATCAACAAATAGATGCAATCAACAAATAGATACAGTAAATTAAATACAATAGATGCAATGAATATAATGAATAGATGCAATGAATAGATGCATAGATGCAATTGAGTGTGCGCTTCCATCTGTACCTTTGAACATAACCAAATACTCACACTTAACCACATATTTATTTATTTATTTACGAGTTTTACCCGGAAAGCATACTGAGCAACATGCTCGATTCCAGATGCGACCTGGGGACGGGACCCACATACATAAAATTGGAATTGCTTATACCGTACAAAGAGAGCAAGTGCATAAACATACATTTAGGGTGAAAAATGCAGACAAGGGTATTTTACAATATAAATTGGCATAAACAGTATAATGACATGGGGGTAGGGTACTGTACAAGACGTTTTAGATTAACAGCAGAGAGATATTTGGTAACATTCTTAGTTAAAACAGGAGCAGCTGGAGGTGAAATGTGTCCTGCGTAATTGGTTTTTAGATGGGTGTTAGATGCGTGCCTGATGGGGAAGGTAGGGCTCCAGGACTGCAGTATGCGGTAGTTAAAAGCAGCCTGGCCTTTGGTTGTGCGATGAATGGGACATGGAACAGTTTAGGTCTGATCTTCTAAGGAGTAAATAGGTGACAATTGTTGGGAGAGGACAGAGGTCAGGTAAGGGGAAGGAGTGGGACCAATATTTGGCGGTGAATCTGCATGCAGTTGATTTGTCTGCGGTCATGAAGGGATGGTAGGGCTAACGAGATATAAAGGTCGAGTGGTGTGTTGATTGGGGGCAGCTAGGATGAGGCGGCAGAAGGAGTGGAATAGGGTGTCAAGGCTGGCCAGGGCGGACTGGGGTGATGGAGTAAATTATGTCACCGTAGTCAAGGACGGAAAGGATCATTTTTGCACTATGGCATGTCTTGTCTGTGTGGGGAGGCAGCTTTTGTTGTGGTGCAAAGTGCCAAGTTTAGGAGCAACGCTTTGTAGGGAGGAGATGTGGGCTGAGAAATCTAGGTGCTGATCTAGCCATACTCCCAGGTATCTGAAGCTTGTACAATTTTCTAGGGGAGTACCATCCAGGGTTTTGAAGGGGGTGCTGGTGGTTTGTCGGGATAGTCTTTGTGGAGTGACGAAAGTTAGGGATACTGTTTTTTTGGGGATTTTAGAAACAGCTGGTTGGACCTAAACCAGTGCTGGATGGCATTAAAATCCTCTTGGAGTCGGATGGCTACACAGGTTGTTGTAGGGCCAGATGTGTATCGGACAGTGTCATCTGCATACATCTGGATGGAGGAGTAGGAGCATGCTTCTGGGAGATCATTTAAAAATACGGAGAAGAGTAATGGGCCCAGGACTGAGCCTTGGGGCACCCCTGCAGGGACAGGCAGTGGGGGATACACCCAAGATATCCATTTCGTTCTCATTTTGTGCCAGATAATAGTATCATAAAACATAAAACATATTAGGCAGTGATACTAAGCAGTGACTGCTCAGTTATTGGGGAGCCCTTCCCTTTTAGATTTGCCCCCCTGCTGTTGTTTATACATTCAACCCTGTATGCAGCATTATGTTTTCAGACATACTCAGGGATGCCAAGAAGGGAGCCCAGTCCCTCAGGAACACTTCCTCCCTATTCCTCATCAGTAGTGTGAGCCTTTCCGAAGCCAGAGAGCGGATGGCCATTCTTCGCCACTCAGTTATCGTAGGCCTATTCCCGGTGACCCAAGTGTTCTGAATACAGTGCCTGGCAAATGTGAACAGTACTCTTGTCCTCCTAGGCAGTGGCAGCCACTCTTCCTCCCCCTCTGCTGCCTCTACCCCAAATAAGCAGACCAAGGGATCCCGAGGTGAGTGCCCCCCTGACACCTTATTTACCTCATGTACTACCTCCTCCCAAAACTTAACCAGAACTGGGCACGACCAAAAACAGTGGAAAAAGGTACCCATCCCCCTATTACATCTCCGGCATAACGGGGATATTACGGGACGCACCCTATGAACCACCACTGGGGCCCAGTGTGCTCTATGCAAGAACTTGTAGAAGGCCTCTTTAAACTTATTACACACCATGATCCTCCGCATCCCCAGCACTAGCTTCCAGTTCTTTTCCGATATTTGTTGTCCTAAGTCCCTCTCCCAAAGAGCCTTTGTGGCGCCAGTTAAATCCGGCAGACTTTGCCTATCCTGATTAGCCACTTTTCCTAGGAATCCCTTCGGGTCTAACTTAGCTTGACATACCATCCGCTCCACAATATTCAGGTGCAACCCTCCCTTATCCCCCATGCCCATCTTTCCCACAAATGCTTTCACTTGTAAATATCGGAATAATTGGGATGTCCCCAGCCTCACATCTCTCCTGATCCTGTCAAACTCACTTAGCTCTCCCTTCTCCAAAAGAACCCCCACAGAGGCTGCTCCCCCCCTTTCCCATTCCAGAAACCCTCTATCCTCCATCCCAGGTATAAAGAAGGGGTTCTTTGCTATCAGCAACAGCAGAGTCTCCTGTGAGCCAAGCCTTTCCGCCCGCCACATATGGTCCCACGCCTCCAATGTTTCCCAACCAGCTGGTTACCGCCTCCCTAGTTCCCTATATACCCAAGAATCCCTTGCTATGCAGGTAGGCTGTGAGTCTCCCTGAGCCCCCTCTTGTTCCAGCTCTACAAACAACAACTTTTAAATAAATAAAGAAAGTCAACTACGGTCCCAGATTGTGCACTGTAACCCTAACAGGACTGTGGCCACACAGCAACTTCTTTCATTTTATATAATTGCTGAGGTGAAAAAGGAAACCCAGCAATTATATAAAATAAAATATGGGTCGGTGTGTGTAAACTCGAAGTTTACACACACCCTTGGGGTTAGGTGCTATTCATAAACCCCTCGTGTGTGTGTGTGTGTGTGTGTGTGTGTGTGTGTGTGTGTGTGTAAACGTCTCGTTACATGCTATATTTATTTCACCGAGTCTTTCAAATGTGCCTGACTCTCCCCTGCTAACAACACAATTGGTGTTTGTGACATCACAGTCTGTTGTCATGGTGAGCACTATGACGCCATAAACAAAAGCACTATGAGGTTAACAGAGGAGAGGCACATGCTTTCCAGTGTTTTCTATACAGACTTTTTAGATGGACTGCCAAGATGTGCTGTAGATTTTGGAAAGGAGCATTAAAAATGTAGAAAAAAGGTATTCTCTAGTAAATTGTAACAACTGAAACATCTTATTTATGAAAGCACATGCTGAACTGCAAAGTTGCTCTTTAGCACTCCACCTATCATACATATACCCAGATGTTAAAAGGTAGGGGACATCTTCCAAGAGGGAGCTGTCCAAGGTCTCAAAGATTGGAGAGACTGGAGTTTGACCAGGCCCTGGCTAGTCCTAAAGGTCATCTGTACCATATGTTGGGGGTTAATAATGCTGAGCTGGGTAACAAAAAACTGTTTAGGGTTTTATCAAAGTCACATATGTTGACTTAGGATCCCCAGACTTAAAGTACTATGTCCTCACACTGTCCCTTTAACATTTTATCATCTTTAAAAAGATGTGAAGTTGAATCCTTAAATCTAATTTCTGATTGGTTGAAAATCATGCAATTTATAACCTTCTGTTAAGCTGTTCTCATTTGAAGTTGTACAAATTTTATTTGTTTTCTTTCAGAACCCCAGAATTCTTTTGTTGGATGAGGCAACAAGGTAGGAAAACAATGTTACTACTGCACAGCAACTTTTGGAAGTGATTAATATCAGGGCAAAGGACACTGCAGAGAGCAGCTTCTGTTTCTGAACCCTATATTTTGGGGTGCAGAGTGCGAAGACAAACTTTCATGCGGAATATTGTACCCAGGTGCTCTGGTACTGAGAAATGTGTTTTCGCACACCACTATCAAAGCACCAAGGAGCACTGCATGCGACCTCAGACAGTTTCAGACGAGCTGTTGCAGCTTTACATCTACGCACACTGTACCACTCAATGGACCTCCACTACCAAGGACGTCCCTTATATTACCATTCAGAAATCCCATACAGCCCACCTGGAGAAGGAGGGGTTCCATACTGTACACTGAGATTAAAAAGCAGAAATTCAGATCACTCCCTGCTGCAACAGGACAAGCACAAGCAACAGGAAATTTGATGGACTTTAAGGTGTTTCCTTCCACAGAGTTCTGAACTGCTGTCTCCAGTCCATGATAGTCTCACATTTTGACCTGTTTCCCCCACTCAGTGTCCCACCCTTTTGTGATTCAGGGTTGATTGGTATGCCTCTAAGAATCCTGGAAACTTCAAAGGAGGAGAATGATTAATCAGTCTTTGGGAAGAAGGGCTCTGCTTTTAGCCAGAGTTACACCATGTGTCCCTGTTGCTCCATACAATGGATGAAGAGCAACTCTGTGGGAACAGAAAAGTCAGAGGTAAAGGCAGAAATGCTCAATTCAAGCAGTTTGGCAGGTTTGATGTAGCACCACTACCCAGGTACCTAAAACAGGTCATACAACACAAAGAGCCACACTCGTTTGGCAAAAAAGAAAACTTACTCAGCAGTTGAAAATGCCATTTGGTGCATTTATTTTGAGTAACAAAGCCACAGCACAAAACCCTCAGCACTTCATGTTGTACATGTAACGCTTCATCAAAACAGGCCCACTTCTGCCAGTAGAACTGAGTGAACTACAGTGCAGTTTGCTTAAATTATCCTGCAAGAGTTGCTTATGCATTTCTCAGTGAGTTACATAAGTACTGCAGGATCCTGTACATCAGTCTTACAAAAGCTGTTGCTTTAGGAGTTGCAAGTCTGCTTTGCATTGCATGGTGACAGAACTGCAGATGAATTCCACTTGAGTGGCAAAACATTTCACAACAGTTGCATTTAAGCTGGTGAAGGGTTGAAAAATAACACAATGTGAGTTGCTAATGCATTACCAGTGTGTTACAATTGCAATCATTTCCCACCCCCCATAGTGTTGCTTAAAACTAAATTTGCCAGCTCCTAGCACTCTGCTGGGATCCAACACCATCTTGAAATACCTTCCTTCTCCAGCCCAAGTCCCCCTTCCTATCCCCTCCATGCTTAGATTTTACAGTTTGGCATTCCCATCATTCCACAGTTTAGGGGACCAGTAGTACTCGCTCCAAGCTAGCCCAATCATCTGAGCATGCCATCACCCTCTGTCAATGTTAGCTGATGAGATACAGCACAAGAGATGTCTGACCAGAGGAGAGGTAGAGGTAGGCAGGGCAGTTTGCGTCAGTGATGATGCCAAGCAGGCTTATTGGTCAGTTTGCCTAGAATTTATCAGTTCTGTGCACTGCTCCCACCACCCTACCATTCCTGGTCATGACCATCTTATGCTCTTTCAGATCAGCTGATACAAAAGAAGTATAATGGTATGCTGTAGCGGGTCAGAGGCTGGGCTAGGCTGGCATGATTGCTACCGGCCCCCACAAGTCTTGGCTCAAGGATTCAAGATAGAGGTGGCAACTTTGAAATTCTGTCACTGTAGGTACTGGTGGGCTCGGCTGGGGAGGATGGCATTTCAAGGCTGTGCTGAATCCTGGTGTGCCAAAAGCAAGTAAAATTTTATTTTTAAATATCACTATGAGGGTGGAGGGTGGTGAAAGACTGGAATTGAGAGGGAGAGGCCAAAAGACTAGCTGTGGTCATCTGGGGAGGAATAGGATTTTTTTTAAATGTTCTAATATCCCCAAACATTTTTCCCCATATAGGGAAACATACTCAGTACCTGGATATGAGCATCCTTTTATTTGTGCTATTTGGATATTATTACTCATTACCCCTACTGATCACATTGCACTGTTAGCATATCTTCTAATGGCAGCTGTGGCCCTACAACACACACACACACACACACACACACACACACACACCTCTGTCTGTCTGTCTATGGGAGAGGGTTGTTAGGATGGAATTCAATGAATTCCTATCATTGTTATGCTATCGTTGTGATGTCAAGAGGTTGTTATACTCTCTTGAGTAGATCACAACTATAGCATAACAATGTGAAAAGCTTGGTGTGTGTGTGTCTCTGGAACTACCAGCTTATGATAAACAGCCATGGTGGTGGTGAGAGCTGGCCCAGAAGGAGAGCGTTTCTAAGCAAAGAAACGTAAAATAAGGTCAAATTTCATTTATTGGTACCCATACACTATAAAAGACAATAGGTGGGCACCAGTTAACAACACCATGGAGTTCCCACCTTGAGGTCGTCATGCCAACTGTAAACCTCACAAGCTTTGATCGTGAGGTTTACTAGGTTGTCATGACAACCTCTGAATGGGAACACAGCGTTATTAACTGAAACACAACTGCACATTCCCCAGTAATACAAAGCATCATGGGAAAAATATGCAAATCCCCATGAGAGAATTTGGACTAGCTCTACGTTAAAGGGACACATTCATGTACAGTGGCAGACATAGTTTGAAAGCTCATGAAAAGTTCTTTTAAGTGAGTATTGGGCATACCTGTAGCTGGAGCAGTGAGATACAGATGACTGAGTCTGTGCAATACAAACAGTACATTAGAGTCATTCTAGACTTCAGATGTCAGTGACGATCAAGCAGTGCCTAACCGCATTGAGTTAAGCACCGCTTGATCATCACTGACATCACAAAGTTCTAAGAATGGCTCTAATGTAGTATTTATATTGCACAAACTCAGTCATCTATATCTCTCGACTGCTTCCAGCTACAAGTATGCCCAATACCTCAGTTAAAAAAAACTTTCATAGGCTTTCAAACTATGTCTGCCACTGTACATGAATGTGTCCCTCTAAGCAGAATTCCATGGTGCCAGAAGGCCTCACAGTGCATTGCAAATGTTAAGAACAGCAGACACGTACACATGTTTTGTCCTTATTTGGACTCATTATTTGCCATATCTGTGTCTTAACCCAGGACAGCGAGGGCCAGCCACCCCTTAAGGGGATGTTATTTTTTTGGGTCATGGGGACCCCAAAATAGAAAAGAAGAGAACTACAAAAGTGCTTTAGAGCAGATGCCCTGAGGCATGGGCTATCCTGGAGGATACTGGCCATATAGCCAAGTTTTAAAGGAAACATTGCACATATCTAATAATGAAAAGCATCATGGGAAATATATGCAAATCCCCATGAGAGATGGTGGTTATTTATTTATTGAATTTGTGGACCGTAAGCCCACTGGGCCTAGAAGTCCCTTTTCAGGCGGCCGGGGATATACAGATGGTAAGCAACTGAAACTGAACCAGATTAAGCTGTTGGTGGTATTTTAGTGAATGGGAGGAATTTGGCCAGGACACTGGGGAAATTCCCCTACTCTTTTTCGATAAGTGCCATGGTATCTTTAACATCCACCTGAACTACCACCAATCCAGGCAGATGGGACCTCAGTTTAACGTCTCATCTGAAAGATGGCACCTCAAAAGTGCAGCACCACCCCCCCAATGCTGCACTGCAGTGTCGGTATTGGGATATTAACCTAAGTGCCAGATGTGGGAACTGAACCCACAGCCTTCTGATCTTCCGGCCTCAGAGGCGAGTGTGCTACCTACTGAGCCACTGACACTGACTGGTGCCCATCCATTATCCTATCTATCTGTCTGTCTGTCTATTAATCAACACGTGTGAAAATACATTGTGTAAGATAAATATTGTTATCTTGGCACCCAATTATTAGTGGCGGGGGGGTAGAGTATCGAGCTGGGAACCTGCAGAGCCATGTTTGAATCTCACCACTGCTAATTCACTGTGTGACCCTGAACTACTCGCTTACTGTTCCTGTATGCACTGTGTCAAACTAATCTCATAGATTTCTTTGACTGGGTAACCAGAGTGGTGGACTAAGGGGGAGCAGTTGATGTCGCCTACCTTGATTTCAGCAAAGCTTTCTATACTGTTCCACATAGAATATTGATTAATAAGCTTGGTAGGCTTGGGTTGGGTCAGAAGTTGGTCAACTGAGTGGCAAACTGGTTGACGGGCAGAAAACAGAGAGTGGTGGTAAACAGTATATAGTCAGAAGGGATGCATGTCACAAGTGGGGTACCTCAGGGCCAGTCCTCTTCAGTATCTTCATCAGTGACATTGCAGATGGACTGGAGGGTAAGGTTTGTCTGTTTGCAGATGGCATCAAGATCTGCAACAGAGTAGATGATTCGATGGGTGGGCAGAATGAGAAGAGATCTGGATAAACTAACAAAATGGTTGGAAGAGTGGCAACTGGGGTTTAATGCAAAGAAGTGCAAGATCATGCACGTAAGGAAGAGAAACCCTGAAACCACCTATAGGCTGGGAGGGGAGTTGCTGGCAATCACAAGGGAAGAAAGAGACTTGGGCATCATCATCACCGATGACCTGAAATCATCCAAGCAGACCACTAAAGCAGTAGGTAAGGCTAGGGGGATGTTGGGGTGTATTAGTAGGGTATCACATGTCAGAAGAGGGAGGTAATAATCCCTCTTTACAAGACACTGGTTAGGCCCCATCTGGAGTACTGCGTGCAGTACTGGAGGCCACATCTTCACAAGGATATTAACCAAATTGAGGCAGTCCAGAGAAGGGCAACCAAAATGGTGCAGGGACTGCATCAGAAAACATATGAGGACAGATTAACAGAGCTCAACATGTATATCCTAGAGCAAAGGAGGGAGAGAGGTGATATGATCGAAACATTCAAACACCTTAAGGGCATTAACAAGGTGAAAGAGGCTAACATGTTTCAATACAAGACAAATAGCAGGACAAGTGGACATAGCATGAGATTAGAGGGAGGCCAATTAAGAGGTAATGTGAGGAAGTTCTTTTTCACAGAAAGGGTGGTGGATGCATGGAATGGCCTGCCTCAGGAAGTGGTGGATATGAATACAGTGCAGGGCTTCAAACAGGCATGGGACAGGCATAAGGGAGCAATACAGATGAGTATGAATAGAAAGACCATTGACAGAGCAAAGCCGATGGCACATTTTATAAGGTAGAAAAGAAATGGGCAGACTGGATGGGCCTCATGGTCCTTATCTGCCATCAACTTCAATGTTTCTATGTAAAAAAGCAAATGTTGACTTTGTCAGCCCATTTGCCAACTTTTGTTTGTTCTTCATGGTTAGTTCTCTGTATGCTTGGATAGACTCCCTCTAGTGACACAACTAAGAGAGTTGAAAAGTTCAGAATATAGACATAAAATGTAAGAAACATCAGGAGGGTTATGCTGCCATCATTGTGTATGCTCAGGCAACCACCATGGTGGAGTATGCGAACAGGGCTGAGAGCTTGCTCCCCCCCCCCAACTGCTGCAGCACACACACTGTGAGTCAGATAGTAAACTCATTTGAACCAGCAGTTTATGCAGTGAAGATTGCCCTGCAAGGGCTGGTGATAGGTATGTTGGTTGAGTGGTACTGGGATATAAGGCATGGTTACCTTGTTTTAACAGTTTTTAAAACTCATACCTAACAGCAAACTGCCTAGTTTTTTTGGGATGTTGAGAATTAAGTACGGGTTTTCACCCCCCTATCTGCCAATCAAACCACTGTAGCATGATCCACAAAACTGAAGTCAAAACTGCAACTGAAACTTCACCTTGTTCAACTTCTCGTTACTTCTCTGACACAAGCCTTAACCCTGATTCAGTATTTTTCTTTTTGAATAAAATGTAGTTTGAAGCCAGGTTCACATTATATTGCAGTATATAAGATAACCCACCATCTAGTGTTAAGAACAGGCTGATCTTGTGGGTTCTATGACATTTGGAACTCTCAAGCTTCCCTTTCGAGCTCACATAATGTCACAGAGCCTACTCTGTTAAGAATCAGCCCTGTCTTAATGCTTGGTAGTTAATTATTCTAAATATACCGATGGTGCTGATGTACAACAGTATGCCTTACATTTCTGCCTCCGCAATAGAGGTGATTTGTGTGGGAGTATGTGATGTAAACTCTGCCAGCATCTCATCCCTCCAGTGGCCATGTGAATGTCAACTCTTTCTTATGTAATGAACTCTGTCATAAAAGTGACTGTGTCAGTTTCTTGTTTGTTTGGGGGCAAACTGTATTTCCATATTCCAGAAATCTGTTCCATATGTCCTCAGCTCTAAGTTTCAGGGACAGATTTTCAAAAGTGGAAATACTGCGCACATGCACAAAAAAAGTTATGCAAGGCAGGGTTATCTTACGCAATCACATTTTTTTTCCCATATGCACACATTTTTCAGAAAGCTTGTCTTTTTGCAACCTTTTTCACAGTTAACAGCTTTGTGCGCATTTTTTTTTTTTGCTTAGCTTTGGGGGGAAAAGTAAAATGCCATTTGTGCACATAAACTGCTGAAAATAGGTCATCCTGGTCACACTGAGGGATGTGGCGCCAGATGCTACACCTCACACCACACTTGTGACCTGGGTTCGAGAGTGACCTCAGGTCCTGGGGTTGATCAGGGATGGAGAAGATTGAGCATCCAGAGGACTGCTCTCTACTCCCAGGGAGATGGTTCATGCCGCACCTCTCCTAGACTGCCACCACTGGGGAAGGGGGGTCTTTAGGGAATCAGGTGTGACATGTTGTGTTCAGCCAGTGGCAGAGCATGTGGTGTGTGCATGCTCCACACACACACATTGGTGCTCATTGCACACCACCAGGTCAGAGGTGAAAAATGGAACATAGCCAGCGGATGATGCTGGGCTTGTCCTCTGACCCATGCCCCCCCCCCGGGGCCCTGTGGATCTGGATTTATGTGCTCTGGGGGGGATAGAATGGATGGCCCTCCCGCTCCTGGCCCAACCTTGGGTGTAATCCTTGGGACAACTACTGCGGGTGAGTCCTGGGGAGAGGTATTGATCAGCCGGAGGTGGACTAGGGCACAGCAAGGCTAACTGGCTGCAGGAAGAAAAACCTTTGTGGGGAAAAAAGAAATTGCTGAATACAGCAATTTTTGCAGGTGCCGTGATTTTTCCCCACACCAGATAGTTGCGCAGAGGGACTTAGTCCCTGGACCATCAAGCCCCAGTTCATCATCAGTGCTTCAACTTCTTCTCCACCCAATGAAGTGGCCTGTGGAAACATTAAACTGAGTTTTATTTCTGTTTTGAAAACATTTAAAAACATAATACTTAGAATTAAGCTTATACTATATTTCATTAATTGTCTGCATTTCTCTTCCCTCTATTCACATTATTAGTTTAATCTGCATAGACCCTGTATCCTTGTCCCCTAGAGTCCATCTGCTTCTGCTGCTTGATTCTTTGCTGCAGTCATAATCCTCTGTTCATGACATCACAGTTTGTTGCTGTGGACAGGGCCCTTGGGGTAGTGGAGAACTGGGGATAATTCCTGGGGCCCAGCACCAAAGAGGGGCCCAGGCTGCCCGGCATGTTACTGTATGCAGCTGCATAGGGGCCCCAGAGTCTGAACTTTCCCAGGGCCCAGAATTCCTCTCACAGGGCCTGGTCATGGAAATGATTGCCACAAACCCAGGACTGTGACTTCAGTAAAGGGTCAAACAGCAAGAGCAGATGAACGGTAGGGGGAAAGGATCCTGTTTCCATGTTAATTAAGTTAGTAATGAAGAATAAAACAAATAAAAATACAGAAAATCCATAAACAGTACCCTGGATTGTGTCTAAATGTTATGCTTTTCAAAGTTTTTTTGCAAAAGTGACAAACTCCCATTAAGGAACAATCATGATTGATGCATCAGTTCTTTCTGTCCAGTGGCTTCCAGTATTTTTTGATTAACGGTTTTGCTTCACTAGTATAGACCCCCTTGAATGATGTGAACTGTTACTGTCAAGGGGTGCCGGGGCAGTGGCAAATTCTTATAGGTCCATACAAGAGCATGGGGACATGTATTAGTCACATGTGGCAAAAAAATCAATCCTGGGACTGACTCCACCATGTATCCAAGACCTACTCTGTCTGAATAATGGCACACGTCCTACCAGAATATCTGAGCACCAACCTTTTCAGGTCCCCAGATGCCAGACTGCTCAGGGACAAAGATCATTTGCCTACTGGGCCCCACCTGGTACAATGCCCTTAGCTTACCTACTCAATCCTCCACATCACGGGGAGCTTTCAAATCCATGCTCTACATTCACCTATTTGCCTCCAGCTCCTGTGACTGCTTTGACTAAAGGCTTATCCTTTCCGTTGTCCATCCCTCACCATGGCCCGTCATTTGACAAAGACACTCGGAGTACCACTAACTGGTCCTGTCTGCTACTGAGTCTCCTTCTTTTTCTCTCTTTCTTCTCTTTCTCCTCTATCTCCTCCTACTTTTCCTCCCCATCTTTCCTTAAATGCCTCTGAGTATCTTTTCTTTCTTGAAAAAATATTGATTTATTACTGCCTTTGTAAATTGCTGAACAATTTTGTTATTGAACATTTTTGTTATTACATGTCTTGTTTTTATGTACTATGTGACATGGAACCTTTGTAAAAGAGCCTTGGCTCAAAGGTATTAATTCCTAGACCAATAAACTAAACTAAACTAAACATCCAAGTAATTCACACGCATACATTCTGTAATGCAATTAAGTGTTATTGTTTGTATTGAGCATGTAGACATCATAAATGAGAGCTGGATGGGACAAATCAGAAAGCCAACTGGCTAACAACCTCAAAAAATATTGGTTTGACTACCAGATTTTTAAAGTTAGTGGCTAGCTGGACACCTGCCCATAAATAATTTTGCCTGTTGTGGAAGTAATGCTGAACAGAAACCATAAAAGGATGGCCACTAAAACTTTGTTTTGGCTAACAGATTTGGAAGCTAGTGGCCAACTGACCATCAGCCCACAAACTAATTTTTGTCACTCTGAATGAGAGTTCCCAATTGGACAAAACTTCAATATCTTTAATATTTATTGCAGGTGTTGCAACAGTTTTCAGCGTGAGATATTCCCAGCCTGTGGAGACAGTTGGGTTAGCTTGACCTAGAGGAGCAGAGGTGTGGCTGCATTTGTAAAAGGATGGCATCAGAGATACTGATGTAGCATGGTGCCCCATGATGCAATGCTTTTCAAGGCACAGTGGAAGCACGTGAAAAATCAGATTGAACAGATTGCCCTGACACTACTGCACTTTGTTACCCAGACCAGGCAACCACCTGGGATGAGCACTCATGGGGCAATCTGCAGAAGTTAGCCAAAGGAACAACAGATTTAGGAAGCCAGGACACTGAATCTGGCAGAAGGTTCCAGGGAAAAGAAAAGCAAGAAAATAAAATGGTGATGGCAGGCAGCTGGCATTGTTTTCTCCTTTAGTGGTGTGAGTTAGAATATTAACTTGGGCTGTAGGTATAATTAGTATGGTACTTTCAGTTCTAAAGTAACAACCTAGATTCAAGTCACTATCCACACTTAAACAGTCTTCCGCTGAGCGTGCTCAGTCTCCAGAACAGTCTTCAGGCTTGACTCCTCCTGTCACCTAACCATGTGGTCTTCCAGCCCCTCCTGCAATCAGATCTTTTCTCCACTTTAAGAGACAGATCTCCTCCTCCTTCACAGATTCTGCTAGTAAACTAGGATTCAATTAGTTTAAAGACTTGCTAGCATTTTTATGGAAAGTGTTACTTTCATAAACTCATTTCTATATCTTCATCACTGGCTTTCTACTTTGTAGTCAGTTTTTGCCATGGAACAGAAGAAGAAGCTGGGTTCAAGAGGTGTGTGATGTACAGATACCTGTTGTTCGCATCTGATGGTCTTGATGCCTGTATGTACTGCTTGTGCATTTCCCATGATGTGGAGAATTGCATCTGATGCCAAGTCATTTTCTCATAAATCTTAGAGACGTGCTGGCTGTGGGTGATCCAGAGCAAGCCAGTGAAAATTTATGTGACAGCTGTGAGATTCGTGGCACAGATAGAAGCCTAAGAGGTGGAGGGAGCCAGCAAGGATTTTCTGGTCCTACACCGTCTGATGGTGGTGGGGGAGAGTGCTTTGGATCTCCTGACTCCTTGTTAAGATGAAAGTTCTGAGAATTTTCTTCCGCCTTTAAACGCCTTTAAAAGTTACTCTCCATCCCAAAGGCACAAGAAGAAGAGGTGAAACCAGCCACAGGATCACTGTCAAACAAGGGACTGTTTATGTTCTCCCCTGCTGAAGGGTCCACGTGGTCAGCTTCTGTCAAGGGAGGTCGAACAGCCAGCAGAGCCCAGTGATCTGAGCATGGAACTACCATCCAAGCAGCAAATGGATGTTGACACCGGTCATTCGGATGGTCAACCACATTTTAGACGAGTCCATCGAGTAATAATATTTCTTTCTCTTGGAACCCCTTGCTGACAAATGCCCATCCCAAGCAGGGTGGGTTGTGCCCAACTGAGCTCCCACTTGGTCCCCCACCACTTCCGCAACCGCTAGTCATCCTGACCCTTTTGCAGACTCCTTCTTGGATAGTACTCAGGATCCCTGCATGAAAGTATCCAAGCCACCAGAGGTTCCAATACCAAGTTGATCCCCAAGGAGATGTTTGAGATCACAATTGAGCTTTCAATCACATTCCCAGCATCAACACTGACAGTGCTATTTGTGGTAGATGTTGATTTCTTCCTTGTCTGCCTTGCCACTGACATCAAACTTGTCACAGGCCTGAGAGGGCATCCTGGCCACACTGGGCTTACAGAGTGTTTGTCAAGGGTTGAGGTCAACTGCTGCTGCCGATGGACCCATCCAATTTTCAGCTCCAGTCATGCATCCCATGGCCAAGCTCCAGCTTTGATAATCAAAAACAAGGATGAACTCCACTGCAAGTCACACGACAATTAGCAAACAATAGCTGCTTTTATTGTATTAAACACACTTATAAATGGGGCAACAGTTTCATGGCTTTCACTTCTTCAGGCCCATACAACACTGTTGATCTGTCTACTAAAACTATATTCCTTCATCTCACATCTTGAAAGTTTATTCCATCTCTTTCTTTTCATCTCCCAATTTTACTCATAGAAACTTGCTGTCTCCCCTATCTTGGGAGTTGACTTAATTCACCAGACAACATGGCTGCAGAGGTCTCAGTGTCTCCCTGGATATAGAAGAGACAGAGAGTTTGCTAATTATCGTGTGACTTGCAGTGGAGTTCATCCTTGTTTTTGGTCATCTGAGTTTTGTGTTGCCAATATAGGATGACCCAAGTACAGGACTGACATACAAGAATTAGGGCACCCTAATCACATATATCTTTTGCAAGCTCCAGCTTTGCCAGTCATGCTGCAGTGACTGATACAAGTGGAGCCCCCACCTCCAAAACCCACTCTGACTTGAGATTCCAGGCCAGAGTGTGGAGGTCCTCATCGCTTGTCAACGGCGGTTACCCAAACAGAGAGGGTCGTACATAACCCGTGTAGGCAATCAACGATCCACCATCTTGACTCTGATTTGGTTGTGTCATCCATCCCATTGACTCTACATATTCGGATTGCTAGCCAGTTGAAAGACCGTCTCTTGTGGGGATCTGTTCTCTATGGCCGCCCCTCATGGAACACATCTGTGGTTCTGGATGCGTCATTGGAGGAGGTCCAGAATGAGAGGGCATACCTGCTGTAGGACATTCTCAAATGAGACTCCTCATTGGGGGTAGCCTTCCCTATGACCCCTGCCATTCTGGGCCCAGCACTCACCTTCTGGCAGCACATGGCTCCTGCCAGGCTCCACTGCACTGTATGGATCTCAAATATGCAGTCCCACTGGGAAGGCTGTCTAGCTTTTTGGAGCATTCACTACCAGAGGTGCTAGAGGCAGACATGGCATTCCACAAAGTGAAGGTGCAGGGCTTGTCAGATAAGAGTATGGACAAGAAGTCAAAGAAGCAGGACCACATTGACTGTATGGTCTACACAGCTGGTTCCCTTGGTGTTCTCCAGGCCAGATGTGTGGCTTTGATGGCTGGATATAGCCATGAGCTCTCTGACCTCACTGGCGTGCTTCCAGAAGGGTCAGCAAGCTCTATGAGAGATCCAGAGTCTGGGGCTGAGGCTGTAAAGCACCAGTTGTAGGTTGCCCTAGATTCAGTCACATTTCAGCCTGAGAGGTGGCCTTGGCGATGTTCATTTGCCAGCATGCCTGGTTGTGGATTTTGCTTTTCTCTCAGGAAATCCAGCAATGGGTGGCAGATCTGCCTTTCACCAGGATGGACCTCTTTGGGACAGAGGTTGAGGACCATCTCATGTGTATCTAGAAGTTCAGTATCACCCTGGATTCCGTGATGTTGGTTACTAATCTCAGGCGCCTGCCCAAGTCACAAGGCTTATGCTCCTTTTGTGACCTGTATTCAGGGGATCCATGATGATCGGTTGACAATGTCTGTCGACTGACATTACAGTGAGTCCTTTATGTTGACTGCAATTGCGGTCGCATAAAGATGTTCACTGGAGACTTTGTTTTCTTCGGGGCTTTTGCCCCTTGAATACCCCATGAGGGCTCTGCCCCCACACTCTTGTAACTATAATAATCAACTCCAAGTCAGAGTTGATTCAGGAGGGTGCAAGACCCCCAGAAAGCAGTGCCAGGTTCTTGCACCGACATTACAGCGACCTGGCACTGTTGTCGCTGTAATGTTGGCCACAGTAAAAGTGTTGACCTAGAGACTGCATACTATATTCAGGCAGACAAGGTCTGCAGCAGCAGCAACCTCTGCAGGAACAGAGGCAGAAGTTTCAACAGCACTGCCTGGGCAAACCCATCAGTTAATCAGGAGGTCAAGACCAGTTCAAGTGCAGAGGAGCCAGTTCCTCTGGAGGCCAGTCCATGGGGTCCGCTGCTGCCAAGAGCAAAAGTGATGGCATGAGGGAACCCATTGCTTCTGTATCCTGATCTCTTCTGCAACATCCAATCGGGGCCATCTCTCTTACTGCCACAGTAGTCCATTATTACTTGAACAGGTGGGTGCTTGTTATGGTGGTATTGGGATTGTCTTTGCAATTCTGGAGACTACCCTTTATCGGTTCCAAGTGCCATTGAAAGACATGCTTTGCTGGAGACTCTTTCCTACACTACAGGGCAAGGTTCATCACTTCCTCAAGCAGCATGTGATGTAGTCTGTCCCTTATAACCAAGCTCCAAGGGTTTGGAATATGGTACTTTCTGGTACCCAGAAAGACAAGTGGGTTTGGTGTCCCATTCTCAACCTGCAAATCCTGAACAAGTTCATTTGCATTTGGAACTTTCACATGGTGATTTTGAACCAGATCATTTGATGCATGGGGCTAAGAACTTGGTTTTGTTCCTTGAACCTCCAGAATGCATACTTCCACATCTCCATCTGTCTGGCACACAGACAGTTCCATAGCTTCGGTTGGATAGAACCATGTATAAGTTTAGAGACATGGCGCTTAGCTTGTCTTTGGCATCCAGGGTGTCCACCAAGTGCTTTTCGCTCATGGCAGCCTTACTCAGGTGCACAGGCATCACGGTACCATTTCTGTACCTTGATGACTGGCTTATCACTGGGACCTCATCAGAGAACATCGAGCAGCTCAGAAATCTGGCCATCTGGACATTTTGGAACCTAATGTGATGGTCAGTCTCGCCATGTCTGAGCTCACCCCAGTGTACGTGATCTTATTTATTAGAGCAGAGTTGGACTCTTCCAAGCCTGAGCTCGTCTGCCCCCAGTCAGGGTGGAGGACTCATCCTCCTGTGCCCGATCATTTTGGGTTGGGTAATTGTGCCCTACCCAGGATTTTCCCTGGCTTCTGGGCTTCATGGTCTCTACCATGGGTGTGCTATATTGGTTCCACTGGTGCATGCAACCCATTCAGTGGGATCTGGGGTGCTAGTGATCCCAATTTCATCTGGTCCTGAACCAACTGCTCTGAGTAACCCAGCCGTTCATCTGGACAGAACCTCCAGTCACTCTGAAGATGGATGTGTTGCTGGTAGGCTGAGGCACACATCTTCTGAACTGCAGAACAGACAGGTTTGGGTTAGTGAGAGAAACCCAGCCTCAC
This sequence comes from Neoceratodus forsteri, assembly GCA_016271365.2. NCBI lineage: Eukaryota > Metazoa > Chordata > Ceratodontiformes > Ceratodontidae > Neoceratodus > Neoceratodus forsteri. The sequence goes on from CM057449.1 coordinate 1,808,356,220, forward strand.
ATAAACCTACCAGAACTCCACTCAGTTCACCTATTGCTAGCAGAGTTTGCACTGCTGGTCCATGGTCGAGTGGTCCTGGTCAACATGAACAACACAATCACCATGTGCTACCTGAGCTGACAGGGCAGCACACTCTCTGCTGCACTGTGTCAGGAGGCACTCCAAACGGTCTCTAGCTTGCTCAGTACACACTGACTTAGTGTTGGTCCATGTCATGGGAGTAAACAAGCAGCTGGTGGACACTCTCAGTTGTGTGGGAGAGGCATCCCACAAGTGGTTGCTACATCCCCAGGTGGTGTCCTAGGTGTTCTACAAATGGGATGCACAGTCAGTGGATGTATTCTTTCCTTGGAATACAGGTGAGACTGTTTTGTGCCCATCCCCATTCAGCAGAGGAGGAGGAGTATGGGTTCTCTTGGGCTCAGGACCTATCTGTGACTTCCCTCTGTACCACAAGATATACCGGAGGGTTTGAAGGTACAGTAGTAGTAGTAGTTTGTGTTTCTTTGGCACCTAATCCCACAGACAGTGGGCACTTTTTACACATATATGCAACAGTATAGCGCAGCACAATAATTAAATATCTTAAAATCTGATTTCCTTATACTAATAAATACTACAAATCATTGGGGTAGACTATTGAAAACAGATGGTGTTTTTTTTAACCCCCACTTAACAATCTCAACCAAAGGGGCCTTCCTATGTTTGCAGGACAGCTGATTCCAGAAAAACTGGAGATGCCACTGCAAAACCCTGGTGTCTCTGATTGTGATCACGCTGGACTGGCTATGCCTCTTCTGGTATCCTGAGCTCATCAGTCTCATTAGCAGACCAGTGTAGCTGCTTCAACCTCTGCTGGAACTGTTGAGGTCTGAAGGATGACTAGACATCCAGACTGGCAGACCCTGCATCTGACTGCCTGGTTCCTGAGTGGGTAGAGTTTTAAGCCCTGGGGTTTTCCAAGGATGTTCTCTGGGTGTTGTAGGCATCATGGAAAGAGTCAAATGGCAAGGTATACACTTGAAAGTGGATGAGGTTCTCGTATCGGTGTGAGAAGTGTGGAATTTTGCCCCTTTCTTGCTCCATGTTGCTCAACTGCCTCTGGTCCCTGTCTCTTGCAGGGTTGTAAACCATGTCCCTCCAGTGCATGAACCATTCTCCTGTGAGACTTATTGCTGATGTTGTGTCACGACTAATGGGTAAACCATTCAAGCCTATGGACATATGTTATCTCCCACACTGGTAGAAACCATGTTTTTGGTTGCCGTCTCCTTGGCCAGATTGGTGGGTGAGCTCCAGGCACTATCAGTGGAGTCACTATGTCTGGTTTTCCACAAGGACAAGTTTGTCTTATGCCATCGTGAAAATTCATGCCAAGGTTGTTTCTGAGTTTCACCTAAATCAGGCACTCATTCCACCCACTTTCTTTCCAAAGACTCATGCTTCAGAGACCTAGGAAATGTCCATACACTAGATGTTCGTAGAGTCCTGCTCTTCACCAGAAGCGCATAGCAGAATTTCATGGTGAGGGCTTACTAGTTGTACCTAACTTATGCTGATGCCACCATAAGCAGACTGACAGCCAAATGGATAATTTTGGTTGATGGATCACCTCCTGCATAGCTCAGTTACTGGATGGCTGGGAGGAGCCACCTATGGGGTTGAAGCTCACTCCACTAGACATACTCGGTCTCTGTTGCTGCTGTCAGAGTACAGGCCCATTTCTGAAATATGAAGGGCTTCTACCTGGTCGGAATCGCACCCATTTCATATCCATTACAGCATCAACTTGCCCAGTCATAGTGATGCTGTTTTGGGGTCCTCAGTCCTCAATTCTTTAGTCATTTAATTTGGGGCATACCTTGCCCCCTCTTGAGAACTACTAGAAGTCTGCCTAACTGTGGATCATAAACTGAATCTAGGTAGGTAGAAATAGAGAGTTCTTACTTGTAACCATAGATCTTCCTGGGCCGTATCTTCACCATTGATTCACACTGATGGGTTTTTAGCCGGTGGCGCTAGGACCCTCTGGGAGCCAAAAATCTTCAGGTGGGTGGAGAGCTAGTCTCATGCTGCATAGACTATCTTGGCAACCCACCTCAGTTCCTTTTTTCCCTGCTGTGGAGTGCACTTCAGTGATGATGTCGCTCGCCCTCCGAGAGTCAGATCTTCGTGTCTATATGAAAGCAGCATTCAGTTTCATTCCACTATTTCAATTTAGTTTAAGTGTCTGTTATTTTTGTGTCTGTTGAAAATAAAAAAAACAGGAAAGAAGAAAAAAGTTTCTCTCAGCCCTACGAACAATGGCCTATGACCATGGACGGTGATGGTAACGGTAGGGAGCCTCTTCAGGCATGCTGCTGCTGTGGCAGCAGGGCCATGTCTGGTCCACTTCCCTCCCTGAAGGAGGGTTCTGATGATGGGTGGTCCTGTGTTTGGGAGGGAAGGTAGTCCTCTAGCAAACACAAGAAGAAACTGACCCATTCCCGATCCTGGTTGGGTACCCGTCACTGTTCTACCTTGAGTTCTTCCTCTCCCTGTCAGAAGGGGAAGAAACGTTATCGCTCAAGGTCACCCTTTGGTAAATCTGCCACAAAGTCTTTGAGGGCTGAGCATCGGAGGCCTTCACCGGTGCCAGCACCCTTGGCCTCTCCTGCTCACAGTCACTTGAAGTCTCAGGCATGGAGCCCCTCTCTGTCCTCTTGTGGGGACTGTGGTGAGTAGTTTCACCACTGGGCAGCTCTTATGGAGCAGTGGGTACAGCGTCTGGCTCATTTGCCCCTTCCCATGGGCCCAGTTCCAGGCCCTTCGGGGCTGAGGACCTCGGGGTCATGGTTGGGGTTTTCAAGCTAGGTAGAGCATTTGGCTCCGCCAATGGATCCCGATCCCTTGGCGGTGACCGCACCACCACCTGTTCCACTGGTGGTTTCCCTTTCACTCTGTCTTTCCACAGGGGCCAGCACAGGTACCTTCGCCAGTCACTTCGGTGTTGGCTAGATCTCAGCTAAGGGTGGCATCAGGTTTGGTGTCAGATTCAGGCCTTTTTGGGCCTATCCTGGTGCCATATCCAGCACCCCATCCGGTGACACCTGCGGCGCTAAGGATCTCTCGGTGCCATGTCCTTTCTCTTTGGGTCGGAGCTGGTTCCCTTGGGACCAGTGCCGGTGCTGACTTCTCTTGGAAGCGGGACCAGTGTCAGCTCCCTTTTTTTTTTTTCATAGTTACTTATTTCTCCCCTCAGAGTCCTCTGTTGCCCTCTGATGTCCCCCACAGGACACCAGGTATGAGGCCCTCCCTGAACCCCACGACTTACCTTTATGGGTGGGAGCACCACCCACCAGACCAGATGAGTATTCGGGAGGTGCCTTCCGGCCGCTATGGGGGGACCATCGTCATCCTGCAGAGGACTCCATTTTCCACTTTTCTGGCTTCCCCCGAGGACTGTGGCATGCAGTGGTGCCAGTGGCGGCAGCGCGCACGCTCCCATGCACACCCTCACCAAGCGCCTGCCACAGTCACTCACCCTCAGTCTCTCGCGCTGATATGCCACCTTCCAGCCTTTGCTAGGGGGCAGGCAATCGACACATGCTACTAACCCCCCTCCTTGGAGAAGGAGAGCAGTCCTGAGGATGCTCAATCCTTCTCCCCACTGCCAACCCCCAGCAGCACATGCTCGTTCCCGAACATGGGTCGCCGCCGTGATGCAAGGTAAGTCACCCAGCACCTCAGTGCTACCATGCTGGCCAGTGTCAGCTCCCTTGGTGCTGGCGCAGGCCCTGTTGGCCCTGGTGCCGGGTCCAGCACCGATACTGGCTGTGCCAGCTCCCATGCTAGTGCCAGTGTCTCCTGTTTATCGAACACTGAGACTTGGACTGAGTGTCTCTAGGTCTACTCCTCTTCCTGCCCCTCTTCCCTTATAGGAGTTAGAGGAGGATGAGTCTGACCCCAACTTTATTATCTCTGAGGGTGGTGATGATGACCTTCCTACACCCTAGATTCTTCTGCTCAGGCACTCCTCCTGTTCCACAAGAGGACCTTTCTTTTAGACTTTGCTTTGCAACATACATGCAACCCTAACTCTTGAGACTTCTGCCAGAGATCTAGGTTAAGTGGTTACATCTCGGTGGCTCGCAGCTCAACATTCCAGTTAACCTCATACCTCCTCTCCCTCCGGCTTTGAAATGCTCTCAAAGGCAGTATGGGCCAGGCCTGCTATCATTCCTTCTGTCTTTAAGGAGACAGACCGTAAGTACATTGCCCGTAAGGAAAGACCTATTCTGGCTTCTCAGCTTATTGCTGACAAATTTATCATTTTAGCTGAGAATGATAAGACCATCCTTCCTCAAGAAGTTACAGCTCACCTCATCAATAAAGAATCTGATAACTGATAATGATGGGGAAGAGAGCCTTTGCGTGGCTTCCTTGAGTATGTATAGCTAGCTACCAAGGATATTTCTGTCAATATGAGTATGCATTCTGGATTTCTCAGATCTTTTGCTGAGTCCTTGCCAGAGTCAGACACTAAGCAGAAGATCCTGCAGACTGTGACCCATGGTATAGAGTCTATGTCACCAGTTGAAGGCAGCCATGGCTGCATGATACACTGCTTCCCAGCACCACGCCAGTATCTGCATTAGGAGACATTCTTCGCTTTAGATGTTTGGTTTTCAAATGATGCCCAGCAGCAGGTCATGAATGTTCTTTTGATGGCTCTTACTTGTTCGGTCAACAAGTGGAGCAATCCCTTGAGGTCTCTCAAAAGACCCGTGATGCCATCAAGTCTGCTAGACCTGCCCCAGCTCATCTCTCTAAGAGGGAGGGACAGGGTTTTCTGTCATAATAAACAGTCCTTTCATGGTAGAGGTGGAAGACACCAAGTCAAGTCCCAACCTCCTCAACTGCAGAAGAAAATGCATCAGAAGGCAGGTCCCGAAAGCACCTAATGTCATCCTCTGAAGTTCTGGCCCCAGCTCTGCTTCAGCTGCATGAAGCGCACTCTCTTCTTCAGTAGGAGGACATCTGACTCTTTTACAGCCAGTGGAAATCTGTCACTTCTGACAAGTGGGTCCTGCAGATTATCCAGGAGGGTTGCTTGCTGTATTTTGTTGACACCCCCAAGACATCCCACCCAGAAGACAGCGACCTTATCCACTGCCAGGTCAGACCTTCTCACTTCAGAGATAGCAGGCCTTTTGAGCAACAGGGCAGTGGTGGTAGTAGTGCCTGAATCAGAACACGGCACGGGCTTCTACTCCCACTACTTCCTCTTTAAGAAAAAAGTCGAGGGCATGCGCCCATCCTAGACCTCAGAAAGCAGAACAAGTTTCTCCTCCAAGAGGAGGTCAAAATGGTTCTAGGGACCTTACTACCACTTCTCAAGTCTCAAAACTGGTTGCCTCTCCAGACATGCAGGACACCTAACTATAGCATATTCCAGGGCACACCAGTCACACAGGTTTCTTTGCTTCATATCTCTGGGTCATTACCAATTCCGAGTCCTGCCCTTTAAGCTATCCTCGGTGCCTTGAATCTTTACAACCTGCTTTGCCATTCTCATGGCACACCTTCGACAGCTCAGGCTTCAGGTCTTTCCTTATCTGGACAACTGGCTCTTAGCTAGCCTGTTCAAACAGGGCATGGAACAAACTTCTCGGTTCCTGATGGGAGTTCTGCTGAATATGGGAAAGTTGTAACTTCAACCCTCTCAGCAACTCCTCTTCATTGGAGCCCTTTTGGACACCACCAAAGTGAGGGCTTTCTTCCCAGAGGACAGGAGAATGGCCATCCTCCAGATGGCAGGCTTTATCATGGAGAACAAGTCCGTCTGAGCTCACTCCATGTAACAGATGCTAAGCCTCATGGTCTCCTCAGCCTTAACAGTACCTCTAGTATGACTGCACATGAGGACAACTCAGTGGATGCTCAGCAGCGCAGTGGACTCCGACAACGCATCCTCAGTCTTACCATATCAAAATGACGTAAGCCTCTGCTCCAGTCACTTACATGGTGACTCAGGAGGACAAGGTCTCCTTTCTCACCCCAGAACTCCCGGATAACCCTCACCATGGATGCGTCTATGTTGGGGTGGGGAGCCCTTTGTCAAAGCCACCACACTCGGAGTCTGGAACCCACTGGAATCTCATCTCTACATAAGTATCTTGGAGATGAGAGCAGTCCTGTATGCCCTAGGCCCTGGTAGCCATGTCTTCGACCAGGTAATCCTTTTGCAGACAGACAGACAACAAGACAGTCATCTACTACATTAATAATCTTGGCAGAGCACACTTTATCCTCAGCAAGAAGCTATGAGAGTGTGGGAATGGTGCTTGAGCACAACGCTTTGATCCAGGTAACCTATTTGCCAGGGGATCAAAACACTCTAGCAAACCAGCTCAGTCGGATAGAAGCAAGTCCTCATGAATGGTCATTAGCTCTAGACGTTGTACAGTCTCTCTTCGACGAGTGCCAAACCCCACAAGTGGACCATTTTGTGTCCCCACTCAGTGCAAAACTGCCTCAGTTCTGTTCCAAAAATCCAGAAGGAGTTATTTTTTGTCAGGATGCATTTAGGCTGCAGTGGACAACTTGTTTTCTGTACACATTTCCACCTCTTCCTCTAATTCAGAGAGTGCTGTGCAAGCTGGAGGCACACGGAGGTGAAATGATTCTCACTGCTCCATACTGGCCTCAAAGATTTGGTTTCCTGTACTCAACAATTTGTCAGTTGCCACTCTGAGGCCTCTCCCCCTGTGGACAGATCTTCTCACTCAGGGGCCCCTGGATAATCCCAACCTTCACTCCCTTCACCTCCACACCTGGCTCCTAAAGAGATAGAGTTGAGTAGGTTCAAGGTCCCTGAGAGGGTCTCCGAAATTCTCCTGGCTTCTCATAAGCCCTCTACCAGAAAGACTTACACAGCTAATTGGAGATGTTTTTCAGACTGGTGCTCCAAATCCCATTTGGATCCATTCTGATGTCCAGCAGACAAGGTTTTGGAGTATTTACTGGACCTTTCAGATGCTGGTTTGCAATACTCCTCAGTTAAGGTCCATTTGTGTGCTTTCTCAGTGTACCACGAGCCAGTCTAGAACCTTACTCTGGCTCAAATGCCTCTTTTCAAGAGGTTTTTGGGAAAGGTATTTTGCACACCAGGCCCCCAGTAAGAAAACCTGTCCCTGCCTGGGACATTAACCTTGTGTTGGACATGCTTACTCGTAAGCCTTTTGAACCTCTGGCTACCTGTGATCTCAGATTCCTGACTTGAAAAGCTTGCTTTTCTAGTTGCCATCGCCTCTGCATGAAGGGTCTTTGAGATGCATGCTCTGGTCACAGATCCTCTGTATACTATATTCATAGAAACATAGAAGTTGATGGCAGACAAGGACCGCAAGGCCTATCCAGTCTGCCCATTGTTTCTACCTTATGAATGTGCCATAGGTCTGTACTCTGTCAATGGCCTATCTATTCATACTCATTTTTATTGCTCCCTTATGCCTGTCCCATGCATGTTTGAAGCCCTGCACTGTATTCATATCCACCACTGCCTGAGGTAGGCCATTCCATGCATCCACCACCCTTTCTGTGAAAAAGAACTTCCTCACATTCCCCTTAATCGGCTTCCCTCTAATCTCATGTTGTGTCCTCTTGTCCTGCTATTTTTCTTATATTGAAACATGTTAGACTCTTTCACCTTGTTAATGCCCTTAAGATGTTTGAATGTTTCAATCATATCACCTCTCTCCTCCCTCTGCTCTAGGGTATACATATTGAGCTCCGTTAATCTGTCCTCATATGTTTTCTGATGCAGCCCCTGCACCATTTTGTTGCCCTTCTCTGGGCTGCCTCCATTTTGTTAATGTCCTTGTGCAGATGCGGCCTCAGTACCGCATGCAGTACTCCAAATGGGGCCCTAACTAGTGTCTTGTAAAGAGGGATTATTACCTCCCTCTTACGACGTGTGATACCCCTACTAATACACCCCAACATCCCCCTAGCCTTACCTACTGCTTTAGTGGTCTGCTTGGTTGATTTCAAGTCATCTGTGATGATGATGCCTAAGTCTCTTTCTTCCCTTGTGATTGCCAGCAACTCCCCTCCCAACTTATAGGTGGCTTCAGGGTTTCTCTTCCCTCTGTGCATGATGTTGCACTTCTTTGCGTTAAACCCCAGTTGCCACTCTTCCAACCATTTTGCCAGTTTATCCAGATCTCTTCTCATTCTGTCCACCCCATTTGGATCATCTACTCTGTTGCAGATCTTGATGTCAACTGCAAACAGACAAACCTTACCCTCCAGTCCATCTACAATGTCACTGATGAAGATATTGAAGAGGATGGGCCCCAGGACTGATTCCTGAGGTACCCACTTGTGTCTTGCATCTCTTCTGACTGTATACCGCTTACCATCACTCTCTGTTTTCTGCTCACAACCAGTTTGCCACCCAGTTGACCAACTTCTAATCAGCCCAAGCCTACCCGCTTATTAATCTTCTTTGTGGAACAGTATTGAAAGCTTGCTAAAGCAACTGCTCTCCCTTGGTCCACCACTGTGGTTACTCAATCAAAGAAATCTATGAGATTAGTTTGACAGGACCTTCCTGTTGTAAACCCATGCTGTCTTGGATCCTGTGCTCCTATGGATTCCAGGTGTTGCACTATCTTTTCCTTAAGTAGTGTCTCCATAATCTTGCCCACTACTGAGGTAAGACTGACTGGTCTGTAGTACCCTGCCTCCTCCCTGCTACCACGCTTGTGGAGCAGGATCACATGAGCCCTTCTCCAGTCTTCTGGGATCTCTCCTGTGTTGAGAGACTGACTAAACAGTTCTGATAATGGCTGTGCTAGTTCTACCCTTAGCTCCGTTAGTACCCTGGGATGTATGCCATCAGGTCCCATTGTCTTGTCCACCCTGAGTTTAGCGAGCTCTTGTGGGACCCTTTCTTTTGTGAAGGGACTAGTGCACACCTCCCTCCTCCCGTGTCCATGGTGCTGAGCTGTGGGCCCTGCCCTACCTTTTCCTCAGTAAATACTGAGCAGAAGTATCTATTTAGGATAGATGCTTGTCCTGGTCCTCCTCCTCATGCTCCCCCTTTATCCCTTTGACTCTTAGCAGTGCCATCTCTGGATGTTCTCCTTTCACTAATGAATCTATAGAAAGTCTTGTCACCTTTATTTTACTGTTTGTGCTAGTGTTTCCTTGGTTTGGGCCTTTGCCTCACCTTACTGCCTTTCCTGCTTCGCTTAGGGAAGTTTGGTATGCCTCCCTGTCTTCGTCCCACTCTGTTTCCTTATATTTCCTGAAGGCCAGCCTTTTGGCTCTGACCTTTTCTGCTGCTGCACTTGCTTTTCTCTGTAACACAATGGGATGTTGCTTCAAGTGCTGCACTCTTAATGCTTGCCCACTTTGCCTGTACCCCCTCACCTGTATTTCTTCTTGCCAGGGCTAGGTTAACTCTGTTGGCCATCTTATCAAAGTCAGCTCCTCTGAAGTCCCATACATTTGCCTTGGAATGGGATGATTTAGTTCTAGTGGCCAAATTGAACCATACTATGTGATGGTCACTGGCTCCCAGGTGACCTTCTACCTGGAGTTCTGTGATACTTTCCCCATTAGTCAGTACTAGATCTAGGATAGCCCTGTCACTTGTGGGGTTGTTCTACCAGTTGTTTGAGGCCCTCCCCCTGCAGGGAATCTACTATGTGTCTAGTTCTGGCAGATGTTCCTGCTGGTATTGACCAATCTGTATCTGGCATGTTGAAGTCTCCCATTATCAGAACCTCCCCTTTAGCAGTCATGTTTTGTATATCTTCTAACAGTAATGTGTCTGTGTCCTCCCCTGGTCTGGAGGCCCTTAGACAACCCAGTTCATATGGCAGTCCCATTTCCTGTTTCGAGGGTGACCCAAAGTTCTTCTGGCTCCTTATGTGTATTCTAGATTTCTGTAGCTTTGATATTTTCATTGACATAAGGGCCACTCCACCCCCCCTTTTGAACCTTGGTCCTTCTGAACAGCGCATAGCCGGGTACTGAAGTCTCCCAAGTGTGGCTACTGGTGAACCATGTCTTGCTAATGGCTACTATGTCCAGTTTAGCCTCTATCATTGTTGACTGCAGGTCTGGGATCTTGTTTCCTGGACTGCAAGTATTTGTATGCATGATTTTCCATTGGGCAGATTTCGGTGTGTTAGTTGTTGAGCGAGGTCCAGCGTTTCCCCTGTGCATCGTATGGGGAGTCGGACCTTTTTCCTTACCTGGTGAGGCAAATTAACTACAAACATGCTGAACTCCTGTTTGATCACTAGCTGAGGAGGGAGGTGTTCTTCCATTTGACATATCGGGTGCTGCACCCTTCTCCCATTGCTAGTTTAAATATTCTGCAAAGGCGTCAAGCGTCTGCCCCAATGCACTGACTCCTTCCTTAGTCAGATGCAGTCCATCGAATTTAAAGAACTTTCGCTCCCAAAACTGTTGCCAGTTACCTACAAATTTGTGTTCTTTTCCTGGCGCCAGCTCTTGAGCCACATGTTTAGCCCCCTCTCCCAGATTGGCAGGATCTCAGAGAAGGAGATGCGGGACTAAATGGATGACAGTTTGTCACCCAGCCTGGTCAGGTGTTCCTTGGTCTCCACAACTGACTAGCCGGCAAGATCATTAGTCTCTATGTGTACCAGGATGTAGATGTTTTTCCTGCTTCCTGCATGGTTTTAGCAATGCAGTCAGTGTCTATCCACGCTGATGTACCTGGGAGTCATCTGACCGTTACCCTCGGCTTGAGGTAGGTATCAACTTCCTGAATCATGGAGTCTTCTATGATCAGAAGTGTTTTAAATTCCTTTTTGCTTTTTTGTTTTGGTCCCTGTTTTTGTGAGTTTTGTTGTGCTAGCTCATGTGCTGTGGTGTACTGCTGTGTGGTGTCCTCTGCCCTTTGTTTGATTTCGAGTTAGAGGCAGATACCTGTTTGTAGTTTCGTATGGTTTGTGGAGTTGATACGTTGGAGAGCACTGAGTGATGGGGCACCCGATTTGCCCTTCCTAACCACCTGCCAACCTCCCAGACCAACTACCCTCTGCGGTTGAGGTCCTTCTGTTGGATGTTGGGGAAATGGCGAGCAGTTCTTATAATACATTTCCTCCTGAATATGCGATTTGAGGCGCCAATTTCTGTCCATGCTGCCTGGAGCTGAGCCCTTAGATCTCCAGTGGTCCAGCATGTGGGACAGTGTCCTAAATCCTGTATAACTGCCCTTTTGAAAGTGTCCCGAGTACCTGCAGTTAATAATATCCATTCCAGATGAGTTGCTGGGTTTATAACCTGTCAGAATAATTAGAAGGAGGAAAATGAAAGCAAAATTTGATTTTGTTTTGTTTGTTTTTGTATAATTTGTTATAACAAGTTAAATTACTTGTGCCCCTGTAAATGAGGTCACTATGTGGATACTATGCTGATCCTCCCCTTCCTGCTTTGCTACAGAAAATGTCATGACTGTACTATCCTATAAAAGGAGTGTAGTATGGGGTGGTTCGGGATGGGGGTGGGTGGCTGGACCCTTCTCCTGCCAAAAAGCAGAACCACGGACGAAAGAAACAAGGAGTAAGAGCAGAAACAATCTACCAACAACAAATGCAGTAGCCCTGAAAGCTTAGCCTAATTATAGATAAAACTGTAAAACCTGTAAAGCACCACCTGTAATAATTTCAGAGAAGATATACCCTGTAAGAAACACTTTGCTACAGAGAAAAATAAAGCAGTAACAGAAGATATACCTTGTAAAAAACAATTTGAATCAGAAGATTATAGCAGTAATCTGTAAGCACAAACCTGTAGGCACACCTTGTAATAATGCAGCTGAAAGTATACTCTGCAACGACAATTTGAATCAGAGAAAAATAACATAGTAAAACGTTAGCAACGAACAGTAACAAGCCCTGTGAGTACAAAACAAAATAACACACAGTAAATCTGCCTAGCCAAAAGAAGCCTTACTCTTTTTCCTTGCTCTGATAAGGTTCCTTGCTTTGTCCTTATAAGCAACCTAGAAGGAAAGAGCTCAGGTGAATCTAGGTGCCTTTCCCAGCAAACCTAGTCTTCCATAAGGACAAGGTGGTTCTTCACACCCATCTCAAGTTTTTGTCTAAGGTGGTCACAGACTTCCATCTAAACCAGTCCCTGGTGCTGCCCACATGCTTCTCCAGCTTCCAGAACAATTGAGAACACACTCTCCACTCCCTGGATATTAAACAAGCCCTCAGGTTCTACATCGCTAGTTCCAGGGACACCCATCTGTCCAAGCAGCTCTTCTCCTTCAACCCAAACCATCTGGGTCTGTCAGATACAATCAAATGCATTTCCACATGGATAGTTGCTTGCCTTTGTCAGTGTTATTCCATGGTGCAGGTCAGGTTGGAAGGCCAGGTTCATGCCCATTCCACCAGAGTGGTTGTTACATCCCTGGCAGAGATTTGCTCTGTCCCTTTGTTGACATTTGCAGAGCTGCTACCTTGACCACTGTGCACACTGTTGTCAAGCACTACACTGTTCATGCCAGGCAGCATGCCTCTTTTGGCAGGACAGTCCTTAATGGACTTCTGTCCAGAGTAAGCTCTGGTTCCTACCTCCCTGCCGGGGTAATTTATTGTCTGAGCTTGGTACTCAACCTATCAGTGTGACTCAGTGGTGAAGATACAGCCTAGGAAGATATAAAAATCACCACAATTGTTGATTTCCTTGGCCCATCTTCACCATTGATTCACACACCCACCCACCCACTGTTCCCCGGCTCACTCTTTTCTGTTATTGGTCTTCACCTCCATTGTTTGATTTAGGCTGTGAAGACACTGTTCTTGTTGTTGACCCTTCTTTCACGGGTCCCAAGGGCTATCTTATACCCTTGTTAGATTGGGTGTTTACTTAGTTAAATGACACTGCATCTACTTGGTAAAATAGGTACTGAGATGGTTGGGGCTGTTGCCGAGATAGGCTATGCAGTGCAAGACTACCTCTCGCAGATGCCATGCATGCACGTACCCTACCTTGGCGCCAGCACTCCTGAAGATTTTTGGTTCCCACAGGATCCTAGTACCTTTGGCTAAGAACCCATCAGTGTGAATCAATGGTGAAGATGGTCCAAGAAGGTCAACAATTATGGTAATTTTTATTTCCACTTCTACAGTAGTATTCATTTCATATGCACACAAACTACCTGACCACCCCTGGTATGGATTGCTTCAGATTCCAGTTCCAGCCTGCACATCGGAGTACAAAGGGGGCAGAGCCAGTGCTGAGGACTACATGGTTGGGTAGGAGGAGGAGTCTAGCTTGAAGACTGTTCCAGTGACTGAGCCTGCAAACTTGAAGACTGCCTAAGTGTGGATGTAAACTGAATACTAGTAGTAGAACTAAGGTTCCAAATAACCTACTATATTTCCTATTAGACAGGCATTTGCCTCACAAAACCACCACTCAGTCTTTAGCCACTTTCCAGAATGGTTGGCAGTCTTTTCTCTAATAAGTGACTTAGATTAAAGGAGTACAGAGCTGAATTTTGCTCCCCCCACACACACACACACACATAGAATTATAGTTCTTCAGGGTCACTATCAAGGAGCCAACAGTTTGTAATCTTTTATGAGCAGTAAATTCATAAGAGAAGAAACTATATAACTGGAATGTCTTGATTATTGGCAGTTTTGTAATCTTTTATTAGAATGTCGCAGCACTTTGTAACTGTCATGTAAATGCAGTGCCTGCACATCTGCATACCATGATCATGATTTACAACCCAAGCCTGGGGTGTCTTGAGTAGACTGGGCATCCACTTCAGATACCTTCTGTCTTTTGGAGGGATGATGGCTCCATGTGGAAGGAAAGACTTGACCCTTCGAGGCCACTTTGGTTACAGTGACATCTGGGACAGAGCTCTTTAGAAAAGGCTGAACACCGTAGTTCATCAAGTGGGAGAGAGATCGTTGATAATGAAAAGGGCTGTGGTGCTTACCTATGGATGAAGATGAAACATAAAAAATAACTGGCTTTGTGGTGCTGAGCAGTAGGAACTGCTGTGGTATGATGATGACCGGGTTCACTCCATGAGCATGGGACATCAGAAGCAGAGCTCTGAGGTAATGCCCTTGAGGACACTCATTCTATGGGAGGGTGGTTGCTATGTACCACTGATGGAGTGACACTTGTTGCTTGCAACTTTGGCAGTGTGGGTGAATACATTGCTGATCACCACAGCAGGACCGTGGCAAGTGAGTCTGCTTGTGAGGAGGGAGGTGGGTGGGTCTCTTTGGGGTGGGATCTCCTTTATTGGTGAGTGTAAAGGGCTTGGCCAGTAGTTGCCCCACTCTGTGAGTACATGAATGGCTGTACTCTCCCCTGCTGTACTGACAGTCATTGTCATTCATTCTGTCCCCAAGTATGCCATGTTCTTCAGCAGTAATATGGGACATCAGGCATGCCTAAAAGGGCTGTGCCAGATCATTTTACCTGGTTAAAATAAAAAACAAACAAAAAATAAAAACAAACATCTGCCTCATGGGGTGGGGTGGGGGGTGGAGCGAGGGTTGTATGACTTAGCATGGGTAACAGTGTCATTATTAGCGGCGGATCCAGTTTCTGTAGTGGAGACTCTGGGCAGGATGTAATAAGCCCAGTACCTGAGGTAGGCACAGTGAGCAAGTAATAATAAAGTACATTAAAACAAATGTCATAGCACTTTAGTGTAACAAGAAAGTTAACTGTAACTGTAGATTAAGTAAAATTGATTTATTTCAAGAACTACATGCTGATGCCTTGTACCCCCATTTAGCCTGGGGTTCCCAAGGCTCCATCGTGGTCCCATCTTATTCTCTGTCTTCCTTAATGACCTCACCTCGCTGTGCGTTTAGCTAAGCTTCACGACGATGTAATGTGGATGACACTTTGTGCTTCGAATGAATCTGTCTCTGCCCTAGAAACATCGCTTCAGCATGACTTCGGTAATGTCCAGCGTTGATTCCAATCCCAACTTTGGGTCACTGCCAAGGAGATGGTGTGCATGACGTTTGGTGCAAGTCATAAGCCTGCAAAGCTCACTTTCACCCTAGTCTTTTCTACACTGGATGGCACTTCCCTGAAGTTGTTCCCCATTTCAGGTACCATGGTATATTGGTATATGGCTGGAAGTGTCGACTACTACTACTCAAATATCGATAATTTCATAGAAAGCTCTACCCCATATTTAGTACCCTCTACTGCAACAAGGATTGCCTACCTCTCCAGTTCACTGGGAAATTGTCACTAGCTGGTGCTCCGCTGTTAGATTATGTGGTTGTGGTCTATGGTACTGCCTTATCTTACCAGACTGGACACACTCTGCAATGCCTTCTGCCATTTCGTCTCTAATGCCCCCCACTCATATCTACTACTGCCCCATTTACGCTAACCTCTCAATCCCTCCTCTTGCTTCTTGCTGCTTCAATCATTGTGTTTCTTAATGGTTCTTATCTGTCTCCCTCCTGAATGCTCCTGTCCGTTCCACGTCCTACTCACTTCGCACCTGGGATTCTCGCACCTTCTCCATTGCCTTCTCCAAATCTGCTGCTGGCAACACCCACCTATCCTGCCTTCTCTACATCTGGAACAACCTCTTCCCCACTTTGTCTCTCCTCTTCTTATTGTTCACTCAAACGTCAGCTCAGATTCCTTTTGGTCCCTCTTCCTCTTCTCTTGGCACTGCATAGTCTGTTTGTATCCTCTCCTCTCTTTTGTGGTGTTTGTTGTAGGGGTGGGCGAACTGGTTTGGAGAAATCAAACTCCTTGAACCAGCAATGAACCAGTAACATTTGTGGCACTCGAGATGCTTCCAAACATTTTTTACTGTTTGGAGTGGTTTCGATCACATTTTTATCCCCTAACCACACTGTGCTGCAGCAAAGATGTACCGCACCTCGCAGTAGACGTCTTGGCATGAGTGCAGAGGTGAGGAGTGCCTTTCCTTCATGACGGAGCTATACAATCAACAGTGTGGGAAGGTATCAGAACAGCAGAGGAGGGGAATTCAACTCAAAGAGAGTGATGGAAGAACAAGTGAGAGAGACTTATGTCTCAAGCTGCATGACTGGTATGGGGAGCTGTGCACTGTGAGGGAGACCTGATTGGTTTGTGGCTCAGAGAACCCACGTGGTTCCCCAAAGCAGCAAGTTTGTCTGCATCAGTGCTGTAGCATGGCAAACATTCAAGATCTCTTCAGAAGCAACAGCCCAGGCAGCACTATCTGTCTAACTGTTGGTCAGACTTCCATACTAACATACTAAGATGCCAGCAGAGTAGGCCCAAAGGTCTATCGAGTCTGCTCGAGAATCAACACCTGGTTGATGCATCATTTACTGCCCCCCTCAACCTCATCTCCAGGTCTGGCATTACTCAGTTTAATCTTCCCCCTATACCTATCCCAGCCCCTTTTGAAGACCTCCACAGTATTCAGTTCCACCAGTTCCATAGACAGTGCATGCCACTCTCCTCCCTGAGCCTCCCGCCTACCAGCCTCAAGTGATGCCCCCTGGTGACCCCTTCCTCCCTCAGCTGGAAAATCCTATCAGGGCGTGCCCTATTTACCCCCTTTAGATATTTAAAGACCTCAATCATATCCCCTCTGTCCCTCTTCTCTTCCAGGGAGTACAAGTTGAGCTCCTTGAGTATCTCCTCATAGATCTTTTCCCCCAGCCCCTGTATCATCCTGGTCACCCTCCTCTGGACCCTTTTGAGTGAAATGTCCTTTATCAAGTGCAGTCACCAAAACTGCACACAGTATTCAAGGTGCAGTCTAACCAGGCAGTTATACAGAGAGAAAATCACCTCCTGCTTCCTGGAAGTTATCCTCCTTGCAATGCACCCCAGCATTTTATTTGCTTTGGCTGCGGCCCTCCTGCACTGCTCAGAGTTATTCATTTTGCCATCCACCACCACTCTAAGGTCCTTCTCCTATTCAAAACCTGCAGTTTCTCCCTCCCAGAAAGTATTCTTGAGATGTGTTTCTAAGCTCCAAGTGGAGAACCCTACATTTCTTAGCATTAAACTTCAGTCTCCAGGTGTGAGACCACCCTCAAGAGTCTCAAGTCCTTCTGAAGGGCTCTTCTGCCCTCTACCCCATCCACTACTGCCCCCAGCTTTGAGTCATCGGCAAAAGAGGCTCATCTCACTTCTGATACCATGTCTGATGTCAGAGATGCAAGCGTTAAACAGAGTGGACCCAGCACGCCACCCTTGTAGAACCCCACTGATGACCCTCCTAGGAGAGGAGACCACCACCCTCTGTAACCGTCCAGTTAGCCAGTTTCCTATCCACCTAACCAACTTCTTCCCACCCCCATTTTTCCCTAGTTTATCCAGCAGCCCAGGATGTAGCACAATCAAACTCCTTGCTGAAGTCTAGGAAGAGGACATCCACCCGCCTGCCCTGGTCCCGTGCCTTTGTCACCCAATCATAGAACCCCACAAGGTTAGTCTGATCGATCTGCCATGCACAAAGCCATGTTGGTGATCATCCAAGTGGCTCCCTGCCTCCAAAAACTCATCCAGCCTCTCCTTTAATATGACTTCCATCATTTTACCCACCATGGATGTCAGGCTGACAGGCCTGTAGTTGCCTGGCTCCTCACATGGCCCTTCTGTGTGAATGGGCTTAATGTGAGCCATCCTCCTATCCTGAGGCACCCACCCCATCTGAAGGGAGGAGTTAAAAAGGTCCGCCATGGGTGCAGCCAGGACATCCGCGATTTCCTTTAGCACTCTAGGGTGCAGGCAGTCTGGACCCAGTGCCTAATCTGTTTTCAGGGCCCTTAGAGCTTCCCACACCCTACCAACAGGAATTTCACCATCCGTGACCTCTCCCCTTCTTCAAATCTGACTCCCGCCCCCGGTAAGGTGCTGTCCCACCATCGTCTCTAGTGTAGATTGAGGCAAAGTAATCATTTAGTACCTCAGCCTGCTCCCAGCCTCCTCAGCCCACCCCTCCCTGACCTCAGTCTGTTAATCTGACCCTTCACTTTCCTTCTTTCCCTGATATACCTAAAAACCTTTATCACCTCCCTGATCACCTGAGCCAACTTCTGTTCCCCTCGCTTGGCCGATCTCACCACCCTGGTTACCTTTTTGGATATGTTATCATACTCCCCTGTCCATAACCCCATGCATTCTCTTGTATCATCTGTAAGCAGCCCTCTTCCTCCTCACCACTTCCTGGACCTCCTGGTCCACCAGCATGGTTTCTGGTTTCCAGACTTGGCGTCTGACCTTTATGCAGGCCCTAATAGCTTCCAGGAGCCCTCTTTAATAACTTCCCACTTGTTGTCTGTGTCCATACCGGTCTGATCCCTTCTAAATGTCACCTGAGGATCCTCCAGACCCTTGAAGTTCATTGCCCTGAAGTCAATTACTACTGTTTTAGCTGATTTTTCTTCCCGCCTGGTTCAGGAAAACAGACCATGGCATGGTCACTCCCTGCCAGAGGTCACTTACCTCTAGGTTCCTGACCAGATCACAGTCAGATAGAACTACATCCAGGATGCAGTCGTCCCTTGTCAGCTCAGCCACCAGTTGGGACAGGAATGCATCCTGGAAGATGTCCAGCAGGTGCTGCTCCCTGGTCGATGAGGATGACATAGTTCCCCAATCAACCCCTGGTAAGTTAAGGTCACCCAGCACCACAGTGCTTCCTGCCCCCTGACCACAATGCTCCCTGAGATTCTCCACCGGGCCTTCCTCCAGATCGTCTGCCTGCATGGGTAGCCTATAAACCACCCCCCAACTTCACCCTCTTACTCCCAGGTGCCTGCAAGGTAACTCCTATCGCCTTTACTTGCCTCTCGGCCCCTCCACCCTGCATACATCTATGTCATTCCTAAATGATGTGCTACCCACCTCCCTGCCCACAGTTCTGTCCTTCCTAAACACAGAGTACCCCTCCAGGTTTAGGTCCCAGTCATGCTGCACGGCAGTGGCTCAGTTTCAGTGACTGATGCCATGTCCACCTCCCCGTCAGTTAGCAACATCTGAAGCTCAGGCATTTATTGCCCATGCTCTGGCATTCATCAGAGCCACCCTCCATCCCCACCCTGCTCCCACCTGTCCCTCAACCTTCAAACCCCCAGATGTCTGCCTGCCCCTGCACACTTCGCATAGTCAGGCACCCCATTGGTTCACGCCCTGCCTACCTCAGGAGGGGAGCATGCATTGGCCTTCAGCCCCCCATAAGTTTAAACTCCACCTAGACTCGATGAATTTGGTCAGTTTTAGCTTTAAAACCTCTTTCCCTCCCAAATTCAGGTGGAGCCTGTCCCTAGCATACAGCCCCTTGTCCTCCCAAGTTGCACGCCAGCCCCCCACTAACCCATACCTGCTGGCCACACACCATGATCTGAGCCATTCGTTAACTTCTCTGATTTTCTGTTTGTTACCCACACTGGCTGTAGGCACTGGTAGGATCTCAGAAAAGGAGACCAAGCACCCCACAGCGTGACACACCCGGGTTAGCTCCCGGAACCTTGTCTGGATCTCAGGCACACTGTTCCCCTCTATGTCGTTCATGACCAGGTGCACTAAGATGTCAGGGAACCCCCCACAATCCTTTACCAGGACGTAGAACAGCTGCTTTGCCTCATGCAGTCAGACCAGATATACTCTTGACCCTGACAGTGCAGCATTTCCCTTCTCCCCCTTCCCACTTAATAACCCTTATCATGGAGTCCCCCAGCAGGAGCACCCATACCTCCTCCTTGTCCTTCGACCCTTCCCCTTCCTCTGCCACCCACCCTCACTACCAATTTTTTCCCTCTGGCCCCACCAACCATTCACTTCCCCTCGACTGCCTTACCCCCTTTTCCAGTTTTGACTCCTACCTGACCTTTCCCCACCCAAAACAGTGCCCTCCACTGCTCCATCTGGGTCTAATCCCTTAGCACTCCCCCGCACTTGTAGCCCCTTCTGACCCTCAGGGCCCCTGCTACTACCTCCCAGCCCTGTTCACTATTCCCCCCCGCACTGGGTCCCTGCTGGCTTTTTCTCTGCCTGGGCACCATGCTCCTCCTTACCACCCTCATCCATCCTTCCTTCCTTCCTTCCTGGTACCCTGCTCCCAGTTCCTCCTCTAGTGCTAACTCTGGCTCCTCCAGTAGTCTCAGGGCCATCACCTCCTAGCCCTTCTTCCTTTCCACCTCATTAACCTTCCTTCCACTGCTGACTGCTTCCCTGCATCCTCTGAGGGACTCTCCTCCTGGTGTCCCCCAATGGCGAATACCTGTTTGTGACTGGAATCCCTTCAGTTGGCTGCAGACCAGAGTTCCCCTCCTGTAAGGCAAGTTCCCTTGCCATGATTCAATGAGGTCCTGTTGCCCGACTGCCTGTAGCTTCCACCCTCTGCCCTCTGCTACCTTGACCCCCGCACAATCCCCTGGACCCCTTCTCCAGTGTCTGCTCCCAGAGCCGGTCAGCTCTGGCATGAGCTCTGTTGGCCCCCCATCCTTCCACACCCACATTTTCTGACACCCTCCCACTGCCTGTAGCTCCCACCTCTGCCCCCTCCACCCTGGCCCCTGCACAGTCCCCTGGACCCCTTCATCCATGTCTTCCCCAGGGCCGGTCAGCTCTAGCATAAGTTCTGTTAGCTCCCCATCCTTCTACACCCACATTTGCTGACACCCTCCCATCCCAAGAGTCTTGCCTCCCCGTCCTTGCATTCATACCCTTTACCCAACTGTCCAGGATGCACCAGAGTCTGTGCAGCTCAGCCTCCAAGCCCATTAACCTAGCACAAATAGGACAGTGCACTAGCCTCAACAGTGTACTCATGGCCATTGCAGCTCCACAGCCACTGCAACCCACCAACCTGTTCTCTGCCCATCCTGTAACCGGAAGACCACCCCCCTCATCCAGTCATGACCATGCACAGCCCAGCTGCCTCTGCCAGGCACCCCATAATGCACCTCCCCCACCCTATACTAATTTCCCCCTGCTGTACCCAAACGTCTTTCAGCCATCATGCCCTTGTCTGCACTGGAGCATCGTCTACTACACAACCCAAGCTGCAGTAATATGATTTTAAAGCAACCAAGACCAGCCAAGGAGTGGAAGTATGCTTCTTGACTGGCTGCACAGATGACTCCTTTGGAGCCCAAAGTGTCACCCAGCCCCAAACAGGATACGTGTTTAGACCATATTTACTCCTACCCTGCAAATTTCAAATCTCCCTCCCTGCAACAATAGAAGGCAAACAGTGACTATAGCCTTAGCAGCAACAAGCCCCATCTCTGCGATACAGAAGAGCTAACAATATAGCAATTAGCCTGGACAGGTTCAGACAAATTAGTAGCAAAGAAAAAGGAAAAGAAAGCCAAATTTGACCAACCCAGGCAACCTGCAGCAGGTAATGTAACAGTTAAGAGATAAAGGATTAAAAGTTTAAAGATTCGAAAGTTTTGTCAGGAGTGCCACCCTTTTGTGACCAGTGTAGCACAATCCTCTCAAGCCACAAGTGATTGCCCCTTGTGTGAAGTGCAGTACAGATCCCTTGGGCCAATCCACAATGCCTCCACTCTGTAGCTCCTCCCTCAACCCCGCATTTAATAGTGGTTGGGGTTGGGAAGAGCGGGTGGGCAGAAAAACCTCTTGCTGCTGTAGCCAGGTTGGCTGGCGACACCCTCCTCAGCTGCCGATGCAGTCCAAGCAAAGTTTCCTCCACTGCCAACACAGCCACACTGCTCCCTCTCCAATTTAGCCACAAAACAAGGTCTCCTCCTGTTGCTGATGAGGCCTTTTCTCTCTCTCTCGGGCCCACCACTGCAAGCCCCTCCTGATTCCCGGTGGCCCCGATGCTACCACTTGCCTGCTTCTCCATCCAGCTGATGCACGATGTGGCAGGAAAACAACACCTTTGCACTGTTGCAAGCCCTGGAGTTGCGGCCAGGCCATTTGGCTTTTAAGACCTGGCCGCAAACTCCAGTCTTGTGCCACTGTCCCTGATTGGCGAAAACCTCCTGCTGCTGTGCCAGCCCCAATTGGTTGGTGACACCCTCCTTGGCTGCTGATGCAGTCCAAGCAAAGTCTCCTCCCGGGCCACGATGCAGCTGCACTGCTCCCTCTCTGATTTAGCCCTAAAACAAGGTCTCCTCCTGCCGCTGATATGGCCGTGCTGCTCCCTCTCTGATTTAGCCCCAAAAGAAGGTCTCCTCTTGCCGCCGATGTGACCACGCTGCTGCCTCTCAGGCCTGCCATTGCAAGCCCCTTCCGATTCCCAGTGACCACTGATGGGACCGCCTGCCTGCTACTCCACCCAGCTGATGCTGCCGGTGAGGCAGGAAAACAGCTCCTTTGCTCTGTTGCGAGCTGCTTCATTTGGATCTTTTTTTGAGTCCTCCTGATTCGTTCCTTATCAGTCAAAAATAAATATTTGGGGTAGAATTAACTAAAAAATAACAGAAGGAATTTGTGTTTTCACTGAAGTATAAAATGGAGGTGGGGAGGAAAAAGAAAGCGTAAGGTGAGCTTGTTAACTTGGCAGGCAGG
Organism: Neoceratodus forsteri; assembly: GCA_016271365.2. NCBI lineage: Eukaryota > Metazoa > Chordata > Ceratodontiformes > Ceratodontidae > Neoceratodus > Neoceratodus forsteri. Next base: position 1,808,378,759 of record CM057449.1, read on the forward strand.
CTGAAACTAATGGCTTACTGGTGCAGCAGTTCTTAAACCAGTCAGAGAGTAAATTAAGCAGACAGACAGATTTCTCTTTAGGTAAGGTAGGAAGGAAAAGTAAATAGGGCAGGAGAGAGAGAGATAGTGACAGGAAAGGAGATTAATTTGAGATCGGTGGTGCCTGGTGTATCATTTGTGGTTGATTTATAAAATATAATCCTTGGACTCAGAGTGGGTTAGACCAATGTAGAAACATAGAATTTGTCAGCACAAAGGACTGCTTGACCCTCCCAGTCTGCCCAGATGGCCCCTGCCTAGTCTGTCTTCGCAGACCCTAACTGAGTCTTTGGCAGCCCCTTCCCTCCTCTCTGTTACTAATATTCCCCATGTATATCCCACACATCCTTGAAGCCCCCCTACTGTTTTTGCCACCACCACTTCTGCTGGCAGTCTATTCCAGGCATCTACCACTCTTTCAGCAAAGTAGTACTTCCTCACATCTTTCTTAAACGTCTCACCCTACAGCTTCATCACATGTCCTCTGGTCCTGGTACTTTTCCTTATTTGAATGGGACTCCCCTCTTGCACTCTGTTCACCCCGTGAGATAGTTGTAGGTCTCTGTCATGTCCCCTCATGTTCTCCTCTCCTCCAGGGTGTACATATTAAGATCCTTTAGTCTCTCCTCATAGGGCTTTTGGTGCAAACCCTCACCATTTTAGTTGCTGCCCTCTGGACTGCCTCCACTCTGTCTACAGTATGTCCTTTCTGAGGTATGGCCTCAGAACTGGACAGATTACTCCAGGTGGGGTTTCACCAGCAAAGCGATACAGTGCAGCAACCGTCCTCTCCTACTGGAGATATCCTCCCAAATTTGCATCCCACTGGCTTTATCCACTGCAAATCTATTATCGATAGCAGGGTTGAAACCAAGTTCCAGTCAACTTTCAAGGGCTGCTTCCTAGAGCAGCATGTCGTGCAAGAAAGGGTTACTCATCGTAGTAACTGTGTTTCTTCTAATGAATGTAATGCATGGTCACACCAATTGCATCAGGTACATGCCCACGTGATGCCCTGGAACTTTAAATTGAGTTTGTTACTTTTAATCAAATTTTAAAAACATAATATTAAGACACAATTCAGCATATTGTATGTTTATAAATTGACTGCATTTCTCATTCCTTTGTTCTTAATTAGTAGGATAATTTGTTTGGAAACAGGATCCTCTAACCCCAGGCATCCATCAGTAATGCTTTAGAACATGCAGTCAATCCACTGGATTGAGCTGCTCTGGAGATGAAGCGTTATGCCAATGTTAGAACCTTAGAATTAGAACTAAGTTCAAACTCTGCAGTGTGGTTACACTCCCTTAGCAACCCAGTGTCAGATTTGTGTCTCCACTTGAAGTGAGCAGTTTCCAAAGTACAGCTCTACTCTTCTGGCCTTCAGAACAGTTTATTATTTTAAATTATTTATACAATGTTATTTATAGTCATTTTTGTTAACTCTGCATTAGTTTTTTTTTTTTTAATACATTTTAATATATTTTGTTGTTTCTCTTGTTTCTGATCGGTTTCCAGGAATCAGAGAAGGCCACATGTTAAGGATCTTCCAGGAATCAATCTTTATCATTGATTTGCACTAATGGGGGCCTTAGCCAGAGGTACTAGGACCCTACAGGAGCCAGAATGTTTCAGGAGGGCTAGCACTGAGGCAAGCCGTGTGCATGCACAGTACCACAAGAGTGACTTTTGACACCTTGCTTACCTCATCACCAGCCCTCAACTGCCTCAGTTCCTTTTTTCCCCGCCATTGAGCGTGCACATAAGTGACAACGTCACTCACCCACCAGGAATCAGAACTTCATGGTTATATGACAACAGCATTCATTTTTTCTCAGTTTTAGTCTTTAAAGCTAGAGTTTGATATTTTTGTGTCAGTTTAGCGAGTTTACAGAAACATTTCTATCAGTTTTTTTCTTAGCCCTACTGAGTTTACGGTCGATGGCCATAGAGGATTTTATTTTATTTATTTTTTTTTATTTGTTTTAGTCTAGGATTACAAATACCTTTGAACCAAGGCTCTTTTACAAAGGTTCCACATCAAGAGAGTACAAACATGTTAGGCTAAGCTACATTGGCCTCAACATAGGCAGAAAAACAACATTAATAAAGAGTTTAGAAACAATATCCATTGGTTCATGTGATACATCGCTGTAATAAAGTAGTGAATCGCATAGGTTAGGATAGGTTAGGAGATCTATAAGGAGTCGGGGGTTGGAGAGGAAGGGGAGGCAACAGCCAAAGAAACTAGAATAGGTTCACAGCATTGTCATAGAACAAAGGAGAGTGGTGGTGGGCCACGAGGGGAAGAATGGAAGTTAGGAGAGGCAGTCACAGGAACTGGAGGCAGTGAGATGAAGATGTAGTCTTGATTTGAAAATGGCCAGTGAAGAGGTGGAGGTGATATGAGTGCTGAGGGCATTCATCCAGGTGGGAGCACAGTGTGCAAAGGATCTTTGACCCAGAGATGTGCGGCACCATGGAATTTGTAGGAGCTGTTATTCAGACCCTCTGGTATGACGTGGATTAGAGATTGGGTGCAGGAGGGCTTGGACACAAGGTGGGGTAAGGCCCAAGGTAGTTTTTTTCGCCATCAGACAGGTTAGGTACTTAATTCGGTTAGCGAGTTGAAGCCATCCTGATTGGGCGTAGCGTTCACATGTATGTGTGAGTCGGTGGGCTCCAGTGAGCAGTCGGCAGGCCTTATTTAGGGAGGTCATTATACGCCTGACAATTGACAGGATGACAGTTGGAAGTCTTTCAGGCAGGCTGCTCCTGAAGTGGGGCCATGTCCCGTCCCCTTTCCCCGCTGGGGAAGGGTTCTGACTATGGGTAGTCCTGTGCTCAGGAGGAAGGACAGTCCTACTGAAAGTGCAAAAGAATGGAGCAATTCCCGATTCTGTTTGGGTTCTTGGCAACACTTGGCTTCGAGTTCTTCCTCTTCCTCTTCCCTTCAGAAATGGTATCACTTGAAGTCACCCTCTGGGAGGTCTGCCACAAGACCTTCTATCTCCTGGGGCCAGAGGTCCTTGTTAGTGCCATCAGCATTGCTGGGGACCTCTGGTACTGGGATGTCGAAGTCTCAGGCATGGAGTCCCCCTCTGTCTTAAAGTGGGAACCCTGGTTAGCAGTTCCACCCTTGGGCAGTTCTTTGGAGCAGTGGGTGCAGCATCAGACTCATGTGTCTGTGCCAGCGGATCTGGTCCCTGGCCCTTCGGGGTCGGTGGAACTGAAACTGCGGGTGGGGCCTTCAAACCAGCTAGAGTGTTTGGCTCCAATAACAGCCTCCAGCCCTTGCCAGTGACTGAATCACTTACTCCTTTCCCATTGGCCGCACCCCCACCCTGTGTCACTTGGTGGGACTGGCCAGTTACCATTGCTGGTCACTTTGGTGCTGGCTGCGTCATTGGCGCTGGATCCGGTTCCGGCATCAGGTTTGGGTGCTTTGGGGCCTGGCCTGGCACTGGTTCTAGTGCTGGTCTCGGCGCCATGTTCGTGCAGGGTCAGCGCCAGGGATTTCCTGGTACAGGATTCAGTTCCGGGTCTGGTGCCACCCTGACACAGGTCCCTTATTCTTGGGGCCAGTGTCATCAGTGTTGCTGGGGCCACATATCTGGATTAGAGGGTCTGTGATCCCCCTCTCTACAGCCTCCTCCTGGGAGGATGTGGAGGGGACAAGTCTGACCCTGACCACCTCTTTGATAAAGGGGAGGCAATGATTTTCTTAGCTTGGACTCTTCAGACCAAGGCCCTACTGCTGTGCCTCAGGAGGATCAAATTTTCAAGGCTTTGCTCAGAGATTTGCTTCTTCACTTAATTCTGAGCCTACAACCATTGATCAGTGGTTAAACATTTCTATCATGCCAGTAAATATAGTTCCTCCTATTTCACCCACATTTAAAACTGTGTCTTATGCGGTGTGGAGTAGGCCTGCTTCAGTTTTCTAGTACAGTGCATCTTTCTCAGCCTTGGTGGATGCATAGAAACATAGACTTTGATGGCAGATAAGGACCGCTTGGCCCACCCAGTCTGCCCATTTCCCTACCTGATGGATAAGCTGCAGATCCTAGTTAACCAACAGCCTACTTCTTTCTAGCCCCCACCAGAATTGCTTTATGTCTATAACATGCATTCTTGAATTCCCCTACTGTTTTTGACCCCATGACCTCCTCAGGAAGGCCATTCCATGCGTCCACTACCCTCTCCAAGAAAAACTACTTCCTCACGTTGTCCCTGAGCAGTACCCCCTCTATCGTCAAATTGTGCCCCCTTGTTCTTGCGCATCTCTTTGTCTGAAAGATGCTACCCTCTTGGACTTTGTTGAGTCCCTTGAGGTACTTGAAAGTTTCTATCATGTCCCCCTTCTCACTCCTTTCCTCAGGGGTATACATATTAAGCTCCTTTAGTCTCTCTTCGTAAGGCTTCTGGTGCAAACCCTGCACCACTTTAGTTGCCCTCCTCTGGACTGCCTCCATCCTGTCTATGTCCTTGCGGAGATGGGGTCTCCAGAACTGCTCGTAGTACTCCAGCCTTTGTCATTCTCACTAAGAATGACAAGGCCATTCTCTCCTAAGAGGACACCTCACACCTTCTTAAGAGGACTCAGTCAAGTTGGAACTATGGGAAAATGGGCCTACACAACAGCTACCTTAGGCATGCAGTTTACTAGCTCCAATGGCATTTTTTCCCTTTATGACTGTCCCCTTTGGAGCTCACTTAAGTCCCTGGGAGAAACTCAGAAAAGGATTCTGTTGGCTCTCATGTATGGAATTTACTCCAATAGTCATCAGCTTTGAGCCAATTGGATGCCTTTGATTTTGCTCCTGCTAGACATCTGCATCAAAGAGGCATCTCTGGCTCAGACCACTGGTTCATTCACAGGGTCATGCACCCTTTCCTTGACCTCAGAAATCTCACTTTCTTGAACTAATAAATTTACAGTTATTTCTTCCAGGATTGGTTAACTCCCTGGATATGCAGAATGCATACAAGCACACATGTTGGTACACCCCAGCCACCTCAGATACTCCTGATTTTTATGCTGGGGAAGCTTGTCAGTTCAGAATCCTTCCGTATGGTCTATCCTTGGTGTCTCAAGTCTTTGCAGAGTGCTAGGACTCCAGGTTTACCCTTACTTGAATGAGAGACTAATAGCCATCCAACCAGGTATGAAATGGAACAAGCAGTGGCCATGGCCTCTCTGTTCCTTACCTCCCTGGAGTTTCTACTGAATCTAGAAGTCTCAGCTCCAACCCTCACAGCACCTACTCATAGGAACTCTTCTAGATAGAGTCAGGGCCCAGCCTTCCTTCCAGAGAGCAGAATGCAGGTGATTCTGCAGATAGCATGCTACATTATGGAGTGCAGATCTGTTTAAGCACACTCCATGCAGTGCATGCTGGATCTGATGGCCTCCTCAATGTTTGCAGTGCTCCTGGCATGGTTACACATGAGAAGCATCCACTGGATGCTCAGTGCACAGTGGTCACAGGCATCACATCCTCAGACCTTCCCTTTCAGGTGACCAAACCCCTGGTTCTGCTCACTCCCATGGTGGTCTCTGGAGGACAATCTCACCCAGGGTTTCTTCCCAACCAGAGCCTCAGGCCTGAATGTGGGAAGGGTTGCTGACAAGGGTTCCTACAAGAAACCAAAGGTAATAGTGGCACACAACTACAGACTTAGAATATAATTTCAAGCAAAGCTGTTTTATTTTCAAACACAGCTTGAAAAATTCTCTGGTACGTAGATAAAAGTACCACAGTTTCAGTTAAAATATTGCTGCAGTACAAACAAAACACAGCAGTTGTAGTAAGTGAGCAAAAACCCTGCGCTTCGACTCCTAACCAGAGTCTTTCTTAAGGGTATGTGACTGATGCTCAAGTGACTCTGTGTATGCATTTTTAACCAAATAGGTAAATCCCCAGCTAGTTAAATAACATCTTCAGAAATGTGCCAATCAATCAATACAAGATAGAAAACAATCCAAAATAATAATTATATTACATTCATTGTCTTACAAGGTATTTGTTGCACACAATATATTTATGGTGCATTCTAGTCTTTATATTTAATTTAACTGAGACTAAACTAGTACTTCTAAAGGCAATTAAGTAAATATAAGAAATAAATAAAGTAAGAATGAGAATATACAAAATGGGGGTGGGGGTGGGGGATATGAATGAACATAATAGTTGCAGCCTGCCAAATTAACTAAGGGTCTTAAACATTTTCTAGGTTGTCTCTCAAGAGAAAGAAGGAAACATTGTCTAAGTCAATTCAGCTCAAACAATTAACTAGATGTGTGTCATTTTGATATATTGCCATAAAAGAAGAAAGGAAAAAAACACACTGATCACTTTTTCTAAACATTTAATCACCACATTTAAAAAAAAAAGTTTTTCTGAAAAACAAAATTTAATTCAAATATAGAGCATCCAATATATATATATAAAAAAAAATAACTGCTGAATGGCAATAAAAACAAAGCAGTAAGAATAATGTCCTTCTCATAGAGGACAACCCAGAAAATGAGATGCAAACATCTTTCAATCCATTTGTTCAATGATTTTCTTTTCTTTCTTTTCAAAGATGAGACCCTCAGGCTTGCAACAGTCCCCATTACAGTAATGGAGTAGCAGAAAAATATCTAGGCGAGAAAGAGAAATATCAATAAACATTCTTTTTACATACGTTTATCACCATTGATTTTTATTTTATTTTATTTCTTATTTCTCTCTTTTTCACTATTTTTTCTTTTATTATAAATTAATATACAGAAGATATTTGATGCTCCACAATGGCATCACAGAAACCGAATGAGTGTCATTTGTCAGAATTAATACAATATCTCGATCCTTGAGGTCAGGCAGAATCACAGTACAGACTATTTCTTCAAAAGGCTTTAAATCCCACTGATTGTTTAAACCATTGGGCTTAACACTACTGAGTTTGTAGATCCATCTACTTCCTGTTGCAGCAATAGATTTGACCTGTCTCCCACTGTTCTTGTTTGCTGTATACATTCTATGCCCATAAATGTAAAGCCATCCAAGCTAAAGTTGTGAAAGTTAGTGAAGTGCAAGCTTACAGGGTTTCTTTTTATGATTCTCAGTAGAGTGAACATGTTCCTGTATTCGTTCTTTCAAGGGGCATATTGTTTTTCCAACATAAATCAGCCCACAGTCACACCATAATACATAAACCACATATTTGGTGTCACAGGTAATTAATTCGTTTACATTTACTGTGATGGATGGAAATCTTGGGTGTACAAAATAATTATTCGGTTGTGCATACTTACAATTATTGCATCTACTGCATTTGTGAAACCCTTTTGGTCTTGCTGGTAGCCATGTTCTTTTATCTGAAACAGGTGTATGAAATCTGCTGTGAACCAATTTGTCCTTTAAACTGTTAGCTTCCCACTCCTGGCCAGTTATCTGCTGGGCATCCAGAACACTCTGGCAGATGAGCTCAGCTGAACAGAGACTGATCCTCATGAGTGTCACAAGCTCCAGACTGCGTGAGATCACTATTCAGTGAGTGGGCATTCCGGATGTGGACCCTTTTTGCATCCCTCTCAATGCCAAACTGCCTCAATTCTGCTCCAGAAATCCAGGACATGGCATTTCTGTCAGGATGCATTCCCTCCAATTCGTAGTGCAGTATATGTTGCTCAAACTGGAGGTGCATGGGGGCAGGATGATTCTGATTGCCCCCTGATGGCTTCAACAGATATTTCCTCTGCTGAGCAGACTTATCATTCAGCAAACCAAGGATACTTGCACTGAGGATGGACTTATTGACTTAGGGTCACCTGGTTTATCCCAGCCTTTGCTCCCTTCACCTTCAGGCCTGGATCCTGAAGAGACAGAATAGAAACAGGTACACGGTATCTCAGAAGGTCTGTGAAATACTTTTGGCTGCCCATAAACTTTCCACTAGAAAGATTTACACAACCAAATGGAAAAGATTTTCTAACTGGTGCTCCAAAACCTGCATGGACCTTTTGGGTGCCCAACTAACAAAGTTCTGGTGTACTTGCCGGATCTTTCTGGTGCTGTATTCCACAGTTAAGGTCCACTTGTGTGCTATTTATGCATACCACAAGCCCATCAGTACTCTCCACCTGGCACAGCTGCCTCTGTTCAAGAGGTTTCTTAGGGCATCTTACACACAAGTCCACATATCAGGAGGCCAGTGGCTGCCTGGGATCTTAACCTTGTGCTGAATATGCTCACCAAGCCTTTTGAGCCCCTTGTGACATGTGAGCTTAAGTTTTAACTTGCAAAGCAGCTTTTCTAGTGGCCATCTCTTCTGCTCGCAATGTGTCTGAAACTCATGCCTTGGTCACAGATCCTCCATATACCATTTTCCACAAGGACAAGGTAGGTCTTCACACACATACCCTAAGTTCCTCCTCAAAGTGGTGTCGGAGTTCCATCTTAACCAGCCACTTGTGTTGCCTATCTACTTTGCCAACTTCCAGAATGAAGAAGAGCTCACACTCCATTGTCTGGATGTTATGAGGGTTCTTACATTTTAGCTGGACAGAACTAAGTTCTTCAGGCAATCCAAAAAGCTGCTTGTCTACTTCAATCCCAGTTGAAAGGGACACCCTGTTACAATCAAGTACATTTCTGCCTAGTCTGTGAGCTGTCTATGCCACTGCTATTCCATGGCACAGATCAAGCTGGAAGGTCAGGTACGTGCCCACTCCAATAGGGCAGTTGTCACATCCCTGGTATACATTCTGTGCCTATCGGTGTTATATTGCAGAGCTGTAACTTGGATCACAGTGTGCACTTCTGTTAAGCATTATGCCCTGGATGTTCATGCCACACCTTTGGAGGGACTGTCTGACTGGACTTCAGTCCTGAGTGAGTCCTTGGCTCTACTGCCCTACTCCATGGAGTTTTGTCTGAGCTTGGTACTTGATCCATTAGTGTGAATCAATGGTGAAGACTGAGTCCTGGAAGACAGAAATTAGGTACTCACTGTAAATTTTGATCTTCTAGGAATATCTTCACTATTGATTCACATGCCCAGCAACTATCTCCGGTTCACGCCAGTCTCTTTTTTGGTCTTCACCCCTTGTTCTTGGTTTGGGCTGTGAAGACACTGTGTTACTGGTTTGCTGACCTTTCTTATGTGGGTCACTAGGGCTATCTTATGCCCTTAGGTTTAGTGCATAAGTACTAGTTAGGTTATGCTGCACCTCTTTGTTAAAAAGGTACTTGAGGTGTTGAGGGCTGGTGCTTGAGGTAAGCCTGGCACCATGAGCTACTCTTGCAGTGCCATAAATGTGCACAGCTTGCCTCGACTCCAACCCTCCTGAAAAGTTCTGCCTCCTACAGGGTCCTAGCACTTCCGGCTAAGACCCTCATTAATGTGAATCAATGAAGATATTCCTAGAAGATCAAAAATTATGTTGCGTTCATGATTTTCTTCCCCTGCCTGAAAGGGACTGCTTTGTTTCTGCTTAATAACATATTCTGTTTTCAAATAACTTCTTTTTCTTTATTGGTTTATGTTTAATAGTGTCACGGTTCCTGCTTAGAGGGAACCAAACAGGCCAATTTACACTTTACATCAAATCCACACATTTTATTTACAAAATTGCCGGTTTTGAGGTACTTTTATCATGATTCCAATTTGTAGGGAACCAGGCCGATAAAAGTTTTTTCAAGAGTTAACACATTATTCTTTCAACTCTGTTAAAAATATTTTTGTTTACTTGGGAAACAGTAACATATTTTTGGTGTTTCAGTGTTTGGCATAACTTACAGACCAGAGGAAAAAAGAACAGGACTTACAGGCTTTAGAAACTGTACAGATTGTTTCCAGCTCCTCACAAGGGCAGACTGCCACAAGCTCTGTTTAAGGTGCCTAGGTCCAGACCGCAATTTTACTAATTTTGAACTCTGTAATTTTCCCCAAAACACAAAAGAAAAGGGCAAAAAAAGAGAAGATTTCATGGCTTCTCAGTCTGCCTCTGTGTCACCAAAACACAGTCAAGACTTAGAGGGAGCTCCTAGTGATGGTGGAAAGCATGCATCAAGGAGTTCTCGTCAGAAACAGCAGCAGTCAGATAAAATTACGCAGCCATCAAAAGCATGGTAAAGATGGTTCAGAAACCAGGGTGTCCAAAAGGGGGGAAACATGAGTCCAGTGATGGCAAAAATGAAAGTAAAAGAGCTTCATGGCAGGTACTGGAAATAGTGTCTGCTAAGAAAAAAAAAAGCATGTCTCTGTTACTCCTCCTCCAGAGGAAAAGGAGCAGAAAGTAGACCAAAGACAAATACCCTCAACAGAGGACATGATAAAAGCATGACATTTTTTCCAGACATTCCAGGCTTTCAGAAATTCCCTCACTATGCTTGCCTCCATTCTTCAGACTCCAGTTCTACACCACCTGCCTATGGAGGAAGGGGAAATGTACTGGAACCCAGTGGTTTACCTGAGCAAGAATTTGGTTCTCCTCCCAGGCCTACAGAGGATTACACATCACATTCCCCTTTATTAGGCAAATGGTAAGCACCTCAATATCCCTCCCATGAAATATGAGAGGAGTATGAAGAGGAGGAAGAATTTATGAATATGATGGGTCTGGCTCCACAAGGAGACTGCTACTTCCTATCCACAAATCTCTCCAAAAGTCACTTCCAAAATCATGGCAGCACCCAATTTAACTGCTGGCATTGATGAAAAAGTCAATAAGTATCAGGTGGACCAACATGGGGTTGAGTACATGTATGCCACCCTGATCATGAAGAAGTGCTCCAGCTGCTGCCTATGAGAAGGCTTAAGGAGCAATTATTCACCCAGCCACCTGAGAAGGATTCCAGAAAACTGATACTATGGCCAAAAAGTGTACACGACAGCTTTGCGCCTCGCAGACAGGCAGCTTACATGTCATACACAGCTCAGTACCAGCAAGCACTGTGGAATGCAGCCCCAGACAGTAAAGTGGAACATGACTTGGTTGCCATAGTCAGATAAGCCCTGGATGCCACTAATAACAATCCACATGGCCATGGACACCAGTAACTCTGCATCATGGGTCCTGGCCCATGCAGTAGCTGTGTCTGGTTTAATGGCTACTGTCATATCCCAGGACATAGACTAAATCCATGGACTTCTCTTTCAAGGGAAATTCCCTGTTTGGTGACAAGACAGAGGCATACATGAAAAAAGTGGATGAATACAGAACCACTTATAAAAACAGCACTGAAAAGGAAAGGGCCTCCATTTCCTACAGGCCTTATGGAGAGGGAGGCAGGGTCAGGGGTTACTACCAAAGGCCTAAGCTCCATATGAGTACCAACTCCAAAGAAGGTACTATAGGAGCAGGGGTAGGAGAGGCTCTAGCCATACTGCTGCAACACCAGCCCCCAAACCACAGCAAAATGAAACCCCTGGCAGTTCTGTTTGGGTCATCCAACCAATGCCATTGGGGGGGAAGATTGGTCCACTACTTCCAGGAATGGTCAGAAATCACTACAGAACTGTGGGTCCTGGAGGTAGTGACTTAAGGTTTATCCCTACCATTTAGAAAATTCCCAAAAATGCAGAAGCCCTAATCATGTCCATCCCATACTTCAACAGAAATAATTCTGATGGATTTAGAGGTAAGGAGATTACTGCTAGCAAGAACAGTGGAGGTACCTCTTATAAACCGCACTTTGACAAGAACAGTGCCAAATTGTTCGCAATACTCCCTTCCCACTAGTAACCTTTCTTACTTGTTCATCAATTGTATCTTAACTCTGTAATCAAAATGTTGTCAGTCTGTCCTGCATGTCTCAGCTTGACTTATGTATCTCAGTGTTATCTTGTTTTATTAATGATCTCTATATGCACTGTAACAATGTATGACCTGAGCATACTAGATCTTTCTTGCTCATAGTGCCTCTAAGTTTTTCTTTTTCTTCAAACAAACGTGGAACCTTTACAAACGAGCTACTAGCTCAAAGGTATTGTAATCTGAGAAAAGAATAAATTAAAAGAAAGTCTCTGTATCACACTGGGGCAAGGGCCTGTTTTCCAGATACTTCCTCAGTCACAAGAAAAATGGGGAGTATCAAACCATTTTAGACCTCAGATATCTGAACAAACATATCAGAAAGGAAAGATTCAGGATGGTTACACTAGGCACAGTCATACCGCTCTTCAGTCAGGGACTGGCTAGGGTCACTGGACCTGAAAGATACCTACTTTCATATTCCAGTTAGGCATACACACAGAAAATACCTGAGGTTCAGGCTAGGAACTGCCAGTACCCTGCTCACGGCCCTTGGCCTCACTTCAGCAATAAGGGTTTTCACAAAGTGCCTAGCTGCATGGCAGCACATCAGAGAAGGCAGTGTGGTGTTTTTCCCTTCCTGGACAACTGGCTAGTAAGGAAAAATGGAGCAGGAGGCAGGTGCTCTACACAGAGGGTAAAAGCACCTCTAGACTTTCCGATAAACTTACAGAAGTCACAAACAGAACCAGTTCAAGTGTTGGCCTTTGTAGGTGCAGAGCTGGATACCCTGCAGTGAAAGCTTTTCTTCTATTAAGGGTATCAAGTCTGATTATCACTGCAGAATACTTGGCTCTGGTCCAGCCAAGGCCTGCAAGGAATTGTGTATGCAACTTGTGGTACACAAGGCCTGTTCCATAGTTGAGCAGTGGCTTCCATTTAAATCAAGGATGCTGTAACAGTTTTAAAATCACTTTGAAAATTATACCCATAGACTAAAATGTGGTGCATTCAGGCACTCTCCCAAGTTAGATGTCAGAAAACATCTGAGCATGGGGTGGGACAGGAAGACCAGGAAGTGGAAGGGATCGGCTGGCCATTGGTTCATCCCGAATTATGGTCACCTCCTCCTGAACTGGGATGCTCAGAAATGTCTAAAATCAGCTTGGATGAACTATCACCCTTGTAAAGTAATGGGCTATAAAGCTCAAAACCTAAATAAAATATATTGTACATTTTCTTTAGTTAGATTTTGCCTGTTCAGGTGGGGCTGAATCAGACTTGTTATCTTGCTCCCCTTCTGTACCTTCCTTTTCCTCTTCCTTTGTGTGCACCATAATCTTGCAGTAGTCTTTTACAATGGGTCCTTCCCAAACCTCCCTTTCTATAGGGTTTGTAGAACACTCAGGATTTCTATTTTTCTACCAAATGTTTAAAAGTTGTTTTCTTTATAGAGCTGTGTGGAATGAGAAAATTCAAAATTTTTTGAATTTCTGTGAAATTTCATTGAAATTTTGTGGAATGTTTGAAATGTATTAATTTGGTCATAACTCAGCTGTCAATTGAGCTACAGATCTGCAGTTTTGTATGATTTGGTGGTGATTTACCACGTTATGCATATTTTTAAATTATATTCATTTGAATTCTTTGATTGTGACCCTGCAAATTCTTTGATCGCGATCGTGCATCGCGAGCGGGGACAAGATGGCCCAATCAAAGAAACAATTATCTCAGCCCAGGGTGTTGTAGGAAGTCCAATGAGGGTGGGTTTTACTCAAGGAGCTTTCTGTCAAACCATGGTAGTGGTTTACAGTAATTCATAAATATTTCGATTTATAAGGTTTTAAAATCTTTGTTCGTGAGCCTGCAAATTTTTTGATCATGAGCCTGCAAATTCTTTGATCGTAGAGATTCTTTGATACGCCATCTTTGATCATGAGGGAGGGACAAGATAAGCCAGATTTTTTATAATGGAATATATGAAATTTTATAAAACTTTGATATTTAATATCTTGGGAACAGTTTGGTCTTTTGACTTGAAATTTGGAGGAAGAAGGAATATCCTCACCGATGTGTATTTTGGTGGTTTGTTCAAGAAATAGTATAGGGCAGCAAAGTTATGCTACTATGAAGTTGACATTTTCCCCATAGGATAACATTGCAGTGTTTGCTGTATTACAGGAATTCTTTGCTGCAGTGCTAAAATAACAGTTTGAGTCATTTGGGCTGAAATTTGGAGGAAAAGCCAACATCAGAATGTGCCTTTTGCTGGTTTAATCAAATAATGTACTGGGCGGCAAAGTTATGGCCTCTGAAGTTGACACTTTTGCCATAGAATAACATTATAGGCGTCCATTGCGTCTTCGGGTCCCGTGATCCTGGAATGGTGCGAGATAAGGACTTTCAGTTCAAAAACTGCTTAGCCACCCAAACAGGGGCTAAGCGAAAACTATCCAGGAAAGTAATAATTCATACAAAATTTTAATTTTTTCTACATCGATACGGTTCCCGAGATATAAGCAATTTACTATTCTAAGTCGTAATTTTCTGCTCGAAGTCAATTATAAATGCATCGTTCTTTGTTTTCAGTGTGTTTTTCAAGTGCAGTTTTGGGGAAAGAAGGGTGTGCCCTTTCGTTACTGTGTCAGTTAAGCGTTTCAGGTGCGCTTCTGTTACACGTTCGCATCACCGTTCAGTCTACACCACCATGTGTGTTCAGTTTGCATTGCATTTGCACTTGCGTTTCTATTTGTTTCTCGTTATTGTTGCTGTTACCATTCTGATTTGCATTTTGCAATTCTTGAGTACCGTGCCCGTTGCATATTACGGTTTGTGTTTTATTATGCGCCTGCGTTTCTGTTTCTGTTGGTTTTATTCTTGCTGTTACTGTTACCATTTACATTTTACAATTGCGGTACCATGACCTTACGTGTAACAGTTTTGCGTTTTCGTATCGCTTCTGTTTCTCTTTCTGTTGGCTTTATTGTTGCTGTTATCATAACAATTTGCGTACCGTTGCCGCTTGCATTTGCTTTGCAGTTCCTGTTGTTATGTAACAAGACATCAGCGCTCGCCACTGCATTCCATTCAGTATTTATCATCCTCATTCTTAAAGGAAGGAAATTAGGGCAACAAACTCCGTTTAATGCATCAGTTAGGGTTGTTCTGGCGAAAAAAGTGAGGGAATTAAGGTTGGGTTGGCCCCATGGACCCCCAGCCCAACCCCAACTGGCTTGGGAGTGCGCGTTGGGGTCGTCGGTCTAACTCTCACCCCATTTCTATACCTCTGCTTCTTTACACTGTGATGGGATGAGAGTTAGGGCCGGCCGACCCCAGCGATGCTGGTTGGGAGGCTGGGCTGAGGGTCAAGGGGCTTTCAGCTAACAATTCTTCGTATAAGCACCAACCTAACTGACTCGTCATCAGGTTTTGCCTCAAATAAATATATATATATATATATATATATATATATATATATATATATATATATATATATATATATATATATATATATATATATATATATATATATATATATATATATATATATATATATATATATATATATATATATATATATGTACTACTACATTGATGGCAAAAGGTCAAGGCAGGCAGGGAGGCCAAATAGCCCAGTAGAAAAGTAAGTAGCACTCTTATGCACATATGAATACTGTCAGCTAGTAATAATGATATGAAAGGCACAAATATGAAATGCTTAATTACATCCAGAAGAATCTGAAAACCATGTTGTGATATAGAAACAAGTAAATGCTGAAGTATAACATGATCAAGTCAGTGATTTTAAAAATGTATTAAATATAAGAAGATATGAACTATATAGTTATAAAGTTAAATTTAATATCTTGCTTACAGTTCCCCAGAAGAAACCAAACTAGGCAAATGAGGGTACTAAACAAAATAAATGAAATAACTTCTCAAACTGTTGTCGTGTGTTGGCTTACTACAAGCCTGGCCGGACGTAGTCTTAATACTCGATTTATATGGCGGCCCAGTGGTGCTGAGGGCTGGCTTGTCACCTTACCTCACGCTATGCCAGCGACCCATATTTGGGAGCGAGCATGGGCCACTGGGGTCGCAGGGAGGAGAGGGATCGAGCATCCGAGGACTGCCTCTCCTTCTCCGGGAGACACCAGCGATTCGGTGCGTGACTGGCCCCTGGTGGAGGCTAAGGGGCTGGCACACTGAAAGCTACAACGTGGGGAAGACCAGGCAGACGCTCGAGGATCATGCAGGAGTGTCTGCGCTTTTGGCGTCACTGCACGCCTTGTCTAGGGGATCCAAACAAACTGGAGGAAAAATGGGTACTGGCGAGGCATAGTGATGGTCGGTCTCCACAGGCGCCGCCCCAGTGATGGGCAGTAATCCTTCCAGCACCGGATCCGAAGTTAGTCGGGTCGAGGGGTTCCCCGCCGCCCCACCATGGGGGGTAAGCCATGGGGCAGCTGGAAGGGTAGGCTGCGAGTGGGGGATGGGGCTGGGGGAATCCGACGGGATGTATAGCCACCAGGGACTAGGCGGATAAAGAAATTAACAGCAAAAAAAAAAAAAAACTATTCAGTTTATACAACTTTGGTTTAATAGTTGTCACTTTTAAATCATCTGAACATGTACATGTTTCTGCCTGGTTTCAACTACTTGCTTCAGCATGCACATAGCTATTGTGATGTATTCAGATTTGTACAAGCTGTTGTCTGATTGATTCAGTATTACAGTACTGTACATGGCTGTTGTGATGTCATCAATAATGTGCAAACTGTTCTCTGATTGGTTCAGTATTATATTGTGATGTACCCCACTTTGCTAGATGTCAGTTGTGACATACATTAAAATGCAAGACATAGCTGATAATGCCTGAGTAACAGTGGTTTACCACGATGTAATCACTGCAAGCAATTGCCAGTACAACCAAGTAAACCTCGAGAGCATAGCGCGAGAGGTTTACAGTTGTCATGGCAACTGCAAGAGGTGATTATGTCCAAGGTTGACCACTGTTACACAGGCATTGTATTTTATAGTGTATGGAAAAACTAGCCCGGGGGGGGGGGGACATTTTCTTTTAATGTGCATATGTTCTCCTGCTTGACTATGAATGCCTCCTGGTTTGAATGTTGAGCAACGGAAGTGCTGAAATTAGCCATTGTGATCTATACTGCAGCAGGTCTGTAACTGTCTAAATGGAATGTGTGGGTTTTGAACGAATGTCCAAACAACAGATCACCTTTCCTTTCCAAAATTTTGACAGTTGGTGACATTCTATCCTGTAATCCCATCATTATGACATAGTTAAGCAAGGTTTACAGCATACTGGTGTCATAACGATGGGATTATCAGGTTATAACGTATGGTAGAACGTTGTTATAGGTAGAAATCTACCTTTTCATAACAACGTTTACCATCGATGTGATGTCACCATGTTGTTAACCCATCGATGATACGCCACATCAATGGGTTAACAACTGGGAACATCTGCACATGCCGCTACAGAAATCTCGACCTTCCTGAAATGGCCACGGCGGTGAACATGACCCAAAATTGCAGCGGTGACTGATCCAACAGCAGTTGTAAGGTTCCTGATGTATTTTTTAGTTATGTGAACCATACACCATAAAAAATAATGTATGGTTCGCTATCGGCAACCAGCTAGTTTAACTGTCTTGAGGTTGCTGTGGCTACGTAAACCTCTTGAGCTTCGCTCTTGAGGTTTACAAGGTTGCCATGGCAACCTCTCAACGGTTAATGAGCTGGTTATCGATAGCGACCCATACATTATCCTCTATATAAACTGATTGAAAACAGGGGTTAATAGACACTGTCCATAGATTATATCATGATCCCTTGTAGAGTGGGTTGAAAATATCAATTTTATTCTGTGGCATTTCTCTCCACTCTGTTGTATAAATTATGTTATTTTCACTTAGAACATGGTATGTCAACAGCTTGTGGCTTTACTATGCCTTGGTTATGGATCCTAGGTCTCAACAGTGGAGAGAAATGTGTTAATATACTGCAACCTGTTATATAATCCTCATGAATTACTGAATCCTTATACATTTTTAGAGCTGTGATTTTGTATGTTTGTTCTGTTTGGGGTTGTTTTTGCTTGTTGAAAGTTGCTGTTGCGCGTGAGGCTCAGATCAGGTGGTTTAAATTTGATGGACTTCTACTGGAAATGTATTATCTTTCATTATACTGGCTTCCCCCTAATTCCCCCATCTCCTTTTCTGAAGATTGGGACTATGTACAGTCTTCGTCCAACTGGGAGGGTGGGCAAGCAGCTGCCTTCACTGCTGATGCTGCTCCTAGCTTGACCAGAAGGTTGTGCAGGAATGCAAGGTGGCTTATGGCCTCCCTTGCCAGGAACCAAGTGCTTGCCCTCCATTACATGCCTGGCCCCTTGCCAGACTTAGTGCAGGATTCCGTGACGTGACATGCCTGGTCTCTCTGCCAGCCTCGGTACAAGATTCCATGAAATGCTGGCCCCCTGCCAGCCGTGGTGAGGATTCATTGCATGCTTGGGCATTTGTCAGTCTCGGTACAAGATTCTGTGATATGCCTGATCCTCTGTCAGCCTTAGTACAGGATTCCATGACATACCCGTCCCCATTACACCCACAGTACAGGATTCCTTGACATGTCCCTTACAGCCTTGGTTTACAATTCCATGACATGTCTGTCTCCCTGCCAGTTTTGTACAGGGTTTGTCCAGCACCCAGTCAGCCTCAATATAAGATTCCATGACAAGTCTGACCTCATGCCAGCCTCATTACAGGATTCCCTGACATACCTGGCCCTCTGCCAGCACTTGTACAGGATTCCATGACATGCGGGCCCCTGACAGCCTCCGTGATAGAATTCTATGACATGTTCATTACCTGCCAGGTGCCAGCCTCAGTTCAGGATTCTGTGACATTCCCAGGCCCTGCCAGCCTCCGTATGGGATTCAGTGACATGCCCAGCCGTCTGCCAGCCTCCGTATGGGATTCAGTGACATGCCCAGCCGTCTGCCAGCCTCGTTACTGGATTCAACAACATGACCGGCCTCTGCCAGCCTTAGCACTGGATTCTGTGACATGCCCGGGCCCTTGCTAACCTCATTCCAGGATTATGTGACATGACTAGCCTCCTGCCAACCAGTGTACTGGATTCTGTGACATGTCCAGCCCTCTAACTGCAGCCATGCAGGATTCCATGACATGCCTGGCCCACTGACAACCTCAGTACAGGATTCCATGACATTTCCATCCCCTGCCAGCCTCAGTACTGGAATCTGTGACATGTCCAGCTACCCTAATAGCCTCAGCACAGAATTCTGTGGCATAACTGTGCCCTGCAAGCCTTGGTATAGGATTCTGTGACATGTTCAGTCTCCTGTCAGCTTCAGTCCTCTGCCTGCCAATGTACAGGATTCTGTGACATGAATGACCCTCTGATAGTCTCAGTACAGGATCCCATGACATGCCCTGCCCCCGCCAGCCTCTGTACTGGGTTCTGTGACATGCCTGGCCCCCTGATAGTCTCAGTACAGGATTCTGTGACATGCCAGGACCCTGACAGCCTCTGTAGTGGATTCTGTGACATGTCCATCCCTCTGCTAGCCTCAGCACCGAATTCTGTGACATGACTGACCCCCTGCAAGCCTTGGTACAGTGTTCTGTGACATGTTCAGTCTCCTGTCAGCTTCAGCGCAGGAGTCCATGCCATGCCTGGCCCACTGACAGTCTCAGTACAGGATTCCATGACATGCCCTACCCCCACTGCCAGCCTCAGTACTGGATTCTGTGACATGCCCAGCCCCCTATCACCCTCAGTACAGGATTCCATGATGTACCTGCCCCCCTGTCAGCTTCAGTACAGGATTCCATGACGTGCCTGTCCCCCTGTCAGCCTCAGTACAGGATTCCATGACGTGCCTGTCCCCCTGTCAGCCTCAGTACAGGATTCCATGACGTGCCTGTCCCCCTGTCAGCCTCAGTACAGGATTCCATGACGTGCCTGTCCCCTGTCAGCCTCAGTACAGGATTCCATGAGTGCCTGTCCCCAGTCAGGATTCCATGACGTGCCTGTCCCCCTGTCAGCCTCAGTACAGGATTCCATGACGTGCCTGTCCCCCTGTCAGCCTCAGTACAGGATTCCATGACGTGCCTGTCCCCCTGTCAGCTTCAGTACAGGATTCCATGATGTGCCTGTCCCCCTGTCATCCTCAGTACAGGATTCCATGATGTGCCTGTCCGCTTCAGTACAGGATTCCATGATGTGCCTGCCCCCCGACAGCCTCAGTACAGGATTCCATGATGTGCCTGTCCGCTTCAGTACAGGATTCCATGATGTGCCTGCCCCCCTGTCAGACTCAGTACAGGATTCCATGACGTGCCTGCCCCTCTGTCAGCCTCAGTACAAGATTTCATGACATGCCCATCCCCCTGTCAGCCTCAGTACAGGATTCCATGATGTGCCTGCCCCCCTGTCAACCTCAGTACAGGATTCCATGACGTGCCTGTCCCCCTGTCAGCCTCAGTACAGGATTCCATGATGTGCCTGCCCCTCTGTCAGCCTCAGTACAAGATTTCATGACATGCCCATCCCCCTGTCAGCCTCAGTACAGGATTCCATGATGTGCCTGTCCCTCTGTCAGCCTCAGTACAAGATTCCATGACATGCCTGTCCCCCTGTCAGCCTCAGTACAGGATTCCATGATGTACATGTCCCCCTGTCAGCTTCAGTACAGGATTCCATGATGTGCCTGTCCCCCTGTCAGCCTCAGTACAGGATTGTGTGACATGCCCGGCACCCTGTCAGCCTCAGTCAGTATAGGATGCCATGATATGCCTGCACCCTGTCAGCTTCAGTACAGGATTCCATGATGTACCTTCCCCGTCAGCTTCAGTACAGGATTCCATGATGTACCTTCCCCCGTCCCAGCTTCAGTACAAGATTCATGACATGCCTGTCCCCTGTCAGCCTCAGTACAGGATTCCATGATGTACATGTCCCCTGTCAGCTTCAGTACAGGATTCCATGTTGTGCCTGTCCCCTGTCAGCCTCAAGTACAGGATTGTGTGACATGCCCGGCACCCTGTCAGCCTCAGTCAGTATAGGATGCCATGATATGCCTGCACCCTGTCAGCTTCAGTACAGGATTCCATGATGTACCTTCCCCCGTCAGCTTCAGTACAGGATTCCATGATGTACCTTCCCCGTCAGCTTCAGTACAGGATTCCATGATGTACCTTCCACCGTCAGCTTCAATACAGGATTCCATGATGTACCATCCCCGTCAGCTTCAGTACAGGATTCCATGATATGCCTGCCCCCTGTCAGCTTCAGTACAGGATTCCATGATGTGCCTATCCCCTGGCAGCCTCAGTACAGGATTCCATGATGTGCCTGTCCTCCTGGCAGCCTCAGTACAGGATTCTATGATGTGCCAGCCAAAATGTGCGCCTCAGTGCAGGATTCTATGGCGTGTCTGCCCACTTGACAGCCTCAGTACAGGATTCTGTGACGTGCCAGGACCCTGACAGACTCTCTACTGGATTCTGTGACATGTCCATCCCCCTGCTAGCCTCAGCACAGAATTCTGTGACATGACTGACCCCCTGCAAGCCTCGGTACAGTGTTCTGTGACATGTTCGGTCTCCTGTCAGCTTCAGTGCAGGAGTCCATGCCATGCCTGGCCCACTGACGATCTCAGTACAGGATTTCATGACATGCCCATCCCCCTGCTAGACTCAGTACAGGATTCCATGAGATGACTGGCCCCCTGCCAGCCAGCATATAGGATTCTGTGACACGATTGACCCCCTGATAGTCTCAGTACAGGATTCCATGACATGCCCTGCCCCCACTGCCAGCCTCTGTACTGGATTCTGTGACATGCCCAGCCCCCTGTCAAGCTCAGTACAGGATTCTGTGACATGCCTGGCTCCCTGTCAAACTCAGTGCAGGATTCCATGACATGCCTGAACCTTTCAGTCTCAGTACAGGATTCTGTGACATGCCACTCTCCTGTCAACCTCAGTACAGGATTCCATGCCATCTCTTACCCCTTTCAGCCTCATTATAGGATTCAGTTACATGCCTGTTCCCTTTCAGTCTCAGTACAGGATTCTGTGACATGCCACTCCCCGTCAACCTCAGTACAGGATTCCATGCCATGCCTTACCCCCTTTCAGCCTCATTATAGATTCAGTTACATGCCTGTTCCCTTTCAGTCTCAGTACAGGATTCTGTGACATGCCTGGCCCCTGACAGCCTCAGTCAGTAGAGGATGCCATGACATGCCTGCCCCCTGTCCCTTCAGTACAGGATTCCATGACGTGCCTGCCCCTCTGTCAGCCTCAGTACAGGATTCCATGGCGTGCCTGCCCCCGTCAGCTTCAGTACAGGATTCCATGACATGCCTGCCCCTGTCCGCTTCAGCACAGGATTCCATGACGTGCCTGCCCCTGTCGCTTCAGTACAGGATTCCATGGCGTGCCTGCCTCCCTGTCAGCTTTAGTACAGAATTCCATGATGTGCCTGCCCTCTGTCAGCCTCAGTACAGGATTCCATGGCTGCCTGCCCCCTGTCAGCTTCAGTACAGGATTCCATGACATGCCTGCCCCTGTCCGCTTCAGTACAGGATTCCATGATGTGCCTGCCCCCCTGTCCGCTTCAGTACAGGATTCCATGGCGTGCCTGCCTCCCTGTCAGCTTTAGTACAGAATTCCATGATGTGCCTGCCCTCTGTCAGCCTCAGTACAGGATTCCATGACGTGCCTGCCCCCTGTCAGCTTCAGTGCAAGTTCCATGACATACCTGCCCCTGTCCTCTCAGTACAGGATTCATGCTGCCTGCCCCTGTCCGCTTCAGTACAGGATTCCATGACGCCTGCCTCCCCTGTCCGCTTCCAGTAATAGAATTCCATGACGGTCGTCTCCCCTGTCAGACTCAGTACAGGATTCCATGACGTGCCTGCCCCCCTGTCAGCCTCAGTACAGGATTTCATGACGTGCCCATCCCCCTGCTAGCTTCAGTACAGGTTTCCATGAGATGACTGGCCCCCTGCCAGCCAGCGTACAGGATTCTGTGACATGAATGACCCTCTGATAGTCTTAGTACAGGATTCCATAACATGCCCTGCCCTCACTGCTAGCCTCTGTACTGGATTATGTGACATGCCCTGCCCCCTGCTAGCCTCAGTACAGGATTCTGTGACATACCAGGCTCCCTGTCGGCCTCAGTACAGGATTCTGTGACATGCCAGGCTCCCTGTCAACCTCAGTACAGGATTCCATGATGTGCCTGTCCCCCTGTCGGCCTCAGTACAGGATTCTTTGAAATGCCAGCCCCCATGTCCGCCTCAGTGCAGGATTCCATGACGTGTCTGCCCTCCTGACATCCTCAGTACAGGATTCTGTGACATGCCTGGCCCCCCTGATAGTCTCAGTACAGGATTCTGTGGCATACCCAGCCCCACTGCCAGCCTCTGTACTGGATTGTGTGACATGCCTGCCCCTGATAGTCTCTGTACTGGGTTCTGTGGCGTGCCTGGCCCCCTGATAGTCTCAGTACAGGATTCTGTGACATGCCGGGACCTGACAGCCTCTGTAGTGGATTCTGTGACATGTCCATCCCCCCCTAATAGCCTCAGCACAGAATTCTGTGACACAACTGTCCCCCTGCAAACCTTGGTATAGGATTCTGTGACATGTTCAGTCTCCTGTCAGCTTCGGTGCAGGATTCCATGAGATGACTAGTCTTCTGCCCGCCAATGTACAGGATTCTGTGACACGAATGACCCCCTGATAGTCTCAGTACAAGATTCCATGACATGCCCTGCCCCACTGCCAGCCTCTGTCCTTGGTTCTATGACATGCCTGGCCCCCTGATAATCTCAGTACAGGATTCTGTGACATATTAGGACCCTGACAGCCTCTGTAGTGGATTCTGTGACATGTCCATCCCTCTGCTAGCCTCAGCACAGAATTCTGTGACATGACTGACCCCCTGCAAGCCTCAGTACAGGATTCTGTGACATGCCACCTCCCTGTCAACCTCAGTACAGGATTCCATGCCATGCCTTACCCCTTTCAGCCTCATTATAGGATTCAGTTACATGCTGTTCCCTTTCAGTCTCAGTACAGGATTCTGTGACATACCAGTCCTCCTGTCAACCTCGGTAAAGGATTCCATGACATGCCCGGCCCCTGTCGGTCTCAGTACAGGATTCTGTGACATACCAGTCCCCTGTCAACCTCAGTACAGAATTCTATGACATGCCTTACCCCTTTCAGCCTCATTATAGGATTCAGTTACATGCCAGATCCCTTTCAGTCTCAATACAGGATTCTGTGACATACCAGTCCCCTGTCAACCTCAGTACAGGATTCTGTGACATGCCGGCCCCCTGTCAGCCTCAGTACAGGATTCCATGACATGCCTTACCCCTTTCAGCCTCATTATAGGATTCAGTTACATGCCAGATCCTTTCAGTCTCAGTACAGGATTCTGTGACATGCCCGGCCCCTGTCAGCCTTAGTACAGGATTCCATGACATGCCTTACCCCTTTCAGCCTCATTATAGGATTCAGTTACATGCCAAATCCCCTGTCAGCCTCAGTACAGGATTCCATGACATGCCTGGCCCCCTTTCAGCCTCATTATAGGATTCAATTACATGCCTGATCCCCTTTCAGTCTCAGTACAGGATTCTGTGACATGCCTGGCCCCCGGCAGCCTCAGTCAGTATAGGATTCCATGACATGCCTGCCCCCCTGTCAGCCTCAGTACAGGATTCTATGACATGCCTGGCCCCCTTTCAGCCTCATTATAGGATTCAATTACATGCCTGATCCCCTTTCAGTCTCAGTACAGGATTCTGTCACATGCCTGGCCCCCTGACAGCCTCAGTCAGTAGAGGATGCCATGACATGCCTGCCCCTGTCAGCTTCAGTGCAGAATTCCATGGCATGCCTGCCCCCCTGTCAGCCTCAGTACAGGATTCCATGACGTGCCTGCCTCCCTGTCAGCTTCAGTACAGAATTCCATGATGTGCCTGCCCCCCCCGTCAGCTTCAGTACAGGATTCCATGATGTGCCTGCCCCCCTGTCAGCCTCAGTACAGGATTTCATGGCGTGCCCATCCCCCTGCTAGCGTCAGTACAGGTTTCCATGAGATGACTGGCCCCCTGCCAGCCAGCGTACAGGATTCTGTGACATACCAGCCCCCTGTCAGTCTCAGTACAGGATTCTGTGACATGCCCGGCTCCCTATCAACCTCAGTACAGGTTTCCATGACATGCCTGAGCCCCTTTCAGCCGCATTATAGGATTTAGTTACATGCCTGACCCGCTGTCAATCTCAGTACAGAATTCCATGATGTGCCTGCCCCCCTGTCAGCCTCAGTACAGGATTCCATGATGTGCCTGTCCCCCTGTCAGCTTCAGTACAGGATTCCATGATATGCCTGGCCCCCTGTCAGCTTCAGTACAGGATTCCATGACGTTCCTGCCCCCCTGACAGCCTCAGAACAGGATTCTGTGACATGCCAGGCCCCCTGTCAGCCTCAGTACAGGATTCCATGACGTTCCTGCCTCTGACAGCCTCAGAACAGGATTCTGTGACATGCCCAGCCCCACTGCCAGCCTCTGTACTCGATCTTGTGACATGCCCGGCACCCTGACAGCCTCAGTGCAGGATTCCATGACGTGCCTGTCCCCTGTCAGTCTCAGTACAGGATTCCATGATGTGCCTGTCCCCTGTCAGTCTCAGTACAGGATTCTTAGACGTGCCCAGCCCACTGCCAGCCTCTGTACTGGATCTTGTGACATGCCCGGCACTCTGACCGCCTCAGTACAGGATTCCATGACGTTCCTGCCCCCTGACAGCCTCAGAACAGGGTTCTGTGACATGCCAGGCCCCTGTCAGTCTCAGTACAGGATTCTATGACGTGCCCAGCCCCACTGCCAGCCTCTGTACTCGATCTTGTGACATGCCCGGCACCCTGACAGCCTCAGTACAGGATTCCATGATGTGCCTGTCCCCTGACAGCCTCAGTACAGGATTCTGTGACATGCTCAGCCCTGCCAGCCTTAGTACTGGATTGTGCGACATGCCTGGCCCCTGATAGTCTCTGTACTGGCTCTGTGACATGCCTGGCCCCCTGATAGTCTCTGTACTGGGTTCTGTGACATGCCTGGCCCCCTGATAGTCTCTGTACTGGGTTCTGTGACATGCCTGGCCCCCTGATAGTCTCTGTACTGGGTTCTGTGACATGTCTGGCCCCCTGATAGTCTCAGTACAGGATTCTGTGACATGCCAGGACCCTGACAGCCTCTGTAGTGGATTCTGTGACATGTCCATCCCCCTGCTAGCCTCAGCACAGAACTCTGTGACATGACTGACCCCCTGCAAGCCTCGGTACAGTGTTCTGTGACATGTTCAGTCTCCTGTCAGCTTCAGTGCAGGAGTCATGCATGCCTGGCCCACTGAAAATCTCAGTACAGGATTTCATGACATGCCCATCCCCTGCTAGACTCAGTACAGGATTCCATGAGACGACTGGCCCCTGCCAGCCAGCATACAGGATTCTGTGACACGATTGACCCCCTGATAGTCTCAGTAGCAGATTCCATGACATGCCCTGCCTCCACTGCCAGCCTCTGTACTGGATTCTGTGACGTGCCTGGCCCCCTGCTAGCCTCAGTACAGGATTCTGTGACATACCAGTCCCCCTGTCAACCTTAGTAAAGGATTCCATGACATGCCAAGCCCCCTGTCAGTCTCAGTACAGGATTCTGTGACATGCCCGGCCCCCTGTCAGTCTCAGTACAGGATTCTGTGACATGCCAGTCCCCCTGTCAACCTCAGTAAAGGATTCCATGACATGCCAGGCCCCCTGTCAGTCTCAGTACAGGATTCTGTGACATGCCAGGCCCCCTGTCAGCCTTAGTATAGGATTCTGTGACATGCCAGTCCCCCTGTCAACCTCAGTAAAGGATTCCATGACATGCCGGCCCCTGTCAACCTCAGTACAGGATTCTGTGACATGCCCGGCCCCCTGTCAGTCTCAGTACAGGATTCTGTGACATGCCCGGCCCCCTGTCAGCCTCAGTACAGGATTCCATGACATGCCTGACCCCCTTTCAGCCTCATTATAGGATTCAGTTACATGCCAGATCCCCTTTCAGTCTCAGTACAGGATTCTGTGACATACCAGTCCCCCTGTCAACCTCAGTACAGGATTCCATGACATGCCCGGCCCCCTGTCAACCTCAGTACAGGATTCCATGACATGTCTGGCCCCCTTTCAGCCTCACTATAGGATTCAGTTACATGCCTGATCCCCTTTCAGTCTCAGTACAGGATTCTATGACATGCCTGACCCCCTGACAGCCTCAATACAGGATTCCATGATGTACCTGCTCCCCTGTCAGACTCAGTACAGGATTCCATGACATGCCTGACCCCCTTTCAGCTGCATTATAGGATTCAGTTACATGCCTGACCCCCTGTCAATCTCAGTACAGGATTCTGTGACATGTCTGCCCCCCTGACAGCCTCAGTACAGGATTTCATGGCATGCCTGTCCCCATCAGCCTCAGTACGAGTTCAGTGACATGCCTGCCCCTGTCAGCCTCAGTACAGGATTCCATGACATGCCTGCCCCCTGACAGCCTCAGTACAGGATTCCATGACGTTCCTGCCCCCTGAGCCTCAGAACAGGATTCTGTGACATGCCAGGCCCCCTGTCAGCCTCAGTACAGGATTCCATGACGTTCCTGCCCCTCTGACAGCCTCAGAACAGGATTCTGTGACATGCCAGGCCCCCCTGTCAGTCTCAGTACAGGATTCCATGACGTGCCCAGCCCCACTGCCAGCCTCTGTACTGGATCTTGTGACATGCCCGGCACCCTGACAGCCTCAGTACAGGATTCCATGATGTGTCTGTCCCCCTGTCAGCCTCAGTACAGGATTCCATGATGTGCCCAGCCTCACTGACAGCCTTTGTACTGGATTCTGTGACATGTCCAGCCCCCTGACAGCCTCAGTACAAGATTCTGTGACATGCCAGGCCCCCTGTCAGCCTTAGTACTGGATTTCATGACATGCCTGACCCCCTGCCAGCCTCAGTATAGGATTCTATGACATGCTTAGCCCCCTGTCAGCCTTGGTACTGGATTCTGTGACATGCCCAGTCCCCTAATCACCTCAGTACAGGATTCCATGGCATGACTGGCCCACTGCCAGCCAATGTACAGATTTTGTGACATGCATGACTCCTTGACAGTCTCAGTACAGTATTCCATGTTGTGTCTTGCCCCCTGCTATGTTCTGTACTGGATTCTGTGACATACCCAGCCCCCTGCTAGCCTCAGTACAGGATTCTGTGACATGCCCAGCCCTCAGTCAGCCAGCCAGTGTACAGGATTCCATGATATGCCTGGCCCCTGACAGCCTCAGTATGAGATTCCATAGAAGCTGTTGGCAGAAAAGGACCTCTTGGCCCACCTAGTCTGCCCAAAAGTCCCTATCTACTCTGCTACCATAGACCCTAATTGACCATAGACCTTAACTGATCCTCTGGCCTTACCCTCTCCCAGACCTGTTACTATGGTCCCCCTGAGTCCATCCCATGCATGATGTGCCCAGTCCCCTGCCAGCCTCGGTACTAGATTCTGTGACATGCCCTGCCCCCTGCTAGCCTCAGTACAGGAATCTGTGACATGACTGGCCCATTGCCAGGCTATGTACAGATTCCATGACATATCTGTTCACTTGACAGTCTTAAGTACAGGATTCCATGACATGTCCGGCCCCCTGCCAGCCTTTTGTAGCAGATTCTGTGACATGCCTGGCCCCCTGCAAGCCTCAGTGCAGGATTCTGTGACATGCCTGTCCCCCTGTCAGCATCAGTACAGGATTCCATGACATGCCTGGCACCCTGAGAGCCTCAGTACAGGATTTTGTGATATGACTGGCCCACTGCCAGATAATACATTCCATGACATGCCTGTCCCCTGACAGTCCGAGTATAGGATTCCATGACGTCTGGCCCCTGCCAGCCTCTGTACTGTATTCTGTGGCATGCCCTGCCTCCTGCTTAGTCTCAGTACAGGAATCCGTACATGACTGGCCCACTGCCAGACTATGTACAGATTCCATGACATATCTGTTCACTTGACAGTCTTAAGTACAGGATTCCATGGCATGTCCGCCCCTGCCAGCCTTTGTACTGGATTCTGTGACATGTCTGGCTCCCTGCAAGCCTCACTACAGGACTCTGTGACATGTCCGTCCCCCTGTCAGCCTCAGTACAGGATTCCATGACACGCCTGGCACCCTGACAGCCTCAGTACAAGATTCGGTGACATGCCTGGCTCCATGACAGCCTCTGTACAAGATTATGTGACATGCCTGGCTCCATGACAGCCTCTGTACAAGATTATGTGACATGCCTGGCTCCATGACAGCCTCTGTACAAGATTATGTGACATGCCTGGCTCCATGACAGCCTCTGTACAAGATTATGTGACATGCCTGGCTCCATGACAGCCTCTGTACAAGATTATGTGACATGCCTGGCTCCATGACAGCCTCTGTACAAGATTATGTGACATGCCTGGCTCCATGACAGCCTCTGTACAAGATTATGTACACGTGGCTCCATGACAGCCTCTCTACAAGACTCTTTGACATGCCTGGCTTCCATGACAGGCTCTGTACAAGAATTCTGTGACATGCCTGGCTCCATGACAGCCTCTGTACAAGATTCTGTGACATGCCTGGCTCCATGACAGCCTCTGTACAAGATTCTGTGACATGCCTGGCTCCATGACAGCCTCTCTACAAGACTCTTTGACATGCATGGCTCCATAACAGCCTCTGTGCAAAGATTCTGTGACATGCCTGACTCCATGACAGCCTCTGTACAAGATTCTGTGACATGCGTGGCTCCATGACAGCCTCTGTACAAGACTCTTTGACATGCCTGGCTCCATGACAGCCTCTGTACAAGACTCTTTGACATGCCTGGCTCCATGACAGCCTCTGTTCAAGATTCTGTGACATGCCTGGCTCCATGACAGCCTCTGTTCAAGATTCTGTGACATGCCTGGCTCCATGACAGCCTCTGTTCAAGATTCTGTGACATGCCTGGCTCCATGACAGTCTCTGTACAAGATTCTGTGACATGCCTGGCTCCATGACAGCCTCTGTACAAGATTCTTTGACATGCCTGGCTCCATGACAGACTCTGTACAAGATTCTGTGACATGCCTGTCCCCCTCACAGTCTAGGTACAGGATTCCATGACGTATCTGGCCCCCTGCCAGCCTCTGTATTGTATTCTGTGGCATGCCCAGCCGCTTGCTAGCCTCAGTACAGGATTCTGTAACATGCCTGGCACCCTGACAGCCTCTGTACAAGATTCTGTGACATGCTCAGCTCCCTGTCAGCCTAGAACAGGATGCATGGCTCTCACAGTAACCCAGGGCTTGCATGCAATATACTGCCACTGGGTGGCTGTATTATTTACTGTTCTGGATAAGAAATTCCATCCACTGCGATAGCCCTGCGTGATAAAAAATGTCTATGTAATGGTCCCAGGGTAGCAGCAGGTTAATGCATTACACAGTTCACAGTCACAATATTTAAAATAGGTATACAAGGAGGGCACAAGTTGTCCTTTAGAGAAACGTTAAATTAGAAAAGTAGACCTGGCTGCTGATTTCCTTTTTTTTTTTCTTTGATATTTCATTGCTGTAAGAATACCATTCCAAGATTTACTTTAATGGATTCAGTAATTCATGATCCCTAATATTATTAGTTTAGTACTGGATCTTGTACCTTCCACCCATGTATATTCATATGTTGCAACTTACATCACAGAAAATCTGGAACATGCACATTTGTAAGTAAGTTTACTGTACTGTGTATTAGATAAGGTGTTTCTCTGACTTTTGAGAACCCTCTTGGAAACTGTTGCACCTAACTGCAGCTGTCCTACTATGGCAAGATTCTAAATACACAAATTATCTTACAGTGTATGAGACAGCTGGTTCAGTTTGGGTCCTGTTTGTTTATGTACGGTTATGTCAATAGCAGTAGTTCCATTAAAGATGAATGTGTATTTTGTTTTGTATACATACAGGTGGTCAGAAACAACAATTGCAATTGCAAGAGCCCTTCTCAAGGTAAATAGGGAATTGAAAGGAAACTTTTCTTTTTAAGCATGTTGGGTAATGCTTATAGTAGCTTTGCATACCTTGGACAAAAAACAATGCCAGCTAAATTAAAAAAAAAATAAATTATATAACCAGTAGCAGAAAGACTGTGACTAAGTGGGATGTTCTGTGGGAAAATGAAGAAGGGGTCTTTTTTCAATTGGTTCCATTAACATACTGTAAGTTATAGGAGATAAAGAATATTTCATGAAAACACACAAAACAGCCACTACTAGTGCAGGGCAATGCACAAGAAATACAGTTCAAGCAAAAATCAGTACTTTCTCTTTGCAAAATAGCACCTCGTCTGAGAACAGCAGAAGAAAAAAAGCGTTATTTTAAGCACCAAGCCCTGCAGCAAGAATCCTTGTAGCACTTACTGTGTTTCATAAATTTTAATGCCGCTTTTGCAAGGGAGGCCCCCAAGTGTGTAGTTACTTAAGAGCTACACAACAGTCTGTTACAGACTATTCGCCCTGTGACAGTTCACTTCCTCCAGACCTCAGGAATCATTACAGAAAAATGAATATTTCCCTGTGTAAGGTTACATAATTAATTTAGGAGGCTCAAAAAATATAAATAAAATCATGCTGCGGTATTCCATTTCAGCGAAAGAGATGGAGCGAACTTTCACAGGGCGAATTGTTCATGGCAAATTGATGTGCTCCTGTAACTGAAGTACAAGCCATTTAAATATTTATTAACACACACAATTAATGGCTGTA
The DNA here is from genome assembly GCA_016271365.2 of Neoceratodus forsteri. Lineage (NCBI taxonomy): Eukaryota > Metazoa > Chordata > Ceratodontiformes > Ceratodontidae > Neoceratodus > Neoceratodus forsteri. Next base: position 1,808,410,500 of record CM057449.1, read on the forward strand.
ATTTGGGGTGATTGGCAATTATATGAAAAATGAGCAGAACATCCATCAGCTACAATCAATACCACACCCCTTTTATTAAGGTTGAGTAGGCTTTTCTGCTTTATACCCTGATTTTTGCACCTTAATTCCATGGCCATCGCTGCATGGAATGACCTGTTTTTTGACATGTGTATTGTTGGTGCCAGGATCTCTGGATCCTAGATAAAATCGGGTCAGTCATTTATAAGTTCTAGAAGATTGAAAGCATGAAAAACTATCTTTTGTTTAGACTTTGTTTGCTCACCAATGGCACAGAAAGGGCTGTGCACTCAAACTTGAAATTTCTAGGTTAGTTAGAGTTTGGCTCAAGGATGATTCTTTGATAGGTGGCTTTACTAAGAACATTAGTTTTTAAATTATAAAAAAAAGTTTTTGCACATGCGCAGTTATTTTTTAACAAATATGTCATGCTTTTTTCATAGCAACGTTAGTTTCCATTTTTGGTGGTAAAATAAGTTTTTTGTGAAATTACACTTTTGTCAGTCTTAGCGTGTCGTGACACTAGGTAAAAGAAAGGAAAACTGCACATCAGAAACAATGTTTAGAGCTGTAGTCTGAAACTTGTGTGGTGAACAGAGTGGAATGTAAGGTTGATTCTTTACTTTTTTATTAAAGGGAAATGAACATTGCAGGGATCACTCAAATTGTGAAAGCCCACGAAAGATCTTTCAGAAAAGGTATTGGGCTTACCTGTAGGTGTCAGGAGTCTTGAGATGAGAATATCTAAATACTCTGTAAATCAAAGTAAAGCAGCAGCCATTTCATGTCATCTTAAAACAGGAAGTGATGTCACTGAGGGGCAAGCTGGGTGGTGTTAATTACAGAATGCCCTAAGTGACATCACTTTCTGCCTCAAGATTCCATAAAATGGCTGCTGCCTTGTTTGCGAAGTTACAGATGATTTAGATGTTCATATCTCAGGACTCTGACATCTACAAAACAGCTCAGTACCTCTATATGAAATATCTTTTGCATGGGCTTTCACAATTTGAGGATCCCTCCAATGTTTACTTCCCCTTTAAACTGTACTTTTTAATTTATTAATGAAATTAAATTGTTAATGAAAACAGGCAGTCATGAGTCACAAAACAGGACCCGTTCTTATGACTTAAAAACAGTTTTTATGTTACTGGTCATGAAAGTGTGTAACATAAAAGAAAAATGTGCATTAAAAATACACAGACTTGGAACTGTAGTATGAAACTTGTGTGGTCAACAGAGTGGGGTGTAAGGTTGATTTTTCATAGAATCATAGAAATGTGGTGGCAGAAATGACCACTCTAGCCTATGGAGTCTGACCTTTTTTTTTTTTTTTTTTTTTTTTTTAGTTTTTGTTGGCTGGGAAGGAGGACTAGACAATTTTTTGCCTATATTCAGCCTCGTCCCAGGGGAGGGGGATACAGATGGATGCCAACTGAAATTGAACCAGATTTTTAAGCTGTTGGTGGTATTTTTGTTGAATGGGAAATTTGCCCCCCAAATCATCACCTTTGTCAAAAGACATCCCACTCTGCCCACTGGTCAGCCCCCTGCCTGTCCCATGCCCTCTTGAATTCTTCCACAGTTACAGCCCCACCACCTCTTGGGTAGTTTGTTCCAGGGCTCCACTACCTCTCCATGAAGTAACATCCCTCACATTGTCCTTAAATCTTCCTTCTTCTAATCTTAGACTATTACCTCTAGTTTTAGCTCCTTCTTTCCTTGTGACTAAGCTTCCCTACCTTACCTTATTAATCCCCTTCATGTACTTAAATGTTTCTATCATGTCCCCCCACTGCCTCCTAGTCTTCAATGGGTACAGATAAAATTCCCTCCACTTCACCTCATAGGGCTTTCTGTTCATACCGTGCACCATCTTGGTTGCCCTTCTCTGAACTGTTTCAATCCCATCTATGTCCTTGCATAGGTGAGGTCTCCAGAACTGGACCCCAAACTCCAGGTGAGGCCTCACCATGGTTTTATAGAGAAGCATCAGCACCTCCCTCCTCCTGCTTTTTATGTCCTTCCTAGGCATACCAGTGTGGTAGGGCGCAAGAATATGTGGGCAATCAGATAGAAAAGAAATGTCTCACCAGTCCTTGTAGATATTTTGAATTCAATTTATTCTTTTTCAGATGTTATTTCAACAGGAGAATTTCAGATTGGCAGTGTTTTTGTTCCTTTAAATATTTTCCAGCTCACACTTCCATTTAAACAGTAGATACCAGAGTAGACAAAATCTTCTGACAATTCTAAATCTTCACTTCAAAGCAGTAAGTACCACAGTTCATCATAACTCCACAGAGCACTTTTCAGCAGTTTCCAGAGCATACCTCCAGTCCCACAGCAAAACAGAATCTAATCTCTCATCCCACACAATCTAAATTTATACCCCAAAAGAGTCATGTGATTATTTAACTCCACCTCAGCAACACATTTTCAAATTAATTTCATTAAACACTGCATCATTATTTAGTTTACATAACCTGAACACATCTTTGTTACTCTAACTACTTTCATGCTATCACCAGAATGAATTACAATAGTTTTAGATGTTTTGTATTCATTTTCTAGCATGAAAAGGAACCCCTCTAACAATAGTATAAAGGAATTCAGGAGTGACGCCAACTCCCAAAACAGCACCAAATGCCAAAGAGTTTGGACACCAGGAACTCCCAAAACACCAACTACAAAACTATCCTCACTCCCCAAAACAACAGGAAACGCTCCACCTCAACTAAGGAGGGTATGTAAATTCCATCTAAATCTTTACATCTAAAGTAAATTAACAAGCTAAATACCCTCGCAACAGTGTGCTTATCCAAATGGAAAATGGGTTAACAGCACTACACTGTAAACTAAAGAAAATTGTCTACCACTTTGCAACACACCAGCCTTTGTACTAAACGGCTGGATTATTAGCAGGCAAAAGTTTAGAATTCGTATCTGGAGCCCACAAACATAAACACAGACCGAGGGGTTTCTAAATAAAATAAAACCTTTTATTTAAGCGCAAAACGAACCCCCGGTCCTGTCCTGAATAAACAAAAATCCACTCTCCAATCCCTTTGGGGGATTACAAAGCTAACTAAATAATTCAAGTAACACAGAAAGGAAACAAAGCACATACATTTTACCTGAGGCTCCAGACTCTACAGTACTACTCAACAACATGGGGAAGAGAACCTTCCTCAGCAACCAGGAACAACAAAGCCAGAACAGAAATCCTCACTAAGGTGCACACAGCGCCCCGCGCTGGCCCCACATAGCCCTCACCAAGAACAACATTCAGTCCATCCAAACCTGCGATTTTAGGGATATTTACTTTTATAATCCAAATGACAAGCTACTGCTTGCAAACGAAAAACCGAATGTTTTTAAACTGCACGAGCGTCACCCACGATTGCAGACGTGCCGTTTTACCGGATCGTTCAAACCATGAACATGAGCATCTACTCACAAGGTCCAAACAACATAAATTCTTTTCCTGACAACCCCAAGGACCCCACCAAGGAATAAAAGAAATCAATTCTATCAATTCCAAACTTACCTGGGGTTCTGCCTGATTACCCTTCAAATATGATTTTCCTCTCTCTTAAAGGGAAACTTCCCAACAATCAAATACCCAAAGAAAATATCTAACACAAATTCTAAAGCCCCTTTTTATCAGAGGCACTCTATGACAACCAACTTATTCTGTTTGCCTTGCCACTGTCTTGCTGCATTGGTCATCAACCTTAAGGTTTTTCAAATTATAATCCCCAGATCCCTCTCCTGCTCATTTGGCTTTATCCCTCCCCAGTGTGTAAATGGCTTGCAGGTTTTCACCCCATGTGCATCACTGTACACTTTTTGGCATTGAATTTTAGCTGCCATGTTTCTGACCACCTTTCCAGAATCTTCAGGTCCTTCCTCATGACCTCCATTCCCCTTGGGTGTCCACCCTATTGCAGATCTTTGTATCATCTGCAAAAAGGCACACCCTGCCCTCCATCTCTCTCTCTCTCTCTCTCTCTCTGCAATATCGCTTATGTAGATATTAAAAAGGTTGAGTCCCAATACCAACCTCTGAGGCACTCCGCTCACCACCCCTTCTCCCTGGAATGCCTCCCCCATTTACCACCACCACCCTCTGGCTGTCCTTCAACCAGTTGTCCAGCCACCTAGTTTTTCCATGACCATCCCACCCCTAAGGTTTCTAGCTTATTTACCAGCCTTCTGTGGGGACAGTGTGAAGGCCTTCCTGAAGTCCAGATAGGCCACACTCCACTGCCCCTCTCAATTGACCACCTTCATCACCCAATCGAAAACTCTGTTAGGTTCATCTGGCATGACCTCCCATTTGTAAAGCCATGCTGTCTGTTGTCCTGCAGTCCGCTGTCTACCAGGTAGTTGACCACCCTTTCCTTTATTAGTATCTCTATCACCTTATCCACACAGGGTGAGGCTGACCAGGTGATAATTCTCCGCCTCCTCCCTGCTGCTCCCCTTACATATTGGCACCATGTCAGCCCTCTTTCAGTCCCTTGGCACCCAACCTGTATCCAGGGACGAGTTGAACAGCCTCCTCAGTGGTATTCCTAGCTTCTCCCTAAGTTCTCGGAGTACCCTCGGATGTAAGCTGTCCGGACCCATTGCTTTGTCCACCTTCAACCTTCCTAGTTCCTCTCTTACCCTGTCCTCCCTGAACAGGCTAGGATCCACCCTTTTGTCTTCTCCTCCTCTACCCCTTAACTCAGGTCCCCTTCCCTTCCCCTCCACCATAAAGATGGAGCAGAGTAGCTATTGAGCACCTCTGCCTGTTTCCAAGTCCACCTCTACTTGTACCCCTCACTCTACTGCCCCCTGCCTTGCCTCCTTCTCCCCCACATACCTAAAAAAGATTTATCCCCCTTTTGGCCTGCCTAGCAATTCTCTTTTCTGTATCTGCTTTGCCCTCCTAATTTTCTGCCCTGCCACCTTCAGCTTCTCTCTGTAAGGCTCCCTGTTCTCCTTCCTCTGGGTCTTCTTATATGTTCTGAATATCCTTTTTCTTTTCCCTAATTGCCTCTTTTGCCTCCCTGGTGAACCAAGTGGCCTCCTTCCTTTTGTTCTTTCCTACCTTCCTTATGCAGATTTTAGTGGCTTCAGTACCCCCACTTTATAGATTTCTATATTCCTCCACGCCCCTAATTTCTCATTCCCTTCATTTCCTCCCTGAATATTTCCCTCATTTGGCAAAGTCAGTCTGCCTGAAGTCCAGAACCTCGAGATCGTCTGATTTGTTTCTTTCCCATCTTACCCTGAAACTCACTGTATTGTGGTCGCTGTACCTAGGCTGTCTCCTACAACAACTTCTTCCACACTTTCCCCGCTGGTGAGGACCATGTTCAGTAAGTTATCATCCCTAGTGGGCTCCTTTACCAGCTGTTGCAGGAGGCACCCTGGAGTGCATCAGGATCTCTCTCCTCCTGGCTGATGCTGCAGACAGGATTTCCCAGTCCATATCAAGGAGGTTTAGGTCTCCCACTAGAAGGAGCTTCCCTTTGAGTGCCATCCATTGAACTGGCTGCAGCAGCTGCCTATCCCATTTTCTCCCCTGCATAAGAGGTCTGTAAATCACATCCAACCTTATGATGCACCATACCATTTTTCCAGTGTGACCCAAAGGCCCTCTGCCTCCCTTACTCCTCCTGCCCTTCCATTGCCCTAATGCCATCCTTTATATACAATGTTAACCTCCCCACTTCTTCCAGCTCTATCTTTTCTAAAAGTCTGTACCCTGGAATAATCTGGAGGGAGGGAAAATGTGGTGGAAGGTGGTCACCTGAATGCTAGAAGCCTGGGAATAAAACTGCAGAGCTTCAGTCCCTCATGCAGAGGGAGATGGACATGGTGGCCATTACTGAAACATGGACCATCAATACCATGACTGGGACCTGGCAATACAGGGGTACAGGATATTCCACAAGGACAGAGTAAAGGGGAAGGGGGGGGGGTGGTGCTATATGTGAGGGAAGGACTGAAGTGTGTATGGGCAGAGGGCAGCACAGAATCATTATGGATGCAAATCCAGGACTCATGGAATAGGACTCTCAGATTGGGAGTGGTGTACAGACCACCCTCCCAATTGGAAGAATTAGACAGGGAACTAGCAGGTCAAATTGGGAGGACCTGCAGAAAGGGGAGTGTGGTGATCGTGGGGAACTTCAACCTGCCAGGAGTGGGATGGAGTACCCCAGCCACAAACAGTGGAAGGGAGCAGGCGTTGCTGGACACCTTTCAGGACAGTTTCCTGATGCAGATGGTCAGTGACCCAACCAGGTTAGGGAACACCCTTGTTCTAGTGCTAGTAATTGGGGAATCTGTGAGGGAACTGAGAGTGGAAGAACCTCTGGCAGGGAGCGACCACCACTCAGTATGGTTTATGTTGAATTTGGGAAAAGAAGTAGTAGTATACAACACAAGGGTGTTGGACTTCAGGACGGCTGACTTCGAGAGGATGGGGGAAGTAGTAGAACAGTCCCTGGCCAAAATTCAACTGAGTATGGGCACTAACCAGAGGTGGGAGATCATAAAGGTGGTGGTAGTGGAAGCAACTAAAACCTGTAGCAAGGCCCCAACCATGAAGGCTAGGACAAAGAAACCTAGCTGGGTGAGCAAAGGAGTCATGGAAAAGGTAAGGGAGAAAAGAGCCACCTTTAGGAGGTACAGAAAAACAAGGGGGGAGGACAGGGAAGAGTACCTGAAGGAAGCGAAGAAAGTGGTGAGGGCAGCAAAGGAGCTCAGGCTGGCGCAGGGCATCAAGGTGGGGGAGAAGGAATTCTTCAGGTACATCGGGGAAAAAAGGAGCTTAGGGACAATAGTAAGGATCAAGGGGTTGGGTGGAAGCAGGGTGAAAAGAAGAAGCGCTTAACACTACTTCTGTTCTGTATTTACTAAAGAGGAGGGAGGGAGATACCCAGGGGAGGTTTGAGGTCATAAACGGGGGGAGAGGGGGTGGCGGACAGGGAAATCACAAAGGACAAGAGTGCAGGAGGGCTTGAAGGCACTAAGGGTGTACAAGGCATCAGGCCCAGATGGCAGTTCATTATAGGGTACTGAAGGAGCCAGCAGAGGTCCTGGCAGGGCCGTTGGCAGACCTATTCAGTACCTCACTGGACTCGGGGTGTGTTCCTCAGGATGGGAGGATGGCTCATGTGGTACCTCTCCATAAGAGTGGCCCCAAGGATGAACCAGGGAATTATAGACCGGTGAGCCTCACGTCCATTGTACATAAGCTGATGGAGACAATCCTGAAGGAGAGGCTGCTGTCCCTTCTGGAGGCCAGTGGGATGCAGGGCAGTAGACCACATGGCTTTGTCACTGGCAGATCCTGCCAGACAAACCTAGTGGAGTACTATGACTGGATAACTAGGCAGCTGGACAAGCTCATGCAGTGGATGTCCTGTACCTGGACTTCAGTAAGGCATTCGACTTGGTGCCGCATGGGAGACTGGGAAGTAAGCTACAAGATGCAGGGGTGGGAGCGAATATGGTGGGCTGGGTAGGGAACTGGCTACAAGGAAGACAGCAGAGGGTAGTTGTGGATGGGGAGCTATCATCCCCAAGGGCGGTGACGAGCAGAGTTCCACAGGGTTCAGTCTTGGGACTAGTGCTGTTTAGGGTATTCATTGCAGACATTTTGGTGGCCATCAAGAGCAGAATTACTCTTTTGCTGATGACACCATGATGGGAGCGGTGGTGGATGACCTAGGGGGTTGGCAAGAGTTGCAGGAGCATCTGTCAAAGCTGGAGAACTGGTCAGAAACCTGGCAGCTGGGGTTCAGTGCCAAAAAGTGCTGCATTTTGGGGCTAAAACCTCTAGGAGGAGCAATCAACTGGGGGGGTGCAGCTAGCTGTGACTGAAGAGGATAAGGATCTGGGGGTGCTAGTTACGGGAGCAATGAATAACTCGGCACAATGTAGAAAGGCATCTGCAAAGGTCAACAGGATGTTGGATTGTATTGCTAGGGGGATATCCTCAAGGATGGGGGAGGTGATTCTGCCATTGTATAGAAAGCTGGTTAGGCCACACCTGGAGTACTGTGTGCAGTACTGGCGCCCATACCTGAAAAGGGACATTACGTTACTGGAGAGGGTGCAGCGCAGGGTGACAAAGATGGACATAACTTACAAGGGTAGGCTGAGGGAATTAAATATGTACTCACTTGAGGAAAAGAGGGAGAGTGGTGATATGATTGAAACCTTTAAGTACATGAAAGGGATAAACAAGTCTTGTACGGAGGGTTCAATGCCAAAAAGTGTAAGATGCTGCATTTTGGGGCTAAAACCATAAAGGAGCTACCACCTTGGGGCAAAAGAATGTACCTGAGGAGAAGAAGGATCTGGGGTGCTCATTACAGGAGCAATGAACAACTCAACACAATGGAAAGGCATCTGCAAAGGCCAACAGGATGCTGGATTGTATTGCTAGGGATATCCTCAAGGAGGGGAGGTGATTCTGCCATTGTATAGAAAGCTGGTTAGGCCACACCTGAGTACTGTGTGCAGTACTGGCGCCCATACCTGAAAAGGGACATTACGTTACTGGAGAGGGTGCAGCGTGAGGGTGACAAAGATGGACATAACTTACAAGGGTAGGCTGAGGGAATTAAATATGTACTCACTTGAGGAAAAGAGGGAGAGTGGTGATATGATTGAAACCTTCAAGTGCATGAAAGGAATAAACAAGTCTGGTAATGGAGGGCTTTTCAAGCTAAGGGAGGATAGGACACCCAAGACCATGATATGAGATTGGGGGGTAGGTTCAGGAGGGAGGTGCGAAGACACTTTTTTACAGAGAGGGTGGTGGCCAGGTGGAATGTGCTACCAGCAGAGGTGGTATCCAGTAGAACAGTGGGCAGCTTCAAAAAGGGATGAGACAGGGCGAGGGGAAGAGTGGGAAGGGCACCTGCAGAATAAGGGCTGCTAGCTGTGTAATCAAGCAGACTTGGTAGACTGTAAGCCCTTTTTCTGCTGGCAATTTTCATATGTTCGTATGTTCATGCCTCCCAAGTTTGATGCTCTGACCACCTGGCCTCAGTGATAGCCACAATGTCCAGACCCTCGTCCACCATTATGGCCTCCAAGTCCACCATTTTGTTCCCCAAACTCCTAGCATTTGTGGCTAATCCCTTCCACCATATACCCCCTTCCCCACTGCCATCCCTTACTGCTCTCTCTGCCCCATTATTCAGAGAAGTGCTAGCTAGACTAATCCCTGCTGCCCCTCCCCCCGTTAAGTTTAAATGCAGTCTGTCTCTTAAGTAGCTATCCAGTTTACCTTTTGGGACCCTTGTGCCCCCCTTGCTAAGATGCAGCCTGTCTGGTGCATGGAGTTCTGTTATCTCATGTTCTATCCCATTCCCCCACCAGACCAAAACCCTTTTCACGACACTACCTCCTTAGCCACAAGTTGAATTCATCAATTTTCCCCTTTCCAACCTTGCTAGCTTTTGGTACTGGCAGACCTTCAGAAAAAGAGACTGTGGCCAGCCTGGTGGTGCTGAGGGTTGAGGCGCTGGACACCACAACTCGTGCCACGCCAGCAACCCGGGTTCAGGAACGAGCCAGGGCCGCCGGGGGTCAGCAGGGTGAGGAGAATATTGAGCATCCAGAGGACTGCTCTCTTCTCCTTGGATAGGTTCAAGGGGACTCCGAGCTCAGCTAGTGGAGGCTGGGGGCATTTGCCCAGTAGCAAGGAACAGCAGCAGGCTGTCTGTGGGGAGGAGTCCACGCTGATGCCATTGCATGCTGTGCCTGGGGGCATAAGAAAGGAAATCCCCAGCATATCGAGGAGGTGATGAGGACCTCAGGAACCTACCCTCACATCCATCCCCAGCACCGGACTATCGCTGCAGTGATCCCCAGGCACCACTCGTGGAGAGATGGAACCTCTAATCACAGAAAGACGCCACCAAGATAGGCGTGGTGGACCCTCCCCCGGGGAGGGGGCTGGGAAGTCTGTCCGTGGGAGAGTGATCACTGAGAGGTGTCACGGTGGGGAGTAGCAGGGGTAGTGTTGAGTAGGCACCTCCGAGAGATGCCTCGGTACACAGAGCATAAAAAGAGTTTAAAAAAAAAAGAAAGAGAGACTGTGTTCCCCTCCTCTTTACAGATTCTTGCCAACTCCTTGAATCTAGCTTGCACTTCCAGCACACTGTTCCCCTCAAGGTCATTTGAGCCCAGATGCACCACGATATGAGGGGGTCCACTATGTTTCCTGGCTAAGGTGTGTACTAAGTGCTTGGCCTTGAGGTGCCATCATGCCTGTCATGCACTCAGCCCTAATAGAGCCTTCCTCCTCCTCCTCTCTTTCCCCCCTTTTGATACCTCTAATTATGGAGTCCCCCAATTTTAGAACCACATTTTCCTCAGTCCCCCTGCGGTGTATGGATTCCCCACTTATCTGTGCCCTGTCAAGTTTCTCTCTTCTCTTCCCCTCCGCTTTATCCCCCCTTCTACAGTACCCTCTTGCCCACTTTGTCTATATGCACCTCTGTCCATCACGTTTGCTGGGGTGCCTGATGCTGTCTTCTATCCCTTGGCATAGTCCTTCACCTGTCATTATACTCTTGCCCCTCCCCCCTCCTGCACCCCATCCATCCCTCCACTGGGTTTCCAGCCCAGGTGCCCTGTTTTCTCCCCTCTTCATCCCTTTTCCTGTGGCTTCCCCCTAGCTTGCCAGTTCACTCATATGCTCGACTCTTGCCCCCCCTTCCCAACTGTCTGTCCCTGCTCCATGGCCCTTCCTTGCTTTGCCCTCCAATTCCCCCGATCCCTCTTCTCCATCATGGCCAATAAGGGTAAGTACCTGTTGGTCACACTAATACCTTCTTCAGTGGATGTTCCCTTACCCATCTGTGTCCCAGTACAGACGCAGCCTGACAAAGGGGCAGTGAAAGCCCTGAAGTGCTGAGGTTGGTTGTGGGTTGAGAAGCTGAAATAATTCACTTTTTATATGTGTAATTTTTACTGCTTACAATAGTAAGTATTATGTATTTTAATCAATAAATACTCTCACTGAATCATTGTTGTAGTCTGGAGTGCTGGATGGTCGTTTACACTTGAATATTTATATTTTTCCAGCACCTGCTGTTCCATTGAAGGACAGCCTGCATTTGTTTAGTGATACAGACCATTCCCTGAGCTTCTACACCTTAACCCCCATTCACCTCCTCACCTCCTGCCATTCATTGTTTCCCCTTTAACCTGGCCTGTCCCCCAACCCTCCCTGTCCCTATCTATTCCCTTTTCCTCTGTTTCTCTTCTTATATCCCCACATCTCCACTGATGCCAGCCCCATCTTTCCTTGCTGCCTGTGTGGTTGTAGTGCCCCCATCCTCCTTAGCCTGCCCTAATTTCACCACCTCTCCCCACAGACTATGCACCATTATCTCTGTGTGCCTCCATCTTATACACACTGGACATCCCCTAATCCTTCACAGCATTTCCATGAGCATTGCTGCCCCACATCCATTGCACCTCACTATTCTACCAGGTCCCCTGTGCTCCGCTGCAACTCCCCTTCCCATGCCAGGGTTCCTCCTCCACTGCCTTCTCCGGCTTTCTGCGTAATTCATTCTTTACTGCTTTCTCTCCCCTCCCCTTAGCTTACCCAATGTTATCCACTGTATTTTTCTCTTAGCCCCTTTTTGCACCTTGTAACTGTGTGATGGTGCCACTGTTTCCTTACTCAGCCCTATGTTAGCTTATAGTAAGCTAATATAGAAACACATTCTCTTATTTGCTGCTAAAGTTAGCATACATCACACTTCTCTGTTTTTTTCTAATGTAACATACCACAAGTCTTACTAGCCCCTTAGCAGTGCCTGCTCTTTTATTCCTAATGTATCATGCAACAAGTCTTGCCAAACCCTTAACAGTACACTTCTTTTGTTTCTGAGTAGCATACAACCAGTCCTACTAAGCCCCTTAACAGTACAGTTTCTCTTTTGTTTATGGGTCATTAACTTTTCATATGGGTAGGGACACAGTACTACTGTAAATTAGCATCTGACCCCATCTCAGCACACTGCTCCACCTCCTCTCCTGGGCTGACCAATCACAGGAAGTCCCTAAGCGCATTTAAAGGTTGTGGAGGCGGAGGTGGGAATTTTTACTCTATTCTCCTGTCTCTTCTTGGTGCCTACGCTTCTGCCCAGTATTTGAAAAGTCAGAAAAAATAACTTAAAGCCCAGTAAAGAGCGGCTGGACCCGATCCCTGTGCAGAGAGGCTGTGAAGAGCAGTGCTCTCTGACCCTGGATGCTCCCTCCTTGGTGACGTGTTGCTGAAAAAATGCAGATTTTTTGAAAATCACAGTTTTTAAGTTTTTAATGAAATTTTGTTGTCTAGTGTCCGGAAAACAGACTGTTCTGTCACTCAAAAACCTGTTTTTGTGGCTGGCAAATACATTTTCATGAGATACAGTTTTCTCTTTTGTGGAAGTCTCAAAAAGAGAGAAAAAAAGATGGCTTTGCAGTGCCATATACATAGCAAGCTGCATGTGTGGAGGAGTGCATGTGATAATGCATCTGATTAGCGAGTATCCTGCAGGCCCACTCGGCTACGTCCGGTACACATTTGGTGCAGTGTATGTGATGATGCAACTGCTTCATGAATGGCTGCAGAGCCACCCACAAAGCAAGCCACAGATCTGGTGCACTGCACCTCTTTAAGCAGTTTCCTCATGCAGAGCCACTCCCAAAACAAGCTACAAGTCTGGCACAGGGTCACTATGCAGTGTTCATCATGGGGTATAAGTAAGGTAGACGCTAAAGGTGTAAGTTGTTGTATATCTTTTTCAAAGAAAGTGCGGAAATAGCATAAAACTGCATTAATTCATCTATTAGGGTTGAAACACAAAGTGTAAAAAAATAGGAAATTAAACAATTAGGGTTAAAAGTCCCTGGAACCTTGGTGAATCTGGTGTGGTGTTTCTCTGAGTGTGAATGATCATACGAGCAGGGCACACACTGAGATATAACCACCAGAGACAGGGAGGTAGAATGGATACACGGCCTCACATAATTAAATTTGCTGACCAGATTCCCATCCAAGCAACTAACCATACCAGCCTCTCCACCTTCATTCTGCTCTCTTCCCCCAGAGCCAGAGGTGCCTGACTGAAGACCTAATCCAGTGTACTGGAGGCATGTATCTGAGGCCAGCAGAGCCAAAGGTGATGGCCATAAGGGGAACAGGGATGTTATCTAATGAGCAACATCTTTCTTTTTTCTCTTTCTACCCCTGGAGGTGCCATGGGTTTGGCCAGTCATGTCCCTGTGAAAGTCAGAGCTCACTGAGACTCTTTTCCCTATTGCAGACATGCTTTCTGCATATTTCTCTCCCGCTAGTCCACCTTTGGAGTAGAAAAGCAGCAGAGGTTGAATCCCTCCTTAGGGGCAGAGGCATCTGCAGAACCATTGCCACCAACTCCTGTCATCCATGGCGGTGACATAGGCATGAGAAGTGAACCCAGGTTACCAGCAAGTTGTCTTTAGGATGGACCCTAACCCTTCATTTAAAATGTACGGACCTCATTTTGATGTACTTTAGATCAAAGATGACTGACTAGTGGCCATCTTTGCTAAACTCTCTTTGCTACAGTTGTGCCAGAACATACAAACATACAAAATGCCAGCAGAAACAGGCCTCATGACCTATCGAGTCTGCTCCATTGCACAGCTGGTCCTCAACCTGCAGCTGCCCCACTCTTCTTTCCCCCCACACTCATCCCCTCACTCTGTTCCATCCCTCTTGAAATATCCCACTGTCCTACAGGAAACCTCCTCCTCAGGTAGAGTGTTCCACTTGCCTACCACCCGTTCAGTGAAAAAATGTCTCCCAATTTCCCTCCTGAATTTCCCCCCTCCAACCTCAGTTGATGCCCTCTTGTAACCCTCCCTCTTCTGATCCAGAATATCTCTCCTGTATTAGTCTTGTTTATCCCATTCAGGCACATAAAGGTCTTAAAGAACTACAAAACTGGTTTTGTTCGGATTTGACTGAATTATTAACTTTCATATAAAGGTGTGTGGGTTACATTTTAGTGCATTGATGTGACTGTAGCAGCTTTATTGTAGGCAAAAGAATGAGGCCAGACCCCTACACTCAAACAGCAAAATACTGCTGATTGTCCCAGTGTTTGACTTTTTACATTCGGTTCATTGCTCTTACACAAGGTTACATCGAGGCCCTCCCATCCAGCAGCTCTTCATGTGCCTTTTATAAAGATTTGTTGAATGGACTCCTGATTTTTTTAAATTAATTTAAAACATTTGTCCAGGAAGACGCACTGAGCTGAATAAGTGCATCCTGAGGAAGAGGAGTAGGAAAGCGGCATTTGCGTAGAATAAAATACAGTATTTGGTAGCATACTACGATGACTGTGGATAATGTCTAAGACAACAGGGCAAAAGTACTACTTCACAGAAGAACAAAAGGTATGGGGGCAGGGTGGCCTTATCCTGGATAGGAGAAGAGCTAGTAAAAGGACACGGAAGTAAGAGATAGGAGTGTGAAAGCTGAGGGTTAGGAATAGAGGAAACGGGTGAAGGGAGAGATCAGGGATGGTCAGGATAGGGTAAGGAATGGGGAGATGAGAGGAAAAGAAACAGAAGCAGCTACAGGCATGAGTAGTACAGTATACTTATATTCAAGGAAAGATTTTGGTGCAGAAGCGAGAAAACAGAGTGGAGGAAGGAGATCATCCTAGAGATGATGGAGTGCGCCAACCAGGCAAGTAAATGGACGAGGGAGAGTAAATGCATGTGAGGAGCGGGGGCAGGGTTTTTGAGATTGTAGAAGAAGGAGAGGGCTGTTCCGTAGGTGGCTGCAGTAACACTATAAGGAGCCAAGCCAGAAACTCAAGGTAAAAATAGAGGCAGCATCATCTACACTCCAGGGAGGAAAGGGAGAGGGAGGGCACTTGATAGCATAGTGGCAGAACCAAAAAAAAAGGAAATTTACCTGGCTAGATTGAAAATGCTAGGTAGCACTATTAATCAGATCCTAATAGTTGAAATTCAGGATTTTGCATTTTCGCAATAATCTTACTATGAGCAGAGAGTGGAGTGGAGTGGGGATTTGTCCCCAGTTTAGACTACATTTTTCTGTGGGTGGGATCTGTGAGGCAGCAGAAGTCAAGGCAGCAATCATACTCAGGAATCATGCATGCTTAACTGTGCTTGGACTGGTCAGTCCAGCTGGGAATATCTGACCCAATTTCTACTGGGCCTGCCAAGATTTGCACTAGCCCACCCCTACCGCTGCATGTCTTCAGCTAGATTTGTTTCGATTATACATATATTATGGGTATCAAATGCTGCCAGACAGAGTATCCACCGTTTTTCTGGTCCAGACATCAGGTTCCAGTCCCAAAAACACAGCCAAAATCTCCATTGGTCAACATGGAAAAATTGTGGGTGAGTCATACTGGCCCGCGGCAGATTGCATGATACCTGGGCCAGTAAATTAAAGAGCAACTTTCTATACACCAGTTATGTATTAACTTTATTGTTTTCTAATTCTTTATTTATTTATTTATTTTTTTTACATTTCCCTGCTGCTGGTCTACTAAATATTGTAGATAATGCACTACAAAATAACTGGGTTTCCCTTTTTCCCATAGGGAAACCGTGGCGTAATTGCCATAATAAAGGAGTGTTTATTATGGCAAATATGCACATGGTTTCCCTCACCCTGCGCATGCGCACCCCACAGTTCCTGTCTTCCTGGCCACTTGCCTTCTCACCGAACCGATATTGGACACACTGCACCGTAACTCGGTGGTAAGTAATTAAAAAACTAATCTACCACAACCATTAAAAAAAATTAACTTGTGACTGACCACAAAACAAACAACAACTTTTTTTTTGAATACTCTGTTTATTAAAGATTTTCTTTCACAGACAATACATGCATAACATACAACAGCGAACAACCACATAGATAGACATACTGACATCCCTACCAAAACTAATAATACATACTGACTACTACATGGTAACAAATAACAAATAGATGCAGTCAATCAACAAATAGATGCAATCAACAAATAGATACAGTAAATTAAATACAATAGATGCAATGAATATAATGAATAGATGCAATGAATAGATGCATAGATGCAATCGAGTGTGCGCTTCCATCTGTACCTTTGAACATAACCAAATACTCACACTTAACCACATATTTATTTATTTATTTATTTATTTACGAGTTTTACCCGGAAAGCATACTGAGCAACATGCTCGATTCCAGATGCGACCTGGGGGACGGGACACACATACATAAAATTGGAATTGCTTATACCGTACAAAGAGAGCAAGTGCATAAACATACATTTAGGGTGAAAAATGCAGACAAGGGTATTTTACAATATAAATTGGCATAAACAGTATAATGACATGGGGGTAGGGTACTGTACAAGACGTTTTAGATTAACAGCAGAGAGATATTTGGTAACATTCTTAGTTAAAACAGGAGCAGCTGGAGGTGAAATGTGTCCTGCGTAATTGGTTTTTTAGATGGGTGTTAGGTGCGTGCCTGATGGGGGAAGGTAGGGCGTTCCAGGACTGCAGTATGCGGTAGTTAAAAGCAGCCTGGCCTTTGGTTGTGCGCATGAATGGGACATGGAACAGTTTAGGGTCTGATCTTCTAAGGGAGTAAATAGGTGACAATTGTTGGGAGAGGACAGAGGTCAGGTAAGGGGGAAGGGAGTGGGACCAATATTTGGCGGCGAATCTGGCGCAGTTGATTTGTCTGCGGTCATGAAGGGATGGTAGGGCTAACGAGATATAAAGGTCGCAGTGGTGTGTTGATTGGGGGCAGCCAAGGATGAGGCGGCAGAAGGAGTGGAATAGGGTGTCAAGGCTGGCCAGGGCGGACTCGGGGGTGATGGAGTAAATTATGTCACCGTAGTCAAGGACGGAAAGGATCATTTTTTGCACTATGGCATGTCTTGTCTGTGTGGGGAGGCAGCTTTTGTTGTGGTGCAAAGTGCCAAGTTTAGGGAGCAGCCGCTTGTGTAGGGAGGAGATGTGGGCTGAGAAATCTAGGTGCTGATCTAGCCATACTCCCAGGTATCTGAAGCTTGTACAATTTTCTAGGGGAGTACCATCCAGGGTTTTGAAGGGGGTGCTGGTGGTTTGATGGGATAGTCTTTGTGGAGTGACGAAAGTTAGGGATACTGTTTTTTTGGGGATTTTAGAAACAGCTGGTTGGACCTAAACCAGTGCTGGATGGCATTAAAATCCTCTTGAGTCGGATGGCTACAGGTTGTTGTAGGCCAGATGTGTATCGGACAGTGTCATCTCGTACATCTGGATGGAGGAGTAGGAGCATGCTTCTGGGAGATCATTTAAAATACGGAGAAGAGTAATGGGCCCAGGACTGAGCCTTGGGGCACCCCTGCAGGGACAGGCAGTGGGGGATACACCCAAGATATCCATTTCGTTCTCATTTTGTGCCAGATAATAGTATCATAAAACATAAAACATATTAGGCAGTGATACTAAGCAGTGACTGCTCAGTTATTGGGGAGCCCTTCCCTTTTAGATTTGCCCCCCTGCTGTTGTTTATACATTCAACCCTGTATGCAGCATTATGTTTTCAGACATACTCAGGGATGCCAAGAAGGGAGCCCAGTCCCTCAGGAACACTTCCTCCCTATTCCTCATCAGTAGTGTGAGCCTTTCCGAAGCCAGAGAGCGGATGGCCATTCTTCGCCACTCAGTTATATAGGCCTATTCCGGTGACCCAAGTGTTCTGAATACAGTGCCTGGCAAATGTGAACAGTACTCTTGTCCTCCTAGGCAGTGGCAGCCACTCTTCCTCCCCTCTGCTGCCTCTACCCCAAATAAAGCAGACCAAGGGATCCCGGTAAGTGCCCCTGACACCTTATTTACCTCATGTACTACCTCCTCCCAAAACTTAACCAGAACTGGAGCACGACCAAAAACAGTGGAAAAGGTACCCATCCCTATTACATCTCCGGCATAGCAGCGGGGATGTGCGGGGCGCCCTATGAACCACCACTGGGGCCCAGTGTGCTCTATGCAAGAACTTGTAGAAGGCCTCTTTAAACTTATTACACCATGATCCCCTCCGCATCCCAGCACTAGCTTCCAGTTCTTTTCCGATATTTGTTGTCCTAAGTCCCTCTCCCAAAGAGCCTTTGTGGCGCCAGTTAAATCCGGCAGACTTTGCCTATCCTGATTAGCCACTTTTCCTAGGAATCCCTTCGGGTCTAACTTAGCTTGACATACCATCCGCTCCACAATATTCAGGTGCAACCCTCCCTTATCCCCATGCCCATCTTTCCCACAAATGCTTTCACTTGTAAATATCGGAATAATTGGATGTCCCCAGCCTCACATCTCTCCTGATCCTGTCAAACTCACTTAGCTCTCCCTTCTCCAAAGAACCCCCACAGAGGCTGCTCCCCCTTTCCCATTCCAGAAACCCTCTATCCTCCATCCCAGGTATAAAGAAGGGGTTCTTTGCTATCAGCAACAGCAGAGTCTCCCTGTGAGCCAAGCCTTTCCGCCGCCACATATGGTCCCACGCCTCCAATGTTTCCCTAACCAGCGGGTTACCGCTCCCTAGTTCCCTATACGCCCGCAATCCCTTGCTATGCAGGTAGGCTGTGAGTCTCCCTGGGGCCCCCTCTTGTTCCAGCTCTACAAACAACAACTTTTAAATAAATAAAGAAAGTCAACTGCGGTCCCCAGATTGTGCACTGTAACCTAACGGGACTGTGGCCACACAGCAACTTCTTTTCATTTTATATAATTGCTGAGGTGAAAAAAGGAAACCCAGCAATTATATAAAATAAAATATGGGTCGGTGTGTGTAAACTCGAAGTTTACACACACCCTTGGGGTTAGGTGCTATTCATAAACCCCTCGTGTGTGTGTGTGTGTGTGTGTGTGTGTGTGTGTGTGTGTGTGTGTGTGTAAACGTCTCGGTACATGCTATATTTATTTCACCGAGTCTTTCAAAATGTGCCTGACTCTCCCCTGCTAACAACACAATTGGTGTTTGTGACATCACAGTCTGTTGTCATGGTGAGCACTATGACGCCATAAACAAAAGCACTATGAGGTTAACAGAGAGAGGCACATGCTTTCCAGTGTTTTCTATACAGACTTTTAGATGGACTGCCAAGATGTGCTGTAGATTTTGGAAAGGAGCATTAAAATGTAGAAAAAGGTATTCTCTAGTAAATTGTAAAAACTGAAACATCTTATTTATGAAAGCACATGCTGAACTGCAAAGTTGCTCTTTAGCACTCCACCTATCATACATATACCCAGATGTTAAAAGGTAGGGGACATCTTCCAAGAGGGAGCTGTCCAAGGTCTCAAAGATTGGAGAGACTGGAGTTTGACCAGGCCCTGGCTAGTCCCAAAGGTCATCTGTACCATATGTTGGGGGTTAATAATGCTGAGCTGGGTAACAAAAAAACTGTTTAGGGTTTTATCAAAGTCACATATGTTGACTTAGGATCCCCAGACTTAAAGTACTATGTCCTCACACTGTCCCCTTTAACATTTTATCATCTTTAAAAAAAGATGTGAAGTTGAATCCTTAAATCTAATTTCTGATTGGTTGAAAATCATGCAATTTATAACCTTCTGTTAAGCTGTTCTCATTTGAAGTTGTACAAATTTTATTTGTTTTCTTTTCAGAACCCCAGAATTCTTTTGTTGGATGAGGCAACAAGGTAGGAAAACAATGTTACTACTGCACAGCAACTTTTGGAAGTGATTAATATCAGGGCAAAGGACACTGCAGAGAGCAGCTTCTGTTTCTGAACCCTATATTTTGGGGTGCAGAGTGCGAACAAACTTTCATGCGAATATTGTACCCAGGTGCTCTGGTACTGAGAAATGTGTTTGCACACCACTATCAAAGCACCAAGGAGCACTGCATGCGCCTCAGACAGTTTCAGACGAGCTGTTGCAGCTTTACATCTCACTTACACTGTACCATCAATGGACCTCCACTACCAAGGACGCCCCTTATATTACCATTCAGAAATCCCATACAGCCCACCTGGAGAAGGAGGGTTCCATACTGTACACTGAGATTAAAAGCAGAAATTCAGATCACTCCCTGCAACAGGACAAGCACAAGCAACAGGAAATTTGATGGACTTTAAGGTGTTTCCTTCCACAGAGTTCTGAACTGCTGTCTCCAGTCCATGATAGTCTCACATTTTGACCTGTTTCCCCCACTCAGTGTCCCACCCTTTTGTGATTCAGGGTTGATTGGTATGCCTCTAAGAATCCTGGAAACTTCAAAGGAGGAGAATGATTAATCAGTCTTTGGGAAGAAGGGCTCTGCTTTTAGCCAGAGTTACCACCATGTGTCCCTGTTGCTCCATACAATGGATGAAGAGCAACTCTGTGGGAACAGAAAAGTCAGAGGTAAAGGCAGAAATGCTCAATTCAAGCAGTTTGGCAGGTTTGATGTAGCACCACTACCCAGGTACCTAAAACAGGTCATACAACACAAAGAGCCACACTCGTTTGGCAAAAAAACTTACTCAGCAGTTGAAAATGCCATTGGTGCATTTATTTTGTAACAAAGCCACAGCACAAAACCCTCAGCACTTCATGTTGTACATGTAACGCTTCATCAAAACAGGCCCACTTCTGCCAGTAGAACTGAGTGAACTACAGTGCAGTTTGCTTAAATTATCCTGCAAGAGTTGCTTATGCATTTCTCAGTGAGTTACATAAGTACTGCAGGATCCTGTACACAGTCTTACAAAAGCTGTTGCCTAGGAGTTGCAGCTCCGTTTTGCATTGCATGGTGACAGAACTGCAGATGAATTCCACTTGAGTGGCAAAACATTTCACAACAGTTGCATTTAAGCTGGTGAAGGGTTGAAAAATAACACAATGTGAGTTGCTAATGCATTACCAGTGTGTTACAATTGCAATCATTTCCCACCCCCCATAGTGTTGCTTAAAACTAAATTTGCCAGCTCTAGCACTCTGCTGGGATCCAACACCATCTTGAAATACCTTCCTTCTCCAGCCCAAGTCCCCCTTCCTATCCCCTCCATGCTTAGATTTTACAGTTTGGCATTCCCATCATTCCACAGTTTAGGGGACCAGTAGTACTCGCTCCAAGCTAGCCCAATCATCTGAGCATGCCATCACCCTCTGTCAATGTTAGCTGATGAGATACAGCACAAGAGATGTCTGACCAGAGGAGAGGTAGAGGTAGGCAGGGCAGTTTGCGTCAGTGATGATGCCAAGCAGGCTTATTGGTCAGTTTGCCTAGAATTTATCAGTTCTGCACTGCTCCACCACCCTACCATTCCTGGTCATGACCATCTTATGCTCTTTCAGATCAGCTGATACAAAAGAAGTATAATGGTATGCTGTAGCGGGTCAGAGGCTGGGCTAGGCTGGCATGATTGCTACCGGCCCCCACAAGTCTTGGCTCAAGGATTCAAGATAGAGGTGGCAACTTTGAAATTCTGTCACTGTAGGTACTGGTGGGCTCGGCTGGGGAGGATGGCATTTCAAGGCTGTGCTGAATCCTGGTGTGCCAAAAGCAAGTAAAATTTTATTTTTAAATATCACTATGAGGGTGGAGGGTGGTGAAAGACTGGAATTGAGAGGGAGAGGCCAAAGACTAGCTGTGGTCATCTGGGGAGGAATAGGATTTTTTAAATGTTCTAATATCCCCAAACATTTTTCCCTATATAGGAAACATACTCAGTACCTGGATATGAGCATCCTTTTATTTGTGCTATTTGGATATTATTACTCATTACCCCTACTGATCACATTGCACTGTTAGCATATCTTCTAATGGCAGCTGTGGCCTACAACACACACACACACACACACACACACACACACACACCTCTGTCTGTCTGTCTATGGGAGAGGTTGTTAGGATGGAATTCAATGAATTCCTATCATTGATATGCTATCGTTGTGATGTCAAGAGGTTGTTATACTCTCTTGAGTAGATCACAACTATAGCATAACAATGTAAAAGCTGTGTGTGTGTGTCTCTGAACTACCAGCTTATGATAAACAGCCATGGTGGTGGTGAGAGCTGGCCCAGAAGGAGGCGTTTCTAAGCAAAGACGTAAAATAAGGTCAAATTTCATTTATTGGTACCCATACACTATAAAGACAATAAAGTGGGCACCAGTTAACAACACCATGGGTTCCCACCTTGAGGTCGTTCATGCCAACTGTAAACCCTCACAAGCTTTGATCGTGAGGTTTACTAGGTTGTCGCGACAACCTCTGAATGGGAACACAGCGTTATTAACTGAAACACAACTGCACATTCCCCAGTAATACAAAGCATCATGGGAAAAATATGCAAATCCCCATGAGAGAATTTGGACTAGCTCTACGTTAAAGGGACACATTCATGTACAGTGGCAGACATAGTTTGAAAGCTCATGAAAAGTTCTTTTAAGTGAGGTATTGGGCATACCTGTAGCTGGAGGCAGTCCAGAGATACAGATGACTGAGTCTGTGCAATACAAACAGTACATTAGAGTCATTCTTAGAACCTTGTGATGTCAGTGACGATCAAGCAGTGCCTAACTGCATTGAGTTAAGCACTGCTTGATCATCACTGACATCACAAAGTTCTAAGAATGGCTCTAATGTAGTATTTATATTGCACAAACTCAGTCATCTATATCTCTCGACTGCCTTCAGCTACAAGTATGCCCAATACCTCAGTTAAAAAAAACTTTCATAGGCTTTCAAACTATGTCTGCCACTGTACATGAATGTGTCCCTCTAAGCAGAATTCCATGGTGCCAGAAGGCCTCACAGTGCAATTGGCAAATGTTAAGAACAGCAGACACGTACACATGTTTTGTCCTTATTTGGACTCATTAGTGTGCCATATCTGTGTCTTAACCCAGGACGAGGGAGCCAGCCACCCCTTAAGGGGGATGTTATTTGTTTGGGTCATGGGGACCCCAAAATAGAGAAAGAAGAGAACTACAAAAGTGCTTCAGAGCAGATGCCCGGAGGCATGGGCTATCCTGGAGGATACTGGCCATATAGCCAAGTTTTAAAGGAAACATTGCACATACTCCAATAATGAAAAGCATCATGGGAAATATATGCAAATCCCCATGAGAGATGGTGGTTATTTATTTATTGAATTTTGTGGACCCGGTAAGCCCACTGGGCCTAGAAGTCCCTTTTTCAGGGGCGGCCGGGGGGGGGGGATATACAGATGGTAAGCAACTGAAACTGAACCAGATTAAGCTGTTGGTGGTATTTTTAGTGAATGGGAGGAATTTGGCCAGGACACTGGGGAAATTCCCCTTCTCTTTTTCGATAAGGCCATGGTATCTTTAACATCCACCTGAACTACCACCAATCCAGGCAGATGGGACCTCAGTTTAACGTCCTCATCTGAAAGATGGCACCTCAAAAGTGCAGCACCACCCCCAATGCTGCACTGCAGTGTCGGTATTGGGATATTAACCTAAGTGCCAGATGTGGGAACTGAACCCACAGCCTTCTGATCTTCCGCCTCAGAGGCGAGTGTGCTACCTACTGAGCCACTGACACTGACTGGTGCCCATCCATTATCCTATCTATCTGTCTGTCTGTCTATTAATCAACACGTGTGAAAATACATTGTGTAAGATAAATATTGTTATCTTGGCACCCAATTATTAGTGTAGGGGGTAGAGTATCAGCTGGGAACCTGCAGAGCCATGTTTGAATCTCACCACTGCTAATTCACTGTGTGACCCTGAACTACTCGCTTACTGTTCCCAGATGCACTGTGTCAAACTAATCTCATAGATTTCTTTGACTGGGTAACCAGAGAGTGGTGGACTAAGGGGAGCAGTTGATGTCGCCACCTTGATTTCAGCAAAGCTTTATACTGTTCCACATAGAATATTGATTAATAAGCTTGGTAGGCTTGGTTGGGTCAGAAGTTGGTCAACTGAGTGGCAAACTGGTTGACGGGCAGAAAACAGAGAGTGGTGGTAAACAGTATATAGTCAGAAGGGATGCATGTCACAAGTGGGGTACCTCAGGGCCAGTCCTCTTCAGTATCTTCATCAGTGACATTGCAGATGGACTGGAGGGTAAGGTTTGTCTGTTTGCAGATGGCATCAAGATCTGCAACAGAGTAGATGATTTAGATGGGGTGGGCAGAATGAGAAGAGATCTGGATAAACTAACAAAATGGTTGGAAGAGTGGCAGCTGGGGTTTAATGCAAAGAAGTGCAAGATCATGCACGTAAGGAAGAGAAACCCTGAAACCACCTATAGGCTGGGAGGGGAGTTGCTGGCAATCACAAGGGAAGAAAGAGACTTGGGCATCATCATCACCGATGACCTGAAATCATCCAAGCAGACCACTAAAGCAGTAGGTAAGGCTAGGGGATGTTGGGGTGTATTAGTAGGGGTATCACATGTCAGAAGAGGGAGGTAATAATCCCTCTTTACAAGACACTGGTTAGGCCCCATCTGGAGTACTGCGTGCAGTACTGGAGGCCACATCTTCACAAGGATATTAACCAAATTGAGGCAGTCCAGAGAAGGGCAACCAAAATGGTGCAGGGACTGCATCAGAAAACATATGAGGACAGATTAACAGAGCTCAACATGTATATCCTAGAGCAAAGGAGGGAGAGAGGTGATATGATCCAAACATTCAAACACCTTAAGGGCATAAACAAGGTGAAAGAGGCTAACATGTTTCAATACAAGACAAATAGCAGGACAAGTGGACATAGCATGAGATTAGAGGGGGTCAATTAAGAGGTAATGTGAGGAAGTTCTTTTTCACAGAAAGGGTGGTGGATGCATGGAATGGCCTGCCTCAGGAAGTGGTGGATATGAATACAGTGCAGGGCTTCAAACAGGCATGGGATAGGCATAAGGGAGCAATACAGATGAGTATGAATAGAAAGACCATTGACAGAGCAAAGGCCGATGGCACATTTTATAAGGTAGAAAAAGAAATGGGCAGACTGGATGGGCCTCGCGGTCCTTATCTGCCATCAACTTCAATGTTTCTATGTAAAAAAGCAAATGTTGACTTTGTCAGCCCATTTGCCAACTTTTGTTTGTTCTTCATGGTTAGTTCTCTGTATGCTTGGATAGACTCCCTCTAGTGACACAACTAAGAGAGTTGAAAAGTTCAGAATATAGACATAAAATGTAAGAAACATCAGGAGGGTTATGCTGCCATCATTGTGTATGCTCAGGCAACCACCATGGTGGAGTATGCGAACAGGGCTGAGAGCTCCCCCCTCCCCCAACTGCAGCACACACTGTGAGTCAGATAGTAAACTCATTTGAACCAGCAGTTTATGCGTGAAAGATTGCCCTGCAGGGCTGGTGATAGGTATGTTGGTTGAGTGGTACTGGGATATAAGGCATGTTACCTTGTTTTAACAGTTTTTAAACTCATACCTAACAGCAAACTGTCTATAGTTTTTGGGATGTTGAGAATTAAGTACGGGTTTTCACCCCTATCTGAATCAAACCACTGTAGCATGATCCACAAAACTGAAGTCAAAACTGCAACTGAAACTTCACCTTGTTCAACTTCTCGTTACTTCTGACACAAGCCTTAACCCTGATTCAGTATTTTCTTTTTGAATAAAATGTAGTTTGAAGCCAGGTTCACATTATTGCAGTATATAAGATAACCCACCATCTAGTGTTAAGAACAGGCTGATCTTGTGGGTTCTATGACATTTGAACTCTCAAGCTTCCCTTCGAGCTCACATAATGTCAAGAGCCTACTCTGTTAAGAATCAGCCCTGTCTTAATGCTTGTAGTTAATTATTCTAAATATACCGATGGTGCTGATGTACAACAGTATGCCTTACATTTCTGCCTCCAATAGAGGTGATTTGTGTGGGAGTATGTGATGTAAACTCTGCCAGCATCTCATCCCTCCAGTGGCCATGTGAATGTCAACTCTTTCTTATGTAATGAACTCTGTCATAAAAGTGACTGTGTCAGTTTCTTGTTTGTTTGGGGGCAAACTGTATTTCCATATTCCAGAAATCTGTTCCATATGTCCTCAGCTCTAAGTTTCAGGGGACAGATTTTCAAAAGTGGAAATACTAAGCACATGCACAAAAAAGTTATGCAAGGCAGGGTTATCTTCATGCAATCACATTTTTTCCCATATGCACATTTTCAGAAAGCTTGTCTTTTGCAACCTTTTCACAGTTAACAGCTTTGTGCGCATTTTTTTTTTTTGCTTAGCTTTGGGGAAAAGTAAAATGCCATTTGTGCACAAACTGTTCTGAAATAGGTCATCCTGGTCACACTGAGGGATGTGGCGCCAGATGCTACACCTCACACACACTTGTGACCTGGGTTCGAGTGACCTCAGGTCCTGGGGTTGATCAGGGATGGAGAAGATTGAGCATCCAGAGGACTGCTCTCTACTCCCAGGGAGATGGTTCATGCCGCACCTCTCCTAGACTGCCACCACTGGGGAGGGGGTCTTTAGGGAATCAGGTGTGACATGTTGTGTTCAGCCAGTGGCAGAGCATGTGGTGTGTGCATGCTCCACACACACATTGGTGCTCATTGCACACCACCAGGTCAGAGGTGAAAAATGGAACATAGCCAGCGGATGATGCTGGGCTTGTCCTCTGACCCATGCCCCCCCCCCGGGGCCCTGTGGATCTGGATTTATGTGCTCTGGGGGGGATAGAATGGATGGCCCTCCCTCCTGGCCCAACTGGGTGTAATCCTTGGGACAACTACTGCGGGTGAGTCCTGGGGAGAGGTATTGATCAGCCGGAGGTGGACTAGGGCACAGCAAGGCTAACTGGCTGCAGGAAGAAAAACCTTTGTGGGGAAAAAAGAAATTGCTGAATACAGCAATTTTTGCAGGTGCCGTGATTTTTCCCCACACCAGATATTGCTACAGAGGGACTTAGTCCCTGGACCATCAAGCCCCAGTTCATCATCAGTGCTTCAACTTCTTCTCCACCCAATGAAGTGGCCTGTGGAAACATTAAACTGAGTTTTATTTCTGTTTTGAAAACATTTAAAAACATAATACTTAGAATTAAGCTTATACTATATTTCATTAATTGTCTGCATTTCTCTTCCCTCTATTCACATTATTAGTTTAATCTGCATAGACCCTGTATCCTTGTCCCCTAGAGTCCATCTGCTTCTGCTGCTTGATTCTTTGCTGCAGTCATAATCCTCTGTTCATGACATCACAGTTTGTTGCTGTGGACAGGGCCCTTGGGGTAGTGGAGAACTGGGGATAATTCCTGGGGCCCAGCACCAAAGAGGGCCCAGGCTGCGCATGTTACTGTATGCAGCTGCATAGGGGCCCCAGAGTCTGAACTTTCCCAGGGCCCAGAATTCCTCTCACAGGGCCTGGTCATGGAAATGATTGCCACAAACCCAGGACTGTGACTTCAGTAAAGGGTCAAACAGCAAGAGCAGATGAACGGTAGGGGGAAAGGATCCTGTTTCCATGTTAATTAAGTTAGTAATGAAGAATAAAACAAATAAAAATACAGAAAATCCATAAACAGTACCCTGGATTGTGTCTAAATGTTATGCTTTTCAAAGTTTTTTTGCAAAAGTGACAAACTCCCATTAAGGAACAATCATGATTGATGCATCAGTTCTTTCTGTCCAGTGGCTTCCAGTATTTTTTGATTAACGGTTTTGCTCACTAGTATAGACCCCCCTTGAATGATGTGAACTGTTACTGTCAAGGGGTGCCGGGGCAGTGGCAAATTCTTATAGGTCCATACAAGAGCATGGGGACATGTATTAGTCACATGTGGCAAAAAAATCAATCCTGGGACTGACTCCACCATGTATCCAAGACCTACTCTGTCTGAATAATGGCACACGTCCTACCAGAATATCTGAGCACCAACCTTTTCAGGTCCCCAGATGCCAGACTGCTCAGGGACAAAGATCATTTGCCTACTGGGCCCCACCTGGTACAATGCCCTTAGCTTACCTATCAATCCTCCACATCACGGGAGCTTTCAAATCCATGCTCTACATTCACCTATTTGCCTCCAGCCCTGTGACTGCTTTGACTAAAGGCTTATCCTTTCCGTTGTCCATCCCTCACCATGGCCCGCCATTTGACAAAGACACTGAGTACCACTAACTGGTCCTGTCTGCTACTGAGTCTCCTTCTTTTTCTCTCTTTCTTCTCTTTCTCCCTCTATCTCCTCCTACTTTTCCCTCCCCATCTTTCCTTAAATGCCTCTGAGTATCTTTCTTTCTTGAAAAAAATATTGATTTATTACTGCCTTTGTAAATTGCTGAACAATTTTGTTATTGAACATTTTTGTTATTACATGTCTTGTTTTTTATGTACTATGTGACATGGAACCTTTGTAAAAGAGCCTTGGCTCAAAGGTATTAATTCCTAGACCAATAAACGAAACTAAACTAAACATCCAAGTAATTCACACGTACACATTCTGTAATGCAATTAAGTGTTATTGTTTGTATTGAGCATGTAGACATCATAAATGAGAGCTGGATGGGACAAATCAGAAAGCCAACTGGCCAACAACCTCAAAAAAAATATTGGTTTGACTACCAGATTTTTAAAGTTAGTGGCTAGCTGGACACCTGCCCATAAATAATTTTGCCTGTTGTGGAAGTAATGCTGAACAGAAACCATAAAAGGATGGCCACTAAAAACTTTGTTTTGGCTAACAGATTTGGAAAGCTAGTGGCCAACTGACCATCAGCCCACAAACTAATTTTTGTCACTCTGAATGAGAGTTCCCAATTGGACAAAACTTCAATATCTTTAATATTTATTGCAGGTGTTGCAACAGTTTTCAGCGTAGATATTCCCAGCCTGTGGAGACAGTTGGGTTAGCTTGACCTAGAGGAGCAGAGTGTGGCTGCATTTGTGAAAGGATGGCATCAGAGATACTGATGTAGCATGGGTGCCCCATGATGCAATGCTTTTCAAGGCACAGTGGAAGCACGTGAAAAATCAGATTGAACAGATTGCCCTGACACTACTGCACTTTGTTACCCAGACCAGGCAACCACCTGGGATGAGCACTCGGCGGGGGGCAATCTGCAGAAGTTAGCCAAAGGAACAACAGATTTAGGAAGCCAGGACACTGAATCTGGCAGAAGGTTCCAGGGAAAAAGAAAAAGCAAGAAAATAAAATGGTGATGGCAGGCAGCTGGCATTGTTTTTCTCTCCTTTAGTGGTGTGAGTTAGAATATTAACTTGGGCTGTAGGTATAATTAGTATGGTACTTTCAGTTCTAAAGTAACAACCTAGATTCAAGTCACTATCCACACTTAAACAGTCTTCCGCTGAGCGTGCTCAGTCTCCAGAACAGTCTTCAGGCTTGACTCCTCCTGTCACCTAACCATGTGGTCTTCCAGCCCCCCTCCCGTGCAATCAGATCTTTTCCTCCACTTTAAGAGACAGATCTCCTCCTCCTTCACAGATTCTGCTAGTAAACTAGGATTCAATTAGTTTAAAGACTTGCTAGCATTTTTATGGAAAGTGTTACTTTCGATAAAACTCATTTCTATATCTTCATCACTGGCTTTCTACTTTGTAGTCAGTTTTTGCCATGGAACAGAAGAAGAAGCTGGGTTCAAGAGGTGTGTGATGTACAGATACCTGTTGTTCGCATCTGATGGTCTTGATGCCTGTATGTACTGCTTGTGCATTTCCCATGATGTGGAGAATTGCATCTGATGCCAAGTCATTTTCTCATAAATCTTAGAGACGTGCTGGCTGTGGGTGATCCAGAGCAAGCCAGTGGAAAATTTATGTGACAGCTGTGAGATTCGTGGCACAGATAGAAGCCTAAGAGGTGGAGGGAGCCAGCAAGGATTTTCTGGTCCTACACCGCCTGATGGTGGTGGGGAGAGTGCTTTGGATCTCCTGACTCCTTGTTAAGATGAAAGTTCTGAGAATTTTCTTCGCCTTTAAACGCTTTAAAGTTACTCTCCATCCCAAAGGCACAAGAAGAAGAGGTGAAACCAGCCACAGGATCACTGTCAAACAAGGGACTGTTTATGTTCTCCCCTGCTGAAGGGTCCACGTGGTCAGCTTCTGTCAAGGGAGGTCGAACAGCCAGCAGAGCCCAGTGATCTGAGCATGGAACTACCATCCAAGCAGCCAAATGGATGTTGACACCGGTCATTCGGATGGTCAACCACATTTTAGACGAGTCCATCGAGTAATAATATTTCTCTTTCTCTTGGAACCCCTTGCTGACAAATGCCCATCCCAAGCAGGGTGGGTTGTGCCCAACTGAGCTCCCACTTGGTCCCCCACCACTTCCGGAACCGCTAGTCATCCTGACCCTTTTGCAGACTCCTTCTTGGATAGTACTCAGGATCCCTGCATGAAAGTATCCAAGCCACCAGAGGTTCCAATACCAAGTTGATCCCCAAGGAGATGTTTGAGATCACAATTGAGCTTTCAATCACATTCCCAGCATCAACACTGACAGTGCTATTTGTGGTAGATGTTGATTTCTTCCTTGTCTGCCTTGCCACTGACATCAAACTTGTCACAGGCCTGAGAGGGCATCCTGGCCACACTGGGCTTACAGAGTGTTTGTCAAGGGTTGAGGTCAACTGGCGATGCCGATGGACCCATCCAATTTTCAGCTCCAGTCATGCATCCCATGGCCAAGCTCCAGCTTTGATAATCAAAAACAAGGATGAACTCCACTGCAAGTCACACGACAATTAGCAAACAATAGCTGCTTTTATTGTATTAAACACACTTATAAATGGGGCAACAGTTTCATGGCTTTCACTTCTTCAGGCCCATACAACACTGTTGATCTGTCTACTAAAACTATATTCCTTCATCTCACATCTTGAAAGTTTATTCCATCTCTTTCTTTTCATCTCCCAATTTTACTCATAGAAACTTGCTGTCTCCCCTATCTTGGGAGTTGACTTAATTCACCAGACAACATGGCTGCAGAGGTCTCAGTGTCTCCCTGGATATAGAAGAGACAGAGAGTTTGCTAATTATCGTGTGACTTGCAGTGGAGTTCATCCTTGTTTTTGGTCATCTGAGTTTTGTGTTGCCAATATAGGATGACCCAAGTACAGGACTGACATACAAGAATTAGGGCACCCTAATCACATATATCTTTTGCAAGTTCCAGCTTTGCCAGTCATGCTGCAGTGACTGATACAAGTGGAGCCCCCACCTCCAAAACCCACTCTGACTTGAGATTCCAGGCCAGAGTGTGGAGGTCCTCATCGCTTGTCAACGGCAGTTACCAAACAGAGAGGGTCGCATATAACCCGAGGTAGGCAATCAACGATCCACCATCTTGACTCTGATTTGTTGTGTCATCCATCCCATTGACTCTACATATTCGGATTGCTAGCCAGTTGAAAGACCGTCTCTTGTGGGGATCTGTTCTCTATGGCGCCCTCATGGAACACATCTGTGGTTCTGGATCGCCATTGAGGAGGTCCAGAATGAGAGGGCATACCTGCTGTAGGACATTCTCAAATGAGACTCCTCATTGGGGTAGCCTTCCTATGACCCCTGCCATTCTGGGCCCAGCACTCACCTTCTGGCAGCACATGGCTCCTGCCAGGCTCCACTGCACTGTATGGATCTCAAATATGCAGTCCCACTGGGAAGGCTGTCTAGCTTTTGGAGCATTCACTACCAGAGGTGCTAGAGGCAGACATGGCATTCCACAAAGTGAAGGTGCAGGGCTTGTCAGATAAGAGTATGGACAAGAAGTCAAAGAAGCAGGACCACATTGACTGTATGGTCTACACAGCTGGTTCCCTTGGTGTTCTCCAGGCCAGATGTGTGGCTTTGATGGCTGGATATAGCCATGAGCTCTCTGACCTCACTGGCGTGCTTCCAGAAGGGTCAGCAAGCTCTATGAGAGATCCAGAGTCTGGGGCTGAGGCTGTAAAGCACCAGTTGTAGGTTGCCCTAGATTCAGTCACATTTCAGCCTGAGAGGTGGCCTTGGCGATGTTCATTTGCCAGCATGCCTGGTTGTGGATTTTGCTTTTCTCTCAGGAAATCCAGCAATGGGTGGCAGATCTGCCTTTCACCAGGATGGACCTCTTTGGGACAGAGGTTGAGGACCATCTCATGTGTATCTAGAAGTTCAGTATCACCCTGGATTCCGTGATGTTGGTTACTAATCTCAGGCGCCCAAAGCCCAAGTCACAAGGCTTATGCTCCTTTTGTGACCTGTATTCAGGGGATCCATGATGATCGGTTGACAATGTCGTTGTCGACTGACATTACAGTGAGTCCTTTATGTTGACTGCAATTGCGGTCGGCATAAAGATGTTCACTGGAGACTTTGTTTTCTTCGGGGGGCTTTGCCCCTTGAACACCCCATGTGAGGGGCTCTGCCCCCCCACACCTCTTGTAACTATAATAATCAACTCCAAGTCAGAGTTGATTCAGGGAAGGGGTGCAAGACCCCCAGAAAGCAGTGCCAGGTTCTTGCACCGACATTACAGCGACCTGGCACTGTTGTCGCTGTAATGTTGGCCACAGTAAAGTGTTGACCTAGAGACTGCATACTATATTCAGGCAGACAAGGTCTGCAGCAGCAGCAACCTCTGCAGGAACAGAGGCAGAAGTTTCAACAGCACTGCCTGGGCAAACCCATCAGTTAATCAGGAGGTCAAGACCAGTTCAAGTGCAGAGGAGCCAGTTCCTCTGGAGGCCAGTCCATGGGGTCCGCTGCTGCCAAGAGCAAAAAGTGATGGCATGAGGGAACCCATTGCTTCTGTATCCTGATCTCTTCTGCAACATCCAATCGGGGGCCATCTCTCTCTCTTACTGCCACAGTAGTCCATTATTACTTCGAACAGGTGGGTGCTTGTTATGGTGGTATTGGGATTGTCTTTGCAATTCTGGAGACTACCCCCTTATCGGTTCCAAGTGCCATTGAAAGACATGCTTTTGCTGGAGACTCTTTCCTACACTACAGGGCAAGGTTCATCACTTCCTCAAGCAGCATGTGATGTAGTCTGTCCCTTATAACCAAGCTCCACAGGGGGTTTGTGTCATGGTACTTTCTGGTACCCAGAAAGACAAGTGGGGTTTGGTGTCCCATTCTCAACCTGCAAATCCTGAACAAGTTCATTTGCATTTGGAACTTTCACATGGTGATTTTGAACCAGATCATTTGATGCATGGGGCTAAGAACTTGGTTTTGTTCCTTGAACCTCCAGAATGCATACTTCCACATCTCCATCTGTCTGGCACACAGACAGTTCCATGGCTTTCGGTTGGATAGAACCATGTATAAGTTTAGAGACATGGCGCTTAGCTTGTCTTTGGCATCCAGGGTGTACACCAAGTGCTTTTCGTTCATGGCAGCCTTACTCAGGTGCACAGGCATCACGGTACCATTTCTGTACCTTGATGACTGGCTTATCACTGGGACCTCATCAGAGAACATCGAGCAGCTCAGAAATCTGGCCATCTGGACATTTTGGAACCTAATGTGATGGTCAGTCTCGCCATGTCTGAGCTCACCCCAGTGTACGTGATCTTATTTATTAGAGCAGAGTTGGACTCTTCCAAGCCTGAGCTCGTCTGCCCCAGTCAGGGTGGAGGACTCATCCTCCTGTGCCCGATCATTTGGGTTGGGTAATTGTGCCCTACCCAGGATTTTCCCTGGCTTCTGGGCTTCATGGTCTCTACCATGGGTGTGCTATATTGGTTCCACTGGTGCATGCAACCCATTCAGTGGGATCTGGGGTGCTAGTGATCCCAATTTCATCTGGTCCTGAACCAACTGCTCTGAGTAACCCAGCCGTTCATCTGGACAGAACCTCCAGTCACTCTGAAGATGGATGTGTTGCTGGTAGGCTGAGGCACACATCTTCTGAACTGCAGAACAGACAGGTTTGGGTTAGTGAGAGAAACCCAGCCTCACATAAACCTACCAGAACTCCACTCAGTTCACCTATTGCTAGCAGAGTTTGCACTGCTGGTCCATGGTCGAGTGGTCCTGGTCAACATGAACAACACAATCACCATGTGCTACCTGAGCTGACAGGGCAGCACACTCTCTGCTGCACTGTGTCAGGAGGCACTCCAAACGGTCTCTAGCTTGCTCAGTACACACTGACTTAGTGTTGGTCCATGTCATGGGAGTAAACACAGCTGGTGGACACTCTCAGTTGTGTGGGAGGCATCCCACAAGTGGTTGCTACATCCCAGGTGGTGTCCTAGGTGTTCTACAAATGGGATGCACAGTCAGTGGATGTATTCTTTCCTTGGAATACAGGTGAGACTGTTTTGTGCCCATCCCCATTCAGCAGAGGAGGAGGAGTATGGGTTCTCTTGGGCTCAGGACCTACTGCGTGACTTCCCTCTGTACCACAAGATATACCGGAGGGTTTGAAGGTACAGTAGTAGTAGTAGTTTGTGTTTCTTTGGCACCCAATCCCACAGACAGTGGGCACCTTACACACATATGCAACAGTATAGCGCAGCACAATAATTAAATATCTTAAAATCTGATTTCCTTATACTAATAAATACTACAAATCATTGGGGTAGACTATTGAAAACAGATGGTGTTTTTTTTAACCCCCACTTAACAATCTCAACCAAAGGGGCCTTCCTATGTTTGCAGGACAGCTGATTCCAGAAAAACTGGAGATGCCACTGCAAAACCCTGGTGTCTCTGATTGTGATCACGCTGGACTGGCTATGCCTCTTCTGGTATCCTGAGCTCATCAGTCTCATTAGCAGACCAGTGTAGCTGCTTCAACCTCTGCTGGAACTGTTGAGGTCTGAAGGGATGACTAGACATCCAGACTGGCAGACCCTGCATCTGACTGCCTGGTTCCTGAGTGGGTAGAGTTTTAAGCCCTGGGGTTTTCCAAGGATGTTCTCTGGGTGTTGTAGGCATCATGGAAAGAGTCAAATGGCAAGGTATACACTTGAAAGTGGATGAGGTTCTCGTATCGGTGTGAGAAGTGTGGAATTTTGGCCCTTTCTTGCTCCATGTTGCTCAACTGCCTCTGGTCCCTGTCTCTTGCAGGGTTGTAAACCATGTCCCTCCAGTGCATGAACCATTCTCCTGTGAGACTTATTGCTGATGTTGTGTCACGACTAATGGGTAAACCATTCAAGCCTATGGACATATGTTATCTCCCACACTGGTAGAAACCATGTTTTTGGTTGCCGTCTCCTTGGCCAGATTGGTGGGTGAGCTCCAGGCACTATCAGTGGAGTCACTATGTCTGGTTTTCCACAAGGACAAGTTTGTCTTATGCCATCGTGAAAAATTCATGCCGAAGGTTGTTTCTGAGTTTCACCTAAATCAGGCACTCATTCCACCCACTTTCTTTCCAAAGACTCATGCTTCAGAGACCTAGGAAATGTCCATACACTAGATGTTCGTAGAGTCCTGCTCTTCGACCAGAAGCGTACAGCAGAATTTCATGGTGAGGCTTACCAGCTGTACCTAACTTATGCTGATGCCACCATAAGCAGACTGACAGCCAAATGGATAATTTTGGTTGATGGATCACCTCCTGCATAGCTCAGTGTTACAGGATGGCTGGGGAGGAGCCACCTATGGGGTTGAAAGCTCACTCCACTAGACATACTGCGGTCTCTGTTGCTGCTGTCAAGTACAGGCCCATTTCTGAAATATGAAGGGCTTCTACCTGGTCGAATGCGCACCCATTCATATCCCATTACAGCATCAACTTGCCCAGTCATAGTGATGCTGTTTTGGGGTCCTCAGTCCTCAATTCTTTAGTCACCTAATTTGGGGTGCATACCTTGCCCCCCCCTCTTGAGAACTACTAGAAGTCTGCCTAACTGTGGATCATAAACTGAATCTAGGTAGGTAGAAATAGAGAGTTCTTACTTGTAACCATAGATCTTCCTGGGCCGTATCTTCACCATTGATTCACACTGATGGGTTTTTAGCCGGTGGGCTAGGACCCTCTGGGAGACCAAAATCTTCAGGTGGGTGGAGAGCTAGTCTCATGCTGCATAGACTATCTTGGCAACCCACCTCAGTTCCTTTTTCCCTGCTGTGGAGTGCACTTCAGTGATGATGTCGCCCACCTCCGAGAGTCAGATCTTCGTGTCTATATGAAAGCAGCATTCAGTTTCATTCCACTATTTCAATTTAGTTTAAGTGTCTGTTATTTTTGTGTCTGTTGAAAATAAAAAAAACAGGAAAGAAGAAAAAGTTTCTCTCAGCCCTCGAACTGGCCTATGACCATGGGCGGTGATAGTAGATGAGGGGCCTCTTCAGGCATGCTGCTGCTGTGGCAGCAGGGCCATGTCTGGTCCACTTCCCTCCTGAAGGAGGGTTCTGATGATGGTGGTCCTGTGTTTGGGAGGAAGGTAGTCCTCTAGCAAACACAAGAAGAAACTGACCCATTCCCGATCCTGGTTGGGTACCCGTCACTGTTCTACCTTGAGTTCTTCCTCTCCTGTCAGAAGGGGAAGAAACGCTATCGCTCAAGGTCACCCTTGGTCAATCTGCCACAAAGTCTTTGAGGCTGAGCATCGAGGCCTTCACCGTGCCAGCACCCTTGGCCTCCTGCTCACAGTCACTTGAAGTCTCAGGCATGGAGCCCTCTCTGTCCTCTTGGGGGACTGTGGTGAGTAGTTTCACCACTGGGCAGCTCTTATGGAGCAGTGGGTACAGCGTCTGGCTCATTTGCCCCTTCCCATGGGCCCAGTTCCAGGCCCTTGAGGGCTGGGGCCTCGGGGTCATGGTTGGGGTTCAAGCTAGGTAGGCATTTGGCTCCGCCAATGGATCCCGATCCCTTGGCGGTGACCGCTTTCACCACCTGTTCCACTGGTGGTTTCCCTTTCACTCTGTCTTTCCACAGGGGCCAGCACAGGTACCTTCGCCAGTCACTTCGGTGTTGGCTAGATCTCAGCTAAGGGTGGCATCAGGTTTGGTGTCAGATTCAGGCCTTTTTGGGCCTATCCTGGTGCCATATCCAGCACCCCATCCGGTGACACCTGCGGCGCTAAGGATCTCCTCGGTGCCATGTCCTTTCTCTTTGGAGTCGGAGCTGGTTCCCTTGGGACCAGTGCCGGTGCTGACTTCTCTTGGAGCGGGACCAGTGTCAGCTCCCTTTTTTTTTTTTTTTCAACAGATACTTATTTCTCCCCCTCAGAGTCCTCTGTTGCCCTTCTGATGTCCCCCCACATGGACACCAGGTATGAGGCCCCCTTCCCTGAACCCCACGACTTACCCTTTATGGCGGGGGTGGGAGCACCGACCCACCAGACCAGATGAGTATTCGGGGAGGTGCCTTCCGGCCGCTATGGGGGGACCATCGTCATCCTGCAGAGGACTCCATTTTCCACTTTTCTGGCTTCCCGAGGACTGTGGCATGCAGTGGTGCCAGTGGCGGCCTTGCGCTCCATGCACACCCTCCCAGCCGCCTGCCACAGTCACTCACCCTCAGTCTCCTCGCTGATATGCCACCTTCCAGCCTTGCTAGGGGCAGGGCACAACATGCTACTAACCCTCCTTGGAGAAGGAGAGCAGTCCTGAGGATGCTCAATCCTTTCCCACTGCCAACCCCAGCAGCACATGCCGTTCCCGAACATGGGTCGCCGGCTGATGCAGGCAGTAAGTCACCCAGCACCTCAGTGCCACCATGCTGGCCAGTGTCAGCTCCCTTGAGTGCTGGCGCAGGCCCTGTTGCCCTGGTGCCGGGTCCAGCACCGATACTGGCTGTGCCAGCTCCCATGCTAGTGCCAGTGTCTCCTGTTTATCGAACACTGAGACTTGGACTGAGTGTCTCTAGGTCTACTCCTCTTCCTGCCCCTCTTCCCTTATAGGAGTTAGAGGAGGATGAGTCTGACCCCAACTTTATTATCTCTGAGGGTGGTGATGATGACTCCTTCTACACCCTAGATTCTTCTGCTCCAGGCACTCCTCCTGTTCCACAAGAGGACCTTTCTTTTTAGACTTTGCTTTGCAACATACATGCAACCCTAACTCTTGAGACTTCTGCCAGAGATCTAGGTTAAGTGGTTACATCTCGAGTGGCTTCTCGTGCCTAACATTCCAGTTAACCTCATACCTCCTCTCCCTCCGGCTTTTGAA
Organism: Neoceratodus forsteri; assembly: GCA_016271365.2. Lineage (NCBI taxonomy): Eukaryota > Metazoa > Chordata > Ceratodontiformes > Ceratodontidae > Neoceratodus > Neoceratodus forsteri. The sequence goes on from CM057449.1 coordinate 1,808,448,649, forward strand.
ATGCTCTCAAAGGCAGTATGGGCCAGGCCTGCTATCATTCCTTCTGTCTTTAAGGAGACAGACCGTAAGTACATTGCCCGTAAGGAAAGACCTATTCTGGCTTCTCAGCTTATTGCTGACAAATTTATCATTTTAGCTGAGAATGATAAGACCATCCTTCCTCAAGAAGTTACAGCTCGACCCATCAATAAAGAATCTCGCATAACTGATACGATGGGGAAGAGAGCCTTTGCCGTGGCTTCCTTGAGTATGTGTATAGCTAGCTACCAAGGATATTTCTGTCAATATGAGTATGCATTCTGGATTTCCCTCAGATCTTTTGCTGAGTCCTTGCCAGAGTCAGACACTAAGCAGAAGATCCTGCAGACTGTGACCCATGGTATAGAGTCTATGTCACCAGTTGAAGGCAGCCATGGCTGCGTATACTACTGCTTCCTGTGCTACTGACGCCAGTATCTGCATTAGGAGACATTCTTCGCTTTAGATGTTTGGTTTTTCAAATGATGCCCAGCAGCAGGTCATGAATGTTCCTTTTGATGGCTCTTACTTGTTCGGTCAACAAGTGGAGCAATCCCTTGAGGTCTCTCAAAAGACCCGTATGGCCATCAAGTCTGCTAGACCTGCCCCAGCTCATTCTCTAAGAGGGAGGGACAGGGTTTTCTGTCATAATAAACAGTCCTTTCATGGTAGAGGTGGAAGACACCAAGTCAAGTCCCAACCTCCTCAACTGCAGAAGAAAATGCATCAGAAGGCACAGGCCCCGAAAGCACCTAATGTCATCCTCTGAAGTTCTGGCCCCAGCTCTGCTTCAGCTGCATGAAGCGTACCTCTCTTCTTCAGTAGGAGGACATCTGACTCCATTTTACAGCCAGTGGAAATCTGTCACTTCTGACAAGTGGGTCCTGCAGATTATCCAGGAGGGTTGCTTGCTGTATTTTGTTGACACCCCCAAGACATCCCACCCAGAAGACAGCGACCCTTATCCACTGCCAGGTCAGACCTTCTCACTTCAGAGATAGCAGGCCTTTTGAGCAACAGGGCAGTGGTGGTAGTAGTGCCTGAATCAGAACACGGCACGGGCTTCTACTCCCACTACTTCCTCTTTAAGAAAAAGTCGAGGGCATGCGCCCCATCCTAGACCTCAGAAAGCAGAACAAGTTTCTCCTCCAAGAGGAGGTCAAAATGGTTCTCTAGGGACCTTACTACCACTTCTCAAGTCTCAAAACTGGTTGGCCTCTCCAGACATGCAGGACACCTACTAGCATATTCCAGGGCACACCAGTCACAACAGGTTTCTTTGCTTCATATCTCTGGGTCAGCATTACCAATTCCGAGTCCTGCCCTTTAAGCTATCCTCGGTGCCTTGAATCTTTACAACCTGCTTTGCCATTCTCATGGCACACCTTCGAAAGCTCAGGCTTCAGGTCTTTCCTTATCTGGACAACTGGCTCTTAGCTAGCCTGTTCAAACAGGGCATGGAACAAACTTCTCGGTTCCTGATGGGAGTTCTGCTGAATATGGGAAAGTTGTAACTTCAACCCTCTCAGCAACTCCTCTTCATTGGAGCCCTTTTGGACACCACCAAAGTGAGGGCTTTCTTCCCAGAGGACAGGAGAATGGCCATCCTCCAGATGGCAGGCTTTATCATGGAGAACAAGTCCGTCTGAGCTCACTCCATGTAACAGATGCTAAGCCTCATGGTCTCCTCAGCCTTAACAGTACCTCTAGTATGACTGCACATGAGGACAACTCAGTGGATGCTCAGCACGCAGTGGACTCCGACAACGCATCCTCAGTCTTACCATATCAAAATGACGAAGCCTCTGCTCCAGTCACTTACATGGTGACTCAGGAGGACAAGGTCTCCCTTTCTCACCCCCAGAACCCCGGATAACCCTCACCATGGATGCGTCTATGTTGGGGTGGGGAGCCCTTTGTCAAAGCCACCACACTCGGAGTCTGGAACCCACTGGAATCTCATCTCTACATAAGTATCTTGGAGATGAGAGCAGTCCTGTATGCCCTCTAGGCCCTGGTAGCCTATGTCTTCGACCAGGTAATCCTTTTGCAGACAGACAGACAACAAGACAGTCATCTACTACATTAATAATCTTGGCAGAGCACACTCTTATCCCCTCAGCAAGAAGCTATGAGAGTGTGGGAATGGTGCTTGGAGCACAACGCTTTGATCCAGGTAACCTATTTGCCAGGGGATCAAAACACTCTAGCAAACCAGCTCAGTCGGATAGAAGCAAGTCCTCATGAATGGTCATTAGCTCTAGACGTTGTACAGTCTCTCTTCGACGAGTGCCAAACCCCACAAGTGGACCATTTTGTGTCCCCACTCAGTGCAAAACTGCCTCAGTTCTGTTCCAAAAATCCAGAAGGAGTTATTTTTTGTCAGGATGCATTTAGGCTGCAGTGGACAACTTGTTTTCTGTACACATTTCCACCTCTTCCTCTAATTCAGAGAGTGCTGCGTAAGCTGGAGGCACACGGAGGTGAAATGATTCTCACTGCTCCATACTGGCCTCAAAGATTTGGTTTCCTGTACTCAACAATTTGTCAGTTGCCACTCTGAGGCCCTCCCCTGTGGACAGATCTTCTCTAGGGGCCCCTGGATAATCCCAACCTTCACTCCCTTCACCTCCACACCTGGCTCCTAAAGAGATAGAGTTGAGTAGGTTCAAGGTCCCTGAGAGGGTCTCGAAATTCTCCTGGCTTCTCATAAGCCCTCTACCAGAAAGACTTACACAGCTAATTGAGATGTTTTTCAGACTGGTGCTCCAAATCCCATTTGGATCCATTCTGATGTCCAGCAGACAAGGTTTTGAGTATTTACTGGACCTTTCAGATGCTGGTTTGCAATACTCCTCAGTTAAGGTCCATTTGTGTGCTTTCTCAGTGTACCACGCCAGTCTAGAACCTTACTCTGGCTCAAATGCCTCTTTTTCAAGAGGTTTTGGGAAAGTATTTTGCACACCAGGCCCCAGTAGAAAACCTGTCCCTGCCTGGGACATTAACCTTGTGTTGGACATGCTTACTCGTAAGCCTTTTGAACCTCTGGCTACCTGTGATCTCAGATTCCTGACTTGAAAAGCTTGCTTTTCTAGTTGCCATCGCCTCTGCATGAAGGGTCTTTGAGATGCATGCTCTGGTCACAGATCCTCTGTATACTATATTCATAGAAACATAGAAGTTGATGGCAGACAAGGACCGCAAGGCCTATCCAGTCTGCCCATTGTTTCTACCTTATGAATGTGCCATAGGTCTGTACTCTGTCAATGGCCTATCTATTCATACTCATTTTTATTGCTCCCTTATGCCTGTCCCATGCATGTTTGAAGCCCTGCACTGTATTCATATCCACCACTGCCTGAGGTAGGCCATTCCATGCATCCACCACCCTTTCTGTGAAAAAGAACCTCCTCACATTCCCCCTTAATCGGCCTCCCTCTAATCTCATGTTGTGTCCTCTTGTCCTGCTATTTTTCTTATATTGAAACATGTTAGACTCTTTCACCTTGTTAATGCCCTTAAGATGTTTGAATGTTTCAATCATATCACCTCTCTCCCTCCTCTGCTCTAGGGTATACATATTGAGCTCCGTTAATCTGTCCTCATATGTTTTCTGATGCAGCCCCTGCACCATTTTGGTTGCCCTTCTCTGGGCTGCCTCCATTTTGTTAATGTCCTTGTGCAGATGCGGCCTCCAGTACCGCATGCAGTACTCCAAATGGGGCCTAACCAGTGTCTTGTAAAGAGGGATTATTACCTCCCTCTTACGACGTGTGATACCCCTACTAATACACCCCAACATCCCCCTAGCCTTACCTACTGCTTTAGTGGTCTGCTTGGTTGATTTCAAGTCATCTGTGATGATGATGCCTAAGTCTCTTTCTTCCCTTGTGATTGCCAGCAACTCCCCTCCCAACTTATAGGTGGCTTCAGGGTTTCTCTTCCCTCTGTGCATGATGTTGCACTTCTTTGCGTTAAACCCCAGTTGCCACTCTTCCAACCATTTTGCCAGTTTATCCAGATCTCTTCTCATTCTGTCCACCCCATTTGGATCATCTACTCTGTTGCAGATCTTGATGTCAACTGCAAACAGACAAACCTTACCCTCCAGTCCATCTACAATGTCACTGATGAAGATATTGAAGAGGATGGGCCCCAGGACTGATTCCTGAGGTACCCACTTGTGTCTTGCATCTCTTCTGACTGTATACCGTTTACCATCACTCTCTGTTTTCTGCCCGACAACCAGTTTGCCACCCAGTTGACCAACTTCTAACCCAGCCCAAGCCTACCCGGCTTATTAATCTTCTTTGTGGAACAGTATTGAAAGCTTGCTAAAGCAACTGCTCTCCCTTGGTCCACCACTGTGGTTACTCAATCAAAGAAATCTATGAGATTAGTTTGACAGGACCTTCCTGTTGTAAACCCATGCTGTCTTGGATCCTGTGCTCCTATGGATTCCAGGTGTTGCACTATCTTTTCCTTAAGTAGTGTCTCCATAATCTTGCCCACTACTGAGGTAAGACTGACTGGTCTGTAGTACCCTGCCTCCTCCCTGCTACCACGCTTGTGGAGCAGGATCACATGAGCCCTTCTCCAGTCTTCTGGGATCTCTCCTGTGTTGAGAGACTGACTAAACAGTTCTGATAATGGCTGTTCTAGTTCTACCCTTAGCTCCGTTAGTACCCTGGGATGTATGCCATCAGGTCCCATTGTCTTGTCCACCCTGAGTTTAGCGAGCTCTTGTGGGACCCTTTCTTTTGTGAAGGGACTAGTGCACACCTCCCTCCTCCCGTGTCCATGGTGCTGAGCTGTGGGCCCTGCCCTACCTTTTCCTCAGTAAATACTGAGCAGAAGTATCTATTTAGGATAGATGCTTGTCCTTGGTCCTCCTCCTCATGCTCCCCCTTATCCCCTTTGATCTTAGCAGTGCCATCTCTGGATGTTCTCCTTTCACTAATGAATCTATAGAAAGTCTTGTCACCTTATTTTACTGTTTGTGCTAGTGTTTCCTTGGTTTGGGCCTTTGCCTACCTTACTGCCTTTCCTGCTTCGCTTAGGGAAGTTTGGTATGCCTCCCTGTCTTCGTCCCACTCTGTTTCCTTATATTTCCTGAAGGCCAGCCTTTTGGCTCTGACCTTTCTGCTGCTGCACTTGCTTTTCTCTGTAACACAATGGGATGTTGCTTCCAAGTGCTGCAATCTTAATGCTTGCCCACTTTGCCTGTACCCCTCACCTGTATTTCTTCTTGCCAGGGCTAGGTTAACTCTGTTGGCCATCTTATCAAAGTCAGCTCCTCTGAAGTCCCATACATTTGCCTTGGAATGGGATGATTTAGTTCTAGTGGCCAAATTGAACCATACTATGTGATGGTCACTGGCTCCCAGGTGACCTTCTACCTGGAGTTCTGTGATACTTTCCCCATTAGTCAGTACTAGATCTAGGATAGCCCTGTCACTTGTGGGTTGTTCTACCAGTTGTTTGAGGCCCTCCCCCTGCAGGGAATCTACTATGTGTCTAGTTCTGGCAGATGTTCCTGCTGGTATTGACCAATCTGTATCTGGCATGTTGAAGTCTCCCATTATCAGAACCTCCCCTTTAGCAGTCATGTTTTGTATATCTTCTAACAGTAATGCGTCTGTGTCCTCCCCCTGGTCTGGAGGCCCTTTAGACAACCCCAGTTCATATGGCAGTCCCATTTCCTGTTTCGAGGGTGACCCAAAGTTCTTCTGGCTCCTTATGTGTATTCTAATTTCTGTAGCTTTGATATTTTCATTGACATAAGGGCCACTCCACCCCCCTGTTGAACCTTGGTCTCTTCTGAACAGCGCATAGCCGGGTACTGAAGTCTCCCAAGTGTGGCTACTGGTGAACCATGTCTTGCTAATGGCTACTATGTCCAGTTTAGCCTCTATCATTGTTGACTGCAGGTCTGGGATCTTGTTTCCTGGACTGCAAGTATTTGTATGCATGATTTTCCATTGGGCAGATTTCGGTGTGTTAGTTGTTGAGCGAGGTCCAGCGTTTCCCCTGTGCATCGTATGGGGAGTCGGACCTTTTTCCTTACCTGGTGAGGCAAATTAACTACAAACATGCTGAACTCCTGTTTGATCACTAGCTGAGGAGGGGAAGGGTGTTCTTCCCATTTGACATATCGGGTGCTGCACCCTTCTCCCCATTTGCTAGTTTAAATATTCTGCAAAGACGTCAAACGTCTGCCCCAATGCACTGACTCCTTCCTTAGTCAGATGCAGTCCATCGAATTTAAAGAACTTTCGCTCCCAAAACTGTTGCCAGTTACCTACAAATTTGTGTTCTTTTTCCTGGCGCCAGCTCTTGAGCCACATGTTTAGCCCCCCCCTCTCCCAGATTGGCAGGATCTCAGAGAAGGAGATGCCGGACGAAATGGATGACAGTTTGTCACCCAGCCTGGTCAGGTGTTCCTTGGTCTCCACAACTGACTAGCCGGCAAGATCATTAGTCTCTATGTGTACCAGGATGTAGATGTTTTCTCCTGCTTCCTGCATGGTTTTAGCAATGCAGTCAGTGTCTATCCACGCTGATGTACCTGGGAGTCATCTGACCATTACCCTCGGCTGGAGGTAGGTATCAACTTCCTGAATCATGGAGTCTTCTATGATCAGAAGTGTTTTGGAATTCCTTTTTGCTTTTTTGTTTTGGTCCCTGTTTTGCGTGAGTTTTGTTGTGCTAGCTCATGTGCTGTGGTGTACTGCTGTGTGGTGTCCTCTGCCCCTTTGTTTGATTTCGGAGTTAGAGGCAGATACCTGTTTGTAGTTTTCGTATGGTTTGTGGAGTTGATACGTTGGAGAGCACTGAGTGATGGGGCACCCGATTTGCCCTTCCTAACCACCTGCCAACCTCCCAGACCAACTACCCTCTGCGGTTGAGGTCCTTCTGTTGGATGTTGGGGAAATGGCGAGCAGTTCTTATAATACATTTCCTCCTGAATATGCGATTTGAGGCGCTCAATTTCTGTCCATGCTGCCTGGAGCTGAGCCCTTAGATCTCCAGTGGTCCAGCATGTAGGACAGTGTCCTAAATCCTGTATAACTGCCCTTTTGAAAAGTGTCCCGTAGTACCTGCAGTTAATAATATCCATTCCAGATGAGTTGCTGGGTTTATAACCTGGTCAGAATAATTAGAAGGAGGAAAATGAAAGCAAAAATTTGATTTTGTTTTGTTTGTTTTTGTATAATTTGTTATAACAAGTTAAATTACTTGTGCCCCTGTAAATGAGGTCACTATGTGGATACTATGCTGATCCTCCCCTTCCTGCTTTGCTACAGAAAATGTCATGACTGTACTATCCTATAAAAGGAGTGTAGTATGGGGTGGTTCGGGATGGGGGTGGGTGGCTGGACCCTTCTCCTGCCAAAAAGCAGAACCACGGACGAAAGAAACAAGGAGTAAGAGCAGAAACAATCTACCAACAACAAATGCAGTAGCCCTGAAAGCTTAGCCTAATTATAGATAAAACTGTAAAACCTGTAAAGCACCACCTGTAATAATTTCACAGAAGATATACCCTGTAAAAACACTTTGCTACAGAGAAAAATAAAGCAGTAACAGAAGATATACCTTGCAAAAAACAATTTGAATCAGAAGATTATAGCAGTAATCTGTAAGCACAAACCTGTAGGCACACCTTGTAATAATGCAGCTGAAAGTATACTCTGCAACGACAATTTGAATCAGAGAAAAATAACATAGTAAAACGTTAGCAATGAACAGTAACAAGCCCTGTGAGTACAAAACAAAATAACACACAGTAAATCTGCCTCAGCAAAAAGAAGCCTCACTTTTTCCTTGCTCTGATAAGGTTCCTTGCTTTGTCTCTTATAAGCAACCTAGAAGGAAAGAGCTCAGGTGAATCTAGGTGCCTTTCCCAGCAAACCTAGTCTTCCATAAGGACAAGGTGGTTCTTCACACCCATCTCAAGTTTTTGTCTAAGGTGGTCACAGACTTCATCTAAACCAGTCCCTGGTGCTGCCCACATGCTTCTCCAGCTTCCAGAACAATTGAGAACACACTCTCCACTCCCTGGATATTAAACAAGCCCTCAGGTTCTACATCGCTAGTTCCAGGGACACCCATCTGTCCAAGCAGCTCTTCTCCTTCAACCCAAACCATCTGGGTCTGTCAGATACAATCAAATGCATTTCCACATGGATAGTTGCTTGCCTTTGTCAGTGTTATTCCATGGTGCAGGTCAGGTTGGAAGGCCAGGTTCATGCCCATTCCACCAGAGTGGTTGTTACATCCCTGGCAGAGATTTGCTCTGTCCCTTTTGTTGACATTTGCAGAGCTGCTACCTTGACCACTGTGCACACTGTTGTCAAGCACTACACTGTTCATGCCAGGCAGCATGCCTCTTTTGGCAGGACAGTCCTTAATGGACTTCTGTCCAGAGTAAGCTCTGGTTCCTACCTCCCTGCCCGGGGTAATTTATTGTCTGAGCTTGGTACTCAACCTATCAGTGTGACTCAGTGGTGAAGATACGGCCTAGGAAGATATAAAAATCACCACAATTGTTGATTTCCTTGGCCCATCTTCACCATTGATTCACACACCCACCCACCCACTGTTCCCCGGGCTCACTCTTTTCTGTTATTGGTCTTCACCTCCATTGTTTGATTTAGGCTGTGAAGACACTGTTCTTGTTGTTGACCCTTCTTTCACGGGTCCCAAGGGCTATCTTATACCCTTGTTAGATTGGGTGTTTACTTGAGTTAAATGACACTGCATCTACTTGGTAAAATAGGTACTGAGATGGTTGGGGCTGTTGCGAGGATAGGCTATGCAGTGCAAGACCTACCTCTCGCAGATGCCATGCATGCACGTACCTCTACCTTGGCGCCAGCACTCCTGAAGATTTTTGGTTCCCACAGGATCCTAGTACCTTTGGCTAAGAACCCATCAGTGTGAATCAATGGTGAAGATGGTCCAAGAAGGTCAACAATTATGGTAATTTTTATTTCCACTTCTACAGTAGTATTCATTTCATATGCACACAAACTACCTGACCACCCCTGGTATGGATTGCTTCAGATTCCAGTTCCAGCCTGCACATCGGAGTACAAAGGGGGCAGAGCCAGTGCTGAGGACTACATGGTTGGGTAGGAGGAGGAGTCTAGCTTGAAGACTGTTCCAGTGACTGAGCCTGCAAACTTGAAGACTGCCTAAGTGTGGATGTAAACTGAATACTAGTAGTAGAACTAAGGTTCCAAATAACCTACTATATTTCCTATTAGACAGGCATTTGCCTCACAAAACCACCACTCAGTCTTTAGCCACTTTCCAGAATGGTTGGCAGTCTTTTCTCTAATAAGTGACTTAGATTAAAGGAGTACAGAGCTGAATTTTGCTCCCCCCACACACACACACACATAGAATTATAGTTCTTCAGGGTCACTATCAAGGAGCCAACAGTTTGTAATCTTTTATGAGCAGTAAATTCATAAAGAGAAGAAACTATATAACTGGAATGTCTTGATTATTGGCAGTTTTTGTAATCTTTTATTAGAATGTCGCAGCACTTTGTAACTGTCATGTAAATGCAGTGCCTGCACATCTGCATACCATGATCATGATTTACAACCCAAGCCTGGGGTGTCTTGAGTAGACTGGGCATCCACTTCAGATACCTTCTGTCTTTTGGAGGGATGATGGCTCCATGTGGGAAGGAAAGACTTGACCCTTCGAGCGTCACTTTGGTTACAGTGACATCTGGGACAGAGCTCTTTAGAAAAGGCTGAACACCGGTAGTTCATCAAGTGGGAGAGAGATCGTTGATAATGAAAAGGGGCTGTGGTGCTTACCTATGGATGAAGATGAAACATAAAAAAATAACTGGCTTTGTGGTGCTGAGCAGTAGGGAACTGCTGTGGTATGATGATGACCCGGGTTCACTCCATGAGCATGGGACATCAGAAGCAGAGGCTCTGAGGTAATGCCCATGAGGACACTCATTCTATGGGAGGGTGGTTGCTATGTACCACTGATGGAGTGACACTTGTTGCTTGCAACTTTGGCAGTGTGGGTGAATACACATTGCTGATCACCACAGCAGGACCGTGGCAAGTGAGTCTGCTTGTGAGAGGGAGGTGGGTGGGTCTCTTTGGGGGTGGGATCTCCTTTATTGGTGAGTGTAAAGGGCTTGGCCAGTAGTTGCCCCACTCTGTGAGTACATGAATGGCTGTACTCTCCCCTGCTGTACTGACAGTCATTGTCATTCATTCTGTCCCCCAAGTATGCCATGTTCTTCAGCAGTAATATGGGACATCAGGCATGCCTAAAAAGGGCTGTGCCCAGTCATTTTACCTGGTTAAAAATAAAAACAAACAAAAAAAAATAAAACAAACATCTGCCTCATGGGGTGGGGTGGGGGGTGGAGCGAGGGTTGTATGACTTAGCATGGGTAGCAGTGTCATTATTAGCGGCGGATCCAGTTCTGTAGTGGAGACTCTGGGCAGGATGTGAAATAAGCCCAGTACCTGAGGTAGGCACAGTGAGCAAGTAATAATAAAAGTACATTAAAACAAAATGTCATAGCACTTTAGTGTAACAAGAAAGTTAATACGAGTAACTGTAGATTAAGTAAAATTGATTTATTTCAAGAACTACATGCTGATGCCTTGTACCCCCATTTAGCCTGGGGTTCCCAAGGCTCCATACGTGGTCCCATCTTATTCTCTGTCTTCCTTAATGACCTCACCTCGCTGCGTTTTAGCTCGCTTACGCATATGTATGTGGATGACACTTTGTGCTTCGAATGAATCTGTCTCTGCCCTAGAAACATCGCTTCAGCATGACTTCGGTAATGTCCAGCGTTGATTCCAATCCCAACTTTGGGTCACTGCCAAGGAGATGGTGTGCATGACGTTTGGTGCAAGTCATAAGCCTGCAAAGCTCACTTTCACCCTAGTCTTTTCTACACTGGATGGCACTTCCTGAAGTTGTTCCCATTTCAGGTACCATGGTATATTGGTATATGGCTGGAAGTGTCGACTACTACTACTCAAATATCGATAATTTCATAGAAAGCTCTACCCCATATTTAGTACCCTCTACTGCAACAAGGATTGCCTACCTCTCCCAGTTCACTGGGAAATTGTCACCAAGCTGGTGCTCCCGCTGTTAGATTATGTGGTTGTGGTCTATGGTACTGCCCTTATCTTACCAGACTGGACACACTCTGCAATGCCTTCTGCCATTTCGTCTCTAATGCCCCCCACTCATATCTACTACTGCCCCATTTACGCTAACCTCTCAATCCCTCCTCTTGCTTCTTGCTGCTTCAATCATTGTGTTTCTTAATGGTTCTTATCTGTCTCCCTCCTGAATGCTCCTGTCCGTTCCACGTCCTACTCACTTCGCACCTGGGATTCTCGCACCTTCTCCATTGCCTTCTCCAAATCTGCTGCTGGGCAACCCACCTTATCCTGCCTTCTCTACATCTGGAACAACCTCTTCCCCCACTTTGTCTCTCCTCTTCTTATTGTTCACTCAAACGTCAGCTCAGATTCCTTTTTGGTCCCTCTTCCTCTTCTCTTGGCACTGCATAGTCTGTTTTGTATCCTCTCCTCTCTTTTGTGGTGTTTGTTGTAGGGGTGGGCGAACTGGTTTGGAGAAAATCCAAACTCCCTTGAACCAGCAATGAACCAGTAACATTTGTGGCACTCGAGATGCTTCCAAACATTTTTTACTGTTTGGAGTGGTTTCGATCACTTTTTTATCCCCTAACCACACTGTGCTGCAGCAAAGATGTACCGCACCTCGCAGTAGGACGTCTTGGCATGAGTGCAGAGGTGAGGAGTGCCTTTCCTTCATGACGGAGCTATACAATCAACAGTGTGGGAAGGTATCAGAACAGCAGAGGAGGGGAATTCAACTCAAAGAGAGTGATGGAGAGAACAAGTGAGAGAGACTTATGTCTCAAGCTGCATGACTGGTATGGGGAAAGCTGTGCACTGTGAGGGGAGACCTGATTGGTTTGTGGCTCAGAGAACCCACGTGGTTCCCCAAAGCAGCAAGTTTGTCTGCATCAGTGCTGTAGCATGGCAAACATTCAAGATCTCTTCAGAAGCAACAGCCCAGGCAGCACTATCTGTCTAACTGTTGGTCAGACTTCCATACTAACATACTAAGATGCCAGCAGAGTAGGCCCAAAGGTCTATCGAGTCTGCTCGAGAATCAACACCTGGTTGATGCATCATTTACTGCCCCTCAACCTCATCTCCAGGTCTGGCATTACTCAGTTTAATCTTCCCCTATACCTATCCCAGCCCCTTTTGAAGACCTCCACAGTATTCAGTTCCACCAGTTCCATAGACAGTGCATGCCACTCTCCTCCCTGAGCCTCCCGCCTACCAGCCTCAAGTGATGCCCCCTGGTGACCCTTCCTCCCTCAGCTGGAAAATCCTATCAGGGCGTGCCTATTTACCCCTTTAGATATTTAAAGACCTCAATCATATCCCCTCTGTCCCTCTTCTCTTCCAGGGAGTACAAGTTGAGCTCCTTGAGTATCTCCTCATAGATCTTTTCCCCCAGCCCCTGTATCATCCTGGTCACCCTCCTCTGGACCCTTTTGAGTGAAATGTCCTTTATCAAGTGCAGTCACCAAAACTGCACACAGTATTCAAGGTGCAGTCTAACCAGGCAGTTATACAGAGAGAAAATCACCTCCTGCTTCCTGGAAGTTATCCTCCTTGCAATGCACCCCAGCATTTTATTTGCTTTGTCCGCAGCCCTCCTGCACTGTTCAGAGTTATTAATTTTGGCATCCACCACCACTCTAAGGTCCTTCTCCCTATTCAAAACCTGCAGTTTCTCCCCTCCCAGAAAGTATTCTTGAGATGTGTTTCTAAGCTCCAAGTGGAGAACCCTACATTTCTTAGCATTAAACTTCAGTCTCCAGGTGTGAGACCACCCCTCAAGAGTCTCCAAGTCCTTCTGAAGGGCTCTTCTGCCCTCTACCCCATCCACTACTGCCCCCAGCTTTGAGTCATCGGCAAAGAGGCTCATCTCACTTCTGATACCATGTCTGATGTCAGAGATGCAAGCGTTAAACAGAAGTGGACCCAGCACCGACCCTTGTGAAACCCCACTGATGACCCTCCTAGGAGAGGAGACCACCACCCTCTGTAACCGTCCAGTTAGCCAGTTTCCTATCCACCTAACCAACTTCTTCCCCACCCCCATTTTTCCCTAGTTTATCCAGCAGCCCAGGATGTAGCACCGAATCAAACTCCTTGCTGAAGTCTAGGAAGAGGACATCCACCGGCCTGCCCTGGTCCCGTGCCTTTGTCACCCAATCATAGAACCCCACAAGGTTAGTCTGATACGATCTGCCATGCACAAAGCCATGTTGGTGATCATCCAAGTGGCTCCCTGCCTCCAAAAACTCATCCAGCCTCTCCTTTAATATGACTTCCATCATTTTACCCACCATGGATGTCAGGCTGACAGGCCTGTAGTTGCCTGGCTCCTCACATGGCCCTTCTGTGTGAATGGGCTTAATGTGAGCCATCCTCCAATCCTGAGGCACCCACCCCATCTGAAGGGAGGAGTTAAAAGGTCCACCAGGGTGCAGCCAGGACATCCGCCATTTCCTTTAGCACTCTAGGTGCAGGCAGTCTGGACCCAGTGCCTAATCTGTTTTCAGGGCCCTTAGAGCTTCCCACACCCTACCAACAGGAATTTCACCATCCGTGACCTCTCCCCTTCTTCAAATCTGACTCCCGCCCCCGGTAAGGTGCTGTCCCACCATCGTCTCTAGTGTAGATTGAGGCAAAGTAATCATTTAGTACCTCAGCCTGCTCCCCAGCCTCCTCAGCCCACCCCCTCCCTGACCTCAGTCTGTTAATCTGACCCTTCACTTTCCTTCTTTCCCTGATATACCTAAAAAACCTTTTATCACCTCCCCTGATCACCTGAGCCAACTTCTGTTTTGCCCTCGGCTTGACCGATCTCACCACCCTGGTTACCTTTTTGGATATGTTATCATACTCCCCCCTGTCCATAACCCCATGCATTCTCTTGTATCATCTGTAAGCAGCCCTCTTCCTCCTCACCACTTCCTGGACCTCCCTGGTCCACCAGCATGGATTTCTGGTTTCCCCAGACTTGCGTCTGACCTTTATGCAGGCCCTAATAGCTTCCAGGAGCCCTCTTTTAATAACTTCCCACTTGTTGTCTGTGTCCATACCCGGTCTGATCCCTTCTAAATGTCACCTGAGGATCCCCTCCAGACCCTTGAAGTTCATGCCCCTGAAGTCAATTACTACTGTTTTAGCGTGATTTTCTTCTCCGCCCTGGTTCAGGGAAAAACAGACCATGGCATGGTCACTCCCTGCCAGAGGGTCACTTACCTCTAGGTTCCTGACCAGATCACAGTCAGATAGAACCACATCCAGGATGCAGTCGTCCCTTGTCAGCTCAGCCACCAGTTGGGACAGGAATGCATCCTGGAAGATGTCCAGCAGGTGCTGCTCCTGGTCGATGAGGATGACATAGTTCCCCAATCACCCCTGGTAAGTTAAGGTCACCCAGCACCACAGTTCTTCCTCCCTCTGACCACAATGCTCCTGAGATTCTCCACCAGGCCTTCCTCCAGATCATCCACCTGCATGGGTAGCCTATAAACCACCCCCCCCAACTTCACCCTTCTTACTCCCAGGTGCCTGCAAGGTAACTCCATATCGCCTTTACTTGCCTCTCGGCCCCCTCCACCCTGCATACATCTATGTCATTCCTAATGATGTCTGCTACCCCACCTCCCCTGCCCACAGTTCTGTCCTTCCTAAACACAGAGTACCCCTCCCGGTTTAGGTCCCAGTCATGCCACGGCGTGGCCCGTGTTTCAGTGACTGATGCCATGTCCACCTCCCCGTCAGTTAGCAACATCTGAAGCTCAGGCATCTTATTGCCCATGCTCCTGGCATTCATCAGAGCCACCCTCCATCCCCACCCCCTGCCCTCACCTGTCCCCTCAACCTTCAAACCCCCAGATGTCTGCCTGCCCCTGCACACTTTCGCATAGTCAGGCACCCCCATTGTTCACGCCCTGCCTACCTCAGGAGGGGGAGTGCATGCATTGGCCTTCAGCCCCCCATAAGTTTAAACTCCACCTAGACTCGATGAATTTGGTCAGTTTTAGCTTTAAAACCTCTTTCCCTCCCAAATTCAGGTGGAGCCTGTCCCTAGCATACAGCCCCTTGTCCTCCCCAAGTTGCACGCCCAGCCCCCACTAACCCATACCTGCTGGCCAACACACCATGATCTGAGCCATTCGTTAACTTCTCACGATTTTTCTGTTTGTTACCCACACTGGCTGTAGGCACTGGTAGGATCTCAGAAAAGGAGACCAAGCACCCACAGCGTGACACACCCGGGTTAGCTCCGGAACCTTGCCTGGATCTCAAGCACACTGTTCCCTCTCATCGTTCATGCCCAGGTGCACTAAGATGTCAGGGGACCCCCCACAATCCTTTACCAGGACGTAGACAGCTGCTTTGCCTCATGCAGTCAGACCAGATATACTCTTGACCTGACAGTGCAGCATTTCCCTCTCCCCTTCCACTTAATAACCCTTATCATGGAGTCCCCAGCAGGAGCACCCTGACCTCCTCCTTGTCCTTCGACCCTTCCCTTCCTCTGCCACCTCCCTCACTACTATTTTCCTCTGGCCCACCAACCAT
This sequence comes from Neoceratodus forsteri, assembly GCA_016271365.2. NCBI lineage: Eukaryota > Metazoa > Chordata > Ceratodontiformes > Ceratodontidae > Neoceratodus > Neoceratodus forsteri. Next base: position 1,808,464,386 of record CM057449.1, read on the forward strand.
TCACTTCCCTCGACTGCCTTACCCCTTTTCCAGGTTTGACTCCTACCTGACCTTTCCCCACCCAAAACAGTGCCCTCCACTGCTCCATCTGGGTCTAATCCCTTAGCACTCCCCCCACTTATGGCCCCTTCTGACCCTCAGGGCCCCTGCTACTACCTCCAGCCCTGTTCACTTTCCCCCCGCCCCGCACTGGGTCCCTGCTGGCTTCTTTCTGCCTGGGCACCATGCTCCCTCCTTACCACCCCCTCATCCATCCTTCCTTCCTTCCTTCCTGGTACTCCCTGCTCCCAGTTCCTCCTCTAGTGCTAACTCTGGCTCCTCCAGTAGTCTCAGGGCCATCACCTCCTAGCCCTTCTTCCCTTTCCACCTCATTAACCTTCCTTCCACTGCTGACTGCTTCCCCTGCATCCTCTGAGGGACTCTCCTCCCTGGTGTCCCCCAATGGCAATACCTGTGTTGAGCTGGAATCCCTTCAGTTGGCTGCAGACCAGAGGTCCCTCCTGTGAGGCAAGTCCCCTTGCCATGGTCCTATGAGGTTCTGTTGCCCAGCTGCCTGTAGCTCCACCTCTGCCCTCTGCCCTGACCCCCGCACAATCCCTGGACCCCTTCTCCGTGTCTGCTCCCAGAGCCAGTCAGCTCTGGCATGAGTTCTGTTGGCCCCCATCCTTCCACACCCATTTTCTACACCCTCCCATGCCTGTAGCTCCCACCCTCTGCCCCTCCACCCTGGCCCCCTGCACAGTCCCCTGGACCCCTTCATCCATGTCTTCCCCAGGGCGGTCAGCTCTAGCATAAGTTCTGTTAGCTCCCCATCCTTCTACACCCACATTTGCTGACACCCTCCCATCCCAAGAGTCTTGCCTCCCCGTCCTTGCATTCATACCCTTTACCCAACTGTCCAGGATGCACCAGAGTCTGTGCAGCTCAGCCTCCAAGCCCATTAACCTAGCACAAATAGGACAGTGCACTAGCCTCAACAGTGTACTCATGGCCATTGCAGCTCCACAGCCACTGCAACCCACCAACCTGTTCTCTGCCCATCCTGTAACCGGAAGACCACCCCCCTCATCCAGTCATGACCATGCACAGCCCAGCTGCCTCTGCCAGGCACCCCATAATGCACCTCCCCCACCCTATACTAATTTCCCCCTGCTGTACCCAAGCGTCTTTCAGCCATCATGCCCTTGTCTGCACTGAGCATCGTCTACTACACAACCCAAGCTGCAGTAATATGATTTTAAAGCAACCAAGACCAGCCAAGGAGTGAAGTATGCTCTTGACTGGCTGCACAGATGACTCCTTTGGAGCCCAAAGTGTCACCCAGCCCCAAACAGGATCGTGTTTAGACCATATTTACTCCTACCCTGCAAATTTCAAATCTCCTCCCTGCAACAATAGAAGGCAAACAGTGACTATAGCCTTAGCAGCAACAAGCCCCATCTCTGCGATACAGAAGAGCTAACAATATAGCAATTAGCCTGGACAGGTTCAGACAAATTAGTAGCAAAGAAAAGAAAGAAAGCCAAATTGACCAACCCAGGCAACTTGCAGCAGGTAATTTAACAGTTAAGAGTTAAAGATTAAAAGTTTAAAGATTCAAAAGTTTTGTCAGGAGTGCCACCCTTTTGTGACCAGTGTAGCACAATCCTCTCAAGCCACAAGTGATTGCCCCTTGTGTGAAGTGCAGTACAGATCCCTTGGGCCAATCCACAATGCCTCCACTCTGTAAGCTCCTCCCTCAACCCCGCATTTAATAGTGGTTGGGGTTGGGAAGAAGCGGGTGGGCGAAAACCTCTTGCTGCTGTGCCAGCCCCGATTGGCTGGCGACACCCTCCTCAGCTGCCGATGCAGTCCAAGCAAAGTTTCCTCCCACTGCCAACACAGCCACACTGCTCCCTCTCCAATTTAGCCACAAAACAAGGTCTCCTCCTGTTGCTGATGAGGCCGCACTGCTCTCTCTCTCGGGCCCACCGACTGCAAGCCCCTCCTGATTCCCGGTGGCCGCCGATGCTACCACTTGCCTGCTTCTCCATCCAGCTGATGCCGCCGATGTGGCAGGGAAAACAACACCTTTGCACTGTTGCAAGCCCTGGAGTTGCGGCCAGGCCATTTGGCTTTTAAGACCTGGCCGCAAACTCCAGTCTTGTGCCACTGTCCCTGATTGGCCGAAAAACCTCCTGCTGCTGTGCCAGCCCCAATTGGTTGGTGACACCCTCCTTGGCTGCTGATGCAGTCCAAGCAAAGTCTCCTCCCGCCGCCGATGCAGCTGCACTGCTCCCTCTCTGATTTAGCCCTAAAACAAGGTCTCCTCCTGCCGCTGATATGGCCGTGCTGCTCCCTCTCTGATTTAGCCCCAAAAGAAGGTCTCCTCTTGCCGCCGATGTGACCACGCTGCTGCCTCTCAGGCCTGCCATTGCAAGCCCCTTCCGATTCCCAGTGACCACTGATGGGACCGCCTGCCTGCTACTCCACCCAGCTGATGCTGCGGTGAGGCAGGAAAACAGCTCCTTTGCTCTGTTGCGAGCTGCTTCATTTGGATCTTTTTTTGAGTCCTCCTGACTCGTTCCTTATCAGTCAAAAAATAAATATTTGGGGTAGAATTAACTAAAAAAATAACAGAAGGAATTTGTGTTTTCACTGAAGTATAAAAATGGAGGTGGGGGAGGGAAAAAGAAAGCGTAAGGTGAGCTTGTTAACTTGGCAGGCAGGCTGTAAATACTAATGGCTTACTGGTGCAGCAGTTCTTAAACCAGTCAGAGAGTAAATTAAGCAGACAGACAGATTTCTCTTTAGGTAAGGTAGGAAGGAAAAGTAAATAGGGCAGGGAAGAGAGAGAGATAGTGACAGGAAAGGAGATTAATTTGAGATCGGTGGTGCCTGGTGTATCATTTGTGGTTGATTTATAAAAAATATAATCCTTGGACTCAGAGTGGGTTAGACCAATGTAGAAACATAGAATTTGTCAGCACAAAAGGACTGCTTGACCCTCCCAGTCTGCCCAGATGGCCCCTGCCTAGTCTGTCTTCGCAGACCCTAACTGGTCTTTGGCAGCCTTCCCTCCTCTCTGCTTATTTACTAATATTCCCCATGTATATCCCACACATCCTTGAAGCCCCCTACTGTTTTTGCCACCACCACTTCTGCTGGCAGTCTATTCCAGGCATCTACCACTCTTTCAGCAAAGTAGTACTTCCTCACATCTTTCTTAAACGTCTCACCCTACAGCTTCATCACATGTCCTCTGGTCCTGGTACTTTTCCTTATTTGAATGGGACTCCCTCTTGCACTCTGTTCACCCGTGAGATAGTTGTAGGTCTCTGTCATGTCCCTCATGTTCTCCTCTCCTCCAGGGTGTACATATTAAGATCCTTTAGTCTCTCCTCATAGGGCTTTTGGTGCAAACCCTGCACCATTTTAGTTGCTGCCCTCTGGACTGCCTCCACTCTGTCTACAGTATGTCCTTTCTGAGGTATGGCCTCCAGAACTGGACAGATTACTCCAGGTGGGGTTTCACCAGCAAGCGATACAGTGCAGCACAACCGTCCTCCTCCTACTGGAGATATCCCTCCCAAATTTGCATCCCACTGGCTTTATCCACTGCAAATCTATTATCGATAGCAGGGTTGAAACCAAGTTCCAGTCAACTTTCAAGGGCTGCTTCCTAGAGCAGCATGTCGTGCAAGAAAGGTTACTCATCGTAGTAACTGTGTTTCTTCTAATGAATGTAATGCATGGTCACACCAATTGCATCAGGTACATGCCACGTGATGCCCTGGAACTTTAAATTGAGTTTGTTACTTTTAATCAAATTTTAAAAACATAATATTAAGACACAATTCAGCATATTGTATGTTTATAAATTGACTGCATTTCTCATTCCTTTGTTCTTAATTAGTAGGATAATTTGTTTGGAAACAGGATCCTCCTAACCCCAGGCATCCATCAGTAATGCTTTAGAACATGCAGTCAATCCACTGGATTGAGCTGCTCTGGAGATGAAACGTATGCCAATGTTAGAACCTTAGAATTAGAACTAAGTTCAAACTCTGCAGTGTGGTTACACTCCCCTTAGCAACCCAGTGTCAGATTTGTGTCTCCACTTGAAGTGAGCAGTTTCCCCAAAGTACAGCTCTACTCTTCTGGCCTTCAGAACAGTTTATTATTTTAAATTATTTATACAATGTTATTTATAGTCATTTTGTTAACTCTGCATTAGTTTTTTTTTTAATACATTTTAATATATTTTGTTGTTTCTCTTGTTTCTGATCGGTTTCCAGGAATCAGAAGGCCACATGTTAAGGATCTTCAGGAATCAATCTTTATCATTGATTTGCACTAATGGGGGCCTTAGCCAGAGGTACTAGGACCCTACAGGAGCCAGAATGTTTCAGGAGGGCTAGCACTGAGGCAAGCCGTGTGCATGCACAGTACCACAAGAGTGACTTTTGACACCTTGCTTACCTCATCACCAGCCCTCAACTGCCTCAGTTCTCTTTTTTCCCGCTTATTGAGTTATGACATAAGTGACAACGTCACCACCCACCAGGAATCAGAACTTCATGGTTATATGACAACAGCATTCATTTTTTCTCAGTTTTAGTCTTTAAAGCTAGAGTTTGATATTTTTGTGTCAGTTTAGCGAGTTTACAGAAACATTTCTATCAGTTTTTTTCTTAGCCCTACTGAGTTTACGGTCGATGGCCATAGAGGATTTTATTTTATTTATTTTTTTTTTATTTGTTTTAGTCTAGGATTACAAATACCTTTGAACCAAGGCTCTTTTACAAAGGTTCCACATCAAGAGAGTACAAACATGTTAGGCTAAGCTACATTGGCCTCAACATAGGCAGAAAAAAACAACATTAATAAAGAGTTTAGAAACAATATCCATTGGTTCATGTGATACATCGCTGTAATAAAGTAGTGAATCGCATAGGTTGGATAGGTTAGGAGATCTATAAGGAGTCGGGGGTTGGAGAGGAAGGGGAGGCAACAGCCAAAGAAACTAGAATAGGTTCACAGCATTGTCATAGAACAAAGGAGAGTGGTGGTGGGCCGAGGGAAGAATGGAAGTTAGGAGGCAGTCACAGGAACTGGAGGCAGTGAGATGAAGATGTAGTCTTGATTTGAAAATGGCCAGTGAAGAGGTGGAGGTGATATGAGTGCTGAGGGCATTCATCCAGGTGGGAGCACAGTGTGCAAAGGATCTTTGACCAGAGATGTGCGGCACCATGGAATTTGTAGGAGCTGTTATTCAGACCCTCTGGTATGGCGTGGATTAGAGATTGGGTGCAGGAGGGCTTGGACACAAGGTGGGAGTAAGGCCCAAGGTAGTTTTCGCCATCAGACAGGTTAGGTACTTGGTCGGTTAGCGAGTTGAAGCCATCCTGATTGGGCGTAAGCGTTCACATGTATGTGTGAGTCGGTGGGCTCCAGTGAGCAGTCGGCAGGCCTTATTTAGGGAGGTCATTATCGCCCTGACAATTGACAGGATGACAGTTGGAAGTCTTTCAGGCAGGCTGCTCCTGAAGTGGGGCCATGTCCGTCCCCTTTCCCGCTGGGAAGGTTCTGACTATGGGTAGTCCTGTGCTCAGGAGGAAGGACAGTCCTACTGAAAGTGCAAAAGAATGGAGCAATTCCGATTCTGTTTGGGTTCTTGGCAACACTTGGCTTGAGTTCTTCCTCTTCCTCTTCCCTTCAGAAATGGTATCACTTGAAGTCACCCTCTGGGAGGTCTGCCACAAGACCTTCTATCTCCTGGGGCCAGAGGTCCTTGTTAGTGCCATCAGCATTGCTGGGGACCTCTGGTACTGGGATGTCAAGTCTCAGGCATGGAGTCCCCTCTGTCTTAAAGTGGGAACCCTGGTTAGCAGTTCCACCCTTGGGCAGTTCTTTGGAGCAGTGGGTGCAGCATCAGACTCATGTGTCTGTGCCAGCGGATCTGGTCCCTGGCCTCCAGGTCGGTGGAACTGAAACTGCGGGTGGGGCCTTCAAACCAGCTAGAGTGTTTGGCTCCAATAACAGCCTCCAGCCTTGCCAGTGACTGAATCACTTACTCCTTTCCCATTGGCCGCACCCCACCCTGTGTCACTTGGTGGGACTGGCCAGTTACCATTGCTGGTCACTTTGGTGCTGGCTGCGTCATTGGCGCTGGATCCGTTCCGGCATCAGGTTTGGGTGCTTTGGGGCCTGGCCTGGCACTGGTTCTAGTGCTGGTCTCGGCGCCATGTTCGTGCAGGGTCAGCGCCAGGGATTTCCTGGTACAGGATTCAGTTCCGGGTCTGGTGCCACCCTGACACAGGTCCCTTATTCTTGGGGCCAGTGTCATCAGTGTTGCTGGGGCCACATATCTGGATTAGAGGGTCTGTGATCCCCCCTCTCTACAGCCTCCCTCCTGGGAGGATGTGGAGGGGGACAAGTCTGACCCTGACCACCTCTTTGATAAAGGGGGGGAGGCAATGATTTTCTTAGCTTGGACTCTTCAGACCAAGGCCCTACTGCTGTGCCTCAGGAGGATCAAATTTTCAAGGCTTTGCTCAGAGATTTGCTTCTTCACTTAATTCTGAGCCTACAACCATTGATCAGTGGTTAAACATTTCTATCATGCCAGTAAATATAGTTCCTCCTATTTCACCCACATTTAAAACTGTGTCTTATGCGGTGTGGAGTAGGCCTGCTTCAGTTTTCTAGTACAGTGCATCTTTCTCAGCCTTGGTGGATGCATAGAAACATAGACTTTGATGGCAGATAAGGACCGCTTGGCCCACCCAGTCTGCCCATTTCCCTACCTGATGGATAAGCTGCAGATCCTAGTTAACCAACAGCCTACTTCTTTCTAGCCCCCACCAGAATTGCTTTATGTCTATAACATGCATTCTTGAATTCCCTACTGTTTTGACCCCATGACCTCCTCAGGAAGGCCATTCCATCAAATCCACTACCCTCTCAAGAAAAACTACTTCCTCACGTTGTCCCTGAGCAGTACCCCTCTATCGTCAAATTGTGCCCCTTGTTCTTGCATCTCTTTGTCTGAAAGATGCTACCCTCTTGGACTTTGTTGAGTCCTTGAGGTACTTGAAAGTTTCTATCATGTCCCCTTCTCACTCCTTTCCTCAGGGGTATACATATTAAGCTCCTTTAGTCTCTCTTCGTAAGGCTTCTGGTGCAAACCCTGCACCACTTTAGTTGCCCTCCTCTGGACTGCCTCCATCCTGTCTATGTCCATTGCGAGATGGGGTCTCCAGAACTGCTCGTAGTACTCCAGCCTTTGTCATTCTCACTAAGAATGACAAGGCCATTCTCTCCTAAGAGGACACCTCACACCTTCTTAAGAGGACTCAGTCAAGTTGGAACTATGGGAAAATGGGCCTACACAACAGCTACCTTAGGCATGCAGTTTACTAGCTCCAATGGCATTTTTTCCCTTTATGACTGTCCCCTTTGGAGCTCACTTAAGTCCCTGGGAGAAACTCAGAAAAGGATTCTGTTGGCTCTCATGTATGGAATTTACTCCAATAGTCATCAGCTTTGAGCCAATTGGATGCCTTTGATTTTGCTCCTGCTAGACATCTGCATCAAAGAGGCATCTCTGGCTCAGACCACTGGTTCATTCACAGGGGTCATGCACCCTTTCCTTGACCTCAGAAATCTCACTTTCTTGAACTAATAAATTTACAGTTATTTCTTCCAGGATTGGTTAACTCCCTGGATATGCAGAATGCATACAAGCACATGTTGGTACACCCCAGCCACCTCAGATACTCCTGATTTTTTATGCTGGGGAAGCTTGTCAGTTCAGAATCCTTCCGTATGGTCTATCCTTGGTGTCTCAAGTCTTTGCAGAGTGCTAGGACTCCAGGTTTACCCTTACTTGAATGAGAGACTAATAGCCATCCAACCAGGTATGAAATGGAACAAGCAGTGGCCATGGCCTCTCTGTTCCTTACCTCCCTGGAGTTTCTACTGAATCTAGAAGTCTCAGCTCCAACCCTCACAGCACCTACTCATAGGAACTCTTCTAGATAGAGTCAGGGCCCAGCCTTCCTTCCAGAGAGCAGAATGCAGGTGATTCTGCAGATAGCATGCTACATTATGGAGTGCAGATCTGTTTAAGCACACTCCATGCAGTGCATGCTGGATCTGATGGCCTCCTCAATGTTTGCAGTGCTCCTGGCATGGTTACACATGAGAAGCATCCACTGGATGCTCAGTGCACAGTGGTCACAGGCATCACATCCTCAGACCTTCCCCTTTCAGGTGACCAAACCCCTGGTTCGTTCACTCCCATGGTGGTCTCTGGAGGACAATCTCACCCAGGGTTTCTCTTCCCCCAACCAGAGCCTCAGGCCTGAATGTGGGAAGGGTGCCTGGGGCAAGGGTTCCTACAAGAAACCAAAGGTAATAGTGGCACACAAACTACAGACTTAGAATATAATTTCAAGCAAAAAGCGTTTTATTTTCAAACACAGCTTGAAAAAATTCTCTGGTACGTAGATAAAAGTACCACAGTTTCAGTTAAAATATTGCTGCAGTACAAACAAAACACAGCAGTTGTAGTAAGTGAGCAAAAACCCTGCGCTTCGACTCCTAACCAGAGTCTTTCTTAAGGGTATGTGACTGATGCTCAAGTGACTCTGTGTATGCATTTTTAACCAAATAGTAAATCCCCAGCTAGTTAAATAACATCTTCAGAAATGTGCCAATCAATCAATACAAGATAGAAAACAATCCAAAATAATAATTATATTACATTCATTGTCTTACAAGGTATTTGTTGCACACAATATATTTATGGTGCATTCTAGTCTTTATATTTAATTTAACTGAGACTAAACTAGTACTTCTAAAGGCAATTAAGTAAATATAAGAAATAAATAAAGTAAGAATGAGAATATACAAAATGGGGGTGGGGGTGGGGGATATGAATGAACATAATAGTTGCAGCCTGCCAAATTAACTAAGGGTCTTAAACATTTTCTAGGTTGTCTCTCAAGAGAAAGAAGGAAACATTGTCTAAGTCAATTCAGCTCAAACAATTAACTAGATGTGTGTCATTTTGATATATTGCCATAAAAGAAGAAAGGAAAAAACACACTGATCACTTTTCTAAACATTTAATCACCACATTTAAAAAAAGTTTTCTGAAAACAAAATTTAATTCAAATATAGAGCATCAATATATATATATAAAAAAATAACTGCTGAATGGCAATAAAAACAAAGCAGTAAGAATAATGTCCTTCTCATAGAGGACAACCCAGAAAATGAGATGCAAACATCTTTCAATCCATTTGTTCAATGATTTTCTTTTCTTTCTTTTCAAAGATGAGACCCTCAGGCTTGCAACAGTCCCCATTACAGTAATGGAGTAGCAGAAAAATATCTAGGCGAGAAAAGAGAAATATCAATAAACATTCTTTTTACACACGTTTATCACCATTGAGTTTTATTTTATTTTTTTTCTCTCTTTTTTCACCATTTTTTCTTTTATTATAAATTAATATACAGAAGATATTTGATGCTCCACAATGGCATCACAGAAACCGAATGAGTGTCATTTGTCAGAATTAATACAATATCTCGATCCTTGAGGTCAGGCAGAATCACAGTACAGACTATTTCTTCAAAAAAGGCTTTAAATCCCACTGATTGTTTAAACCATTGGGCTTAACACTACTGAGTTTGTAGATCCATCTACTTTCCTGTTGCAGCAATAGATTTGACCTGTCTCCCACTGTTCTTGTTTGCTGTATACATTCTATGCCCATAAATGTAAAGCCATCCAAGCTAAAGTTGTGAAAGTTAGTGAAGTGCAAGCTTACAGGGGTTTCTTTTTTATGATTCACAGTAGAGTGAACATGTTCCTGTATTCGTTCTTTCAAGGGGCATATTGTTTTTCCAACATAAATCAGCCCACAGTCACACCATAATACATAAACCACATATTTGGTGTCACAGGTAATTAATTCGTTTACATTTACTGTGATGGATGGAAATCTTGGGTGTACAAAATAGTTATTAGGTTGTGCATACTTACAATTATTGCATCTACTGCATTTGTGAAACCCTTTTGTCTTGCTGGTAGCCATGTTCTTTTATCTGAAACAGGTGTATGAAATCTGCTGTGAACCAATTTGTCCTTTAAACTGTTAGCTTCCCACTCCTGGCCAGTTATCTGCTGGGCATCCAGAACACTCTGGCAGATGAGCTCAGCTGAACAGAGACTGATCCTCATGAGTGTCACAAGCTCCAGACTCGTGAGATCACTATTCAGTGAGTGGGCATTCGGATGTGGACCCTTTGCATCCCTCTCAATGCCAAACTGCCTCAATTCTGCTCCAGAAATCCAGGACATGGCATTTCTGTCAGGATGCATTCCCTCCAATTAGTAGTGCAGTATATGTTGCTCAAACTGGAGGTGCATGGGGGCAGGATGATTCTGATTGCCCCCTGATGGCTTCAACAGATATTTCCTCTGCTGAGCAGACTTATCATTCAGCAAACCAAGGATACTTGCACTGAGGATGGACTTATTGACTTAGGGTCACCTGGTTTATCCCAGCCTTTGCTCCCTTCACCTTCAGGCCTGGATCCTGAAGAGACAGAATAGAAACAGGTACACGGTATCTCAGAAGGTCTGTGAAATACTTGGCTGCCTATAAACTTTCCACTAGAAAGATTTACACAACCAAATGGAAAAGATTTTCTAACTGGTGCTCCAAAACCTGCATGGACCTTTGGGTGCCCAACTAACAAAGTTCTGGTGTACTTGCCGGATCTTTCTGGTGCTGTATTCCACAGTTAAGGTCCACTTGTGTGCTATTTATGCATACCACAAGCCCATCAGTACTCTCCACCTGGCACAGCTGCCTCTGTTCAAGAGGTTTCTTAGGGCATCTTACACACAAGTCCACATATCAGGAGGCCAGTGGCTGCCTGGGATCTTAACCTTGTGCTGAATATGCTCACCCGCAAGCCTTTTGAGCCCCTTGTGACATGTGAGCTTAAGTTTTAACTTGCAAAGCAGCTTTTCTAGTGGCCATCTCTTCTGCTCGCAATGTGTCTGAAACTCATGCCTTGGTCACAGATCCTCCATATACCATTTTCCACAAGGACAAGGTAGGTCTTCACACACATACCCTAAGTTCCTTCCTAAAGTGGTGTCGGAGTTCCATCTTAACCAGCCACTTGTGTTGCCTATCTACTTTGCCAACTTCCAGAATGAAGAAGAGCGCACACTCCATTGTCTGGATGTTATGAGGGTTCTTACATTTTAGCTGGACAGAACTAAGTTCTTCAGGCAATCCAAAAGCTGCTTGTCTACTTCAATCCCAGTTGAAAGGGACACCCTGTTACAATCAAGTACATTTCTGCCTAGTCTGTGAGCTGTCTATGCCACTGCTATTCCATGGCACAGACAAGTTGGAAGGTCAGGCGCTCGCCCACTCCAATAGGGCAGTTGTCACATCCCTGGTATACATTCTGTGCCTATCGGTGTTATATTGCAGAGCTGTAACTTGGATCACAGTGTGCACTTCTGTTAAGCATTATGCCCTGGATGTTCATGCCACACCTTTGGAGGGACTGTCTGACTGGACTTCAGTCCTGAGTGAGTCCTTGGCTCCTACTGCCCTACTCCATGGAGTTTTGTCTGAGCTTGGTACTCTGATCCATTAGTGTGAATCAATGGTGAAGACTGAGTCCTGGAAGACAGAAATTAGGTACTCACTGTAAATTTTTGATCTTCTAGGAATATCTTCACTATTGATTCACATGCCCAGCAACTATCTCCCGGGTTCACGCCAGTCTCTTTTTTTGGTCTTCACCCCTTGTTCTTGGTTTGGGCTGTGAAGACACTGTGTTACTGGTTTGCTGACCTTTCTTATGTGGGTCACCAGGGCTATCTTATGCCCTTAGGTTTAGTGCATAAGTACTAGTTAGGTTATGCTGCACCTCTTTGTTAAAAAAGGTACTGAGGCGGTTGAGGGCTGGTGCTTGAGGTAAGCCTGGCACCATGAGCCACTCTTGCAGTGCCATAAATGTGCACAGCTTGCCTCGACTCCAACCCTCCTGAAAAGTTCTGCCTCCTACAGGGTCCTAGCACTTCCGGCTAAGACCCTCATTAATGTGAATCAATGAAGATATTCCTAGAAGATCAAAAATTATGTTGCGTTCATGATTTTCTTCCCCTGCCTGAAAGGGACTGCTTTGTTTCTGCTATAATATATTCTGTTTCAAATAACTTCTTTTCTTTATTGGTTTATGTTTAATAGTGTCACGGTTCCTGCTTAGAGGACCAAACAGGCAATTACACTTTACATCAAATCCACACATTTTATTTACAAAATTGCGGTTTTGAGGTACTTTATCATGATTCCAATTTGTAGGGAACCAGCCGATAAAAGTTTTTTCAAGAGTTAACACATTATTCTTTCAACTCTGTTAAAAATATTTTTGTTTACTTGGGAAACAGTAACATATTTTTGGTGTTTCAGTGTTTGGCATAACTTACAGACCAGAGGAAAAAGAACAGGACTTACAGGCTTTTAGAAACTGTACAGATTGTTTCCAGCTCCTCACAAGGGCAGACTGCCACAAGCTCTGTTTAAGGTGCCTAGGTCCAGACCGCAATTTTACTAATTTTGAACTCTGTAATTTTCCCAAAACACAAAAAGAAAAGGGCAAAAAGAGAAGATTTCATGGCTTCTCAGTCTGCCTCTGTGTCACCAAAACACAGTCAAGACTTAGAGGGAGCTCCTAGTGATGGTGGAAAGCATGCATCAAGGAGTTCTCCAGAAACAGCAGCAGTCAGATAAAATTACGCAGCCATCAAAAGCATGGTAAAGATGGTTCAGAAACCAGGGTGTCCAAAGGAAACATGAGGTCCAGTGATGGCAAAAATGAAAGTAAAAGAGCTTCATGGCAGGTACTGGAAATAGTGTCTGCTAAGAAAAAAAAAAGCATGTCTCTGTTACTCCTCCTCCAGAGGAAAAGGAGCAGAAAGTAGACCAAAGACAAATACCCTCAACAGAGGACATGATAAAAGCATGACATTTTTTCCAGACATTCCAGGCTTTCAGAAATTCCCTCACTATGCTTGCCTCCATTCTTCAGACTCCAGTTCTACACCACCTGCCTATGGAGGAAGGGGAAATGTACTGGAACCCAGTGGTTTACCTGAGCAAGAATTTGGTTCTCCTCCCAGGCCTACAGAGGATTACACATCACATTCCCCTTTTATTAGGCAAATGGTAAGCACCCTCAATATCCCCTCCCATGAAATATGAGAGGAGTATGAAGAGGAGGAAGAATTTATGAATATGATGGGTCTGGCTCCCACAAGGAGACTGCTACTTCCTATCCACAAATCTCTCCAAAAAGTCACTTCCAAAATCATGGCAGCACCCAATTTAACTGCTGGCATTGATGAAAAAGTCAATAAGTATCAGGTGGACCAACATGGGGTTGAGTACATGTATGCCACCCTGATCATGAAGAAGTGCTCCAGGCTGCTGCCTATGAGAAGGCTTAAGGAGCAATTATTCACCCAGCCACCTGAGAAGGATTCCAGAAAACTGGATACTATGGCCAAAAAAGTGTACACGACAGCTTTCTTGCGCCTCGCACAGGCAGCTTACATGTCATACACAGCTCAGTACCAGCAAGCACTGTGGAATGCAGCCCCAGACAGTAAAGTGGAACATGACTTGGTTGCCATAGTCAGATAAGCCCTGGATGCCACTAAGTAACAATCCACATGGCCATGGACACCAGTAACTCTGCATCATGGGTCCTGGCCCATGCAGTAGCTGTGTCTGGTTTAATGGCTACTGTCATATCCCAGGACATAGACTAAATCCATGGACTTCTCTTTCAAGGGAAATTCCCTGTTTGGTGACAAGACAGAGGCATACATGAAAAAAGTGGATGAATACAGAACCACTTATAAAAACAGCACTGAAAAGGAAAGGGCCTCCATTTCCTACAGGCCTTATGGAGAGGGAGGCAGGGTCAGGGGTTACTACCAAAGGCCTAAGCTCCATATGAGTACCAACTCCAAAGAAGGTACTATAGGAGCAGGGGTAGGAGAGGCTCTAGCCATACTGCTGCAACACCAGCCCCCAAACCACAGCAAAATGAAACCCCTGGAAGTTCTGTTTGGGTCATCCAACCAATGCCATTGGGGGAAGATTGTCCACTACTTCCAGGAATGGTCAGAAATCACTACAGAACTGTGGGTCCTGGGTAGTGACTTAAGGTTTATCCTACCATTTAGAAAATTCCCAAAAATGCAGAAGCCCTAATCATGTCCATCCCATACTTCAACAGAAATAATTCTGATGGATTTAGAGGTAAGGAGATTACTGCTAGCAAGAACAGTGGAGGTACCTCTTATAAACCGCACTTTGACAAGAACAGTGCCAAATTGTTCTGAATACTCCTTCCCACTAGTAACCTTTCTTACTTGTTCATCAATTGTATCTTAACTCTGTAATCAAAATGTTGTCAGTCTGTCCTGCATGTCTCAGCTTGACTTATGTATCTCAGTGTTATCTTGTTTTATTAATGATCTCTATATGCACTGTAACAATGTATGACCTGAGCATACTAGATCTTTCTTGCTCATAGTGCCTCTAAGTTTTCTTTTTCTTCAAACAAACGTGGAACCTTTACAAACGAGCTACTAGCTCAAAGGTATTGTAATCTGAGAAAAGAATAAATTAAAAGAAAGTCTCTGTATCACACTGGGGCAAGGGCCTGTTTTCCAGATACTTCCTCAGTCACAAGAAAAATGGGGAGTATCAAACCATTTTAGACCTCAGATATCTGAACAAACATATCAGAAAGGAAAGATTCAGGATGGTTACACTAGGCACAGTCATACCGTTCCTTCAGTCAGGGGACTGGCTAGGGTCACTGGACCTGAAAGATACCTACTTTCATATTCCAGTTAGGCATACACACAGAAAATACCTGAGGTTCAGGCTAGGGAACTGCCAGTACCCGTTCACGGCCCTTTGGCCTCACTTCAGCAATAAGGGTTTTCACAAAGTGCCTAGCTGCATGGCAGCACATCAGAGAAGGCAGTGTGTGGTGTTTTTCCCTTCCTGGACAACTGGCTAGTAAGGAAAAATGGAGCAGGAGGCAGGTGCTCTACACAGAGGGTAAAAAGCACCTCTAGACTTTCCGATAAACTTACAGAAGTCACAAACAGAACCAGTTCAAGTGTTGGCCTTTGTAGGTGCAGAGCTGGATACCCTGCAGTGAAAGCTTTTCTTCTATTAAGGGTATCAAGTCTGATTATCACTGCAGAATACTTGGCTCTGGTCCAGCCAAGGCCTGCAAGGAATTGTATGCAACTTGTGGTACACAAGGCCTGTTCCATAGTTGAGCAGTGGCTTCCATTTAAATCGAAGGATGCTGTAACAGTTTTAAAATCACTTTGAAAATTATACCCATAGACTAAAATGTGGTGCATTCAGGCACTCTCCCAAGTTAGATGTCAGAAAACATCTGAGCATGGGGGTGGGACAGGAAGACCAGGAAGTGGAAGGGATCGGCTGGCCATTGGTTCATCCCGAATTATGGTCACCTCCCTCCTGAACTGGGATGCTCGTAAAATGTCTAAAATCAGCTTGGATGAACTATCACCCTTGTAAAGTAATGGGCTATAAAGCCCAAAACCTAAATAAAATATATTGTACATTTTCTTTAGTTAGATTTTGCCTGTTCAGGTGGGGCTGAATCAGACTTGTTATCTTGCTCCCCTTCTGTACCTTCCTTTTCCTCTTCCTTTGTGTGCACCATAATCTTGCAGTAGTCTTTTACAATGGGTCCTTCCCAAACCTCCCTTTCTATAGGGTTTGTAGAACACTCAGATTTCTATTTTTCTACCAAATGTTTAAAAGTTGTTTCTTTTATAGAGCTGTGTGGAATGAGAAAATTCAAAATTTTTGAATTTCTGTGAAATTTCATTGAAATTTTGTGGAATGTTTGAAATGTATTAATTTGGTCATAACTCAGCTGTCAATTGAGCTACAGATCTGCAGTTTTGTATGATTACCTGTTGATCAGATCTCTAATGGGGTGCCAAATATCATGATATTAGGACCCTTGTCTTTAAATTATATGTGCTCAAAGTCTGTCATTTTATTTTTGTGGGAAATGTCATGAACATTGTGGCCTGGATATTCAGAAATCGTCAAATCGGCGCAGTGCAAAACCGATGCGCCATGGCCAAGCAGGGGTGAAATTGAAACAGTGCGCCATGGCGCTGTACAGATCAATGGTGCAGTTATGGTGATACACAGGGAGGGCATGTACTGTCTGTGCCAAGGTTAAGGGTCGGGGTCACTGTTGGGGCTCCGCCTAACATGCAACTGCGCCATAGGACCGGTCTAGTGAGTGCGCTACCAGGGCCTGGGTGGTAGCTGTGCTGATTGCGCTATTGCCAGCCATTACAGGGTAAGCGCATGCGTGTAGCACTATCCCCCATCGTGCATGCGTCAGAAGTGCACTAGGGGTTGCTCCAGCCCAGTTCCATTGCACATGGCTCATTGCAGCGAGATTCAGCAAGATATGCAAATATGCTCATCAGCATATGCGGTGGCGCACTGTGCACATTAGCATGCCATTACGACTGCGCCACTGCTCATTTGCATACCATGCGTTATATGTGCACCAGCACACACTATACGCCATGGACTGGCATTGAAACCCATAGCAGTATGTTGAGCATGTAGCAGGCAGCAACTGACAGGCAGGGGGTTCGATGTGGCAAACACTGACAGACATGCTTATGTCTACAGGTAGCAGAATGTCGGCACGAGAGGGAGCGGAGGAGCCTGGGCCTGCACGGAAACGCAGGCCCAATTTCACAAGAGCTGAGTCAGAAGCTCTGTTCGAGGCCTACCCGGACAGGGAGCCAGTGCTTAGTGGTGCCACCGGAAAGCCACAGCCCAGGGCTGTGGCATGGGCAGAAGTGGCCGAGTGTGTCAACCAGCAGGGCAGTCACCAGCGCTCTGTGCAGGAGTGCCGCAAAAAGGTGGGCACCGACAAGCGGTGAATTACGGAGAGGGTTGCAGCGATACGCGCTGCCTGGACTGCCACAGGAGGTGGGCCTGCCAGAGGGGAGTGGCTCACACCGCAGGAAGAGATGGTGGCGGCCACAGTGCGCTGCTGCATGGTGGAGGGTGTGCCGGGAGGCGGCTTCCAGATGGGTGGTGGCCCGTCACTGCATGGTACGTATAGAGGGATGGGGGTGTGTGGGCATGCCTATGGTAGGTACAGCACTGGCACATCTGTCTCTCCTTCACAGATCTAGCACGCCTACATGCGGTGGTGGTGACTGCGGGTGCAGCTGTGGAGGTTGGGCCGGACCTAGAGGCACAGTCGTCCACATCCACAGGCATCCGGGGGCCTATCCGGGAAGCAGCACAGCACCACTGTCCGACCAGAGGACCCAGCCATGGGAGTGGATGAGGCCCTAGCAGGGTTCGAGCGCGACGCCACTCATGGCGTCCTGTGTGCTGAAACCCAGCTCGGGGCCGGGTCCAGGTCTGACGACGATGAGACCATGTACATGGACAGTGGTGTTGCCGTCGAGGGGGAGGCACCCATACCAATGACCGCCCTGGGTGATGCGGACACTGTCCAGTCAGCCATGGTACTGCAGGCCTACACCATGGCTGGCACTGTCATGCCTGCCACCACGGTGGTGCCCTGTGTTGGTGGACCAGCTAACCAGCCACTGGGCAGCATGGCGGGCCCAGAGGGGTGGCAGCAGCAGCAGTGGTCAGCGAAGGGCAGGGCGCAGGCGGATGCTGCATTAGGCAGTGGAGCACCTATCCTGGTCCACACACATGCAGCACCCACTGTGTAGCATCCACAAGAGCAGGGAGCTGCCCAGCGCGTCTGCACACCCCCGCCGAGCTGTTCGCGGCAATGGCCAGGTGCCCCTGGGGCAGGACATTATGGACGTGCACACCCGATTGCTGCAGATATCTGTGGAGCAACAGGAGCTGCTTGTGGCAGAGGTGCGTGCACTGCCTGCTGAGGTGCGGCAGGCTTCTGAGGTGCGTGAGAGGGACACATCGCAGATCCTTGAGGCCCTGCAGTGCCAGCAGGAGGACACAACCGCATTGCCAGTGTGATCAGGGATGGGTTTGTACTGCTGGGCGCCACCTGGTGTGGTGTACCACCTAACACACAATGTGGTGCACCTTCTACCCCAATGACCAGGCGTCGCCGTACCCCTCCCTGTCGATGCCTGGTTCTGCAGTTGGCATCCCAGCACACCTGGAGCAGATCTGTTTGGCAGCCTAGCAACCCCTGTGCGGTCCCGGACGCGATCGTGCGGTGGCACCCCGGGGGGGCTGGGGCATGTACCCCCAGCAGCTGTGCAGCCACGGCGCGGCCACCCACGTGTCTGTGGTGACCATGGTACCATGCGTCGGACCTGATGCACCTGCAGCCTGCCCAGCCATCAGCTGCTGCCACCAGTGTGTGCATGGGCATTGTGCATGTGCAGTGCATAACTGTGCCGCACTATACATTGTGCCATGCATTGCCTGTGCCAGCGCATGCACAGCCGCCAGCACCCAGGCGTGGACATGATGATGCCCTGTATACACCAGTTGTGCCTGTGCTCCAGCTCACTGCGTCTGATCCATGTCGTGTGCCACTGCCTGGGTGCATTGGTGTGTGTGTACTGTGTGTGTGTGTGTGTGTGTGTGTGTGTGTGTTCCAGTGTCACTGTTGCGATGCCTGTCCCGCGCATGCCACTGTGTCTGGGTTTGTGACATGTGCCCATTGCTCTTACGCACACCGTCTGTGCATTCCCTGTACCATGTACGCCACCGCCTGCCAGCCGCCCAGTGTGTCCAGTGCGGTGACCGTCTGTTCCTTCCTACTCACGCCTGTAATGCTCCTGGGTGATGGTGTCCCTGTGCTGGTGAGCCATACTCAGGAGCCAGGGGTCCCTCTACCGAGGGGGTGGTGACCCACCCCCTTCCGGTCCATCATCCCCTTCGTCCACACTGCTGTCCCCCTCCTCTGCCTCCACAGCAATGCCACAGTCTATGGCCATGTTGTGCAGTATACAGCAGGCCAGGACTATACCACAGGCTTTGGAGGGGCTGTACTGTAGAGCTCCACTGGATCTGTCCAGGCAACGGAACCATGCCTTCAGCATCCCAAACACACGCTCAATGATGTTACGTGTGCTGGCCTGTGCCCATTGTATCTCTCCTTGGCTGGGGTTGATTTGCGCCGGTGGGGGTGAGCAGCCATGGCCTCAGTGAGTATCCGCTGTCACCTGTGGGAGATGCATATGGTTAGTCCACTCTCCTGTGTTCCACTGCCCCTCCCCTGGCATGCCCACCACCCTGCCTGCACTCGCCACCCATGTCCTTGGCATGCCTGGTCCTCATACGTTGCATACTTACCCACTGGTGGCCTGTGGGGATGTCCCACGCCGAACCTCTGGCACAGGACACTGCTGTACCAGATGAAGCGCCATGTGCACTCCCAGGATGTGTGGCACAGACATTGCTGATGCAACCCCTGGCATTGTACACCACCCGGCAGTTGATGCTCGGCAGCCCTTTCTGTTGATATATGCCATCCCTCTGGGCCAGGTGGCATGTGGATGCTGATGTGGGTGCAGTCAATGGCCCCTAGCATGCCAGGCATGTGTGCTACCTGTGGAATCCCTGCATTGTTGCTGCTCGCTCTGCCTGTGTGCTTGGGAAGTGGATGTATTCAGGCATGGGGCAGCAGTGGTTGAAGGGTGTGTGAGGAGCCTAGATGTGGCTGACTGGGTTATGCCTGTCATATCCCCTGTTGGTCTCTGGAAGGTGCCGTAGTAAGCATGCACATGACTGCTGTCACCTTGGTCTCCACCGACATGGCATGGCTCGTCTGGTGGGTGCCTGCATCTCATCATTGCACAGCTCACAGAGCTGTCTCAGCATTGGCCGGTCCATGCGGTACTGGGCCACAATCTCCACATCATTGAAGTGGTCGAAGGTTGGTCGGGCCCGGTATCGCCTATGCCGGGCATACTGCTGACGGGCCCTGCCACAGCTGTGCTGCTGTTCCTCCTGCCTCCTCACACCCCTCATTATGGCCTCCATCAGGAATGGGACACTGGCCATGCCCCCACTGTCCTGGCACCCCCTGGGCGGTCCACTCCCCGTGCTCTGGTGCTACACCTGCTGACCTGCCTTCCTGCTGTGGTCTGTCCTCCTCCTCTGTTCGCCTTCCAGCCAGCTGCTCTGTGGCTGCCTGTGTGGTGCTCCACCATCACCTGTCCTCAGTGACACCCTGCTTTTCTGTGTCCCTTGGCCTGCACCTACTGTGGTCCTCTCCTTCCACCACCCTGACTCTCTCTGCCTGTGCCTCTGACCTTCTGTCTCCGCTCTCGCTGGCTCACTCCTACTCCTCTTCCGGCCCCTAATGCATCTGCTGTTCGACCACTTGCACCCTATTTCTATAGGCTCAACTTTGCTCCCCAAGATGGGCTGTTGCTCCACACTTGCACACCTGCGCCCACCATTCAATATATGCACTGTGCCGCATATTCAGGGCCTTGTCTTCCTCCTCTGCATTTCCTTATACCTCCTAAATTTTTTTTTTCCTTTGCCACCTTGGCCACTTTCCTAGAGAACCATAACATTCTCTTTCCTTCTGCTTTTACTCACTTCCTTCATTCACAGGCTGGTTGCTTTCTTTATGATCTCCTTATTTTTCCCCACTGTACCTCTACCCTTCCTGGCATTCACCCCCCCATGAGGCAGTTCCACCCTCCTGAAGTCTTGGACCCTCGTCCTTGTGTGGTTTGCCTCTGTTTCAATCTTAATGTTACATCACACTACACAGTGATCACTGGTACTTAGGGGACTGCCCACTGTGATATCTACAATGTCTTCCCTGTTTGTAAGCACCAGGTCCAGTGCTGCCCCATCCCTAGTGGGTTCCTTGACTAGCTACCTGAGAAAAGCCCTTGTAGGGAGTCAAGGATGGCCCTGCTCCTTGCCGAGGCTACAGCTGGAAGGATCCAATCCACATCTGGCAGATTGAAGTCCCTAACTAGCAACACCGCCCCCTTACTTGCCATTCTGATGATGGCTTCCCCAAGTTTCTAACCCAACTCCTCTCCTTGCTGGAGGTCTGTATACTGCCCATGTACCGATAGCAGCCTCAGTACTTGTCTCCAGGATGACCCACAGCACCGCTAGCCTTTCCTTTTCCTTCTGATGCTCCTGCACTTCCATGGCCTTGATTCCTCCCCCCATACAGATATGACCCCTCATCCCTTCCCTGTCTCTCTCGAGCAGAGAGTAGCCTGGTATGGCCATGTCACGGTTTGGGTGTCAGCACCATGACTCCAGTATGGCTGCCAAATCCAGGCTAGCCTCCGCCTTGATGGCCTCCAGGTCCAGAATTTTGTGTCCCAGACTCAATCAATCAATCTTTATTTTACCAGGCAAAACACCATTAAGCATTCTCATTTACAAGATTGACCTGGGCAGATACACATGGTCAGTACAGCAGTATAAAGGGTACAAAAAAAATGAGAACATATCGCCATTAGGGTGAAGGAACAGTACACTTGTCACAAATTAGCACAAAGTATACAATATAAACAGTATAGTAATTTCCCTAATGCTCCCCTGACCCCCCTCTTGAAAGCTGGTGTCTCCAGCAGGCTGCTTACGTTCACTGATGACAACAAGCTGGCCAGGTTGGTGGACTCCCTTGAGGATAGGGAGTCACTTCAGGAGGACCTGAACAAGCTGAATGATTGGTTGAACACATGGAGTTTTAGATTCAGTGTAGCCAGATGAAGAGTGCTACACTTGGGGTGGAAAAATCACAGGTAGAACCTACACACTGTGCGGGGTTCCTCTTGCTGCAGTGGAGGAGGAAAAGGACCTGGGGTCATTTTTGACTAGGGGCTAAAACATGACAAGCAGGGTGTGGCTGCTGTCGAACAGGTTGGAAGAATCCTAGTTTGCATGAGAAGAGGGTGATCATCCGCAGAGCAGGGGAGGTAATTCTGCTGCTTAACAAGGCCCTGGTTATGCCCAAGCTGGAGCACTTTGTGCAGTTCTGGGCTCCCCAGCATGCAAAAGACTGAGGCAGTCAAGAGGGTGTAATGCAGAGCTACCGAAATAATTAGGATAATGGAGGACAAAAGCTGAGATCAGAGGCTGGAGGCCCTTAGTATGTTCAGTCTGAAGAAATGGAGGCTGAAGAAGTTGTGATCTCTGTCCTTTATGTATTTACAGGTAGGGACAGAGATATTTAATCATGTGTGTTTCAAGAGGTTGTGGGGCCACACCCCAAAGCTCAGAGATGGCAAATTAAGAGGTATTATAAAAAGTGTCTCAAAGATGCTGCAGTCTGATTGGCTGTCAGCATTTCAGGCTTGTTACATTGTTACACTATCATGTACAGCCTGATCACCATGGCGCATGAATTGTTCCTGTCAGCATTCAGTCCTCTAGCACTGCTGAATGACTGGAATGATGCATTCTGATTATGAACCAACATTCTTAAACCGTTAGTGGATGAACTGTTAAAAATCTCAACAAGAAATACATTCAAAGATACACGTCTGACACTTTTTGTTTGGATTAATTTTTAAAACAAAACAGTAATAAAGGACACCCAGGAGTTAAAATAACAGTCATTCACCCCTAGGGACACTATGACACTTGGCTGCACCTCGTGTCACATTACACCCCTAGGAAGTGATTAAAAGACTGGTAATTTAACCCCCGGTCATGTCTTGTTGTGAAATGTTAGGAGACACTTCTCCCAGAGGGTAAACGTATGCAGCATCCCACCAGTAGAGACAGTGGCCATGAAGACAGTACAGGCCTTCCAGGTGAGTCTGGACAAACTTCTACTTGCTGGACAATTCACATGTAAATTGCGTTGTAAAGTGGATGGGGAATCCTTATAAATTAGATTACGTTTGGACAGAGTACTTATTAATCGCCTGCCTGTGAAGCTGTAGGTGAACCTAATGGACCTCAAGTCATTCCTAACCTTACATTATTATATAACTATGCATGTTACTATCTACTGTATATTGCATCCCAATATGATAAAGGAACAAAATAGTTATCCGTTTCTATTATTTAGTGCCTTGGATGCTGAAAATGAATATCTGGTACAGGAAGCTCTGGATCGCCTAATGGAAGGGAGGACAGTACTGATTATAGCCCATCGTCTTTCTACCATCCAGAATGCTGATGCAGTTGCCGTTCTTGATCGGGGTATGGTCGTTGAATGTGGGAAACATGAAGAGCTTCTTGCAAATCCCAGTGGACTGTTTAGAAAGCTTATGGAAAAGCAAGCCTTTCTACAGAATAACCAAAAATTTGCATTTCACAGTGTTTGATCTTTAGAGTCGCGGAAGAAGTGTGTAAATGGTGTCTACCTGTGTAAACAATCTAGATTAATACAAATTTACCTTGTGATAATTATATGAGATAAATAGATTTGTTACAGAGTTTATATATATGTATGATTTTTTACATACATAGTATTACATTAAATATTTTTTTAAAAACATTTTAAGTAACACTGAAAGCCTTTTTTAAAATCTCCTTTGCCATACTTGGATCATTTTTTCCAGACTACCCCATAGTTTGTTTTTCCCAGTCTTGAGTCTGAAACGATAGCCTAGTGGTTATGGTTTGTAAAATGGTGGTATGACAATACAGTTTCACCTGGCTTAAACTGTACCACTTGCTGAACCTATGTCTTGCTCTGTAACCCTTGCTGTGCCAGTATATTTAGAGTATATTGAAATTCACGGCTTCTGTAGAAGTTCACGGCACAGCAAGGATCAATGCAGTGCTGTTTTGGAGTGGTCAGAAGTTGTATTTGGATTATGGAAATTCTCTGTCTCCCATCCTTGAAAACTGTCACTGTTATCAGCATGGAATTCTCTATTAGTTTACTAAAAGTAAGCAACAGACCTAAAAACAATATATCCTTTACCATAGCACCCCAGTTATTGCCTCTCAGTGAACCCTAGACTTCAGTCTGGATAACAGTAGCATTAAACATACACTTTATGAGTGGTGGTAGCTATAGGGCCCTTGGTTCTATTCTGTTTGGCTTCATACAACAATATCACTGCCAGTAGTTCAGGCCTTTGGGCAGACTAGATGGACCTCATGTCTTTGTTTGCCCATAAGTCTGCGTTTCTGTATTAACGAATTCACCAAGATAGCAATGCTGTGATGCAGCATCTCATTTTCAATGAGGCATTGATTCTACCCAGTTTCACAGCTAGGTGGAGTGGAGCACTGGAAGGTTAAATGAAACGTAGACTTTGATCTGCCATTTTAATATAATTGGAAAGTTGGAAGTGTTTAGCCTTCTTGATCTCCCTACTGTGCATTTTCATTTGTTCATTTAAACAATAATCATGTTTTTTCCTTTTATGGCCCTTGTTACTGCTGCCTTTTCCACCTGGTATTCCTTTTTTGAGATTAGCCCGTACGCGATGGCATTCGGCACAGAGCTTCTGAGTCACAGTTCTTGACCCTACCACTAGCCACCCCTACCTTCATTATAAGTAAATAACATACTTGCATGGGCTACAGGGGCTCACTTCAGAGCTATGGGGGTCAAGTCCCAGTGGCTTTGCCCTTCCTCCCCTTAATAATTCCAGCATGGGATTACGGTAATCTTTTTCTGCTAATAAAACATCTAGTTTTGCCATTGTAGTGCATTATGTTTGCAGCATTTCTGGAGTGATCCTTGAAACAACCACAAGAGCACGCATGCTGTGAGGGTGTCCTGAGAGGTCTAAAACTGGTGGTCACCTCATCTTGCTGAGTATACCATTACTGTATGTAATAAAAACAAACCCCATTTTACTATATTCATCAAAGCCTTCACCACAAACAGACTAACTGTTTCATTCCTGTGACATTTGGGGCTGGAACATTGCCCCTTCCACATCAGTTTGGAGTTTATATCAGTATATAAAGAATAGATAGTGTCAGTTTCTACGAAAAAAACAGCATCTCTGGTTCACCTTCATTTATGTTGCTTAAAGGGACATGGCTTATTTATTTATTACAAGTTTCAACATGGAGGGCCTACTGAGCTGTGAACAGCTAGTTTCCAGGGATGTCTTTGAGGAGAGGTACAAGGGATCACAACTACACAGCAATACACAGTAACAAACACAGTAATATGTAGCAATCCAGCAATACCCGGAATAATAGGAAAATGGTCATTCTCAATTAGGTCACAAATTGCCTCTTGTTTAACAAAACACATGTTATGATTGAGTTGACATTGATTTAGTGTACAATGAATTATTGGTTAAATCTTTGTCCAATTTTTATTTTTCAAATGAGGTTTCTTATTGGTTTACAAATTACTTACCAAGGAGATGTCAGAGTGTCAATTCTAGGTTGCCAGTCTGAACAGGGTTCCATCCTGGAACACCTTATTTTTTCATTATTCTGAAATTCTGTAACTCATTGGAGGTATTACTTTATGCTGATGATACAGTAATTTTCATTTCAGATTCAGATGCAAGTGTAGCAGTTGATTTGGTACAGAAAGATTTCAGTTTCAGTACTGGCTTCTTTCACATAAAATGTTTCTGCATTACAAAAAAAACAAATTCATAGTATTTTCTGGGTTTAAGATGGAAAGGGATTCTGACTTATCTGTCACTGATTTGAACGGCAGTATAATTGAAAATGTTGAAGTTTTAAGTATTTGGGATTAACTTTAGATGGTTCCTATCTTTTGAACCACGTTAATAACATTACTAAAACTATTCATCAAAGACTTGGTATGTTATTTAGGGTTAAGAATTTCCTTATTCAGGGTCACATAATTTGCTAGCCATAGTTTCCTATTCTCAGTTCTTGACTATGGGCTACCAATGTACACTGTAATATGACAAAAGTTCAGATTGTATACAATGGTAACGGTAGATTTATTACTAATCTCCCCAGAACCACACATCATTTTGTTGTATTCAGCTGCTGGTTGCCTCTCCCTAGAAGATTGGTGTACATTTTGTTGTGATTTTCTTTTGCACAAGAATGGCTTGAACCTTCTTCTTGAATCTGTCTCTGGCATGTTTTGCTTGTCTAGTAATTGCCACGGGACTAAAACCAAGAATAGTAGCTCTTTCATAATTACCTTTTTTTTTTTTTTAAATCTTCCTCTCAGAGGTCACTTTTATTTAGTGCCCCACAATTTTATAATACATTGTCAAATGAACTCAATAATTGTACAACTATTACAATGCTTAAAGCCAATTTCAAATCATGGCTATTTCAACATAGTACTTGTATCTGCTCTTGATGTCATGTTTAATTTATTTGTTGAATTTTATGTATTTTTTGTATTGTTTGTATGTCCATGTATTGTTTGTATGATCTTGTCACTAATGAAAACAGGCAGTTATGCCCATTAGCTTACAAGTATAATAAATAAATACATACATATATAAATGAATGCTTACCATGTGTAGAATTTGCTGATGTTGCTGGTTATTTTGTATCTGCTTCCGTTTCCTTAATAAAAGTAAAAAACATCGTATCATTTATTTTATTTTATTTATTTATTTTACACAGGTTCCACATCATGAATACATAGATTGGTACATACAATGAGCAGTTAAGCATTTACAAAAGTTATAAAGCAAGAAGTAGCAATAAACGAGTAAGACAAAAGATAACGGGTGGTTGGCATAGTATATGGAACAGGATAAAGTAGTACATTAGCTTGGTAACAACTAGTCAGACTAGAACTGAAATTGCAAAGCTGGTGTACAGCGGACACATATAATATAACTATAGTATTACAGCCAGAGGCCTTGTCCAGCCATGAAAACAGAAAGGTAGGCATGAAGAAGAGGCTTAGGCAATAGTTGTTAGCACAAGTGGACACATACAAAATAATTATAGGAGTGCAGCCAGGGCCTTGTCCAGCATTGAAGACAGAATGAAGGTGTGGAGAAGGGGCTTTGGTAGTAGTTGTTGGAGCCAGGGGCAAATAGCAGTGGTCTGGATGGGTAAGAGTGTAGTGGTGGGGGAGGGGGAGAGTGAGAGGGAGGGGTAGGAGTAAGTGTGGAGGGAAGGGTGTGGTGAAAATATATTGGGGTTACCCCTCAAGCACACGTCTGCTTACAGCCCATAATTGGTCAGCATGTGCTGTAATTCTACTGCATCCTTCTTGAAACTTGGTGAACACCCCCACACAAACTAGCCACTCATAATACAGTGAGAAGTGACTGTTGCCTGTGTGTGAGGGTTGTTCCTAAAGTTTGAAAAGAATACCGTGAGATGAGATCAAGGTTTTCAAACAAAATAAGTGTTGATATGATTTCAACAGTAGCCAGTTTTTTAGTCTTATTAAGAAAAGGAAGCAGATGAAAAGAACAACCAGCTACATCAGCAGACTCTACAATAGGGCTGTGATCCTAGAATGTGTTTTTGTAAACTAGACACAGGATTAGGCTTAAGAGGTGATAGTGTCCCTTTAAGATTGTCATTTTGTTTGAAGTTGTGTGAGCAACTTTTGTCCAATTAAACTGATAAACTATGATTGTAACAAAGCAGAATCATACTTCCATTTTTTTCACAAAGATATTTTTTTGCATTAATGGGGGGCTGCAGGAGACTGAGTAAGATGGTGTGGAGTTGTTGATATGGAATTAGCCAATGCTAAGCATGTGAAACAATTTGTAATAACTTTGAGATAGAAACACAGAACCTTGTTATGAGAATATCCAAAGTGTTAGCAAAAAAAGAAAGGCATGATAAAGACATTCTTATAAGAGGGTTTAATCAAAAACAGTAAAAATCCATGTAATATCAGTGGTTAATATAAAATAAAACTGGATTCAAAACTGTTGTCTTTGGGCAACCCTTATATACCAACACAACTTTTGCATGTCTTTTTTTTATTGAACAAGATGCTTGTTCTTAGGTTAATTCAGTGTCAGAGCTAATGAGAATTAGAACTAACTGTATTCCTTTTACTTAATCATATCTGTGTCTTCTCTTTGCATGTGAGCAAAGTCCCTGAAACGCCTATTAGTTAGAGATTCAGCTCCTACCCTTTATCTTGTACCCTCATCCTTCAATTTCCAAATCTTCTTTTTGCAGGAAAAAGGAGGTTCCCTTTTGGTAGCTACAGCTATTTTGGGTTTTGAGACTCTCTCAGCTTTTTACTCATTTCCGTTGACAGGTCATCCACTTTTGCTGCCAACAAAGCCCAGTTAGATCTTTGATTTTTTTCAGTGTTTTTTCCCTCTGGGCCTTCAGCTTTAAACACAACAGCAAATTGTACAAGAAATGTAGAAACACAGTATCATTGCCTGACCCTTATGATGTCTGCTTGATATACCTAGGCCCCTAGTAAAATGGCAAGAACTGCCACAGGTTCAGGTTAGTGACACCCAAGGCACTCCTTTGCTGGTTAGCTTTGTTTCTGAGCTTTGGACAAAAAGGGTGACCAAAAGATGCATCTGTGAATTGGCTTTGGCTTAGGAGGAAGCATAGTGCAGTGATTTAAGGCTCTGAGCTACAAACCTGGAGACCTGGGTTTGAATCCCACAGCCCCCACTTGCATACTGTGTGACCCTAAGCAAGTCACTTAACTGCCTTGTGCTCCCAGGTTGCATCTGTAAGCAAGCTTCAGCTTAGTGTGTCTCTCCTGGTAAAAAAAAAAAAAAAGTATGCTATTTTCCTGTATAAAAATACATTTTAATGCTACTGCTACAAAGTCTGTTTTCACTGATGTCCCCAAAGACCTTGTTGACCAAGTCCTCAGCACAAGCTCCCAGACAAAAGACTGAGATTAAGCTTGATCCTATCCTTTCCTCTCCTCTCCTCTCAGAACCTATAATGCTGAGCCATCATGGTGGAAATGAGTTCATTGGAACATTCTGGTCAGCTAGCCTGGTCTCAGCGCAACAGGGAGTGATGATTCATTGTGACTGTCCTTGATCTTGTGACTTAGCTGACTGCAGTATGAGGAGAGCCATCCCATTTGCACAGCTGGTGTCCCAGTCAAGGTCATACCACTGATAAAGGTGGTGTTCCATGTGAAGAATTTGCAAAATGAGTTGCCCCCTACTATATCACCTCCAGGACCACCTAGAACTCCATGCCCTGATATCCCCTTGTCAGCATGGGTTCAAGAGGAACCACAGTACCCTTACGGCATTGATAAAGGTGACCTCTGACATCTTCCAGGCGATGGACCAAGGCTCTTTTACCGAAGCCATCCTTGTTGACCTGACAAAAGCGTTTGATCTGGTGAACCATGGTCTTCTGCTCCAACAGCTTCAGGTCCTTGGCCTCGACTATAGTGCCATATCCTGGATCAGTAGTTACCTGTCCTGCCATTCCCAAATAGTTAAATGGGCTGTCTCTGTCTCTAAGCCAAACCCATAATTCATGGTGTTTCTCAAGGCTCCATTTGGGCCCTTTGCTATTCTCGTTATTCACTAACGAACTACCTAACTTCTGTGGAGGGGTGACGGTACATTTATATGCAGATGATGCAATCATCTATCGCTCCTCTCCTGATGCTGACTGGGTTAGCCACGTGCTGGCTTCTGACTTCTCTGCCCTCGAGGATTGGTTCTGGGGTAAACAACTTGTCCTGAATATGAAAAAGACAAAATGTATGATTTTTTCCCACCTACCCTCCTCCCAGCGCATTCTCTCACCTCTTACTATCACCTCCCTCTCTGGTAATATTCTCGAAAATGTCCACTCCTTTAAATATCTGGGTATTACTCTGGACTCATCTCTATCTCTTATATTGCATGCCTCCAGTGTCTCAAAATATCTGAACCAGCGCCTAGGCCTGCTCTACAGGACATGCTCTTTCCTATCCTCTGGTTCCTGCCTTAAGCTTGCCACATCTTCCTTATACCTCTCCTAACCTATGGTGCACCATTGCTGGTCTCTCTGACTCCCTTGACCCTTTCTATACTCTCCAAGGCCTATCATAGGGTGGGTAGGTTCTGTCTGGGGGTTAGCTCCCATCAGCACCACTGTACCATCCTCTCCACGCTAGAATGGTTACCCTGTGCATCAAAGTTAAGGTACCATTTCCTTAGCCTCCTGTTTAAACTGGTGTACAAATTTATCCCTCCCTGCCTCAGTGAGTTAATACATTTGAGACAAGCTCCTTGTTCCCTCAGATCTGCCTCACTCCCCTTAATAACTAAGCCTAATATGCATCTTGCTACTGCACGCAAGTCTTTCTCTTTTTCTGTGATAGCCAATTGGAACTCCCTTCCACCCTCTGTTCTGTCCTGCTCCTCTCTCCCGGTGTTCCAATCCACTGTGTATGCCTCACTCACAGCCTTGGTAACCTGGTCTTGTCTCACCTAATATCTCTTTCCCTACACCTGCCTCCATTTCATTAGGTTGCAGCTTCAAATGTTAGACTGTCCTGCATGGATACTATGGGCTGGATATTCAAACTGCGCCCAAAAAGTGCGTAATAGCAGGATCAAGCACAAGTCCATTGTGCCCATGCGCAACAGACGCATATTCAAAACAGAGACAAGCCAAATTCGCGCCTCTACAGCCAACGCCTGAATATCACACAACCGCGCCCATAGCAGCAACTAGGGAGGAAGCTGAGCAGATATGATGCGCTATGGCGCAACAAGGGATGTCCAGCTGAGTAGTCCAGAGGTGCCATAGCGCAAGCAGGGAGCCCCCCAGCTGCAGAGCAATGTAACTGTACAACCAGGTAGGTAGGGGCCCACCACCCTTGCCACAGATGGGCACAGGAACACACAGCAGAACTGACATCGTGACCCCACACCCCAAGCACAGCACAACTGGGGGAGGGCTGGAATAACCACCGGCCCATGGAGACAAGCAAACAACCCACAGCCGGGCCATGGTGCCCCATCACACCCACCAGCAAGCTGAGACTGCCACACAAGGAGGGCGGACCACCCCGTGCCACACCATCCCCCCCAGTGCACAGCACACCCTGTACCGTGACCCCCAGACACCCCCCATGAGCAGTGACCACCACAGCAGGAAACCCCATGCATACCACCACCCCCACTGTGACAGTGCAACCTTGTGCACCACAGAACCATACAAGGCAGCCCCACCATGAGCACCCAGCAGTGGGTGGCAGCACACAGCAATGCAACAATGGCAGACACAATGCTACCACGCACAATCCCACCGAGGCACAGCTGAGAGACCGACCATGCGTCGGCACAAGAGGTACCCCACACGGGACAGAGCGTGCCCCTGACACCACCAGCAGTGATACAGCACCCTGCACAGTAGTCCAGTGACACACCCCAACCCACCACTGGCCAAAAAAGCCAGCACAGATACCCACAGTGGTGCATGGAAGCATGCACCACACTGGATGCAACACAGTGCAGGGACAAACACCCACCCATACCCAAGGGGACAATAACACAGGGACGCAGTAGCGTGGCAACCAAGCCCCTAGTGTGGGCCCATGGAAATCATGTACACACAGCCAGCAGTCCTCCCTGGCACAGGAGTGCCAGCCACCCTGCGCAGGCACTGTGGACCCATACGCCACCATCATATGCCTGGAGTACAAGTCACAGACAGTGGTGCACAGCCCTGCAACACACACAAGCCACAGCATGGAGGTGGGACAACAACCGCAGAGGCCACAGTGTCACCTGAGGCAAACATGCACCACACCAGTGACAGGAGGCAACTCAGCATTGTGATGGGTACAGTGGCTATAGCCACCACTGACATGGCAGCAGACCTTACAGGTCACAGACATGCAAGGGTGTCAGCTGCACAGGCCATGGATGGGCTGACAGGGGGCACCATGGACACAGAGCATGCTCCATGCACCACTGCACACAGTCATCCAGTGCACGGGGCACAACACACACACACACACACCACAGACACTGACTGATAGCTACTCCCCACACCATAGTCACTTCCCCATGGACATACACACAAACCCATGACTGCACCACCCCAGATGCCATGCACACCACTGCAGCTGAGCACCTATAGCCCGCTGCAAATCAGAGACCACCACAGTATTCATATCAAAATATTTCTATTGAAACAAATAAACAAAACTATATACAGAACTATGTACATATGGGGGCACATAAACAAGGTGGGGGTGGGTAAGGGGCAGGGGTGAACATATGGGAAAGGGAAGAAGGGGTGTGAGGGCGGGTCAAAGGGGGGAAGGTGGTAGTTGGGGCATGGGGACATTAACGGCCGCCCCGGGCCTCCTCCTCCTGGCGCTGATGTCTGCTCCTCCTGACCCCATGGCGGTAGATTTCCTGGAGGAGCTGCAGAGTCTCCCTTGCCACCTGGAGCAGCTCATTGATGGACTGCTGAATCTGCAGGAGCCTCTGGTCACCTAGGACAAGGGAGCAGAGTCAATAGGTGTGACTGTCCATCCCCCTGCAGCCCACCCATGGTGCATGGCATACAGCCATGTGCCACGCCCCTGTGATGGTGTGCGACAACCCACAGTGGCCGTGTTCACAAGACCTGCCCACCCAGGCAGCCACAGCCATGTGGACCACTGCACACACCCACCGCCCATGTCCTGCACAGCACCACCATGGCCGTACAGTAATGTGGCTATGTGGTGTGAAGGTAGTGCCACAGCCATGTGCCCAGTGCACGCATGGACCACCACTGACGCACTCCCAGACATGCAGTGCCACTGGACAGTGCTGACTGTCACAAGTCACGTGCATGGCAGTGGTGTCCATGGATGGTGGCCATGCCCTGCTGCCCACCCTGTTACACAGCATGCAATAGTAATCATGGAGTTATGGCACTCACCCTCATCGGGCCGGTCAGGTCGGCGGTGATGGTCCCGTCCCGCCTGGACGCTCTGTCCTCCTCCCTCATCCAGGTGATGCTCTGCGCCTGTAGAGAAACAAGAGAAGAACATCAGTACAATCCCAAGAAAGTCCCCCTGCCCCAATATGTGTGCCCACCCACCCACCCTGTAAACACCGCCACAGCCAACCCTAGACTAGCCCTCCCCTATGTGCTGGACACATACAACACTGTTACCCATATGGACAATACAAGTGCGTAGACGGATCCCCCACCTGGACGTGGCACCGTGCCCCTCCTGGCACGTGACCGCAGATGGGCTAGTAGGTCTGGCTCCCTCCTCCTGAGGTCCCCATAGCGGTGCCTGTACTGCTCCGTGGTCCTCCTGCATCCAGTGGCTGCCTCCAGGTCAGTGGCCACCTCCTGCCAGACCTGGGTCCTGGCCCTGTCCAGTGCCTCCTCACCAAACAGATGCCCATGGTGTGGCTCCACAATAGCCACAAGATTGGCAAACTCAGTGGCAGTCCATTGTGGGGCTCTCCTGCGTGCCATCTCAGCCGATATAGTAGGCAATATGGCGCTCTGCTGCGTGGTACCCCATGTGCAAATGCTGCGCGGTACAGAGCTGCCATTCCCTATCTCGCTGTTACCGAACAGCGCGATAGAGGTGCACCCATGCCTGACACATGGCGCCAAGGGGCAAGGTCGGGCACAGGATCAAGGTCTCTGGCGCAAGGCCACGCGGTGCCATCAGATGACTATCGCGTATAGCGTGATTGGTTGCCTGTTTGCCAGCGCCACAGCAGACTATCGAGCAGTTGTGCCATTGCGCCTATGGAGGCCCATTGTCACAGCGCCATGTGGTGACCTTCGCTATAGCGCCACTGGCACAATGGTGGCCGCACCCTGCATTGACTATCACGCACAGCACGTCATCAGCATGGCAGACGCCAGCATCAGCAGCCTGGGCATGCGCAGTGAGGTGTACTACGCATGCCATGGAACTGCGCCATTGGCTCAGCACGTTCAACACAATTGTGCAAAGTGCAAAAGTGCGATATTCAGCCGTCATATGCTAATCATCCGATCAGCCATGCAATGGCGCAGCACCGCGATTTGCATCTAATTAAAGTTGCTCCTCACTTAATTTGCATGCATTGCGCTATAAAACTGCGACAATGTTCTGCAGTGGCCATATTTGGTTACTGCAGTTTATTGGTGAGTTGCATGCTGTGTGGGAGTGTGGACTGTGGATTCAGGGACATGCTTTGGACTGCACAGTCACAGATAACCACTGCCATCCTTACAGGCTGAATAATGACCGAGCAAGGTCTGGGTGAGGAGGATAACGATGGTGGGCGGAAGAGGAGGCCCAATTTCACAAAGGCTGAGACTGAGGCCACTCTTCGAGGCCTACCTGGATCAGGAGCCACTGCTCAGTGGATGGCAGGGCACCCCTCCGGCCTGTGCTGCTGCATGGGAGGAGGTGGCACGTGCCGTCATCCTGCACGGCAGCCACCAGTGCTCCATGCAGGAGTGTAAGAAGAAGATGGGTACTGACAGGAGGAGGCTGAAGGAGAAGGTGGCTGCCATCAGGGCGGCACGTGCTACAACAGGCGGGGGACAGCTGGAGGTGGTGCAGCTCACACCAGCAGAGGACAGGCTTGCTGCAAGCATGCACCGCAGTGCCAAGAGGGAGTTCCGGGAGGTGGCTTCCAGACGGGTGGTGGCCCATCACTGCATGGTAAGTCATGGTCAGTCTATGGGGGGGGCAGGGTAGGTCACACGCAGTAACGCAACTTTGCTTTCCCTTACAGATCCTGAGCAACTGCATGGGTTAGCGGTGGTGGGCCTGTCCACTGTGGACAGTCAGCTGGAGTTGGAGGAGGGACCATCCACCTCCACAAGTATACGTGGAGCATTGCGACAGTGGGGCCACCTGGCTGTCCACACTGATGTCGTTGAGACAGGTGTGGGGGAAGCCCTTCCTGTGTCTCAGCGTTCTGGCATCCAAGGATGCCAGCATGCTGTGGCTGTGGCAGAGACCTGCACCACTGATGAAGACACGACCGTCATGGGCAGTGACACGTGTGTGCCATGGAATGGACACAAAGCAGGTCAGCTCGCGACCATGGCTCTGGCTAGTGCCGCCGTGTGGGCCAGCATGTCAGTACAGTCCCAGGCTGTGCCTGTCAGCACCAGTGGGGCAGCACCGTGGCTGGTCAGGACAGTGGGACTGTTGCGGCCACAGTGGCGGCACTACTGATCCCTTGGGCACAGCGGGCGGAGGGCAGCAGCAGCAGCAGTCGCCCACCAGGACTGGGGGTTCAGGGTTCAGTGGTGGCATCTGTGCACCACCTGTGGACTTGCCCATACCTGGTCTTGGTGTGCAGCACCCACCCTCAAGGGGTGCTGAACACCAGGCCCGTGCACACCCTGAGAGACAGGATGCCGAGGAGGCAGACGACCTCATTGACGAGCACACCCGCCTACTGCAGGCATCGGTCCAGCAGCAGATGCGGCTTGCAACGTCCATGGAGGCACTGTGTGTGGCTCTGGAGTGGGCCGAGGAGCGTTGCAGCAGGGACACCGATAGGATCGTGTCACAGATTGACCATTTGTGGGAGGATGTGACCGCTGCCATTGACAGGCTTGCACAGCCAGCTACTGCTGTCATAGCCACAATGGGCACAGTCAGGTGCCTGTTTTCACACCACGCAGTGCATTATCCACTCCCCGCTTCTGGCATCGCGCGGCACCCACCCTGTCGATGCCGGGTTCAGCTGTGGGCATCCCGAGCACTCCTGGTGCAGGCATGTTTGGTGTGCTGCAGACCCCTGCACGGGCACAGTCGCGTTCATGCAGTGGAACCCCTGGTGGACCATCGGTGCCACCCCATGAGGCCCATGGTCAGCCTGCCAGTGCTGGCGGGTCTCGGCGGGGCTACCCAGGCATCCGAGGTGGATGTGGCACTGTGCCGCAAGACTGACCTGTCTCCCAGCATGGGCACTGTCTGGTGCTGCCCTGTGTGCATTGTGTGTTTCAGTGGGCAGTGCACGGGTGGGTGCCCGGCCCTGCATGCGGACACACGGTCCACCTGCACACCCTCCGGCTGCTGTCCACAGGTACGTGTGGCATGATGATGTCTGCATTGCGCTGTACACCAAAGTGCGATGGTGCCCAGCATCTGAC
This sequence comes from Neoceratodus forsteri, assembly GCA_016271365.2. Taxonomy (NCBI): domain Eukaryota; kingdom Metazoa; phylum Chordata; order Ceratodontiformes; family Ceratodontidae; genus Neoceratodus; species Neoceratodus forsteri. The sequence continues at coordinate 1,808,500,442 of CM057449.1, forward strand.
CGCGCACATGGACAGACAGTCAGTGGACGTGGTGGCCTGTGGACATGTGTGTTGCTAGTGTTGGCGTTCTGGCTCGGTTTTGCACCTGCCCCCTGTGCACGTTTGGTGCATTGTGTGTGTGTGTGCGTGTGTGTATGTCCGTCCATGTGGCGTGTTACTGTTCACCCCTCCCTGGTTGTATGTGTGTGCTTCTGTGCCCTGCCACATCCCTTGCCAGCATGCACCCCTGGTGTGTTTCCATGCGTGTCTGTGGGTTGTGCCTTAGCCACTGGTGGTTGCGCATGGCACCATGACTTATCTGGGTTGGCTGAAGTGCTCCTCTGTGATGGTGTCCCAGTGCAGCTGTGCCAGCCGGATCAGTCGGGGGTCCCATAGGCCAAGGGGGGGCTGCCCATCGCCATCATCACCGGCGTCACAGTCATCCCCATCGCTGTCCTCTTCTTCGACCTGTATGGCTATCCCACATTCTTTGGCCATGTTGTGCAGGATGCAGCAGGCCAGGAATATCCCACAGGACTTTGAGGGGCTATACTATAGGGCACCGCCAGAGGTGTCCAGGCAACAGAAACGTGTCTTCAGCATCCCGAACACCCACTCAATGACATTGCGTGTGGTGGCATGTGCCTCATTGTAGTGTTGCTTCGATGGGGTCGTGGGCCACCGGTAGGGTGTGAGCAGCCAGGGACGGAGTGGGTATTCACTGTCACCTGTGTGCAGAGAGTGGAGGTTAGTGTCGTGTTCAGCTTCAGACTGCCCCAAGCCCTGTGGGCCACACCCATGGCACCTCTGGCCATACCCCCCATGCCCACGATATGTCAATTTTATTTGCATACTCACTCACTAGATGTCCTGTGGGGATGTCCCCACTCTTGAATCGGTGGCACAGTGCCGACTGGTGCCAGATGTATGAATCATGTGCTCCCCCAGGGTGCGTGGCACAGACATTGATGATGCACCCACTGGCATCGCACGCCACCTGGCAGTTGACACTGGAATAGCCCTTGCAGTTCATGTAGGTGGCCCCCTCCTCACCAGGTGGTGTGCGTATGGCCACATGGGTGCAGTCTATTGCCCCTAGCATGCCAGGCATCACGTGCTACCCTGTGGAACTCCAGTATGTTTGTTGTGGCTCCGCCAAGAGTGCTGGAGAAATGGATGTACTCCGCAGCATGTGGCAGCAGTGCGCTGAGGAATTGGGTGAGGATGCGTGACATGGCTGACTGTGTTATGCCTGCGGTGTCCCCTGTTGGTCTCTGGAAGGTATCCATGGTGAGCAAGCACATGCAGGCTGTTACCTTGGTCTCCACTGACAGAGCATGACTCCATCGTGTGGGTGCCTGCATCACATCACTGCACAGCTCACAGAGCCACCTCAGTATTGCCCTGTTCAGGTGGTACTGGCCCACAATCTCGATATCTGTATACAGCTCAAAGCTGGTGTGGGCTCGGTACTGCCTGTTGGGGGCATACCGCCGATGGGCCCTTCCACGGCCACATCCCCCTGCCGCATGTCTTCTCACCCCCCTCATTACAGCATCCATGTGGAATGTGACACTGGCCATGTCCCTGGCTTGTGTTCCCCCAGCAGCTGTTGCTTTGTTACCCCCACTGTCCTGACTGCTACCTCCCCTGCACCGGGTACACCTATCTGTGCTGGCCTCTGTTTGTCTGTCACCACACACCTTCCCTGTGCCCCTCTTGTGTGGTGTGGTTTCCCTGGCCTGCCCTCTTTCTTGCAGCTTTCCTGTGCCTGTCTCTCCCCCTGCCTCATGTGGCTTCCCTGTAGCGTTCTTGTGCCTCTTCCTTGCTCCTTTTTGTATTGGCTCATTTCCGCTATGGCGCAACTTCCGCTTGCTCCACTGTTGCGCATTGCGCAAGTCTTTGAACATCGACCGCGCTTTTATGCATGGTTCCTCCCCTTCAGTTGGCAGATGCCTTCATTATCATTGGCGCTGTTGCTCAGCATGTTTTCAGTGGCGCAACTGCCTCCTGCTGAATAATCGCAGAATGGCGCATTTTCGGACTTGCACAACCCTATTGCACATGGCACAACCCTTTGAATATCCAGCCCTATGTCTGCTAGGCATAATGTGCATATATGTTAATACTAGCCTTTGCTTTGTATAAAATGTTTTGTGATTCATAAAGTATATCTTTCCTGCTAGCTAGCCTCAGCACGCTGATACTTTCACTCTGTACCACACAGCCTGTAAGGTTTTGTGTGTGTTGTACATAATATTTATACTTGATATTGTCTTGCCTTTGCTTTGTATCACTTTCTGTACCTTATTCTGCATATTTAACAGCTACCTTGCTTCTGTACTTTGCATAATGTCTTTCTATTTTTGTAATGCTTTGTTTTCTACCCCTTCCGGATCGACCCTGAAAAAGAGACTGCAGTTGTCTCAGTGGACTTACCCAGTCACCAAAATTCAAATGAATAAATAAAGGTGAGGTCATTGGTCCTCTGCACAGGGATCCAGGTCAGGCGACAAACCCAATCTTGAACTTGATGCGACTCTGAGGGCAGTCACCCACCCAAGTGACAAGAGCCCTCTACCCCAGGAACCATTCCTGAAACCTCCACTCTGAAGCCAGGCTGCAAACATCCACACTCCCATCTCCAAATGGGTCTTCTGGTTCTTCAAGTGATATCCACTTAAGCACCGCTTTGGAGGATTCCCTCTGACATCAGCCATGTAAACTGTAGGATAGAAAACGAATAAAAAAGTCATATGAAGAAGTCTAGTCCATCTTCCTTATCCAACCAGCAGACACATCACGTGTAACATGTGTCTTAAGATCAAGTGGAAAAAGACTAGAGATGATGGGTAAGCTATTCCAGCATCCATTTGTGTGGCAACATCTGATGGTCATTGGCCCAAGATCCATCAAAGGCTCCACTTGTTCTGCCCTCAGCTCTTGTCCAGTCTGTACTGGTAGTACCTCCACTGGTACTTGTTCCTTTACCTTCTGTTAAACTGGTGGAGGGGGCTGTACACTAGTCAATTTGTTTATCAGTTCTCAGCTAGACAAGTCATTCAATTCCCCCAGTGCTTCTTGGTCCCCTCATTCTAATCTGAGTGGGAGATTCTATCTAACACCTAAGTCACCCCACAGAGCACCCCAGTGAGCATTCCTTGTTTTAACATTCCTTGTCATCCAGGCAGGATGGGTCCAGATGAGAATTGAAAGTCCTTCTTGCATCTCCTCAGGTGTGTCTTTCAAAGTCCCCAATGCAGAGGAAGAATGCAAGAAAAAGTACAAACATCTGTAGTCAAAGGAGAGTTTCTCCTTCCTGGCATTCCCCGTCAACGAAGCTAAATTGGACTCTCGGCCAGTACAGCCCCTTGGCAAGACTATCTTTTCTTTCGTATCCTCTGAAAGAATCGAAACACAGTTATGCTTTTGACAAAGAGATTATGTGTCAAGCCAGTTACTTGGGATATTTTGCTGATCTCTTCCATGTCCTCTGGAAAACAGCTATGGGTATTTGGGATGTTCTTCCTGAGGAGCACCTGGATAAAGTGTCTCACCTTATTGACTATGGTATAGCTTCTGCTGATTGCCTTCAGTTAACCATGAATCAAGCAGATGTTGTCTCTCTGTGTTTGGTCTGGGGGTTGATGTTGTGAAACATAGAATCTGACGGCAGATAAGGACTGCTTGGCCCACCCAGTCTGCCCTTTTTCCCTACCTACCGTAATAATGCAGACCCTGCTTGATCTCCATTCACCTTCCCTTTTCTACCCACTTTGGTTCCCTTGCACCTATCCCATGCATTCTTGAATTCTGTCACTGTTTTGCTCCACCACCACCTCCTTCTCTGGGAGGCTGTCCATGCATCCACCACCCTTTCTGTGAAAAGTATTTTTTCATGTTTCCCCTGAATCTACCTCTTCCAGCTTCATAGCATGACCCTTGTTCTTGAACATCTTTTCTCTGCAAATGCTACCCTCTTGTACCTTATGTCTACCTGTGATGTATTTGAAAGTCTCTATCATATCCCTCTCTCCCTCCTTTCCTCCAGTGTACATTTATTTTTATTGAATTTTGTTGATTGGGTGGGCCCACTGAGACTAGAAATCCTTTTTCAGGGCAACGCGGGAGAGATACAGATGGTAATCAACTGAAATTGAACCAGAGTAAGCTGTTGGTGGTATATTTTAGTGAATGGCAGAAATTTGGCCAGAACACTGGGAAATTCCCTAATCTTGTCAGTGGAGGGAGCCCATGTCAGTTGTAAAGCTGCTGAGATGTTAGTCTTTGAGTGGCACGAGGAGAGCAATGACATCCAGGAGGCTGGAGAGCTGGTCTCCTCCCTTGCCTCAGAAAATTTAGAGACCAAAATTTGTGAAATGGAATAAGAAACCTTACTGGAGGTTTTGGATCAAAATCCAGGAAAAAAAATCAGAGACGCAGGAAACATGGATGACAGTAAAAGATGAAGAAGATATTTCTTTAGTTGCTGACACGGAGGTTTTATATGCCCAATTATTTGAAGAAGAGATGCGGCATGAGGAAAATAAAAAGAAACTGCAGAAAGCCATTGTAAGTATTAAATGTAAAGTGTCAGAAATGGAGCAGCCAGCATCTGACATTCAGGCTCAGCTGTTGCATGATGATGCAGGATCATCAAAGGAAGCCGATCTGATAGAACTAGTGCACCACAGTCAAAAGACAGAATGGGCAGTAAAGAAAAATAGAAGGCAACTGGGAAAAAAGAGCACTCTGAAGAAAACAAAAGTGGTGCCCTGATTAGAATGGCCAAAACAAGTCAGAAACAGCTTGGCTTAAGACAAGCACCACAGACAGAACAAGCAGAAACTGAGAAACAAACACAAGGACAGAAGTTGGAAAAGCAACAAAAACATAAAGAAAAAGGAAATGGGAGGAACAATTTAATTAGAAAGAGACCCCCCAAGAACCTATTGAAAAAAAAAACAGAGGAGACAGCAAATTTTGAAGGAAGCTGTAACTCAGGAGGAAAGTACAGGAAGCATCCCCTTTGGTGATACACCAGACTGGATAGCTGAAGCCTTGGAAAATGTGGGATGGAAAAAAACAGAAGATGGGAAAGGATGGGATCCCAACAACCCTAGTACATCAACAGAAAATATGCAGCAATTACAAAGCAGGAGGGAAAATACTGAGAGGGACACAGAAAAAAACTGAAGCTCAAACAAACACCTGTCAGTACTCAAACGAACAGATAAACAAAGCGTGTATTAAAATGGAAAAAATACCTGATGCTGATAGGAGGGAATGCAAACTGATAACAGGATTCGGAAGAAAATACAGAAGACATAGAAGAAGAGTTTGAGTCCTCCATAGAAATGGAGGAACAAACTCTGCAAACAGAAAAGAACAAAGTGATATAGAATCACCAAAAAAAAAATCACAGGCAGAACCAGAATGGGGAAAAATGTTAGTCTCTTTCTGGATCACTTGAAATTAGCCTCAGAACCTGCTAAATGAAGAAATACAGTGAGGCTAAAACACAGGAGGACTGTCAGAAGTACCAGACAGAATATTTATAGGAAGAAAATTGATAAAGGAGAGCATGTGATTTTATGCATATGAAGTGTATGCCTTAATACACACTCTGGGGACACAGTTTATGACATTAGCTTTAAACACCCATCTGAGTTAGAAAGATTCTGGAAACTATGGGCCCAATTCCAAGATGGGCTATGCCAGTGTAAGGTGGGATACACCAATCCCCATGGCGTATCCCGCAACTTATGTCATGTAATACGCCGATTGCTATTCCAGGAGGGCACCTACGCCATTGCATCTGTAGGCTGTGATAATCACAAGATGCGACTACACATATGCTGCATCTTGCAATGCCTGGTGCAACTGCGGGTTGCAACAATAACTTAGCCTAATTCCAGAAGGCCCACTGTTGCAACCCGCAATTGTGATACTAGGACACGCAGTGGTGTAGCTGACTTCCAACAGCTCAGAGCTGTCCTAACTGGCATCCAACGGCTGGCACAGTCAAATGCAGCCTCGCAGCAACAGTGCCATGCTGTCCCTGGCCTCCACTAGCACACACCCCACCCAAAAACCCCGATCATGAGGGACCCCTGAGGTTCCTGTCAGTAGCACCCCTGGATGCCTGTGCCATCTGTCTTTGCCCCCATGCCCTCTGATGTGTTCTGTGGTGGTCCAGGATGGGGGGGGCTCTGGGGGGGCCACCTGTCACTCACTGCGAGATGCAACTTGTGGTATTGTTATGCCATGCATGGGCTACCACCACATGCATGGCATAGCTCACAAGTCACAATTGCCTGGACCCTGCCGCTTCTGGAATGCGGCGCATGGTCCCTGGCATAGTGGCGACCAGCATAACTCACAACTGCATGCAAGTTACACCGGAGGTCTTGGAATCAGGCCCCAAATCTCCAGTTGAAGGAGACACCATTATGGAAGCCATTTATAGCCATACCTTTGACAAAACCAGCATATAAGCATGTTACAGTCATTTTTAAAAATGAAGGCTTAAATGTCACTGATATAACATTCTGGCTTAAGCAAAGATGTGAATTAAATGGAAAACCAGAGCTTATTTTAGATTCAGAACATTTATAGACTGGAGGATGGAGGATTAAAGTTACTTTAAAGCAAACTAATGGTGATGTACAGCACCTACTAAACTGTTTCTTCTTAGGCAGAGACAGGAGAGTAGTATTCTGTGGAGAACAACCAAGAGCATGTTACAGGTACAGAGATGAGGGTCACCTAAGCAATATGTATGAAAGAATCAAATGTGGATTTTGTGGCATACTGGGGCATAATAGTGCAGCATGCAAAAACCCTAGGAGATGTAGTTACTGCGAGGAAAATGAGCATTCTTTCTGAAACTGCCCCATGGCATCCCATAATAGCCTGGATCCTGCAGAACAAGACATCTATGTGACCTTAGCACAAATTAAAAAATTGTTAAAGGAAAAACAAATGGCAGAAAATACAAAGCAGATGGGGAAAAAAATGCAAAAGTACAAAAACCTCAGGAAGAGGAGCAACCCCCGCCCCCGGAGAGATAATGTGCAACAAAGTGAGAAAGTATTAGAGGAAAAAAAATGGAAAAAGCATAACCACAAAAATTCAGACAGTGAAGGAATCAGAAGTGCAAGTGATATCCCCCGTAGCAACAATAGGAGGAACATTCCAAATGGTGACATGATCCAAGAAACCTTTTAAAACCCCAATAACTAAGCTAAAGGAAAGAAGGCAAAATACCATTACAAAACAAGTACAAAATATTGCAAGAAAAAACTGGGCAGACTCAGAAGCAGAATTGGATAAATTCATCAATAGCATTATCACAACCAAAACAATTTTCAGAGTATGAATCCACAGACACGCAAAAATCAAAGAAAAGAAAAGCAAAAAACAAGCACATATAAAAGAAAACAAAAGGAAAAAGATGACAAGTAACCACAACAAAAACATCATCATTAATTATGGCGTCCCTACAATTTGTGTCCTGTAATGTGAACAGCATAAAAAATAGAAAAAAAAGGCTAACCACCTTTTCTATCCAAAAATAAGTAAAAGGAGATGTTATATATTTATAAGACACAAGATTGCATGCCTGTACTTAAATTCAAGTAATAATCACAAGCTACGACTACACATATGCTGCAACGCCTGGCGCAACTGCGGGTTGCGACAATAACTTAGCCCAATTCCAGAAGGCCCACTATCGCAACCCGCAATTGTGATACCAGGACACGCAGTGGTGTAGCTGACTTCCAACAGCTTGAGCTGTCTAACTGGCATCTGATGGCTGGCACAATCAGATGCAGCCTTGCAGCTTCATGGCAACTGTGCCATGCTGTCCCCTGGCCCCACTAGCACACCCCAACAAGTCCCACCCAGGAGGGACCCTGAGGTTCCCTGTCAATAGCACCCCCCGGATGCCTGTGCCATCTGTCCTTGACCCCCATGCCCCCTGATGTGTTCTGCAGTGGTCCAGGGTGGGGTGGGCTCCAGGGGGGCCACCTGTCACTTGCTGTGAGATGCAACTTGTGGCATTGTTATGCCATGCGTGGGCTACCACCACATGCATGGTGTATCTCACAAGTTGCAATTGCCTGGACCCTGCCACTTCTGGAATGTGGCGTATGGTCCCTGGCATAGTGGTGACCAGCATAACTCACAACTGCATGCGAGTTACACCGGAGGTCTTGGAATCAGGCCCCATATCTCCAGTTGAAGGAGACACCATTATGGAAGCCATTTATAGCCATACCTTTGACAAAACCAGCATATAAGCATGTTACAGTCATTTTTAAAATGAAGGAGTATATGGCTGATATAACATTCTGGCTTAAGCAAAGATGTGAATTAAATGGAAAACCAGAGCTTATTTTAGATTCAGAACATTTGTGGACTGGAGGATGGAGGATTAAAGTTACTTTAAAGCAAACTAATGGAGATGTACAGCACCTACTAAACTTTTTTTCTTAGGCAGAGACAGGAGAGTAGTATTCTATGGAGGACAACCAAGAGCATGTTACAGGTGCAGAGATGAGGGTCACCTAAGCAATGTGTGTGAAAAAATCAAATGTGGATTTTGTGGCATACTGGGGCATAATAGTGCAGCATGCAAAAACCCTAGGAGATGTAGTTACTGCGAGGAAAATGAGCATTCTTTCCGAAACTGCTCCATGGCATCCCATAATAGTCTGGACCCTGCAGAACAAGCAGAGCAACACATCTATGTGACCTTAGCACAAATTAAAAAATTGTTAAAGGAAAAACAAATGGCAGAAAATACAAAACAGATGGGGAAAAAATACAAAAGTACAAACACCTCAGGAAGAGGAGCACCCCCGGAAGAGGATAATGTGTGAGAAAGTATTAGAGGAAAAGATGAAAATGGAGCTGAAGAGAGAGAGGAGAAGAGGAAGAATAAAAAAAATGGAAAAGCATAACCACAAAAATTCAGACAGTGAAAGAATCAGAAGTGCAAGTGATATCCCCAGTAGCACCAATAGGAGGGCATTCCAAATGGTGACACGATCCAAGAAACCTTTAAAACCCCAAGAACTAAGCTAAAGAAAAGAAGGCAAAATACCATTACAAAACAAGTACAAAATATTGCAAGAAAAACTGGGCAGACTCAGAAGCAGAATTGATACATCATCAATAGCATTATCACAACCAGAACAATTTTCAGAGTATGAATCCACAGACACGCAAAAATCAAAGAAAAGAAAAGCAAAAAACAAGCACATATAAAAGAAACAAAAGGAAAAAGATGACAAGTAACCACAACAAAAACATCATCCTTAATTATGGTGTCCCTACAATTTGTGTCCTGTAATGTGAACAGTATAAAAAATAGAAAAAAAGGCTGCCCACCTTTTCTATCCAAAAATAAGTAAAAGGAGATGTTGTATATTTACAAGACACAAGATTGCATGCCTTAACTTAAATTCAAGTGCACAGAAAGAACGGGGATGGGGCCCTCCTTGTGGTCAATAGGGAAGAGATGTGTTCAAGAACAGGAATTTTACTGATCACCACAGAGACACTAGTGACTAAGGTAGTAGATATAAGTCCAGGAAGAGCCATGATGGTAGATGCAGTGGTAAAAAAACCAAAAACAGAGAAAATGATATATATTTATAACCCACAAGTTAAAAAACAGAAATAAACAAATTGATAAAAATGACTGAACCATATTTACATACCTTGAAGTTAGTGTTATGGGGAGGAGATTTTAATTATAGACTTACAAAAAGGGACTGGGGAAGGAAAACAAAGAACATATTTTGTGATACAAACATGCTGAACACCATTTTGAACAGGTCAGAGTTAGAGGATGCATATAGTATAAAACAAAAATCTCCTGAGCACACCTTTTATAATGGAAAACTATCATCAAGAATAGACTTCTGGTTTGCACCAATGAGAGCAAAGGTGTATGACATATCCCTAATACCAACTGAAACATCAGCTCATGTAGCAGTACAATTAATTATAGACCTAAATGGGAGTCTCAGAATAGGTAAAGGTTACTGGACGATGAATGTAACATTACTACAAGATGAAAATATAAATAGGGGAATAAAAGAATTACTAATGGTGAGGAAAACAGTTCACTTTTTATATGACAGTCCAATAGAATGGTGGGAAGAGAAAGAACAAAACATAAAGCAGTACCTTATAACAGAATCCAAAAAAAGGAAGGAACAAATTATAAAAATATTTAGGAATGAGAGCCAAATTTCTATGTTTATTAACACAGCAGGAAGAAAATGTAATAGATGTAACTGAACATGTACAAAAAAATCAAACAGACAATGTATGATTATCAATATAACAGGGTCAAATCATTAATCATGGAGCAAAAAAATAGAACACAGGGAAATAAGTTTCATACTAATCCCTATGCAAGTAATGAGATACACTACAAAAAAAAATAATGACTGAATTAATAGATAAAATGGTCAAAACATACAGATACAAGGAATATGAAATGAATAATAAAAGAATATATGAAAGAAAAATTCCAGAAAAGCAAGCAAACCAGAGAAGGAAAAATACTTGATCATACCAGAATCCCTAAAGTTAGAGATAGAAAAACAAATAAAATAAATACAAGAAACAGAAAGAAGAGAAGCTATACACTTGTTAAAAAATAACACAGCTCCAGAAATCAATGGAATTCCAAATTAATTGTATAAAAAATACAAAGAGGAGCTAACTGCAATGTTGAAAGAACTGTATAACCACATATATCTGACAGGACAATTGGGTAGTAGCGTGAAACAAGGAGTAACAATGTTTCTTCATAAAAAAGGGGAAAGGCAGCTATAAAAAACTAGAGACCAGGAAGTCTTTAAAAAAAAAAACTTTATGTTTTTATTTTCATATAAAGAAAATATATAGTTTAATCTCATGCTTGATATAAACATGTTAAGTACAGAATAAACCAATTCAAGCTGTTGACATTCAAAATAATAATCATCAAGCATTCTAGCGCAACAGGAATTAGGGGGTTAAAGAAAAAATCTCAAGGTAGTCCATATTACAATAGTCACCAGCCCCTTCAATGGCTGTAGGTGTAATCCTATATGGAAGAACTGATAGGTAGACTTAATACAGTTATTAAAACTGCTATTTAAACCCTGTTAAAGATTATATTAAGTCAGGGAGTCTATGACTATATCATACAGCTCCTCATTCCACAAATGATAGATAATAAAGAACTTTTCAACAACAGAGAACTGTAGAAATCTTGTAGAATGAATACAGGGTGATTACTTCATCCCTTTCTAACTAGAAAGTATCAAGTTAGGGATATTGCAGTTAATGGAGATTTCAAAGCATTTAGCTCATGTTAGAAAGGAAGAGTGCGCACATTTAAATAAGCCATGTTGATCATGTGGCTGACTCCATGTTAAAATCAAAGGAAAAACATGTTACTCCTCACTAACTCCTCCCAAGCCAAAAGTCCTACAAGCTAATACAAGAAATTACATATTTAGAAAAAAGCAAACACAACAATAATCAATAAGCCTTTTAACAACAGATTATAAAATACTAGCCAAAATAATAACAAAAAAGTTAGCAGTGCCTGCCCAGAACCTAATACTTAATATCTGAACATGTGCCATACCAGGAAGAAATATAAGGCAAAACTTAACATACGTAAGAGAAATTGTGAACAAAGGAATAAACATGGATATGGAGGGATACATACTTTCATTAGATCAAAAAACAGCTTTTGATGCCATACAGCACAACTATATCTTGGAAAGTAGTAAAAGCATATGATTTTCTGGAGGAAGTTGTAGGAATTATTAAAACCCTTTATAAGGAGACACAAGTACTACCAATGGTTAATGGGAATATGGGCATACCCATGTACAGTATATAATATTGGAGTTAGGCAGGGATGCCCACTAAGTCCATTGCTATATATCATATGTTTAGATCTGATCATGATGAAAATTGAGGAACAGGAAAACAGAAGACCATTACAGTTAAGTACAGGAGAAAATATGAACAAAACTTGTGCATATGCAGATGATTGCATATTATACAACAGTATCTGTACTCAGCCAATCAGAATGCAGAACTCTCATCAATTATTTCCCACAGACTTGAAAACAATGGCCCAGAGTAGTTTATTTACCTAAACCCCACCCACAGTGGTTTAATCACCCCTCCAGTGGTTTAATCACCCCCCACACACACACATCAAAAAACCAAGCAGTAAAAAATGCTGTTGCGCCAGCAGTTTTTCTGACAGTAAAACACTTCTTTTTCCAACACACTCCAACTTGTATAATAATAATAACATCCAACGAGTTGGAGTAAGCTCATAATAACCGGCTTTTGTGTTGATTACACAAATCCCCACAGAAGCCGGTTATTGCTTTGTATACTGCAGCTTGCTGAATGTTATCACTTAATTGTCTGTTGCAGACTTACAGTCTGGGGAGGAAGCCTTAAATTTTTTTGGAAAATATAAGGAGAATACTGGGATTAGTATAAATAAAAAGAAAAGTAAAATTTTGGCATTAGAACAAGTCACTACAGAATATTCAGGAGACACCAATTATAAGAGAGGATGTGCAGATTTTAAGAGTAAGATATGGACAGCATAATACAATACAGGAAAACTGGGAAGAAAAATATAAGATTGCACACAGCAAAATACTAAGATGGAAATCATGGAACATGACATGAGAAAAAAGAATACAACTTTTTAAAAACTTTATAGTCCCTATATGCTTGTACTTATCATACATATTTCTTATTTCACATGATATGCAGACAAAGATGATAGGATTATTCTTCCAATTGTGGGGGAGCAGGCTAAACGCTATTAAAAGAAGTCACACATACAGACCAAAGAAAGAAGGAGGGCTAAGTATGATACAGCCCATAGCCTTTTTCCAAAGTATATCTATACATATTAATATTAGGCCACTACTAAACAATGAAGAGAATATATGGACAGTCCTAGTGAAAGATTGGAAGGAAGAGATAATGACACAACATGGGGAATGAGGTCAAGAGGTAAAAAGAAATCTGAAATAATGGAGTACATAAAGATAAGTAGGAGATACATGGCCCAATGGAAACTACAAAAAGACACCGTACAGATAAAAACCAGAAAGCAGCTATATAAAGAAATACTAATAAAAAATTATTATGATGAACCAGTATTTGTATTAAACCACACGGTGGATAAAGGAGTCCTATTAGAATCCACCATAGAGAATATGATACCAAAGAAAATGAAACAGATCCAGAAGCAAATGGTTTGATACCTTTTATTAGACCAACATAGATGTAACAAAAAGAAAACAGTGTCTAAGCTTTTGGACCAACCAGGTCCTTCCTTGGAGACTTATAAGGACCTGGCTGGTCTGAAAGCTTAGACACAGTTTTCTTTTTGTAACATCTATGTTGGTCCAATAAAAGGTATCAAACCATTTGCTTCTGGATCTTTTCTTACAAGGACCAGTACGGCAACTAAACTAATTCTGCATGTCAAAGAAAATGACAGAAACAATATGGATGTGAAGTCCTGGTAAGCTGAATGTCAGAAATAATCATAAACATTAAGCGGTAGAAGAAAGGATGTGTCTGGATGAAAAATGCATAGGTCTGTTGGAAACCATGTAACACTTGCCTTTTGAATGCTGTTTTATTAAAGATGTATGGGGAATGTTCGCAAAATACTGGAAAGCCGGTTGTTTTAACAATATGACATATGAGACTGATATATATTGGCAATTAACATCTGAATGGAAGACATGGGGCAAATATACAATATATGTCATTACTGGCCTATGTAAAATGAACAATTTGGCAGATAAGATGCCAACACTTTCTACAAGGACAAGATCTCACCCTTACTGACTTAATCTTTACAATACAGGCTGAACTTAATGTTGTTTATCAATATGAAATCAAACATGGTGAAATGTGGGAAAAGCATGTGGAAAAATATAGATTGGGTAGGTTGAAGAAACAGTGTGAACTTTATTTCTTTAATTTCAGATGGAAAATAAGGAAAACAGCAATATGGAAAAACAATCATAAAATGTGTATTGTAAATGTATAAGAGATGTACTGTAAATATTGCTTTTGGTTTTAAATAAAAATCCCTACTCTTGTTGAGAAGTGCCATGGGATCCTTAATGTCCACCTGAACAACCACCAGAACAGGCAGACAGGACCTTGGTTTAATGTCTCATCAAAAGATGGCACCTCAGGAGTGCAGCATCCCTCTTATGATGCACTACAGTGTCAGTATCTGGATTTTACTCTAAGTGCCTGGTGTGGGATGGAACCGCAACCTTCTGCTCTTGAGCCTTAGAGACAAGTGTGCAACCTGCTGAGCCACTGATACTGATGGCACATATTGAGGTCCTTTAGTCTCTCTTCATAGGGCTTTTGGTGCAGACCGTGCACCATTTTAGTTGCCCTTCTCTGGACCGCCTCTACTGTACTTCCTTCTGGAGATGCGGTCTCCAGAACTGGACACAATACTGTAGATGAGGGCTCACCAATGATTTCTAAAGCTGTAACACCACCTCCTTCTTTCTGTTGGTGATACCCCTTCCTATGCACCCTAGCATCCCACTGGCTCTCCCCACTGCCTTGTCACACTGTATGGTCAGTATCATGTCTGGACAATGACATTTTTGCAGCAAGGTCCACCACAGTGACGATCTCACTTCAGGTCACTGTGGTGGCTACCGGCTGCACAGTGCCGCTCACTCTCTGGGTGTTGGCCCCCATCCCCAATACTACTCCAACTCGGAGTTGTATATTTAGAGATGGGGAGGTGCAGGGGGCACAACCCCCCATAGTAAAAGACTGTTTACTGATGGGAGCAATGCCGACAGTCGGTATTGTTCCCATTGATGTCGGGGATGTTGAAGACATCCCCAACTGCATCATGTATGGTTGTCTTTTGGTCTTCAGATGTGATTATCCCATGTTCTCTTTCCTGTTTGGTGGTTGTCAGTACCACTCCTCCTATCTTGTACTCTGCCCCTGGGTTCCTGTGGCCCATGATTTTGCACTTCTTTGCATTGAAATGTAGTTGCCATGCTCTTGACCACTCTTCAAGCTCTCTTAGAACCCTCTTCATTTTTTCCACCCTCCCCGAGTACCTACCCTGTTGCAGATATTTGTGTCATCTGCAAAAGGTCACCTTCCCTTCTAACCCCTCTGCAGTGTCGCTAATAAAGACATTGAAGAGGACTGGTCCCAGTACTGATCCTTGTGGCACCCCACTGGTCTCCCTCCCTTCCTCAGAGTGAACTTTACCACCACTCTCTGCCGACTACCCTCCAACCAGTTTCTTACCCAGTTTAATCACCTTAGGACACACTCCCAGGCTGCCCAGCTTGTTTACAAGTCTCCTGTGTGGAACAATGTCAAAGGCCTTACTGAAATCTAGGAAGGCCATGTCCACTGCTCCACCTTGATCTAACTCTCTGGTCACCCAGTTAAAGAAATCTATCAGATTTGTTTGACATAACCTCCTTTCAGTGAATCCATGCTGCCTTGGATCCTGTAAGTCGCTGTATTCGAGATAGTCCACAATCCTTCCCTTCAGTAGGGATTCCATTAATTTCTCTACCATCGAAGTCAGGCTGACTGGCCTGTACTTGCCAGCCTCCTCCCTGCTACCACTCTTGTGAAGTGGGACTACATCTGCCTTCCTCCAGTCCTCCAGAACCACTCCTGTCTCCAGTGAGTGGTTGAACAGGACTGTCAGTGGTGTAGCCAGCACCTCTCTAAGCTCCTTCAACATCCTTGGATGTACACCTTCTGGCCCCATTGCCTTGTCCACTTTCAGATTTGTGAGTCCCTCAGGACTCTCTCCTCTGTAAATGGACTGGTGTCCACCTCCCTTCCTTCGATGCCCCTGTCACTTAACTGAGGTCCCCCACCTTCCCCTTCCTCTGTGAATATGGAACAAAAATATTTGTTCAGGACATCTGCTTTTTCCTGCTCCCCCTCCACCCTTTTTCCTTTCACTTACATACCTGAAAAATGTCTTGTCCCATTTCTGCACACCCCAGACTATTTTCTCCTCTGTTTGCACCTTTGCGGTCCTGACTACTTTCCCTGCCTCCCTCTGCTTCTCTTGTTACACTTCCCTATCCTCCTCCCTCTGTGTCTCCTTATACCTCCTGAATGCTAACTTTTTTTTGTCCTAACCTTCCCAGCCACTTATTTTGAGGACCATAGCAGTCTCTTTTTCTTCTTGCTTTTGCTAACTTGTCTACTGCAGAGGTTTGTTGCCTTCA
Source organism: Neoceratodus forsteri (assembly GCA_016271365.2). Lineage (NCBI taxonomy): Eukaryota > Metazoa > Chordata > Ceratodontiformes > Ceratodontidae > Neoceratodus > Neoceratodus forsteri. The sequence goes on from CM057449.1 coordinate 1,808,516,749, forward strand.
CCATGGCCCTTTTTAGTTTTACCCACTGTTCCTCTACTCCACCCAAGTCCTGCCCCCCCGCCAGGGCATCACTGAGGCATTCCCCCATCTTTGTAAAGTTGGCCCTGCTGAAGTCCAGGACCCCACCCTTGCATTGTTCGACTCTGCCACACCGTACAGTGATCACTGGTCCCCAGGTGGCCACCCACTGTGATTCCTAAACACTGTCCCCATTGGTGAGTACAAGGCCCAATACTGCTCCCTCATGAGTAAGCTCTCTTACTGGCTGCCTAAGGAATGCCACCTGCAGGGAGTCCAGGATGCCCTTGTCCATAGCTGAAACTGCATAAAGTCCCTCATCAACACCTCCCTTAGTCGCCATGTTTGGATGGCTTCCATCAGAACCATGTCCATCTCCTCCCTTATACTGGAAGTCTGTAGGTCACACCAGTGTGAATAGCAGCCCTGCCTCATCTCAGGGGTGACCCACAGTGCTTCCACTCCTCTCTGTATTCCATGCATTTCAGTTGCTTTTATGCGATCCCTCACTTCTCTCCTTTTTCTACCCACCCTGTTCTTCCTGAACGGAATATAGCCTGGTATGGCTACATCCCAGTCATGATTCTCATTGCATCATAACTCAGAAATAGTGACAATGTATAGATCAGCCTTTGCCATAATGGCCACCAGGTCCGGGATGTTATTTCCCAGACTTCAAGCATTTGAGCTCATGGTCTTCCAGATTCTGTTCCCACCCTTCATTTCATCCCCCTTTCTTCCTTCTTCCTACTCTATTTCTCTCCTCTGCCTTCATTCCCTTTCCACTTCATTTCTACCATTCTGCTGTTCCTGTTTTTAGTTACCTTAGGGGATTTCCCTCCCTTAAGGTTCTCCCTCTTGACTATTTCAACTTCTGTGGGGGGGGGTGCATTTTAAGTCTCCCTGCTTCCTTCCACCCCCCCCAGCTAGTTTAAATGCTCAGCAATGCAGTATCTAAACCATCCACTGAGGACTTTGGTTTCCTTCCCAGATGGATACAGGCCATCACCCTTGTATAGGCCTTTATCCCTTCAGGTGCAACCTCAGTCCCTATGTAACCGAACCCTCCTCTCTGCACCACTCCTTCAACCATGCATTGAAGTTCCTGTATGGTGTACCCTATCCTCCCCTGTCATAGAGATGCAACACCTCAGAAAAGGCCATTGAGCATGATACCTGCCTAAGACTCCTCCTCAACTCTCTGAATTCCTCCTGCATTATGCTAGCCTCATTCCTAGCCAGGTCATTTGTCCCTAGGTGGACAATGACATCCAGCTCTCCATCCTGTCCTGCCACCCTAGTGATCCCAGGATCCACTACCATCCATCTGAGCCATAGCACTGGAGGCATCTAACCTCCTGCACTGGGTAGGTATCTAACATTCTGCTCTCCTCCTAGCTGTTCCCAAATCTAGTCCCTCACTATGGAGAACCCTACCAAGAGTTGCTTCCTCCTTCCCTGTGGTACTCTTCCACCCTCCTTGGGGTCTTCACTACGGAGGACCCGGCATCCTCCTGGTCACTACTGCATGTGTCTCCATGGGACATACCCACCTTGCCAGAGCAGTGTAGGAGTTGCATAGTGGTACCACCACCCTCACCTTTCTTGAGCCCACCGTAGTCCAGCCACTCCTCCTCCTTGGCAACCTTTGTAGCATTGGTAGTGAACTTGGTCATCCCTGGGTGGGGGAGGAGGCCTCTCAAATCTGGCCAACTCAGCCTGAAGTCGAGCAGTCACCCCACTCAGCTCAGTGAGGTGCACGCAGATGGGCAGCACCGCAGTCTCCAGAACATCTTCCTGAAAACTACGGCCCCACAGCCACTGCACTGAACCACTCCCAGTATGTCTATTTCCTACCCTTGCTTCGTTTTCCTTTCTTGGAACCTTTTGTACCCTTACCCTAGACTGGGTGTTTCACCTTTTCCCAGTTTTCTGTTAGACCTTACCACTTCTCCCTCCCTAGCGGTGTGTGCTTACCAACATGAGTTTGGTAGGACTCCTTCCACACTTGTCCTACCTTCCTGCTGCTGTGCAGATGTCCAGCTGCCTCATTGAGCTGACTCTGGTGGGCAGACTCCAACATCCTTAGCACATTGACTCTGGTGGGCAGACTCCAACATCCTTAGCACATTGACTCTGGTGGGCAGACTTCAACATCCTTAGAGCGTTGGAACTTCGTGTGGAGAGCCGCTTGGTGGTCCCTTCCTTTTATATCAGCTAAGGGCCAGTGGGACCTCTTCCTCCTCTTTCTTGGTTTTCTGCTCGGGGTGCCCATGTTGCTGATTGGTTTGCCTCTGCTGTTCTGATCTCTTGTCCCCAAACAAAAAGAAAGTTTGCAGCGCAGAGGGAGGGAGTGCTCCTTGGAATTTGGCAGAGCCGCCTCCCTGTTAGCTCCAGCAGTTGGCATGGGGTCCTGTGATTTGTGGGGGTTTTAAACCTACAAGACCTCTTCCTGCCCTTCCTTGGTTGGCTGCTCAGAGGGCAGGGGATGTGCCTGTGTTGCTGATTGGATCATGTCTGCACCGCCTCTGCTGCTCCAATCTCTTGTCTCTAAGCAAATAAAAAAGAAAGTTTGCAGCTCTTGTTTTTGTCACCCTTAATGGGATTTGGTGTAGTTCTGATCGTCGATTTTGTTTTCAGCTATTGGCCCTCGCTGTAATCTACATCACGATTTAAACATCGCTGTTATCACATAGTACCGATATTCAATACAGGGGTTTGGATCTCCCTTTGGACAGGTTGATACTGTTTGGTTCTTCAGTGAAGCAGATCCACAAGGACATTGAGGTCTCCAACAATACTATGAAGACTTTTCTCTCTGCGATTGTTTCCTGTAGCAAGTAGCCCCAGCAGCAGGAGGCAGCTTTCCTCCTCCTTTTCCTTTTGTAACCAAAATAAAGGTAGGTGACAAAGGCATGGGCCTAACAACCATTATAGCCTAGGAAAGGGAGGTAGCCATGGAGGATCCAGCACTGACAATGATGCAGACAAATCTGCTTGCTCCTTTAAATGAGGCAAGGCGGGCACCATCAGCTATGACCTCTGTCCCTCCTTAACCTCCTGGTCAGAGACAGCCAGACATAATTTCCCACTCAGTGGGTGCTTGATATCAGAAGCCATGGTCACACTTACAGTTTGTGTTACAGCCTCCCCAGCTAACTTGTTGTCTGACTTGACCCTACTGATAACCTGCCAGGGCTTCGAGAGGAGGTGGTTTCACCTCTACTTAATAACACTGAGCGAGTTCAGTCGGCCGATATTTTCTGGTCATGAAAGGACACCGTTGCCATCCAGTCATCACCCTGTATGGTCTGAATCAATATATCAAATACCACGTGTTCAGCATAGTAAGAGAAACTCTAAAAAGGGCCATTACCACCAGGCCCATGGATCTTCAAGTACAAAATACACAGTGAACAAATTGCAGCAGCACATGCTCCTGCCACGAAGATAGCTCGCACGGTCACACCACAAAGATGTCAATAATACAATGGCAAATGAGAGCTTCTCTCAACTTACTTACCATTTTAAATAAATGAAATATCAAACCTTTACTTTTTCCTTCCAGGCAGTATGAATGGAGTAAGATATTAATGAGAAAGTAGCATGGTTTTCCTTGTTGTGTCTGTCATTTATGTAGAAATGTGTCTCAAGCATTTAAAGGTACACACATTGGAAGCAGCTCTCCACAAATGACACAAAAGTAAAAAAAAAAAAAAGGAAAAAGAAAAATGGTCTTAGGTTGTATATAATCAGGTACACCTGTATAATTTATTAACCAAATAGAGGGAAAAGGACGATCTTATCTGAGAGCAAACTCCAGATTTAAAGGAATGAACATCTGGGTACTAAAAGGGGCTTACTTACAACTAATTTAGCCCATATAGCCCCTTTGAGATGCAGCATCTCACTTCCATCAGGGTTCTGCTTCAACCTGTTCTCACACCCGGGAGGGCTAGAGCACTAAGAGATGAAAGCAGCAGTGCATGTTAGCGGTGCGATTCCTGACCCATTCATTGTGTTGCTTGCATGCATGGGCGAGAAACACATTGCGTCACAGTTTTTCACAAGCAGGTTGTGGAGGTGCGGCAGTGTTGTGCCCAATGGCAGCAGCCCATTCATGGGCTGGTCTCTGCCTGGCCAATAGAAAAGCATGCCCTGGATCACCACAATTAACTAGAAGGCCACTACATCAAAGAAATTGAACCGCTGCAATCAGGGACCACCCCATCCATATACAACAGCTGTTTGGTGCACTCCCTGACTGTAGCAGCTAATTACACAGCTCCATGATGCTGTGTTTCTATGGTGACAGGCTTCTCCGGCGGCCTCACAAAGCTGATGGAAGCAGACGCTCGCCATTCAGTGTGCCTTCCTGGTGAAAAAGCCGACAGGTAGCCCACTCCCCATTGGCATAATGCCCCCCCCAATTTCTTACGTGCGACAGGGTGCCCAGTCCCCTGGGCATGCTCCTTCTCTTCATTTGGCTGACAGGGATCCCACTCCCCGCCGGGCATAATGCACCCTCCAATGTCTTCTCTGCCGAGGGGGTGTCCAATCCCTCAGCTCTTGTCCCCCCCAGCACTTCATATGTGCCGACGGGGGTGCCCAATACCCTATTGGCTACAGCCCCCCAAACAATCAGGAGACACGCTGGGAGCCCACCCCAGCATGCCAAATGCCCCTGTAAAGAAAAAAAACATCCTGTGATGTTTTTGTTTTCTTTTTTATTCCCCTGCAAATCAGAAAACGGTCCCTCATCGACTCCATTGGTCCTCCCCCAATCTGCACCCACCCTCTGTGCACCCTGCCTCCCCACACCCCCATCACCCCATACTTACCTCTGGAGCCTGGCGCAACGATCTTCGGTGGACCGGGAACACGTCTGCACTCTTCAAAGCCAACCGTGAACTGAAGAAATGCCAGTAAGTTGTATAATGGCATAAATGGTTTTTTCCAACTTTGATGCCTATCTCGGCCATTTTTGGAATTGTTTCACCAAATTTTCAACATGGGGTTCTTGGGGCCCCACCTCATGAACTCAGTCACTGTCATTTTGTTATTTGATCCTGAAAGGTGATTTCACGATCCTCATGCTGAACCACCTTTGGGACCGAGTTCATGAGGTAGGCCCTCAAAACCCTATGTTGAAAATTTCACGTAAAAATTCTCCAAAATCACTGTTTAAGAGCATGTGTTGTGCAGTTCCGATGCATGCTTGTAACTTCAAGCATTTTTAATATTTTCACTCCAGATTTTCAGCATTGCCATTTTACCACACCTCGTTATGAGCAGTACAACTGTCATTTTTCACATATCACCCAAAATGTGTTTTTGGACATGTAATGCACAGTGGCATGGTCGGTGTGCGAAATCAATGTTCGGGACAGACTAAGAAAATCACAGTGGCACTGTTCATGAGCAGAGGTCTTAAACTGGCGATGTTGAAAATTTGGTGACAAACGTCCATAAAATGAATGTGTTACGAGCATGCATTGTGCAATTTCCATGCACCCTCGTAAATTCACAAATTTGTAATCTTTTCAGTCCAGATTTTCAGCATTGGCATTTTTCCACACCTCCTTATAAACAGTACAGCTGTCATTTTTCACACCCTGACTGAAATGTGTTTTCACACTTCCGGCGCAGAATAGCACGGTTGCTGTGGGAAATCAGTGTTCGGGATAGACTAAGAAAATCACAGTGACACTGTTTATGAGTGGAGGTCCCAAAATGCCTGTGTTGAAAATCTGCTGTAAAAAATCCCCAAACTAAGTACATTATGGGTGTACACTGCACAGTTTCTACACACACTCATGACTTCATCAGTTTTTTCATATTTTCATTCCAGATTTTCAACATTGCCATTTTTTATACCGCCTCATGAACAGTACAGCTGTCATTTTTCACATCCTGTTGAAATGTGTTTTCTTCACCTGTGGCGCCAAATGGTACAGTCGCTAGCAAAATCACCTTTCAGCTAACAAACTGATAGTGCCTCTGTTCATGTGGGATCTCAAAAAGCCATGCTGAAAACTCGGAGTATAAATACCAAGAAATGTCCAGGGTGTTAGGGTTTTCAACCATAACACCCTACCCTGTAGGGACTGACAGGCGTCAGGGATGTGACTTGGGATTGTCGACAGTAATGCTCTTGCCATTCCACCCCCACCCACACCCTGCAGCCAGTGACAGGCACCGAGGTGCGCCTTGGACTCTTTGACCCAAGAGTTCATCCCATTCTCCTATACTGCACCCATTTCAGCATATTTCCTTATGGAATGAGATGAGTAAAGCCCGAACACCCAAGGCACACCTCAACACTTGTCAGTGTCTGCAGGGTAGGGTGAGTTGAAATGTCGTGACTGTTATGGGCAATGACCCAAAGGCAAACCCCAATGCCTGTCCATCTCTGCAGGATGGGTGTGGGGTTGGCGTCAGTTCAGTACTTCACTGCCATTCCTATACTGCATGGGCCTGATTCTCATAGGGGCCTGCATCTGACACAAGCTGCGGCAAACAGCAGCTTGCACCAATGCCTGGTGCGCCAGGGAACCTGCACCTGATTCAGGTACAGGAGGGGTCCCAGTGGCTAATTCCTCATGCTTGTGCTGACTGGAACACTGCAGCAAACCCCTGGCACACCACACAGGTCCACCACAGGCCACCAGTGACTAACACAGGACCCCCTGTCCCACTAGGTAATGGGCATGTGACCCCAACCTGGTGGACCAGTGTCCCCCAACCATATCTGCTGCAACTGGTGCCTGGCCACAGAAGTGAGTGGTGGGATGTACCGGGCACTGGGGAGCAGTCAGGACTGGTGTATGAGGGGGTTTGGGCACCACCTGCTGGGGCATGGATGGGCACTGTATTGCCATAAGTTGGTTCTGCAGTAACGCCAATGGGGCAGGCATCAGGGGAGCTGCTGCCAATATGGGTAGCATCAGGATGGGGATACCAACATGGTATGTAGGTGGCATCGGGGAGTTGTGAGGGGTGCCATTGGACCACTAGGACAGAGGCCAGACATACGGGGCCACACTCGGGGGTGTATGGTGGGTAAACCATCACCCATGGTGTACCACATACAGGCATGTCACCTAGGGGAGAATGTCTAAGTCCCCTTACACCTGCCCTGGCTGGTCTAAGGGCACTTAGAATTTCTCCCGCCCGGTGATGTCTGTGAATCGCAGGATGCAGCTTGCGTCAGCTGCAGTTCCCCCTACTGCCATGCTGCAGTGCATTGCAGATGCAAGCCCCATTTGGGGCAAGTAGACTGCAGTTGATGCAGGCCAGCTTTGTGAATCACACGGAGGGCAGTCATGGATGCAAGGTGTGCACCTTGCACCATATCTGTTCACCACAGGCACCTTGCGTCCAATGCAGGGCTTTGAGAATTGGGCCTCATCTGTCTAACTCCTGCACTTCCACTGCTAATGCCAGCAAGCAACCATTCAGCATCGACAAATGCTAGTGTAGTAAGCTGTGGCCCATAAGAGGCTCACAGATGACCAGTGGGAAGCTAATTAATTAGGAACAGACTGCATCTCCTTTTTAATGTCTTTGTAAGTGACATTGCAGAGGGACTGGAAGGAAAAGTATGCCTCTTTGCAGATGACACAAAGATCTGCAGCAGGGTTGATACACAAGGAGGCGTGGAAAGGATGAGAAGGGACTTGGCAAGGTTGGAGGAATGGTCAGAAGTATGGCAGCTTGGATTCAATGCAAAGAAGTGCAAAATAATGCACCTGGAAACAAAATCCAGGGAAGATTATACAAGGGAGGTAGTAACAACAACAAAAATGAAAAAGGACCTGGGGTAATCATATCAGGTGACCTTAAGGTTGAAAGCAATTGAGAGAGGCAGTAGGGAGGGCTGGGGGATACTGGGATGTATAGAGAGAGGCATCACCAGCAGAAAACAGGAAGTTGTTATCCCTGTGTACAGACAGTTGGTGAGACCCCATCTGGAGTACTGCATCCAGTTCTGGAGACCCCATCTCCGCAAGGACATAGACATAATGGAAGCAGTCCAGAGGAGGGCAATATAAATGGTGCAGGGTCTGCAAGAAGGAGAGGGGGGACATGATAAGAAACTTTTAAGTACCTCAGTGGAATCAACAAAGTCACAAAAGAGGGTAGCATCTTTCAGGAAAAGAGATGTGCAAGAACAAGAGGACACAATTTGAACATGGGGGACAGCTCAGGGGCAATCGACGAAAGGTTTTTTCACAGAGAGGTGGTAGATGCATGGAACAGCCTTTCTGATGAGCCTGTGGCTTCTAAAATTGTGGGATAATGCATGGGACAGACAAGGCAATTCTTGTGGGGGTAGGAAGAAATAGGCTGTTGGTTAACTAGGATCTGCAGCTTATCTTGTAGGTAGGGAAATGGGCAGACTAGGTGGGCCAAGCGGTCTTTATCTGGTGTCAAAGTCTATGTTTCTATCTCTCCTGTCTGCAAGCTCAGCCCAGGCTAATTTACAAAGACTTTATCACATTTCTTGAGTCTTTCTTAAATGTGTTTTATCTATTTACAGGAGTGCACCTGATTTGAGGCCAAAATCAAAATCAAATAGTTATAGTGGCAGAGCCCCCCACACACACACACCAAAAAGCTGCTTAAAAGACTGCAATTCATTCAAATCAATTCCATTTTCTTACTTAGCTGAGGTTCCATGCCAACAAGTGTAAAATCATGTACCTAGGGCATAGAAACCCCAATGCTGACTATAGGATGAGGAAGGTATTGATACTCACTAGACATGAAAGGGTCCTTGAAGTTATTATATTAGAGGACCTCAAGCTGGTAGTATAGTGTGACAAGGCTATGGGCAGGGCAAATTGGATTCTGGAGTGCATAAGGAGTGGCATCTCCAGTAGGAGGAGGAGGGATGTTGTGCTGTCATTGTATCACTCCCTGGTATACCCCCAGCTGGAGTACTGTGTCCAGTTTTAGAGTCCACACTTCAGAAAGGACATACGGTGGAGGTTTTCCAGAGGGCAACTAAAATGGTTCAGGATTTTCACAGGAATCCCTAGAAGGAAAGGCTGAAGAATCTCAACATGTACACTCTGGAAGACAGGAGGATGAGAGGTGACATGATCAAGACCTACAAAGTACCTCACAGGGGTAAACAGGGTACAGTTGGGGAGTTTCCTTCAAATGAGGATGAGCACCCAAACCAACGGATATACAATGAAGCTGGGGGGAAGGGAGTTCAAAATAGATGTGAAGAAATATTTCTTTACTGAAAGGGTGGTAGACACCTAGAAAAGACTGCCAGAAGTGGTGGAAGCTAAAATGGTAGGGGGCATGAAGCATGCATTGGACAAACATAGGGCTGTATTAGAAAAAGGGGAAGGAGGGGGTCAATGGGGATCAGTAGGGCTATGGAGGTGGAGTAGCTTCAAGTTCATTGCAGGAAAAATCTGTTGAGCAAGCTCATTCACAAGGAGGTCCTGATGGATGCAGGCAGAATAAGACATGCAGTAACATATACAGGCAGGAGTTACAAGTAGGTAGAGAACACTTGGGCAGACTGGATGTGCTGAGTGGTCCTTTTCTGCTGACAAATTCTATGTTTCTATGGCATCATGTGTTCATTCAGGTGGAGTGTTTATTTAAAGTTGGGCCTACCATACGTCCAGATGTAAGGTACAGTAAATTACCAAATTAGATGCAGCCCACTTACAGTACAATAAACAGAACCCCAGTGCTTCCAGAAGCCTTTACTCTTCATAAGGCTGCTTAAAGGGCTGGGGTTCCACTTGCAGTGTCCACACCAGAATGCTGATCTTAAAATCAATGCCACATCTGAGTGAGTACTTGATTCTTGCTAACTCCATTTCTTCCCCACTTTGAAAGCTGCTTGTCCTGAGTTAGTTTTAGTCTGGCAGCACCTCACCTGTGTTGGAAGATGACCAATAAGCGGCACTGAAAGACGTCAGACTTCACAGACTGTGAAGGCAGCTGCTCAACCATCATCTTGGCAAGAAGAAGGCTGCAGCTGTGGCCACTGATGACTGTTCAGGTCTGGGGATGGGGAGGGGACCAAAGGAGATGGACATAAGGAGATAAAATCACAATAAAAATTGTGAGACCTTCACCAGCTTTCCAAAATGCTTACCAGTAAAAGAACACTCTATGAAGTTTTTCAGATGGCAACACAATCTGATGAGCCCTCTGTCTGCCATCTGACACCAGGCATCAACCACCATAAAATTGCCTAAAGAAGGCAGTGTAGTTATGTGGTTACTGAAATACTGGAGATTACAGATTTATAAGAATAAAAGAATATCACACAGAAGCTGGCACATGTGTCTATAGCAGCTGTCTCCTGCTTCTCAGTAGTTATACTTATACCCTTCAGGCACGTGAATATTTCTGTCATGTCCCCTCTTTCCGTCCTGTCTTCCAGTGACTACATATTGAGGTCCCTTAATTTCTCCTCATAAGTCTTGTGTTGCAAGCTCTGTACCATCTCATTCACCCTTCTCTGGACCATCTCCAGCCTGTTAATATCCTTACAAAGGTATGACCTCCAGAACTGCACACAGTACTCCATGTGAGGCCTGACCATGGTTTTATTTAATGGCATCACTACCTCCCTCCTTATGCTGGTGATACCCCTGTCTATGCACCCCAGCATGTCACTGGCCCTTCCAGCTGCCTTACCACTTTGACAGTTTCAGGTCATCTGAAATAAGAACCCCCAGGTCCCTTTCCTTCTTTGTGACTGTCAGCAACTCCTTTCCCCCCATCCGTAGCTTTCCCAAGGGTTTCTGTGTCCGTTGCATAACTTTGCACTTTTTTGAATGAAACTTCAGCTGCCAGTCCTCAGTCTATTTTTCAAGCTTCCCCAGGTCCCTCATTTTTTCCACCCCCTCTGGAGTATCCACTGTCTTACAGATCTTGGTGTCATCTGCAAACAGGCAGACCTTTCCCTTCAGCCCTTCAGCAATGTCACTAATGAAGACATTGAACAGGACTGGCCCCTTGACCAATCCCTGCGGCATCCCACTGGTCACCCTCTCTCCCCAGACTGCACCCCATTTACTACCACTCTCTGCCTCTTGTCTGTTAGCCAGTTTCTAACTCAGTTTACCACCCTTTCCCCCATGCCCAGCCTACTCAGCTACTTTATCAGCCTGGTATGTGGGACAGTGTCAAAGGCTTTGCTTAAATCAAGGTATGCATTGTCCACTGCCCCACCCTGATTTACTTCCTTTGTTACCCAGTCAAAGAGATCAACCAGATTTGCCTGACATGACCTTCCCACTGTGAACCCATGTTGCCTGCGGTCCTGGGCTCAGATGACTTCTAGATGCCCCACTATCCTTTCTTTAAGCAATGTCTCCTTGATCTTCCCCACTACTGAGGTGAGGCTGGCCTATAGTTTCCCGCCTCCTCCCTACTGCTGGATTTGTATAGAGGTACCACATGTGCCATCCTCCAATTCTCTAGTACCACCCCTGTGTTGAATGACTCAGTGAACATGGCTGCCAGAGGTACTGCTATCTCCCTTCACAGTTCTCTTAATATCCTTGGGCGTATGCCATCTGGTCCCATCGCTTTGTCCACCTTCAATTTAGTCACCTCCTGCAGGAGTCTTCTGCCTGTGAATGGACTATTGTCCACCTGTTCATGCCTTCGTAACTACTGTACTGCTGTGGCCTTTCCCCCTCCCTCTCTTCTGTGAATACTGAACAGAAAGACACAGTGAATGTCTGGGGGGGCACATGACAGTTCTTAGGCATGGTACTATCGCTTCCAAATACCGAAACAGCACATATAAGCAAGCAACATCTGGCATTGACAAATGCCTGTTTTCATGTTGTCTTGCACATGCAGCACAAGCAACATTTTGTGGTAGCTTGCTGGAGTAGCAGGGTGTGGAGGTGCGGCAGTGTTGTGGTCAATGCTGCCACTGCTTTTTTGGGTTTGTCTCTGTGGCACCAATGAATGAGCATGCTGTAAACAGCAGTTGAGAAGCATGCCACCAACTTGAAAGAAATTCACTGCCACAATGAGGGAGCACCCCGTCATTTCAGGGCATGCCTTGCCTGCTGAAACATTTCAATAAACATGGCGGCGGCATTCACCGTCCACCTCGCTCAGTCCTTAGAAAGTCGACTACGGGGGTGCACAATCCCCCTGTCGGCATGTGTATAATCCCCCCTCAAGATTGTGTGGCACACTGGGAGCCCACCCCAGTGCGCTTAGTGTGTTCCGAAGTGACCATGTTGGCATGTTCCTGCCCCCGCCCAATCACCATTGTGTGCCACACTGGGAGCCCACCCCAGTGTGCCCAACAGTTGTTTTATTTCACCTATAAAAAGAAAACCTTCCTGCGATGTCCCTTCCTGAAAAGAAAACTGTCCGTCATTGACTCTGGAGTGCCCTCCCCAAACCCGCACTCCACTCCTCTGCACTCCCAGTTCTCCCACAAGCCCCTCACCCCATACTTACCTCCAGAGGTCCAGCACCACAGTCTTCACTGGAGTGGGAACATGTCTGCAGTCTTCAAAGCCGACTGTGACCTGAAGAAATGTCGGTAAGTTGTGTAATGGCATCAGTGGGGGGTGGGGTGTTCAACTTAGGTGGATATCTCGGCCATTTTTTTTACTTTTGGCACCAAATTTTCAACATGGGGTTCTTGGGACCTCACTTTATGAAATCAGTCGCTGTCATTTCGTTATTCAGTCCTGAAAGGTGATTTTGTGGTCACTGTGTGGAATCACCTTTTGGGAATGATTAATGAAATGACAGTACCACTGTTCATGAGGTGGGCGCCCAAAAAGCCTATGTTGCAAATTTGGTGAAAAAATTCCAAAAAATGACTGTGTTATGAGCATGCACTACACAGTTTACACACATGCTCGTAACTTCGAGATTTTTTTATATTTTCACTCCAGATTTTCAACATTGCCATTTTTTCCCACCTCCATATGAACAGTACAGCTGTTATTTTTCACATCCTGCCCAAAATGTGTTTTTGCACATCTGGCACACAATGACACAGTCGCTGTGGGAAATCAATGTTTGGGACAGATTAAGAAAATCACAATGACACTGCTCATGAGCAGAGGTCCCAAAACAACTATGTTGAAAATTTGGTGAAAAAATTACAAAAAATTACTGTTATGAGTGTGTGTTGCGCAGTTTCCATGCATGCTTGTAACTTCGGGAATTTTTAATATTTTCACTCCAGATTTTCAACATTGCCATTTTCTTCACACCTCCTTACGAATGGTACAGCTGTCATTTTTCACATCCTGCCCAAAATGTGTTTTCGCACATCTGGCGCAGAATGGTACGGTTGCTGTAGGAAATCAACATTCGGGACAGATAAACAAAATCACAGTGCCATTGTTCATGAGCAGAGGTCCCAAATGCTTTCATGAGGGGGGTCACAAGAAGCCCACATTGAAAGTTTGGAGTGCAAATACCAACAAACACCCGGGGCATTAGGGTTTCTAACCGTAACGTCCCACTCTGTAGAACTGACAGGTGTCAGGGCTGTGACTGTGATGTTGACTGTAATACTCACACATTCCACCCCACCCCACCCTGCAGCCAGTGACAGGCATCAAGGTGTGCCTTGGACTCTTCTGCCCCAAAGCTCACCCCATTCACCTATACTGCACCCATCACAATGTATTTCCTTATGGAATGAGGTGAGCGTAAGGCCCGACAACTCCAAGGCACAACACGACACTTGTCGGAGTCTGCAGGGCAGGGTGAGGTGAAATGGCATGAGAGTTATGGCCGATGACCCAAAGGCACACCTCAATGCCTGTCAGTCTCTGCAGGGTGGGTGTGGGGTTGGCGTCAGTTCCATACTTCACTGCCATTCCTTTTATGCATCTCTCTAGCTCCTGCACTACCAGCGCCAATGCCAGCAAGCAAACATTCGGCATTGACAAATGCTTGTTTTATTACATCTTAGATTGCCCTTTCCATCTTGTCTGTATGATTTGAGCCTGCTTTAGCACTTGTTTTTACATTTGAAATAATAAAAGGAGTGCTCCTTTTAATACGGCTTTGTCTAATTTTTCCAGCAGTATTCTCTGTTGTTTTTGAACAGCCATTGTTTAACATGGCTTTTCTTGAGACTGTAATGAACTACCATGAAGCAGTCACTGCTCCCTGGCCTCACAGGACAATAGGCGCGCAATAAATAGCCGAGAATATCGATGTAATCCTGGTTCCAGCCATATTAACAGGAGCACGCCTTTTATTTGAATTAATTTAAAAAGTGCTAAAGCAGAGAAAAGGTTTTTTTTTAATTTAATAAGCTTTATTGATTTCAAATATACCAATACAACAAAACAACAAGACAATGAAATACAGACAAAGAGTAATAAACCATCCCACCCCTAACCCCAATCCCCCACCCGTGACAGAGCTGCATCACACAATACATGAACCTACTCATGGGTGTTAAAAGTTAACAGAGAGACTAATAGGACCTGTGAAGGGTGCCTGCCCCAACTCAAAGAGTACAGTATATCAGGTGTGCAATGTACTCCAAATCCTATTAAATCTGCCTAAATTATCACGCAAGCTAGCAATCATTTTTTTCAACGCTGAGGTTAAAGAGGAGCTCCTGCAGCCATTCATTATAAGATAAAGGCTTGTCTTCTCGTCAGTGATGGAGAACCAGCTTCTTGACCGACATAGCAATCATGGCCATGTAATGGTAGTTTACTCAACTGGTAAAGGTGATTGCATGAGCATCACCTTACAGCATCCCCCCATCCATTATCATCTGAGTTACGTCCATCCCATAGGCTACTGATGCACATGTGATCAGATGTTTCGAAATCTGATCTGCCTTGGTCCACCTCCTTCCCACAGGACTCCAGTTCGAGTCTTCCCAAGCTGTAAATACCCCTAAGGTACTAAGGTTAAGTTAAAGTTCAACAACATTCTGCCTGGATACAGTAAAGGTTTCAGCAATGTCCTAACTGTTATTGGGGAGTATAGTTAGGGGATGAGAGACAGTAAAGGTTTCAGTAATGTTCTAACAGTTATTAGGGATTATACAATGTTTTATGAAAATCCTGTAACCTCATTGGTCAAAACACATCACGTGATCGTGAAAAATCCTCCAGTATACCCACTGTAAAAGTTTTATATCACTATAAAACCAAAAAAAAAAGTTGAACATTGTATAATAGCAATATATCATGACAGAAAGTGGTTATATGGGTGTATTTACCACTTCTGGTGTGGTTAAGTCACTCGGCTGTGCCTTGTGACCGAACCACGCCAGGCATGGTAAATCTACCGATATACCCACTCTCTGTCATGGCATATTGCTTAAATATAGTTAGGGATGACAGACAGATGAGGTTTGTTTTCTATTTATCACCTGATCTATACAGGCTAATCGTACTGGTCCTTCCGGGCATGCCGGGATAAGGATAAAGAGAATGGGTGTAACCTTAGCTGGTCTGACATCCGAAGAAAAGGGTGGGACTGGGATGCTGTAAGGTGATGCTCATGCAATCACCTTTACCAGGTGAGTAAACTACCATTGCATATTGCATCATCTTACAGCATCCCTTTATTCATTACTTCTGGGTTGTAAGAAGCAGTGATAATATATATAGGGAAGGATCAGATGACATACCAGCTAAGGTCCCCATGATTGAGGAGAACCTTCCTAACGAAGGCCGCCTTCTCATTGTTGAGGACCTCTAAACTATAATACCTGGTAAATGCATGAACCAAGGACCAGGTTGCTGCTGCACAGATGTCCTGGATCAAGATCCGGCTTATCTCTGCCCAAGATGTGGAGACTGTCCTAGTAGAGTAGGCCATGAAGTTGGGCGGGCTCGGCAGTCCTTTAAATTTGTAGGGCTCCGACATGGTTTGTTTGACTCCAGAGGATAACGTGTACTGTGCAGCGGCCTGGTCTCACCTTGGCCCATTGTGTAGCACAAATGGAGTATCTGGGGTGCATAAGTCCTTGGTTCTGTCCGGGTAAGTTAAGAAGACTGTCTTGTGTCCTGGTATTCTATTGCCATGTTGTAGCCATCCTTTGGACAGGAACTCCATGATGGTAGTTCTATGGCCTGTGAGGTGCGTAACTGAGTGGTGACATTTGGCGAGAACATTGGGGTGTTCCTCAGGGTGACCCCGTCCTTGATAATGACTAGGTACAGAAAGTGGCAGGATAATACTCTAGCTTAGCTGCGTCTCTGGGCTGAGCATATAGCTACCAAGGGTAGTGTCTTGTATAGGACCCACGTAATGTCTGCAGTGGCCATGGGCTTGAAAGGTGTGGAGACTGAAGTGCCTAGGAAGACGCTGAGATCTCCGGGTGCCACGACTGGTTTTACTTTGGGACGGATACTAAATGCTACTTGAGGAAGTGCAACATGTCTTAAGTACTCCTGCATCTTGATCAGTAAAAATTCCAAGTTATTCTCTGGATTGTAAGCACAGGATAACTGATCTATATGTGTTTTGTATTTTGTCCATTTTTTTTTTCCTTTATTTTTATTCTCCATAAATTCTGTTTGAGTCTCTCTTATGCATGAGTAGATTGAGACTGACTGGGGAATTCTGAAATTTTTAAGCACTCAAGGGTGTGTCATTATCTTGCTAAGGGTAAGAATATACACAGGTCTCATACTGAGTCATAAGGGTACACTTGGGAACCTGGCTGGGAGCCACTGGGTGAAGGGTTGCACTGCATCCCCAAAGAGGAGACATATCTGAGCCTGTTAACTGGGTGTGCTAGTGGAGGGGTACAGGTTTGACCCTCAGGAGTTGAAGCTAGTAGGTGGTTTGGAGCCAAAACAGATGGGCTAGTTACCCTGTTTGTCTCCTGTTCACTTATTGTACTTCGAGATCTGGCCCTATGGGAGCAGAGGGGCTGACCTGTGGAATGCATTTGTGACAGGTGTGAATAGTGGTATGTTCCACGGAAGCATCAGTTTTGCGATAATGCCTCCTTCCCTAGAGGACCGGGTTAACTGAATCTGGAGGAGAGATGCAGCCGGCGTGAGTTCCTTTTTTTTTTTTTTGTTCTGTTACCATTAGATCGATTCTGTTGTTGTGTTGTTGCCCTCTGATCAATTTCCAGCAGTCCCCATCGCTTTCTAGGTGATGTAAGACTGTAGGGTGTAGAGGCCGTTCTCCTGGGGAGATTCCTTGTTTGCTGGGCTAGTCAGCCCTAATGTTCAGCTTTCTGAAGAGTTTCTACATAGGGCCTGATTCCCCAAAGGAGGAGCCGGCTTGCGTGAAGTTCTTCCTCTAACCCTTGCTGGGGCTTGCCCTACACTGCACCCAAAGTGGGTAGATTGGGTGTACTTGACATTTTGCTGATTTCACCGCAGCTTGACCTGAATATTTGGTAGAATCCCCATAAAAATGGTATCCAGGATTGTGGGAAGCTAGATCAGAGAAAGCTGGGCTGGCTTGTTGCATTGGTGCGATGTGGGCAAGTGGTTCATGCCAGTTGGCTCATTCTCAACAGTGGCCCTGATATGGGAGAAATGCAGTGGGGGGGGGGGGAGAGGAATAAGCTGTGGACACCCTCCAGATGGTAAAGATAGCCTTGCAAGGGAAGGCAATGTGGAGCATCGAAGTAGACCTGCAAAAGTTTTTTTATATGTGGTATGCGACATATGTATTTGGGAACATTATGGTGTACTGGGGAGTGAACCCGGGGCCCTAGCATACCGTACCACTGCTCTACCTGCTGAACTTCATGCAGAGTCACAGTATGTGCCTCCTAGCAGAAATGAGAAGGCAACATCAGGCAATCCATCAATCGCGGTATTGTGTTTGTCGTTTACTGTGCTCTTTACCCATACAATATGTTATGTGCCATGCCATAAAATCGTCAGAGCAGTGCATGCAAGAGTATGTACACAGCGTAGTTCGTAGTCATGGGGACACCCCCTTGGGAGCCCATTTTGGCCTGTGCCGTGCACCAGATAGCTCTGCCTTTAGATTTGTAGCTCAAAAACATATTGGTGAACCGAAGAGAGGTGGGAGCTGGACCCGCTTCCTTTTGCAGTGGGACTATACTGGATTTTTCTGTTTAGAAGTCCAAAGGCCGAGGGTGTAAATCGTGATTTGAAGTGAACAGCCTTATTGCAAAGTTAGCAATTTAAAATTTCCAACTATGGTACCTCATGGCCTTTTTTTTTCTTTTGTATCCAGCATGGGAGATCAGTTTGACAGTATGCTAGCTACGCTGCTAGTTAACAAGCTACATTGAAAAATACTGTCCCTTTAGAAAAAACCCTAGTCATTCTGTTTGTTTAAAGGATATAGTATTGCAGCTTTTATTTCTGTGCACATCCCTCTGGTAGCCAAGGTATTGAGGTAGCCCCAAATCCATTCACTTGAATTCTGTTATAAGATTGGATGGCTTAGATAATGGCACAGGGGTGTTAAAGGCTGCACAATATTGTAAAATATCAGTGTCTCTTGAGTTGGAGTTGAACGATACATGGACTATCACCTGCTTCCTGTTTGTAAACGTGACACTACAGTGGCTATTTGCCGTAGCATAGAGTGTAAGATTAATTATTGTAGTCCATAACCAAATGTAAAGTGTGTTTCTAGCGCACTTTATGTATACAAGTTTTCTGATAGTATTGTTTGTATGTATTTGTAAGAGTGTTTCACACTGTGGTGGAAGCTGATCACTTTGACTCTTCAAGTATTGTAAATTTTCCATTTATTGAATCTGGTTTGTCAGGTTGTAGGATAGAGCAGTTTGCTACTCTTGGAGAGTTGCAGGATGTAACTTCCCGTAGATGGTCTTTTACCCCATTGTGAGCCAAGTGGACCCATAAAGGATCTAAATTGTTAGCCGTCTTAACCATGTCCCGTGATGAAACTGATGGAGCAAAGCGGAGGAACAGGGATCTGCTGGCAGTGGGAGAGGGCTCTTGTTTGATACAGGTGTAGCCCGTTTAAATATGGTTGCATGTATTTAGTATTGCACCATCTATGCGTTGCAATTATGTGCACTAGTGATACTGCCCATAACTGTGAAGGGTATATGATTACTGCTACGCACTGTAAGGTGTGAGTCTGTACGTCTGAACGCTGAAGATAGTAAATTTTATATATAAGCATTTGAGACAGCGAGTGCGGTATTGTACCTAGCTAGTAGAGGAACGAGATAAGGTAGCACTTTCTACCCAGATGCATATGGTGCAGTACTTGCCCCTGAGTGCACCTACTGCTGTTGTTGCAGCGTAAGGTATAACTCCCTGTCTCTTTGATGGGGTATCATAGGGTCTTTAGTTTCAACCTGGGTTGCTATCAAAGAGGAGTAGAAGGTACACTCAGTTCACCATCTTATCCTGATGCATTCACCCCTAGTGCTGGACTGTTGTGTCACTGTTGGGTAGGAGTCTGATTAGCAAGTACCAGACTTCAACCATTGAGCGACTAGTATCCTGCCCCCGTAAGAGTGCCACTAGGTGATCCACTGGGACTGATTTAACATTTCCTTCCCCTCTCTTTTTAGTTTCTATATTATTTAGGTGGAACGCTCGAGACCCCGGAGAGAATAAGGAGTTATCTCATCGTCATGGACAATGCTAGGGCGTGAATACAACTGCCTACTGCCGAATATGGTGAGTTTAACATGCAAACTGTACCCAAATCAGCAGCGCCAAATGAATCCCTTTGTGCATCCCATTATGGGATTTGTATGTGAGAGGCAGGCATATAGCATAAAATGCCCTTCCTGGTCCTAGGGGGAGGGGGAGGAAACAGAGTAGGGTCATTAGTTTGGACCGTATAGGGTGCTTAGGCAAACATATATAGACAAATAGTCCTGCAGCAGGGCATAGTTCAGATGCCAGCCGCTCGGTGTCTAAGCGAGTGCTTTATGCTGTAGCTGGTTTGTAAGGGTTTGAGGCACTGTGTAGGGGGCTTGGTGTGGCTTCTTGATAAAGGCAGCATTATGATCTGTCATAATAAATGTGGTAGTAGAAGCCCCCTGGCGGGATTGAACTGCCGATCAATATCAAGTAAGTAAGTGCACGTTCAGCGTGCTGCTGAGCTGCAGTGCCCATATGACTGGGTCCGAGGAATGCAAGTGAGTGCTTGGGGGTGGTCGTTTAGCCCCAAGCATTCATTAAGTCACCACAGTGGTTGTATTGGCAGCATTGTATGTTAGAACTTTTTACCAGATTCATTAAAGAATATGTAATTCAAACCCAGGACTCCAGGTTCATAACTCAGAGCATTAGCCAATACACTACATTGCCTCTGGGAATTTGGATGCAGTTTTGTTGATCTGAGACGGTGGAGAATAAGCCACTGCACACTGCGGTCATTCGGGCATTCTCGTAGTAACACTTGGGCATGTGCGGGAGCGCACGACGAGGGGCTAGGGATGGAGTAGCCCAAGCGGCTAGCTGGGAGAAAAAATGTTGGAGGTGATCTGAGGGTGGGGGAGAAGATGGCCGAGGAGTTTACTTGAGCCAGGAGGAGAAAGTCTGACTCAGCATGACCGCGGTAACGCTGGAGTGCTATGGCCAAGACTGGAGGAGAGCAGGCAGCATTTCTGAGTTATTCAACAGATTCTCTGGGGCATATACTGAGTAGATAGCTGTCTATCACCCTACGCTTCTGTGGGTCCGCTCGTAAGGGGACCCAGCCCATGTAAGAAGAGTCTGAGCCGATTGGAAAGGGCTCAGCCTCTTAGCCACCAGCTTATGCCGCATCATAAGTTAATAGGGGAGGAGTAGCTATCGGGGTGTGTAGTGGGAATAGGTGCCATGTTTAAAATGCCTAGAACACTCAGGGAGTCAGAGGTATAGTTGAATTGAGAGCAATGAAAGATATGGTCTAGTCTCTGATGCCAGGAGAAAAAATGAAAGCTAGCCTGAGAAGGAAAGAGGAGAATGCGCTATAGGGGTGCAATACTTGCCCCTGCTTGACCCCACATGCTTGCAAGCTATGTACTATATTATACTAGATCAGCTGTAAGGCCAAATGTTTCTTGCTTCTCTACTGTTGACATACCTGCTTGTTTCCAGTGTATTTTCTCTTAAACACAGTAAATTTAGATCTTGCACTATATCTGTAGAACTGCTGAGGGGAGTCTAAGGCAAATAAGTCAACAAAAAAGAGCATCGAAGAGCAGCTACATGCAGCAACTACCCTGCTAAATGCCTGGCAGAAATCCAATTATTATACTGTTGTGAAAAGGAATGAATTAGTACGTGTCCTACCTGAATAGTAGTAACCTCTGTGGAGCTAGACAGTGTGCTTGTAGACTCTGCGCTGCACATGAATGAACTGGAGTCCTGTGGGAATGAGGTGGACCAAGGCAGATCGGATTTCGAAGCATCTGGTCACATGTACATCAGTAGTCTACGAGATGGACGTAACCCAGATGGTAATGGATAGGGGGATGCTGTAAGGTGATGCAATATGCAATATCTACGCTCTCTGATATCAGTCCCCGAATAATCACCCAACAGGCAAATCTCAGGAGAAAAACATCCATCTAGTCACAGCAATGGATCTGCTTTCTGTTGTATGGATGATTAGAGTGCGATCACCTTAGGACACTCCCCAAAAGTATGATAGGGAGTTCCTTCGGAGCTCTGGCATCTTGAGCACAGAGAAGACCCAAGCCTATGTATCTTAATCAATTTGACTAGGGTATAATACAAATTGTTAAGGATATCAAACTGGGTAAGACATAGGCAGTCTTGTGTGTGAACTATAAGTGTCACACCAGATCTTGCTCCAATCAAGAGTAAGTTGAGGAAACTGCGAATTCCAATAAATGGATGTTCCATCCAATTTAGGAAAGAGTTTAATGTATGGAGCAGTGTAGATATTAGACACGGAATGTGGACGGGAGGCCAAAATGACTAATGACTGCAGGAAATCACCCTCATCAACCAAAGGACCCCTTGTCCTGAACCATATTATAGAATGGCGGACTTGATATACTTTGAAAATTTCAGTGGTAGGTAAGCTTAACTTATGCAGGATATCAACAGAAGAAAGACATCACCCATCTCTGATGTATTGGTGCACAGAAAAAAACATTTTGGAAAAGGGAATTTTACATGACAGGCGTTAAGGACCAATGTAAAAACAGAATAAAAAAGTAAAGGTAATTTTTACCATAATATGCATATGCACTGCTGCTTTAAGTGACTTGCTCAGGGTTATACAGTGAGTATTTGGTTGCGATTGGGTTTGAACCTGCAATCTCCAAGTTTTCAAGCAGGTACTCTAACCACTAGACAAAAGAAGAGAGGTTAAAAAGTACATTTTGGATTTGACTTTCACAAAAAAGTGGCCTGATCGAATTAATCATTTAGACCTGGCCACAACCGGGCCCCCTCATGTAAGTCCAAATATCTTCCTTCTCTAACAACTGCCTATCCTGATCCTCTCCCTCGTAGATTTTATCATATAGTAATGTTAGTATACAGCATTTCTATGTCAAGTGCGATCAAAAGATAGTCCTTGTGACTAGATAACATTTTCAAGAATTCTTAAAATACCCCCTGGGGCTTATTATCTGTGATCCTGTGGAGCATTTTGCATTGGTAAACCCAAAAGGAAATTCCAAGGAAAGAGTAGGGGAACACACGTATGTGATCTTCTTGCAAACAATAATGGGGAATGTGATCTAGCCAAGCATAGTAATGATTCACGCTCCAGTGAGCAAATTAAGCCAGTGTTCCTGGGGATAGACAGGATAACCAAGGGTAAGAGGGGAGAAGATTTGGATAGGCAGCTAATAAAGAAGCAGAATTTCTATATTACTTTTGTTTAACTCAATAAGTGCACTAGACCAGTGTTTCTCAAGCCCAAACTCCTGGTGGCCTCAAAGTGTGGCCACCAGAACTTGCTGGTGGCCTCATTACTTATTTTGCTCACCTCAGACCCCCTGATATGTCCCAAATCCCCTCATATGACAAATATATTTCCACACAGTATGCAATGAGTCAAGTCCCTGATGTATTTTCACTCGAAAAGTGTCTCCCATATTTTTTTAAGTTAAGAAATTGTCCATTTCATTAGCTTTGTACTCAGAGCTCTAAAGAGCTGTGGCTATACAAAATTGAACTAGTGGCTGCATATGGCCACGTGGCCTCATTTGAGAAATATGCATTAGACTGATATAGCCTAGTTTCAGGCATGACCCAGATAGGCAAATCAGTTACAGTAGCAATGACTTAATACGTTTGCAGGAAAAGTAACCAGTAGAGTAAAAGATGCAGTAACAGCTACAGCAATATTATGTAGCGTGGGTATGTACATGGGTATTATAAAAGGTGCTTTTTTAGTTCTGTTTTAAACTGGGTATGTATTTTATTTTTTCTTAGTGGTGCAAGCAAGGCATTCCAGAATTAAGGTGCCTAGGAGGCAAAAACCTTCTGCCCCATTGTGGTGAATGTTCAAGGCAGAATTTCCCGTCAGACCTTGTGCCACAGGCATCAGGCTTGAAGTGCATGAGTAAAGACAGTGATCTGGGGGAGTTGGTTTTAAGAAGCTTTTTTAGTTAAGCAATCTAAAACATAATCCCTTTTTGTGTCTAGGGACAACCCATTCGATTTATTGTTCAATGTGTAATGATGAGTTCTGCAATGGGTAAGTAATAAAAACTGGCAGATGTTGTTATACAGTACATTCAGCCTATTTCAGACTTGGAGGTGTTGGTATACTCCAGCAAACCATAGTTTAGTATAGACATTACGATTCATTGAGCTACGGCCAAGCAGGCTTTGTTGGTGAGGTTCTTCTTTTTCCTATAGATCAAGCCGAGGTTATAATTAATGGATTCTAATGTGATATCTGGGCCTCAAGATCAAGTATGATTCCCAACTATTTAATGGTAGTAACAACTTCTAAGGAAGAACCATTACGGTTGCCTATAGACAGGTTAACATTGGTAGCATACTGTAGTTTTTGCTGTTTTTACATATTTCCAGTTAGCACCAACCTTTTCCATTTTTATTTGTTGGTTTAAGGTTTGAATTATTTAAATAAGATTCAGTTTAAAAGGGAACTTGAACTTATTGGTAATTTCTACTCATGAAGCTCTATCTCTGTACTTTCAAATTTTCGATATTTGAACAGTGGCTGAGACTTCAGGACTCCACCCTCTGTGGAGGCACAGAGAGTGTGAAATGGGGCATTCTATCTGGGTACCCATTTTTGTATAATATCCATGAAACACCTCCATCTGATTAAATCAATTGAAGTTATAAAATGGGCAAAGGATTTCAAGCAATCTGATTGGTTGTTAGCCATGCATTAGATGTGTCTAATGCACAGCTAAAACTAGAACCCCCATTTAGAATACACAGGCCCATTTTATAAGCGCAATAAGCCACTCTAGGGATGTGCATTAGACAGTTCTAATGCACGGCTAGGGGACTGGATGCACTCGGCCTGTGGCCTCGTGCCTCACTACGTCCCCCTAGCCATGCATTAGAACTGTCTAATGCACACCCCATCATGTCTTATTGCTTACATATTTGCTGCCTTACTATCCTAATTCAAGTGCATCCTCTTTTCTGACTTTGAGTACCACCACAGCAGGTACCAGGTCTGACAGAGTGTGCACGCTTCTTTCTGATTCTGGACTGTCACCAGGCATGGATTTTTTATGCTTTCTTAGTCAGATGACGTCAACAACCTTTGTCATTTTGTGTGCCTGACTCCAAATCTGATGTTTTTTTTTTTTTTTTGTCTATTTATGCTCCTCCGGTCAGCTTCCCCCATCTGACTGACCCCCCAGCCCCGTCACCCGGAATAGCCAGCGCTACTCTTGTACCTAGCCCGGAAGTGGAGCCCATGGGAGTTGATCATCATCTTGCTGCCGCTGGTGTTTTGACCTCCAGTTTTTGCCCAGGAGCCCCGGAGTAGGAGGCGCATGTGCGTGGAGGCATGCGCATGCACCTACAGCCCCAATTATGACCCCTTTCCCCTCCCCATGGCCTAGCGCCCAGCCTCCTCTGAGCCTGTGCCACACCTAGCCTCTACTAGGGGCTACCATTGGCTGAGGGATGCCGTATCACCTCCCCGGAGAGGAGAGCCTGCCTGCTGGCAGCTCTATCCACCTCCACACACACCCCCCCCCCACTGCCAACCTCTGATGCCCTGGGCTAGTTCCCGAACCTGGGTCACCAGCGTGCCGTGAGGTAAGGTGTCCAGCGCCTCAGCCTTCAGCACTACTTGGCCGGCAAACCTGATGTCTTTAGTCGGAACTGAAAATGCAGTTGTCCTGGAGGTTGTCATTCTTGCCCCACCCGTTAGTAGTTACCTAAAACATAGTCGATGCAGTCTCTTGGTAGCTGGCTCCAAGGATCCGGGGGGGGTGTTTCATCTAGCAGAACCTGACGCTGGTCCTGACCACAGATGGATCCTTCCTAGGCTGGGGAGCAAACTTGACATACCTGCATGTATGTAGGCCTTGTAGAATGGTCAGTTTGTTTGAGTTGTGAGCGATTCACCTAGCACTTCAGGTTTTTTTTTTTTTAAACTTTCTGTTTATTGCTTTTCATATAGTAAAACAATACAGTAGTCATTCTCACGTAAGAGCTCCACATATACAGTAATAGACCTGGTTAGAGTAACATACATATGATCTTACAATCTTTTATATTAGGAGGTGGGGGTATAACACGGAAAGCTGGGCTAACTACACCCAAAGTCCATTCAGTCCCAAAAATATGCCAGCCGCTTCATAGGCTAAGGAAGTGTCCATAGAAAGATATCAAGGGAGAAATGAAACCGCACTAATCTAGTAGTGCTATATACCTTATAACATTATTTGTTATCAAGGAAAGTGAAACCCCACATTCCCCCAACCCGCTCCAACTTTAAATGTAAGTAAAACAATAGGCACTTTAGAACTACTTAAACATAAGCAATTATATGTTCCCTTTAATCAGCACAGTCAGAGAGCATCAAACTGAAGGGTAATATTCTTAAACACCATAAGGATTAGTGATTTTCAACAAAAACTTTTGCCCCCTTATTAGAATTGAAATCTTGACATTAGTCCCGGGGGCTAAACTTGGTTAATTTAAATTCAATACAGTTAAGTCAAGAACTAAAGAGTTTACTCAGCCCTGGTCCGAATCTGATTCCTCCATTAGTAATCCTTGATGTGATGGTTTTTGGAATTCCGATTCAGTTTTTTCAATCCATCTACCTGCATCTTTAGCGTCGTGAAACTGCCAGCTTTTCCCACCATAGGTTATGCGTAGATGAGCTGGTAAGAGGAAAAAATGCACTATTCCCAATGTGCGCAGCTTCTGCCTAATGGGATCAAACTGCTTACGTTTTGCGCTAGTTTGATACGAAAGATCTGGGAAGAACTTTACTTCCTTGCCCTGGCATTCAATTGGGTAAACTGCTCTTGCTGCACTAATAATTGCATCTCTCACATCCAAGCCAGTAGTTTTCAGCAGAATTGTCCTTGGTTGGTTCGTCTCTGTAGGCCTCGCTCTAAAATTAATCCGATATGCCATCCGCAGGTCCATCCATTCGAACTCCTCAGGCATTTCCAATTTCTCTGCTAGCCAGCATCATAGATAACTAAGGAGCTATGTTCCTTCTGCTCCTTCTGGGAATCCAACGATATGAATGTTCCCTGCTCTCAAAGTATTTTCCACCGCCTCAAGCCGTCCCCGTAATCGCAGGTTTTCTTTCGTCAGCAAAGCTGCCATTGCTTGGGTTGCTAATGACCTTTTATCTGCATCTGTGGCTGTGTCTTTTACCGACACCAGAGCTGTTTCTTGTGCTTCCAATTTAGCCAGGGAACATTCTATTTTGGCGTCCATTGCCCTTACAGAGTCTAATATCTTCTGCCACGGAGGTTCTGGAGAGGTACTGGCTTCTGTAGGCCCCGTAGAAGCTGCCGTGTAGTTCACTTCAGCTCGGGATGTTGCAGGCCTCTCAGTCGACAAGGCTTGTTGCATTTGAGCATTTTTATGGCCCATAGTAAGTTTGGTATCTTTCTGCAGGTAGTCGCTTGGAAAACCAGAATTTCACCACCAAAATCGAATACAGTGCCTTTACTCCGAAAATTTTAACTTAGTTGGAACCTCAGGTGTGGAGCAGTAGGAGAATGTTGCCTGGCAGGAAGTCAGCTCTCTGGTGCCCCAGCACTTCAGGTGTTTTTAACAGTAACTGGTCACTCAGTACAGATCAACACAGATAGCCCAATTGCCATGTTCCATGTGAACAAATGGGGGGGGCGTCTGTTTATCCAGACTCTAAGGAGGCTCTGGAGATGTAGTCACTGACCAAGAGTCTCATTACCTGACTGTTTGCCACACATTTGCCTGTGGTGTGAATAATGGGTTTTGGACAGTCTTAGCTGCCTGGGAGCTATGCCTCACAAGTCATCACTACATTAGGATCTGTCCAATAATTTGATGCTGGGAGACACCCTGCATTCACTTATTTGCAGTCTGTGAGGATTGCTAACTACCATTGTCAGTGGCTCAGTAGGTAGCACACTCGCCTCTGAGGCCAGGAGATCAGAGGGCTGTGGGTTCAGTTCCCACATCTGGCACTTGGGTTAATATCCCAATCCTGACATTGTAGTGCAGCATGAGGGGGGTGCTACACTTCTGAGGTGCCGTCTTTCAGATGAGATGTTAAACCGAGGTCCCATCTGCCTGGATCAGTGGTAGTTCAGGTGGATACTAAAGATCCCATGGCACTTACTGAAAAGAGCAGGGGAATTTCCCACGGTGTTCTGGTCAAATTTCCCCCCATTCATTAAAAATACCACCAACAGATTAATCTAGTTCAATTTCAGTTGCTTACCATCTGTAGGCCCAGTGGGCTTACTGGGTCAACAAAATTCGATAAATAATAAATTAATCATATTGTGCTGAACCCCCAGCTCATACTATGATTCAGGATGAAACCCTTGCCATGAACTGGCTGGCAAGTTCTTCAATGTCTTTTTCCCTTTGCTTACTGCACAGGGTCCTGTTGAAAGTGCAACGATTTATTTTATTTAAAATTTGGTGGCTGGGAAATAGCACGCTTGAGTCAAAGCTCATTTCCAGATACAGCTCGCATTGGGGCGGTGACAGTGGAAGAAAAAAAGACTACAGAAGTTATCAAGTAAGTATATAGAGTACAGAATTGACAGAAAAGGGACTGCAAAAATAAACAAAGATGAGATCCCAAAATGCAGAAACATATATTAACAATAACCACACTGCAAAATCCAACAGTACACATAAGGCCCTGGCAGTAGCAAAACTGGAGATAATAACAAACGTCAGAATTTGCTAGAGAAGTACAAATAATGAGAGAGTAAAGGGCAAAGGGGAAGGGGAATGGAAGCATTGAGGGAGCAGAAAATGTAACTGTGACTGGAGAAATAGTAGAATGAAACAGATGGTGTGACTAATGTCTGAGGAAAGAGGAAAGGTGTGTGGGGGAGGAGCATAGAGAAGAAAGGAGACACTGATCCTGAGAGGCCTCGTGTGGCCTCACCAGCATTGGTATCAGGACCTGACTCACCTCAGCACCCAATGTCTGATCAAGCGCCACA
Source organism: Neoceratodus forsteri (assembly GCA_016271365.2). NCBI lineage: Eukaryota > Metazoa > Chordata > Ceratodontiformes > Ceratodontidae > Neoceratodus > Neoceratodus forsteri. The sequence continues at coordinate 1,808,545,325 of CM057449.1, forward strand.
TGGTCCAAGAAGAAAATTCAGCCTGCATATCTCGAATCTTTACATCTGACTGCATGATTTCTGTGAGGTTAGGATTTGTGTCTTTGTGCCTCTTGGGGGAGGTTCTCATGATGATGATGAAAGATTTCCATAAGCCTCACACCCAACAGACCTATGTTTATAAATGGAAGCATGTCTTGATTTGGTGCAGGGACATGGCCTGTCACCCTTGGAGTGCCATGTGGAGGATGTTTTCAATGTTTTGTGATTGCTATACTCCGCTGAACTCTTTGCCATCTTCGATAAGGTGCATTTGGCCATGATCTAGGCTCTACTGAGTGAAGGGTTACCCCTTTCTTATGCCAGGGTTGGCTTTTCATTGCTTCTTCAAAGCCTCTACTATATGAGGCTGGAAAATATAAAAGTTAATAAATCTTTTGGACCGGACAATATACACCCCAGGGTTCTAAAAGAAACAGCAAAAGATATTTGTGAGCCATTAGCACTAATTATACAAAATAAATACAGATAGTATTCTAGAGGACTGGAGAAATGCCGACATATTACCCATACATATAAAAAGATCCAAAACAGAAATTGAAAATTATAGACCACCAGTTGCATTGTGGGGAAATTAGTTGAGGGAATACTTAAAAATAACATTGGGAGATGACATATCACAACACGGTTTCACAAAATACAGATCATGCCAAACCAAATGAATACACTTTTTTGAACCCATTAGTAGAGCACTTGACAATAAAACACCAGCAGAAGTGTACTTGGACCTAAGGCATTTGATGCAATGCTACACCATCTGCTGATAAATAAACTGCTCAAATTTAAAATCCCACATACACTGATAAAGTACAGTTATGTAACAACTTATCATAACAGTAGTTATTCAAGAGAAGCTCTTGCAGCAGCCCACACCAGTAGGACTAAGCCTCCAGGTACTAGGACCACACGGAAACTTTCTAGCTAGCAGTCTACCAGAGGGGGTCGCCCACCACCGACGTCACCTTCTGACATCGACCTATCCTATAAAAGTGGGCGGCCCTCATAGCCTCCTCAGTTCTCTCACCAGAGACCAAAAGCAACAGCCTGTTAGGGGAGCCAAGGAGGAATCCAAAGTAACCTTCAAGAAGATATGAAAGGAAGCAGAAGGCTCTCCTCCATGGAAAGGGAGAACTAGGCAGATTGCCCAAAGGCCACGAAAGAGGAAGAAGGGGGAAGGAAGGAGGGAAAACATAGCTTGCTACAAGAGAGCCTCTTGAAGATCTTCTGTTACAGTAAATTCTTATGTAACTGTACTATCTTACTTCGAGGGTATCTCTTGCAGCAGGCCACACCGGTAGGATGAGTCCCAAGCAGTTCTGGCAACAACTGTCAAACAGATCAGGTGGTTGGCTGTTCTGACCTACGAGAGAAGGCCTTGTAGAACAGCCAGGCTGAAATTGTCCCTATGCCTAGAGGCAATGTCCAGACTGTAGTGTTTGGTAAAGGTATGGACAGTGCTCCATGTGACAGCTGCACATATCTCCGCAGCTGAAACATTCCTGAAGCAGGCAATGGAAGTGGCCATGCCCCTAGCTGAATGGACATAAACCACACAAGGAAGTTCCTTACCGTACTTCATGTAACAAAAAACAATACAATTAGCTAACTATTTGGATAAACACTGTTTGAACACTGGGATACCCTCTTTCCAGGGGCAAAGGAAACAAATAATTGGGAGGACCTACTATAGTCCTTTGGATGTACGTAGAATTTTTAGATACTATACACACTGGACAAAGTATGGAGCAATGCTTCCCCTGGATTAGCATGCTCTGGAAAATAAACAGGCAGGTGGATGAATTGATTCAAAGTAAACTTAGACACCACCTTAGGAAGACATTTAGAAGTGGTATTTAAAGATACCCTGTCTTTGTGGAAAATCAAATAGGGCTGCTCACACATGCACACCTGAAACTTGGAAATCCTTCAAGCAGAAGTAATAACAACTAAAAATAATGCTTTCCACAACAGATAGCGTAGCTTGCAACTCACAGGCAGTTCAAACGGATGCAGGGTGAGTTTCTCCAACACAAAATTTAAGTCCCAAACCAGGACAGGATTGCAGACTGGAGGCTTCAAGTGCAAGATGCCTCTCAAAAATGTGCGAGACATGTCAAGTTGAGCCACAGTGCGGCCATCTACAGCTACATGGAAAGCAGAGATGGCTGAGAGATGTACCTTGATAGAGGAGTACTTGAGACTGCAGTCTGAGAGGGAGGGAGAGCAAGTACTCCAAAATCTGATTCACCAGATAGGTGAAGGGGTCTAAGTGGTGTGATACAGCCCATATAGCAAAATGCTTCCATTTCATAGAATAAGTGGCCCTGGTGGAATGTTTTCTTGCTGCCACCAAAACATCTGCCACACTAGAGGACACCCCAGACCTCACAATGGTTATGTCCTCAGGAGCCAAGCATGAAGGTGGATAGATTTAAGGTCCGGATGGACCAGGGTGCACTGCTTCTGAGACAGCAAGCCTGTGCATAGGGACAGTGGCACTAGAGGTTCCAGTGCCAGCTGCTGGATCAAAGGGAACAGGATCTGATGAGGCCAGAAGTGGGCGATTAGGATCATAGTTGCCCCTTCCATCTGAAGTTTGATCAGAACCCTCTGAAGGAGTGGTAAGGGAGGGAAGGCATACAGGAATCTCTTTTTCCAAGAGTAGGACAACACGTCTCACTAGAAAACTCCAGGCCAAGGAGCGAGCGAGCAGAAAAGGGACAGTTTTGTGTTGAGAGAGGATGCAAAAAGGTTCAACTCTGGGTGACCCCACCGGTCGAATAGATCTTCTGCTACAGAGGTCAGGAGCTCCCACTCATGAGCTTGTGACTGAGACTGGCTTAGACTGTCTGCCAAGACATTTTGGACACGGGGAACATGGATGGCTGAGAGTTCTAGGCTGTGATCTATGGCACAATACTAGACCCTCATCGTTTCCCGACACAGGGTTAGAATGAGTTCCGCCTTGCTTGTTGATGTAATAAACCATGCTGTAGTTGTTTGTCTGAAACAGCAGTTGTCCCAGGGACAGCTGGGTCTGGAAGGCCTGTAGGGCATACAAAACCACTCGCATCTCCAAGATGTTTATGTAGAGTTCTGCCTCCACCTTGGACCATGTCCCTTAAATCTGGTGGGCACCCAGGTGAGCCCCCCAACTGAGACCCGTGGCATCTGTTGTGAGGATTTGCTGCAAGGGTTGAATGAAGAATGGCACCCCTCTCATGAGGTTGCTGGGCTCTAGCCCACCACAACTGCACCTTCTTGACAGGATCTGAGACCAGGGCTGGTTGATCCAGGGCATCCGTATGCTGGTCCCACTGGACCTGCAGCATTCACTAAGGAATCCTCATATGTAGCCTGGCAAGGGGGACCATAACAATAGCTGCAGCCATGAGTCCCAGGAGGTAAAGAAAGACCCATGTTGGGACATGTGGCTGGAGTAGAGCTGACTGGCATGATCCATTAAGTGCTCCACCCTATCTCGGGGTAAGAAGACCATCCCCTAAGCCATATCCAGTACTGCCCAGATGTACTGAAGTCATTGGCAGGGGGTCAGAAATGACTTGGGCAGGTTGATAGTGACTCCCACATCCTGGAACAGGTGGCAGGTATGAGACAGGATTTGGAGTAGCGGCTCCCTGGATGGTGCTGCTAGCAGCCAGTCATCCAGGTGAGGAAATACATAGAACCCTGCTGTTTGAGGGCAGCTGCCACCACTGCCAAGCACTTGGTGAACACCCAGGGGGCTGAAGATAAGCCAAAGAGCAGAGCCCTGAACTGGAAATAGGCTCCCTGAAAATGAAATCCGAGGAAGAGCCGGGGGGGGGAGCACATACCTTGATATCCAGATCAGCATCCTACATGTCCCAGGAGCAAATCCAGCCTCCTGGTTGTAACAGAGGCAGCAGACCCTGAAGGGTGATCATCCTGAACTGTTTATATTGGATTGACAGGCACTTCCTGAGGTCCTGAATGGGCTTGAGGTCTCCTGTGCATTTGGGAACCAGGAAGAAGTGGGAGTAAAATCCCTTTCCTTGCTGGGATTGTGGAATGGATTCCATGGCCCTTTGGTAAAGCAGGGCATGGATCTCTTCCAGATCAGAAGGATATGACCATGAGGGTACGAGGATGGAACTGGAGGTTTGTCCTGAGGCCACTTCAAAAGTTCCAGGGAGTGTCCATACTCAGTAAACTGCAGCACCCAATTTTCTGAAGTTATCTCCAGCCACCTTTCCATATGGAGTGAGAAGCAACCCCCTACAGCCACCTCCTGTGGTTCTGGAGGGAGGACATCCGGCAAGGAGTCAGGAAGGGGAGGCAGCCACAACTGGGGCTGTGGGATGTCCCCGAAAGGTCTTGCAGGCTGAGGGGGTGGGAGTGGGCAGGGCAGCTGGCACCGTCCGCCACTTTCCCTGAGGCCTGGCTGATGCTCGGATTTGCCTGTGGGTAGCCTGACGAAAGGGTGTCCTCTGCCCAGACTTGGGCTGAGTATGATACATAGAATGGACTGACTTTATTAGCCTGGTGGCACTGAGGGTTGACGTGCTGGACACCACACCTTGTGCCATGCCAGCAACCCAGGTTTGGGAACAAGCTCGGGCCACAAGGGGTCAGCAGGGGTGAGAGATGATCGAGCATCCAGAGGACTGCTCTCTTCTCTCGGGGAGGAGACTTGTCGTCCCACTCATTGTTTGTTTCCGGCAGTGACTGGAGGGCAATATGGGTCAGGAGACATGTGCCGACATCACTATGTCGGCGGGGATGGGGGACAGGAGAAAAAGAAAAATTGGAGCCTGGCAGGTTCCATGATGGCTCCTGCGCCTGCAGGAGTCAGCCTAGTACATCTGAATTGGGTTTCTGGGGGGGGGGGGATGCCGGTGCCCTCTCTCCTGGCCCCAATGCGGGGGGCAGTCAACGGGGGACTAGCCGGGTCGGCGATACGGGGATGCAGGTATGCTGGAGAGTGAGTCTCTCTGGAAGGAGAACCACAGCTACCTGTCAGGGCTCCCAGAGGATAAAAAGTTAAATAGAAAAAAAAAAAGAATGGACCAACCACAGGTGCGTCCAAATGCCTGTAGGTGGTAGAGGATATCTTCAACATCCCCTCCGAACAACTTGTACCCTCTCAAAGGGTCATTCGTGATGGACAACTGGATGTTCTGGATGAACCCTGACACTCAAAGCCAAGAGCGGCAGGGCATGTAAATTCTGGCCGCTGCTGCCTGGGCTGACGCATCCACCGCATCATAGGCTGCCCAGAACAAATGGGTACCAATGTCAGAGGCTGACTTGAGAGAACCCAGGGCTTGCTGCTTGGCAGGGTCATTGGGTAAGGATTGGACAGCGTCCCTGGCCTGGTCCCACAGGGTGTTTTGGTACTGGAGCATGTGCGCCAAGTAATTGAGGGCACAGATCACCAGAGTGGCTTAGGTGAATGCCTGCTTGCCCAGAAGGTCCAGCCGATGTGATTCTTTGTTGGGTGGCAGGGAACTCAAATGCTTAGGCCATTTAGTGCGGTCATAAGCAGCTTTAATCACTATGCAGTCTGCTTGTGCCTGCTCCCTGAGAAAGGGTTTCCTGGCTGGGGCATGGTACAGCCTATTGACCTTTTTGGACATGGCCGGGACCAGATTGGGCCGATGCCAGGTGGCAGTGGTGGCATCCTCATAGGTGTCTATAAGAGGAGGAGGGACCACCAATAGTGGAGTCTCTGGTCTGTTGAAGGTAGGTAGTGAGCTGGCACCACTCTGGGTCCTTCTACTCTGTTTTAAATCCCATGGCCTCCTGAATATGTCACATGATGGCCATAGAGGTGGGGTCATCGAGTGAGAACTTGGGGACACACTTAGGGGTCCCTTCCCCTTCAGAGGAGCCTGTCAGGGGGTGGATGAGCCACTAATGCCACCGTTGTCCCCCTCATCTCCCTGATCATGTAAATCCAGAGTGACAGGCATCAGACCATTGGGTGTTCAATAAGGGTAGACAGGCATTAGCCGTACTGGCACCGGCTAAGGATAAACCACTGACTGCAGATAGATCATTGTAGGTATGATGGGTGCCGCCGGCCAAGGGTAAACCGGCACAGGTCTGATGGGTGTCGGCTGAGGGTATACAGGTGAATGCCTAATGGATGCTGGTTGAGGCCATGCTGGTGAAGGTCCCGTGGGCACCGGCTGAGGTAAGACCAGTACTAGGGAGGGAGGAAACCCTTGCTGGTGAGCGTGGCAGAGGACTAGGCCCTGGGGAGGTGCCAGTGTCCTGGAGCACCAGCCCTGATGCTGAAAGGTGGGTGGTGGACCTCAAAACCAATGCTGGGGTTGTGGGTGGCAGGAGGGAGTCAGAAGATTGCCCGGCTTCCACCAAACCCACATCGACTGAGGAGATGCCAGCTGAGCCACTGTGCTGTGTGCTCAATGAGAGAAAGGGCGTAAGCAGCAGGGGCTGAGGGCCAGGGAGTGAGACCTGATAAGAAAGACCTTCACCTGAAAGTGTAAGGGTGGCAGGAGGTGAGCTGTTGGTAGCCCTGTGGGTGAGAGGGGGCATGTGCAGCAGCCAGGGCTGCCCCCCCCCGAGGAGGAAGACTCATTCGTGGTAGAAGAATGGTGGTAAGACCGTGAATGGGAGGAGAAGGAGGACTGGGGCCTATCCTGATACTTATCCCAGTGTTTGTGTTTCCCACTGGCCTTATCTTGGGACTACAAGGACTGAGAGCCTGAAGACTGGGCTGGGGGAGACCAAGGAGTTCCTGGCCTGCAGCTCCTGTTCCATGGAGGTGACGTTCTGCTACAGGAGAAAGTTCATTAAGGTCCACTGGTGATGTCCCTGGGTGGCCTGGTTGAATCCCTGGCAGACCTCACAGGCTTGGACGTCGTGGTCTGGGCCTAGGCAGCAAACACAAGCAGAATGGCCATCCTTCTCCGGGATTTGCTTTCCGCAGGCCTACTTGGTTTTGGAGTGATCCGAGTTTGAAGTCGGTTTAGATGACATAAAAAATTAAAAATAATGAAAAAGAACTATGGTGAGAAAAGGAAAAGAAAAAAATGCTGAAAGCACACAAAAATGGTGGTTGACTGAAGCTGCAGCAATTTCCAGAGGTCCGATGTGCATTGGTTAACAGCAGGAAAAGAACTGAGGAGACTTTGGGGGATGCCCACTCTTATAGGATAGGCCAATGTCAGAGGGTGACATCGGTGGTAGGCAGCTCCCCCCAGAAGACTGCTAGCTAGAAAGCTTCCATGTGGTCCTAGTGCCTGGCGCTCAGTCCTACCAGTGTGGCCTGCTGCAAGAGCTACCTTCAAAGTAAGATCTTGGATTAACAACTGACTTCAAAGCAGAAAACAGAGTCAAAATCAAGGGCAGTGTTTCTAAATAGGTAGAATGACTGGTGGATTGCCACAGGGTTCAGTACTGGGACCAACTGTATTTAATCTGTACATCAGGAACATAAATGAAGGCATAACAGGACTGTCAGTTAAACTTGCAGATGATGTGAAGATAGGAGTTATAATAACCTCAGATAGGGACTGTAATGACATGCAAATCAACCTGAGTTGTCTAGATCTAGAACAATGATCAACTGCATCAAGGATGAAATTTAAGCTGTCCCAGTGGTGCTGAGGGATGAGGCACTGGACGCCACACTTCATGTCACGCCGGCAACCTGTGTTTGGGAACGGACTCGGGCCACCGGGGGACGGCAGGGGAGGGAAGGGATTGAGAAACTGGAGGACTGCTCCCCCTTCCCGGGGTTGGCTATGGGATCTGCACCGCTCCTTAGTGGCTCCTGATGGAGATTGGGGGCCTCACATGGAAGCGGTGCTATAACTAGGGGGTGGAGCGGCGGTAGACGTCAGCATGTCAGTGCCTGGATGTCATTGCATGTCCACGATCCAGAGAGGAACCATTCTCAAAAAATACCCAGAGGATCAGGGAGGCAATGAAGGCTCCAGGAGCCTAGCCCACATCCCCAATGCCGGACCATCCCTCCACCGGCTCTCCTGAGTCCCCCGACCAGGACCGACCCTCTAATTGCAAAAAGGCCACCAGGTAGGTGGGGTGGGCCCTCCCCTGGTAGGTGATCCAGGGGGGCTGGAAGGTCCTTGGAAGGGGTGCTCAGTAATCTCATTCCTGGAAGAGGGTGGTCTCAGGCAGGGAGTAGAGGCGAAGGCTGAGTGGGCATTTCTGAGAGATGCCCTAGTCCACCGGAGCAAGTAAAAAGAAGCCACAAAAAAAAAAAAAGGATGAAATTTAACTGTCATACATTCTTGGGGGGGGGAACCCTAAGCACACTTGTCATTAGATTCCTCCCCCCCAATAAAACACAGACAACCATATTTGTGTGGGTGCTTAGTTGGCAATTATTTTACTTATTATTCAAATCATCCTTGAGTATTTACAAATTCCAAAATGTCCTTGATTATTTACACATTTATATATCCACAAATCCATAACATTGGATTTCCGTAATATTTATCAAATCTCAATATTCAATCTTCTCCCCAAGAGATGTACATCCTGAGACCAATCTCCTCATCTTCTTTTGTATCAGGGTCGGAGTGTAAACTCTTCCCCTTTTTCTGATTCCAGGTGCTACAAGATCCTATGTATCCACTACTGCCCGTTCCCCCCTCCCCTTTTCTTCCCCATTCTTATCCCCCCACTCATGCTGTCCATCTTCGGCATGCCTTTCAATCTGCTGAGGAACCACAGCAGCCACACCCACTCTGATCCCTTTTAAAATTCCTGTTTCCTTTTGGGTTGGAAGAGTGAGAATTTGAGCAAACAGCAACATTGTGAGCTCCCCTCTGTGCTCACCTTTTTGTACCCTGATTGATTGCCCCTTCCTCTCCTGGGGGCCACCAGTCAACTTCCCGCTTACTTGTGACATCATCCCTGGCCCTCCCCTAATCTCTTCTTTCCTTGTGATGTCATCTTCTCCCTCACCCCCCTCCCCCCCCCTTGCACTACCTCCCTCCCTCTAAGCTCAAACTTTTCCTAGGCCCGGATAGCCTACTTACCCCCGCCTCCCACCCCTGAGCACCAAGTTGATGGGGGGGGGGGGGCACTGACAACAGAGCTTGCCCTTAAAACAGGCAAGCTGCCATATCATTTCATGGGTACAATATTACATGATAGTAATAAACAGAAATATCTAGGGGTGATGGTAACAAATGACTTAAAATAGAATGTTCAGATGTACAGTAGTTGTAAAAGTGCATCAAGTCGTAAATTGTATATAGAGAAATATCAAAAGTAGAGATAATGCCTTTATATAAGACACTTGTGAGACCACACTTAGAACATGCCATACAGGGCTGGAACCCACACACCAAGTGTAATATAAGAAAAGTTGAAAAAGTATAAAGAAAATTCATAAGACTGATAAGAAACCAGAATGGTAAAGCCTATGAGGAAAGATTAAGCGCAATGAACTTATACACACTGGACAGAAGGAGACAAAAAGGTGATGTGCTCCAGGTTATATAGAGCCAGTAGGGACACCAAAGTAGCGGAATCATTGCACCTAAAGCCGAGCAAAAATATTATTGGCAATAGGTTACATAAACTTCAGTACAGTGGTGATTTACTTAAAAGCAGCATTTCAGTTTGAAACATACTGCCAAGAAAGTGGTAGAATGTAATACAATAGATTTAAACACCAGCTCGACATATTTATGGATGAAAATGATCGTTATTGAGGGCTAGTTCTGTGAGAGCAGATAGACATTAAAAAGGGTTTGTAGCCCACTTTTGTCTGTATTAACTATGTAACTGTATAGGCTGCAGGTGTGGAGGCGGCTGACCCACGGTACAGTTGGAGCCAAAGCAAAAAAGTAGCAAACAGACAGTCAAGGAGCTTGGCTCAACATACTCCCACGAAAAACTCCAACTCACATAAGCTGTGTGAAGCGTTGTACTTTATTCTTACAAATAAATAAACCAGCAGTAAGATTTCAGACGAACGCCTCAGCACTGGTAAACGTTTTCACCCTACTCTAGAGCTTTGTCAAGGTTAATTGGGTATCAGCTGAGGCTCCTTTACAAAGGCGCTCATTCAAAGTGACATACTTAAGTTAAAACAATGACATGATGCCATATGACAGTAAACAACAGCTAGAACCCAAAACCCTATAAAGTGCATCAAAAACCACCAGGCTTAGTATACCAAATTTTAAACACTATTGTGCAATATTTGCTTTACATATACAAGTTGTTTTTTTTTTTTTTACAAAAAACAATATGTTTCATCTTAGCTTTTTTCTAAAAAATTTTTTGTATATGTAAAGCAAGAAAAGCAATGCTTTACACGGCTTACATAAGCTGGAGTTTTTCATGGGAATATGTTGTGCCAAGCTCCTTGACTATCTTTGTAACTGTATGTTCACTTCTCTACACAAGCTTTCCACAGAGTGGGACCTGAACCTGATCCTCATCAAGCTCACAGAGAAACTGCTACAAAGAGAAAAGCTTGTGCTTGCAATGCCACAAAAGAACAGTTGGACTTCTTATAAAACTTTTTACTGCGGACGCACTTTGGACTTTTCAGCTGCTTTTTGCTCTCATGGAGAAACCCTTAAGCCACTAGTGACTTGTGACCTAGGTTTCCTGTGCTGGAAAGTGGCTTTCTGGTTGGCAGTCATTTTGGCCCAGGAGATCTGTGAGTTGCAGACCTTTTCAGGTGACCTGGCCTAGCTGACTTTTCATATGGCTGATTTTGTGTTGCATACCAATAAGTCATTTTTGCCCAAGGTGTTTTCTGTTTAGTTTCACTTAAACCAAACCCTGGAGCTGTCTGTGTTCTTTTCCAGACCTCATGACAGCCCTGCTGAGGAGAAGTGGCACAGGCTGGATATCAGGGGTGCTTTCCTGTTCTACCATCTGAGAATGAAGGAATTCAGAAGGGGTCACTTCACAATTGTTTGCGTCCCATGCTTGAAAATCCAGTGGCAGTCCTGCTTCTATGCAGGCCATCTCTCGGTGGATTTTTTTTTTTGTATTGAATGTTATTTATGGGCCTCCAGAACACTGCCTGTGGGTATCAGAACCCATTTTATATATTAATATGTCCCCTGGAGCCACTTGTTGTGGGATAAGAGTGGTTTCGCATGTGTTCTGCTCGAGAAAGAACAGTGAAGTGAAGCTGAGCTGTTCTGACTTGAGCAGAACACAAGTGAAACCACTCTTACTTGCAGTGAGTGGTGATGGGGGATGTATTAATACATTACAAATCGAGGGAGCATGCAATGTTATTTAAAAAAAAAAAAAACTGTCCTGGAATGTGCCCTGCTCCAGGGCATCTGCACCTGAAAGGCTTATCACAGAATAAGAGTGTCTCATGCCAGGGGGAAAGGAACACTCCACTTGGCCAGGAGTGCTCCCTCGATCTACAAAACCTGGCATATGACCACTTCTGCAGTGACTGCCAAGGCTGTCCCTATCAATAACTTTTGCAGGGCTGCCACTTGGGCATCTGCACATACTTTTGTGACCCATGTCTGCCTCGACTAGCTGGCTTGCAGGGATGCGGCCTTTGGGTTTGTCATCCTGAAGTCCCTCTTAACTGGGCTATGAGGTTTAGCCCCTCCAGCCCATAAACTGTTAGTAGTCTGTACAACAGTAACTAAGTAAAAGGAATCCAGGTACATGTAAAATGGTACTTGTAAAATGACACTACTCACCTGTAACTATTGTTTCAATAATAGTAATCCTTCAACACTTGCACAATCTGCTCACACTCTTCTGACTACTCCTCCTTCTCAGTACGAGTACCATGGGACATTTCTCACTTTTCCTGTTGTTTCATCATTCAAGATATGGAAATGGGTGGGCAAGGGTGCAAGCTGACGGGTAGCTGCTGACGCACTAACCAATGGACTTTCTTAGGACTTAATGCATGCATAAATAGACTGCACAAGTGTGACTGAAGAATCAGTTCCAGTAGTGAAACAATAGCTGCACGTTAACATTCTGTTTTTCAGAAGTTTAGCCAGACAGTTGTTCTGATAAGTAATATGTTCCTATACACAAGGAACATATGTTCTTATAATAACTGGTCAGCAATTTCTCTCAATGTACTAACCAGGTTGATATTTTCCATAACAACCAGCTGGTTGTTATGACATTCATGAACCATGCCAGTCAAACTATGCTGCTGCCTCATTGGCCAACATTCTGTATGTGGCAGGGCCAAACAGTCTCACAAACTGCTGGAGAAAAATTGCTGGTCTGTTATTATAAAATAAAAGATGGGAGGTGTTTCATAGGAGAATTTAATGCACACCCTTGTTGTGGGATGCTTTGATAAACCCCTCGGGGTTTATGTAGCATCCCACAACTCGGGTGTGCATTAAATTCTCATATCAAACCCTTCCCCATCCATTATTCTCTATATATCACAGCAAAATAACACTGAGATCAACAGAAATGAATTGAGATCAGAAATTTTTTTATAAGCAGAATGCTAATTCCTCTTACTGCCATCGGTATATCAGAGTCAGGGTTCCCCACTCTCTGAAAATATAAGGCGGTGGCAGTGGTGATCAGGTCAAAAGGTGTGTTATTTTTCTGGACCTCCTATATGCACTGTACATGTGCATAAGTAGATTTTAAGTAACATATAGTGTGCTGGTATTAAATGGGTAGTAGTGCAATAAAAGATGTCAATGAAAGACAATTTTGGAAAGTTTTATAAAAAAACAAAAACAATAATGGATAAAAATATAGGGTGGTGGCAAAAAATATAGGGTGGTGGTAAAAAATATAGAGCGGTGGTAAAAAAATATAGGGTGGTGGCCCACCGCGCTAAAACAATGAATGGAGAACACTGTGAGTAATGCATTAATTAAAGTTATAATGAAATGATTCTTGTTGGAAGTCCATTAACATTGTTTTTTTATCCTGAAGCCTATTGTTAAAGTTTGCGAGGAATTATTGTATGTTTTGACTGTAGCATGTACAGTTATTTAAATACAAATCTGTTGTTCTTGGTACTTACTACTGTATTCCCAGTGTAGGTAAAATGGGGGTTTTATTATCATGTACTGAGTGTTATCTTTCAGCCTTCATAACTACAGTAATTTCTACTGTTTATTCTCTACAGAAGACCCTAAAGCTGAACACCTTCATCCCTATAGCATCCTTCAAAAAACTCTTCACAAATCTCTTTCCTGAGATATGCAACTGCTTCCACTAAGCCTAGTCCCTTCTTACCCTTTACCCCCTTTTTTCTTTCTCTCTCTCTGTTTATATACTTTTAAACTTAGCTACATTATACCCTGCAATCCATTGCCATTCCTTCTTTATTCCCCATATCTACTTCCTTAAGTTTCTATCCAATTATAACACTCTAACCACTTTCACAATCCCAACACCTCACAGTTATTTGTGTCAAACCTGTCTGATTTATTGTTTAGTTGTACAAAACCATTAGCTACCTTGCTTGTATATACGTTCTTTATTACTGTACCTATTTATTTATATAAAAATCTTTGCCTCTTCTCTGTATTTGTTTATGTATTATACTGTACTTTATTTTGATCTTGACCTATCAGGTCCATCTTGTAAATGAGCATTGCTCAATGATGTTCGCCTGAATAAATAAAGATTTTGATTGATTGATTGATTATTGAATTACATATTGAATAGTATATGTGCAGATGTGTATTATGAGTTTTTTTCACACACCCACAGTGTGTGTGATGCCACTTGAACCCTGAGAACGAAGCTCAAGGAGTTTAACTAGGCATCTCACATCGAGGGTATGTGAAAAAAACGAGAGATGCACATCTGCACATTTCGTTTCTTTTTTATATTATATATATAATTACTGGTAACTTGCAGATAGGGTAACCTCAGCTTTTTCTAGATACACTCAGGAAAAGTCAAGCAGGTTCTGTAAGATTTAGTATGATTAATTTATTGGTGCGACAAACTGTCCAAGTGAAACTTAGTAAAACTCCCTGTGAAATGGATAGAGTACTACAGTGCAGCCCTCTTAAATGTACACCCTTTTGCACATAACTTGTGCATTTAAGTAAGTTGTCTGTGCACTTATCCAGAACTACATGTTTTCATGACTGAGGCAGAGATTTTTTTAATGTTCTTAATTCTTGTACGTAGAAAACCGTAACAAGTATAATACCAAACAAAATACATAATGATTTAAATCATTTTAGTGTATTTCTTTATTGTTTTGCTTTAGTTGACTGTGTTAAAAAGGCATTGCAGGCAGGATGCTCATTGAAGTATTGTTTTCACAATGGCCGAAAAGAGGCTGTACACTTACCAGCTGAAAAGAGAATGTGCACTAAGCTGCAAAGAGGCTCTGCACTTAACAGGTGCTAGTTGCATGTCAATAGATGCACTGGTGAGCTGTGAAAAATGTGCACTTAACAGGAATGTGCATTTAACCAGTGTGCACTTAAGCAGAACATTTAACATTGCAGAGACCGGAAAAAAATTGGGAAATAGAAGAAGTGTGCATTTATCCAGAATGTGCACTTATCCGATGTGCACTTAAGTGGGCACCACAGTACTACGAAAAAAAACACCTGACAGGTTTGATGGCTGTGAGACAGCTTCCAGCAATGAATTGCACTGTGCTACACTGCTGTCTCAACTCATTACGTAATATGGATGCTACTAAATCAATTCCATATTAGTGTAGAGACATTAAGAACATTTAGATGAAATTGTTCATGATCAAAGGCAAGTTTCTAATTACAGCAATACTACACAGTTACCCATTTATTACAGAGTTCAGAGACTGGGTTGATAATGATACTCACCAGTAATTATAAAGATATTAAGCATGAAACTCTGATTGGGTGCCAGAAACTACCTCTACACACAACGGGAATATCAACCAAGTATTTTAAAGAACTGGTATCTACTAAAATAAAAAGGTTTTCAGCTATCGTTTTATTTACATTTGCTTTCAGTTTTGATATTTGCTAGGTTCCTCATTACCATAACGGGTCTTTCAAAATACTTCACTGAATTACTTTTTCATTGTGCCATTGAAAAATCAAATTGTCAACAACTGACCTTGCAGTTTCTGTGTGTGACATCACAGTAGCGTCATGGGAAAAAATGATGATGTTATTAAAAATGCACCGTGGGGTTTAGAACTCCTCATTAAAGCATTTTATTCAGGATTGCTGGATACATTGGCAAAACATAATGTAAACCTAGAAAGCACAACTGAAATAAAAAATGCATTCTATAGGAAATTTTAATATTTGAATAAATTTTACATCATTTATGGACATCCATGTCAAATGATACCCACTCTAGAATATTACTAAATAGCTACCATTTCAAAAAAAATATTTGTATATATTTTTAACCTTTAGAACCACATCCTTTGAACAAGCTCAGCGGCATGAGGGAAGCTTTCAGGCGCTGTATACAGTGTGTGGTGTGAAACTTTTGTAAGTTTGAAGAAAAGTGGTGAAACGGAATTGTGTATGAACTGGTACTTTGGTTGTTAAGGGTGTCTGTCTCCACTTCCCCTTTCTGTGATTACCTGTCCAGGAGGATGGACCCCGGTGATTAGACCTGAAGGCCAGTGTCGGGATTTGTAAGGAACCCCTCTGATGGATGTTATTAGGAGAAAGCCTTTGGGGACAGGCAGAGAGCCCAGACAGAAAGTAAGGCTTAGATGAGTCCAAGAGAGTGAGGTGGCAGGAGCCACCAGAGAGCAAAAAAAAAAAGGAAAAAGCTTTAGAGAGGGAAGGATAAACAATTAAAAAAAATCGTGCCCCTATGCACAGTCACAGGGAGTGGTGCTAATTGGTCACTGTTACGACTCAATGATACTCTCGACTTTCCTTCCCCATGGTACCATGCACAATGATGGTTGCAGCCCTTCCTCCAAGGTCGTTCACTAAACTCAATGCAACTGAGTGGGGAAGCAGATGCTATAACAGACTTCTGCAGCACCTCCTACTTACAAAATTGTAGCAGGCAGTCAGCAGTAGTGTTGCAAGATTTGTGACAGGAAGCAGAGGACCAGCAAGGGACAGCGATCGCTGTAGGACAGCGTTATCTGGCTGCTAATGAGGGAGGATGGAGCTAGAAAGGGGGGGATCCAGTAGGTGACAGGGACAGAAAAAGATATAATGGGACACCAGTCTACCAGGGAGCAAGCTACTAGGTTGTAGAAAAACACATTCAACTGAACCAGAAGCAGGCCAAAATCTAAGGGTAGGGTGACACAAACTACAGCCACAAACTCTCTACATAGCTTGGGCATTACACACTTGTATGTCAGTCTGTGTAACCCTTGTCTGTACCCTTTAAAATCTGGTTTACAGTCGCTGTGGAAACTCCTCCCACACTGAATTTTGCTTGTGTGTAACCTATAGTGCAAATGGATGGTGGTGCACTGTGGACAACAAATTGTTCCCTGACTAACTCATCACCACCCATCCCAACAAAGAATGGTTTGGACAGATGCACACAAACCAAACTATGTGGCTATTTCTCCTCTCCTAGCTTACATAGAAACATAGAAACATAGAAGTTGACGGCAGATAAGGACCGCAAGGCCCATCCAGTCTGCCCATTTCTTTTTCTACCTTATAAATGTGCCATCGGCCTTTGCTCTATCAGTGACCTATCTATTAGTAGTCATTGTATTGCTCCCTTATGCCTATCCATGCCTGTTTGAAGCCCTGCACTGTATTCATAGCCACCACTTCTTGTGGTAAGCCATTCCATGCATCTACCACCCTTTCTGTGAAAAGAATTTCCTCACATTCCCCTTAATCGGCCTACCTCTAATCTCATGCTGTGTCCTCTTGTCCTGCTATTTTTCTTATATTTAAACATGTTAGACTCTTTCACCTTGTTTATGCCCTTAAGGTGTTTAAATGTCTCGATCATATCACCTCTCTCCCTCCTTTGCTCAAGGGTATACATATTGAGCTCCATTAATCTGTCCTCATATGTCTTCTGATGCAGTCCCTGCACCATTTTGGTTGCCCTTCTCTGGACTGCCTCAATTTGGTTAATGTCCTTGTGAAGGTGTGGCCTCCAATACTGCCACGCAGTACTCCAGATGGGGCCTAACCAATGTCTTGTACAGAGGGATTATTACCTCCCTCTTACGACTTGTGATACCCCTACTAATACACCCTAACACCCCCCTAGCCTTACCTACTGCTTTAGAGGTCTGCTTGGATGATTTTAGGTCATCAGTGATGATGATGCCCAAGTCTCTTTCTTCCTTTGTGACTGCTAGAAACTCCCCTCCCAGCCTATAAGTGGCTTCAGGGTTTCTCTTCCCTATGTGCATGATTTTGCACTTCTTTGCATTAAATCCCAGTTGCCACTCTTCTGACCATTCTGCTAGTTTATCCAGATCTCTTCTCATTCTGCCCACCCCATCTGGATCATCTACTCTGTTGCAGATCTTGGTGTCATCTGCAAACAGACAAGCCTTACCCTCTAGTCCATCTGCGAGGTCACTAATGAAGATGTTGAATAGGACTGGCCCCAGGACTGATCCTGAGGTACCCCACTTGTGACTTGCATCTCTTCTGACTGTATACCATTTACCACCACTCTCTGTTTTCTGCCAGTCAACCAGTTTGCCACCCAGTTGACCAACTTCTGACCCACCAGAGCCTACTAGCTTATTTATCAATCTTCTATGTGGAACAGTGTCAAAAGCTTTGCTGAAGTCAAGGTAGGCGACATCAACTGCTCCCCTTGGTCCACCACTCTGGTTACCCAGTCAAAGAAATCTATGAGATTAGTTTGACAGGACCTTCCTTTTGTAAACCCATGCTGTCTTGGATCCTGTGCCCCTATGGATTCCAGGTGTTGCACTATCCTTTCCTTAAGGAGTGCCTCAATAATCTTGCCCACTACTGAGGTAAGACTGACCGGTCTGTAGTTCCCCGCCTCCTCCCTGCTACCACTCTTGTGGGTGGGATCACATGAGCCCTTCTCCAGTCTTCTGGGACCTCTCCTGTGCTCAGAGACTCACTAAACAATTCTGCTAATGGCTCTGCTAGTTCCTCCTTTAGCTCCTTAAGTACCCTGGGATGTATGCCATCAGGTCCCATTGCCTTATCCACCCTGAGCTTAGCAAGCTCTTGTAGGACCCTTTCTTTGTGAAGGGAGTAGTGCTCACCTCCCTCCCCTGTGTCCATGATGCTGAGCTGTGGGCCCTGCCTACCTTCTCTTCAGTAAATACTGAGCAAAAGTATCTATTTAGGATAGATGCCTTTACAGGGTCCTCCTCCTCACATGCTCCTTTTCTCCATTAAGCTAGCAATACCCCTCTGGACTTTCTCCTTTCACTAATGTATCTATAGAAAGTCTTGTCACCTTCTTTACTGTTCGTGCTAGTGTTTCCTCAGTTTGGGACTTTGCCTGCCTTACTGCCTTACCTGCTTCCCTTAGGGCAGTTTGGTATGCCTCCCATCTTCATCCCGCTGTGTTCCCTTATATTTTCTGAAGGCCAGCCTTTTGGCTCTGACCTTTTCTGCTACTGTATTTGAGAACCAAAGTGGTTTCCTTCTTCTTTACACTTCCTTTTCTGTCTAACACAATGGGATGTTGCTTCAAGTATTGTATCCTTAATGCTTGCCCACTTTGCCTGTACCTCCTCACCTGTGTTTCTTTTTGCCAGGGCTAGCTTAACTCTGTTGGCCATCTTATCAAAGTCAGCTCCTCTGAAGTCCCATATTTTGCCTTGGAATGGGATGATTTAGATGTAGTAGCCAAATTGAACCATACCATGTGATGGTCACTGGCCCCAGGTGACCTTCTACCTGGAGATCTGTGATCCCTTCTTTGTTAGTCAGTACTAGATCTAGGATAGCCCTGTCTCTTGTGGGTTGCTGTACCAGTTGTTTGAGGCCCTCCCCTGCAGGAATCCACTATTGTCTAGTTCTGGCCGATGTTCCTGCTGGTATTGACCAATCTGTATCTGGCATGTTGAAGTCTCCCATTATCAGAACCTCCCTTTAGCTGTCATGTTTTGTATATCTTCTAACAGTAATGTGTCTATGTCCTCCCTCTGGTCTGGGGCCTGTAGACAACCCCAGTTCTTATGGCTGTCCCATTTCCTGTTTCCAGGGTGACCCACAGTTCTTCTGGCTCCTTATGTGTATTCTGAATTTCTGTAGCTTTGATATTTTCATTAACATACAGGGCCACTCCTCCCCCTCACACCTCGGTCCTCTTCTGAACAATACATAGCCAGGTACTGAAGTCTCCCAATGTGGTTACTGGTAAACCACGCCTCACTAATTGCTACTATGTCCAGTTTAGCCTCTGACATTATTGCCTGCAGGTCTGGGATCTTATTTCCCAGGCTGTGAGCATTGTGTACATGATTTTCCATTGGCCAGATTTTGGTGTGTTAGTTGTTGGGTGAAGTTTGGCATTACCCCTGTGCATCGTATGGGGAGACAAACCTTTTTCTTACCTGGTGATGCAAATGAGCAGCAAACCACGCTGAATTCCTGTTTGACCACTAGCTGAGGGGAGGGGTGTTCTTCCCATTTGACGATGGGGTGCTGCACCCTCTCCCCATTTGCTAGTTTAAATATTCTGCAAAGACGCCAAACTTCTGCCCAAATGCACTGACTCCTCTTTAGTCAGATGCAGTCCATCAAATTTAAAGAACTTTCGCTCCCAGAACTGTTGCCAGTTCCCTACAAATCTGTGTCCTTTTTCTGGCACCAGTCCTTGAGCCACATGTTTAGCTCCCCTATCTCCCTTCTCTGACCTTCCGTCCATCTGCTCCTTCTCCCAGACTGGCAGGATCTCAGAGAAGGAGATGCCAGACGAAATAGATGATAGTTTGTCACCCAGCCTAGTCAGGTGTTCCTTGGTCTCCACAACTGACCGGCTGGTGAGATCGTAGTTCCTATGTGTACTAGGACATCAATGTTTTCTCCTGCTTTGTGAACAATTTTAGCAATGTGGTCAGTGTCTCTCCATGCTGATGTACCTGGGAGACATCTGACCATCACCCCTGGCTGGAGATGGGCTTCCTGTTACAGATCCCATATTCTGCTTTTCTTGCAAGCTGGCCTGTCTGGTAGGCTCACTCTGAATGTTCTAAATGGACAGAGAATGGGGGCCCAAGTAAGGTTGAAAAAAAAAACACTCCCTAAAACGACAGAAGAGAAAAAGAAAAAAAAAACCTGTTAAACCATATTGTCAGCATGTTTTACCCTAAGGCCACTATTTTCAAATAATGGCTCATCTTAAACAAGAATTAAATGGTAACCATGTACCACCGTCTGTGACTCAAGACAGATGTCTGGAACAAAAACATCAACACAAAAAGCTGCAAAATAGGCTTAGAGTTTTATTGATCTGTAAGTACTAAAATATACAAAACACTTTAAGACACCTGCCAAGCCAGTGGCAACACTGATGTTTGAACAATTCTCAGGAACAAGTCAAAAATACTTCATTACAGGTTTCTGAAACAGCTGGTAAGTTGTGCTCAGGACATAAAAGAACCCATGATAAAAATGTTATTTTCTCTTCAAGAATAAATGGTTTCTATCACTTTTGGGGAACTAGCAGTCATTGTTGATCAGTGAAATAATGCTGAACAGCTGTTTATTGCATACTATCCAATTTTTCACGTTTTAAATCTTATTCTTCACAAAAACCAAGTAGCAATGACAAAAGTAATCACACAAAGACAGCAAACTATTAAACAAAAAAGTCCTCAAAGTTCTTGAAAGATCCGATTGTGCTTTGAACAGGTTCTGAGCTGTACTACATTATTTTTCACACAAGAACTGCAAACTGCAAGTATTTAACAAGGGCCTGGTAGGCCTATTGCTCGTCACCTGGGCACTGTTGTGATGCAAAGCTCTGAAGGCAAAAACCTTGTCACAAAGTGATTGGGCAGTACAAGTACGATTGGAGACATCCTAATCGTAGGAAAGAAAGTTTGTAGCCATACTGGTCCTTGGAAAAGAAGTTGTCTGATAGTTTGATACTCTTTATTGTTCCAACCTATAAAGAGGGGATATGTGATGGGTGGCTGCGAGATATCATTTTTGTCTTCATCAGTGGTCAGTGACCTTGACCGCTACAAGTGGCAAAGCCATGAGTGAGATCTAGGATGCCACTGACCACAAATGAAGATAAAATCACTGTCTCACAGTCACCCATGACATGTGCAGTGTATACAATTTGCACCAGTGTTTGAAAAATAGACTTTTTTGGTGCCTAATTGTTTTAATGAATCACAGCTGCTGCTCCGGTCATTAAAGGCTGTCCTTGTGCTATCTCACAGTTCACAAGGCATAGCGCTTAGCAGGAAGTACACAGAGCGATGTACCCCACTGAAAAGATAAATGGTAGTGACAAACTGTACTAGCAAGATGAAAAATTTAGCTAGCTAGGATTCCATGCTTAAAAGATTGTGAAAAACCATTACTGTATATTTGTATAAATTGTGCAAACTAAACATATTACGGCACGAAAGCTTTCAGGGCCACACAGATTCCTTCATTAGTTAATAGGGGTCTGTTTTATCCTGGAAGCTTCTGTACTGGAATGTCTTTGTACTATATCTAGATTGGCACAGTGGCATCATTTCACCAGAATCATATGGGGTTGCAAAATCTCATTTCCACAGAATGGTTGCAAAGCTTCTTAAAGGGACACTGTCAACCCCATTTGGCCTCAAAGTGTCCCAAGTTTAAAAAACACATTTTATGATTGTTCTCATTCTATCTAGACTGCTGATGTAGTTGGTTGTTTGAGTCAGACTCCTTTTTCCTTTTAAAAAGTAAAAAACTGAGTGTCACCCAAACTGGTGTTACCACACCAAAACATGTTTGTTTACATTTCTTGATCAACTACAACTGCATCTTTCCTGGATTGAGAAACACCCCAACACTATCTAGCTGCTGTTCATCATGCAGTGGGAGTAGATGAGACTATTGTATCATGAATGGCTGCACTGTTTGAGGGTGTTTCTAATGTTCAGAAAGTATGCAATAAGCTTAGGAAAATAATTTGGAGCAAAACAAAGCTGTGTATAACTATACATTCCCATGCATTTCAGTTCTAATAAGCAAGGAGGCAGATTAAAGAACCAGCAACATCAATGAATTTTAGAGAAGGTAAGCAATCAGAAAATGTGGGTTTTTACCAAGAAATAATATGATGCAAAAATGGTTGACAGTGTCCCTTTAATATTGAAAAAAATTATTATGATCAAATCTTAAGGAAACCTACTTTTAGGGATTCATAAGGTTGCAAGGGACATCGTATGGGCTGCAAAGAAATCATAGGGGTCTGAATCACAACCCTGGTTACCCTTTTATTATGCCCTGGATTGGCACAATAAACAGTTTTAAACTATCCAACAACTCAAATAACTTAAATTTCTTGGGAATATTGTTCTGCAGAGTAACATATACAAAGTACTGATAAGGTTTTAGCTGCTTTTGTATTTCTCCATTGCTAGTGCCAAAGTCAATTATTTTCTTCAGCACCAGTCATAGGATTTTCATAATAAAGGCAGTTGCACAGATTACAAGACACTGAAGAAAAAAACAACTACAAGTTGGGGGTAAAAATAGTGAGGTTCAACACCCACTTCAGGTATGAAAAATGATTTGCATGTAGTAAAGCCGGGTTTGAAGGCTCAGTGGAATCTATGGTAAGGACCAACATTACGTCCTGCATTTTGGTCACGTATATAATATTTTCTTGTAGAAGCTACCAACTTCTTTTTTGGTCCTAACCTAAATTCTAATGTAAACACAACTCTGCACAAAGGCTAGCTTTATGAACTTTTTTTTCTGTTCTCAAATTCAGGCTTTAGAGGCAGATTGCACAGTTAATTACTTAAAATTCTAAGGCAGCAAATGGGTTTAAGTCCCAGTCTGTGCTTTTCTATAACTGTGCTTTGAACCATTAAGGAATGCTAAGACAAGAACTGTGCCTCCGCAAGGACCTATCACGAATATACATAAAACTTGAGTATATGAGTTAATAATGTTTGAGTAACTGCACTCCGCATGTTATCTTCCAGTACTGGAGTGTGCTACTGCTTTACCTATTATTCATAACTAAGATATCAGGACACAGAAAGTCAAAATAGCACACATCAAATACAATAACATACAGCATAAACAATGAAATGCAAAGGAATATGAAATGCTTTTCACAACAATCGAAAAGCAAATGTAGGTTTGTTCAGAATTTTGCAGGCAATAAGACTACAAATTCTCTGGTTTATCTACTTCTGCCTTTTATGCTTGCTTAGCAGGCAGACACACAGAATTCATTATCTTCTAATGCAAGTAGGAAAACTAGTGTCCATGTCACTCTTAAAAAAAATAATGGGCGAGCAGATTGCAATTGCACAAATTATTATGTTTATTTTTGTTGACCAGGTAGGTGCACTAGACAAGAAAATTGTCTTTTTCAGGCATGACCCAGAAAGGTGACCTCTGTAATTAATGCATATGCTGACGCTAAAGGAATTTAAGGCACTCTATTGATGATCATAGATTCATTTTGTTCAGTATCTGGCTGCCTTTTGAATGTGTGGCTATTATATTATATTTCAATTCTCTGGATCTAAAATGTTTAAAATGCAGGGCAACTAACTGAATCAAATGAGTTACATTTAAAGCAGTAGTGCATGTTATGGTGAAAATGTGGGCCTATACATTCTGTTCTGTTTGAGGTTTTCACTTACCTTCTGTCTTGTATGATACCCTCTCTCCCCATTTTTGAGTCTGATTTTGCACAGTTGATAGAAGAGACATTCTGTTTAATATGGGTGTCCCAAAGTTTTCATCAGTATTTTCAGCTGTTTTTGTTCTATTGTTGTCCTATAAGGTCAGGAAGCAGTGTCTGTTGCTTGCTAGTTCATTTGTGTCACAAGAAAAGTAACCTTAAACTTGAGGGGCAGGATTTTCATACAGGTGGCTGCAGCACTGGCAGCCATGTTTTGGACACATGCTGCATCCACGCAGACGCATCCAGGTGTCTACATCCTATTCACAGATATCTAGATGCAGCTGCAACAATTTACACAATTTAAAGCAGTTCCTGCCACAACTGCGAGTCGTGTCCATTTTTTTCAGACCCAGGTGCAGAATTTCACACAGAAAGTTAGGCCAACTTTTTGTGCTCTAACTTTTTGGGCAGATTTCTGTAATTGCACTCAGAAAATGGATGCAATTGTTTAAAAATCTTGTAATAGGTGTTTAAAACCAACAGAGGATACTGATGAAAACCTGGAGATAGCTATTTATTTACAAAGAAAAAAAGTGCTAAAACAGATGGAAAATTGGATAGAATGGTATTGTGCAAGACAAGAGATATGGGACAATTTAAATAGAATTAAAAAAAGGTCAACATTTTCACTGCTAACATGCTCTGCTGCTTGAAACTTGTTCATTCCCAACTAATCTATAGCCTTCCTATATCCATGAAGTCTACAGTACTTAATGGGATATTCCAGGTTTCTGCAAAACAAAGACAGTTGGCACCTGCGGGTCTCAACTCTCATAACATTCTCAAAAATTTGAATTTTAGGATGCAACGTTATTTCTTTCTTAAAGGGACACCGTCAGCCTTGACCCTCGTTTTATTGCCACAAAAGATTAGTGTGCCTCTGTGGACACAGTGATCACATATGGTCCACAGAATACCCCTATATATAACATAATCAAGAATTCTTACCAATTTTTGTAGTTTTCATGATATTTTACTTTCCCTTGGGTTCCCCATAAGTACACTGTGCACCGGAAGCATAAGCAAGATGAGAGCGCACATCGGACACTGTGTGATGGCACAAACGTCAATTTTGCACATGGCCATAATAAAAAGTTAAACGCAGCGTGTATTTTCAAATGTTGTACTAGAGTTTCCATTTTTCTAACTGAAACCGAGCGCTGGGAAAGATGACAAATGCATTTGAAAAGTGGCAAAATCTCATGCATGCATGAAAGCAGGGTGGCGCGCAAATCCGTGCATATGCAGTAACATCCCGGCACCGGCGCATCTGCTGATTTCGCGACTCCTTTCAAATGCATTTGTCATCTTTCCAGCACTCGGTTTCAGTTAAAAATGGCAACTCTAGTACAGCATTTGGAAATACACGCTGCGTTTAACTTTTCATTATGGCTATATGCAAAATTGATATTTGTGCTGGCGCACAGTGTCCGATGTGTGCTCTCATCTTGCTTATGCTTCCAGTGCACAGTGTACCTATGGGGAACCCAAGGGAAAGTAAAATATCATGAAAACTACAAAATTGGTAAGAATTCTCGATTATGTTACACATAGGGGTATTCTGTGGACCATATGTGATCACTGTGTCCACAGAGGCACACTGATGTTTTGTGGTAATAAAACGAGGGACAAGGCTGACAGTGCCCCTTTAAGGCATTTAGATGGAAAGAACCTCCTTGCCCCTCAGACTTCATCTGTCCATGCTGCTTTTCCAGTTCTGAAGCCATACTCCTCTGCTGGTGACATCAGAATCATTCCATGACGACTGGCGGTGGTGATATCAGCATTGGATGATGACCTCACAGTGGGGAACAAGCAACATGAACAAATAACTGAAGTTTGAAGGGGAAAAGATCCTGTTTTCACGAAAAAGTCTACAATAATACAAAAATGGAATACCCTGAAATTCAAATTTTGAAGGAAGTTTGTGTAACAGAAGCTCTGCAGATGCACTCTGTGAATTTATTTTTGCTGGAAATCAGAAAATCTCTTTAAATATTACACTTTAAAACAGCAGTGTAATGAAAAATGTATTTCCAAAAAGCTGGTTTCAGTTACAGTTAATAAAAATATTAGCACACCTGTCGAATCTACTTTTTTCTAGGTACCTCCCATGCTGTGCACCACAAGTTTTTTTTTATTATTTTTCTCTATCCTAACACTTGCCAGGTCTGCAATTCTACTTCAAAGCCAAATGTGGTGGCCATCTTTTTTTTGTGTGAAAAAAACTACATTAAAATATTTATAAAATATTCAAATTTTATTAGAACGAGAACATTTTACCACCAAATAAAACTGGAAGATGCCTGTCATCTTTTATGTGAAAAAAACGTAGGGTCCTACTTTTTGCTCAATTTCATTGAACTGCTGCTTTCCTGCTGTAGAACTGTACATGGCATTGGGCAGTACAATCTGACCAGAATCACCCAGTTGGCCTTCAGCCCAATATTACACTCTCCACTTCTGGTGGTGTGTTCAATGAAACCACACTTAACCTAACACTGCACAGTTAGAAGCTGAAAAAAGTAATTTTTATATGAGAAACATTTTGGTCAGGGAATGTCTCCAGCACAGCAGTCAATAGCACCATTTGCAATTCATAATTCAAAGGAAAATACAAAAGCATTGAGAAGGAATTATGAGAGAAGCATGTTATAAGTTCAGTTCCAAGGTTGCAGCTTATTTCTTAATATAACTGAAGTCAGTTTTCCACATAAACTTGAAGTTCAGGCCTCAAACTGTTTTGAGTGCTGGGCGCAGCAGTTACTTTACAAAAAGAATACTTAAAAAAATATTCAGTGAACGCAACTTGAAAATTGGTGAACAAATTAAACAATACTGAGGGTTACAAGATAAACCTTACCACATCTCATTTTCCACTACTTTGCTTTCTAAGATAAAAAAAAACCTTTTGCGGCAAAATTAAACCGCAGTGCTTATAACATGATGTGACGTACCCAGGTGCTAATAAAGAAGCTCCAGATAGTACACTAACTCATTATTTTCAGTTCATTAAGTAAATTCAGTCTTTGGCATATTTTTTCACCTCTGATGTTTTCTTTTTTATTTTTAATCTGCAAATCCTGTGTGGTCTACACCTAAAAGCAGATGGTAGGTTCTACTCATAAGCATGTTACACTGTCACCAAGACATACATTATTATGACTGTTCTATTATTTCCTCTTTACAAAACCAAAGGGTAGGCTTTCCAAATGGGTAGGATGCATATGCAAATATATGCTGTGCCTGCGTTCACCTGATTACCTCTAAGCAGACCTGCTGCTATTTTCCAAAGATGCGTCCATTTGCAACAAAAAGTCATGATTTGTGGAAAAACAAAATCACTGTAAATATAATTTGCATCTTTTTTTGCTGCAATTGCATATTTTTTCATGTGTGAAATTCAGATGTAGTTAGACAATTTACTAGCTGGTCGAACAGTTTGGATGGATTTCCCTTTTGTAAAATAGGTGTGTGGCGGATCTCGGGTGGATTCATATGAAAATCCTGCCAAAAGGGTCTGCAATTAAAGAAAGGATCTGGCCATATAAAAAATAAAAATCACAGTTGGCATCCAGAGTCCAATTGCACAATCCAAAATTAAAATGAATTTTAAATCAATCTGCTTTAAAAAACATATATATATATATGGATACAGGGGGTGGCTATGTGGCACAGGCGATGTGGGATTGCCCTGGCACACTGCCAAACTGGGTTCACATTCTCAGCCTGGAATGGGTTCCACAGTGTCGATGGATGTTCTTCTGCTGGGGGTGGGGGAGGCGTGTTGCATGACTCTTACAGCAGCTTCTGGTGGTGGCATGGTGGAGGAACCACTGACAGCGGGTGATCACACATCACCAGACACCCCCCAGCCAGCTGTGAGTGTGGGCATGACTGTGGCAGCAAGGATGGGAGAAACAGTGGCAGAAATGCTGCTTCAGCTTTCCAGACGATGGCCCCTGTCATCCCCCCCCCCCCACAGCAGCAACTCTCCTGTGCATCCTCAGGATCCCCTCAACTGGCACAAGGGATTTTCTAAGGCACTTCTTCTTGAAGTTCAGGGGAGGTCTTCAGCAGGGATATGCCAGCAACAGAGGTTTGGAGTATAGAAGTGCGCCTTCACTCAGTCAGAAGGAGTCCCCCAGCTTGGACAAGCCAGCTTCCTGGTTGCTGGAGCTACTGGAAGTCAGGTTGTTGCCCATGATAGTGGTGTGTGGTGTGGTGGGGCTGGAGGGGTGACCTTTGGGGCTCAGAGTGGGGTGCTGGTGGGCAAAAAAAAGGAAGATAAGGACATGTGTACCAAAACACAATGCCTACCCTTTGAAGTCCATTTTGCTCTGGTGCTGTTCAGCAGCAGAAGTTGTCATAATCCTCTTCTTTTAAACACACAATAAGCTCCACAACAACAGACTGTGATGTCACAAGCAGAAGGCTATAACCTCAGTTCCTGAATAGCGTCAGCACCAACAAAATTATAAATGAGAAGGGTTATATAGTGTATGTTTTGTCTTTTAATATTTTGGCTCCTACCTCCTGTTAAATCCTTAGGCTGTCTCCAGAGGCCTCCCAGCCTCAACATCATTTACCTGCATCATGTAACCCTTTGGGGGCACTGCTCTCTCCTGAGACACACATCTGGTAAGAGAGAGTATGGGGAGTGGTGAACAAGAGGGCTAATCCTTGCTGTAATTTGCACAAAGATCAGTGGATATTTCTCCCTGTAATTGTCATCCCTGAGGCTCTGTTCTGTCCTTGTGATGGTGCCCTTTGACTCCTCTCACCTCCCTGATGCTACACACAGCCTTA
The DNA here is from genome assembly GCA_016271365.2 of Neoceratodus forsteri. Lineage (NCBI taxonomy): Eukaryota > Metazoa > Chordata > Ceratodontiformes > Ceratodontidae > Neoceratodus > Neoceratodus forsteri. The sequence goes on from CM057449.1 coordinate 1,808,573,924, forward strand.
TGGGAGCCTTGAACATCACAGCACATCCCACTGTGAGGGAGGTAGTTCCACGGACCACCACAGGGAGGTCATTGTGCCATCAGAGACTCACCCATCCCCAATTCTTTCAACTTTAAGTCACCTGCATCAACTTGTGATCCCAGGTCACTCACTTGGTAGCATCAAAAGACACCAATGGGCCACTGGGCAGCTCAAGGATTGCACTTTGTAATCAGTCTTTATTAATAATGAAAATCATAGCATGTATTTCACTTTTATTTTAGCGGTTTGATGCCACCTACAGAGATTGTTTGCTAGTAGCCAGAGTCCTGCTTTAAAGGGACACTGTCAGACACCCAGTCTTTGTACCTGCTTCTTTTTCTTAATAAATGTGAGCTGATTGCCCACCATGTTTGTGTTACCATACAAAAACATAACATGGGTAACCCCTGCCTCAGTGCTTTTGTGCTGAAGTTCTCTGTCTTTTAGCTTACTTTCTTATGTTATGCTTACCATGGCCCAAACCTGTAAGACCATGCAAGGGCTGGTTCATTTTCCCCTGGGGTGAGATACAGATGAGGCACACTGAGTCCTGAGTAGGATGAAACACATGTCTGTGTCTTCTGTTCCCAGCCTTTGCAGATTGTGTAAAAAACGCCCTTTGGCACCATGCATTCCTACTTAAAGAAGAACCAGCCTAAATTGTTATGGTGATTTGCATATACATCCCATGATGCTTTGCATTTGTGAGTATGTGTGATTTTGTATTTTTTTGTACCAAAACATGCTTGTTTAAAGTCTTTGATCTACCTCCACTGCATTCTTCCTGATTCTTGGGGCCTCACCATCACATACTGTAGTCTAGCCACTCATGATACAGTGGGCAGAGACTAGACTCTGTGCGCACGTTCTATGCAGCAAGTGGAGCACAACATAGAAGCTGACAGCAGACCACTCCAGGTCTACAGCACTTTCTCTGTCACCCCCTTACCTATCTCTTATGACTTCCTTGTGCTTATCCCAGGCTTGTTTGAATCCCACCTCTGTTTTCACCCCCACAACCTCCGCTGGGAGACCGTTCCAGACATCCTCCACCCTTTCTGTGAAGAAGTATTTCCTCACATCTCTTCTAAACCTACCCCCCTTCAGCTCTGTATCATGGCCCCTTGTTCTGGAGCACCCTTTTCTCTGAATAATACTCCCTACTTGTGCCTTATTCACCCCTGTAAGGTATTTAAAGGTCTCAATCATATCCCCCCTCTCCCTTCTCTCCTCCAGGGCATACACGTTTAATTATTTTAGCCTCTCCTCAGGGAAATTTGATGTAGACCCTGTACCATCTTGGTAGCCCTCCTTTGGATGGCCTCCATCCTGTCTATGTCCTTCCTGAGATGTGGCCTCCAAACTGGACACAGTACTCCAGGTGGGGTCTTACTAAAGACCTAGATAGCGGCAACACCACTTCACCTGTACATCTCAGCATCCCACTAGCTCTCCCAATCACTTTGTTGCATTGTCTAGCCACCTTCAGGTCATCTGATATGATTACTCTCAGGTCTCTTTCCTGCTTGATTGCTGCTAGTATCCCCCCCCCCAATTTTGTACTGCCCCGTTGGGTTTCTGTGATCCAAGTGTATTATTTTGCACTTTTTTGCACCAAACCTTAGCTGCCAAACTTTTGACAACTACTCCAGTTGTTTCAAACCTCTTTCTATCCTTTGCACACCCTCCAGAGTGTCCACCCTGTTGCAGGACAAGGACAACAGGCAAAACAATGTTGTGTATGAGTATGCCAATAGCATACTTTTAACGTTTATATAAAAAGGGAGGCAGTTAAATAATGAGCTATAGCACATCAACAAATTCTACAGAAGGTGAGCATTCATAAGATGTGTTTTTTTCCTGCTGCTAGTATTATGTGGATATAAGGCTATAAAGTATTGCATTGGACGAGAAAGCTGAGTCTTGGGACATTATTTTTGACCGTCAAACATGAGTTCTGGAAGAACACAGATATGGGTTCTGACTTCTCACCCTGAAGTAAAATGGTGACCATTTGTCTAATACAAAAGAAATGAAACATTAATCAAAAGGGATACCTCTGATCACATTTATCATTGTTCCCTTAAGAACAGTTTGTGTTTATATATACCTGAATCATTTTAAATCCTTGTTTTCCAAGAAAGGGTTCATAAACAATGATCGAGCCACCTGATGACCCGGTGGTTCTGCATTGCCCTACCCTTCAGATGGAACTAGATTTTGGAGCAAGCCTAAGAAGCCTGCATTCAGGCAGCTGCAGTCAGGTATTGCTGCCAATAGCAGCATTTCCTAGACCATGGAGGGCTGTAGGCATACCCTGCAGCAAGAACGACTCCTGTGGTGGACCACAGAGCTTGACTCTATCCAGGGGTACACTTCTACTGTAGCCAACCTGACCATACAGCACCGTGGGGATGAGGGAGGCTTTGGGAGGGAGATCATTTGGGTAAAAATGATGGTGACTGCTTCTGTGAAGGCCCCAGTCAGTACTCCTGGACCCACTCCAAAGATTGGTGGTGGGACTGGGTGGTAGTTGTGGTGTGGTGGTGATGATGGGGGATCCTGAACAGAGGGGAGGATGAAAGCTGGAAAGCTACTACGCAGACAGGAAAGAAGATTAATTAAAAATTGTGTCAAATAGAATCTCACCAAAGAGGAAAGAACTATATGTAGGAAAATCAAAAGATTGTCTCAAAAAAGTTGTTTTGCAATTGCTTCAGGTTGCATCATGGATTAAACCTTCACTTCACTGCAGGATTTGCAGAATTAAAAATGGAATGCTCCCTGAAATTTGTGAAAGAAATAATCAAATCTGTATGGATTTAAAAGTTGGTACTTACTACTGCTGTTGTGGCTGTGTTGCCCTACATCTTGCATATAGAAACAATGGTAATTCCCTATAAGTGCAAGAGTTTGTATGAAGACAACCTTATGTCTGTTTATCGTTTATGCTAAAGTGTACAGTGTGATACCGCTCTCTTTTTACAGTGGTCTCTCTCTCTCCCTGAGAGGGATGGAAAGGTCACTTCTGAACCTTATAGTAACCTTTCTTTGGTCTCTAGATAAGTTGTGCAATACTTCACAAAGCATACATAACAGTTTTTAACAGTTTGGTCTATGAACTGTGTTCTAGTTTTCAAAATTCAAAGACTGCGGTATAAATTTAATGCATGTTTGGACTGCACTAAAAAAATCAAACATAGAAAACAAAACAAAAGGAATAAGGAAAAACTGCCAAAGTTCAGCAACAGCTACACATCGTCAACTACAGCAGCCTGCTTCAAGGCAAGTACCAGCATATTCCCAAACACTTGCAGCCCACTTAGACTGTATTTTTAAAATAGCTTTTCTATCATTGTCATCTCCCCAGCAAATACTGTTCCCACACTGTGAGACTTCATAGGTCTTTAATTGACTAGCAATTACAGTAAGCAGCAGCAGGTGGGCTGTTCTTAGCTGGTGCAATTGATTCTTATTTCTGACACATCTGTGACTTGCCCCTTTTAGATCAATGGCAAGCCCTTTCTGCAATTGAAAAAAAAAGAAAAGCAAGTGCAAAATATTCTTCCTGTTTTCTTTACCTTTTTTAAAAAAAAAAAAACTGTTCGATACATAAAGGTAAAAAAATAATATGTTCCAGTTAATCTGCATCTAATGAAAGGAGGTTTCAGTTCAAAGGCTATCATAGTCTTGATTGTCAGTTTTAGAATTATGGACTAAAGTTGTAAAACTGTTCATCCACAGAAGTGAGCCAACTCAGGCTGCTGACTGTACCAGTCCAGGAACTGGAAAGCTTTACAGTTCTTATTTACAAGCAAAATCCCACAACTCCTCTAGCATCCTCAGTCCTTTGGGGAACACAATAAACATAGACCTGGAAATAACCAGCCAGCATTTGAAATGTCACTGATCCTCCTTGCATTTCTTTTTGTTAATTTGGTCCAAGCTTTTAGCCCTTATCAGTTTTACTGTACATGGTTTGTTCCCAGCGTGTACATGCTTTGCACAACATAAGAATCGGAGTGCCTAGTCTAATACTGCATGGAGTGAAATGATAGCTTTTGTATGGCTTTCTAGGAGAAGGTATATAAATTGTGGTGGGACAGCCTCATCTGGTTTGCACTATAATACAAAAGGCTACAATTCATACCATTTATTCATCTTCATGTTCAGTATACCTCATTGACAGTGTCCACTCCAGCACCATTTATGCACATCACATGGATCATACAGACCTGGCTGGTTAGGTGAACACATTTCTTTCCATTTCCCATGCACTGAACCAGCTGAGCAGGACTCAGAGAGCAAAGGTTGCTACATTAAACATGTCAGCAACAGTCCATAGCTTCATTTCAGAGGCAGTGATCCACAGCATACTGAAGTAACCTAATCCTTTCAAGAAAATGCACACCCCTTATTCAATTATGGGTCTTCTTCCATGTCATCCAAGTTGGGTGCCATGATGAAATGTTTGGGGTACAAAAGGTTGTGTTCATCTGCATATTCCTCCCAACGTAAATCATCACTTTCATGGGTGATGTAACGTTCCCCAATCCGGGTCTCAAATTCCCGAAGATCAAGCCAGGTTTGATAGTCCTGAAACAAATTTATAAGTTTGTGTTAACCAAGTAAGCGCACTAGACAAATAAGGGCCTATTTTCATGCATGGCCCAGGAGCTTACAACAAGGAGCATATACATTTTAAAAGGTGCAGGTAACAGATGAGAGTAAGCAAAATATATACACAGAATATATGACATTATAGTTCATGGTAACATATACACAGAATACATGACATTACTAGTTTGTCTAGCAAAGCACTGACATATAAACCCTGGGGAAAGCAGACAGTAAACTGAACTTGAATTACACACAATCAGTTAACACTGTATTTCAATAAAACAAAAAGTCATTATCAAGGCAAAGAACAACACAAGCATTTCAGTTTTGCTTGCTTTTGAGAATGGAATTATGAACTAGGTAGGTTGCTGTGACTTCTGTTTCGTTGTGAAAATCATGACTGTGAAATGCACATGCTGTTGATCATCTGGGGCCTAACTGTCGGAACTTTCTACGTGCACAAATTAAACTTGTGTTAACAAACCCATATTCAAAATAGATTCAGCCCTGGCATCTGGTGTGAGCAACATAGGTTCCTTGTGTTGGAGGCAGACCACAAGAAAGTGGCTGAGGACCTCATTTGCATGCATGGAGACGTGTTTCATATACACAGGAAGCCAAATAAAAAAATGGAATAAAGAAAAGTTTACTCCTCAGCTTGCCCTGATGATATTCCAGCAAAATTCATTACGGAATTGGTTACTGAATTAGTGGACCTACTTACTCTACTATTTAATGTATCCCTATATGAAGGTTATGCATTAAGGGAATGGACAGTAGCTAATGTAATCCCCATACATAAGGGCAGAAATAAACATCTCGCTAGTAATTACAGACCGATAAGCCTCACCTCCTGCATAGGTAACATTATGGAAACGATTCTAAAGAAAAAAATGTTATAACATTTACAAAATATAAACTTTCAGGATATTAGCCAATATGGTTTTGTCCAGGGTAGATCATGCCAACTCAACCTTATAAATTTTTTTGAACCAGTAAGTATGGCATTGGATTGAGGTTTCTCTGTAGACGTAATTTACTTGGATTTTGAAAAGGCATTTGATTCCGTCCCACATGGAATTTTAATTAGGGAACTGCTGGGCTATGGATTTAATTTAAACATTGTTAGATAGGTACATTCCTGGTTTAGCAATAGGAATCAACAGGTCAGTATTAAAGGGTTTCTGTCGGAATGGGGAGAGGTGAGTAGTGGTATTCCGCAGGGCTCTGTGTGGGGCCCTTTACTTTTTAACTTATTAATTGCTAGTATGCAAACCTCAGATGACGTTTGGATACATAAATATGCAGATGACAGCAAGCTAGGCTGCACAGTTAACAATTCAGATTCAGTTAGAGCTTTACAATCCAATCTTGATAATTTATTTAGTTGGTCTGAAAGAAACAAAATGACCTTTAATCCCGTTAAGTGTAAGGTGATGCACTTGGGAAAACATAACAGGCAAGCATCTTATTATATAAATAACCATAAATTACAATCTATTACAAATGAAAAAGACTCAGGAATAATTATTTCAAATGATCTAAAGTTCAATTGACATAACAATAATATTATCAAAAAATTTCATGGAATCATTTTTTGTGTCCTTAAACACATTAAGAGCAGAGAACCAGAAGTACTGATCCCACTGTATTCAAGCCTAGTTAGATCACAAATCGATTACTGTGCTTCCTTCTGCACTCCAACTTCAATGGGAGGATCAGCCTCAATTGAAAAGGTCCAAAGACGACTTACAAAAAAAGTCAAGGGTCTAGCTAACTTAGATTATAATACCAGACTCAAAACTCTAGGACTGTTTTTCCCTAGAATATAGGGCTAATGGGGTGATCTTTGTATAGCATATAGATCGGTTCATGATCCTCCTGTCTTACGTGAGGCCCTTTGTCTCCAAAAAACTGGAATAGGATATAATACAAGAACACATAATCTAAAATTTAAAACTGATTTAAATAATACTTCAAAAAGGAATACATTTTTCACACAGAGATTACCTCCTATTTGGAACTCACTGCCTTTCGAAGTTGTCAGTAGTAGTAATTTGACTCAGTTTAAAGTTAATCTGGATAAGTATATGGGCGAGAAGAAATCTGAATTTCACCACTAGGTGACGAGTTCATAATGGGCTTGCTCCCTGAGCTTGCAACATACCTATGAACCTATTTGTAAAAATAATTTCTTTTAAAAGAGCTAGGTTTGAAATTGTAAGACTAGGAACTAAATTTTGAAAAATGAAATCCTGGGAGTCAGGTAAATATTGACAAGTTCTGGATACAGCTTCCATGTGTCCACATGTAAAAAGGAAAACACTTTGTTCTAACTACCTAGATTGTTTACTATCTATGCTTAGGCAGTCTTCTACTGAGTGTGCTCCATCACCAAAACAGTCTCCAAGCTTGACTCCTCCTACCACCCAGTCACACGTCCTCCAGTTCCAACCCCTCCCCTCTCGCTCTCTGATGTTTTCTTACAGTGAAAAGAACAGGCCTCCTTCACTGCACATCCTCGAGTGAGAAAAGTTCTGTAAAGTTTTCTGTTTTTTTGGGGAGAGTTTTTGAATTATTTTTGATCTTCTTGTTGACCCATCATGTGTACCATGACTCTGGCTCAGTGCTTTATCGATCATCATAGATCAGTGTTTACGAGATGTATAATCTGCAGGTTCGCCATTTCTGCCACTGACAACCATCATATCTGTGTTTACTGTTGGACTATTATACATGATGTGGATAACTGCCAGTGGTGCCAGACCATGCACCTGCAGGTGATTGAGGATTTACGGGTGTGGGTCCTAAATGGGAGGATGGGGGCTGAGTGTGGGACATCTATGGTGGTGGCTCGGCTCCACTGCACAGTTAAAAACTGTTGAGAACAACAATGTGCTGCAGGCCTTTGATAAAGATGTCCTGGTTCTAGATATGTTGCATGTTAAGGAGGACTGTACCGAAGATCCTCCCAACCCTTAGCAAAATGACGAGGGGCTTTGTGACTTTTTGTTTACTCATCACTTGTTCAATAGAAAATTATGACTGGGACATGGCCATACCAGGCTACTCTCTGTTCTGGAGTGACATGGAGGGGTGGAGAGGAGGAGGAGGGATTGCTCTATATGTGAGGGAGGGATCCAAGGCTATGAAAATACAGGGGACCCCGGAGGAAAAGAAAGTGCTGGGGGTGCTGTGGGTCACCATGTAGGCAGGAGCTGGGGCCACTACCTGTACAGCGGTAGTATAGAGATCTCCAGCACAGGGAGAGGAGTTGGATAAGGCACTAGGGGAAGCCATCATCAGGATGGAAAACAAGGGGGAGGTGCTGCTAATTGGTGACTTCAATCTGCCACATGTGGATGGGAGCCTTCCAGCTGCAGCCTCAGCAAGGAGCAGCACCACCATCCTTGACTCTCTACAGGGGGTGTTTCTCAAGCAGCTAGTCAGCGAACCTATTAGGGGTGGAGCAGTGCTGGGCATCATGCTTACTAATGGAGACAGCACTGCAGACACCATGATGGGCAGCCCTCTAGGGACCAGTGATCACTGTATAGTGTGGTTCAACATGAAGACAAGTGCTGAGGCAAACCACACAAAAGCGAGGGTTCTAGACTTTAGAAGGGCAGATTTTAGGGATAGAGGACTACCTCAGAAGCTGCCTAGTGACTACTCATGGTTTCCATAACTTATGCTGCTTAGTGTAGCTGCCAGAACATTGTCCTTTCCTGCTAGCTGTAGAGCAGTGATTTCTGTCTTTAGGGAGTATGCCAGATTCCAGATCCTGATTGCCTCTGTGCATAGTATCATGGATCTGGTGCCACCTTGTTTGTTTATGTAGTACATTGTAGTGGTATTGTATGTTCTGACCAGAACTGACTGATCTTGGACCAGGTCTGATAAGTGCTGTAGAGACAAGAGTACAGCCCTCAGCTCTAGAAGGTGTCTGTGGTCCTGCTGTTCTGATGGGGACCAGACCTCACTTACTGCATGATTGTCCAGATGTCCTCCCCACCCTAGTAGGGAGGAAGTATTCAGAGCAAGTACTGTGGACACTTTTTGGAACTGGATTCCTTCCCTGAGATTGTTCACTTCCTTCACCACTCTAGAGCCCTGTCCAGGCTAGTTGTGACTGGTACTAGCTGGTTCAGTGGGTTTGATCTTTGATGCCAATACCTTCCTAAGTGGTACTGAACATCTCATCATAAGCGAACACAGGGCTCCACAGCTGCTACTGCTGACATGTACCCCAGCAGGTGTAAGAAGTCCCTTGCTGACCTTGGCTCACCTGGCTTGCAAGATCTTGCACAGGACAACAGGCTCTCTATTCCTGCCGGTGGCAAAAATGTTTCCCCTGAATTGCGTACAACTGTGCTCCTATGAAAACCAGCACTTGGCTGGGTTCCATCTGGGAATTTTCTAAGTTTAGTAGAAAGTCCAGACTTTCCAGAGTGTTTCTCACCATTGCAATGGAGCATAGTGATTCTTGTTTTGCCCTTCCTGGGACTAGCCAGTTGTCCAGGTAAGGATACATTGTTATCCCTTTTCATCTCAGGAATGCAGCCACTGCTGCTAGGCACTTTGTGAACACCCTTAGAGCCGAGGTTAGGCCAAAAGGCAGTGTGGCAAACTGATACTTCTCTTCCCATAATCTGAATTTTAGGTATTTTCTGTGGGAGTGTCTCACAGGGCTATGGACGTACGCAGCTTTCAGATTCAGTGATCTCAGCTATTTCTCTTTCTGCAGGGATGGTATATCTATTCCCAGCACACTATTACCATTTTTAATTTTTCCTTTTTTATGTGCCTGTTCATGAATCTTAACTCCATAATGGGCCACTGATGTCCGCTTTTCTTTCTTGTGAGAAAGTACCTAGAGAAGATACTCCTTCACCACTATGACAGACCTTTTCTATGGCCTTTATCTTTAGCAATTTCATTAACTCCAGCTTTAACAGGATTTTTCCTTGAGGCTGGAGTGAAGGAAAAGCCTTTGGAATCTTTAGTTTTTGGAGGCCTGCAAATTGAAGGGGCTAAATCCTGACTACTTCCAGCACTCAATAGTCTGTGGTGATGGTTTTCCATCCTTGGAAGTAGACAGATGGTAGGAGTTCTAGGGCAGCCTGCACAGAACCAGGGATTTTGTTTTTCTTGTGATTTAGGAGCTGGTGTCTGCATCTTCCTTGCAGCATCCTGCCTCTGCCTCTGAGGGCACTACTCTGAGGAGGGTAGTCATAGTAGGGGTAAGGCCTTTGATAGTCTTGTTTTTTTTGGTTCATCAGCCTTTTTCAGGTAAGCTTCTGTTTTATCCCCAAAGATGGAGGGTCCCTCAAATGGGAGGTCCATAGCCTTTGTTTTCATGTCCTCTGACAGGATGGTTGCCCTGAGCCAGGCAAACCTCCTCAGAGCTATTGCATGTGCTAGAACCCTTAAGGCTGTGCTGTTTGCATCCACAGCCGTGTGAAACTGATATGTAGTGGCTTCCAGTGCATCTTTTTCAATTTCTACTAGATCAATGCCAATTTCACCTCCCACCTTTTCACTTTGGGCTTGCGCAGTTAATCCAAAGGACTTTTTGGTACTGTGCAGTGTATGCCATGTAAACAGCCTGTCTTAACTGAAGGGTGGTGGAGATGTACATTTTCCTTGCCATATAGTCAAGCTTCCCGGAATCCTTTTCTGGAGACATGGAAGCTTGTGACACTTTCAATATTTCACACACAGCTGCCTGCACAACTCTCTTGCAATCAGGGTGGGAATATAAGAATTCGTCCCCCAGCTTCTCTACTTGGTATTTCTTTTCAACGTTTTTGTTAATGCTTAGCGTTGAATTTGGATGCTCCAAAATCTTGTTAGTGACTTTTTTGGGGGATTTGGAATGGGTACTGTGAGCCTTTTAGATGAGGTCAGTCATAACATACTCATAAACTCTACCTCTTCCCATCCTCCTCAGTCTCAGTGGAAGGAATATCCAGAATCTTAATCATATGCCTTACAAAAGAGGAATATGAGGTAAAAACCTCACTGACTCCGGGTGACGAACCAGAGTCACGCCCAGAGGTTGTCTCCAGTTCTAATGGTTCCCTGTCATCCTCTTCTTCTCCAGCAAAGGTTCAAGAAATGCCTGAGGCTGGTGGAGAGGGGGCATGAATAGTGACAAGGTTTCTCATGGTTTGAAAGACCTGAAAAAAATTGCCACATTTTTGTAATGTCCTCTGTGGAGGGCATAGCTCTCTGTTCTACTGCTAGTGCCTGGCCCCTTTCAGGAGGAGGTGTAGTGAAATGCTTTTCTTTTTGGTTTTTCTGACTTGGTGTTGAGGACACCAGAGCATCTGTAGCTTTTTTTATTTTATTTTTTTTGCCATCCGTAGCATCAAGGTTCCCCCTATTGGATATCCTGTGCGCTTTTTCTCAGATAAATAATGGCATGGCAGGTTTATCTGTCCATCTGATCTCAGACTGCTGCTTTTCTGTCACCTTAGATGTTGCCTGAGGAGAAGTACTTCAAGATGTGTGCTTTCCATCATCTGAGGTACTTCCTTCCATTTTTGTTTTGGGAGAGCTGTTAGGTGACTCAACTACAGACTGTGACTCTCTGAGTTTTGCCCTTTTCTTTGGGGTTTTTGGAAAAAGTTCACACAAATCACAATTTAAATATTCGTGGTCAGGGCCCAAGCACTCAAAACACAGATTATAGTGGGCTGCCTTCACCAAGATCTTGTGACAGGATTCACGATTTTTAAATCCGGTAGGCCCCGTTCTTTTCTTAGGATTTTTATTCATACCAATCGAGTGAATATAGCCCCAAAAAATTATTTCCAGTTCCTTACATAACAGAATTCATAAACCGCTAAATAAATATTATAAAATAAGGGTTTCTTTTCATGTTTCTAGCAAAAATTACTGCTACAGCATTAAAGCTAGAACCACAAAATAGTCTTTTCTCGAGTTCCAGGGAACTGACTAAGAACTGGCTAATACCACTAAAATACCAAACGTTTGATAAAATAACCTAACACAAATATCGAGCACTAAATAGGAAAAACAATAGGAGTTTTTATAAAATTAAGTAAAGGAGTTAGCTGATGGACTTGGAGAGGGCTCTTAGGTGACTATTCTCTTCAGCGGAGAAAACAAATCTGATGTTAGAACACGAGAGGGAGCATCACCACACAGCAACATTTGAATGGAGTTCTGATTCCACAGCACCATTCTAAACTCTGCGGTAACATCTCAGAGTGGAGATGATGCAGTTCTTGCATGGCATCACTACTGGACTGATGTTGGAAGTCCCATTGCTGCCATTCTGCCTTTTCACACTGATGGTGGGCTCAACATTAATGACAGGAGCCCAGAAAGGTGGAGAAGCTTGATGAAAACTGCCACCAGTTATATTAGTTGTGGTGTCCAATGCCTGATTATAAGCATACCTTTCAACTGCTATGAATTTCACTTAGCGCTATGATTTTCACTCTCACATTTACCCTTGCTCCGCATAGGTTTACTGATGTTCTTAATAATGTTAGAGCTATTTCTGGACACACCAAGTATTACATCATTGAACTAAATTGACAGAAACATTCCTTATCACTAACTATATAGGGCCCACTATCTGTAGACATACTATTGTTTAAAATAAGAAAGTGCTACAAATTCTGGTCATTTGCTATGATTTTTAAAGGCCAGTGCTATGATTTTTAATGTGAGTGATTAAGAGGTATGATTACAAGTGTAAGTACCATCTACTAGGGCAAGCCTTTTCTGGAGCAACTGGAAATAGTTGTTCCATTGGTGGCCTGACCAGTACTGACCCTGCAAGTGAAACCGCAGGAGTTGGTATAATTAGAGGTGGCTGTGCAGGTGGTAGACTGGTTGGGGTTTCTTTGACTGAACCACTCTCCCCAGGCTTGGGATGCAGAACTGGCACAGCAATCCCTGGGGTCTGGTCGACAGAGCTGTCACCAACTGGTCCCAATGGGCTGGTCAACTGATCCATTAATGTTGACGTTTCCAACAGCCCAGATGGAATCTCCATGAACAGGCAAATGGCATCCCCCTGGTAGCCTGACATCCTTAGAGGGTGATCAGCCACAAGGACCCTACAGATGAGGTCTGCATGAAGGGTCCTGCAAATTTATTTATTGATTTATTGAAGTTTAGTAACTGGGTGAGCCCACTGGAACCAGAGGTCCTTTCTTAAGGGGCAACACAACTGGCTTTGACTTTTATTCTTCTTGTAGCATTTTGGAAAAGTCTCATTAAAGGACTAAAGAAATGCATAAAGTTGCAAAATCCCTCATTATGTTCATGGAGATTGAGGAGGATCTGTGGTTCAGTCTTCCATTACAACTGTCAGGTTCACAACTGAACATCTTTATTGAAGGTCTGCAGGTACACATCATCATCCAGGGCAGCCCCCCTTTGTGGACCCACATCCTGCAATCCTTAGTTGCCTGTGGTTGCATGGCGTGACACCACTGGCAATGTTCCACATCATCGATGATACCCAGACAGTGAACGCAGGTATTATGGCCATCGATGACACAGATGGTGAACCTGCAAATTACCCAGCTTTTAAAGCAGGCTTTCTTCTCTGTTTCATAGCAATCAATGGTGCAGTGAGCGAGAGTCATGGTGAACGTGATGAGTTGCCAGGATAAGCAAAATAAATATATATAAAGTTGAAAAAGCCTGAAAACGTTCAGAATTCTAATTAACAAGCAAGTGCTGTGAAGGAGGGAACCTCTTCTTCACAGCAGAAGAAAAGATGTGAGAGCAGTGGAGGCAGAGCTGGAAGACACATGATAGGGTGTTAGGATGAGTCAAACATGAAGACTATTTCCAGTGACTGAGCATGCTCAGTTGAAGACTACACAAGTGTGGATAGTGAACTGAATCTAGGTGTTTAAAACCACGGTTACCAGTAAGTAACCTAATCATCTTGACCCTATTTTTTTTTTTTTTATCTACTGCATGTTCCCTCTTAGGCAACTCATTTCTGATTTCTGTTTGGAATCTGTGTTGATGACACCCAACTTCATATATCTTTTGATTCTTTCTCTGCCCTCCCCATCTCATACTCTTTTTATATCCTTTCAGGTGTACTCAGCTGAGCAAGCAGTAATTTGCTGTCAGGCCCGCTATCTGATTAAAAAAATTGCCTGATACATTACTGACCTCCCCAAGTTTAATCAGTTTAAGAGATCGTTGTGATCTGCCTTTGCAGTCCACTGCCACTGTTGCCACTAAACAGTTTTATTTGGTTTCTCTTTGTACATGATCGGTGACTTTTTATGCAATGACCTGTACTGATTTTTTTCAAAACTGAATGTACAGTACTTGTTCTGCCTTAAGTGCTTTGAGCTTAATTTGACTACAGTTCCTCTGGAACTGCTTATTGTATTCATAATGTTTTTTTTTTTTGTGACTATGTATTTGACATGGAACCATCGTAAATGATCACTTTTACTCAAAAGTAATCTCTGAAGTTTTCAATCAATCAATCAGTCAATCAATCAATCAATCAATCGATCACATAAATATCTTGATATAAACTTTTGGCTAACAGCTTAATTTCCTTTATGTTCATGTTCAGAAAATGTAAGTTCTAAGAAAACATACAGTAACAGCTTTCAGCTAACTTACATCACATTTCTGTTTCCATTTCTCTCTCCTAATGTTTAATCTCAAGAATGAATTGTCTGCATGAAATTGAGGATCTACGTTCACTTTGTCTTCTCATATCTGAAAATCTGCATTTTCTGTCTCCACAATATTACTCACAAACACCACTGCCTTGACACTGACACTGCTAGGATTCTTTTTCATGCTCTGAACTCACCTTGATTACTGCAGCCCCCTCCTCTTTCACCTCCACAAATCTCTACTTCAAAAAATAAAATGTGGCCAAAATGTGGCCATCTGACGCCTTACACACATTTGTAAACATGATCACATTACTCATATCCTTAAAAACTTTTTCTGACTTACCAACTGCTTTCCATATTCACAACAAAATTGCTGTTTTTTTCAGAATTTGTCATAGTCCTGCATCCTTGCATTTCTGACCTTAGGTCTCCTTACTTCTCACCACACACCCTTTCACTCCTTTATACTGATCTTCCTTCTTTTATTGCTTCCCTTTCCACAGGTGCAACGGCAGCTAAAACAAAATGGGGGGTCATGGATCTACTGAGACTTTCACATCTATGTCATTGACCAATCTGCAGGGCCTACAAAGCTGAGGTACACTGGAGCTCCTCATCCCCACTGTGGTATATTGCATGGACTGTAATGAGTCTGCTGATATGAATCAGCAAGTATAATACACTGTAGCTATCTATGCTGAATCTGCTGTTATGTTGTTGTGGTTATGCTTACTTCCTGTTGTTGCAGTGAAAGAATACAGTCAGAGTGTTGTTTCAAATCCAGTATCTGTCTCTATTTTATGCAAGTTCAATGCCAAACTAGCAATAGACTATATTGGCGATGAGGATTTCAAGAATACTATCAGGGGAAGAGTCTGCTGCAGCTGTATGATAAACTGCAGAATTAATCACAACAGTGTACAATGGCAGGCTACATCAGAAAACTAGAGCCCTTTGATAGTGCTGTGGAAAACTGGCCTACATATATCAAGAGGCTGGAACAGTATTTTGAAGTAAATGAGATTCCCCCAGAGGAACATGTGGCTGCATTATTGAGTGCAATGGGAGGAAAAACATATAGTTTAGTACGCAGTTTGACTGCTCTAAAGAAACCAGCTAATAAAACTTTTAAAAAAATAGTGCAAATTATCCAAGAGCATGTGGCACTCAAACTGCTGATTATAGCAGAAAGGCTTGAAGGTGAATCTATCTCCTCCTTTGCAGCCGAGTTAAAAAGACTATCAGAACACTGTAATTTCAAAGATGGACTTAATGATGCCCTAAGAGACAGATGTGTGTGTGGATTGCTTAAGGAAGGCATACAAAAAGGACTGTTAACCAGAGGTGTTGCCAGCATGAGTAAACATTGACTGCCCGGGCCCCAAACAAAAGGCCAGGGCAGCCCCCAGAAGCTGTAGAACTTCTGGTGCTCTCTCATGTAAAATAACACATTATCTGCTACTTCAGCTTTGCCCCCCATTCCTTTTCCATTATTTGTGTCTTTTTTTTGGTTGGCTTGTCACTTGAGAGGCAAAAACTACATGTTGCAGATTAAAAGTTATGGAATCAATAGCATATTTTGTAAATATCAGTAGATCTGGGCTAAATCTACTGATATTTAAGAAGTATGCTGGGCACGGAGGAGGGCTGGGTAGTGGCCTCCCTCCCTGAGTGTGACCCTTATGAAATTATTTTCCACACAGTCACACAACACAGGTCCATGATCTGACTGAGTAAAATATAGTACTTGATGCACTAAGGGAACCTAGAGAAGTACAAGAAAATGGAATTTAAAGAAGTAAAGAACCACTGACACCTTGAGAATAACTTTAAAAAATATGTGTACACAAAGCAGCTATATATTACTTATTCATTCTGTAGTTCTTATCCTTATTGGTTATTATTGAGGTCATATGCATGGAAACAGAAACAGGATATCTGCTCGCACTGCTCTCTAAGTGTTCATCGGCTCCTATTGTTTCTTCCCAACTTGACGTCATAATACTGTGCTTGTCACATCACTGTTATTCCCAAGGCAATAGAAGGTGATGTCACAACAGAGCATATGCAATTCAAGTAGGGAACAAGCTACAGAGGCACTCAGTAATAAGTAATGTAGAGAAGAAATCTATAGAAGATAGATAACAAAATACAAGGTGAATGGTGTCCAAATTTAAAATGCTTTTTAAAGTTTTTCAAAGTGTTCCCAAAGGAAAGGTGTCAGCTGCTCTTTAATGTTTATATGCAGCAACACTGTATCCTACCTATGTCACCTAACCACGGTGCTAACCAAAATTGGAATATGTGAAGCACAGGCACATGAAGGTGGCGCACAACATTAATTTGATACTCACATCACATGGGCCCTTTAATAAAATATTTTGTTTTAATTTTTCTGCTCAGACTCAGACTGGAAAGTCCACATTCAAAAATACAGCACTGAAATACACAATAACAACAAAGAATATTAAATAATATGGCCTAATCATTTTTATTCTTGCGCATTCTGTTGTTCTCCTCCATGCTGTTCTCTCTCTCTCTTTCTCTGGTAATAACAACTGATGTCGCCTGTTGCTTTTCTTTGCAAATCGTGTAATTACCTGATCTGATGATAACACAGAACACATTTCCTTTTCAATTGCTAGAATTGCAAGATCATGTAATCTGTTTTGAGTCATGGTACCTCTGAACCATGTATGTACCCTTCGCAGGGCACTAAAGGAGCGCTCACAGCTACAGCTTGTCACTGGAATAGTGAGTGCTGCCTGGACCAACTGCTTGAGTTTTGGAAACATAAGAGGGTCTAGTACCTTATAAACTTCCTTTGTATTAATTTGTTTTTCTTCCATTTTTCATTTCAGGTAATTTTTTGCAACAAACAATTCCTCCTGTTGCAGTTCAGTCCCATAGTGATGAGCTAGAGGTGCCAGAAATTCAGGGCAAAGGAATGTTGCAGACGACGGGTGGCATTCACGGATGCCATTTATTATCTTGACTGCAACACTAGAAAATCTTTGCTTTAGTTCAACAGGCATTCTGCTAAGGCATGGATAATAAAGCTTGTTTCAAAAGTCCACTTGAGAAGAAGTTTGGTCCCGCACTCCCACTGATGCCTCAACACTAAAATCATCCATCTGATTCTGTTTTTTTCTTCTGTTTGTGTCACGTATTTGCACATTATTCTTGTTACAGAAACAGACGGCTTCCTTAAACAGTTCATTGCTACTGTCCTCACTCCGCATCTCTTCAAGAGTGTGACAAACTGAGTCAACAAAATCTACTGCAGTGGACAGATCTAGATCTTCCCTTTGTAAAACTTTGTGGATGCCTTCTGTTGCCTTTAGAAGAAATTGAAAGATGACCAGGCAGTAAATTGTGGTTGACTTTTGCAAGGATGCTAACAGTCCAATGGCTTTTGGAGTGTGAACAGTAGCAAGGCACTGAAGTACAGCTACATAGCAGTTCATCAAGGCCTTGATTGATCGGATCTGGCAAGACCAGTGAGTATCTGACAACTGAACCAACTCTGATGGATTCAAGCCTAACTGACACTGCATATTGACAAACTCATGATGATGAACAAGGGAAGTGCTAAAAAACTCATACACAGTTTCCATAGTGCAGAAAAATTCTCTTGCTTCAGTAATACATATGCATGTATGGCAAAGTACAAGATTCAGCTCATGTGCATAGCAGTGCACATACACAGCCTCTAGATGATGCTGGTGGAACTTAGCTTGAACTCCCCCTACTACCCCACTCAGTCGTAACAGAGGCACCATCATATGCCTGTGCCACACATTTTGCACCTGTAATTCCACTATCTTGGAGATATTTTAGCAGTGATTCCACAATGTAGTCAGCATTAAAAGATTTAAGTTCTGTGAATCCTATAAAACGCTCCGTAATGCTTCCAGTTCCAGGTACAATATACCTCACGCAAACTGCCAGCTGCTCTTTATGTTTGTCTCTTGCTTCATCTGCCATAACAGCAAACATTCCTGAGCTGTTAAGTTCAGCAACTATCTTTGAAATGACCTCGTCTGTGCAACATGCAATCACCTCATTTTGAGTTTGGGGAGAAATATAACTGCCATTTGAAGGTGCCTTATACATTTGTAGAAAAGGATCAAATTGTTTTAATAAATCCAAGCATTCCAGAAAATTTCCTTTATTTAAACTACCATGCGTTTCATCGTGACCCCTGAAAGAAAGTCCTTGCCTACCCAGAAATAATGTGACAGCAATGATGCGCTCAAGATAGCATTGCCTGTCATTTACTTCTTTGATGTCTGCAGCTTGTAATTTGTGAACAATATCACCAGTACTCTGTGTCTGTAAATCCAGCCCATAAGGTGTTTGCGTTTGCATGATATGAAGTCTTTTCATTCTCTCTAAATGAGTCAAGTGTTCTTTTCCAATTAAATCCTGTGCTTAACAACGAATCTTTATTAGGGCGAGTGGCTCCATATTTCATTCCAAAGCATCTACATAGCAAAAAGCAGCATCCAGAGTAACAGAATATTCTAACCAGTTGTAATTTTCAAACCAGTGAAACTGGAATGACCTTTTTTCCCTCCAAATGTGCGCTGTGGGTAACAAGGCAACTTACTCTGAATAGGCCTTGTCAAGTGTTCCCAAGTCTGTGATATTTTGAGCATTTCCTAGTTCACTGTTCGTTTTATTTATGCCTTCTGTATCAGTGTCAGCATCAACATAACTGTGACTGTTCTGGTCACTTGTGCTTGGTTCATCGTTCCCTTCATGCACAGTGGTACATGATGCAGTAGAATCAGGGAGTGCAACATTATCATCATTACTTTCTGAATCGGCAATTACTTGCACTTCTTCATGTGTATTCTTTTCTTTGGACTTGAAGAAATGTTGGATATCCATTTTTATGAAACAGTGGAAACCAACAAGTTCTGATATACAGTACTTCTTTGCAATACAACTGACTCTGAGCCACACACTGCCACCTCAGGGCTCACAGCTACGCAATGGCAATGGCACAGACATACTAAGGTTTATTGTCACTCAGGCTGCTGTGATTTAAACTGCAACTACAACTTTTTTTTAACACAGTACGGCGACACATACTGCTGCCCTCTCAGCCCTACCACAAGCCCAGTAGCCAGTACTGGCAAGAAACAAATCTCAGCCTCAGCCTGAGGACCTCAGGTACTCTGGGTCACTGATGTGGTGGATCAGATTTAAACAGCAACTACAACAATTTTTTTTTTTTACAACAAAATTCCCCTGCCCTCCCAGCCAGGCCGCCTAGATTGTGCTGACTTGAGTTGATGACTGTAGAGGCTGACGTAGTTCTCAGTCACACTCACACAAGATACAGACTAGACTAGAAGAGTTATGTTCCTTTGGTCTAGTAGGCCTAGAGTGAAAAACGGACCTTCCTTTTTTCCTTGCCTTACAAAAGTGGCAAAAAAAGACCAAGAACTACAAAGTTAGCAGCAGCAATTGCTGAAATTTAGAAAATGACTGTTTTTATGCCAAAATATAGAAGTCGTATTCTCTTTTCAAAATCCACAAACACAGAGAGAGGAGATGAATTGTGCACTGACTGAACATGCAGTGCTTTTGCTTTCACTCTCTCTCTCTCTCTGTCTCTCTCTCTCTTTCTTTCTCTCGTCTGTCTCTGACTGAATAAAGGCCACACCCTACATGATACTCACTGGCCACTCACAAGGCTCTATTGCTGTGATGATACACTGTAGTTTATGCTACTTGACAGCCACATGACTATCAAGTAGCATAAACTACAAACTAGGTATCCCACAATGCACATAGGTGGTCCAGAAGAGTGACTGTCATGTGACACAGTCAGTGATGGCAGCTGGCTGCTGCTCATTGCTGGGCCAGCCAGCAAGCAGCAAGTCAAGCAGAGCAGAAGAAGCGCATCCAGCAGCTCAGCTGCGTGCATATAGAGTGCAGACTAGTAGTGTGTGAGTGCAGTCAGTGAGTGCACTGCTGCTGGCTCAGTCAGTCTGCTCCCCTTAAGGGCCCCTGCCCTGCGGGCCGTGGCAAATAAATGCTGCAGAGTATGCAGTGCAGCAGTCACAGTTTGACTTTGTTTTTGCCACCATTGGCCACCACCCGACCAGTCCCTCCAGTAGTCCACCGCACCCCACCATTATTATTATTTATGTCATGATGTTGATGATGATGACTGTCTCTTGAGTTGACTCACCCACCTCACACAGGCATCCATCCAATGAAATTCTGTCTTTCTTGTTGTCTCCCCAGTCTCATTCTCATCTCCTCCCGGCTCTAGTCTGCTCATTCTCTCCAGCAGCAGCAGCTGCAGTTGGGCCCCTCGGCTCTCCACAGTCTGCTCCAAAGTCCCTCCCAAGTGCAGGCAACAACAACTTAAGACTCCATCCAAGAAGTCCCCACTGACAGTCTGTTGCCCCTCCCGGACACTGTTGTAATTTTCCTCCTCCTGTCTGTGTCCTGAGTGAGTGAGTGAGTGTCCCGGGCTCTCGGCTCCGTCCCCTGTTACCGTGACCCCTTCCCAACCCGACAACCGATGGACCGACCGGACCGGCGAGCGACCGATTAAATTGAGTTGTGTTGGCATTGTGGCACACTGCAGCTGAGTGAGCATTTAGGCTCCCAAACTGATCCTGAGTCCCAAACCGTACTCCCTCGCTCCTGCTCTCCCTATTAGTCTGCCATGATTGCCATCAGTTCCATGTGGCATGCACCATCACTAGGGCAACCACAGACTCCTCACCAATCAGAAAACAGTCTGAAAGGAGCTGTGATGGTTGCCATGGTGATGACAGGGCCGAAACGAGCTCAGTGAGCATTTCATATTCTGTGTGGTGTGTGGCAGGCGGGCTGGGGCTGCATTGCTTTGCAATGCAAATGCAATCTGCAATATATATATTTTTTTTTTAAATGGGACAAAAAATGTTCGGGGCTCAAGACAAAACATTCGGTGCTCCAGCCCCAGAGGCCCAGCCCTAGCAACACCTCTGCTGTTAACTGAGGAGACTCTCACTTTCAAACACACTGTTGAAATTGGGGTCACAATGGAGACAGCAGCAAGGCATGCAGCTGAATTGCAAAACAGAGCTAAATCTGAAACAGGAATGCATAAAATATTGACATCACAAGCCAAGAAGTGGCCTACTGAGCAGATAGACCCATGTTATTGGTGTGGAACGGGATCCCACACCCATTCTGAGTGCTGGTTTAAAGATGTATACTGTAGAAGCTATAATAAAAAGGGACATACCTACATGGTTTGCCACACCAAGGGGGATAGAGAAAAGAGCAAGTCAGGACATAGAAAAAAGAATACTGATGTACTTTCTGTGGGCAGAGACAGTAGTGATACAGACTGTGAGAGTACAGTGGCCAGCCTGGAAATATATAGTGTGAGCAACAAGGACAGGGCGGCAATATGGGTGACACTCCAGGTGGCGGGAAAAACACTTAAGATGGAACTGGATACAGGGTCTGCAGTGCCCATCATTTCTCGTGCAGAGTATGAAAAAAAATGTAAAAATATCAGACTAAGGAAAAAGTCCAGGCTATTAAAAATGTATACTGGAGAAAAGATAGTGCCCTTGGGACTGCTGCAAGCGAATATGGAGTTCAACAATAAGTGATGTTTGTTGGACTTCTATGTTGTTGAGAAGAGCGGCACGGCCTTGTGGGGCCGTGAATGGCTATACAAGATTCCTCTGGACTGGAAATATATTAAAATGTTGCAATCAATCATACTGGGCTCCAGTGGTACAGTCGAACAGCAGCTGGAAAGTATACTAAATCAGGCATTGGAGGTGTTCAAAGACGGCATAGGAACCTTAAAACACATGAAGGCTAAAATAACCTTAGTCGAGAATGCACCACCCAAGTTCCACAAAGCCAACCTGTCTCTTACAGTATTTGCCCAAAGGTAGATGCAGAGTTGGAACACCTGGAGAGAGAGGGCATACATTCAAAAGTGAGCTGGAGTGACTGGGGAACCCCCATCATTCCTATTGTAAAGAAATGTGGTGCTGTGAGAGTGTGTGGAGATTTTAAAGTCACAATAAATCCAGTACTAAAAGTTGAAAAATACCCCCTGCCACGGATCGAAGACATCTTTGCCATGTTAGCAGGAGGACAGCAGTTCAGCAAAATTGATCTGTCACAAGCCTACCTAGAGATGGAGGTCGAGAAAAGCTCCAAGGCATACTTCATGATCAATATAACGAAAGGTTTGTACCAGTACAACAGGCTAGTATCTGGTGTTGCCTCTGCCCCAGCTATATGGCGACGGGCAATGGACCAAGTGTTGCAAGGTATTCCATGAACACAGTGCTATTTGGATGACATTATTGTGACAGGAGCAAGTGATACAGAACACCTGGAAACCCTGAAAATGGTACTGGAATGCCTAGAGGAATATGGGCCATGAGCTAATCATGCAAAATGTGAATGTTCAAGGACTCAACAGCTTACTGCGGGCACATTATTGATGCACAAGGCCTACACAAATCCCCAGAAAAGATTCAAGCAGTGTTGGCAACTCCAAGGCCACAGGACACGTCGCAACTCAGATCATTCCTGGGATTTAACTATTATGGTCGATTTGTACCCAATCTAGGGTCTATGTGAGAACGGCGAATGCCTAAAGGCGATTACTGTTATCACTCAGTCAGAGTGGCAAGAACATTTTTGGCACTCTGACAACCACGGCGTCTCAGGACAATGGCGCCAAGACACTATTTTACTGGTTCGCCCCCCGCACCTCCCTACTTAAGGATTCTCAACTCCAGTGGGGTGCATGTCGGGGGGGGGGTGAAAGCAGGAAAAAAAAGGTTCAGGCAAGGCAATACAATTGCACCAGCGCCGGACCTGAAATACAGTACCTCTCCGCCTCATCCACTCACGCTACTCCCCCGGGACGCCATCGACGCAGCCTCGGCCAGCCACCGTAGCACCACCCCACAGCCTCTCCACCCCTCCCAGCCCACGCCACCGTGCTTGCTCGCACCCCTGCTCACAGACGCATAGCGACATCCTGTCACCCAATCTGCCCACAGCTTCATCCGATCGCCCAACCCTCCCATCACTGTGAGGGATAGCACTGGGAAAGAGTCGACGTAATGGATGGCGCCCTTCCTCATGAGCCCACCTCACGGGTTACCCCCAATCTAGCAATTGTATTACACTTGTTGAACTTTTTACTACAAACTGGTCAAAAATGGGCATGGTCACATGAGTGTGAAGAAGCTTTTCAGGAAGCAAAGAAATTGGTTACTTCAGACAATATGCTTACACACTTTAACTCATCCCTGCCTATCAAATTAGCATGTGACGCATCATCATATGGAATTGGGGCAGTTATATCTCATGTCATGCCGGACTGAAGTGACAGACCCACCACATCTGCCTCCAGATTGTTGACAGCGGCGGAATGTAACTATGCACAAATAGACAAAGAGGCCTTAAGTCTGGTATGGGGCATGAAGAAATTCAACCAGTACTTATATGGAAGAAAATTCACTGATCACCAACCCCGGTCATACTTTTTCATCCACGAAAAGGGATATCTGTGACAACTGCAGCATGCATACAGCGTTGGGTTCTCTTTTTAGCTGGTCACGATTATGACATTGAATTTAAACAGACAGCAGCACACTCAAATGCAGATGGGCTGTCACGACTGCTGGTACCAGCAGAAGCCCACTGGACAACAGAGACAGAATCTATTGAATTTGTCAATTTATTCCAGAGTGCCTTCCAGTAACAAGTAAACTAATCAAACAGGAAACCAGAAGGGACCCCACACCAGCTCAAGTTTACGAAGCTATGCTTAATGACTGGAAATACACTGAGAGTAATGAACTGTCACCTTTATATGCACATAAAGATGAATGCAGTATACATCAAGGATATGTGACGTGGGGAATCCGTGTTGTTATACCTAGTAAACTGTCTCTATTTTATGCAAGTTCTATGCCTAACCAGTAATACACTATACACACTCCTGGTGACTGTGCCCAGGTCCACTGCTATTGTTGACAGTATATCTTTTGGCTAATCTTATGCAGTTGTATGGAAGAATCTTCCCTATTTGACTTCTCACCTCCTTCCATTCTCAATTCCAATCCATACTAACCTACGTCTTTGCCCTTATCTATGACTGCTGATTATGCAAGTGTCTTGCATCTTGAATTATAACTAATGTGCTAGCAAAACTCGCCTCTTCCATGGCTACTGTACCTCAAGTGTCGTCAAGTAGCTTACCGTTTGATGAATTTTGCCAAAATCACTTACACCTCTGCTCTTACTGCTACTGTCGTTTGCTGTTGTTATCTGGTCTGCAGTTATTTACAATATACGTGTATATCTCCTAGTTGTACACCTTTTTTGTGATACGACTGTGTATTAAACATGCTAAATAAAACTATATATAGTGCTTTTATTTTAAGTTTCTCTTAATTCTCATTTTCCACTTGCTCAGTTCTTACACTCTAGTTAAATCAAGCAACTTGGACACATGTCCTCTTATATCCCTGCAAAATTTCCTTTTAGATATCTCCATTCAAGATTGTGAGTCTGATTTTTTTTTTGTGTATATATAAACGAACATATGAATGTGCCAGCAAATGAAGGCCTTACAGTCTGTCTAGTCAGCTCGAGTATGCAGGTCCCCACTGTGTCTACAGATGAGCCTGCCCCCTTCCTAAATCTCCTCTGACCTTCCTCACGTTCCCCCTCCTCCACCAGCAACTTTCCCCTTCATTCCATCCCATCCTTTCCTGAAGCTTCCAACCATTTTCAGGGTGACTACCTTTTATGGCAATTCATTTCACTTGGCCACCACTCTCTTGGTGAAAGGGTGCCTCCTCCTCTCTCTCGTGACTTTTCCCTGTACCAGCTTTAGACTATGCCCCTCTGTGGACTTGTTCCCACTACAACTGAAGAGGCCCTCCTTACTCACCATGTTAATACCTTTAAGGTATCTGAATATTCCCCTCTCCTTTCTGTCCCCAGGGGAGTACATGTTGAGCCACTTAAGCCTCTCTTCATAGGTGTTGCCCTGTGGGCCCTGAATCATTTTGTTTGCCCTTCTCTGGACTGTTTCCAGCAAGTCAACATCCTTCTTTAGATAACGGCAATACTGCACACCGTATTCAAGGTGCAGCCTTACTAGTGACCTGCCTTGCAGTGGCAGTATGACCTCCACATTCCTGCTGGTAATCCCCCTGGCTATACAGCTCAACATCCGATTTGCTTTTGCTGCTGTTATCCTGCAGTGTGCCGAGTCCTTTAGGTCAGTTGTGATGATTACCCCCAGGTCCTTTTCCTTCTCTAGTTCAAATCCCAGTGGTAGCTGCCATGACCTAAATGGTGCAGGGTGTGGTGCAAACACAAACGGGCAACCAGTCCTACATAAACAAAATGAAACTCCAACAGTGAAGCACAATGAACTAAGTGAATTAAGGCAGTCATGCAAAGAATCCACTGGCTGCCAAATCAATTTCAAGATATTTATTTAAAGCAAATGCACAAAATAGTATAGCACAAACTACAGCTCTCTGCCCTTCGCTTTGGCTCTCCCAGCCTTTTGAGGGGGCATCTTAGAAGGCTGGGAGAACTGAAGTGCAGGGGCATTCCCCAACCTCACTCATGTGCTGGACAAGTTGCTTTCTCCTAATGTCTCCCCTCCCTCTGGAGCCTGCTCCCCTCTTCCCTTTGTCTCTCCATGCCTTTAGATGCCTGCTAAGGCATCTCCTGCTCTCCTTTGTACTGCCACTCACCCTGTTCAACCTTCTGACTGTCCTCTCCCAAACTCTTCTGTCCCTCCTCTCCCAACTATTTCTCCTAACAGGAACACCTGTGCTCTTGGCCCACAGTCTGCTCTCTAATCTATGAGGTACTTAATCTTATGCACTCTAGCATGCTTTGCTTATTGGAGCCACATAAGAACCCACGTACTGCTCTTTTTTCCAAAGCTAGATTCCTTGCTCTTGCTAAGTCGCGTGCAGGATCCCCACTTATTTTCGCTTTGATTCAACCGTCAATGTATTTTGTATTTGCACATTGGGTGTTTGTAGTTGCTCTTTATGTTTGAACTTCCCTCCCCCTCTCCCCCAGGTCGCACCTGGAAATGAGCCTTAGCTCAGTGTGCCATTACCAGATTTTAAATAAATAAAATAAACAGAGTCAAAGGCCTTGCTGAAGTCCAGATACAGGACATCAACTGAGTGGTCCAGTCCACTGTTCTGGCCATCCAGTCAAAAAAATCAATGACATTAGTCTGGCAGGACCTTCTGACACAAACCCATGCTGCCTCTCATCTTGCAGCCTGTTTTCCTCGAGAAAGCTCACCATTCTTTCCTTCAGGATAGTCTCCATTAGTTTCCCCACTATTGAGGTCAGACTGACAGGCCTGTAATTCCCTGGTTCATCCCTTGGATCACTTTTATGGAGAGGCACCACATGTGCAGTTCTCCAGTTCTGAGGCACAGTCTTGGACTCCAGAGAGGTGTTAAACAGGTCTGCCAGGGAGCCAGCCAGCACCTCCGCAAGTTCCTTTAGGACACTTGGATGTATGCAGCCCAGTCCTGGGGACTTGTCCACCTTCAGGGTCTTTAGACCCTTATGCATCCCATCTACCTCTATTATGCCATCCATGACTCCCCTCTTCCCCATCCTCATCTCCCTGCTTCCTTGTGGCACTGGTCAAACCTTTATCTCTAGTGAAGATGGAGCAAAAGTGCTTGTTAAGCACCTCCACTTTTTCTCCACTTCCTTCTGCCCAGTCCCCTCCTTCTTAAATCTGACAATCTCCTCTTTAACATTCCTCTTCTCCCTTATATTTGAGGAAGGCCTTCTCACTAGATTTAACTCCCTGTGCCAGCTGTACCTTCTTTGTAGCCTTTTCCTTTCTAACCACTCTGCTCGCCATCCTGGATTTAGCACAGCAGGTCTCCCTATCCTCCTCCTCCTCCTGAGTATGTTTACACGTCTGGAAGACTGCCTTCTTTTCTCTTATTGCACCTGCCACATCCTTTCTGAACCAGCTGAGCTTTTTGGCCTAAGTTTTCTTGCTTTTGATTTTGGCATACTCACTGGTGGCCTCCATCAGCCCCTCCCTAATTATGGCCCATTTCCATTCTACATCCATCTCTTTTCTGAACCCAGCAAGGTGTCCTACCAGAATTTCTCACATCTTCTTAAAGTCAGCCTTCCTTAAGTCCAAAACCCTCGTCTTGCACCTGACCATCCCCCTGCCCATTTCCAGGTGGAATCACACCACATGGTAGTCACTTCCTGCAAGTGGTGCTTCCACCTTTACATCATGGACATGCTCACAGTTGGACAGGACCAGGTCCAGCATGCCCTCTCCCTAGTGGGTCCCATGAAACCTGTGTCAGAAAATTCACTCTGGAATCCATCCAGCACTACTTACTCCCTGGTGCTTGAGGTAGCCACGATTGTCCAGTCCACCCCAGGCAGATTTAAGTCCCCCATTACTACTACCTTCCCCTTGCCTGACACTTCTGTGATTTGGGACCACAGTACCTTGGCTAGCTTCTTATCCTGTGAAGGTGGTCTGTAAGCCACCCCCAGCCTTATTTTCTGCCCCTTAGTGGACTGTACTTGCTCCCATAATGCTTCTACCTTTCTCTCTGCCCCTTCTTCTCTGGTACAAGTTGTGCCCTCCTTCAAGCACAGAGCCACTCCCCTGTTCCTATTTCCTTATCCCTCCTATACAGTTTAGACCCAGGGATTGCAAGGCCCTAGTCACGGTTCGATGTGGCCCATTCCTCTGTAATGGCCACTATGTCCACCTCTCTGTTGGCCATCAGCGCCTGCATCTTAGCCATTTTGTTTTCTAGGCCTCTGGTGTTCAGAGACGCCACCCTACACTATGACTCAGGTCCTCCTTTACCCCATCCCATCCCCCTCCTCACCCCAAGTCCTTCCTTCCCCTCTTCTCCCCCTCCACTAGTTCCTCACTATTCTGTCCTGCATGGGGAGGGGGGAGGCCTACCGTTAAATCAGTGGAGAAACATTTTCCTTAAAATGCCAAAAGCAGGCACCAATTTTCTCTGTATGGGACCCTCCTGCTGCATGCAGGATGGCACAACCAGCTCTTAATGTTCTGCATGTTTCCATTGGAGATGACAGCATATCTTGAATACATAAAACATTTCTCAAGGCTCAAGTTAAAAACAGTAGAATTATTCAACTCGTCTCTACCATTTCAACTCAGCCAAACAACTTAATCCCAATTGCCAAAACAAAAGATATCTATAGCCTTTGACAAATGACCGTTTAAGCTCCAGTTCTCTCTGGTTTTCTAGACCTTGGATGGCAAGCCCATGGAAAAGGTTCCACCTGTTAAATACCCGACAGCCTTGCTGGATAGACACCTCGATTTCACCTGCCATGTTGACACCATCCACAAAATGCACCTCCTATAACTCAAAGTATTCTATTAGAAAAATCTTGCCTTTCCCCTTCCAGTGTGTCGTGAGATTACAATGAAAATGTTCCTACCACCATTTGACTATGGAGATGTATATGTCATGTCCCAAACCAACCTGGTCAGACTGGATCCCCTCTTATTTTGCATTGCCTTACTTCAAACTACACCCCTCCTCCAGCACGCATTAGAGTTCCCTCTCCTCCCTGCCCCCCACTTGAGGACAGCTGTCTCTCTCACAGCATCTCCCTTATCTATAAGTACAGCCTTGGCTTCCTTTCCTGCTATCTCAAGGTGCTCCGCAACATTCCTTTCTCTTCCTCCTACCCGATGAGGAATTCTGACCCTCATTCCTTCACTCTACTCTGTCCCAAGACCTCTGCCAGGCTGGATACTTCCTCTTTCAGGTTTCCTCAGTTCTGTACCCACTCCCTTCTGTTCCTCCTCACCCTCTGCCATAAAATCTCTTCTCTGTGAACGTGTTGCTCATATCTGCATTGGCTTCTACCCCCAACATATACTCCTCCCCTCGTATATATGTTCCCCAGCTTTCTTGCTCTGTTTGCTTTCCTCCTCCGCCTCCTCCTCTCCCTGTTTGATCCACCTGTACCTGCATCATTTCTGCAACTTCCTCTTATCTCACCTTTTGATCCCCCCAACCCAACCCCCATACAAGTCAGTGCACCGTTTTAATAACCTGAGTCAGTGAGCCCTTAGTTACAGTTTGTTACTTAAATTTTACTTGCATATATTGTAAGATACTGTGAATATTTATTTTTATTAACCCTCTGTACCAATGACTTGTTTACCATATACTGTATAAGAACCTTGTCATTTACTACTTTTTATGTATCAAATCTCACAACAGCCCCCAATTCACCTGGAAATTAGCAGATTCAGATCATCTTGCCTTCCCTGGCCAAACATTTTAAATAAATACATACAAATTATTACATTTCTGCACTTGTTATTTAAAGCAGCAGTATTTGTTAGTCACTATGTAGATGTTTTATTAAGAAATACTATTTTGGAGCAAAAACATCAGTATAACATTTTCATTTTCTGTTATTCCTGAAGGAAATACAGGATTTTAAGTCTTTAAGAGCTACCGTACCTTTGCCAATGCCCACAATGAGGAAATTAAATATTTTGGTGTGGTTCTATGCTGTTGACCATCAGAAACATGAAGCAGCACAATTCATATACAGTACATCCACTGTATGAATCCAGTATATCCAGTCAAAAGTAACCTCAGCAGAAGAGATTTTTAAAAACTGTGAGTGGCAGCGACAAGTAATGACCTGTCATTACTTGCAAAATTAGTTATGGCAGCTTTTTTTTTAATATCTAAGCAATTAAAAATATACTATGATGAGTACCAGTGCCTGTAGTCTGGGTAACAACCTCCTTGAACTAGTGGCCTTGATGGAAGAGGGACACCAGGATATCGTATCAGTCACAGAAACATGGTACACAGAGAACCATGACTGGGATGTCAACATACCATGGTGCACAATCTACAGGAGGGACAGGGGGAATAAAAGAGGAGGAGGAGCTCTCTAAGTAAGGGAAGGAATCAAAGCAATGGAACTAAAGGGCAAACGGGGTGGAGAGGAGGCACTGTGGGTCACCCTGGAGACAGAAAATAGCACCACAATCCACATGGGGTTGTATACAGACCCCCATCTCGGGGGGAGGCAATGGACAAGGAAATCACAGAATCAAAGAATCATATCAAAGAAGCTAGATGGCAGAAAAGGAACATACCGACCCATCTAGTCTGCCCTTTCCCCCTACACCTCCCTCCCTGCCAGCCCCGCCTCCCCGATACTCGGCTCCCTATGCTTGTCCTATGCCTCTTGAATTCTTCCACCGATCTAGCCACCTCCACTCCATCTGGTAGTCTGTTCCAGGACTCCACCACCCTCTCCATGAAGAAATGCCCTCTCACATTGCCCCTGTATCTTTTTCCTTGCAGTCTGAGGCTGTGCCCTCTAGTTCTGGCCCACTCCTTCCTCTTAAGTAAACTCTCTTCTCCCACTTTATTGAGTCCTTTTACATATTTAAAAATTTCAATCATGTCTCCCTTTTCCCTCCTTGTCTCCAGCGTGTACATATCTAGCTCCTTACACCTCTGCTCATATGTCTTTCCCTGCATACCCTGCACCATCTTGGTTGCCCTTCTCTGAACCCTCTCCAGTGCATCTATATCCTTGCGAAGATGTGGCCTCAAGAACTGAAGGCCGTACTCCAGGTGCAGCCTCACTATGATATTATATCATGAAATGATAGAAGGCATCCTTGGAATGGCAGAAAAAGGTGATGTTGTTGATGGGGGACCTGAATGTGCCAGATGGTAACTGGAGCACCTTTGCTGCAGCCACATCCAAGAGCAGGGTCATTCTCGATGCCCTACAGGGGGGGCATGCCTCAGAAAGCTAGTGTTGGAACCCACTCGGGAGGTAACAATCTTAGATCTGGTACTCTCAAACGGGGATAGAGAGAGGATCTTGGATTTAGAAATGGGCAGCCATCTGGGAACAAGCGACCACCAAACAGTGTAGTTCACGTTAAACACAGTCGTAGAGTTAAGCCATACAAAAGCAAGGGTACTGGACTTTAGGAGGGCAGACTTCAGGAAAATGGGAGAGTGCCTCAGAAAAGCACTAGCAAATGGGCAAGAAGGAGAGGTGAAGGAACAATGGGAAAAAATCAGAACAGCCATCACAGAGGCAACAAGCCTTTGTGTGACGCAAATCAACAAAACAAAACGAAGGAAAAAAACACTATGGTTCTCAAAAGAGGTGGCGGGGGAAGGTTAGGGAGAAAAGGTAGCATTCAGGAAGTATAAGGAAACACAGAAGGAGCAGGACAGAGAACTGTACCAGTTAAAGCAGAAGGAAGCAGGGTAGGCAGTCAGAATAGCAAAGGCCCAAACTGAGGAAAAGAGAGCCAACTCAGTTAAGAAGGGGGATAAAACCTTTTATAGGTACATTAGGGAGCGAAGAAAGACCAAGGGAGGTATAGTGAGGCTTAATAAAGGGAAGGGGGGCTGGGCAGAGGTTGACAGTGAAAAAGCAGGGATACTGAATGAATACTTCTGCTCAGTAATCACAAAAGAAGAGGAGGGGGAGGTACCTAAACCAAACAGTAGAAGCACTCTGGGTAGGGGGTTGATACCAGTCAGTCACAGAAGAAAGGGTCCTGAAAAGAACTCCTAAAACTGAAGGTGACAAAGCAATGGGATCTGATGAGATTCACCCCAGAATTCCCAAAAGAATTAAGGGCGAACTAGTGACACCACTGACTATCCTTTTTAACAAATCATAGGAGGATGGTGTGGTACTTGAGGACTGGAGGAGGGCACATGTGATTTCCTTCACAAAAGTGGAGTAAGACAGAGGCAGGAAACTACAGACCAGTTAGTTTGACCTCAGTGCTAGGGAAAATTATGGAATCCCTTCTGAAGGAAAGAATTGTTGAGTACCTAGAGGCCAGTGGGGCACAGGACCCAAGGCAGCATGGATTCACAATGGGAAGATCATGTCAGACGAGTCTAGTTGATTTGTTTGACTGGATGACCAAAGTAGTAGACCAGGGAGGGGCTGTGGACATGGCCTACCCTGACTTTAGCAAGGCATCTGACACAGTCCCACACAAAAGATTAATAAACAAGGTAGCCAGCCTGGGAGTGGGTCCCAGGTTTGCAGCCTGGGTAAAACATTGGCTGGGCAACAGGACGCAGAGGGTAATAGTAAATGGAGTCCACTCCAAAGACAGGGGGGTTACTAGTGGGGTACCACAGGATTCGGTACTGGGACAGGTTCTCTTTAATGTCTTTATAGGTGGCATTGCAGAGGGACTGGAAGGGAAAGTATGCCTCTTTGCAGACAACACAAAGATCTGCAACAGGGTTGATACAGGGGGTGGACAGGATGAGAAGGAACTTGGCAAAGTTGAAGAAATGGTCAAAAGTAATTATGGCAACTTAGATTCAATGCAAAGAAGTGCAAAATAATGCACCTGGGAAATAAAAGCCCGGGGAAGAGTACACAGTGTGGGGGAGGTACTAACAACAACAAAAATGGAAAGGGACTGGGGGTAGTCACCCATCCCTTTATTCCTATCCCAACCCCCCCTTTATCCATTCTGCCTCCTAGCACTTCTTCCCTTCCTCCACCTCCCTGTCTCCCCTACCCCTCCTCCCTACCCTATATTCCTACCCCAATCCCCTTTACCCATTCTGCCTCCTAGCACTTCTTCCATTCCTCCACCTCCCTGTCTCCCTACCCCTCTCCCTGCCCCAGTCACCTCCCTCCCTAGACTCCATCCCTGTACTCC
Organism: Neoceratodus forsteri; assembly: GCA_016271365.2. Classification (NCBI taxonomy): domain Eukaryota; kingdom Metazoa; phylum Chordata; order Ceratodontiformes; family Ceratodontidae; genus Neoceratodus; species Neoceratodus forsteri. The sequence continues at coordinate 1,808,607,011 of CM057449.1, forward strand.
CATCTCTGTGCACAATATTCCTGTCCTGCAGAATCTACCACCTCCCTTCCCCACCTCCGCCTCCCTACCCCTCCTACCCCAGTCACCACCCTCCCTAGACCCCTCCCTGTACACCCATCTCAGTGCACAATATTCCTGTCCCTCTGAACCTACCACCTCCTCTGCGATGTTATCTACAGCACGTTTTCACTTTTTTCCCTTTTCCTTCTACCCCCAGTGAAGATGTGTCTCACTCTATGTGCATCATCTACGTGCACATTAGTGCAGTTAGTTTTTTGTGTGTAGGGTATTAGTTATTTGCAACAGTCCACATTGTACCTCGTCATTGCCATTGCTGTTTACTCATGCTATCCAAATCTGTTTTGTATAAGATCATGTACGTCATTGTACTGTTTGAAATCTCCAAGACCTCCTTACGAATGAGCCTGCTCAATGGAGCAATTCCTGTAATAAACTTGAACTTGAAAAAAAAAAAGGTAGTAAGGAGGGCTGGGGGGATACTGGGGTGCATAGGGAGAGGCATCTCCGGTAGAAAACAGGAAGTTGCTATCCTTCTGTACAGACAGTTGGTGAGACCCCATCTGGAGTACTGCGTCCGGTTCTGCAGACCCCATCTCCACAAGGACATACACAGGATGGAGGCAGTCCAGAGGAGGACTACTAAAATGGTACAGAGTCTGCACCAGAAGCAATACAAAGAGAGAGAGAGACTAACGTAGCTAAATATGTATACCCTTGAGGAAAGGGGGGGGCAGGATATACAGGTTACTCACCTGTAACAGGAGTTCTAGGAATGGTATATGTTGTTCATCCACACTTATTGGCAGGTATCCTTGCGCTTTAAATCTTGCGGAAGGTCTTCAAGCAGGCTCCTCCCACCCACCGGGTGGTATAACTCGCTCCGCGCCCATGACGCCAGATCTGGCCCGCTTGGAAGCTCAGGTTGTGCTGTGCCGGCCGGGAGGTTTTAGAATAGGATGAACAATATACCATTCCTAGAACTCCTGTTACAGGTGAGTAACCTGTATTTCTAGGGACATGGATATGTTGTTCATCCACACTTATTGGCAGACCCTAGCAGTTCTCCGGGAGGAGGAGGGCACCACACCCCAATACTTACTTGGGAAAGAGAGACTGGAGAACCGAGGCCCAAAACCAGCATCCCGGCGTGACTCAAGGTCGATGTGGTAATGGGTAATGATGGTGTGTGCTGACTTCCAGGTAGCAGCCCTGCAGATTTCCTGGATAGGGACATCCCTGGAAGCAGCCACCATTGCAGCAGTATGGCGGGTAGAATGAGCTCTTATCCCTCTGGGAGGCTCCATGCCCGCCAACTTATAGCAGAGATCTATGCAGGAGGTGACCCATCTGCTTATCGTCCGCTTGGCTGCAGGTCTGCCAGATGCGGCTTCAGCGTAGGTGACAAACAGCTGGCGAACCTCTCCCCGAATTTCAGCCGTGCGCTCTTTGTAATAGGCGAGCGCCCTTCTAGGGTCCAGAATATGGAGCCTATATTCGCCTCCGAGGTGTGATTGGGGTAGAACACCGCAGAGTCAACACCTGGTTAAGGTGAAACCCGACACCACCTCGGAAGGGAATTTCGGTGGGCGAGGACAACCTGTCCTGTGGAAGACCAGGTAAGGAGACTCGATGGAAAGCCTGGAGCTCTCCCATCCTTCTGGCTGACGGATAGCCACCAAGAAGGCGGTCTTCCACGACAGGTGAGAGAGCACACCTGTGCATAGGTTCTGAATGGCTTGCCCATGAGCTTTGCCAGTACCAGCAGTAGATCCCACGGAGGTGGAGGTTCTCCGCACCGGAGGGGAAATGTGATCAAGGCCTTTGAAAAAGCGCCAGACCACCTTCTCCTGCGCCACTGACTGCTTCCCGGCCCGCGCCCGGTAAGCAGAGATGGCTGCCAGGTGCACCCTTAGGGTCGTCGACCTAAGCCCTTGATTAGAAAGGGACCATAAATAGTCCAAGATGCTTGCCAAGGAACAGGAGGAAGGGTCCAAGCCCTTGCCCTGACACCAAATGGAAAACCTTCTCCATTTGAAGGCATAGCATTTTCTGGTCGACTCCTTACGGGACGCCTCAACTACATTGAGGACCTCGTCGGAAAGACCCAAGGCCTGGAACTCTAGCCGCTCAGGAACCAGGCCGTCAGGTGCAGGGATTGAAGGTCCGGATGGGCAGCCTTCCCTGATTGACTGAGAGCAGGTCCGAGGCTGGAAGCTGCAGAGTCCTGGAGCTGAGACTGAGGAGATCTGGTACCAGAACTGGCGAGGCCAGTCTGGGGCTATCAGAATCACCTCGCCTTGTACCTCCTCGCCTTGAGAAGCACCTTGTGGATCAAGGGAAATGGGAAGGCGAGAAGAGGCTCGGGGTCCACTGCCTCGAGAAGGCATCCCCTGCAGCGAGCCCTGCTGAGGGGCGGGCATGGAACAGCCTCAGCTCGCTCTCCTGGAGGCAAACAGGTCCACCTGAGGTGTGCCCCAATGGGAGAACAGATGCTGTACTAACCCGGCAGGAGAGACCACTGGGATGCAGCCCCTATCCGGCTTAGGGCATCGGCCAGGGTGTTGGAGGCTCCGCCACATGAATGGCTAGGGAGATCTGCCTCAGGCTGCACGCAGTGACCAAATGTGAGAGCCTTGCATAGAAGCATGGAGCTGGGCCCCGCCTGGCGGTTTAGATAGCATGGTCGTGGTGTTGTCCGCCTGGACTCGGACCACTTGACCCCGGAGGAAGGAGCAAAAGCGGTGAGAGCTAGGCGGACCGCCGGAGCTCCAGCAGGTTGATGTGCATCGGGACTCCGGGGACCAGAGGCGTGAGCCAGTGTTCCCCAGATGGGCACCCCAACCCATCAGAGAGGCATCGGTCGATAGAGAGACGGTCGGCTCAGGCGGACGAACAGGATGCCCTCCTGCAAATGACCTGGAACGATCCACCACTGGAGAGCTGCCTACATCCCCTGTGTCACCGACACAAGCTGGTCCAAAGGATCGCAGCGCTATGACCACTGACTGGCCAGTCCCCATTGAAGGACGATGTTCCAGCGGGCCCAACGGACTGCTGGTGCAGGCCGCCATGAGACCCAGGAGGCACAGGAAGTCCCGGCAGGGCGCAATTGCCCAACCAGAAATGATTGGGCAAAGGAGGAAAGAACCTCAGCCCTGTCCGCCGGCCGCCGCCTGGCTCAAGAGAGTCGAGCTGCGCCCGATGAACAGAATCACCTGCTTCGCTCGAGTCTCGACTTGGCCTCGCTTGATAAGGAGGCCCAGTTGAGAGCAGACCTGGAGGGCCAGATCTCTGGACCACTCCACCTCCTGCCTGGAGGGGAGCTGCTATCAGCCAGTCGTCCAGGTAAGGGTACACCCGGACCCTCGGGCGCCACGGGGAATGCTGTCACCACTGCCATGCATTTGGTGAAGACCCTGGGAGCTGGAGACAAGCCGAAGGGCATGGCTCGAACTCGAAAGGGATCCTTCCGCTCGAGGCGAAGGAATCTCTGGTGAGACGGACAGATAGGGACGTGAAAAAACGCGTCCTGCAAGTCCAGAGAGCAGAACCACACGCCGCGTTCCAAGGATGGTATTATCTGAGCCAGAGTGACCATCCTGAAGGTTGGAGACCTTAGGAACTTGTTTAGGTCGTGTAGGTGAGAATGGCGCCAGCCCCGTCCGTTCGGAACCAGGAAGTACCTGGACACAAACCCTGGGTCTGAGGGGTCCCGCTACCACTCGATCACCTCCTTTGGAGGAGGAGAGCGATGTCGTCGCGCAGGCCAACAGTGAGGCTACGGACCGAGGCCCCCGAGGTGCGACGGCTCTGAAGGGTGGGGCCTGGCTGAATTCCAGAGGGCAGGCCTTTCCCACCACCTCCAGTACCCACCTGTCCGTGGTAACAGCGGACCAGGCGGAAAGGAAGTGTCGGAGCCGTCCCCCCAGGGGGGAACCAGGGGTAAGGTGACAGGGATGGGGGCGACACCCCTCAGCCCGTCACTGGGCAGGCTTGGAGGAGGGACCGGCCGAGGGACCTCCTGGGCCTTTCCTCCCTGCCTCCTGTTAGAGGAAGCCGGCGGCTTGGGTTTGGGATGCCAAGGCCGAGCCTGCTGGCCCTGACGTTGCTGGGCTGGGCGCGCCGGGGGCACAGAAGGACGAAAGGGCTTAGGCTGTGGTTTGCGGCCTTTGTCCTTCTGAGCGGAAGAGACCGAGTCCAAGGTAGCATTGGACTTCTCGATCCTCTGCAGGTGACCTTCCACCCCAGGGCCGAAGAGGTCAGTCCCCAAAAAGGGAACATCCGCCAACTTGTGCTGGGTATCCGAAGTAAAGGTGGATATCCTCAGCCAAGCCCGCCGACGCATAGCCACTGCGGCCGCCACCGACCTGGCACATGAGTCCCCAATATCTAAAGCAGTCTGGAGCTGCTGTTTGGCCACTGCCCTGCCCTGGTCCCGCACCTGCTTGACCGTAGTCTGCAGATCGCTGGAAGATGAGGATGACCTCATCCAGGAGCCCAACAGGCATGAGAAAAATGTGCCATGAGGACGGCCGAACTGGCCTGACGAAGGCCGAGAGAGGACGAGCATAGACTTTTCGCCTCGGCATAATCCAATTTCTGGATTCCTTGTCGGGAGGTTTGTCCACATCCCTGGCGTTGCCGGGCGCTGCGATAAACGCTGTCGGTAACCAACCCCTCAGCAGAGGTGTGCTCAAAACCGGACAGGGAACCGGTAGGGACCGCATACTTCCTGGCCATCCTGGCCGAAGGCGCAGGACAGGAAGCAGGGCGCTGCCAAAGCTCCAACTATGGCCTCGGCCACCGGAAAGGCCTCCGTTGGAGAATCCCCTCGGTCCAGAATCTCCGTGAGGGGATACCTGGCCCGTTTGGAAACGGGTTCGAGCTTCATCCCGGTGGACTCCGAGATGAGCCGAAGCAGTCCTAGGAAGGACGACGGGCTATCGTCCATTGACTGTCCTCCTGAGGACTCCAAGTCTAGTCGCTTGGAGAAAAAGGAGGAATTATCCTCGGACTCGGACGAGTCCTCGAAGAGCTGCCTCTGGCCTGAGCCACCCTCTACCTGCCGAGGTTGGTCGGGAGTGAGGGTAACAGACAGCCTATGGGGTAGACCCTTAGCCGACCGAGAATCTCTGGTCGGAGCCCCAAATAGTGGCTGTGGAGGCGGAGGTTCCACCAGAATCGGTGGAGCAGCTGGTTTTGGGTGAACAACCGGCCTGGGTACAGGCTCCTCAGGTAAGTTGAGGGGTTGTGTCGGCCGCTCCGGTGACAGCCACTTAATGGCCGGGGAAGGCAACTGCGTCGGCTTATTCCCGGTCAGGAGGAACTGTTGCCACATGAGGTCCTCGTACCGTCGACGTAACTTATGCCGAAGTCCCTCGTCCGAGGAGGAGGGACGGGACGAGCGGGCGATACGCTCACCGCGATGCCGAGATCAGACCGCCTATGACGGCGGGATCAGCTGGACCGCGAAGAGGTCCAAGACCGAGACCGAGAGCCTCGGCTTTTCCGAGGTCGGTGCGGGGAAGTGTCGGCAGGAACCGGCACTCCCTTCGGCTCGGAGGGTTCATCCGAGGGCTCCGGAACTGGAGGCACAGGCAAGCCCACGGGATCCTCAACTCCCCCCGGGGGAACCGGGGAGAGGGGAGTCTCGGCCTCTATAGGCGACAACCCGTCCAACGGATCGAGAAAAATCTCGACTATGTCGCCGACGGGAGTCTCAGTCCAACTGACCTGACGGGGACACCTGCGAGACCAGTAGTAAGAAGCCGAGTGGCTCGATCAAGTCGACGGCCGACTTACTCGGGAGAGGGACCTTCCCGCCTCCAAAAGCGCCGACGGAGGGATTTACCTTTGTCCCTCTTTTGGACCAGAAAAGGTCCAGCAGACGTTGGCCCTCTCCCTTAGTGGAGAGGGACAGACAAAACTCTATAAAGGAAGCTGTGTAGGAAGAACCCAGAGAGGCGGGATAAATGCCGGCCGAGAAGAATCTCTGGCGCGCCTCCTCTTAGGGCGATCATCTGCTCGAGCTGATCCGCTGGAACCGCCACCGGGACACCGCTGACCGGGCCTCCTAGACTTCACTGAGGGAACGCTGCGACGGCCCAGATGCAATCGGGCAGCACGGTCTTCGAGGACGAGGGCTTAAAAGGAAGAGCACAAGTCGCAGTCTTGCGGGTCGTGCTCAAGGCCTAAACAGTAGACACACGTGGAGTGTGGATCCGTCCGAGACATCTTCTGCCCGCGGGGCATCTCCAAAACCGAGAGTCGATTTGTCCATCGCAGCCGAGGATCAAGACTGAAGTCTTTTAGCAAAACTTTCAAATTCGCAAAACGGAAGAAATAGGAACCAGTCTCAAACGCAGAGCGTTAAGGAGGGAACCTGAGCTTCCAAGCGGTAAGGAAGATCTGACGTCATGGGGCGGAGCCGAGAGTTATACCACCCGGGTGGGTGGGAGGAGCCAGCTTGAAGACCTTCCGGCAAGATTTAAAGCGGCAAGGATACCTGCCAATAAGTGTGGATGAACAACATATCCATGTCCCTAGAAAGAAACATTTAAGTACCTCAGGGTAATCAGCAAAGTTCAAGAGGGTAGCATCTTTCAGAAAAAAAGATGCGCAAGAAAAAGGGGGCATAGTTTGAAGATAGAGGGGTGACGGCTCAGGGGCAATGTGAGGAAGTATTTTTTCACAGAGAGGATGATGGATGCATGGAACGGCCTTCCTGAGGAGGTCATGGGGTCAAAAACAGTGGAGGAATTCAAGAATGCTTGGGACAGACATAAAGCAATTCTAATGGAGGGTAGGAGGAAGTAGCTGTTGGTTAACTAGCAGCATATCCAATAGGTAGGGAAATGGGCAGACTGGGTAGGCCAAACAGCCCTTATCTGCCATCAAAGTCTATGTTTCTATGTTTCTACACTAAGGATAAATCTAAGGGTGTCACAAAAATGTTTTGCTAAAAAACGAAGCGATAAAATCTGCCGACTAAGGAATACTGATGTTTTAAATGTAGATTCAGAAAATGTAAGTGTATTGCCATATACAATAGTTCAACGCCATTTACCTGTAGCCAGGGATGACTTAGAGATTTGTCCACACTGTAACGCTTCCTCATCTTTACTTGCAGAAGATTGTTTATTAAGTCGATGGCTAGCCAGAAAAAAGAAGGAAACAAAAAAAAAAAAACTTTCAATGAAAGTTTTCAATCAAGTAGATACCACAAAAATGCATACATTATTACTGGATAAGTACACTGTTGCTACCTAGTGAAATTTACAAACAAGCCAGACTGTCGTATTAATATCAGTTTGTACTGATTTTATACATATAATTTTTTTAGCATTCCTCCACCACATACACATGCACTCATTCAGTCCTGCTTTTGGTCTCTGCCTCCCATTCTTGGTGTTCTGTCATTTTCCTCTAGTGTTTCTTTCTGTCTCTTTTCTGTGTATTCTGCTCTTTGTTTTCTTTCTGTTCTTACCACTTCCTCCTGTGTACTTATGTACCATATGCCCTTGTTTCTTGTTATGTAGTTTCTTTGTACCCTCACTTCCATTTTTGCTGTGCTTTCTCTTTCATCCTTCTGTTTATATATGTATCACTTTTCCTTTCTCTTTCATCCTTCTGTTTATAAATATAGCTCTCTTACTTTATTTCCCTGCCTTGATTCTGAGGTTACAGTGAATACATGTGATTTTTCACAGGTGTGGTAGCACTAATCAGATTAGCCAAAACCTACCCACTAACATGGATGGCTGAGGTATTACTGCCTTACCTCCTGCCACGTTGTTGACCCCCGTTCACGGTGAGCGGGTCACCAGGGGTTGGCCAGGGAGGGAGAGGACTGAGCAGCTGGAGGACAGCTCTCCTCTCCTCTCCTCTCCTGGGGAGAGGTGGGACTGGAGACCGGTGCATGCCTTGCCCCTAGTGGCGGCTGGAGACTGGCACACTGGCTCCAAAGACAGGGGGCGGAGATGGAGCAGATGCCTGGCATGCCACGTGTGGAAGTGTGCGCAGCTCAGCCACTGGCTTCTTTGCAAGCCATGGCTCTGCACTCAGAGATGGGAGAAAATGGAGACCAAAAATACCTCTGACTGATGAGATGATGCCGGCTCCTGCAGGCACCACCCAGCCAGCTTGCACCACAACACGAAGAGGTAAGTTCAGTGGAAGCCTGGGCGACGGAGCTGGGGGGGGGGGGGTGGAAGAGGCCAGTCAGTGGCGGAAAGAAAGAAAGTAACAAAAGAAAAAAAAAAACAGAATAGCCAAATCCTCGATGTTTGAAAAATTATGGATTTAGTTAGTACCATTACTATGACCAGCTCCTGAAGAGAAATGACACTGAATCGCATGATGATTCAGCATGGTAACACATCACAGGCACATCAGATTGGCTCACGTTTTGTGTTGCAATACTGTTAGAATGTTCACTGCTGGCTGATAAGTTTAAAGAGCAACTCTCTACTATAATAAAAAGCTTAAAAACACTAGATTGACATAAATGATGTTTTAACTGCATTGTTTTCTTGTTATTTATTTTTACTTTTCCCTGTTGTTAACCTACTAGATACTGGAAATAATGCAATACTGATTTCACTCTTTCAAAATATATCTGACTTTTCCTGCTACACACACAATTGCTGTTTATGACAAGGCATAAAATAAGCGGGTTCGCATCGCAATTTGCGACCCAAGATCAGAGAAAAGCGAGTCAAGTTTTGGAATGATTAGCAGTCATTGCTAATCTTTCTGAACTGGCCCTGGATCCTTTAAAATGCCCTTTTGGGCATTTTGGGCCATGTTTCTTTAATTTATTTTTTTTGTTCCAGTTTTTCTCTACTTCTCCCCTGCACCCTGCCCCATCTCTCCTGATTGGGCAGCGATGTTCCTGCTCCCCCTTTCACCCAGTCTCTGTGCGGGAGAAACATTACAGAGTCCTCTTGCAGCGTGACCCCAGGAGAGCAAGCAGGTGACAAGCAGGTCCTAAAGCTGCAGCCAGAGCAAAAGGTAAGGTCCAGTTTCCTTTTTTTTTCTTAAATATAATTTTTTATTTTGGTGGTGGTGTCCGGCAATTATTTTTTTTTTTTGTGTTGCATGGGGAGCTGCACTGAGAAGCAGGGGAGCCGAGGAAGCCAAGGCCATGAGAGTGGACCGGGACCAGAGAGCTGCGTGAAGCATCATGGTGGGGCGAGCAGGCATGATGCAAATTCGGCCGAGTAACTGAATCGGAGAAGCAGCACACAGCTGAGCAGACAATTGAGAGTCTCCACAAAACAAAAATAAGTACAAACTTTTCAATTTATTGTCCGGGGAGCCTGGAGGAGTGACCTCATTGGGAGGGCATGCAGCAGGGCAGTGGCATGACTTGGGGGGGCAGCTTGGGCAAGGCGGGCACCTCATGGGATTGGACTGAATTGGTGGGCAAAACAGAAAGGAATCAGGGAGAGGAAATAAGAAAAGTAAATGTGTGAACTAAGTAATGGTACCCTCCTTCGCAGAGATGAGAGGGACAACAGTGGTTAAAAAAAAGTATTTATTTTGTGCTCAGCCCACTTACTTGCCAGTGACTGATCTGATGGGGGAACATATCAAACTGTGCTCTAGCAAACATCTTTGGGAACAGAGAACAAATAAGAATTGTGCCCTAGTTTTTCCAGAGTTCTGAGGGGAGAGGAAACAAAGGGAAAAGTAACTTATGTGACTAATGTGTCCTGCTTTGAACAGAGATGAAGGGACAACAGTGGTTAAATAGTCTTATGCTCAGCTTTATAATGTGCCCAGCCCTTACTGCAGCAGTAATGATGGGGGATTAAGCAAACAAACTGTGTCTTGCAAGTCAAGTGAACATAATTTGGGAACAGAAAACAGACTACGAATTGCGCCCTGGTTTACTCCAGAGAGTTCTGTGAAGGGGAGAAAACAAAAGAAAAACTTTGTGTGACAAGTAATGCACCCTGCTTTTGGCAGAGATGAAGGGGAGAACAGTGGTCATGCCCACCCTGCTTTATTTGGTGCCCCGCCAGCTCTTTTTGCAGCAGTGATGAGAGATGAGCAAACAAACTGTGCTCCAATTGCTGCAAGTGAAGATCTTTTTGGAATAAGAAACAGATTAAGAATTGTGCCCTGGTTTTTCCAGAGTTCTCAGGGGAGAGAAAACAAAGAAAAGTAGAAAGAAATATGTACAACTTACTAATTTATGTGCCTTGCTTTGGCAGAGATGAAGGGGACAACTAAAACAAAAATACACCTGCTTGCTCTGCTGCTACAGCACTGGGGAAGTTCTGTTCACAACTCTGAAAGTGTGCCCTGCCCATGGCAGATCTGGAGGGGACAAGTAACATATTTAAGACACTATACCCTGCTGCCAGCTTTGCTGCAGCAGTGAACTTTGGGGAAGTGTTCTGTTTACAACTTTGAAATTTTCAAGTGCGTGCCCTACCTATGGCAGAGATGGGGACAAGTAACATAAGACTATGCCCTGCTGCCAGGTGCAGCAGTGAACTTCGTGTTTTGTTCACAACTCTGAAACTTGGGAGGGGGGGCTCAGGGGGTCACAAGCAAATCTGCAGCTGCCATTTTTTTTTCGGTACAGAGTTAGCCAGATCATTACAGTAACTTGATGTGTTAATTTTAAGAGCACAGCTTGACAGACTCTTGTTTCGCTAACTTCAAACTTTTTAATAATTGCGGTCCAACATGACTGGTGGAGTAAAATTAGCAACTGCAGAAGGATGGTGCAAAAAATATTATCCAGATAAAAACTGGCTACCGATAAGCAGTGAGGGAGGCTGTGCAGTGTGTGTTAGTTGCAAATTGTGCTGTCAGTATAAAGACGAGCTACGTGGGTTGAGGAACTTCAGTGAGGCATTAATTGCAGGGATAACAGGCCCCCAGCTAAAAGCTGACACCACCGGGAAACATCTTCAGACAGAGCAGCACAACAAAGCTCTTAAGATTTTGAAATTTGGTAAAACATGGTCACCGCTTGAAATATATCGCCATACCACAATTGGTAAGTTTAAAGTAATCGGGGTGGGGGGGTAGGAGTATTGGACCAGAGCTAAAATAATTGTAATTTATTTGCAGGCAGAGCTTTCAGTAATGCAGAGGAACAGCACAGAATGATTCTAGGCAGGTTGATGGAGATCCTGTATATGATGGCCAAAGTGGACATCCCTATTAAAATGTTTGAAGCAATAACAAAACAAGAGAAGCGCCATCGAGTTAATTTAGGTAATAAATACATTAACGCTGTTAGTGGGAAAGAACTGACAATGTGTATTGGCAAGAACCTAGAGGAAAACCTGCTGTCAACTGTAAAAAATGCTAATTCTTTTTCAGTTCTTATGGATGGTAGTACTGATAGTGGTGTAGCTGAAAAGGAACCGTTCTACGTAATTTATGTTAATCACAGCAATGGTCACGTGGAGACTAAATTTTTATGAATGAAAGCCGTATCAGATGGTACAAGTGAGGGACTCAAAAATCTCCTCCTAGACATTCTTGCAGAGAGTGGCCTTAATATAAAAAAATGGTTGGGTTTAGGGCTGATCGGGCAGCTGTCAACACGAGTGTAAGACGGGGTCTTGCTGCGCTTTTAAGGGAAGACCTACAGTGGTTGGTTGCTGTTAATTGTTTTGCACACAGATTAGAACTGGCCATGAAAGATGCTTCGGATAATACCTATTTCAATGAAGTTTCAAACTTTCTGATCCAGCTGTTTTATCTCTAGCAGAAAAGTCCTAAGTGACTTAGAGAGTTGCGGTCCCTTGCCCAGGCCATGGAGATGTCAGTTGAAAAGCCCAAGAAGGCTCATGGCACTCGTTGGGTACAGCATAAACTTCTTGCCACCCAGGCTGTTACCAAATCATTCCCCGTAATCACTCCCTATTTAGAATGTATGGCTGCAGATCCAACTCATGAGCAGGCGAAAGCCAAGGGAGTGTTGCAAATTATGACTAAATTCCAAATGGTTGCTCACCTTTTGCATTTTGAACAGTTGCTTCAGCCACTTGCCAGGTTCTCACTAGCACTTCAAACAGAAGCTGAAATGCCAGAGCTATTTAGCACTGTTGAAACTTTGAGATACACTCTTGACCATGCTAAGCAGAGTGGCCCCATAGATGGCAGTGAACTTGACATTCTCTTAAAAAATGGGTCTGACGTTCTTTCAGGAGCATGTCCTGAAGTCACTTACAAGGGTGTAAAATGAACACATCTTAGTGGTCAATCTATTAAAACTTTTAAACAGCAATGTAAGAAATACATTACAAATACTGAGAACTGTTGTCAACAAAGGTTCGGTTTGAATGATGAAAGTAGTATCTATAACCATGCAAAAGTGTTAGATACCAGACTCTGGCCAACAGACTGAAAGGAACTGGAGCTGTATGGTAACGTAACATCACTGAAGAAGCTGACCACTTTTCAGCGCTTTTGCAGCCTGAGTGTGACAGCCATCAAGTGCTTGCAGAACGGCAAGAGTTTGAGATGTTTGCTCAGATCAGTTTCATCAATAATATGTCTGCCTCTACTATCTGGTCAAAGCTGACATGTGATTTCCAAAATTATTATCCAAATCTGTTGGAGCTTGTCAATGTGTTAAAAGTATTTCCTGTGTCTAATGCAATAGTAGAAAGGTGCTTTTCAACTATGAACAATGTAGAAACTGACTGGAGAGCAAATCTGGCAGAGGATACTCTAGAAACATTGATTTGCATTAAAAAGCAGGATCCCCTTCCAGATGAATTCGACCCAGACAGGGCTGTAGACATTTTTTAGTGCTAAACCAAGACATCCTGCTGATTTGGCAGCTGAGGATGGTGGACCACCCCCTGGCCAAAAAAAAACAGGCCAGAATAACTGGTTACATGCCTGGTGAAGAAGAGGAGGAGCAGCAGTCCTTGTTGGAAGTTTATGGTCAATCACTGTCCCAGGTGGAGTAATTTTTATGGGGTGGGGGGCTTCACTTAAATTTGTATTTGTCACGACTCACTGTCATGCTTCACAATTTCACGAATTCACTGTCTGCTTTGGCAGACATCCTTTACGACTCTTAAAATGTATTTGTGCTGCTGCTTAATTGCTATATTCTCTGAATGGCTAAATAAAACAGTATCAGTCTCAGAAACTTGTGTACATTAGGGGAGATATTCAGACTGTGCCAGGCAATGGCACAAGTGGATGCGCAGCGCACCTGAGATGCGCTGGGGCCAGGATTGGGTGACATCCAACGGTGGTGAGCCATGGTGCAACATCGTTGAATATGGCACAGAATGTGCATGTCACAAGTAAAAAGCGCTGGCACATTCCCCAGGCAAGGAGGACTGGAAATGCTCCAGTGCAAATGTGGGTTGCGCTGGGTGAATCACCCACGATATTCTGACTAGGGCATGCAGATGGGGCCATAATATATGCAATGTGCAAATGGAGCCATTTGCATGTCATTATGGCCATTAGCATGTGCTGCACAGGGCAGCCCATTGAAATGCACCTGGTGCCCTTCGTAGCCACCCTCAACATGTATTGAATCCCAGGTGGTCTAGTTGTAACACCCCTTCCTCCCGGGAGCCCAATCGTGTTCAGTTGTGTAAAAATAATATGCCCTGGTAGTTTAGTGGCCCTCCTCCCTGAGACTCAAGCCCTATAAATGTCAGAATATAATGATCCCTGGTAGTCTAGTGGTCTCCCTCCCATCCTTGAGTCCCGACCCCCAAAACTGTCAGAATGAGAGAAGCCCTGGTGGTCCAGTGGTCCATCCTCCCATCCGTGAGTCCCGCTCCTCGTAAATGTAATCACACAACAATCCCTGGTAGTCTGATGGTCCCCCCACCCCCCATCCTCGAGTCTGATCCTCGTAAATGATGACATAAGAACACCTGGTGGGTCCAGTGGCACCCCCCACCCTTGCAGGCACCCCTGCCCACCCAGCTCCCCCCCGTCATCGGTGGGCAGCATCAACCCACCTGCATACCACCCTGCCACCCGCTGAATGACAGCTAACAGTAGCAGCTGTAAGCCTATTGGTCCACACTGTGGACCAAAGGCCTACAGTGCATACTGTACTAGACATTCAATGTGAATGACTAGTACAGTATGCACTGCAGGCCCATTGGTCCACAGTGTGGACTCAACAGGCTTACAGCTGGTACTGTAAGCTGTCATTCGGTGGCAGTAGGAGTGATATGGGGCGGGGTTGATGCCTGCCAATGAGGGGAGCTGCGTGGCAGGGGTTCCTGCAAGGGTGGGGGTGCCACTGACCACCTGGTGTCTTATATTGTCATTTACAAGGATTGGATATGGGAATGGGGTGGGGGACCACCTGGACTACCAGGGATTATTGTGCAATTAAATTTAGAGGATGGGACTCAGGATGGAGGCTGACCACTGACCACCAGGGCTTCGCTCTGACAATTTCGGGGATCAGGACTCAGGGATGGGAAGGGGGTCCAATAGACTACCATGGATCTTTATATTCTGACATTTATGGGGATTCTGTCTCAGGGAGGGGGGCCACTAGACTACCAGGACATGGTAGTTTAATACAAATGGACGCAATCGGGCTACTGGGCGAGAGAGGGGGTACTGCTGGACTACCTGGGATGAGATGGGTGCTTGTGGACAGTGTTCTTGCCTGGTGGCTGGCCACCCATAGCTGGCAGCTGCTGTGTTGCGCCTTGCAATACAGCAGCCCGCCTGTGGGTGGCCAGCATTTGAGCCAGGAATTTCTGGCTCAACTTTGTGCCCCGGTATGTGGTGCATCTGGGAGTTGTGCCAGCAGATGCACCGCATATCCCGGGCTGAATATAGGGATGCACCACATATGCATGGGCACGCCCCATGCAGATACACTGCATACATTAGCAGTGCGCCCCGGCGCATCGGGACTTGCGCTGAGCAGGTCCCCCTTTTGAATATTGCACCGGAGCACACTGTGGGGTTGCGCCAGGTGCAACTCTGTTGTGCCAGGCACAACCCCTTTGAATATCTCCCTCATAGTGTATTTTATCACTATAGAGCAAGATAAGTAGATTGTATGGGGTTTTGAGCAAATATATCAGTTTTTGGTAATTTCTAATCAACTTTGGTTAATTGCTAATTGTTTTTTACTTTGATTAGCAAAGGCCACTAATCAAGTCTCTGACACTAATTTATGCCTTGTGTGACATCACAGTCTGTTGTCATGGTGACCACTATGATGTCATAACAAAGGTACTATAAGATTAACAGGGTACAGACAATTTTTTAATATAAAGACTTTTTAAATAGACTACCAAGATGTGCTGTAAACCTTGGAATGAAAACATGGAAAATGAAAAAAAATTATACTGTAGTAAATTGTAATAGCTGAACCATCTTATTTGTGAAAGTACATGCTGAAGTGCAGAGTTGCTCTTTAAATAAATTGCTGTTTGCTGCTGGACAGCACTAAGGGTGGATACTATTGTACAGATGTGCCTATGCACCCCAGGGCATGGAACGGTGGGTGCCATCTACAGCAGATTAAACTTTCATGGCCATTTAGCAGTAGTCCCCATTTCTGTGGAAATTTCCAAGGCTGAGGAATTGCAGAAACTGGTGTGTTTTATTAAGAGTCATGGTTCAAAAGGCATCAATATTACCTAGGTGAGTGCATTTCCGGAGTTTTAGCATCAAGCACATTGCATTAAAGGAAACTGTCTAAATCTTTGAGTCCCACCCCGAGCTTACCCCCCTGATTAAACTTTTCCCCCAGAAAAGCCCTTATTTTGTCAGCTTACTGTATTTTTAATTTTTTAGCGCCTGAGAATTGGTAACATGGTTGATAAGCCAGTAGCCCATTTAGTGCAAGTGCGATGCTGCACTGCTCAATGCATCTGCACTGAAGTGAGTGGTGTGGCATCACACCTTTGCATTAAATGGAGCTGGTACAGTGCTGGCCATATTACCGATTCTTGGACACTAAAAAATTTAAATACAGTAAGTTGCAGCAAGTAGAATAGGTTTTTTTTCAGGGAAAAGCTTAATCGGGGAGTAAGCCTTTTGGGCGGGCATGGACTTGAATAGTTAGACAGTTTTCCTTTAAGTATGGAGCGGAAGAATCAGCCTGATGATTCAGTTCTAAGTACTTCTGCCTGAACTGTGGGTGACACACACTATTTCCAATCCCGGGACTATCTTAATTGGCCAGAAGGAGGTCAGAGAAGCATATTACAGGATGCTTTCCTCTGGGATGGGTGGCAAAGCCAGAGGTATGTACGAATGACTCCTGGTGGCCAGGGAAAGCAAAATCAATCCTGTTATTAGTTGGTAGGAGGGAAGGGACTTAGGTACATAGATACATAGATGTTGTCAGCAGATAAGGGCCTTGTGGCCCATCCAGTCTGCCCTATCCCTCTTTCCAATGCTTAAGGTACCCTAGATGCTACAAGTTCTCCACCTTTCGCCCTAGCTTGATAATTCCTATGTGCCTATCCCACGCATTCTTGAATCCCTGAACTGTGGCTGCTCCACCACTTCCTGAGGGAGACTGTTCCATCTCTCCATCACCCTTTCAGTGAAGTAGAATTTCCTCAAGTACCCCCTAAGTTTTCCCCCTTTTAGTCTCATGCTGTGCTCTCTTGTTCTGCTTCTTGTGACTCCACCTGAACACATCTTTGTGAATGATGCCAGTGCACAAGTGCATCTTGAGTGGCACAAGGCAGATATGTGCACAATATTCAGGCCATGCCCCAGAGATAGACTACACTGGCTCTGTTAACAGAGGGCTTCTGATATGGGTTAGAATCTTTAGGCTGCTGTAGCACCACCAAGGTGGGGTGGGGTGGGGTGGGGAGTTGTAGTATTCTAAAACTGATAGTCTCTTGGGGTGGAAATATAAATAAAAATAAAACAAACAGAAAGTGTAATGCCAACTTCAGCATGCCCCTTAGAAGAGGGTTTCATGACATGCATTCAAATTTCTATGCTTCGAGAGAGCATGCCTAGATTAGGCTTACACATGACAACGATTTCATGGTAGGGGCTAGCCTAGTACTAGGCAGCAGATGCAGAGCTGCTTACAGTGCCAGTGACAGAAGTCTGCATCCTGCCACAGCTGCGGACTGGCAGGAGATGGAGGAGCATTCAAAAAGAAAGCATTCCATGTCCAGGGAAGATTTCAGGCTCTGCTGCTCATCTACCCACTTGTTGCATGGGGGGTGGGGCAGGACAAGGCAATGAATCAGAGGAGTTAACTGAGAAGGGAGACCCAGACCCACTGTGCACCTTCAGAGGAGGGGAGAAAACAGATGAAAAAAGTGAGACTGCCTAGAGCAGATGATGCTGGCTTGTCTCCCCTCTCCACCAGCTGGACACACAAATTTGTTGGGCTCCACCCACTCTCTGATAGGATTTGGTCTCACGGGCTTTGGAGAGTGTCCTTACACCCTTCCAGTTGGTGGGGTGGTGTCAGCGATTCCTCATGGTTTAGTGAAGTTGGCAATGGTTCCAGGCAATGGGTTTCAGCAGAAGAATGACTTAATGGAGTCCAGCGGTAATAAGGAGCATAAGAGAGAATAGAAGACGTGCTTGTGGTAAATAAGTTACTGTACCCTTGTGAAATTATTTATGTTTAGGTGATTATTGTCTGTCTGCCCTGCAATATCTTTAAATATATCCACGCACCCACTTACACTGGAACCCTGTTATTATGAAGTCAAATTCATCAAGCAAAAATGTAACGGAATCAGGAGTTTTACTACATCAACAGATAATCCCTATTATTAAGTTATTTTTTTGTGGGGGGCGGGGATAGCACATCTCTGTCTATAACCAGTCATTCGCTGTTGCATGTCGGACTCCTGTATAAGATAGTTCCACTGAATGCCACAGAAGCAGAATATATACCGCTCATCTATGTGTGATTTACTCTATGGTTCTACATCCGGGCAAGGATATGTATTAAAAATATTTATGTCCAGAAACAATCGAGACACACTGAGTATTTTTGTCAAGTAGATTCACCCATCCCCAAAATCTGCACAAATTATAAACCATAGTTCCATATAAATTAAAGGCACACTGTCAACCCCCTTAGGCCTCAACTTGGCTCTAGTTTATAAAGCACGTGATGACTAGTCACATTCTGTACAGACTGCGGAGGTAGCTGGTTGTTTGATTCTGACTCCTTTTTTCTTTTTAAAAGTGAAAACAGACTTCCCACCATACTCATGTCTGTTTATTCATAGAAGTCATAGGAGGTTTCAAACTTAAGACAACTTGTCCATATAGTTTGCCTTTGTTTATTTAAAAATTTAGTGGTCCTATCTGTATAAAACTCATCCAACACCCTTTTAAAGGCATCCATATGCAGGCTGTCAATTAATGTTTAAGGGAGTTTATTCCATTCAGCGAACACCCTCTGACTATGCCAATATTTTCTTGAATTTCGGTTCTATCTAGATACATAAAACTGTTTAATATGACTTCTGCTACCATCCCTAATTTTCCTTGATATAAATCCAAACTCATCCCTCAGCTCAGTATCTCCCATGGCCATGTACAATAAGCACATATCTCCTCTGAGTCTTACATACTATTTGCCAGCAGATTAGGCCTTATGGTCTATCAAGTCTGCTCGAACCTAGATCCTTAGTTGGGTGCCGAGACCCTCCCATCCCTTGTGCTCCAGAAACCCTATCATCCATCCCCACCCCGGGACAGGCCATCATCTGATACATCCACTTTCTGTGTCTGTCCCACCCTCTCTTAAAGCGCTCCACTGTGGATCTCTGAACCAGCTCACCAGGCAGAGCATTCCAAGGGTCCACCACCCTCTCAGTGAAAAACCTCCTCCTCTTTTCTCCCCTCACCCTTCCACCTTCCAACTTCAAACCATGCCCTCTGGTGATGCCTCCCTGCTTTAGTCTAAAGATCCCCTCCATGTTTACCCTATTTATTCCCTTGAGGTACTTGAAGACCTCAATCATGTCCCCCTGTCTCTCCTCTCCTCCAATGAAAACAGGCAGAGCTCCTCAAGTCTGTCCTCGTAAGTCAAATCCCCTAGCCCTCGTATCATCTTTGTTGCCCTCCTCTGTACCCTCTCCAGGAGCTGTATGTCCCTCTTCAAGTGTGGTCTCCAGTACTGTACACAGTACTCAAGGTGTGGTCTAACCAGTCCATTGTACAATGAGAATCACTTCCTTGCTCCTGAGGTGATCCTGCAATGCATCCCAACATCCTGTTTGCCTTGCTAGCTGCTCTCCTGCACTGCTCAGTGTTATTCATACATGTATCCACCATGAGACCTAGGTCTTTTTCCCTGTTGAGGCTTCCAGCACCTCCTCCCAGGGTGTACCTGTGTTTAGGGTTTCCCGACCAAGATGCAACACCTTGCACTTGGTGATATTGAAATTTAATTTCCATGTGTGAGCCCAGCTTTCCAGGGTGTCCAGGTCCCTTGCAGGGCCAACCTCCCTCTTCTCCCTCAACTACTGCTCCCATCTTGGAGTCATCATGAAGAGACTCATTTCACACCCTATACCATCCCTGATGTCTGATATGTATGCATTAAACAGGATTGGACCCAGGACCGAGCCCTGTGGTACCCCACCAACCTCTGTAGGGTTCGAGAGCTCCCCACAGACCACTACTCTCTGAGTGCATCCAGCTATCCAGTTTTCAATCCATCTGACCATCAAAGGGCCTACTCCTAACCCCATCAGTTTCTCCACCAGACCATTGTGGGGGACAGAGTCAAACGCCTTGCTGAAGTCCAAGAATAATACATCCACAGACTTACCCCTGTCCAGTTCTGATGTTACCCATTCATAGAACTCCACAAGGTTGGTTTGACATGATCTACCTGGCACAAACCCATGCTGCCGACTATCCAGACCTCCCACCTCCTCCAAGTAAACCCCCAATCGTTCCTTTAGTATACTCTCCATTAATTTTCCCACCACGAGGTTAAACTGATGGGTCTATAGTTTCCTGGTACTTCCTTAGCCCCCTTTATGGATTGGTACCACATGTGCCTCTCGCCAATCCCTAGGTACCCTCCCTGTCTCAAGTGACCTGTTGAAAGCTCCGCCAGGTGCAGCCAGTATGTCCGCCAATTCCCATAGTACTCTCGGATGAATGCCATCCGCCCAGGAGATTTGTCTTTCTTTAGGGCCTTGAGGGCAAACCACACCCTTTGGTGGGATGGCATCATCCGCCCCTCCACCTTACTGGTCTTTTATCCTTATCCAGATGTGACACCCTTGGGGTACCTTTCCCTCCCTTTTGCTCCATTTCTGTTGCTCCCTGATCCCTCCCTGCCGCTCTATCCCTTTGTGCCTTGCTTTGTAGATATCCCATCCCTCCCTAGTGAACACAGAGGCAAAGTACTCGTTAAATACCTCTGCCTGGTCCCTCGCCTCTTCCACCCACCCTCCTTCTGAGTCTCAATCTGCTGAGATGGCCCTTAGTTTTTCTCCGCTCCCCAATGTGCCGGAAGAACCCTTTTCCCTCCATGTATCCCTGTGCCAGCCGTTGCTCTTTACTGACTTTGCTCCCTCACCATAATGGGTGACTTTTCTAGATGCAAGCTGGTACATTTCTTATCCCTATCCTCTTGTTGTTTTATATTTTTGTACCGCCTTCTTTTCTCTGACTGCTACCTGGACCTCACTGGACCACCAGCATGGTTTATGTGACCTTGCTCCTACGTTTCAACTTAGCGCAGATACTGACTGCCTCATGAAGTCCCGTTTATGACCTCCATCTCCTTTCCACACTTGTTGTTGAGGTAATCCTTCAAGTGATCCTTGAGAATATTTCCCATGCCCATAAAGTCTGCCCATCTGAAGTCCACTGCCAGTGTCCTAGATCTCACCCCACTCCCCAATGCTTATTTGAAACCAGACAGTATTGTGGTCACTCCCAGTCAGGGGTCCTGTACAACCATGTCCCTACCAGATCCCCATCTGCCAGAACCACATCCAGGACATGCCCCTCCCTTGTGGGCTCCATCACATGCTGTGTTAAGAACACATCCTGGAAGCCATCCAGCAGCCTCTGCTCCTTGGCCACCTTAGAGGACATGGTTCCCCAGTTTGTACCTGGCATATTAGGTCCCCATCAACACCACTCCTTCCTTTTGGACCACACTGGGCAATGATGTTGTCCAGCAAACCATCCTCTAGAACATCACTCATCCCGGGGCCTATATACTACTCCCAGCTTGACCTTATCTCCTGCTGGGGATCATAAGGTGACCCATAAGGCCTCCACGCTTCCCTCTGCCTCTTCTACCATAGCAATTTCTATGTCATCTCTAATGAACATAGCCACTCCACCCTCTGCCCTCCTTTCTATCCTTCCTAAGCATAGTGTACCCTGTACATTTAGGTCCCAGTCATGGTTTTTGTTGTACGTTTCCGACTGCTGCCACATCCAACCCCCGAACAGCATGGCCTGGAACTCTGGCACAACTTGTTTCCCAAGCTCCTGGCATGTACTAACACTCAACCCCACCCTTCTCCCTGATCCTTTTTGTCAACCCCACCCAGATTCCTTATACTTCCATCCTCCCTGCTCCTCCTGAAACCTCCACCCCAGTCTGTTTCCCTCCCCTTGGGCTTGAAGGCTACTCCCTCATCTGGAGGAGGGCTTCTGTCAGCCCTCCTTATCCCTTCCCCCTTACAAGTTTAAACCCCACCTTTCTTGTATGTAGTCAGCCATCCCCTGTTTAAGGACTTCCTTCCCTAATGGGGCAAGATGAAACCTGTCCTTGGCATATAGTCCCTTATCCTCCCAAACTCCATTCCAGTTCCTAACACCCCAACCCATTCTCTTCACCCCACTTCCTGAGCCATTCATTAACCTCTGTGAGCTTCATTTTTTTCTCCACTGAGGCCTTTGGTACTGGCAATATCTCCGAAAAGGAAATGTTGCATCCATTATCCCGACAGACTCTGGCAAGTTCTTGGAACCTTGCTTGGATTTCCATAATGCTATTTCCCTCTAGATCATGATCTTCTATAATGTAAAGAGTACAAATTCAAAATCCTTAACCTTTCATCACAAGTCTTATTTTTTAGTGTCGTTATTGATTTAATGGCCCTTCTCTGGACCCTCTACACTCTCATTATATCCTCCCTTCTAAAAGGAGACCATACCTGGACACAATATTCCAAGTGAGGCCTAACCAGTGCTTCATACAGTACATAGGCATTATCACCTCCCTTTCTCTACTCGAGATGTGCCTCAGTATACAATTCAGATTTTGATTTGCCTTCCTAGTCAGATCACTGCAAAGAATATTGAACTTTAAATCCTCCGTAATCATCACCCCCAAATCTCTCTCTTTCCTTGTATTAATCAATGCATTCAATCCCATTCTGTAATTCTGATTTATGCTGTTTTCCCAAATACATTATTTTACACTTAGAAGAATTCAGTTCTAGTTTATTCTCCTCAGTCCAATCCCAGATTTCATTTAATGTATCCTGCAATTGACCTGCACCTTCCTCATTATTCACAATTTTTCCTACCCTACAATCATCTGCAGATTTATGTAACCATACTGTTAAATTCTTTACTTGAAAGGTGGAAATGTAGATGTTAAACAAGCAAGGTCCCAGGACCAACCCCTGTGGAACTCCACTAGAACTGGATGCCCATTCAAAGTATACCCCCTTACAACAACTCTCTGCTGTCTATTCAGTAACCAGTCTGATATCCAATGTATAATATTACTGTCTAAATTAATCTCCATCAGTGCATTTAATAATTCCAGATGAGGCAATTTATCAAAAGCCTTTGCAAAGTCCAAGAAGGCCGCATCCACAGAGTGACTGTTATCCAATTCTCTGTTTACTTTCTCATAGAAAGATAACAGATTAGTTTGAAATGACCTATGTTTTCTGAACCCATTCTGCTGGGTATCAACCAAACCCTGTTCCTCAAGGAAATCAGTGATCCTTTCCTTCAAGACACCCTCCAATATTTTGCCCAAAATAGAAGTCAGACTGACTGGTCTAAAATTGGATGGCTCAGTTCTAGTCCCCTTCTTTAGGAGTGGTGGCACATTAGCAACTTTCCAATCATGTGGAACTTCTCCCCTGTCCAGAGATGATTGAAAAATATAAGTTAGAGGGAGTACTACACATTCAGCCATTTCCTGAATTACCCTTGGATGTATATCATCTGGACCCATAGATTTATTTACATCAACTTTATACCGTTTCTCCAGAATCTCATCTGGATCAATTATTATTTTTCCAGGACTTGAACAATTTTTCATTATAAATGGTAACGTAGTTGTATCATTAAAAACTGAACATAAATATTCATTTTGTATGTTAGCCAAATCTTTTTCTGATGTCACCAGCCCACCTGATTTATTAAAAGGACCCACCATACTGGGGATATTCTTTAATTTGTTTATATGACTAAAAAAACATTAGTTATTCTCCCTTATTCTAGAAGCCAATGTAACTCATACTGAACTTTTGCTTTTCTTATAGCAGTTTTTACTTCCTTGTTCAGTTCTCTAACTGCCTGTTGATTTCTACCACATTTATCACTTTAGTATTTTTTATACATTTTGTTTTTCTTATTAATCAGTTTCTTTATCGAAGAATTAAACCAGCCAGCATTTCTTTTTACTTATGTTTGTATATTTCCTAAAAGTAGGGACATATTTATTAGTCAGTTTACATTCCTAAATCAATTTTCCACTGCATGCTACCTTGACTTGGGACACCCCCAGCAGAGTCTGGTCACTCTTGATGCCATGGGAGGAGAGGAGACTATTGCATCATAAGTGGCTGCACTGTTTGGGGGCATTTGTAATGTTCAGGAATTATGCATTAAAAGTTGATCAGGGATTTGAAACCAAATAAGACTGGGTAAATTTACACCATTAGCATGCATTTCACTTCTACTAAGAAAGGAAGCAGAAAAAACAACCAGCAACATCAATGAATTTTAGAGAAGGCAAACAATCATAAAATGGAGAGCTTCAACTAGAAATAATATTATGCAAAAAGGGTTGACAGTGTCCCTTTAAACCACTTTTACTATGAACTGTACCATTCCATATTATTTTTTCATTTGAAGCTCCCCACAGTCGTTGTCCGCACTACCTCCTCTGGCAGGCTATTCCAGTCATCCACCATTCTTTCCATGAAGAAGTACTTCCACACATCTCTCCTAGCTTAGCCTGTCTTAGCTTCCCTGCATGCTCCGTTGTTCTAGTGTCTTCCTTTCTCTGAAATAGACCCTCCATTTGCAGCTTGTTCACTTCTGTGAGGCACTCATAGGTTTCAATTATGTCCCTTCTCACTCTCCTCTTTTCCTGGGAGTGCTTGTTGAGTTGCTACAGCCTTTCCTCATATGGCTTCTTGTGAAGCCCCCTCACCATTTTGGTTGCCCTCCTCCATACTGCCTCCACACCATCAATGTATTTGTGGAGTTGAGCCCTCCAGAACTGGACATAGTACTCCAGGTGAGGCCTCACCAGTGAACAATACAACAGTGGCACCACCTCCCTCCTCCTGCTAGAAATCCCCCTCCCAATGCAACCCAGCATCCTGCTAGCCTTTCCCACTGCTTTGTCACACTGTCAAGCTACCATGAGGTCATCAGATAAGATGATACCTTGGTCTCTTTCTTACTTGGTGTCTATAAGCTCCACTCTCTCCATCTTATACACAGCCCCTGGGTTCCACAGCCTTAAGTGCATAGCCTCACACTTTTTGGCATTGAAACCCAGCTGCCACCCCCTAGACCATTCCTCTAGTTTCCTCAGATCCCTTTACATTCTCTCCACCCCATCTGTTCTGTTTCTCAACCCTGTTGCATATTTTTGTATCATCCGCAAAGAGACACACCTCACCCTCAAGTTCTTCTGCAATGCCACTTATGAAGACATTGAAGAGGACCGGTCCCAGCATCGAACCTTGTGGCACCCCACTAGTCACTCTCCTATCGCTGAGTGGCTACCGTTTACCACCACCCTTTGTTTCCTATCCCTTTACCAGTTTGATACCCAGCTTGCCACTTTCTCTCCAACCCCCAGGCTGATTTGTTTCTTAACTAGACTCCTGTGCGGCACTGTGTCAAAAGCCTTACTGAAATCCAGATAGGCTACATCCACTGCTCACCACTGATCCACCTCCCTGGTAATCCAGTAAAAAAATCTATGGGATTAGTTTGACATGACCTTCCCCTGTGAAACCATGCTGCCGGTGGTTCTGTAGCCCTTTTGCCTCCTGGTGCTCCTCGAGCCTCTCCTTCAATAGTGGCTCCATTAACTTTCCCATCACCACTGATGTAAGACTGGCTGGCCTGTAGTTGCTAGTATCCTCCCTACTGCCGCTTTTGTGCAGAGGGACCACATCGGCCCTCCTCCAGTTCTCTGGAACTTCCCTCATCTCCACTGAGGTGCTGAAAAGTGCTGCCAGAGGGGTGGCCAGCACCGTGCTCAGTTTCTCTAGGACCTTGGATGAATCTGATCTGGTCCCATCACCTTATTCTCCTTTAAGGCTTCTAATCCCTTCTGAACCCTCTCCACTAAGAATGGACTTGTGTCCACTCTCCCCTCTCCCTGTTGCTTACTGCAGCATGCTGGTCCACCCCACCCCACCCCCATCCTCTATGATGAAGACCAAGCAGAAGTAATAATTTATTATTTCCACTTTCTCTTGATATTCCTCTGCACAGACACCCCCCACCGATCTCTTGATTCTCACTGTCCCTCCCTTGTCGTCCTCTCCCCCACCACATACCTGAAGAAGGTCTTGTCCCCTTTTTTTGACCTCCTTAGCTATCTTCTCCTCTGTTAGTGCCTTAGCTTCTCATCCCCCTTTCTTCCTGACTTTGTTTTGCCAGATATACATTGGTTCCTCGCTACAATGAACGGCTCTGGAGCCATCAATTTTGTTCATTATAGTGAGGGTTCATTATAGTTGAAATGACTGTAAATAAGAAAAAAGAAAAGCACTGTACTTCTGCCAGTGCCATATATGTTTTAACTCCAGCACTCTGATTACCCCCCACACCCAGATATTAAGAAACAAATAAAGGAAACAGGGGACAGGACTGAATCTGACTGAATCTGATTAGTAGGTACAGCATATCTTGATCCTGCCTTATTTCTGACACCCATATTAAGCATATCACTTTCACAATGCATCAAAAAAATAGGCTCTCTATATTGTACTCATAAACATCTTAATACAGTACAGAGTTCAGAGTTAAAAATTCGACTAACTGTCTTACTCCCTGTTCTTGTCAGTCAGAAAGCCCCCATCCACCTCCTCAGCTGTACCTGTTGGGTTAAAGGGAAA
The DNA here is from genome assembly GCA_016271365.2 of Neoceratodus forsteri. Classification (NCBI taxonomy): domain Eukaryota; kingdom Metazoa; phylum Chordata; order Ceratodontiformes; family Ceratodontidae; genus Neoceratodus; species Neoceratodus forsteri. Next base: position 1,808,633,335 of record CM057449.1, read on the forward strand.
GCTTCCTGGGGTACTCGGAGTGTGTGCAAAGTCTAGTCTGCTCGTACCCTCTCCCCTCACTCTACCCACATGCCAAGCAGTCTCTGATGTCCACAGTGATAGATGCCATCATAGCTCACAAAAAGGTTAAAAACGGCAGTCAATTAGTCAAACAATTACCTGCAATCATGACTGCGATTAACTAGCAATGCAGTATAACCCAATTAAGCAGGTGGGGTCCAAACGCCCCATTCGTTATAACCGGGATTCATTAGAAAAAGGGATGTTATAGTGAGGGACCACTGTACCTCCCTCTCTTCATCCTTCTGGGTCTCCATGTACTTTCTAAATGCTGTTTTCTTCTCCTTTATTGCCTTTGCCAACTCCTTAGAGAACCATAGCAGCCCCTTCCTCCTCTTTCCCTTGCTCACTTACTTCAAACAACATGCCATTGCCTAGGCTATACCCTCCTTAATTTTTTCCATTGAGCCTCCATGCCCCCTCTGCCTTCCCCACCTTCGAGACATTTTCTGAGGCAGTTTCACATTTCTTTAAAATATGCCCTCCCGAAGTCCAGGACCCTCATCTTAGTGTGTGTGTTTTTTTCCTGTCCTATCCATATGCCAAACCACACAGTATGGTGATCATTTGTACCCAGGGGACTACCCACTGTGACGTCAGCAATGCTGTCTCTGTTTGTAAGTACCAGGTCTAGCACTGCTCCATCCCTAGTGGGTTCCAAAACCAACAGCTTGGGAAATGCCTCTTATATGGAGTCAAGAATGGATCTGTCTCTTGATGTTGATGATGTTTAATGGGCAGACTAGGTGGGCCAAGCGGTCCTTATCTGCCGTCAAAGTCTATGTTAGAGAATTCCCCAATTTATACTGGCAGATTAAAGCCCCCAATTATCAAAACTCTCTCCCCCCGCTAGCCATTTTGTTAATGGCTTCGCCAGGCCTCTATCTAAATTCTCTTCAGTGGCCCTTATACCCTCCTTCACATACACAACAACCCCTCCTGTTATAGCCATCAGATCCAGGTCTGCCTCCACAACGACTGCCTCAAGATCAGGAAGTTTGTTTCCCAGATTCCTTGCATTGGCATACATGGCTCTCCAATCTCGTTGTCCCTCTCTCCCTTTAATCTGCCCCTTCCTGCTTCCCCCCCTTGCCCCCTCTGTTGCCCTGATCCTGCTCTCCCCAATTACACTGTCTTCCGGCATTTCCTCCTCCCCCTCTCTTCTGACTTAAGTTCCTCCTCCACACTTGTCTGCCCTGCCCTTCTTTTTGTTTCTGTCATCCTCCAGGGAATTTCTTCTCCCTAGGTTACATTTCCTTCCATAAACTAGGAATTATGAATTCAGCAGTAGACAAGCAGCAGGGACAGATACAATATAAATGTAACTGGTAGAGAGCAGTAGCATCGAATCATTCAAATACTACTTGAATAAACACATGGATATACAAATCTTCTTGATTATTATCACGGAGTAATAGAGTACAGTAAAAATGGGCATGTTACCTACTTCTGTCCTACAATTCCAGTATGAAATCCAGTGGGACAAATATCCTATCCTCACACAACTGCCCTAGGTAGTTAAGAATTGGGGGCATCCCAGACTCATGGTCCCAGCAGTAATGTACTGTACTACCATGAGGGAGACCTGGATTGCACTGCAAGCCCAACTTCCCACCTTGGACTGGTGGAGTCTAGGAAGTGCGTCAATGGCAGCACACTCCAACTCTGAGCTAGGGGAGGAGGGCTAGAGACACCTTTATCAGTGCAGCATTGAATTATGTAAAGAATAACACATGATAGGGTGTGCGGTTACACACCTCAAGTGGCTGTTGGGCACGAGGCATAGCTGAGTGATGCAAACACCTGAGAAATGCATTATTCTCTCATGCGCCCACACCATGAAATGTATTATTCAGTTTATAATTTGATGAAAAAATATGTAGTTCAGGTGAGGTGTGCAGTAGTCAGAAAATAATCAATGGTTCTGTGACATGTTTCAGCTAATGAGGTGACAAGATTTTCATGACCTACTTTATAAGTGGGAGACCACACAATGCTCTGCCCTGTGTGCATTCCCAGGCGGGCACACGCAAGGAGTGGTCCTGTGAGTCATAAAGTGGAAGGGACTAAAAGATGGAAAGAAAAGCCCTTGTTCGAGATGATGATACCACCAATGGGGCCCCCACATCACCCACAGCAGGTGTGCCCCCCCCCCAGCTCTTCCCCACATTGCCATGGCAAACAAGTAAGCCTGAGGAGGAACATAAGGAATCCTCCCTGTTTTGGGGCCTTGCTTTGTGGGGGCTTCCCACTGGGTGCCAGGAAATGCAGACAGTATGTATGGTTTGTGTAGGATGACTTGTGAGGCCACAAGATGGCTAAAGAATTAAGGAAGCAGTTAAGCAGCTAGCAGGGAAAAATGTAAATCAAAGAAAAAAAATGAAATTGGGGGAGAGAGAAAAATACAGAAAATATATGCAACATAAGCTGAATTTTGTCTTGGATATGATATGCTTCAATATATTGCCTCAGGCAGCAGTGGTGCTGTGAAGTTATTAAACCCCTATATATCCATCCAAGGAAATGCCATCCTGTTTTCCATGAATTCTACTGCATTACACAATATGCAAGTGGAGTTTGTGGGAATGAAACCCAGGTCTTAACAAGCTCATTTGCAGATTGTTGCTCTAACCTATGGGTTATACTGCCAGCCCAAATCTTCCTTCCTTCCTTCCTTCCTTCCTTCCTTCCTCCCTCCCTCCCTCCCTCCCTCCCTCCCTCCAGGAAAGAAATACTGAGATGGTAGAAATTCATTTCCAGAGGTGTCCTGAGGGCGTGGAGGGAAGCACATTACAATGGTGTAATAACTGAACTAGAAATAACAGTTGTGCAAAATGTCAGCGTCAGTGGCTCAGCAGGTTGGACACTTGCTTCTGAGGCTGGCAGAGCAGAATGCTGTGGGTTCTAGCCCCACACCAGGAACCTGGGATAAATCCCAATACAGATGCTGTAATACAGCATGAGAGGGGTGCCACACTCCTGAGGTGTCATCTTTCAAATGAAATGTTAAATTGATGTCCCATCTGCCTGTGCTGGTGGTTCTTCAGGAAGACATTAAACATTCCATGACACTTCTCAAAAAGAGTAGAGGAATTCCCCTAGTGTCCTGGCCACATTTCTCCCATTCACTAATGATACCACCAACAGCTTAACCTGATTCAACATCTGCATCTCCTCCTTTTCCCAACCCCCAGAATGAGGCTGAAAATAGGTAGATTTGCCTAGCTCTTCTTTTCCAGTTAACAAATAATAAGTAAATAAAAGGAAAAAACAAAATTTAGGGTAGGTACAGTTGCCATGACTGGCAGAACAGACTTCAGAGTCCTGGGGTATTTGCCCTTTATCCTCCAAGACTGTCCATCACCAGGTCCCATTCATGGATCAGCTGCAGGTGATGTGTGCCAAGCCCCTCCACTCAACCCATAAAGTGAACACATATCACCTCCATCATGTGTTCACCCCACTTCCTGCTGGCTTGGGAGTGAGAGACCTCTTACTCCTGCACTGCAGTGTGACACACCACTACCTCCAAACCCAGACAGGAATACACTAGACAAACATGATGATCATCTTCTATCGTTCATCGTATTCCAGTGAATAAGTAATAGTTCTGCATTGGTTAGCCCAACAAAAGTGCAGTAATGGACTCCAGTGCTTTACCTTCACCAGAAATCTCTTTCCAGGGATTTGGTGGGTACATGAACGCAGCATTCTGAATCTGATCATTAATTTCCTCATCCTCGTTAAATGGAAAGGTGCCGCTGAGGCTGACGTACACAATGACTCCCACTGACCACATATCTAGGGAGCGGTTGTAACCTTTACTCCTGAGGACCTCCGGGGCTAGGTACGCTGGGGTTCCCACCACAGACCGCCTGAATGATTTTTCACCAATAATACGAGCAAAACCAAAATCACATAGTTTAACCTGTAGGGAAAATAAAATATTTGGGTGAGATGATTTGAGGTGGAAAAAGCCAACATATCCTGGATTAAAAAAAAAAAATTTAAATTCAGAAACAACAAAGTGGTTTGAGCTCATGTCTATTTTAATAATAAATGTATTACTCACCTGAGGGAAAGGCTCTGCAGAGGCCAGCAAAACGTTTTCTGGCTTCAGATCACAGTGTACAATGTTCTTAAAATGTAAATGTCTCAGAGCAACTAGGATCTGAACAAATCAAGGAAAAACAAATTAAAACCAAATGGACATTTATCCACAGAATCCGAAACAGTTTCTGCTGCTGCTGCTGCAAAGGGCATACTATTCTTTGTTTCTCACAGCAGCAGAGTGAATTCAGCGTTTGCTGAAAGCAGTGATATTCCCTGCAAAAATAATCATATTCAAACAGATGTCTGCATTTTAATTTCAAACGAGCATTTCCTCTAGAGGCAGTGCTATATCTGGCTACTGATTAGGCAGAAATAGAAGCATTTAAAGAGGAACAGCCAGCACTAAGTGCCCCACATCCACGTGTGGGGCTGGTCCAAATTTGCACTTTGTGCAAAATGTTTCCCCTCACTGTTTATGTCAGCATAGCTGTTTGCATCAGACTGATTTTGCTGACTTCCAAACTTACATTTTCTGTAGGTGCAAATCCCAGAATCCCCTGCAGATGACTTCAGGGGAAGGCTGCAGCAGTAAGAGATAGCCTGCAGTGCGTTACAGTTTTGTAAGTTCTGATCCTTTGTTTGCTGGCCCCACTGACTTCCAGGAGTTAAGTACAGTCACAGAGAACTATACTTAGCCCAGGGAGAATAGTGAGGCCAGCAAACATCTTATCTTAACTTATTAAATCTCTTGACATGCACTCCAGACTATTGAATTTCCCATTGCTAAAGCTCTGCTCTGATGTCAGCTGTTGGAGAGTCTGAGATTTCTGGTTACAGCATATATCAGTTTGGAAGTCAACTGAATCAGTCTAATAAATCTATTATACTGAAGTAAACAGTAGTAAAACAATCATTTGTCAATGCCAAGTGTTGCTTGCTGTCAGCAGTGGAAATGCAGGAGTTAGACAGATGCAGTATAGGAATGGCAGTGAAATAATGAATTGATGCCAACTCCACCCCACCCTGCAGAGATGGACAGGCATTGGGGTGTGCCTTTGGGTCGTCGCCCAAAACGGTCACAACATTTCACCTCACCCCATCATGCAGACACTGACAAGTGTCGAGGTGTGCTTTGCAGTGTTCGGGCTTTACACTCACCTCATTCCATAAGGAAATACACTGAAATGGGTGCAGTATAGGAGAATGGGGTGAACTCTGGGGCCAAAGGGTCCAAGGGGCACCTCGATGCCTGCCACTGGCTGCAGGGTGGGGGTGGAATGGCATGAGCATTACTGTCGGCAATCCCAAGTCACACCCCTGATGCCTGTCAGTTCCTACAGGGCACGGCGTTATGGTCAAAAACCCTAAAACCCTGGGCATTTCTTGGTATTTTTACTCCAAGTTTTCAACATGGGCTTTTGTGATCCCTGCATGAACAGTGCCACTATCAGTTCGTTAGCTTGAAAGGTGATTTTGCACAGCGACTGCGTTGTTGGCGCCATAGGTGCAAAAACACACTTCGAACAGGATGTGAAAAATGACAGCTGTACTGTTCATGAGGAGGTGTAAAAAATGGCAATGTTGAAAATCTAGAGTGAAAATATAAAAAAACTGGTGAAGTTATGAGTGTGCATAGAAACTGTGCAACGCACACCCATAACATAATTACTGTTGGGATTTTTTACAGCAGATTTTCAACATAGGCATTTTGGGACCTCCGCTCATGAACAGTGTCACTGTGTTTTCTTAACCTATCCCGAACACTGATTTCCCACAGCGACCGTGCTATTCTGCACCGGAAGTGCGAAAACACATTTTGGCCAGGGTGTGAAAAATGACAGCTGTACTGTTCATAAGGAGGTGTGGAAAAATGCCAATGTTGAAAATCTGGGCTGACAGTATTACAAATTCATGAACTTACCAGGGTGCATGGAAATTGCACAATGCACACTTGTAACACAATCATTTTATGGACTTTTGTCACCAAATTTTCAACATAGACCTCTGCTCATGAACAGTGTCACTGTGATTTTCTTAATCTGTCCCGAACATTGATTTTGCACACCGACCATGCCACTGTGTGCTACGTGTGCGAAAACACATTTTGGGTGAGATGTAAAAAACGACAGTTGTACTGTTCATAAGGAAGTGAGGTAAAATGGCAATGTTGAAAATCTGGAGTGAAAATACTAAAAATGCTCGAAGTTACAAGCGTGCGAAGGAACTGCGCAATGCATGCTCGTAAAACAGTCATTTTGGGGAATTTTTTCACCAAAATTTCAACATAGGGTTTTAGGGGGCCTACCTCATGAACAGTGTTACTGTGATATTCTTAATCTGTGCTAAACATTGATTTCGCACACCGACCATGCCATTGTGCGCTACATGTGCAAAAACACATTTCAGGCGAGATGTGAAAAATAACAGCTGTACTGTTCATAAGAACATGTGGTAAAATGGCAATGTTGAAAATCTGGAGTGAAAATATTAAAAATGCTCGAAGTAACAAGCGTGTGTAGGAACTGCGCAATGCACGCTCGTAAAACAGTCATTTTAGGGAATATTTTCACCAAATTTGTCAACATAGGGTTTTAGGGCCTACCTCATGAACTGTGACACTGTGGTTTTGTTAATCGGTCCCAAAAGGTGGTTCCACACAGTGACCATAAAATCACCTTTCGGGACTGAATAACAAAATGACAGTGACTGAGTTCATGAGGTGGGCTCCCAAGAACCCGATGTTGAAAACTTGGTGAAAAAATTCCCAAAAATGGTTGAAATATGCACCAAAGTTTGAAAAAAAAACATTTATGCCATTATACAGCTTACCGACATTTCTTCAGTTAGAGGTCGGCTTTGAAGAGTGCAGACATGTTCCTGGTCCACCGAAGATCATTGCACTGGGCTCTGGAGGTAAGTATGGGGTGAGGTGGGGGTGTGGGGAGGTGGGGTACGCAGATGGTGGGTGCAGGTTGAGGGAGAGGAGCAAGAGAATCAAAGAGGGACTTTTTTCTTCTATGTCTTTTTTTTTTTTTAAAGACGACAGGGGACTTTTGCCACGATGGGGTGGGCTTCCAGTGCGGCAGATGGAAGTTTGTTTGGGGGGCAGTGGAGCCAACAGGGGATTCGGCACCTGCCGGCCATACAGTGTGCTGGGGGAGGGGGACACATGAGCCATGGGGGTGCATTATGCTGATGGGATTGGGCTACCCCATCGGCAAATGAACTTTGGAGGGTCATGCCGATAAGAGGTTGGGCACCCCTTCTGCTTTTTTTTTTTTTATTTATTGAAATGTTTCACCAGGAAGGCACACTGAACGGCAGGCAGCGGCTTTCCATCGGTTTTCTGGGGACTGTGAGAGCCAACGGAGAAATCATCGCCATGGGGACATTGAATGTGCAATCAGCCGTTTTAGCAGCTTGTAATGCACCAAAACAGCTGATTGCATGGTAACGTCGTGAATTACCGGCATTGTGGCCTGCTCCTAACTTCTGACTGATGCAATGTGTTTCTTTTACATGCGTGCAAGCAAAACCAAAATGTATTTGCACACAAAGTGCAAATTGGGACCACCCCGTGTTCTCCTTTAAGTAGCATTTTCATGTTTTTTTTTTTTTTTCAAAATATTGGAATCATAGAGCATAATGTTTTAGAAGTGTGGCAGGGTCTAAATGACCAGTTTTCACAATGAACAGAAGCACAGATTTTTATTGCGGAGGCGCTAACCCCTCTTCCCCCCATGATAGGGACTGTGCAGTGGGCTGACCACTGATGAAGCCCCCCAGGCATGACACGTTAGGTTGGTTACACTGATTGATCCCACTGTGGTTGCTGTGAACTGTGCATGTTGATTATTTTTATGTAACTAAATATTCTGAAATATTTTTCCAAATGAACTCTTTTTATTTTTAGTATATTCTCCAGGCAAAGTTGAGTGGGTGTGGACTTTTTTAGTCTTTCGAGTAGTGTTTAATAGCATAGTACCACGCAAATCCCCAGAACAGTATTTGAGTTTCACCATGTATGTGCTGTTAAGTAACTGTATCAACAGCAGTGCTTATCTGTTACACCTTATGGTGCCTCGTCTTTGTGCTGCCTTGCCATTCTTGCCCTGGGGAACAAATGACAATGAGACTGCCATCTCTGTTTATCCTCCAGGTAAGCAACTCACCGATAAATGAATGAATGTATCATATCTGTATGTGCTGGTTCACGTCGCGTTTTAACCATATGATAGCCCAACTGCGTGAGATGAGACATCTGAGTTTTACCGGGGTCCTGTCCTTTCACCCAGGTCCTGTCCTTCCACCTAATTTTGGCAGCTTCAAGGACTGACGCACAGGAAGGTAAAGTGATTTGCTCAAGGTCAGTGGCTGAGGTGACATTCAAACTTAGGACGGGCTGTTACACAGTTTGGCACTCTAACCGCTAGCATGCATCACTGTACCTTCCAATAGCTGGAGAGTTGCTATGGTGGGAGCTGAATACAGACCAATACTCCAACTGGAATAGCACGCTGTCCTTTAATATCATACCTCCCCTCCTAGACACGTGAGTTTAATAGTGGTAGAAATGTTGACAAGAGGTAGACAAAATAGGCCTATGATTTGCGCTGATATAAAAGTTTTTATGTGGCAAAGGGGGCTACTTTTTTTAAATTCTGAGGAGTTTTTGAGACGGTTATGGAAAACAAACAATGGAATGTTCAGTACTGGATAATGTGTGGGCAGCAGCGTGTAACAAGTTTTTTTTTTAATACCTCCAAATTGTGTGATTCTACATAAACCTTGAGAGCAAGGGTTTGTGTAAAAAAGAAAAGCGAGTTTTATAACTGCCCATATTTTATTTTTGTAATTACTGGTTTAACTGTGCCTTAGCACCCATGTCCCAGGTTTTATAGATGCATGTTTCCAAAGATGAAACCTAGACACCTCCACCCAACTATGACATACCCACTGCCACAAGCCCAAAGCTTTTTTAAATAAATAACTTACATGGTTGATCCTGCCATTAACCTGTGTTTTTGTGAGTAAACTCAGCTGTTCACTTGTACTCTTTAGTACTTCAGGCCTTGCCAGTGAAGAAAACAAGAGCATCTTAAAAATCCTGTTATGTACAAGTGTGATGTCACAATCATGTATAACAGAATTAACAGGTACTGGTTTCAGTACGTAATCACACCTAACCAGTAATTATATAAGCATACCTCTCAACCTTTTGCCACTAAAATGAGAGACGTGGACACTCAAAATGAGGGATAATTAGGAACACTGAACCTCAGAATGAAGGACACATCTTCAAACATGGAGATTCAAGCTCAAAACACTGTGGCAACAATTGTTGTTACTTGTGCAAAGTTTATTTTTGATTTAGCATCTTAGAATACCATTAATTTCTGCTATAAAGTCTGAAATTACAGCACATTCCCTGCCTGGGCAGCACCTTTTACATGAGAAATGGATGAGGGACTGAGCAGTTTTGAGGAGCAAAATGAGGACTGTCCCTAATAATGAGTGACAGTTGAGAGGTATGTACAGTATATAAGTAATGGATGTACAACTGATCTCTGTCAAAAGCATGCACAAATGCAAGACGTTTCTCAAGGAAACACCAAACTCTGTTTCTCCAAATGAATCATAAATAGGGTTTTGCAAGCCAAACAGTATTCAGCACAAATGCAACCGTCTGTGAACATCAGTTGAGGCATTTACATCCTCTGTAGAGTTATACAGTGAAGAAGGTGGGATGGAGTGGTTTGAGCAGAGCACAGTTGGAGGAATAACATCCGTGACAGACAGCATCACAGCCAGTGCTTGTCTGTCCCCAGACTGCACTGATTCAGTGTGCATCAGAGCGAGCGGTGGAAGCATGCTGGAGTGGCCCGAGTGCCATGACAGACAGCATCACACAGCCAATGCCTGTCCCCAGATTGCAGTGATTCACTACTGACTGGCAGTGGCGGTGAGGCCAATGAGTGAATCATGTGACCCAGGCGCTGTAAGGTAGAACAGCACATTTCTGCTGCTCATTCTGGGATATGTTTGAGATAATGCGGCATTGAATACTGTGTCAGAGGGCTGCATTGTATATGTAGTTAATACATCCCCCAGAGCCACTCATTGCTGTATAAGAGTGGTTTCATGTGCCTTTGGCTGGAGTAAGAACAGCGAAGCGAAACTGAGCTGTTTTGGCTCAAGCTGAAGGCAAGTGAAACCACTCTAATACATGAACAAGTGGCGACAGGAGACTATTTTAATATATTATTGATTGAGGCGATCAATAATATGTTAAAACAACAAAAGTTCCTGGAATAATGCCCATTTCAGGACATCACCACTGAGACGCTCTTCAGGAATAAGAGTGTCTCATGTGTGCGAAGAGCGCTCAACTGGTAGGGCGTTCCTTAATCTATAATGTGCATCATCATCAGAGTGTTTCAGTGCTTGTGCTTTCTTTTTAAACAAAATCAAACAAAACAAAGCAAACAGCCAACAAAAAAGTATAAGTAAGACAGCTGAAAGAGATAGGGGAAGGGTGGGGAAGGGTGGCAGAGAAACAGAAGAAGAACCTGAAGCCTAGAAAGCAGGATAAGACCATTTCCTGAATTTATTTTTTAAAAAGTCTTACATTACAGGATTAGGTTTATATTTTGACAGAGTAAGATTTTTTTTGTCAGACTGTAAATACTGGCAATGTTGTAACCTACCTTGTGTATCTCTCCCATTGTGACCATTTAAAAAATATCAGTTCTTGAAAACTTTAGACACTGTAACTCTGCTAAGGGCCCCTTGTGTGTGTTTTTCCCATATCACCATTTAAATAAACTGCTCTTTCCTAGGCACCATAGTAGTGCAGAGGATCAGAGTTACCTTGTGCATCTGGCCCAGTGTGACCATTTAAAACATGACGTTGCTGACTCTGTGGCGCCGAGCAGTGAGGCGTCGCTCTGGCACGCGGTGGATGCAGGTTCGTACCCTGAGCCGGACATCAGGGTGGAGACCTGCAGGAGGGAGTTAGAGCATTCTTTGGATGCTTCTGTCTCACAGGGATGGGCCATGCTGGACCGCTCAATAGTGGCTCCTGGTGAGTGGCTTGGTGGAGACGTTCTTGGCGGCATGGGTGACGACATGCTGCAGAACGTCCCCGGCTCCAGGACACCGCAGCAGCTGCATGATTGTGGGAGGTAGGAGGGGGCCCCAGAAAATGGAAAACATCTGCCCAGCTTACCGGAGGATGGCTGCTGTGTTCTTCACCACCACAAAACCTCTCACAGCACCCTAGTTTGATCCCCTTAGCCCCCCAGCCCCATACTCTTGGTCAAGGCAGCAGAACTCTTTCTCCTCTTCTCTGTCTCCCAGGAGGGCCCTCCCAGCAGGGATACACTAGGTCTACTGGGGTGCAGGAATAACAGGGGATGAAGAAGATGGCAGTAGGGAACAGGCTGGCAGGAGGGGTTAAACAACATAAGCCCCAAAGGAGTTGTGAGTCGGGAGGCAGGGTAGGAGCAAAAACAAAAATGTAAATTTCAGGCACCATAGTGGAGCAGAGGGTCAGAGTTACCTTGTGCAACTTGCTCAGTGTGACCAGTTCAAAAATAATTCAGTTTGGGACACCATAGTGGTGCAGAGAGTCAGAGTTATCTTGTGTGTCTTGCCCAGTGTGACCACTTAAAAAATATATAGATATGGGAGGTTGTGAGGACCCTGTAATGCAGAGTCAGCCTTTTCATGAAGTGTGCGTCAGATTTGTTTTTCAACTGATACAAGATTAAACAGTACAGTGTGTGACACTGAGCAAGATGCACCCAAGGTAATCATTTAAAACAACCCGCGGTCACCAACCTACAGTAGTTTCAAATGTATTGTCTCAGAAAGTAGCAAAGAAATCATGACAGCTATAACATATCCCATATAATGTGTCATTTCTTACTATCATCTGTAGCTGCAGCACAGTCTCTGAAAGACCAGCTGAAAGAAAGCAGCACTTCCTCTGCAGGAGAGGGTCCAGTGGCTACATTCCATGCCATTTGTCATCTCAGATGCTGAAAGCATCAGTCCACCTGCCTGACACATAAGGCATGTTACACCTTGGCTGAGGCTATTGTGACTAAAAAAAAACACGACACTGGCAAAGTATGCTTAGGATATGATCCGTAGTAACTTTAAGTAAGACAGCTATCCTCGGAAGGCAAAGTTACCATGTCCCATGCTTTGGTCTTTTTCAAAACTGTTCCAGTTGTAACAACTGTTATCCTGCCTTCTAGGTTTCAGGTTCTTCTGTTTTCTCTGCCACCCTACCCCAACTCCTCCCCTATCTTGTTGCTGTTTGTCACCGGACATGATTTTTAAGAAGAATCAAATGCTGCCCGACAAACTTTCTTGTTTGTTTTGTTTGATTTCTTTACAAAGAAAGCACAAACACTGAAGCACTCTGTTGATGACACACACAATACAGCCCTCAGACACAGTGTTTGATGCTGCACTGTCCCAAGCCCATCCCAGAATGAACAGCAGCTAAGTGTTGTCCTGTCTTACAGTCTCTGCGTCACACGACTCACTCACTGACCTCACCGCTACTGCCAATCAGTAGCGAATAATTGTAATCTGGGGACAGGCATTGGCTGTGTGATGCTGTCTGTCATGGCGCTCGGACCACTCCAGCATGCTCCACCACTCGCTCTGATGCACACTGAATCAGTGCAGTCCAGGGACGGACAACCATTGACTGTGACGCTGTCTGTCGTGGACGTTATCCCTCCAACTGCGCTCTGCTCAAACCACTCCATCCCACCTCCTCCACAGTATAATTCTACAGAGGACATAAAATGCCTCAACTGATGCTCACAGACACACACCAGATACTTCCCTTCCCACATCAAGTGCTCGCATTGCACAGAACGGATGCACCAGCAGCTAAAAAGAATAATCATCTACAAGGCAAGCACACAAATACAAGCCGAATATAGCCAGTATTCAGGTTTTGTGTAACCTGAATACAGGTGTATTCAGCTCTATTTGTGCCGAATACTATTCAGCTTGTACAGCCCCAATTTTTATGTTTAAAGTTGATATTAGGAGTGGGATGGCAGTACCACTGGCATCAGGAAGCGATTGGTGACAGGAACCGGCACTGTTTTTTTGTTGTTGATTAATTTTCAGAGGATGTAGCCAGGCAATAGTATTTTCTATTGCCCATTGTTACAAACTAACTAATGTTCATCATCAAGGAGCAATTGGGAAACAGTGCCAGCCATTTCTGGTCTTGTGACCGAGTTTCAGAGAATCACGGGGCAGGATTTCTATGTAAGGTTTAATAAAATATTGTTGCCACATTATCTTACAATAAGACTCTAGATATTTGTGGTAAGGATTCTCTCTACAATAATTTTTTTTAAGCATTTTTAATTTGCAAGGGTAACGTGTTTGTCCTCACATACTGCACCACTGTACAATTCCCCACTGGGTGTCTTATGTCTCATTTACTCTAGCCTGCTAGCTTTTAAAGGTAATCACCTGTGTGACCAAGAATTTTGTGATGCGCTCTGGAAGTCGACTTTTCTCACTGGACAGGATCATCTCCAGCATGTCGCCGTGGAGCTTCTCCATAACGACAAAGACCCCGCTCAGGAGTTTCAAACATACATTCCAGGTTTACAATTCCAGGGTGGTGCAAATTCTGCAAAAGATTAGACAATATTTGATATAGTGAAACAAAATTCAAAAACACAACTGCTTTGGGTCTTTTTTTTTTTATAATGCCATCATACCCTTCAACTTGTCAGCATTAAAATGAATAGCACCGGTCTTTAAAATCCAAAGCAAATGACCTGAATGTGTAGCACATTAATTTGATAGAAATATTCCTTAACACTAAACACGTGGAGCCCACTTTATGTCAACTTGTTACCCTTTAAAATAAAAAAGTTTACATTTCGATAGTTTGTCCAGACATAGCTTCAACATTATTTTAGAATGACAGCATATCTTAATAAAGCAAAGGTACATTTGGCTATGAAATATATAGCGCTATGTGAAATGCATAGCAGTTGAAAGCTATACGCGCTATTCCAACACTTTCTGCATGGATGAGTGGACTAATCTATAGTGCAGAAGTGGGTGGGGATCCTTTATTTATTTACATTTATTTTTACTTATTTATATATTGCTGATGGGGAAAGGAGTACTAGAAAATATTTCCTGTTTTAAGCCTTGTTCTGGGGGGAGGGGGATACAGAAGCAAAACGACTGATATGGAACCAGGTTAAACTGCTGGTGGTTTTCTAGTGAATCGGGGAAATTTGTCCAAGACACCAAAGAAATTCCCTTACTTTTTTTTTTTTTATTCTTTTTTTCCCACCATCTCATGCTGGCCCCCATCTCCCAAGTGCCTCAGCCCCACCACCCCGATGTCCACCAGGACTTACCACTGCTGTTTTCCCCCCAGGGCTTACCCCCCCCCCAGCAGAGTCGATGTGGTTCCCCAACTGCCACTGTGTAATAGATCCAGTTCTGTTTGCATCCCCAGCTGGTTGGGTGAGAGGCCTGGAGATGCTTGGTGCCAGGCTGCCTCCAGCTTCTCCTCCTTACACTGTCCCCTGAGAGGTGTAGTGTGCAATGGCGTCATGACGTATGTCATGTGCTCCCATGCGACATGCGTTGACACCTGCCATGCCACTCCCTGCATGTTACCCTGGTTACCTTTCCCCCCACTTTCACTAGGGGCCAAGCCAGCACTGGGCTCTGCCTGCCCAAAGGAGGGGGGAGCAGTCCTGTGAATGCTTGATCCTCCACCCCTTGGCCAGCCCTCCATCATCCAGAGTTCGCTTGTGAACCAGGGTCCTCGACATCCCAAGTGGTGGTGCTACCGCTGCACTGACCCCTTACTCTTTTTAAAAAGCCCCATGGGATCTTTAACGTCCTGCTGAACAAGCACCAGAACAGGCAAGCAGGACCTCGGTTTAGCATCTCATTTGAAAGATGGCACCTCTAACAGCACAGTGATCCCAAACACCATGCTGGTGCATCAGCATGGTTACTTCTGCAAGGGAGAGTGCCGCCTGCAGAGCTACCAAAACCAGTTCCTGCAGCATCTGCTGTCCACTGGAGGAGTCGCATCCTACTACTGAAAAGGCCCAATGCTGCTCCATGTCTGCAATCGGACAGGATCAAGCTCCAAGGTGGTATTATATTATCTTATTAACTAATACATGGAGCACAATGCCTCATGACAATTCATCGTTTAGTAAATGCGCCAGCCATATATCTAAGACTTGGCCTTCTCTCCTCTGCTATCCTACAGGACACACATATACAATACATGAATATGGTATTGTAGGGACATGCAGTTTCAGAATGGGGAAATGTATCATTTTGGAATGAGGGACATGCAATCTCTAAATGTGGCAGACACGTGCGATCTTGGAATGTGGCATGGATGCGCAGTCTCGGAATGTGTCAGGAAAACACAATCTCAGAATATGAAAGTGACATGTGTGTTCAGAATGGGGAGATACATCATTTCAAAATGAGGAATATACAGTCTCAGAATGGTGAGGATGTGGAATCTCAGACTGTGGCAGGGACACGTTATTTTGGAATGAAGGACATGCAATCTCACAATGTGGTGGGGATGCACAATTTCAGAATGTGGCAGGAATGCGCAGAGTCAGAATGTGGAGGGGATGTACAGTCTCCCGAATGTGGCAGGGATATGCAAATTCAGAATGTGGTGGAGATGCAGAATCTCAGAATATAGTGGCGATGCACAGAGTGGGAATGTGTCAGGACACATTATTTTATTCTAAAAGTGCTTGTGTCTGCCACATTCCAAAACTGTTTGCACTTACCAAATTTCAAAATGATGCATGCCGACATATTCCAACACTATGCATCACAGCTAAATTCCAAAAATGTACATCCCCACCACATAACATTCCAAAATAGTGCATCTCCACTAAATGCTGAGTTTGTGTATCAGTGTCACATTCAAAAACTGTGTCATTGCCGCATCCCGAAACTGTGCATTGGCACCACATTCTGAAACTATGTGTCACAGTCACACTCCATAGTTGTGTGTCTCCACCACATTGCAAAACTGCACGTGATTGACACATTCCAAATTTGCATGTCCCCAGCACATTCAGGAGTAGCATGCAGATGCCAGATTACAAAACTGTGTGTCACCACCACATTCTAAGATTGTTCATTCCTGCCATATTCTGAAATTGCACATCCCCACCACATTCCAAGACTGTACGCCCCCAACACATTCTGAAGCTGTATGTCCCAGCCACATTCTGACCCTGCACATCCCTGCTACATTTCAAATCTGCAAATCCCTACCACATTGTAAAATTGTGTGTCCTGGTCACATTCTGAACCTGTGCAATTCCTGCCACATTCCAAACTGGTGTCACTGTCACATTCAACATTCTAAAACTGTGCATCCGCATCACATTCTGAAACTGTGTTACCCAGCCACATTCCAAAACTGGGAGCCCCCACCACTGTCTAAAAGTGTGTGTCCCACCTCATACCAGAACTGTGCCTTCCCATCACATTCTGAAATTGTGACTGCCATATTCCAAAATTTCCCATTCCTGTCACATTTGGAAAATACTCATCCCCACCACATTCTGAAAATGAGTGACCCAGCCACATTCTGAATCTGGATGCCCCATCTAAATTCCAAAATTATGCATCCCACAACATTCAAAAAATGTGCTTCCCTGTCACATTCTGAAATTGCATGTCACCACCCCATTTTGAAACTGTGTGTCCCCAACACATTCTGAAGTTCTGTGTCCATGCCATATTGTGAAGTTACATGGTGCCATCACAATCTGAAATCAAGCATAATCACCACATTCTGAATCTGTGCATCACCACCACACACCAACATTACACATCCCTGATGAATTATGAAATCGCACATCCCTACCACATTTTGAAACTATGTGTCTCCCACATTCTGACACTACAGACCTCTGTCACATTTTTAAAGTTTGGGACACAGCCAGATTTCACATTTCAGCATCTCTTCAACATTCCAAAACTGCATGTCACAGCTACTTTCGAAGAGTGTGTCCTTGCTGCATTCCGTAACTGCAATCTGGTGACATTCTAATATCTGAACCTTGCAGTATTCTGAAATTGTGTACAATCTTGGCATTCTAAAGCCATTTTTGAAGCGGAATTCCCAAACCACCTCCCCTGCCACATTTTAAAGACCTTACATCTGGGCATTCTGAAAACACATGTCCCTTACCTACCCAGTGCCAACTTTCCTTTTCAAATGTTTACTACAACTTCAATTTTATGTAACTTAGATGAAATAAGTCCAGTAAGGTTGCTAACAGGGAGGACTAGGATGCGAATTCTGGAGCTGACATCATCAGTAGTTCTTCAATGAAGCCAACTTTTTTGAACAGGCAGCAAAATACAAAACAACTTGTAACTTTTAAATGAAGTAACTTAGAGATCTAATTTCTGGTATGAGGCTGATTGGTGATATGCTGATCCTAATTCTGTATTTATTGATAGTAGAAATTTTACCAGGACTTCCTCTTTAAGAAACTCCAGTGTGATATTTCCCTGTTAATTGGTTAGTTCCCTTCACATTCCCTCACCACACAAGCAAAGAAGATTGAGTACTTGGCACTGTAATTACTAATGAAAGAACATTCTTCCTGATCATATCCTTTATGTTAATAACTACCCTATTGAAAGAGCCTCCCAGTTCAATCTGTTGAGCATTTGGATTACAAATAACCTGTTTCGATCCCGCGAGGCCAATGTGATTTGTAAGACGGCCTGCAGTCCGACTGGTATAGATAATATAGACATGCAGCAGTGCCTGCTCTTTTATTTAAATATTACTCCTGTATGTCTAGGTCTCAAATACTGTACACCCTCTTCTACATCTAAAATCCGTATTAGGAGTACAATACCAAAGTCTGTAAGTCATTCAGAAACACACAATGCTAGAGACAAAAGAATACGACCAAGTGGTCCATTTGCCAGCCAACTTGACAGATGTACCTAGCATGCGATTTGTTGTACCTTTAACATGTCTGCGCACACAATATAGAGAACAATGCATGGGCAACCATACACCATGAGGCTGTGTTTCCATAGAGAGGTTGGCATGACATCATACGGACCTCAAGAATGAAGCAGTCAGCAGATGTGTGTGTGTGTGTGTGTACGCGCACATGTGTGTAGGGGGCTCCATTGTTAGTGCCTCTTGTTGCTAAATTGAATCTTACCTGCAAAATAGCCACTTCGTTGCGAAGCTGGCTTTCCTGTTTGGTAGGGAATCTCATCTTATCAATTACTTTAATTGCCACATCTCTTCCAGTCTTCCTGTGCTTACCTAAAGAATGGACATAATGCTAATTATATTGAACATGCTTAAGTGAAGACCTGCACTTACTTAACAAAGTCTGTGAATCACTAAACTAAATGTGTAGTGAACAAGTAGCAATGTTAAAAGCAGCAAAAACAGAAATAATGGTGCATATAACAATTATACCAGTAAGTATGACCAGATGAAATGGCACTGGAAAAATACAGAAGTTCTCCTTTTTCTCTGTACAAAAGAGAAATGTATATAATAGTATTGTTGCTATAGCTTGAAAGGCAAACTGAAGTTGCTACTCACAGAGTAGTAGTAGTAGTAAAATCTTAAAATCTTTTATTTTTATACAGGAAACAGCTGGTAATCACACCTTTAGAACCATAGGTCCTATTTACAAGGTGGTCCTGTATGAAATATAACATTACAATAGTAAAATAGTATTACTATACATAGGAAAGGGAAAGGGGAAATTGTTTAATCGGGAAAGGCACACTAAGCCAAAGCTTGTTTCAAGGTGCAACCTGGGAGCACAAGGAAGTTAAGTGACTTGCTCAGAGTCACACAGTTTGCAAGGGGGGGCTGTGGGATTCAAACCCAGGTCTCCAGGTTTGCAGCTCAGTACTCTTAACCACCATACTATACTGCCTATAAGAAGTTGCATACATATATACATACATAATAAAATTCCATACAATCCATGGGGCTACAACAGTAATAAACTAAATGATACACAGGGACTACAGACTGGCATTTTTCAATCCTATACAGTTCACACATTCATTTGCTGACCTGTTTATATGTGATTTCACATTAGGTATAGTTATCCATTACATATGCAGTGGACTTTGAGTTCCTCTTTTAAATGTGTGGTAAAACGTTTTGAGTTTCCCACCACATCTTTAATAGTATTATTTAAGGAATTCCACAAGGTCATGGCAACATAGGAGTAGTGTTGAGGCTTGCCCATAAGAATTATCTGATTCCATGGTAGCCCTTGTCACTTTGAATATTGGTGTGGGCACTGGCGTAACATGACTCAATATCGGCTGGAAAAGTTACATTCATCTTAATGCAGCTTTCCTGGAATTGGGTTTCAGAATGCTGCATCATGGTGCGCCACTATTCAGAGTGGTGATGGCTGCCACTGTATTTCAGAACATGTGTCTTGTTCTGATCTGGGTCTTGTGCTGTAGCCAAAGTGTGGCACGATACTGATTTATTATTATTGCAATTTATGTTAGCCGATGTTTACGATATTGCATGGATGGCATGGTTTATGGACATTCACTTATTGCAACTTCTTGCCCCATTACTTTAATCTTGTTAAGTTGCAACTCAGTTTCACCTGGTTGATTAATAAAAGTAAAAAAAATTAAAAAACAGTAATAATCAGTTTCTTACCATGAATACCAGCCTGACCAAATACGTTTCAAATTAAATATAATCTGGTGCCATCCCAACAACCCATGTGGGCAACTTGTGTTTGGGAGGGAGCCAAGGGTATCGCTGTCATTTGGCCTAGGGCCAGGTTGCTACAGACAGCAGAGCTTCTTGGCCACGGAAGGGAGGCACCCCAGTTTCGCTCCTGCAGTGACTGTTGTGTTGAGCCAAGAAGACAGTTTCCTACCTCCTCCACAGAGCTACTGCAGATTAGGAGTGTCATTGTGGAGAGTGCCACAAGGGTGGATGTTGGAGGAAAAAACAGGAGGCAAAACCCACATGAGAGTCAAAATGACAGCTGCTGATACTCTCTGGCTCTGTGTCCCAAGCATGGATGTGTACTGGCAGTTAGGACTGGGAGGGCTCCAGTTGTGGCCCAGTTTGAAGGGGGCCAGGCATAAGCTATATAAAGCTGTATGAGAAAAAATTGGATATAACCTTAGGCTATCCACAGATAACCTAGTAAGGTAATGGATTTGTCTAACCTTCTGAATCAAACTACCACTAAACTTGCCCTTAAAGAGCCACCGACACCTCGAGAAGAACTTTGAAAAACATAATATTTGGACACAAAGCAGCTTTATAGTTCTCATCAGCTTTGTATTTCCTATCCCCCTTATTTATTATGGAGGTAATATGCATGAAAACAGGATAATTGCTCCTTGAGGTTTCATCAGTTCCTATTGCTTCTTCACAACCTGATGTCATAATACTCTTCTTGTGACATCACAGTCATTCCCATGGCAACAGACTGTGAGGCCACAACAGAGCATTATAATTTCAAGTAGGGAATAAGTTACAGAGACAGATGCGCTCTGAGTGATAAAGATCTTGTTTTTGTGGTAATTTTTTCAGTAATATGTAATGGAGAAGAGAATGCTATCGAAAACACATAAAATAAAAACTGAATTATGTCCAAACATTATGTTTTCCAAAGTTTACACAAAGCCGTCAGCTACTCTGTAACACAGGAGTAAGACCTGCTAAGTCATTCATATAAGTAAAGAGTGATGCATGCGTTCATTGAAAAAAATGGGGCAGGTTTCATCAGACTGTCTTACCTCCGTAAACAATTCCAAACTGGCCTGAGCCCAGCACCTCATCAGCAAAGATCTGGTACACTGAGCTGATATCCTGCAGTACAGAAAGTGAGAAGATTTTATTTAATTGGTAAAGAGTTAAAATTATTGACGCTGGCCAGATCCATGTCAGTTGAATGTAACCTTCAATGGCAGCTATCAGGATTGTGACTACTACTGTTACTGTGTGTGTGTGTGTGTTTAATTTATTTATTTGAAGATATCTTTACAGAAAGGCCTATTGTGCCCTGTAGCTTGGCTTGTTTCTAATAGGTTCCTGCACAAGATGGCTAACAGCTACACAGGTAATAATGATACATTAATACAGAATACAGTACATGCTGCACAAAAATACATTTACATAAGTACTTTATATTTCCTGATTTAAAGGAATTATCCAAGACAGTTGAAAATGACTGAAGCTTAAAATCCCTAAGTCTTTCACCTTTGCGAAAGTCATCCTAGCTGCAAAAAAAACAAAAAAAAACAAAAAAAAAAAACCCACTTTTTTGTTAAGCTCCCTTTGAGAAGGAATGGGAAGTATTTTGGCCCCGAGGACGTGGCCAACTGATCTCTTCAACTTCCTGATGTGCCAACCCTATCCCCGCACTTAGATGTTTTATGATGCCTAACCAGAGAGAGCGTGAAGAAGCACTCCATGGAAGTGAATGGGGTTATTCTGAATTGCTTTTTTTAATATGTTAATGAGGATTCTGACATTAATTAAACCACCACTCAACCATTAAGGGCCTTGTTTCATTATAGCTAGTAAGGCTTTTGCAAAGGTCATTTATGCTGCTTCTATTTTTTCAGGAGAGGACACTTGACAGGTTGTAAATTTTCTGTTAAGTAATCGGGGACTAAACCATTCAGACTGTAGTACATCAGAAGTGCTAGATGTATGCTCCTTCTTATACTTAGTGGCTGTCAGACAGTTGGTTAAATATAAATCTTGTAAATGTTCTTTACATCCCAATATGATTCTGCCTGTTCTGTTTTGTAAAATCTATAGTCTCTTTAGGAGTCCCTGTTTTTTTACACTGCCCTCAAATTATGTCTGCATAATCAAAGTGTGGTAGAATGAATGCATCGTAGATTGTATGCCTTCAGGGAGAAGCAAAGTCTAATTCTCCTAAAGAAAGACATCTGTTCATACATTTAACAATAAAGTTAGGTAGATGTGATTTAAATGAAACAGAATTATCAGTGTGAACTCCCAAGTATTTAGTTGTCATTACAAAATTAAAAAGAAGTCCATTAGCATACACCTTAAAGTTCTCAGGTCTGGACAGATGTTGCTTAGACCCACCAAGCAGAGTTTTAGTTTAGAGTTAAGTAGGCAAACATTTGTGTCATCTTATGACTTAGGTTCTTCTGAGTGCATTTCACATATTTATCCACACATACAAGGCCAGTGGCATCTGCATACAAATAGACTTTGGAGGAGGTACAGCCGTTTGGTAGTTCATTAATATAACAAACGGACAGACCCATGTGGCATACCCGTGCTAACTGCCCCTGCCTCAAACAGAGATGCAAACTTGTTGCAGTGTGTATATTTATTATGCATTTAGCCATTTGATGGTTATATTAGATAGCCCAGTGTTTAATAATTTGTTGTAAAGTGTGCCATGGTTCACAGTATTACATGCTTTCTTTAAGCCCAGAAATACAGCACCACATAAAGTCTTGATCAATACTGCTATAGATCTCATGTGTGAATTCCAAGAAAGCTGTATTTGTGGAATACCCAGGTCAGAAGCTAGATTACAAGTTTTTTTGTTCTGGCATAAGTATTGATACAGTTTGGGTGAACGGCTTCCTCAAATATTTTGAACTCATGAGCACAACTGATAATTGGCTTGTATTTACTAAGTTTATTTGCGGCTCCATCATTGAAGATTTATGGAAACTCCTGCTATTTTCAAGGCTTCTGGAAATGTTGCAGAAGAAAGTGAGATTTTTATAATATGAGAAAAAGGGTAGCAGATAACAGGACTGGCTGTTTTTAGTAGATTGGCATCAAATATTATCAACCCCAGTCGCTTTACTTGTAGATTGTTTCTGCAGTTCATGGTGTACAAATTCAGGAGTGGCTGAAGAGGAGCAGAATTCAGAAACAGTTGAATTGTGCAGGGATTGACTCATCATAGAGGTAGGGACAGTAAGGATGGAAGAATTCCAGCCACTCAAGCCTGCCCTGGGGCCATGTCTTACTCTAGTGTATAGGTTATCTTATAAGTTTTGATACCATTAACTGTGCTGTGACCACCTACACTAGATAGTCATGACACAAGCCTGAGCCATTAACTACTGAAATGGTGATACTTATGCCAAATACACTGAATGATGCAGTCAGGATGCAAAGTTGCTGTACATATTGCCCCATATCTGTACAACAAACCCAGTATTCAAACAGCAAGCTATTTCCTGTGTTCCGATTGACTGACCAGGCTAACCACAGTGCACATTGCACTTATAGATTTAATGACAACGTTTCCAACATTCTGGCAAATCAAAAGACAAAAAAGGTGGTTAAATAACAGGCAGGTAATGACTTTCTTGAGGTCAATATAGGGAGTTATTGACCAGAAAGGTGATGGACACTGTATTGCACTTTTACCAGAGAAAAATATCAGAAAAATCAATATTTTATTCTAGTACAGAAAGCCTCTCATCTTTTTTATTTCTAGGTTAAGTTTAATTCTTTTCCACTGTCAACTTCTAAGAAGAGGAGTTGGGGAGTGGCCTTAGTTCCTCTTTTAAGAATGGTGTTACAGCACTCCTGAGCAGTAGTGCATAATGCAGATCATGAAAACCAGCACCCACTGTATCTCATGAGGCAGCCTGCAGTTATCAGGTCCTGGGGGGGGGGGCAACACGATTTTTTCAAGGCCTCAGAGGTTGTGAGACCAACAGAACCACTGAGTGTCAGGCAGCTTTCTTGCCATGCCTAGCCCACGCTCAGCCGTGATCTTCAGCAGGTTTTTTTTAATTTTATTTTGTAATAATTTTACAAAGCTGGGTGGCATCGGGCTCTCCATTAATCATGCAAAAGAAGTGCCCCCAAAATAGCTTCCTTTTGCTCTGTTGAGATCCCAGGGATTTTAGCAACTGGTACCTCATGCAGTATCTGACTTTAATTATGGTGCAGATCAGGGGGGAAAAAAAACTCCATAAATTATGGTAATGTTGTGGTTATTCAACGGTGCTTTCGCTAAGTGTATTCAGCAGGCTACCCCAAACCCTATGCATCTGCACAGCATTCTGTGAAGAATAAAGGATCTTAGGGGAGGTGAAGTTTGCTGTAGCTTGTTATAAAAAGGGTACATATGCTTCAAATGATGATTTTTCAGTGTCATCAATAAAATTATCGTTTTGCAAAATTAAGTTCAGTTCAGCTTGGTTGTTGTTGCCAATACTTTTATAAAGTCTGATGTGTCTCCAAGAAGCTATATTTAGGACAGTAAGGTAGTCATGTATAAGTTCATCAGAAATGTGCATCTGAAAATTAAAATGTGTACTAGTGTCAGGTTGTATTGTTTAATTTACTTTCTCTTCAAACAGCAGGGGCATTCCAGATGTCTAGTTATATCTGTACACTAGGGTAGGTATTACAGATGACATATTATGTCAGTGTAATTGTTATACAGTACTTTATAGTTGGGAAAAGAAACCAAGCAGTTCCAAAAAGCTGGTCATAGTGTACTGCAAAATAGTAATAGAATGAGGGAGGCTCATCTCAAAGTGGCCCTAAGGAAATAACCTTTGAACCTATCCACCACTGGTTTTCCATACTCTTTCCACCTTTCCCTCATTCCTCTACTTAGCTTTTTAAGAGATGCCAGCACACAGCAGCAAGATTTTAATGCCAATGTAAACTTCCACTCAGTGACATCTGGGCTATGCCGGCCAAGATCCTGCTGCAGAAGTTATGTTCAGTTCTGAATAGGTCACCAGCGAAAAACTCACTATCACCCTCCCCCACCTAGTCAAATACATTTTAAAGCCGTTTTGCCTCAACGTCTTATTCTGTATTATGTTCCACTGCTTCAAAAATCAATTATCGTCTGACACTGGGTAGAAAAAGCTACAAAACCAATTTTATCTCAGGAACCATAATTAAAAAAATCCTTAGAAAACCTTCATAACACATAAACATCCCCCTTTCATCGCTTCTCCTCTTACCCACCTCTTCACTTAGCTCCTCCTCAGCGAACTGCAGAGCAATGACCATTGCTGATAACTGGCTTTGACACTAAACCAGCTCTCCACCCACCCTCGCAGTGTAACCCAGTCTATGCTGACCATGGTTCCAGTAGTAGGTGCCAGATCCCTTGCTTTTATTACTTCTAAAAGGCACCCCTCCAAATCTCAGACCGCCTGCACAACATTTCACAAAATACATAAAAACATTCAACCATAAAAACAGTAATAAATAACACAACACCAACCAATAAATGGTGTATAACACAAACACAAAAATATGAACTGATACAGAATCCTGAAAGATTTACAAACTACCCGAACCCTTGCAGCAAAAGATGTTTCAATTTGTGTCTAAAAAAGAAGAGACACCTATAGTACAAATGCCTTCAGGGACTGTATTCCAAAGGGCAGGGGCTGCCACCAAGAAAGCCAAGTCTGCAGCAGACTTCAGTCTGGAAGGTGATACTCAGAGTAAACCCTGCCCCTGGACCTCAAATCCCAGTTACTGAGGTACAGTCCCTGTTACTGAGGTGCTTTTAACTGCTCTGCAAGCTATAAGATTGCTCCACGGTTTTTCCTAGTCCACCCACTTGTTTCCTGCCCCCAGAAAGGCACATGCATTGTAGAATGACTCCTTTGTCTGGTGCTTGGGGAGTCTCAAACTTGCTGCTACTATAGTTGCAACTCGAAGGGCAGACCCACAGCTCCAAGGACCCAATCGTAGTCTCCCAATACAGCAGGCTGTGTGACGCTAGTAGTCTGCATAACCACTGCACTGGACAAGGGGCCACAAGATGTTTCAGTTACAAATGAAAGCTATATTTCTGATCATAATCAGGAACTTATTATTGTATATCTGTACCAAAGTGTCATGTCGACTCTAAGGAATGTTTGTACACAGTTTTGTGTCAGAAGAAAAAAAATCAGTAGAGTACTATACAGCACCCAATACAAAGGCCACAAGCTTAAAAAACATCTGGTTAAAATTTTTGATGAAACAAAAGCACAATAAAATACATAGCTACACCATTCCAAGAGTGACTTCTTGTACTCCTTTTTGTTGGCCCAACAGGTCGCTATTTGGAGCAAGAGCCTGGTAGTTAGCTACTCAGGAGAGAGTATTCCAATATGTGGTGGATCCATGCTGGCTTAGACCTGTCTATCGCATTTAGAAAACAGTAGAACAGGCTATGAGGGCTGGCTCCATGGTACCCAGTAGGCACACTGGCAACCTGGGTTCCCACCCTGTGCCTGGGAAAAGAAGAGTGAAGACTGGCTGGGAAGGTGATGGGAATCCACATTAATGCTCTCTTTCCCAAAAAGGGAGGGTATAACACCCATCACTCATAATGTGGTTCCTGCTTGACCCCATGCTGCTGTGCATCCCTGCAGATGTTGTGACATGTGTGCCCTAGCTTGGAGGAGGGAGAAGGAATAAGAAAAAACAGAAAACAGACCACCTGTGC